>OY735894.1:1962653-3243834 GCA_963506565.1 Tachystola acroxantha | reverse complement strand
TCGAATCGGAATAGACCTAGGTACTTAAATTCTTTCCCTCTATCAAATTGATAAATAAATACATAAAAGAATGCCAATATAATAATAATTATTATATTGGCATTATTATTAGTATTGTTTTATTTTATTACTCAACGGGAAACACCATCTTGCCAAAAGCTGTTTGTTTTTATATAAAGCGCCATCTATTATCTCATGACATTACAAAGTTTATCCTTAGTCTTATGTCAGTTACTGTTTTAGTTTTAAAGACAGTACTTGACTCGAAAGTTCTATTATTTGCTCATAGATGGCAGCGTATTTGCAATAATTTTAAAGCTCTAATTATTTTATAAATATTAAAATAATTACTTTTCGCAATACAGTATAATAATTTGTGGTTCTATTCTTTGGTGGTAACTGGTAAGTATTTGTACACTTTTTATATTTTAGCAACGTTTGGAAAAAAAATTGTGGCACAATTTGTATATTGGCGACATCTATGTAGTTATACAAGTATCTCGAATAGCTCAGGCAGCGTAAAAATAAAGGCGAACTACTAAACATTACTACAAGCTACTGTAGTGTAGTAGTTCACTACAATCTTACTAGATGGCGCTAAACGGAAAATCCATAGTTTTGAAAAGTTTGTGAACTTTTGAACAACTGATTTTTGAGTGAACTGCAGTGCAAAGCTAAGAAACTAAATAGAGGTTGAAATTTCCTCTAAAAATTCTGTACGATTTTAAAAAATTAAGGTGCTTGTGTGTACAGTGTACATACTGTACACATGTGTACAGTGTACATACTCTAAACTATCTACTAGTAAAATAATTTCAACAATCATTCATGTACAGCTAACAGCAGATCAAGTGTAACACTTTGGACCGTTCTTATTATCTGCGTCGTAAGATTTAAAATCGCACTGCAAGTGTTACCATTGATCTGCTGTTGTTCGTACCAAGTTATTTAGTAATTCTCAACCTTATTAACTCTTTTTTCATCTGTGACTAAATTATCAATTACTTACATTAATATGCTGTTAGGGAAGACTCTATACTCTACTCTATCTATGCCATTGTTTAGGCAGATTTTATTAGCATTAGCCAATTCTTGTTCTTCCAATTTTTATTCTCAGATTACATTTACTGATCTCAGGGTTAATTAAACCGTGTAGTTTAAAAAGTGACGTCACTCGTAAGATTTACGATGACGATGGATTGACGATACTAAGAGAATGTCATCGATGTATTTTACCGACTTCTCACGCAAAGTAGGACAATGTTTTGACACGTGCATACTAACGTAACGTCTGAATTAATTTATACAGGCGTTATCGGACTTTCAATCAAATTCACTTTGACGGTCTCGCTATGGTAATTAATAATAAAAATACTTACCTATGTAGCTAGGTACAGTCAGAACAAATGAAAAAACATTCACACGACTGCTAAAACAACACCTACATGCTAAATGCTATTACAGAGTAGATGAATTTCTAAATGAGAAAATATAATAAACAATCGCTACCTACTACTTCTTAATAACTACAATTTATTTTATATTTGAAGAAGAAATGTCGTCTCTCTCTTGTATTGCTGTGCCTAAACAAGGTCCATAAAGAACATTGTAACATTTTAATGTTAAGTATATGAACATCTGTATTATAACTTATGGAATGCAATAAATATATTGAGTATCGAGTACTTATATAGAATCAGATATCTACAGGGTAACCTTGAAATCATTCGACAAAATTAAGTGGATGGTTAGGCGTGTGACATTCTGCATAGCGTTTTAGTTTTTTTGGGGAAATATGAAAAAAATATTTACATAAACTTAAGCTGTCAAAAAAAAAATGATGTGCATCGTTACTGTGCTTTGGAGTTTTTATATTCTAAGGAAGTTTTAAATTGTTGCAATGATTTCTTTCACTGGAATTTGACCTAAAGGTAATTATTATCATTTCTAAGGACGCACTTAGTTCAATTATTTTTTTGCAATTTTGATTTACTAAAAAACCTTACCAATTTAATATTTATCATGAGTACAACCGCCAGTTTCAATTTGTCGAATTAATTCAAGGACATCCTGTATATTGCAAGTAAATTGGTACAGTCGAAAACAGACAAAAGTAAGCATTCAGGGGACCTTAAGGTTGAGATTTTCTCAAGAACTCAGAATCAGTTAAGCGTAGGTACTTTTTGAGAAAATCTCACTCAACCAACCTTAAAAACTCTCCAGCAGGTAAAAAACGTGGAACTTTTTAAAAGACGTGGAAGTTTCACAACATTTTTTTTTGGTTTTTAGTATGGTTGCGATTTTTTTTCTATCGAGCGAATTTTGTCCAATCGTGTATCGGTTAAAACTTAAAAGCCTGTTCTAAACAGATAGCCCAAGAATGCTATAAAAAAATTCAGACGTTTAATTTTAGTAGTTAAGGGCCTTCCGTGAGCCAACTAGCGCCGCCAATCTTGAAAAAATAATATCTTCCAATTTAATCAATTTGATTAAAAAAGCTATTTACAAAATGTTTATTTCAATAACAATACGTGGCATAATTGCCACAAGCTAAGTCGTAGTTCTCAAATGTGCCAAAAACGGCCGTTTTTCGCAAAATTGCGAAAAACGGCCGTTTATGCGAACTACAACTTACCGAAATAGAATCACGTTATAAATAAGCATTTAAAAAATAGTATTTATCGTAATTATTATTATATAATTTAACGTAAAGTAGTTGGCTCATGGAAGGCCCTTAATGCAATAGACTGGATTGAAAACTGAAAATCCGTGCGCAGGAACTAGCCCAGACTTTAATCGCAGCATAAAATGTCTTCGTAATACGAATTAATTAAGAAGAAAATTAAACCTTTTTATAAGCCTTTGAGAATAGCAGAGCACAGATACAAACACCTGGTCTCGACAAAATCGAAGAGTTGCAATCTTGTGTGGTATAGTTCGGAACTAGATTTATATAGAGCAGTTAATACTTACTGCAAATTAATATTTTTAGTCACGGAACAGTCAAATTACTTCGCACTATACAAGATGTGAGAGCTCGGTGGCTCAGTGGTTGGGTCAATGGACTTGCAATATGGAGGTCCCAGGTTCGATTCCCAGCCAGGGCAGCCATGTACCAATGAGCTATCCTCGGTTTTTTCGACGGAAAAACTTACGTACATTTACCGAGTGCTCTCAAAAACGGTGAAGGAAAAACATCGTGATGAAACCTGCATGTCGTAGAAGAAGAAAAAAAATCTAAGGCATGTGAAATCCGCCAACCCGCACTGGGCCCGCGTGGTGGATCATGGCCCGAGCTCCCTCGATGTAAGGGAAGGTCTGTGCCCGAGCAGTGGGGCAATATAAATAGACTGATGATGATGATACAGGATGTAACGTAAAGGGTATATGAAGCCGAAGGGAGGGTGTTCAGTATCGGTAATTGAACAACTTATTTTTCTTTTTTGACTTTTCATACACTTCGTACCGGTCAGCTGATCGATTCGTATGAGACATTAATTTATTTTTTATTCGGAAAGTCGTAGAACAAAAGTTGTTCAGTTACCGATAGTGAACACCCTTCCTTCGGCTTCATATACCCTTTACGTTACACTCTGTATAATACAACTGATAAGGTAAAAAAAATCATTACTTATAAGAAACATAATTTCTTATTTAGGTACTTACATTATAGTATTTTAAAAATGTTAAATGTGTTAAACGTTAAGTATTATTTAATAGTCTAAGAATTAATCTTATGTAACTATTTTTAATCTCAGTGAAACTATTTTTAAACGAGCTGTAATTAATGTTTTGTCTCTTCATCCTAATTCCTTTTGTAATATTTTCCCATTACTTTCTATGGGAAGTTTTATCGCATACAGACGAAAGCACGTAACAATTTGCACTGTTCTTATTGTCTCTACGTCATAGAAGTTGAAACCTATTGCAATTCTTTACAATAAGAACAAGGATATAAACCCAGCACCTATAAATCAATAATAATTATGTGAAAAATATTATAATAGGTACGGTCGAGGACAAAGAAAGGTGTACAGGAGAGTTTTTAAGGTTGAGATTTTCTCAAAAACTACTTGACCTATTGAAAAAATTCTATCACTGTTAGATAGATAAAAGTTAAAACTATGTAACTGTAAATTAATTATTAAAATCGGTCAAGTAATTCTTGAGAAAATCTCAACCTTATTGGGACCCCCTGTATACTTATCTCTGTCTTCGACTGTACCTATGTCTTTCTTCAAGTTTGTCACCTAACCGAATCAATAACGTACCTATCTATCAGATATTGTATGTGTTTCTAGGCGATATTGATCATGATGACTAGTAGAAGACTTTGGACATCAGTTCGTCAACAGACCTGCATACTCATACTCTCACCTCTTATAGCGATCTAGTTTAGGTTCCTAAACAAAAACGAATCGCTATTTGTATGGATGACGTCAAATGACGTCAAATGTCATTCATACAAATAGCGATTCGGTTTTGTTTAGGAACCTAAACTGGATCGCTATAAGAGGTGAGAGTAACCCTGCTGGGCCTTTCCCATTAAAAGTCTTCAATGTGTCAGTATAGAGAGAATTACATAAACTCCACTACAAATAAATAACTTCTACTGTCCCATTTTTGGTACAGAAACATGAAGAACTATTTAGGCTGTATCCTGGAGGGAGCAGTGACGCAGGCCGTCGTTACATAAATTAAACCATTTGAAGGACTGATATTGCGGCTGATAAATTAAAGGGTAGCGACAGCACTTGTCTCGTCCCAAGGACATCCAGTAGTGATGTTTGTATCAACAAAAGCCAATATCGATAAACAAAAAATGAGAAAAATGCTTCTGTAACGATATCTGTCGGAAAATAAAGTGCATCGTTGTAGCTATAACAATCCCGCAAAGTCCTCGTAGTAAGGACTATTAGTCATTTTTATTTCAATGCGCTTGAAATACAGTGTTGATTTATGGAATACTTTTTTACGAAATAATAACAGATAATTAATACCAAACAATGACGTGGTACAATCAACGCTGAAGGATACTAGACTGTGTCTGGTAAATTAATTGGATTAACAAAAGCTCTTGTTTGCCTTTTTGAAGCACATAGAGGGAAAAGATAATTATGTGATGACGATATAGCGACTAAGGAGGAGAGAGATTGAGCTAATAATTGCAAGACATCGTTAAAACTTGCATCGAATTATTATTTCAAAAGCCCATCCCTACTGTGGAAATGTGGAAATTTATTCAAATGAACCGAGATGTAAATTATTCGACCGAGTGAATTATCAGGGTCCTGTCGTATTTATATTCATTAGTTTGTAAGACGAAAACTTTGATTACACAAGACGAAATTCGTTTCAGAATTTGTGAAGAAATATAAATAAACATAAATTGAGTTATTGCGGTTGATATTGAGTGCTATTCAGTAGAAGCTGCTGAGCTAATTAGGATGTTAATTTACACAATGTACTGGAAAATAAATGAATTTAATTTACTAATTGATAACTGGAGCGGAGTGGTTGGGGATAACATTTGGAAACAGACTTTCGAAATGATCTGTAAGTTTATGTAAATGATAGTTGTTCTGACTATTTGTTATAGTTTATTAGAAAAATGTATATGTAGTTGTAGGTACTATTTGAATGGACAAGTGAAGACAGGAGATTGTATAGGAACAATTTTTTTCTTCAAAGGAACAAGATTGTATTACTGCCAAGGAAAATTACTGAAGAAAGTTCTAACCTATAAATTAATCCCTTTTTACACCCACTGCTGAATCTTATGGTAATAATTGGAGGGTATAAGATGGCTATCATTATGTTTAATCAGAATGTCATCGTGGCTAATTGAAATTTTGATTGCGCAGAATAATTTTGTAGCAAGTTTGGTTTACATTATAATTACGAGAACATTGTAAGGAAAATTGGGAAATGTGCTAAGACAATATTTAAAAATCTAATGCGCTTTTGTTCCTCTTTTTCATTTTGTTCGATTCTCTTGTGACAATAAACTCTGACCTAGACGAGTATATTAGAATCACCCTTATTGTTATTTTGTTTTACTATATTTATTCACAAAATTTAAAATAATTAAAATTTTGTTTTATCACATTATTAGATAATATAATTCTGCCTTTTATTGGTTATTAAAGCTTTGTACATAGTGTAGTGACAGGTAGATTTAAAATTAACAGCAATTTCAGTTTACTTCGAAAACTAAGATTATATTCATTGATCTCCTATAAACACAAAGGTCTTACTAAAACAATTTAAAAAACGTCCAAATAAGGGTCCATTGTTAACGTCCAAATAATGTCCAATAAAGTAAATGATTCATCCGTTTGGACCCTCTTTGCGCTCGGACATTTTTGGAAGGCAGACTCTGTATCCAGTTGTTTATAGGAGCTTAGATCAATGATTATGTTTGCTATTTTGTGAGAATGATGTATGAATGACTTATTAATTAATTCACAATGTAATGTAATTTTATATATTATTATAACATAACTGTAATCTTGACTGACTTTTAAATTATTTGTATTGTTTTTTATATTCTTTTTTTTTATGACATCTGATTAATAATAATTTTATTAATAATAATCAATGAATTGACCATGAATTGTATAGTGCATTGGTGTTTGACTGTAATGCTGTACTTTTTTTTAATAAATAAATAATAAATAAATTATAATGTAAATAAGGTTTACTTTGCGCAACAATTTATTTTTCAATACTTAATCGAAAACATTTCATATACACCCAGTTTGTAGTAGTTATATATACATATATAAATTAAATTATTAATCTGATAACAAACCATAATCGATTCATTATTTTTACAACAAACTTCTAATTTGACTTCAACAATCGATTAAAAAAAGATAAAGGAAAAAGTATGTATCAGCTATCAGAGTTGTATCAGCTCTAAACAATTCCTTAGAGATGCCTTTCGCAAGTTACTTCGTACAGCCACTATCACTTCCGGACACTATAAAACGTTAGTGCATTTTGTTAGTTACCATCACTGAGACATCTGACCGCGGGCGAGGTACTCGCAAAACCAAGCAAAGCTAACATGAAGACTTTTGTAAGTGAATTAATATTTATAATTTATATTTTTTTGGAAAGTTAAATTTGGCATGCATCATTTTGGTGTGACAACTTTTTGGAGTGAAAAAAATGTGCCAGGATTCAAAGTTTGTGTGGTGTTTTAAATAGTATCATGTTAATTTTTTTTCTTGAAGATAATAATATATAAAAAATATCAAAAATAATAAGATGACATGGTTTTGGTGTGATAGATTTTGAGTGAAAACATGTGCAAGGATTCAAAGTGTTTGTGTGGTATTACAAACAGTTACTAAAATTAGTATAAATATCTTATAAATAAATACTTAGTAGATATTTCTTTTGTTTTGCTGAAAGATAACCTTAAAATTAATAAAAAGAAGTGTGCACGGTTTAAACACTTCGTAACACTTGCAGTACGAATTCAACTCTTATGTCGCAGATAATAAGAACGGTCTAAAGTGTTACACTTGATCTGCTGTTAGTTGTACCTATTGTAGCAAAGTGATATTTCAAATAACTATAAGAACTAAAATTGCTATACTAAGATTCCCTATATTGTAAAGTAACGCTCTTTCATCTTAAAAACATAGGTAAAGTGCAACGGAAATATACTAAAACATAGTCTAAAATATAAAGCTGTACTCATAATAAAAAAAAACATTTGAATAAAATAATCCAAACAATCAAGTCTCAAGACTACTCAATTGTAAATAATAATCATCTGACATAATAACGTAACAATTGAGTCGATTGTAAGTGATATTTGTAAAGTTATACTTGGATTCGATCTTTACAATAATAATCGCCTATTGCTTTGGACGTTTTGTTGTGAAACCGTTTTTGTATTACGGCATAAGAATGTTAATTTTAATGTTCGATGAATCTGAAGAAAAATCTCTAAGTAACAAAAATATAATAAAAGCGAAACAAGCAGGTTTTTCATCAATTGTTTAAAAAATTGTGTTATTATTTCAATCAAAGCACTTAATAGGTACTTCAGATTAAACATGTGAATAGACTAATTACTTAAATAATCATATAAACAGACGATGATAAAGATCAAATTATACCTCCATTTGAATTCCCGAGTTACACGAATTTAAACTCTATTATCAACTACAGTACGTATTAACCTCGTAGACAAAGTTCACGATATTGATCCCGAATATTAAATTATAAGCTGTCATGTAAGATTAAGATGAGAGTGATATCGATTATTGAAATGAAAATTATCTTTTAATCTTAAACGATGACATCAAAAATTGTAGGAATACTCTACTATGTTATCCCTGATTCTCAAGTTTCCAAGTTTAAAACGAGATGACATTATACTCCGAAGATTACCTTAAATCTTATAAGTTTACTTAGTGTGAGAAAGGGAGGCCACTTTTTTACCCGACTGCGCAAGAAGGAGGGTTATGTTTTTCGAGATTATGTATGTCCATTCTTCTTGTAATCAAGACGAATCTAACGATACCTCATACACCAAAATCCATCAAGCCGTTTAGGCTACAGGATAGCGGTAAGGAATGGACATACATAAAATGGGAATGCATAAAAATTAATCAAAAGGAGTCTTATTTCAGTCGGGTTTTTCTTTTTTGAAATATTTTCTGCTTGTTTAGACTTCTGTCAACTCATGACAGATTTAGTTTAGATGTGAAATACGCACGCTCGAATCACTGCCAATTTCTTATTTATGAGTATTTGTGGGATTATTGGTACTTAATTCTTGTAAAGCGATTATAGAACGTTAACCAAATCGGATTACTTACAAGTTTGTTTAATCATGTAAGTGCATAACTGGAAATTAGAAAGGACGTCATTTGTCGCGAAGATTAAACCAGTTATTGAAAAATAAAGTAAGTAGTTTAGATAGTTAACTGACTTCTTTAACCCACTGCAATTGCATATGTCATACTTTTCACTTTTGTGTAGAGTTAAAATAAGTTACATAGAGTTTTGAACCTTTGAACTGAATCAAAATAATTTTCTTCTTGAACTCCCTAGCATTATCGTTTATAACGTACTTGCTAGAGAGAGATTTTTCTATAACAACTCCATGTCATGTTAATGGTATCTACTGAATAATTAATAGCTCATCATTTATGTACTTGCTAACGCTAGCTACTCTTCCTATTAAGGTAGGTATAATATAAGGTATAATATCATAGGTAAATAACACTATTACCAACATGTAAGGCAGACATATAAGGCAGGCATATAAGGAGAGCTCGGTGGCTCAGTGGTTAGGTCAATGGACTTGCAATATGGAGGTCCCAGGTTCGATTCCCAGCCAGGGCAGCCATGCACCAATGAGTTATCCTCGGTTTTTTCGACGGAAAAACTTACGTACATTTACAGAGTGCTCTCAAAACGGTGAAGGAAAACATCGTGATGAAACCTGCATGTCGTAGAAGAAGAAAAAAAATCTAAGGTATGTGAAATCCGCCAACCCGCACTGGGCCCGCGTGGTGGATTATGGCCCCAGCTCCCTAAATGTAAGGGAAGGTCTGTGCCCGAGCAGTGGGACAATATAAATAGACTGATGATAATGAAGGCAGACATTTATTAAAATATGAACTAGAAACAGTAACGGTCCCTAAATTGAACCTTGCGGAACACTATAACTATCTACTTCTAGCAATACAGTATCTGTTTCAATAAGTATCTCCGTTAATAGAAGGTTCATTCACTAATATTTCTAAGGACTTTAAAGAAAGTGATTTACCTCACGATTTATTTTACGGAAATCTATTTTTTTATTTGCTCTGATAACAGCAATTGAAACAGTAATGAAAGCATTGAACAGTTCACTACATTGTTTATCCATACTTCACTTTAAAGACAAGTTGGTAGTTTCTTTGTAAAGGTTCCGTACAAATAATAACAAAAAATTGTATAGGAAGACATTTTTTAAGAATTACAAAATGTTATACAACTGACCAGAGAAATTGAAAGATTTATTAAACCATTGTTATTCGTATTTAAAAATCATTCGTTATTAGGTTGACCTAATAGTAAGTAGTTTCAATAGGCACGTTATAAGAATAAATATTTTTACTACAGTACCATTCTTTAGATCCCTTTCACGATGTCTTTTTTCGTTTCCCAATGTTTGAGGGTTGGCGATATTTGGCGTTGTCCCAAATTTCACACTATAAATCAGATAGACGGACGAATGCTGTCTTAGCATAAGGATTGCTCTCTTCCTACTGCTTTTATGTGCTGACTGAAGGCATTATTTTAACAGACTATCCAATATTGTGGGGATAATGGTGGATCAGTTAGAATTTTTAAAGTTTTAAATCAGATTCATGTCATTTATTGCAAGTAAATTCATTGTTTATAGGCATTTGTGTTGTTTTCACGTATTTTTTTAAAGTGTCATTTACAAGCTTAAAAAATACAATGAATCTATTTCTAAAATAAACTCTCGGGATCTATTTTTTTTTAATTAAACCGATTCTTTGAGAGATTTTCTAAAGTCTTCTAAATGTTAAAATAATAAAAAAACTGGTAAAGCTAAGCAAATATTGAAAATATCAAACGGGTATTATATAATTTCAGAATATTTCTTACTATAATAA
Source organism: Tachystola acroxantha (assembly GCA_963506565.1). Lineage (NCBI taxonomy): Eukaryota > Metazoa > Arthropoda > Insecta > Lepidoptera > Oecophoridae > Tachystola > Tachystola acroxantha. Next base: position 3,233,176 of record OY735894.1, on the reverse strand, counting down.
TAATAAAAGACGTAATATTTACCAAAACCCAAAATAGAAAATAAATAAAAATCTATACAAGCACGAATAACCTCAGTTGGGATTACAAATATGAAAAAAAGGTTCTTATTTGCCTCAGCGAACCCTGAACAATTAGAACCGGTCGAAGTGTAATGAACGGTTTATGAATAATGACTTAATAAGTAAAAGGGATGCCATACGTTCACTTCCACTAGTAATCCAGATCGGACTGGTACGTGACATAACATGACATTCTCCTGCTATTATGTAGACCTTTCCAACGTCTAACCATAAATTGGTTACCGGGTACTATCGTATCAATGGTAATATTTGAAGTAAGGTTTCGATTACCTCATCATTAGTCTATTTATATTGCCCCACTGCTCGGGCACATACCTTCCCTTACATCGAGGGAGCTCTGGCCATCCACCACGCAAGCCTTAGATTTTTTTGTTCTTCTATAGCATGCAGGTTTCATCGCGATGTTTTCCTTCACCGTTTTGAGAGCACTCGGTAAATGTACGTAAGTTTTTCCGAGGATAACTCATTGGTACAAGGCTCTGGCTGGGAATCGAGCCTGGGACCTCCGTATCGCAAGTCCATTGACCCAACCACTGAGCCACCGAGCATCATTCATCGCGACCGGGATTCGAACCAGGGACTTCGCCATTCCGTGGCACGCTCTATTCCAACAGAGCCACCGTGATATCGTACTCCTGAATTATGTCTCCATATTCTCGTCTTAGGGACGGTAGCGACATCTATCCAGTAATTGTTCAATTACTCAAATTCATGGCTAACATTGCAGTTAGAAATCATGTTTTTAATTGATGACGCGTTCCTTTTTCTCCATTTATCATTTAGATTTTAGTTTCGCATAGCGCATATGCAAGAAAATATCAAAACATCATAAGCCGATTTTAGAATTGTCATGAATTTATCTGCTGATGTAAGCAGTGGAATAATGTTGACGGAATTCCTATTCTGACGTATATATTTCTGACACTTTTTCCGCTTCATTCATTCGCTTGTCATACACATAGCCTACGCTAGCTGTTAGCGAGCTGGCGTGCCGCTTGTTAAAATCTGCGAGTACTCAGAGTATCTTTTCTGGTTTCATTTTCACTTGTATGTTATGATATCTCGTTATTCTTTTATTTGACTAGGTACCTATCATCTGCTCGTATCTGTCCAATCACTAAAAGATGCTGCACAGAAATTTCAAGGCCCAGAGATAATTTAGTGTAGGCTCGCTCTTACAACTGTAAAAATTCATAGCATTTAAAAAAAATTGTCTCTTCAATTCTGTCTTAGGCTTACCTACATGATTACCTACAATTTTGAGTATGGGTGAAGTGAGACTAGCGGGAGTTCAATCTTACAACTGTTAGATTTCATTACAATTTTGACAATCGAAAAAGCGAACCTATTTTGAGTACGTATTATCGCGGAGACGCGCACTGACGGGTTCCACGCAATCATGCGTAAGAAGTGTGCGTCTCTGCTCTGCAGAGTTCGACGCAGCGACAACAGCTTCCTGCAAATCATAGCCGGCAAATACGCCTGCCGTATTGTTAAAAAATGTGTTATGTTGCATGTCCTGAGTTAGTTACTAATAGTGTGTAAGACCCTACTTATCTTATCCTGATTGGGGGCCAATGTGGCGGCACTTCGACCCATTGGGATCTTTTGTGCCCTTTCCTTTATGCTCCTTCCTCCTCCCTAAAGATATAACTCAATAGGTCTGCTATGCAGCTCATGGGACAAAGCCTGTAGTCTTCTGGTTCCGGATAGGCCGACCCCAGAAGACTCATTCGCTTTCTAGCCAGTGAGTCACATTCACACAGTAGCTGTGGGTACTCCGTTTTGTTCAGGCTCTGCAGGTTGGAGATTCAGCTAATCCCATCCTGTGCAACAGGTCGTTCGTTGCTTGATGTCCTGTTAGTGCCCCAATTATGAGCCGCATCTGGTTATAAGACCCTACTAACAAATATTGAATCTTTGTTATTCGTATTTTATAATTATTATTATTACTCACTACTCATCTATGACTATGACCCTAGATATTGGATCTTAAGTTCTCCACGTCGATCTTGTGTAACTTGTCGCTTCATTTTGCCCAGACTTTTCATAGATAACTCCTACGGTTATATTATCCTCGTAAGTCTTCTCCACTACAAAGCTCATCCTACTAGTTCTAGAACCAATTTCAGCAGCTAACTATTACTCCAGTTCTAATTTCGTAAGCTCTGTCAGTAATTTGATAATCTGTCCGATTATCTCATTAAGATTTCTATCTATGAATTCATTAACTGCACTGGTTCTAACTCTATACGAATCAGTGCATTTCTAACCGCCTATTGCGTATTAGAATTAGCTCAAATAAAATGGACAAGAGTGCAAATAAACTGTATTTTGTTGCAAGTGCGGTTAGTCGGTAATTCGTTTCGGTGAATCATTAGATCAGTTACGCTAGTTTTTTGTTGTAGTTTAAATCGTTGAGATTACGTTTGCTTATGATATCAGCAGTTTTGTAGTAGGTACGGTGGAACAGAAAGGTGTCTAGGAGAGTTTTTAAGGTTGATATTTTCTCAAAACTACTTGACTTATTGCAAAAATTATTTCACTTATTGATAGATAAAAGTTAAAACTATGTAAGTGTAAAATAATTATTGAATTCGGTCCCATAGTTTTTGAGAAAATCTCAACCTTATTGAAGCCCCCTGTATACTTATCTCTGTCTTAGACTGTACTATTTCAATTATATTTACCTTTCTAAGTGTCTAATTTCAAGGTTGATCATAGTTTTCATCTAATGTTCATGTCATGTTATAATTAAGTAGTCTATGCTTCAAACGATTTCTTTTTAATATCTTTGTCATAAAAAGGTTTAGCTCAAAGACCCTTTGTATTTATTCACCTTCATTATTTCTTTCTGAGCAGTGGACTTGAATTTCTAAATTACCTACATATATTTCAGTTCTTTCCTTGAGTAAGCATTCACACACTTAAAAGCAATTCCTTTCATCTGTTACAATTACAACATCGTTATCAATTTCATTGCTTACAAGTTGAACAAACACAAGCTTTTTTTCTCTAGTTCGAATAGCAACACGGTTTCAGTACGTTTCGTTATATTTTCACAATATATTACGTAGTGTTACATAAACTGACATTGTATTAAATCAGAGTTCAATGGTAATTGTCTGGCCAACAAAGCGTGGCGACTGTCTGTGTTGCTTACAAACTTATTCTGCTGGTGAGCAATTTTGGAACTAACTGACAAAGTATCGATTTGACAGCTCGCTTTCAATCAAATGTTTGCAACTAGCGCCACCACAAATCAGCAATAATGGTTGACGGTCATTTGTATCATACCAATTTGTTTTTGCTGGTGGTGAAATTTGGTACTAACTACTCGTTTGGACTTTGGTGTTCGGTTTTAAGGAAATATTTACAACTAGTGCCTCCTTCAGAAGCAAAAATAAGTTTGTAATTGTTTTTGTCAGTCTCCTTTAGTTGCCTATCTAGTTTGGGAAAATGTAATAGACCGTGAATTTGGCGAGGGTTCCGTACAACTTAATACTCGTTTCCTTCATCAATATCCAATTTGGGCGTTCTAGTTTCACAGCGTTTCTTACTGAAGGCTTTTCAAATTAAATTAGGTATAGGTTATCGCTTAATTAAGTATTATTTTATATCCTGTAGGAAAGAAAATTGTTTTCTCTTTCATTAAGACTCCGATAGATACAATATAATGATCAGTTATGAGAAATTATGTTCTTTGATGTTTGTAAGTATATTTAAGACTGTATTTACAAATATTGACGATATTCTAGCTTACTAAGGCCCGTATCAATAGTCTGAGCTCAAACCCGCCCTCAAGAGCTAATTCAGCTGATACACTCTCAAGACGTGATCACCATTATGTCAATTATTAATAAACCAATCTTGAGGGCACGTATCACGTGATGTCTTTCTCAAGTCGCAGTTCGCCAGCAATCAGCAAATACGTTCTCAAGTGTGAGTTTGACAGTTTTCTTGAGAGCTGAGTTTTGTTTATTAATACGGCGTTCCGATTCCTAAACGTGCACCTATGTTACGTTTATTAATAGGAACGCCATCTTGAGGTCGTTCTCAAGATTGAGTTTTGGACTGAGAGTGATTTATTAAGGCTTCGTATGCGCGTATTTTCAGTTTTTCTACGAAGGCTACGGCATTAACTACTAAAATTAAACGTCAAAAAAATATATATATCAATCTTGGTGTGTCTATTTAGAGACTGATGAATACCGATACACGATTGGACAAACTTCGCTCGATAGAAAAAAATCGCACACATACCCCTACCATGTCTTTTGAAATGAAAATTATATTTAAACCCAAATAGTTATTCACACAAAATATATATCAAAATATAGGGTACTATAAATACCCTTATCTAGCTTATTTAAAAATAAACATTTTGTAAATAGGTTTTTTAATAAAATTGATTATTTTGGAAGATATTATTTTTTTAGGATTAGCGGCGCTAGTTGGCTCTATGAAGGCTCTTTCATGTCCATCAATTCTTAAGTATCGAAAGTATGTAGCTTCCTAACTCCAACAAACATAATATATTAGCAACATGTTGTAGTACGTAAAATGTGAAATCTAAAGGAAGTGTAATATTTTACTTTGGATAGCTTTACTCCCATTTTTATGTCCATCATAAAATTGCTCTATAAATTATATCTTACTTTGAAAGATTACGCTCATATTATGTAAGTTTTATTCACACACATTCAAGACTTACGACGACGTCTGTGACTTTAAATAATTGCAGTCATTTCTATACATAATAGTTAATGCCTATTTCCTGTAGCAGAGACGATGGACTTTCATCTACTGCAATCCTGGAACACCAATCTATCTTCCTCCACGTTCATCAATCTCTTCATGTAAGCTTAGTTTGGTCCGTGGTCCTTTTTAAAAACATTGTCAATTTGGTCGATATGTCGCAGTCAACTGATTGAAATAGACGTTTGATTGAACAGCTAGCACCCCAACCAAACATCTAGTTTTGTGGTTGAATCATTATGACGCATAAAAAGTTCAACATCTCAGCTATAAAACGTTCAATTACTGCTAGCTGTTCAATTAAACATCTATTTCAACCAGTTGACTCTGACAGATATACTTATGTCCTCCTCGATCTACCTCTGTCAACCCTTCACAAATAGTTCCATTTTAAACGACTTCAAAAAGGAGGAGGTTCTTAATTCCTCTGCATAATGTAAGCACATATGTAGAGCTAGGAAATCGCAAGAGCAATTCGTCCACATAATAGAAGTGAGAGGTTACGTCATAAGACGATAAAATGTGTTTATGATGAGTGTAGTTAACGTCTTATATTTCGTTTTTGTGCGGTTTTACAGGTCAATAGTCCGGTCCCGATTTTTTGTCGGCTTGTTTGATAATGTTCATTATGCGAATGCCCGCGTGTTACTTTACTACTTCCGACTTACCTACTCGAAAATACTCGATAAGTTTTCCAAGGCTCAAAATAAACCAAAAGTTTAATAGCCTTCCATGAGCCAACTAGCGCCGCCAATCTTAAAAAAATAATATCTTCCAATATAATCAATTTTATTAAAAAAGCTATTTACAAAATGTTTATTACGATAAATACTATTCTTATTCTTATTACGATAAATAGTATCTAAAATACATAAACCTAGAGTCAATAATAAAGGAACTCTACATCGCTGTTATTGAATTCTCGTTGACGAAAAGTCATCCACCATTGTCAATGCCATTCTTACACAAGTTTTTGCTCTACGATTGAATTACAATAAAATGAAAATAAAACTTAACGTGATACTTTTTCCCGTTAACAAGATATCCGAATCAAAAATAGGTAAACAAATACCTAACTATATAATAAAAAAATCTCATAGAAAGATCGCGTAAAACCAACCATTTTTAACAGACTTTCATTAAACCAAAAAATTCACTATAAAGTACAATAGGTTAATCGATTAGATACGTACGACCAAACGGATGAACGTACAATAGTATCTATTGATCTTTTTTCGTACATGTTTCTTGATACCGTACTAAATAGAGCATTACCTGTTATAATAGCTCTAAATAAAAGCTTTTCTAGATTTCACAATGAACTCTTATGTCATGGACTAAATTTTAGAACTAATTACTCGTTATGTCAGCAATTAATGGTTCAGTTCGTTTTATACTGGAGTATTTAACTGACATGAAATATCTAGGTACCGAAATAATCGGCGGTAGGTATAAGTGCTTGTAATTTCTAAGTAGGTAACAAAAAAAGAAGGTTTTTAAACAAAAAAAGTGTACATACTAACCTCATTAAGATTTTGTCAAAAACTACGGGATCGATTTTTTAAATTATTTAAACCAACTCTTAGTGAAATAATTTTGACATGCGGTTAAGAAGTTTTTGAGATTTTAACCTTAATAAGGCTCATGTAAAGTATGTATCCATATTGCTAAAATAAATTCAATCTTTTTATTATTAAATAAGATTGGACGTTCTTAGCTATTACTACTCTTCAATACTTCCTTCCTTTAAGGGCCTTCCATGCCAACTAGCGCCGCCATTCTTAAAAATATAATATCTTCCAATATAATCTATTTTATTAAAAAAGCTATTTAGGAAATGTTTATTACGATAAATACTATTTTTCAATATACAATACATGGCATAATTGCATCAAGCTAAGTTGTAGTTCACAAATGTGCCAAAAACGGCCGTTTTTCGCAATTATGCGAACTACAACTTATCGAAATTGAATCACTTATAAATAAGTATTTAAAAAATAGTATTTATCGTAATAAACATTTTGTAATTAGCTTTTTTAATAAAATTGATTATATTGGAAGATATTATTTTTTTAAGATTGGCGTCGCTAGTTGGCTCATGGAATTCTATACTCTGATACAAAAGTAAATACCGATAATTGAATAAGATGACAGGTTGTCGTACTGAGTACTACTCAAATGGATAGATCGAGTGATTGAGTATTCAAGTGAAAGGTTGATATGAAAGAATTTAATCAATACGGAAGTGCTTCTTTTTGCAATTGCAAAATACTAGTTTAGTTTGATTATTTAATACAAGCAAATTGACTGGTATAAATTGATGAGATGGAAAGTTGTCTGTAACATGTTAATTAGTGTACCTATCTATTAATTATATTCTAATTGCCCGTGGCAATAATGAATGAATGAATTGTTTTGGAGATGATAATAAACATGGTTAATATTTACGAGTATTGTCATTAGCAAAATGGGATGGAATATGATAATGATACTTGAATTGTAACTATTTTTGTGTGTATTTGGTAAATTTCTTAGAATTGGTCACTATTATCATAGGAGACGTTGTGTTTCAATATTAATTTTGATGTTCCGTCATTAATACTTTCATGATAGCAATTAGTTTAACTTGGTTTTCGTCAAAAACATTGTGATACAAGTTCCAATCCATCAATTAACACTGGGAATTGAATGACGATGCTTTTCTTCTTTATAACAATCTGTATCTCAATAGTGAGGATATGAACAGCCTTCTGACAGTGACGATGATATTAACGAAGTATTTTCTTTAATTTCAGGTGTGCTTATTAGCACTGGCAGTTGCCACGTGCAAGGCCGGCGTCATATCAACTTCTTTTACGAACGGAGACCACTCAGAAGACGGTGGACAAGACAAGGGGTCGTCAGGAGGCTACGAGTATTCGGCACCGGCCAGCGGGGGGCATAATGCAGCGCAGGGTCATGACTTCTCAAGTGCACAGGGACATGACTTCGGAGGGGCCCATGGAGGTTTCAACTTTGCCCCACAAGCTGCTCACGATTTCGGAGCTACCCAGGGTCACAGCTTCGGAGGAGCGCAAGGTCACGATTTCGGAGCAGCCCAGGGCGGACATAGCTTTGGAGGAGCGCAAGCCCACGATTTTGGAGCCGCCCAGGCTGGTCACGGCCAAGATTTCTTAGCCCTAGCTGGCCATAACTTCGGACATGGCGGACAATCTTTCCAGGGACATGATGCCCAAGCAAGAGGTTTCGATTTAGGCCATGGTTTCGGAGGATCCGGTCACAATTTTCAAGGAGATTCATATCTACAAGCAGCTCATGACTTAGGAAGTCATCCTAACTTCGGGGGTGGTGACTCTGGTGGACAAAACGAGGAAGGTCAAGAGGAACATGGAGATGAGGGTCAAGGCGGCCAAGAGGGTCAAGAAGGTCATGGACACGGGCAATCCCAAGGATTTGTTCTCCAGGACGGTGGTCACGATTTCGGCCACGGCGGTGGTGACCAGAACGTGATAATCGAAGATGGTGGTCATGATTTCGGCGGTCACGGCTTTGGTGGTCATGGATTTGGTGGCCATGGATTCGGTGGTCACGCTGAATCTTTCCCAGTTAATGAACATACTGACGTCCAAAGTCCTGTACAAGTACCCCTCTACAAACATGTTGCGTACCCAATTCCTAAGATAATCCATGTCAACGTTCCCAAACCTATTCTCATTGGTGTACCTCATCCTTACCCTGTCAAGGTACCAGTGCATAAGCCTGTGGCTGTTCCTGTTGAAACTGAAATCTCTATTCCTTATGAAAAGGTTGTACCTTATCCAGTAATCAAGCATGTCCCATACCCTGTGGAGAAACATGTCCCCATTAAAGTTGAGAAGACTGTAACAGTCCATGTGCCCCAGCCCTATCCCATTAAGATCCCAGTCTACAAAACTATTCATCATCATAAAGGTCATTAAGGCTTTGATGAGTATGGTTAAAAGTAAGTGTGTTTGATTCGAAGGTCTGAATGTTTGTGTGGATGTAACAGTGCCGTGTAAATATTTTGTTAACTAATTTTAAGTCATTTTCAACTGTCTCCATGTTGTAGTTGATTTATTTATTGTACAAATTGTTGATTTTTTTCTGTTGAATATAAAATTTTGTTGCTAATTTTGTCTTTGTTTTTGTGAAAAGAGTGTGATGATTTCTTTTTTGAAAATACTGGGAAATCTTTCTAATATACTATATGATAGACTTCTGAAATGATTTCATGATCGCAGAACTTTTTGTAACGTGGAAAAGCTTGGCATGCATAAATGCATTATATTCAGTAGATCGTCTACTACTTAGTCTTGTGTTACTGTTAATGATATTAGCAACTTATTAAGAGCCTTCCATGAGCCAACTAGCGCCGCCAATCTAAAAAAAATAATATCTTTAAAAAAATATAATCAATTTGATTAAAAAAGCTATTTACAATATGTTTATTACGATAAATACTATTTTTTAAATGCTTATTTATAACGTGATTCAATTTCGGCAAGTTGTAGTTCGCGTTTTTGGCACATTTGTGAACTACAACTTAGCTTGTCGCAATGATGCCATGTGATTATATTGAAAAATAGTATTCATCATAATAAACATTTTGTAAATAGCTTTTTTAATAAAATTGATTAAATTGGAAGATATTATTTTTTTAAGATCATCCTTACAAATAAGACTACAAATTATGTTTTTGTGACAAAATTATGTAAAGATGAAATAAATGAAATCTAAATCATCTTTATCATCAGACGGCGTCATGAGCTCGTGAGTTATAAAAGCAGACTATTCTTGGAATCTATTGTTATTTGAATACATTCTTCAATTTTAAACTTCGAGCATACAATTTGGAATTGTCGCAAAAATTGTAACAAAGACTTATTACATTCAACTACAAGGGAACGGGTCGGGATGTATCGCGAAGGAAAATTAATTTTGTTCAGTAGCGAGTGACATTTTCTATTATTGCCTGCAAAAGATGTCTGGGAGAGTTTGTACCCTCATGTGTAACTTTGTTTTAGGGTTTACATTTATACTTTGGGAAAAATTGCCGCTATATCCCGGTGAATGGTTCTATTTTGAAAGTCGAAGACCGAGATAAGTATACAGGGGGCCTCAATAAGGTTGAAATTTTCTCAAAAACTACTACACCGAATTTAATAATTCTTTTACAGTTACATAGTTTTCACTTTTATCTATCAAACAGTGAAAGAATTTTTGCAATAGTCAAGTAGTTTTTGAGAAAATCTCACCCTTAAAAACTCTCCTGTACACCTTTCTCTGTGTTCCACCGTACCCATCTATGAAATTGATAATGCATCAGCATGTGTTTGCATCTGAATGTGCTTCTTTACCACGTTAGAAACCACGAAGCATGATGTGCCCATCATTTTTCATGGTCTTGCAAGTCGCATGAACCTATTCATTCTGGGAGTTGGTCAATCTGGGAGTTGGTCAATCTGGGAATTTGATATTTTGGGAATTAGTCAATCTGGGACTTGGGTCATTCTGGAATTTTGACATTGGGTGAATGATTCATACTAAGTTAGTTTTGCCCAAATGAAGCAAATCTTTAGCCATCAATATTATCTCTGTTGATAAATGGAATATCCAAAAAACTGTTTTCAGATATTTCCTCTGCATGATCATATGAGGTGATTTACAAAAAAATCAGTTAACTACACTACTGTGTAATTCCAAAGTGTGACACTAGATCAAATCGTCGCTAAGTCCCTCTCCCTCTTAATCGATTTAGCATAGGAGTGACAGTGACAGTTGAGTTTAGGTTTAGGATTAAATTTAGTCACGACAGAATCACATTCAATTAGTCTCAAATATATTTATGCCGTATCGTCATCAGTCTATTTTTATGTACAGTCGACAGCAGATCAATGATAACAGTTTCAAATCTTACATCGCAAATAGTAAGAACGGTCTAAAGTTCAAAGTGTTACCATTGATCCGCTGTCGACTGTACCCACTACTCGGCCACGGACCGTCCCTTACATCGAGGGAGCTCGGGGCATGATCCACCACGCCGGCCCAGTGCGGATTGGCGGATTACACAAGCCTTAGATTCTTTATCACGATGTTTTCCTACACCATTTTGGGAGCATTCGGTGAATGTACGTAAGTTTATCCTTCGTAAAAACCGAGGAAAACTCATTGGTACATGTCTGACCTGACAAGGGATCGAACCTGGGACCTCCGTATCGCAAGTCCATTGACCCAACCACTACGCCACCGAGCTATATCGTGTGTCCTACCTTATTTTAACATTTCGTTACAAACTTTCAGAAACAACGAAAATATGAAGGTCCTATTGTCTTTACGATCTTGACATCTGTGTCCTTTTGAACACTATTCGCTAAGGATCAGGTCACACTGGTGACGAGATGAGACGCGCGGTTCACTTCGTTGAATGTAAATTTTCCTCACTTTCCTTGGAAATGCTGCGATTAATGAATTAAAAAAAAATCATAAGCACTTTTTAAAAAAAATTTCAATTTTCCAACATTTATACTTACTACAAATTATTATATATAAACGAATATCACGCACCGTCGTCGTCGGCGGGACAAGTTATCTCGGAGCGCGCACAGAGGGCGCTCATCCGCAGTGCGCGAAGAAACGTCAACGGCGACGCGGGCGTGGCGCGCTCACCTTGAAAAAGACCGTCGAAATCGGTCGAAACTGTCGGTCTAATTGCCGACTTTAACAATATAAGTGAGTGATATCCGTTTATATATAATAATTTGTAGTAATGGCTCACTATAGTTTTAATTCTAAAATTTATACTTACTCCATAGATGCAGCACAGTCAAACTATATTTCTCCATCAAATTTGAGTAACTGGTTTCTGTAGTGATAAGGTACATACAATTACTCATGGAACCACTAATGAAACAAGGTAAATCTAAAGTAATCTCAAAATACGTGGAACTCTAGGAGAGGTGCCATCAAGCTCCAGTACAAAAAGACATAGCTCTTCGGTGGTGGCGTTGGATTGGCCACACACTATTAAGGCAAGACGGAAATACGGCTCGGTTTTGAGTGGAAGCCCAGCGACAGGAGGAGGCTAGGTCGTCCTGTACACAGCTGGAGAAGGTCGGTGACAGCCGAGCTGAAGAGAGTTGGACTCACTTGGGAGGAGGTGACGGAGGCGGCGGAGGACAGGGAAAAGTGGAAGAGTACATCGGCTGCCATTAGCTTCACCTGGGGAACACATCATCATCATCAATCTCAAAAGACGGTGTTGAGGCCACCCCTGTGATTCCTATGCCCACGAGGTGGCGAAAAGCGGTGGGCGGCAAACCGTTTTCTTCAATGAATGCGGCAGATGGAATCCCGTCGTCTCTGCCTACACATATTGTTGTAGAAAGCCTTCAATAGTCAGTAAAATAAGCGAAAGGACTGGAAATCACTCACCAAGTGCCGCAGCCTAGAATACCTGGGGGCCCCCGGTGAATAAATCCAAAGGAGTTGGTTCGAGCAGGATCATCTCTCTTGTACTGGTGCTTTAGGGTCTTCAGATGATGAAGGAATCGCGTTTGACGTTAGTTTGTTGGTTTTATCAATTTATTTGAATATTTATCGCGGAGCGATATGAGCCGATCGCCATTAGTTTTCTGCAGACGAGTTGCGACTGGTCCTCACTAGAGGCGCTGCTTGTGGCATGCAAGTATACCGTCCAATACTTATTTTGCAATAATAAACAAAACAATGAAAATTTGAATATAACAACTTTCTGAATTGGTGCTTTAACATGAATACTGAACATGCCGGCGACCTTAAAATACGTAGGATTTTAAAGTAAGAAACTGGCTTCATTTGAGCCTAAACTAAAATTAACTAACCTATCAACCTATGCTAAGTAAGAATAAGAATGCTTGACTTATTAGTTGTCGATAGGAAGAGGATAAACCTTTACTACCGGCCGCTGAACGTATGTGTTGCCCATGTGAAGGGTTACAACACGAACGATGCCGTCGCGCCCCGGGTGGAGCCGGTGGACGCGGGCCAGTTGCCACTGCATCGGTGGCAACGAGTCGTTATGAACGAGGACGACAGTGCCCTCGGTGAGAGGGATGTCTTTGTTGTGGTACCACTTCACTCGCTGCTGGAGTTGCTGGAGGTACTCTCGACTCCAACGCTTCCAGTAATGCTGTAGCATTTGCTGAATCATTTGCCACCTGTCTAAACGTCCCGGATTATGATCAGAGAAGTCGTACTCGGGCAGCGAGGTTAATGGTTCCCCAACAAGAAAGTGAGCCGGAGTAAGAGGAAGTGGATCCGAAGGATCGCTGCTCATGACGCCGAGTGGACGCGAATTGAGAACTCCCTCAATTTGACACAACAGCGTGTTGAATTCGTCGTAAGTTAAGATCTGTGAACCTACGACGCGATGTAAATGTTGTTTAAAACTTTTCACGCCTGCCTCCCATATACCGCCGAAATGACTGGCGTAGGCAGGTTGAAAATGCCAGCGTATGTTTGACGATGCACAGGTATGTTGGATCTCCGTCTGGTTTTCATTTAAAAACGTATAAAGCTCTTTTAGGTACTTATTGCAGCCAACGAAATTCCGACCGCAGTCAGAGAAAATTTCAGAGCAGAGACCGCGTCTTGCCGTGAAGCGGCGAAGAGCAGATAGGAAAGCCTGGGTAGTTAAATCTGGAACTAGCTCCAGGTGTATCGCCTTGGTAGACATGCATACGAATACGCAGACATAAGTCTTGAAAATCTTGCAATTACGAAGCCTAGTAGTTCGAGTTTGAAAATATCCCGCGTAATCTACGCCGACGTGTAAGAACGGACGTAGCGGGCGCACGCGCGAGCTCGGCAGCGGAGCCATGGAGGGCTGCGGTGCGGTTGGCCGGGTGCGGAAGCAGCGAACACAGCGGTACGTACGTTTTCGCACTGCGTTGCGCGCCGAGAGGATCCAAAACCGTTGAGATAATATGAACTGCAAGGTTTGGGGACCTACATGTAAATGTAAAACATGGAAATGATCGATCAGTAGATCAGTCAAAAAATGGCTTTTAGGCAAAATAAGTTGATGTTTTGCTTCGTAATCGAGATTTGATTTTTGAATACGGCCGCCGACCCTGAGCAATCCGGCGCCGTCGATAAACGGTTTCAATTTTTGTAAGTTTCTTGAACACGAATTGTTTGATTTTATTTTTAAAATATCATCCGAAAAGACTTCGTTTTGTGTTAAAAGAATCAATCGGTTCAGAACGAAATTTGTCTCTGGGACAGTGATATACTTTTCGTTATAATTGGTGCTCGCTTTACGACACTTGTGGTAGAAACGAAATACGTAGGACACAACTCGAAGAAGTTTGCCTAGTTTTGAGAATTTGTTTAGAAAGTCGATACTTGAATCTTCTTTCTTGTCAATGACCAAAACGTGAGCTTGAGCTCGTCGCTCCTCATCCGTAGCGTAGCTAGGAAGTAGCTGTGGCCACTCAGACTCTGGACTTTTCAGCCAGCAGGGACCTGAGAACCAGAGGTCGGGGTTTAGTTGAGAAGGTAGAACCCCACGAGAAGCAGCATCGGCTGGATTGTCCGCGGAACGGACGTGTCGCCATCGCGATGCAGAGACACGACTGATGATTTCTGTGACACGGTTGGACACGAAAACTTTCCACTCGTGAGAGGACGAGTGTAGCCATGCGAGAACTACTGACGAGTCGCTCCAGGCAAAGACTTGGTCAATTTGGATAAAGTCCTTGTAAGTCTCAACAATCAGTTGCATTAACTTTGCAAGGAGAAGTGCACCACACAGCTCAAGGCGTGGAAGTGAGATGCGCTTGATGGGTGCAACTTTCGTTTTCGAAATAAGTAGGTAGGTGTGAACCTGACCTTGAGTGTCTGTAAGACGAATGTAGACGCAGGCTGCGTAAGCCTTTTCAGAGGCGTCGGAGAAGCCGTGGATCTGAATAGACCGGTAGGCTGGTACCACGTGACGAGGTAAGATTACATTTGAAATCAGTGGAAGTTCAGAAATAAACTTTTTCCACGAATCAATGATGTGCTGTGGCGGAACTTCATCCCAGTCAGTATGACATAACCACATAGACTGAATGAGAATCTTAGCAAAAATTGTAATTGGCGAAAGAAAGCCCAAGGGATCGAAGATCTTGGAGATTTCGCTCAGGAGCGCACGCTTAGTGAGTTTTTTGCTAGACTCATCATCTTGATGAACTTCGTAAGTGAAAGTGTCAAGTTTAGGTGTCCATTTTAATCCCAAAACCTTGACTGACGTATCTCCTTCGAGCGATGAGATGACGAGAGCTTCCTGCTGACTCTTACTCTCTTCTGTGAGGACAGAAGACAGCAAAGCGGAATGATTACTGCTCCATTTGCGGAGCTCGAAGCTGCCGGCTTGGCACAGCTCTATGAGTTCTCGCTGAAGAGCGAGAGCGTCTTCTAGAGTACTGGCTCCGGTAATAGCATCATCTACGAAGACGTCGTGAAGAAGAGCACGCTTAGCGAGAGGCCATTTGTCACCTTCGTCGAAGGCGAGCTGGCGCAGAGCGCGGAGCGCGAGATAGGGAGCGGAACTAACGCCAAAGGTGACGGTACAGAGTCTATAATCGATCAGAGGATCGTTCGGATCTGAACGCCAGAGTATACGGTGGTAATCTCTATCAGACGATCTGAGAGACACCATCCTGTACATCATTTTTATGTCACACGTGAATACGATCGCGTGTAGACGAAACTTCAGAAGGACCATGACAATATCCTGTTGTAGTTTAGGACCTGTCAACAAATTATCATTGAGTGAGCGCCCATTCGTAGTAGGTTGCGAAGCGTTGAAAACGACGCGAGTTTTAGTGGTTGCGCTCTGAGTCCGCACCACGGCGTGGTGGGGGAGGTAGTAGGTTTCGGATGCCCGTGAGGCTGGATCCGTGGGAACTGCAATCGGTTCCATGTGCCCAAGATCTAGGTACTCCTGCAAGCACTTGTGGTAATCTAGTCGTAAACTAGGATTACGAGTTAATCTGTTTTCTAATTTTTGAAAACGAGAAAGCGCGATGTTTCGCGATTCGCCGAGAGGCGGAGCGTCGGGCTTGAACGGCAAGGCCACGACGTAACGACCGGATGAATCCCTCGTATGCGAGTCAACGAAAATCGATTCGCATAGGGCTTCATCAGGTGTGAGAACCTGGGTCTCAGGAACCGATTCCAGTTCCCAGAAACGCTGTAGTTCAGTTTCAGTATGAAACGAGGCGAGACACACGTTTAGTGTCGAGGAGTTTTTGTTCAGGATTTTTCCTGACAAAAGATAACCGAATATGCTATTTATCCCAACCGGCGTACCGCGAGGTCCTATGACGTTGTCGTGCAATAGGATGACGTCACTGTAGTCCGCACCCAGCAGCAACTCGACCGGACGCGCGGAACGGAATTCCGGGTCGGCGAGTGGTAGGTTTCGGAGATGAGATAAATGCTCAGTTGGCGTTTTGTTTTGTACGCTAGGAATGTAACTAGTAATTTTCGGAATTACGTGTGAGTTAACATTCAATTTAGGTAGTAGCTTGTTGTGCGGCGTGACGTCACAACAAACCATACCGTGAGGTCGCACGGTCTCACCGTCACCTACGCCCGATATTGAGACGGACGCGCCAGTGTGATGGCGTGGTAGGCCTAAACGCTGCACGCAGGCCTCGGTTATCAAAGAAGTTTGAGAACCGGGGTCTATGAGCGCCCTAACTGTGTGTGCAGTCAAGGAGGTGCTACCGCGGGGGCGGATGTCGACGAGTGCGGTCGCGAGGAGCACGGAGTACTCGCAGTCGCGCGAGAGGTCGCCGGAGTCGCTGCGAGCGGACGACGCGCAACTCACAGCGGCCGAGGCGGGCGGAACTACGTCATCACTGGATAAGACGTGTGTGACGTCATCACTATCCTGATGTAGTGACGAATGATGTCGTTGTTGACAATGTTTACAATTGTACTTTGATTTGCATTCGTTAACTGAGTGACCGTAGGTTAAACAATTAAAACAAAGTTTATTACCTGAGACAAAGTCACGTCTTTCCGAGGGAGAAGTCGAGAACTTTAAAAAGTCGTCACACTTGTTCAGTGATGAATGTGTAGATAATTTGCAAAAGATGCATTTAATTTTATTATTATTTAAGCCTGAATTATTTTTATTAGACTTAAAAACGTTCGCACTAGGCGTAGTGGACGCGCATAGTGTGGGAAAAGAGAATGATCGCGTGTTTCTATTATCATTTTGTTGATATTTAAAATTTGGTTTTGCTGTCGCTGCCACGGTTGGCTTGCGGGCCCCGCTCGCTGGCGTGCTGGCGCCGCTCGGCGCGGGCGCGTGCGCGGGCGCGCTGCTGCGCCGGCCGGCGGCGGCGGCGGCGGGCGGGGGGACCGCAGTAGCGGTAGTACAACTTGTCATAATTTCGCTGGTTACTAATTCTTTTTCTAAGAATAATAGTAAATCGGTGACTTCCGGTATGTCAGTCGGAGATTCTAACGATTGTTCGAATCGTTTACGAATATAGGGTGAAAGTTTACGAAGTAAAACATTCAATAGTATGAAACTCCATTCGTCGACTGGAAACTGAAGGACCTTAAGTGCAGCGAGATTTTCTTGACAAGTATTCAAAATATTACGAATTCCACGCTCACATTGACTCGGCTTGTCTGACATAACTTCTATGTCGAGAATGGTATCTATATGTTTAGTGGCGATTATTCTCTGGTTCTGGTAACGATGTTTTAAACATTCCAACGCTGTGTCGTAGTTATCAGCTGTGATTGGAATTGATTTAATTAAGTTTAAAGGTTCACCACGTAATGACAATAGTAAATACCTAAACTTCTCGATGTTAGTGAGCGAGAGATTATTGTGAATCAGCGAATTGAATAATTCCAAATAAGAATTCCATTCCGTGTTGTTACCATGGAACTCGGGCAATGGAAGTGATGGAAGGTTCGATTTAGGACGTGAGTTCCAACAGCTGTGAGCTGGTGCAGACGAGGAATTTAAATTAACCTGTTCGAAAAACTTTTGTTTTGTTAATTCTTCCGATTTTTGTTTGTCGGCCACCGACTTAACCGAGTAGTATAAAGTTTTAAATGTATTTCTATTCGACAATTCTGTTGCAGATTCGAAAATTTTAGATTTTATACTTAATTTCTCGATCTTTCCTTGAATTCGAAGATAATCTTTTTTCAAAGCGGGTAAGTCGGTAACTCGACACTTAAATTGATCGATATTATTTTCCTCTAAGAAATCCAACATTCCCTGCAAATCATTGTAAATGACGTCGCGTTCGAATGTCAGCTGATTTAATTCGTCACTCATTGTAACTAATGTGAAAAGCTTTAAAAAACAAAATATTAATTGACGTAAAAGTCAGATCACAAAATGATGTTAGGTGAAAAAGCTGTTGTACTCATACAAAGTGTACAGATCGGGCGGTTCACTCGCAGCGGTCGCGTAACAACCTCACTAGTTCTTTGCTAGCTAGCTCGTTAACCTATTCCGAACAAAGGAATTAGCTTCTACCTACACTCATTTTATTATTGATGAAATTTTGAGAAAAACGTATTGAAATGGAATAGAAACTAGTAATACGGAGATATTACGTAGTGTAATTATGTTTAGTATTTAGTTTAAACACTAAAATTAATGGGAAAGTATGATTTTAGCACGAAAATGCTAGAACCTGTTTTGCGGGTGGTTTGAACCGCGGAACAAAGCGTAACGAAAATTACGTTTTGCGATAGAAATAGCACCAATTTAGAAAGAATCCTGGGTCGAAGGATCAAACTTATGTTGTAGAAAGTCTTCAATAGTCAGTAAAATAAGCGAAAGGACTGGAAATCACTCACCAAGTGCCGCAGCCTAGAATACCTGGGGGCCCCCGGTGAATAAATCCAAAGGAGTTGGTTCGAGCAGGATCATCTCTCTTGTACTGGTGCTTTAGGGTCTTCAGATGATGAAGGAATCGCGTTTGACGTTAGTTTGTTGGTTTTATCAATTTATTTGAATATTTATCGCGGAGCGATATGAGCCGATCGCCATTAGTTTTCTGCAGACGAGTTGCGACTGGTCCTCACTAGAGGCGCTGCTTGTGGCATGCAAGTATACCGTCCAATACTTATTTTGCAATAATAAACAAAACAATGAAAATTTGAATATAACAACTTTCTGAATTGGTGCTTTAACATGAATACTGAACACATATAGTAGACGAGCGTGAGTTTTACAGTGTTAAGTTTTCCTCCTTAAAGTGCACATACGAAAGGAGGTGTAATTAGACTCAAAAGTGTTATAAAATTCTGAAAATATATTTTTGAATCGGTATGTAGATTTTATTATAATCTTTAAGGTGTCAAGCAGCTAATGTGAGTAAATGTCCGCAACTTTTGATCTATCCAGATTATTGAATTGCAACAATGATTGCAAATAATACTTTATTACGACAGTTTCAATCCCTTTCGTATGTGCACTTTAAGGAGGGACAACACTGTATGTATCGAGTAAAGGACAAATTATAAATTATATTATCGCGTCACATCGCGTGACCAGTGTGAGTAGACCCTGATAAAATGTTGTCATGTTTCACGAGCGAGTCTAGCTTTAGTATTTTGAATATTGAGTGTCTAGTTTGCGACCTTTGACTGTGACAGGAATTTTGACTTGAGATACCTATGAATTTTACAAAATAGCAGTAGTATTTATACTAGAGTCCAGTCAAAAATGCTATTCTGTATACCGCAGCCCAAATCTAGTGTCTTATTTTGTAAACAAATATGATCGTTTAATTACCTGTTGTGATGTAACACTGACTGATTGAATCTGTTTATCAATGTGAAAATAACTATGCAATAATCACAGAAAAGCTTAAAACGTTAGCAGTTTTTGTTTACAAAATAAGACACTGGAAAAAATTCTTGCCGTGGGCAGGCAAGAATTTTTTCATCATGTTCTAATTTATTCACCGAGCATGGATAATGCGTAATTCAAATTCTAAATAAATTACGGTATATGAATAAAGTACAAAGGACTGTGTTAAGTGAATTTGATTCTTGTTTCAAAAGGAATGTGTAAACAAGAACTTTGAGCATTTGTTCCGGTTCCGTGTGTTCTTGTGTTGTTCTAGACGCGAATAGTTTGGACTGTTGATTGTGACATGTTTGTTGTTTTAAAGTACAGTCGACACCACAACATACATAAATGTGTAATGTAAGTTTCTCCAGCTGTGGAAAGAGAATTCAAATCAGTTGAAGATACCATAGGTAAATGATAAATGGAGAAAAAAAGACGGCAATGTTTGAGCTTTGCCCCACCTACAAAACTACGTGACCATTTAAGCTGTACCTATTATTTTGTTGGGGACTTATTACAGGTTTCATATTGCATAATCATAATCAGTATCATTTTCTACTACTCTCGCAACTCCTATAGAAGAATAACAAAAACAATGAATAAATCGCTTCGATTTCTTACTATTTTCTGAATTCTTAATTAAGCTGTATTTTTCTAATCGCAACTTGTACAAAACTTTATTTTAAACCAATAATTTTAATAATAAACGGAGATATTTTTACATTTATTCGTTATCTTGTACAACTTGCGGTTGATGGTGGCGCAGAATCTGGCATTATCATTCCATCACGACCGGGATTCGAACCAGGGACTTCGCCATTCCGTGGCACGCTCTATTACAACTCGACGATCGGGTCTTCCAACAGAGCCACCGTGATATCTTACCCAGGAAATTTAGAATTATCTTTTGATTGTGTTGACGTAGAAATTAGATTTTTTCACGGCTGCAGGTAATTACAGACCTAAGTACTTATTTAGTATTAATTTCAACTTGATACGTCCACTCGTTTCTGAGAAAATGGTCTTGACAGACAGACAGACAGACGCAGTTGGTCCCTGTTATTGTCGCTTGACAGCAGTCTTTAGACCACGTCAAAGGCCTACGGGCGGTCTGAATAACTTTGACTTATAGGTTTGGTTACTAAACCACACGAGAAAAGAAGAAAGAAAGAAGAGAACCTCGATGAGGCCCTCTGTACACTTTTATCTGCTTTCGACTGTACTCAGTGTAAAAAATCACCTCCACAGACAAACTTCCCGGTTGATATTTTAACCACGAGTCCTCCCGAAATTAATTTGCTCCGAAAGTTTGGAAACTTCCCGTGGTTCGCATTACATTGAATTTTTCATTATTCGCTCCCCCTCTAACTAATAATTTCAAGTTTTCTGTCCAGAAATGAATGATTAACATTTTTTAAATTAAAATATTTATTTTTCTAATTGCTTTCTTACTGGTTCTTACTTCTTTTGGTTTAGAATTTTTTTGTAATTTTTCTACACATATTTAACTTATTAAAGCCTAACTATGCACTTATGCTTACAGAATAAATCAATGCTCTCAAACTATGAAGAAAAACATACACTGAAAAAACTGGTTGCCTTCAGCAGGTTTTATTTACAGCTAATCTTTTTTCGGTGTAGTAAGGAAACCCACATGCCTCAGTATATAAAAAATAGTAACACAGTTCTGTCATCGTATCATCTCCAAGTTTCTATGATCCTGGTAGGGACTGCTAGCAAGTGATACGTCGAATTTGAATAAGGTCCGCGTTTAAATCCGGGCTGAAATAGTAATAGAGAAATAGAGTTTATTCCTGGAGATAACAGATTTATCGATATCGATAAAACTGGTAGTCTCATCAAACACACACTAAGTATACTAATACGTACTATTTAAAGTATGGAATATGTCGATGTGGTTAGGATAGGACATTGATTATTTCTGTAACAGGTTTAATCCTAGATTAAGGGCATCTTGGGCGTAGATTGATAAACTGGACCCTTCTGTCTTGAATGAGGGATAGCATTGATACAAAGTAGCTCCATTTATAATCATTAGAGTGATAAAATATCGTGTAAATGATAGCGTGGGGCTCATAGTTTAGTTACGAGTATACGTCGAAAATGACCGTACAAGTTAAACAATGTCATTGTCTGGATGGGTGACCGCTATAGCGACATTTTATCTGAGCCTCTCCGTGCATCGGAAAGCACGTTAAACAGTTGGTCCCGGTTGTTGTCATTCGGCAGCAGTCGTCAGGCCACGTCAGAGGCTGACAAGTAAATAACAGCAAAAATCAAAAGAAAGAAAAAGATATAAAACTATATGACTCCGGAATCAAGCGTTTTCACTCTATACAAACACAAAATAATGTTTTGTAACTAAGTATATAAAATCGTAAAGGCCTTAGCTAAATCAATATTCTGTAATTTGTTGTATAGTCGACAGCATATCAACCTAATTCCATTTCAATCCATACCTTGTTACTATATCTTAAGGTACTCTTATGTTACACTGAATATGCGCTCGATTGTACAATAAGCTACGCAAATTGTAAAAGTGGCCAATTTATAGAACCCAATTTATATTTGAAAGTAGGTAGCGCTACTAACAATGGTCTATTGAAACTATGCATTCACTGTCTAAAGAAAATAAAGTTAACTTAGTTATTGGACCTTTC
The DNA here is from genome assembly GCA_963506565.1 of Tachystola acroxantha. NCBI lineage: Eukaryota > Metazoa > Arthropoda > Insecta > Lepidoptera > Oecophoridae > Tachystola > Tachystola acroxantha. The sequence continues at coordinate 3,210,769 of OY735894.1, read as the reverse complement.
ACTGCAACTTAACACAAGTTATACAACTTAAAAAGGTATTATAAATACGCTTCATAAATATTGTAAAGTATTATGTCCACCCAATTACGATTGATGACTTGAACTTTTATTTAAATAATCTTTTGTTGGTTATTCATACTTTATTTTACTTTATTTTTATAAAAAGAAATATCTTCGATCACCTCTCGAGCATAAAACATGCGATTAGCATAAAATGGATCCAATTATCTTCTTCAAAACCTATAGTCAATATAATCACGCAAAATTATCGTGAAATCCTATAATATGACTTTTCCTATATAGAAAAAGTGGCTAATGCTTTTATTTTCCTACAAAGGAAGTATGTGTTACTATTTCCCGTTTCATCTTTATTATAAATTTATATTCATTGCTATAACAATCTGCTATCAACTAAGTTGATTGATGATATTTATAATTATCATGAATTATTATACTGAATGTAATTTTCGCTTGTGCAATCAAAATTGAACTTAATTTTATCGTCAAAAAATTGTAAGCAGTTAAGAATTTTTTAATCGTAATTTTATCGATAGGATAATGGTCCCATCTCTACTGCTGTGGCACCATCTGCCGTTCGCTCCTGATGTTTCGCTCAATATTTGATCTTTTATTGTGGTGTTAAATCTACTTGCCAGAACAGGAAAAAAAAACTATTTATATCAGGACAAAATTAGTTTTCCGTATCTTCTATACATATAATAAGACTGTAAAAAAGTTGTGTCTGTACATTGGATATTTTTTGAAAAGAATAATTGTAATGTGTTTTAGGATCGATACTGATGCCAAACACTAATTTTTAGAATTTTTGTCTGTTTGTCTGTGACTTTGTGCAAGTATCACGCCATAACTATTGAAGGGATTTTGATGGGAGTTTCACTAGGAGATAGCTGAAATATCCGGACAGCTCATAGGCTATAAGCCATGGCGGTATGTGATGTGGAAACAAGGATCCAGAGAGGAACATCTGCCTCCTGATCTCCTCCATCCTCCTCCTCTACGCAAACGAAGTTGCAGGGTACAGCTAGCGATATGAACATGTTCATGGTGTAATATTTTAACTGTGGAATTGTGAAATCTCAAAAACACAACTTATAACTTTGTACTCCTTACTACTTGATTTATTTATTTACTTATTGGGCACGTTGCCGGACAACGTTGGTTGAAATATGAATTGTTTTGATTTAAGATTTTTAGCTGTGTATATTTTACTTCTAGCCCTTTTTATAGGTTATAATAAATTCAAGGCCACCCTGAAGTATCTGCCCTACAATCTTAAACAATTTTGTGAGAGGTTCCACTGCCACCCTAATTTTTCATCACGAAAAAGGATTTTGGCACTTCATTATGTCCCGAAAGCCACCGAAACTTAATTTGAAATGAAAATTTATTCGCTACCACGTTTCTAAACATAATTTGGTTTATATCGGATAGGGGCTTGCTCTTAAAGGGGTATGTAAGATTTATTGAACACGATTTATAAGGGTTGACTTAGATACTACGCTGGCTCAGTGGCCCAAAGTGGATCTTTCCGACACCTTGAACGCCACTGAAGCCTGTCCTGCACTGTCTGGCGCCAGTCGGGCGCCTGCAACTCTCGCAGGTCCTTCTGCACCTCGTCGCTCCAGCGGTATCTTGGACGTCCGACCGGCCTTCGTCCGTTGGGCTTTCCGACATACGCTCGCTTCTCAGCGCGTTTATCTCCTATCCTCACCACTTGAACAAGCTAGAGGAATCGGACTGATTTAGATAGTTGCGATAGTGGAAAACAATAAACAACGAAACATTCTTCCTTCATAACTAGTTGCTAAGAAGGAAAATTCTTCGGGCTGAAGGGGATTCTTTGAATTACCTAGATTCGTCTGTTTTGAATTGATATAAGTGATGATGAGACCTCTGGAACTATAAAATATAGGAAAATAAAGTTCTAAGGAACCATATCGTCGATATTATTTATAAGAAACACTGCATTCTAGATTTTTTTTAATCATGCACTGGTCGGGCCGAAATCGATTCAGGTTATTTTGAAGAAAAAGAAGGTCCTGCTAAGCCGAGATCACGAAAAATATTTGACTTATTTTTATACAATTCTACACGTTTTATAAAGCCTCGATTGCGGAAAATAATTATATTATCGAATCGAAGTTCAATTAAAAGTTATGTGGTACATTTGTATTGAAGTTAAATTTCGCGTATTTCATGAAATGAAATGGTTTATTTGCTAGCACGTAGTTGACAGAACAGATGTTGAGCAAGAAAATATATATGTATCATATGTACTGCCGATAACGGCATGCAAAAAATCTTTTAACGAACATCTCAGTGACCATAACAAACGCTCAGTAGCTATTTGTTCTGATCACATCTTTTTTAGAATTATGGCTCGACAAACTCATATGCTGTATTTCTTATTTCCTTATAAATCTAACGTAACTAGGAATTTAATCCGAATTGGAGTATTAGAAATCGTTTTTCCGAATTCTAAAGCACGACATGGAAAAGTTATTTTCATTGGAAAGCCACTCACGAGAGTTTTGTAGAAAATTGGTTGCGATGCAGTGCCCAAGTTGTTAGCAGAATGTTATTTGGAAAGGTTATTAGAAAATTCTAGATCCAAAGCCTATATGCTTATTTATATTCATACCATCATAACATCTAAACCGAAGCCCCAATCAAGTGTCTTATTTTGTAAACAAAAACTTCCCTACCCTACTAACATTTTAAGCTCTTCTGTGATTATTGCGTAGTTATTTTCACATTATTATATCGGATCACTTTATTGTCACAATGATGAACAGGTTCGATAAATCAGTTCCTTCAGTGTTACATCACAACAGGTAATTAGATGAACATATTTGTTTACAAAATAAGACACTTGATTGGGGCTGCGGTATACATATACGCGAAGACAGATAAGTACACATGGGGCCTCAATATGGTTGAGATATTCTCAAAAACTAATTAACCGATTTTTAAAATTATTTTACAGTTACATAGTTGTAACTTGTATCTATCAAACAGTGAAAGAACTTTTGCAATAGGTCAAGTAGTTTTTGAAAAAAATCTAAATCTTTAAATCTCTCTTGTTCTCTGTGTTCTACCATACATAGGGGGCCTCAATATGGTTGAGATGTTCTCAAAAACTACTTGACCGATTTTATAATTATTTAGTTACATAGGCTTAACTTTTATCTATCTAACAATGAAAGAATTTTTGCAATAGGTCATGTAGTTTTTGAGATAATCTCAACCTTAAAAACTCTGTGTACATAAGAGTTTTTAAGGTTGAGATTTCTCTGTGTTAGACAGCGTAAACAGGAGGATTCAATAAGGTTGAGATTTTCTCAAGAACTACTTGACCGATTGCAAAATTCTTTTTTCTTTTTTTGTTGAGAGTGTAGGTATAATATGTAATTGTAAAGATGTTTCAAAATCAGTCAAGTACTTTTGGACAAAATCTCAACCTCAAAAACTACAGTACATCTCTCTATCTTCGACAGTACATTTAAATGAATATGAATAAGTACCAGGGAAAGCTTAATTAAATAGATTTCACAGAGTTTAATATCTCAATTTATGTAATAAATACAAAGTTTCAGATTCTGTCACGTTACTAATCAAAATCTATGAAGAAAAAAAATCCTCGATCGTAGCTAGTTGCAAAACTCGGTAACGAACACGAACGAAGCTATTATTTTTTAGAATAGAATAAAATAGAAAATATGTTATTACATAAGCTTACAAAAAATCAATCAAGTAGTAAGGTGTACTTGAGTAAGTACAAAGATATAACTTGTGTTTTTGAGATTTCACAATTCCACAGTTCCACCCATAGTTAAAATATTACACCATGAAAATATTCATATCGCTAGATGTACCCCGCAACTTCGTTTGCGTAGAGGAGGAGGATGGAGGAGATCAGGAGGCAGATCTTCCTCTCAGGATCCTTGTTTCCACATCACATACCGCCATGGCTTATAGCCTATGAGCTGTCCGGATATTTCAGCTATCTCCTAGTGAAACTCCCATCAAAATCCCTTCAGTAGTTATGGCGTGATACTTGCACAAAGTCACAGACAAACAGACAAAAACTCTAAAAATTTGTGTTTTGGCATCAGCATCGATCCTAAAACACATTACAATTATTCTTTTCAAAAAATATCCAATGTACAGACACAACTTTTTTACAGTCTTATTATATTATTAAGATTAGAAGAGAAAATACACCTACATTAGAAATGGGTAGATATGCTAAAACCTGATGAAAGCATAACTCTTTAAGGTATTAATCCAAGACGGGGTTGTAATGTAATATCACAAATGTCAGAATAATGTATGTTGTTAGGTCTGGGCCAGGGTTGTCACTCGTGTTTAGGAAAACAGGGCAGCGATTTCCATTTAGGTATTGTATGCGTATGCGTACAATAAAAGTAAACAATAATCTTTCTATAGTATGACCGTCTAAATCAGTCTTCGCTTGTACCGCACAGGGATGCGGGGGAAGGCGACAACGCACCCCCGTTATCGCCTTCCCCCGCATCCCTGTACCGCGCAGGCGAAGACTGATTTAGACGGTCATACTATAGTAGGATTGATAAACGTAGGTAATTTTATAATTTCTCGAATGCCGAATGAAGAAGGGTATTTTCTTAAGATGAGGATTGATAGTGTTTCTGTGTTACGCTTTTTTTTAAACTAAAATGACGTGACTCAAAAGTAGCTGCTATCTCTTTTGCAACTTTAGTAAGAAAAAGAGAATTAAAGTAGTTTCAAACCTATTTAATTTAGTTTAAATTAGAAAAGACAAACAAGCATCACTACGATTTTAGTGCGTTCGCAGACAAATAAACTAAACCGGAGCACATTATTTATTCCGTCTGGGTCGAAACCGGACAGCTGACAGCCCTAGGCATCAGTGACATTGTGGGATGTTGCATGGTTGTCGTGTGCAAAGCTTAAACTGTAATTACGCTAGCTTACTCGCTACACAGACCTATCTCACAACTAATTACTGTTTCGGCATGAGGAAAATTACGTCGTAATTATCTTGAGACTTATTAAAAGAAGGACGATTTTCTCCGCATTTGTACACTCGCCAGGACATCAATGGTAAGCTAATAACACCTAAAGTAAGTGAGCCACTTGATTTTTTTTGCTTGGATAAAATAATTCTTAGAAAGGGAGCCGTCTCGCAAGCAATTAACTGACACATTAAAAATGTACTAAGTAAAGTGCCTGTAAGTATCATGATAGCAAAAGTATCGGACAAGGGTGCTAATGAAAGCAATTTGTTGCTAATGAAATCTGTCAGGCGTTAAGCAATAACTTGTACTATTATATATTCTGTGGCAATAATAAGAGACGAAAACTTTTTATTTATTATATATTCTGTGTTTACAGTAAGTTACAGCTTTCTTGAGATTTAACAAATTAATACACACTTAGGAGGCCGATAGTCATATACAGTTTTGAGCCTATGCGTGAGCAAAATTGCAAGAAAACTGAGAGTTAAGACCGAACTCAAACTCCATTTATATTCAAAACTGTCTATGACTATTGACTTTAGGCCCTTAGCAAAATATTAGTCGTCCGGGTGGTATGTTTATTATACTACTCATACTCATTTATTCCACATTGTGGTAGCATTGCACACTTGGTTACGTCTATACAAAACGTATCTAATGATTTAAATTATTGTAAGTATACAATTCAATTATTTCAGCAATAGTTTCGTCAGTTATAATAATTCTTATAACAACTAGTATCATTGTTTAGATTACAAAAATGGTCATTACACAAAAGCCTCTTAAATTGTGTAGAAACTTTTCTGAAGTAGATATTTTCTAACCCTCTTACTTATAAAATAACACTAATCAAGCACTGAGCAACATATTAACTAATCATTATTTAAACTTTTAATAAGTAATTAACCTTTTTTTGCCTACGACGTTGTTTAAACTGACATCTACTTATTTGGTTCTTCAGGAGTTGATTAACTTTAAATAGTGTTTTTTTAAACAATTGTTAAACAAGTTATTAATTTTAATCATCGATTATAAGTAAGGCTGTTTGTGTATTAAAGAATTCTTTATGTGTCTCTAACTCTTTGACATTGGATGGTAATTTATTATATTTGACACCTAAAGACATAAAACTTTTAGGTATTTTATATATTTTATATACGAAATACTTTAGCAATCATAAAATTATTAGTTCTCAAATTAAGTTATCGATTTTAACTTCTTACAATGAGATTTTCTCAAAAACTATTTGTCCTATTGTAAGAAATCATTTACAGTATATAGTAAGTACCTATGAAACAGTAAAAGTCAAGTATTTTTCTGAAAATCTGAATCTTTAACGCCCCTTCCACATTTTTCACTGAGTTTGAACATTCCACAAAATATTCCACGGCTGTGAACGCGATAAAAGCTCACGCGCGATTATTATTCCACATCACGCAACGTGGGGCTCTTACTTAGTATATGACACGTACACTACAGAGTATGGGTTCCCTTTTTATATATAACAAGGAACAGGGAACAAACAGGCATGCTGATTGTGACCACTATTGTCAGAGTTGTTTAAGTCTCCGACATGACAATATGACTTCTGCTGCCGAGCGACAACAACCGGGACCCACTGGATGAGCGTCGATTTTCAGTTTTCTATGAAGGCTACGGCACTAACTACTAAAACTAAACGTCTGAATTTCCAATTTTTTGTATTGGGCTGGAGTATCTGACAGTCAGAAGAGTCTACACTATAACTTTTAAAATCGTCCATCTTGTCGATGAATCCCCTCGGCTGTATATGACCTAGGAATCGAACTCGAGCCTCCATAAAGGAATCCTAGTGTCCTAACCACAGCGCCACAGATCTCTTAAGGCTTCGTATGCGCGTATTTTCAGTTTTTCTACTAAGGCTACGGCATTAACTACTAAAATTAAACGTCTGAAAAAAATATATAGCAATCTTGTCTATTTAGAGACTGATGAATACCGATACACGATTAGACAAACTTCGCTCGATAGAAAAAAATCACAAGCATACCCTTTCCATGTCTTTTAAAATGAAAATTATGTCTAAATCGAAAAAGTTATTCATACAAAATATATATCAAAATGAAGTTAAATAATAATGCTAAGTTATTCTATGGATAACTCGAAGCTTTTCTCAAAATATCCAGCTATTATTTGCCTAATTTTAATTAACCCTACACAGCTCTCCAATTACGATACACCTACGCATTCCGTGCGTGGTGTTATTCGCGTAATAACCAATTACGAGCGTGGGGAGTTCGGAGTTAGCTGTTTAGTTAGGGTTAGATCACTGCTTATTGTGTCTGTTGGTAATTGTGTTTTATTTAGTCCAAGGAGATATTTTTAACCTTACTCTTCTTAGGGCTTTGTTACCATGGCAACCCTATAGGATCACTTCGTTGTCCTTCAGGAGTCCGTCCGTCCTTCTTATACATGCTGTAGTTTTTATCGACGGCGAGCGACTCAGGGCTGATAATATACACGATACCAATGCATAAAATTATCTTAAAATATTATATATATATTATATAAATTCTTAAATAATATTTTTTTTTGTTACCTGCTACGCGTCGCCTGTCGGCCGGATCATTGACAGCGTGATCGCGGGGCGAGACGAAACGGGAGACAGGGGTGTCGTATAAAGAGATGCGTCCAAGTCGATAATAATCTCTAGGTTACACGTGTCGCAATTTTGCGCTCATGTGCGGGCAAAAACGGGCGCCCTCCTGTTACCTATGGGGTAAGTGGTATATGTTGATCAAGAACACTCCCTGTATCAATATCTCATATAAATATACTGTGCAGAATCTTTAAAATAAAATTAATGAAAACAAACATCATAATTCCCGATTATTCTTATCACTCTACAAATAATGCACACGGAAATGACGTCACGTGTACAAAACCTGTGACAAATTACCTTGGAAAAGAATAAAGGCAATTCATTTACATACCTATTACAGTTACGTTTAGCACTTAACGAAAAAAGCAGGTTAAAAGTGCGCCGGACGCAATAATGCTTTGGTGTTCCGTAGTATTTAAAAATACTTATTTTCCTAGCATGATGAAATTCTGAATTTGTTTAATGATTATAGTTTTATTTCTAAGATCCTTAAACTTTTGTAATGTCTTCCATTATGAATGCTTGTGGGCTAGTACAGCCCACAATGGGGAGTGCTCGGGGCGCCAGTCGGGTTGCGAATGTATCACAGTTTCCCGTGGCTCGGTAAGAATGGCACGAGGTGGAACACCCCAGGACGTTTAGTCGGTATGCTGCCCCTTCAGGGCGGTGAGCCCGACATAACCAACACGCTCCCCCGGGCGTGGTGACACATGATCTTGCATGTTTTACCTGGGTAAAAAAAAGGTATATTTTTTAAAACTTTGGAGTAGCTGTTAAAACAAGAATGTGTTTTGTTTGTTTGTTTTGTTTTAACGCTTTATTGTACAGCACAGACAGATACATAAATAACATACATAAGAAACAAATTGGTAGGTACAAAGGGCGAGCTTGTCTCAAAAGAGATTTCTACCAGCAAACCCGCGAAAGAGAGAGCAGTGTCACAAAGTGGTGTATGTGGTAGTTTATGTGCATAATAAAAACATTTAATTTGGTTACACATTTAAATTTAGAGGCGTCAGACATGGTTCAAAGACTTTGTCAAAGTTGCACAAATTCGATGTTCGTTGACGGCTTTTTACGAAGTCGTAGTTATAGATTCTGTACAAAGCTTTCAATGGTAGGTAAAACTTTGCAAAGACGCTCACATGTCTGGCGCCGGCATTACAATTAAAACTTAATCAGTTATGAGGAATTGGCGATACACTGGCACTAAGTATGCATTTTAGTCATTCAAGTTACGTAGTTCATAATTACCCTACTTATCCTTTTTAATAAGAATTTCTTTAATTAAATTGAGTGTGTTGATTTAAGCAAATAAATTATAGAGTATTTAATTAAAGATTATATAGGTTCTGAAAGGTTTCGCTAACGTACAAACTTTAATGATGAAAAATGAAAAATTATCTTCATTACTTATGACGATAATTTTTCATTCTCAACTGGTTGCGAAATGCGGGTTACGTAGGCGGTCGAAGGGGGTTGTTACAGTTTGACCACGGACCCCTAAAAAGGAATAAAATGGCATCTCTTTATTCCCGCCACGGGTTCCGCACTGCGGTTGAGCAAATAAATCATAAACTTAAACACACGACTACGGTGGCCATGTTGGTACGAGTTACTAGGATTTATGGTGCAAATTGCTCAGCTTACGTTGAGCAAGTTTAGACTTGGGAAAACCAATTTTGTATGTCCACAGTATTTCGTTGTCACTAGCAACGTTTTGTGCAAACTTACCTAAGTTTGTTGAAGTTGTGGGATGTTAAATGCAGGCTACATTTTGCAGTCAACCGCACGAGTATACAATATTATTTGGCGAATGAATTTGAATTAATATAACACATTTGTTTGTTTGTCGAGAGCTCGGTGGCTCAGTGGTTGGGTCAATGGACTTGCAATATGGAGGTCCCAGGTTCGATTCCCAGCCAGGGCAGCCATGTACTGTTGCGATTTGCAGTAATAAAGGAACTTGACGAATGTGGAGATAAATTAAAAGAGCGTGTGGACTGTATATTATTGTTGTTTATTGAGCAATAAAAATCTTAGTGTTGCCAACATTCTAATGTTGCCAACATTCTAATGTTGCCAACATGTTGCGGCCTCTAAAAGGTTACATATACATTAGATAACTTACATTACTTATAGGTAACTAAATATAGATTTCACATAAACCGATACAAAGTATTTAAGCTATACATAATGTAAGCAATTTAATAAAGATCTTTTTAAGTAATTTTGCCTTTTATTGACAATACAAGTTTTACAAGAAACCATGTATGATACTGTAGTTAAGTTTGACTCTAAGAGCTAATGAATACAATGAACAGAGGTAAGTATGGAATATGCTATAGTTAGACTCAAGTTGTGAATATAAAACTAGGTAGGTATATTAATTGAATTACCTTAAGACATATTGACTTATGACTACAAAATAGCTTTGTTTGTAAACAAATTCTTATTTACTTATTTTCTAAAGGTAGGACCGATACCCCTGATAGTGAGCGAGTGTAAGTTTTTCCATTTGGAGTCTTTACTTGTAAGGCTCGAACTTTATCATCAGTGCCTGGGAAAACTTTCACTACTCTCGCCATCGGCCAAAGAAGAGGGGGAGTGTTTGGTTCTCTTAAAATTACCAATGCTCCAACTGTAATGTTGGGGACATCATCGCGCCACTTAGGACGACATTGTAATATGTTTAAGTAATACTTATGCCATATTTTCCAGAATGATTGTTTGACATTATTGCAAATTTCCCAGAATTTTAATCTATTAACAGGTGTGTCACTGACATCAGGTTCTGGGTACGAGATCAAGGCAGTACCAATCAAAAAATGGCCTGGTGTGATATAACTAAAATCTGTGAGATCAGAGGATACCGGTAGAAGCGGCCTCGAGTTTAATACAGCCTCGATCTGTACTAAAACAGTATTTAGTTGTTCATATGTTAAAATACATTTTTGAAGTATTCTTTTTAAATGAAACTTCATACTTTTTACTGCAGCTTCTGCAAGACCAGCAAACACAGGCGAGTAGCTGGGCGTAAAATGGAAACGTATGCCCTGTTGAGCTGAATATTGATGCACCAGTGTTTGATGAGCTTGAGAACTGTTCAGTTTGTACAACTCAACTAACTGGCTCCCCGCACAACGAAAGCAGCCGCCATTGTCGCTATATACCTCGGTGGGCAGTCCACGTCGCGAGAGGAATCGTTTGAAACAAGCAAGAAAGGTATCTGTGGATAAGTCTGAGGCTACTTCGAGATGTACCGCCTTTGTTACGAAGCAGACGAATACACAGACATAGCCCTTACTAATTATGGCTCGCCTTACTCTCGAATTCTTGACTTGGACTGGTCCAGCGAAGTCGATACCGACAACTTGGAATGGGCGACATGCGGTGACGCGTTGCTGCGGCAGAGAACCCATCAGTTGTTTTGCAGCTTTCGCTTTAAATCTGAAACATATCAGACATTTATGAGTTATCTTTTTTACTTGTCTTATACCGTTTACAAGCCAGTATCTTTGATTTAAGTTAGAAAGCAATAATTTTGGACCAGCATGGAGCAGTCTTATGTGCTCGTGTTTTATGATAAGCTCCGTGATACTAGAGCCTTTGGGTAGTATAACTGGATGTTTCTGAGAGTAAGGAATGTTAGAGTTTTGGAGTCGGCCTCCAACTCTCATCACTCCTTGCTCGTCCAAAAATGGATGCAAGGGTTTTAATGCACCTTTTACATTGTTATTGACCTTCAAACTTTGTATTTCTACATTAAAGTGAATGTTTTGATCATATTTAATGATTAGTAGTAAGGCATTTTGCAATTCTAAACTAGTTAAATGTTTAGTTTGAATTTTAACATTTTTTGGTTGAATGTTATGACAAAATCTCAGAACATATGCTGCGATACGTTTCATTTTATTTAAATCGGAGTATTTTTTAAAGGTTTCAAAGAGAGTGTGTTTTATTTGGGTTACAAGAGCCACCACGCCATTGGAGGATGCTGAGCTACTCTTCAACTCAGGTAAGTCTGGAGGTAAGTATGTTGATTTACTATTAGTAACAAATTCGTACTCACTGTTGTGCAGAAATGCAGGCCCCTGCCACCATAACTCGCAGCCGGCGAGCTCGCTTGGCTCGACGCCTCTGCTGACGAGATCTGCAGGGTTTTCCTTGGTGCTCACGTGTAGCCAGTGCCAATCAGCAGTTGGCTCTCTAATCATTTTTACTCTGTTCGCAACATAAGCTTGAAGATTGGTTAATTCTGTGCTGAGCCATGCCAAAACAATTGTTGAGTCAGTAAAAAGATAAACATTGTCAATTCGTTGCTTTAACTTGAGTGTATTATACACTTTTGAAATTGTTTTTGCTAAAAGCAGAGTCGCGTTGAGTTCCAATCGTGGTACGGTGAGAGTATTATTGAGTGGGTTGATACGCGATTTAGAACAGAGCAAAGATAATGAGGCTTTACCTGCTGGATTGACCACTCGCAAATAAATGCAACACCCGTAACCAGTAGTGCTTGAAGCATCCGCAAAGCCGATAAGCTGTACAGCAGCAGCGTCGCCGACTGGAATATTTCTGCCCAAAGAAATGTTTTCCATTCTCAACAAACTTTCAGCAAATTGCAACCACTCATTTTTTATATCGTGAGGTGGTACGGAATCCCAACCGAGCTGAGCTGACCATAACTTTTGCATTATGACTTTCGCTTTTACAATTATTGGACTCACAAATCCCATTGGATCATAGAATTTTGAAATATAACTTAAAATCTCTCTTTTGGTCACTGATTCTGTTTTGCAAGACTCAGGACAAGTGATAGTAAAACTATCCTTTTTTACATCAATTATTAATCCCAATGTTTTCATGCTATTATTATCTTTTTTCAGATCGAGTTCATCGAAATGCTGTTTGCTTGAAGGGACATCGGACAAAACTACAGCTCTATTGGAAGCCCACTTGTGGGTTTCAAAGCCCCCTAATTTGAGAAGTTCATGCAGTTGCCGTTTTGCTTCAAGTAGCGTATTTAAATCAGTATTAGAATAAATCACGTCATCCACATAAGTACAGTTACGAATTGCAAATGCTCCTAGTGGATAATTATGCTCGTATCGCGTAGCTAGCTCGTGCAAGCAGCGGGTAGCTAGAAAGCTAGAGCTTTTAAGCCCATAGGTAACTGTATCTAAGCGAATGCATTTAATAGTTTCGTTAGGGTTATCGCGCCATAAGATATTTTGAAGCGAGGTGTGCAGAGGATTGATATTGACAGCCCTAAACATACGTCGAATATCTGTGGTGAATGTATAGTCACCCATGCGAAATAAAAGCATTATATCAAAAAGATCTCTTTGGACAATGGGTCCATTCAGTAATATGGAATTGAGAGAAACTTTTTTATTGGTTTTCATAGAACCATCGAATACTGCTCTGGTTTTAGTTGATTTACTATTCTCATTGATTATTGCACGATGTGGTAAAAAGTAAACTGCATCTTTGTTGAGATTGTACAGTTCAATATCAATGTAATGGCCATGCTGTAATTGCACATACTCATTAATAAACTGTTTATATTGTTGAAACAAATTTACATTTTTATGCAATTTCTTTTCTAAATTAAGAAATCTGTTCAATGCTAGATTGAAAGAATCCCCCAAAACATCATGAATTTCCTCCATAGGTAATTTAAGAGGCAAATCAACTTGAAATTTGTTGTTCTGTAGTTTTACAGAATTTTGAAAACTAGTTTCAGCTAGATCGTGCTCTGTAGAATGCTCAATGAATTGCTCTGGCACAGATTCTGTTTTCCAGAACTGTGTTAGTTGGTTGTCCAATTTTGATTGACAATTACATAGTAAAGATATGACCTTATTTGTGGAGAACTGGCTAGGTAACGAGCCAGCTATCACATGCCCGAAGCGCGTGTTCACGATGCTCGGCGCGTCTCCTGTTGGCTCAGGCAGTGGCACCTGAGGCGGGAGCAGCAGCTGGAAAAATACATCGGCACCGATCAGCAAGTTTATTTCAGATGGGATATTGAAATCGTTATCTGCTAACTGAATATTTGAAGGAATATTAAATTTAGAGATATCCACCTTTCTTTGAGGTAATTTACATGTAATTTTCTCAACAACATGACAGTTTATTGTTGTTTTATATGGAGATGTCAATGAATGGATTTGCAGAGGAATTGAGTACTTTACATTGTTTGTTGCATTGGTTACGCCAATGATGCAAGTATTTGATTCTACAGGAGCATAGCCAAGTATGTCAACAACCTTTGTTGTGACTAGTGAAGTCTGTGAGGCTGAGTCTAGGATCGCCTTCACGTGTACTTCCCTATTGTCTCGAGATATTAATTTAATGCGAGCTGTGGGAAGTAAAATGTTGTTAGATTTTTCATTTCCAGACATTAATGTAACAGGAGAGTGATCCTCCTCTTGATGTAACAAGGTATTGTGAGGTTGTTTGCATTTTAAGCATTTAAAATGGTATTTGCACTTTCCTGTGTGCCTGCCTATGCATATATTGCACAGTTTATTTTCCTTGCAGAAATCAAGTCGTTTCAAGGATGAAAGTAATTTGAACGGAGGGCAATTAAATAGTTTATGATCAATGGACTTACATAGTACACACGTTGACGGTGGCTTGGCTATCGTGGTAGCCATGTTGACAGCAGTCGCTGTGGCCTTGGTCGATCGATGTGGCTGTGGAGTCTCAGCATTCTCCAATGCAAGTGCTCTCTTCTCGAGGAACCCCAGTAGCATGTCTACTGTTGGTTCAATGACAATGTCTCGCTCGAGATGGTAGGCTCGTGCTGAGAAATTATCTAGTTTACGGGTTAACACACACAAAAGAATATCATCCCATGACTTAACTTTGGTATTTAAGTTTTCTAAAGCAGCAATTATTTGCCGTACACTGGAAACAAAATCGCGAATATTCTGAGGCGTAGACTTTGTCATAACATTCAGATCCAGCAGCATGTTAATGTGCTCAGTTACAATTTTAAACTTATTGTTATACCTGCTATCTAATAGCTTAATTGCTTGATCATAACTACCCAGCGTTAATGGTAGATTTTTTATCAAATCATATGGCTCATTTTTAAGAAATGATCTTAAATAGTATAGCTTTTGAATATTGTCCAACATTCTGTCACTGGAAACCATAGAATGAAATATGTTAATGAAAGGAGTATATTCACTGTATTGCCCTGTGAAGACCGGAATGCTTATTGCAGGCAAATTTGCTCGTACCGTGTTGAAAACAGGCATCTTCTTCGTGTTTGACTCGTTCTCCCTCTTTTCCAGTTTGCAGTGTTTAACACGGTGAGTATGTGATAATACTTATTTTCTATTTCTCCGATGTTTTCCGCATCCGCGGGATCCATGGCAATGATCGATCTTGTAATTTCTTCATATTCCTTGAAAGCATGGAGAAGGCGCTCCTTTTTGGCAATTAAAGTTTGAGCGCTGGCGGCCACTATGTCGGGTGTGCTAACGGTAGCGTGCAATCTGGTAATTGTGCCCTTTTGATAGCCGCGTGCAACTATTAATCGTTTAAGTTCGTGTTCTGCCATTGTTCAGGGATAAATGCGATGAAAATATCTTGATATAATGGTATATCTTGAAGAAATTGCTTATTGCCGGTATGCGTTGCCACGTTGACACGCCAAGGAATGTATGGCGATGTGTGACGCAATAAAGTGAAAGTTTTACTTGCGTTTTCTCTGCGTGATCTCGTGGATGATTGCCTTTTATTCGTTGATTTCTTGATGAATCTGGTTATATTTCGGCGTAAGGACCATGTTGCGATTTGCAGTAATAAAGGAACTTGACGAATGTGGAGATAAATTAAAAGAGCGTGTGGACTGTATATTATTGTTGTTTATTGAGCAATAAAAATCTTAGTGTTGCCAACATTCTAATGTTGCCAACATTCTAATGTTGCCAACATGTACCAATGAGTTAACCTCGGATTTTTCGACGGAAAAACTTACGTACATTTACCGAGTGCTCTCAAAACGGTGAAGGAAAACATCGTGATGAAACCTGCATGTCATAGAAGAAAAAAAACCTAAGGCATGTGAAATCCACCAACCCGCACTGGGCCCGCGTGGTGGATTATGGCCCGAGTTCCCTCGATGTAAGGGAAGGTCTGTGCCCGAGCAGTGGGGCAATATAAATAGACTGATGATGATGATGATGATGATGATTTGTTTAGATAAGAATATGTAGATTGTAGGTAAGTAGATTGTAGTTGTAATACAGTTTTTAATATATTTTGTTAAATTTTGTTTTAATTAATAAATTATTCTTTACTCACTTTATTTTTGTAAACAATAACAAATAATTTGCTAATAAATACCTTATTGCAAAGGACTAAACACTAATAATTTATGCCAGATGTCTCTACCAACCTGAACTTTATCTCAGTAAAACAGTACATTATAGTCACCTTAGCCAACGACCTCATACAAAATTCACGTCGCAATTTACACCAGCCTTCTGTTTTAAACCATAAGGTTTAAATTACGCTTACGTAGTGACACTTTGATGCTTGTATGACCTGCTAAGCTCCGCCTCAGAGTCCTTAGCACGTGAAGTAAGGCTGTAGACCATTGATCTCCTATAAACAACTAGATACACAAAGGTCTTACTAAAACAATTTAAAAAACGTCCAAGTAAGGGTTCATTGTAAACGTCCAAATAATGTCAAATAAAGCAAATGAGGGTCCATTCATCCGTTTGGACCTTCTCTGCGCTCGGACATTTTTAGAAGGCAGACTGTGTATCTAGTTGTTTATAGGAGATCAATGGTGTAGACACACAATGCCGAAAATTACGCTACGGAAATTCTGTCTGACTACACCAGGATTCCCCAAACTTTCCCCAAGCAATAGGCTGGGCTGAAATAAAAAAAATTGGGTACAAAAACTCCAAACAATTTAGTAAAAATCGTTCAGTTACGTTCTGTACAGTCGAAGACAGAGATAAGTATACAGGGGGCCTCAATAAGATTGAGATTTTTTCAAAAACCACTGGACCGAATTTAGTAATTATTTTACAGTTACATAGTTTTAACTTTTATCTATCAAACAGTGAAATAATTTTTGCAGTAGGTGTCAAGTAGTTTTTAAGAAAATCTCGACATGGACAACAAAGTGATCGTATAAGGGTTCCTTTTTTTCCTATTGAGGCACGGAACCCTAAAAATGTATGGCATTGAAATTTTTATAATAATAATATACATTATAGTACGATGTATTATAACACTGCATTTTTTATTGTTTTCGACTCTTGCGAAGAAATAGGGTCTCCTTTCCGTCGCGTGTAAAAATAGTTTTACTCATCCAATGCGAATCCTGACACTTTATTCATTGTGAAATGGTCGTCTGGAAATTAAATTGGAGTGCAAGCTCTCGTAATTCCACTATAGTTGGAATTTGTTCACTAACTACGCTCGAAAATGTGTAGTTTTAATGAGTTCTTTGTAGATGTGCTACAGACCGATTGCCAAAAAAATATTTCTTTTGACTCTTCAATTGGAACTAGAGTCGCGGTACCTGTATGAAATTGGAACTAGAGTCGCGGTACCTATATGTGCTTTAAAATCATATCGTTATTTCAAGTACCTAAGGGGACCAGGCGCACACAGCATCCACAAAGAGATCTCTGCGCGCCTGGTGGATGTGTCTAATGCAGCCTCGCATTCCAGTGAGGCAATGCAGCCAGCCTTCTGAGGACAGTCCTCGTGGTCGCTGAACTGGGGCAAATTTTTTGTTATAGTTTTTTATATACATTTTTACTGTCTTTAACATTGATCTCCTATAAACAACTAGATAACACAAAGGTCTTACTAAAACAATTTTGAAAACGTCCAAATAAGGGTCCATTGTTAACGTCCAAGTCCAAGTCCAATAAAGCAAATGAGGGTCCATTCATCCGTTTGAACCTTCTTTGCGCTCGGACATTTTTAGAAGGCAGACTGTGTATCTAGTGTGTATAATTAAATATTTTGATTATCAAAAAAAGTACCTAAGTAATCATAGTTATTATCATACCTAAGAACCTTTTATTAGAACTTACTTCAATTGAAACCGGAAAACAATTTCAAACCAAAAGGGCCAGCTAGCTAGCACATTGTGATTATAATCAAATTTAACTTTTGAAATCGCGCCGTTCGGCCCGGCAAATGGGATAAGTTTATCTTATTCCCGATAGAGTTCTAAGTTTCGGTTTTGGTCTCTGTCAAGAACTATCAATAAAGTTTCGACAGTTATTATTATGCTATTGTACAGCGGGGTTACTCTCACCTCTAGGTTCCTAAACTGACAATTTGACGTCAAACGTCAAAGTCAAATTTCTTTATTGCAAGTAAGCACGTTGTGTACATTTTTGCACGTCAAAATATTTTTGAATTTACACCACTTTGCAAGGAAAAGGTGCCAACGCTGAGGAGAAAAAGTGGCAAAAAAATAATACACAATTACTTAATAACTAGGTATTAACTTAATTACTAGGTATTGTCATCGACATTGCAAATAGCGATTCGGTTCAGTTTAGGAACCTAAACTGGATCGCTATAAGAGGTGAGAGTAACCCTGCAGTTCGTGACTTAATGTGCTGTTAGTCATAAAGTTAAAAAAGTTAAAGTTAAAGTTAAAAATAGTTTAACCTCACTTCCGTTAAACCATATACAGGTGTGGTTTTGATTACCGCCGCGCGACTCAGGGGTGATAACCATAAGTAGGTGTGACTATTTAGTCACTCGTAATATTTTTAATTTTAATAGGTGTTACGAGATGAGACACATGCCAAGGTGTTGCCAGATGCTACTATTACGAAATGGGAATAAGCCTGACAGCGGAGCTACGCACGTGCGATGACAGCGCCCATGCGTTGCGTTATTTTCAAGAGAATCAACTTGAATGGAGATTTTTAAATAGTAATTATGTTAAAAATTATAAAAACTCAATTCTAAAATTATTTAGTAACGTATAGGTGGTTGAGATTTACCCGATGAACACTCTACGGATTTCTAAAACAAGTAGAATTTTTACAATCAATCGGTCCCGTAGTTCTTGAGAAAAGGTGTTTTTTTTTCTGTTTTGTAGGTACTGTAGGCCGTTTGATACCTTTGTTAATTCAGTACTGAAACTTACACCTTTTCTTGTTTTATACGTGAGCGTATTCTCGTAACCATGAATCATAAGAATATCGGAACATAAAAGTTATCTTTAAATAAAATAAAACCAAGACCACATTTCGGTCTAAAAATAATTTACGGTCACCTCTATCCGCGGCATATTGCCAGTCGTAGGTACATTTGAACATCACTAGATGTACGATTTTAACTCTTAAGTCGCAGACATTAAGAACGATACAAATCCCAAAGCATAACATGCTTTTGACTATCCTCAATTGTGTCTCCAATTCGCAATAAAAAAACCTATTATAGGGATACCGTTAAGGGCGGCAATTTGAAATAGATGGTTCTAATTCTTGTAAGTTATTAAGGCGCTATATGGTTGTCAAAAGCAAGAGTGAGACAGAAGATGCCCCGCAGCGGCGGAGTGAAGAGCACGGATTTTGATATATATTTTGTATGAATAAATATTTCGGTTTAGATATAATTTTAAAAGACATGAATGGATATGTTTGCGATTTTTTTCTTGAAAATGCCGGGAAACGACAGATGCAAAATTATTTGATACTTAATTATTTACTTTAATTAATATTGCGTTAAATTAATCAGAAAATGTTCGCGAGTGACAGTATGGTGAATTTATTGGATACTTGTAGCAAGATCTAAAGTTTCAAGCTTTCATCAAGAGTTCCCGCTACAAGCTCGGGAGTGAATGTGACTGTCGAGCTGCTTCGTCCAGAGTGATGACGCTACGGCATCTCCTCTGGAGGAAGATAGAAGACTATTATATATGTAACATGACATTGGCAAATGACGAACTGTCGAGTCCATTAATAAAATAAGTAAAAAAAATTTTAAAGAATTTCACAATGTCAATATCAAGCCTATATAAAAAAATCACACCAAATATCTTTTTTTGGCAGAAGCTAGACGGTTTGGTCTCATTTTACAATAACTCTTAATATGAACCAGGTTTCAATAAATGATAAGATAACAATTTATGGTGACGTCATTTCTCACTCCTTCATTCTTGATTTGTTCTCTTTGGAAAACGAAGTTCTATTTTAGTTGTAAAATTAATTTTATCTCCAACTTTATAAGCAGTTCAAAACTTAATATCTTCTAAAGAAAGTAAAGTATAATAAATTCCTTTTAAGATATGAAGCGTGCCTTAATTTCTGGGAACTACTTGTAGTAGTCAACTTAGTTCATTATATCGAGTAACTTATGAACAAAGGCTTTGACATGTTTTTTAATCTCTTCACACAAAATGAATAGCTAAATCAGTCCTGGGAAGTTTTTGGTTCAATCTGTCCTATTAGTATTATAGAAATAATCATATGGCAAATAGGAGCAACCCCTAGCCAAGGGTATTGACTTTAACTGCCTGACTGCTTGACTTTAACCTGCAAATATCAACAACTTTTCTCAACGCAGTCAGCAAACACGAAAGAGGGTAGATCGGTTTGTGTCACCCTTCTGACGTTCAACACTCACCAACTGCAGTCTACTCGTGACCATGATGGCTGCAATGCTGTCGAAATATCGAGACATCAATAATAAATGTTTAACACGGTATTTCCCGTTTTATCTAATTAATAATGTCTACAAACCGTGTAGGTTTAAGAAGTGAATAGCAACACGATTTAAGGGATGTGAGGTTTAATAAGGGAAGTGAGGTTTAACTATGTTTATGAATAACAGCAAATAACATTAGGTATATTATTTCAAAATGCTCAGCGATGTATTTACAAGTAATAGGAACACTCGTCACCAAAATGTGTTATGCATACCTTCGATCAAACTAAAAATATACAAAAGAAATGTCTACGGTATGGCAGTATTGATATATAACAAGCTGCCAAATGAAATAAAAGAGCTACCCAACCCCCTCTTTAAAAGATAGTTGCACGAGTGGTTACTTGACAAGCGATTCTATTCTGTTGACGAATTTTTAAATTATAGCTAGGATTATTTTATTAAACATGGATATGACATGAAATTTCAGTTACATTTTAAACATTAAATTCATATAAGTAATTCATATAAGTAATATACTCTATATTTGCATGCCATATAAGTGGTAGAATGTATTAGGGGCTTATTATTGCATCATGACAACTGATTATACATGTACCTACATTCACGCAAATAAATGATTTGACTTTGTCTTTGGTACCTACAAAGTCTTGATGAGCTTTCGACTGCACATCGATGGACACTTGCGTTACGATTTACGTACCTACTCCAAGTGTTAGGTACGAAGCGGTGTCGAGTGTCCGTACGATTTGAACAAGCAAGCCAGTAATTTGAATGTCCTAGCACCCGTGACTGCGGTTACCAGAACGTGCTTACCTGACGGGATTGTCTATTTTGCGAACACCCTGTCCTTGAGTGGGCCTTGTTCGATACGTGCTAAATTAGAGAATGCCTTTGTACAAATTAACCAAATGAAGCAAAATGATCTAAAAATGCGAGAAACGAGTTAGTAGGTACCTATTATACCAACATTAGTTATTAACATTAGTTACTGTTAGATAGAATAAGAAACGAGTATATCCGCCAGAAGACAAAGGTGGTTGACATTGCTCATAGAATCAATAAACTGAAGCGGCAGTGGGCTGGTTACATCTGTCGTAGAACCGATAACCGATGGGGTAGACGAGTTCTCGAATGGAGGCCACGAACGGGTAAACGTAGTGTGGGACGCCTCCCGACCAGGTGGAGGGATGACCTTCGCAAGATGGCTGGCAGGGACTGGATGCAGAGGGCCGAGAGTAGTGTAACATCCCACCCTAGCTTCATTTATTTATTTTGTAAGACTTCATGGAATGCGCCTCTGCCACTCGGCAACAAATATTTTTTTTTAAGAACTAATTAAAATAATATTAGGTTTACTTTAAAATCAACTTTATGACAAGATCACAAGGTCAATTATTGATAGGTATAGTTAGCGTTAATAACCGTGAGATAAAAAGTCAAAGGTAAGCCGCTGCACAGGAGTGAGGGAAACGGAATTATAAAATAATAGAGACAGAAACATTTAAACAACAAAAGCGGCTCCTTTGTTATCCAAACCCATAAGGATTCGTAAGTGCGAGAGAGTTAGCGTGTATTTGTTAAAGAAACGAGTTAGAAAGAGATGTACTTATTTACGGAGGACGCAGTGGACGAATGTGGGATTTTGGAAGGAAGAGGGGTCAGTCAAGTCGGGACCGTGGGACGTGAAGTGCGCATACGCATCTTTTGGAAATTTGGAGGTTAGGTTGATTTCGGTTAGAGAGCGTGTTCAATAATAAATTCAGTGAATGTTCTATAAGGTGAAGATATTAAGTTCAGAATTGTATTTTATCAGTGGTTAGTTTATTTGTAGTTTTCAATATGAAAGTTAGTGAAGTGACGAGTGGTTGAATGATGAAAATAAATAGAGAATAAATTAAACTATAAAAGGTTCGCGATGCGTAAAATAATTTATTTAAAATATGGTTTAGTGTTGTGTTGTGTTTTAGATAGGATTTGTTTCGGCAGAGGTCGTGAGTTTTAGATATAATTATGGAATCAAATATGTTATTATAATTATTTGATTCTACTTGTTGAAATGTCTGTCAAAACTATCTTTCTTTAAACTGTAATAATTTTAATTTGAGAGACGTTTCATCAGCATTTAATTTTAAGTTTGTTTATTTTATTGTGTTGTTTTCTTGTGTATTCTGTAATGAGACGCTCTTACTTTACAAATCAATTTAAATTCACTGGGTTATTCTATTCTTTCGGTGAGACTATGCTTTAGTAGTTAATCGAAGGAATAATAGGGATTGGTGGAGGATTTAGAATCTGAGTAATGATTTATTTCTCGAAAGAGGATAAAATAAATCATGAATGCAAAATAGAATTTAAGTTAGCTTAAGTCATAAAATAATTTATGTATGTATAATAAAAAATATATTACGCAATTACACGTTTAACTTACTCTACAAATACTTGCAAGCAAATGAATCGGGACGGTAGTTGGATATCAATGTAGAGATATCTCGAAATTTAGATTAAGGCTAGGGAAGTTCCCTTTTCAAGGCTTAGAGACTAGATCTCTGTAATTATTTTTATATATATTGTAGTATTTTACTATAATATATAATTTTAAATTCAAAAGGAGTGTTTCATCAGGTTTTCAGCTAAAATAGTTTACTAACACTAATATTGATAACCCTCAGGGCCTGCGCTACATTGTAATAAAATTGTAATTTAAAAAAACATTGATTGTTACTAATACGTAACTATAGGCCAACAATAACGAGATTTCATAATATGTATTTATTAGAAATATCTTTATTGCAAGTAAGCGGTCACAATGTGGGGTTGGATCGTTTATGTGCTGGGGAGCCTATTTAGTTATTTGTTTTGTTGTATAATAATGAGCGCAGTATGAGTTTAAAATATATGAAAGTTTATATTGTAAATGTTGTTCGGAAATAAAAATAAACATTGAATCTAAGGGCAACATAAGTCAGCGAAAGAGATTAGTGTCTTAAGTAGTTGCTGTGTTGTTCTTTAATTTAATGTAAAGAAAGTATGTGACAACAAAAGACAAATCACACGTGGTTTAGATCTCGTGACGGGGAGGCCAGTGTAATTTAAGCTAATAAATCTTTATTTCAGCCTCCACGTGTAAATATAAGAATTAGTTAAGTACTAACCAAACAACACTGGCCCCGGAGTGATCCGTTAATCTGAAACCACTTCATACTTTCTCGCGAATTAAATACATTTTTATTATTAAATCTTTAAAATAATTTAACTATTTTGACAATAAATTATATTTGGGAAAGGGAACCTAATTCTGCTTCTTTCAGACGGTGCGGAGTTATTATAGAAGTAGATTTGCAGAATCTGGGATTATCATACTCGTCAATATTTTATCTTTATCAGTTGTTAGCTATTATTTATAAGAAACTATTTAAGGAGTTCCAGAATATCAGATTCCTAAGTGTTTTCCTTATTTTGAACTTAAGTCTTTGTCAAGGCATCTTTAGACATTTGAAGTTTCAAGAAATAAAATGAGAAAATAATACTCAGAAACTATTGACACCGAATTACATTATTAGAAATAAAACATAGTTATTTTACAAATAATAGGTCAGGTATGGAACAAGAAGATAGAACAAAAATGAGTATTCAGGGTTTATGTATGTATGTGGCATCAAGTAAGTAAGTGAGTGAGTTAATTCTACAATTGACAATCATTTAGGAATTATCGTGTACATTGTTGAAAATGGTCGTTTAAAGGTTACAACTGTAAGTAGGAGTAGTATGGTTCGTTGAGAACATGAAGTTGCTTTTAAAAAAATTGGAGAAGAAGAATTAAGTCATCATAGTGAAGTGTAACATAACTTCATTAATTAATTAATTAATTCCGTCTGTCTGTATAAGAATTTATGTATGTATGTCTGCTTGAATTTATGTATGTATGTCAAAAATATAAGGGAGTGAGTAAATAAATTCACTCTCTGCTACAATTTGTGTGAAGTTAAGATATTATGGGGGTGAATTTATTATAATTATCTGAGTAAGGTTAACTAGTTCTTCGATATTCCATAGAGTTTATAAGAGAATTTATGTATGTATGCTTAAAAAGATAAGTAAGTAAGTAAATTCACTCTCTATTATAATTTGTTAGTAGTTAGAATATTATGGGGGTGTGGGAGTGAATTATAGTTATTTGAGTAAAGGGAAAATAACTGTTCTTAGTTATTTCAAGAGTTCTGAGAAGAAAACTGTCACACTATTTCTATTTCAGCGGTTTAAGTATGATAATCCTAAGATTAAAAGAAGACGACGGAGGTTTGTGTATTGTACTATTTAGCACTAACTTGGTTCTATTAATTTCTTGCAGTAATTATCATTTTCTTGATTAGCTATTAATGTAATATTATACTCATCATAGAGAGAGTTAAGAACCAAGTTGGTATAGTCCATTGACATAATAAGTGATTGTAGCAAATAATTTTAACAATAGTAAAGGGATATATCACTTATTGTACAATGATAGACAACGCATGTTAGACACTTTAGTTTTAAATTGATATTTATTTACTTTACAGATGATAATGTTTTAATGTTGAACTTTACTTTACTCATTTGAGTTATTTACAATGTTATTGTAAGTTCGTTTATTTTAATTATGATTTTCAGGCAATTATACCTTTTTAAATCATTTAGTACAATTTCTTCCACTTAATCATACAGGTTTAAATTGACTCTTAATTTTCTTACTTTATGGCTTGAGCTTATTTATTATATTTGTTAGCGTTCGTGGTTGGAGGTGAAGATGCAGTGATCGAGCAAACGCTAATATGTGTTTACATTTCAGTATTTGTATAATATCTTGTATTTCTTCATACATCGGAAGAAGGAGTTTCCTGGTTTCAGTAGATGATAGATTTCATGAACTATATGTTCATATTTTATTGTACATAGCTTTGTGGTGATAGTAGATACTAAATCAATGCAAATTTGACCTGTAATTGATGAACATTCTGATACTGTTTATAAGTGATCGTGTTCGTTGTTCGGACGGTAAGGTTAGGTCTCGCTCAGACGCCTATCGGTGCTTTCCTTTACCGCAGAGCTGATCATTTATAAAAATAGGTCAGCGGGCAGTGACACTGTACATGTAATTATTATTATTGACTTATTACTGAACATACATAATACACATTACATTTACATTCTGGTGTGGAATTTAAGTGATCGTGTTCGTTGTTCGGACGGTAAGGTTAGGTCTCGCTCAGACGCCTATCGGTGCTTTCCTTTACCGCAGAGCTGATCATTTGAATTATATATCTGTGATAAATATTCAAAGAATACATTGTTATCAAGCACATCAGTCACTTACATGGTCCGATTGGTATTATTGAAAATAAGGCGTATTGATAATAAGGCGAAGCAAAAGCATAAATGCAAAAGACGTAAATAATGTTATGTTAGTTGGGGTCCCTAAGATATTTATTTATTTAACTTAAATCAATTCTACGCTGACTATGGTTAGACTGTTGTAACGCTAAACACTCTGAGGTATATTTATGTAAGTGATCATGTTCGTTGTTCGGACGGTAAGGTTAGATCTCCCTTCAGACGTCTATCGGTGCTTTCCTTTGCCGCAGAGCTAATCATTTATATATATATTTCAGCTAGCAATTTACTATACCCGCAGCTGACATATTATTCCCCACACTGTACAACGTACTGAGATATAGTAGCTCGTCTAGCCAGCGGGTTAATGTGTATCAGTACAACCCATACATTATCAAACAGCCTCAGCATAATCTTAATCAGCATCATCTTAAGAGTTTCAACAACATAGAGCAATAAGCGTAGTGCGTAAGATTTCTAAGTTTGTTTATTTGAATTATATTTTAATTATAGTAAATTAGTAATGAACTGACTTGGTTTCGACTGATTTACGCTTTACTCACTGGAGTATGTTCATAAGTCAGTGGCTTGTTCTGGGACAGATGTAATTGTAAGGCCCTTCAAACCGTGCAATCTATGCGGTCTGTTCCAAAGAGAGCTTTGATTTGTGGAAATAATGACTGTACGCATATTACTATACACGCGGCTGATATACTTTTCCCCACACTTACATCGGGCTAATTATTCAACTATTTGTTCGGCAAATAAGTTGTTGAATTATTAGTTCAACCCAATACATTATCAAACATTGTCAGCAAAGGCTGAGTCAGTTGCTTCGGAGTCTTATGCAAAATAGCAATTGGCATAGAAGTAAGTGGTGGAGGGGCATTCTCATGCTTTAGGTTAAGTAATGAAACCTATCATTTCCTTCTTTCTCTATTTTCCCTTCCATATCCTTAAATTCCTTATTTTCCTAAATATAGATAAATGTAAATTCACATTTTAAGAACTGAAAACTATTTCAAACCTAGCATATTTTCTTAACTGTGATTTTATAGTCATAATTTATTAATTTGAGATGAAATGAAATCTCATTCATGAGTTAATGCTCCAAACAGTTGTTATTCCAACAATTATGTTTATTTAATGAGCTGTTGCTCCTTTCATACAGAGCCACTGCACTGCTCCAACGACATGTAGAGCTAATGCTCCAACATCACTAAGAGCTATTGCTCTATTAATATATTGAGCAGTGTTGCTCCAACGACATGTAGAGTTATAATATTGCATATTGAGCTATTACACCAATTAAGTATTGAACTGATGTTCCACATATTGAGCTATCGCTCCAATTACAAGTAGAGCTGTTGCTCCAACTACAATTAGAGCTGTTGCTCCAACTACATATTGAGCTGTTGCTCCAACTATTTAATGAGCTGTTGTTCCAACGAATCACACAGCTTTGCTCCAGTTTTATAATATTGAGCTAGGCTCCAACGATGGTTACGCCTTTTCAATCATTAGACTTAGTCTAATAATTATGATTATGAAATTAACAAATATGTTGGATTGAATGGTTACTTTGCTTTTGCGAAGCGTGACATTGAAGTCAATATTACCTTTGATCCAATTTCCACTCAAGGAGAGGGCATTAGGTAAAGTGGCTGGTCCTCATAGAAGTAGGGCGTTGACGGGGCTCCACTTCCCAAAACAAATATTAAATTATTTGTTATGGTATTTCTTTCCTTTCCAATCCTAGAAATCCTATCTAATTCTATCTCCTCTTCAAGCTTGCTTGAAGTTAATATTTTGCTATTTTATTTCAGCATTGTTTTACTCTAATATCATTCTTTATTATTTCAGCTTTGTCTTTATCTCTTTTATTTTTGTATTATTACAGCATTGTCATTCAATCATTTGATTGAACGCTACATCATATAACTATTGTTCCTCATATTTTAATCTCTCAACTCTAAAAGTTCTTGGGTTATATTTAATACGTTACGCAATGTAGAGTTCTAGATAGACGATCATGTGCCTGGAGTGTTGCGAGTTTTATTTTGGTAATTTAGGGTATGTTTTCATCAGAGGGGGTTTGTTACAGTAGGGTTGGGTGGCGCGCTTTGGGAGAGGCCTACGTCCAGCAGTGGACTGATACGGGCTGATGATAATGATGATACCAACATTTGAGGGGAGGTAATGTGATGCCAACTCGATCAAAATGCAATTGTCTTCTCAGAAAACTACAACGGCAAAATTATTCCTACATTGGCGTTTAAAAAAACTGTCAACCTTTTTTGAGTAGATACACCTAACAGCAGATCAAGTGTAACACTTTGGACCGTTCTTATTATCTGCGTCGTAAGATTTAAAATCGTACTGCAAGTGTTACCATTGATCTGCTGTTGTTCGTACAATAGATGGAGCTTACACCAAATTCTTTTGGTATACCTACCGGAAGAAATGCCATTGATTTTTAAAAAAATCTGTTATAGCATGGCCCAATGCTATTGGTCAAAATGTTTTTAAATTCATATTACAAATACGTTTAGTAAATTTTATAACTTATTGTGTAAGTACTACTCCCCTAAATATTGGGAAACTGAGAAGGACCACACTATTTCACATTGACGTTTTTGTTCCATACTCGTGCTGCCATCTAGTTTTAATGATAAATTCTAAAAGAAAACTAGGCTCATTACGCATATTGAAACAAAAATTTAGAGTCAAATTTGGGCCATGTAAAGGATCTCTCCCATCCATTGGACAGTGGTGTAAAAAATATAATTTGTCGCAATCAAAACCGGTAAAAGTGTGAATATTCTAAACTATTCGCAATAGTAAATTTTATCAGCTGCCAAACGCCAGCCGGCCGGTCGAGATAACGGAATTGGAATGGAAATGGCACGCGACAGCTGTGTCTATGCAAATGCACCGGACAAAATTTAAATTCCCGGAAAGCCAGGAATACCGGCTTACTGTCTCGTGTTTCAGAATCACGCTTTTGATAATCGAAATACTGGTACTGGAGTTTCTATGCGTTGTAAATTAATCTCGATTAAGTATGTGGCTCGGTGGCTAAGTGGTTGTGTCAATGGATTTGCAATGTGGAGGTCCCAGGTTCGATTCCCAGCCAGGGCAGCCATGTACCAATGAGTTATCCTCGGTTTTTTCGACGGAAAAACTTACCTTTACCGAGTGCTCTCAAAAACGGTGAAGGAAAACATCGTGATGACACCTGTATGCCGTAGAAGAAGAAGAAAAATATAAGGCATGTGAAATCCACCAATCCGCTCTGGGCCCGCGTGGTAGATCATGGCCCCAGCTCCCTCGATGCAAGGGAAGGTCTGTGCCCGAGCAGTGGGGCAATATAAATAGACTGATGATGAAGTATGTGGCTGGCAGAGACTGGATGCAAAAGGCTGAAAGTCGGGTTGAGCGGTGAGAGGCCTATGTTCGACAGTGCTCTCTCCATAGATCGCATGTTGATCGCAATGATTATAACAATTTAGAGAGAGCTCGACGGCGCAGTGGCTGGGTTAATGGACTTGCGATACATAGGTCACAGGTTCGATCTCTGCCAGTGGGACTATTACGGTTCTCAAAACGATCAAATCATACCATGTCATAGCGGGCGTGAAAGGGACAGTGCTATTGCATTCGTGTAGCGGCGTCTCTGTTTGGCGCGCAGGTCAGCCAGTACCAATAAGTTATCCTCTCGGAAAAACTTACGTACATTTCGAATTCCCTCAAAAACGGAGAAGGAAAACATCATGATGAAACCTACTTTGGGCTCGCATTTTGGATCATAGCCCGAGCTCCCTCGATGTAAGGGAAGGTATGTGCCCGAGCAGTGGGGACTTAAAAATAGACTGATGTTGATATAACAATTTAGGCCATTCAAAACCTCCACATGTCATCGCCACATGGCTATATTGTTTCAAAATCATTCCGGTGCTTGACTGATGTACGCCGAACTGAACTAGGTATCAATCTTTTTTTTATTTTGCACGTGAAATTCATGCCCAAAGTTTCGGCACGACTGAGCACTGTGCAACGAATAAAAAACAATTTGGCCATTTTCGAGTTTTAGTTGAAATACCAACCGTCAATTTATACGATGATATTTTATATTGGACACAAGAGTGCTTTTAAGAGTTTTAACCGGCGAGGTTACTACTTTGCTGGTTTTCATACTAGTAGAATCTATTTCTATGTATTATTATGTATCTCTCTAGGTTTCACGGGTTTAAGAAAACCCGGTCCTTTGAAAGGCTTGTACGGAGACATAGGTCCAACGCGTAGAGGCCCCTTAGATAACTTTAATTTGAAGAGATATGTGATGCACCTAGCGGGACCCGTCTCTGAGCGCATCTGACTGCACTCAATGACAGACCCCGTCAGGTGCATAAACTATTGCAGTGATTGGAAATTACAACTTAATTGGGGCTATTGGTTTGGGGTGTTGGTGGGTCAGTCAGTCTGGTATATAGTATTATTATAAACCATTTATTCCAATAAAATTACAAATGTCAAATTTATCAAACAGGTAAGCATATTATATTATTTAATTACATGTCAAAAATTGTACTTATATATTTCAGTAGTTAATTATTTCATGGTTAGTATTATTTTTAATATTAAGTATTACGTTATTTAGTTGTCATGTATTATAGTGTATTTCTAATTTAAACTTATCTATTATTTATTTATGACTATATATACCCATGGGTATAGGTCTCCTCCATACAGCGCCACGCCACTCTGTCTCGTGCAGTCCTCGTCCACGTAGCTCCCGCCGCCTATGTTCCTATGTTCTATGTATACTGCAGCCCAAATCAAGTGTCTTATTTAGTAAACAAATATGATCGTCTGTAAGACCTGTTGTGATGTAACACGGAAGGAAATGATTGATCGAACCTGTTCATCATTGTGAAAATAAAGTGATCTGATCTAATAATGTGAAAATAACTATGCAATAATCACAGAACAGCTTAAAATGTTAGTAGGGTAGGGTAGTTTTTGTTTACATAATAATTTAAGAGACTTGATTTGGGGTTCGGTTTAGGTAGTAAAGTTTTGTACAAGTTGCGAGTCGAAAAAACAGCTTAATTAAGAATTCAGTAAATAGTATGAAATCGAAGCGAATTATTCATTGTTTTTGTTATCATTTTCTACTATTCTCGCAACTCTTACTGTTTATGATTATGCAATATGAAATCTGTAATAAGTCCTAACAAAATGATATATAAGCTTCAATGGTCACGTAGGTAACCAAAGGTGGGGCAAAGTTCCATTGAAATGTGGCAATGTCATTTCCGCAAAAATATTACAAAACGCATCTGGATCCGTAATGTGGGCTCTAAAACAATATTCCACTAAAATGTTCAACAAAACAAAACAAAACAAAGCAATAAAACAGAACATTGTAACAAACAACGTTACACAACTTCATATGGCGCGGCGTAATCTTGATTTACGAGAACATTACAGCTTCCGTGGTTTATGGAGGATGCACCGGCGAAACTAGTTTTATTGCAATCTGCGAAGATTAAGACGTTTTTATTATAATAAGTGTTTTCATTTAAAAAAATAAGTGTTCGATGTGGTTAGGACTTAGGTACAGTCGACAGAAAATTATGTATGCAAGAATGATTTTTGTTTTTTAGTTATTATTTTTAAAAGATTGAATTATTGTATTAACAGAAATACGAAAATTATGTACCTACACAGGAATTTGCTTAGTTTTTCAGTTGTTAGTGAAAAAATGTTTAATTTGTCATTTCGAAACGAGTAGGATTAAATAAATTATTAAATTGTCACAAAAGTTGGCTTGTTTTTTATTTTACATAAACTCAAAGTATGTGAGTGAGCATGTGATGTCAGAGGGTATAAGAGGATATCAAAACATCTACATATAGACGCATCTATCGCAGTAAAGTACATCGCGATTACAAACTTTCGAAGTCCAGTACATCGAAATCGCATACTTTCGCTGTACCGTACATCGCGATTATAAACTTTCGAAGTCCAGTACGTCGCAATCGTATACTTTCGCTGTAACGTACGTCGCGGTCACAAACTTTCGCTTTGGTAATATTCGCTGTAATGAACATCGAAGTCATGAAATACAGTCATTTTAGTGCCGTAGCCTTCATAGAAAAACAGAAATTCCACGCACACCCAGCCTTCAGAGGTCGTCAATATAGTTGAAGCGTACCTACACCTATACAACTCTACATAAACTACTTGTACACCGGCACTGAATCATACAACGTCGTTAAACGCTCATGTCATGCATCGTTATCCCTCAGAATGAGGTACTCAAACTGGATTCCCGACGACCCCGTTAGTAGAAGGGTATTACAAATTATGACGTAGGATTTCAACTACTAGTACTTGAATGATAGGGGCTCGTAGTTCAGTTAAAGATAATTTATTTGCTATACATGAAACAAATGAAAAATTGATACAAATGTTCATGTTATATAAAAATAAAGTTCTTCATGTTTGCCTTACGGCGCATTATAGTATAGTAGTATATTAAAGTTACAAATGTAACTTTTTCCTATAATTATTCAAAATCACAGGTATGTTATTATCTGACAGCAGGCAAATACAAAAAAAGTACCTATACCTACTTAAATTCAATGTCAATTATTAGAACTAGAAGTAAGTACCTATTTAATTTAAGAATAATTTCAGAAGCTGAGATCACGTAGATTATAATTTAATATTAATTAGATAAAACGGGAATTACCGTGTTAAACATTTATTATTGATGTCTCGATATTTAGTCTACTCGTGACCATGATGGCTGCAATGCTGTCGAAATATCGAGACATCAATAATAAATGTTTAACACGGTAATTCCCGTTTTATCTAATTAATATGTATACAAACCGTGAAAGTTTAAAAAGTGATATAATTTAATAAATAATATATATATTTAGAAATTCATTTATGGTATAATTGTTCCGTCAATAGTCTATTCAAATTACTTCTAAATTGGTATATATTACACATTCTTATTTTTAGTTGTGAGTTAAGCAACTTTGGACGAGATCAGAACCTGGATAGGTGACAGCTAGATACATTTTCATCTGAGCCCCTCTGTGCCTCGGAAAACACGTTAAGCAGTTGGTCCCGGTTGCTGTCGCTTGCCAGCAATTGTCAGGCCATGTTAGAGAAATACGGGCCTGAATAACAAAAAAAGCTACGCTTTGTTTTAAACTATTGAAAACAACGACATTGTTACTATTTATTATGCCTATATCTTCACTTTTGAAGAAATGTAGATTAGTTCGAAATTATGATTGGACGATTTGACTTCAATATCGAGAAGTTTCAATTATTCCCAAATGAATATTAAATCCCTTAAATTAAAGTTTAAGCCCCAGTTTCCTTAAGTCGGAAGGCATAATTACTTTAGACCTTTTGCTGCGTCATTAAAGGTCTCGTTAAAAATGCGTCGGAGAAAACTCGCCAATCAACGTCGACGTGTCTGGTTGATTCTAAGTTTAAATTTGAGGGTATTTTAATGAAGTTCGTAGGTGATTGTGATGTCCAAACAATAAAAGTTTGAGAAATATGATTGTTTATAATGTCTTCTTAATGAACAATTATTAATTAATATTTTATCTTATGTAGGTATGTTATCCGTATTTGTACACAACGCGTCTCGATTAAAAAGATTTTACTTTATTATTTTTAATATTTAGTAGTATCGAAAGTTTCAAAAAGTTGGACAGAACATGATATTCTGCATATATTATAATTGTTTCATCTAGGTAGATTTTTAATTGTCAACATGTATATTTTAAATCGTTAGGTAGTTTTTTGTTTGCAAAATTTATTTAAAGGAATTATATTTCCGACAGAACATGAAAAACTAGTATTTATATTTACGTGAAAACCTTGCGAACCCGGACCTCCGTAACGTATCTTATACTTACTTATATTCAACCCAAATTTTATGATTTAACACGAGTTAAACTCTAATCCGTGATTTTCAATTCAGCTTTATCCTACAACACTTATGTTAAAGTTTGTAAAAATAGAAATTCGTATGCCAATTTGATAGAAGAATTTAGCATAATTTTCATTATAACTTTCAGCTCGAAAGTCTTGGAGCGTAATCCGCAAAGGTATTTTCTAGACATCGCGGCATAATTTTCTAATCTTCACATCTATAGAGGGGAACCCCCTTTTATCCACCCTCTAGACCCCTTTCTCTTTTTCTAGCCCCCTTTGTTGTTGAGGGGAAATCTACTAAAGATGCCCAAATTCATGAAATTAATTTATATGTTTTATTTATAACTTCCTATTGTTTGGAAAATTAGGTGAAAATAAAATCATTTTTGGAAAAATCATATAATTCCTTTCTGTACACAGTGATCCGTTTCCAAAATTAATATAATTTATTTCTTATAGCAACGGGATCGGTGGGTAAAAACATTGTTTTTTGTGTTGGAAACGGATCCCGGTATAGGTGGAGAGAAACTGCCGGGATCCGTTTCCCATCCAAACGGATCCCGGGATCGGTCGAGACAACACTACTGGGGGACCAGTTAATTAGAATTTTTACAAACTAAAACTCTCAAGTAGCGTGGGCCGTCCCCCGGCCAGATGGAGGAATAACCATTCCAGTAGTTTAGGCGTGATGCCTGAACATAGACACAGACAGACACACAAACAGACCAGAATTCTAACTATTGGTGTTATGGCTTAGGTATCGGTCCAAAAACACATTACAATGATTATTTTCTAAAAATATCTAATGTCCAGACTCAACTTTTTTTATAACCTTTATTGCAATCAAACGCCAGAAATTTGGCTCTCTTGAATGTAAAATTGATTGCATTAATGAACATAGGTCACATACATTCATAGAAATAATATTCAATTTAATTTTGTGAGTTTAAAACCTCAAGAGGAAAAAAAGGAACCATTATAGGATCACTTTATTGTCAGTCTGTCTGTCAGATATGAAATATTTTTTTTGGTAATTACAAACTTTTATTTGCAGTTGACGCCTGGTATGTCAATGTATGACGTTATTAGTTTCGAAAACGCAAAGATAAATGTGTCCCTAAATCTAGTTTATGTTTTCGTTAGAGCAAATGTTATGGTGAAGTTGCACGGAACCCTCGGTTCGCGAGTCCGACAGCCGACTCGCACTCGCCCCCTCTATAGTCTGCTACGTCATTGCCGATCTATTTCACGGCCACTGGAGGCTACGGCTAAGTTAGCAAGTGATTTAAGTAATGCCAAAGTTCAATAAGTTAGTTATTACAACACAAATTGTTTACCAATTCCTTCAAGAGTGACTTGTAATTAAAAGTTTCGGCTTTTTTCACCTGGTATTTTTTTAATACAAGGTTTAAAAGCAATAATATAATATTTTTTAATAATACTTATCTAATACAATCATAATTTTGAATTTTAATACTTATACTCATATTTTAATTGTGAGTTTAATAAAAGGCTTTTTATTTTATTTATTATTTATAAGGTTTAAAAGAGGTGTAAGTTTGTTCGGAAAGAGAACAGTGGTAGTTGGGTTTGACCTCTAATTAATAGTAATTAAAATCATGCTTAACCCTAGAAGCCTAATCTACACACTATCGAAAATCGTCTGTATTTTTCTAACGCTAGAAGTTACACATGCTTTCTAGCCAACTCGGTGGCCAACGGGAGCTTGCCGATGGTACCTTCGCTAAAGTAAGTCCTGCCATTTTTTTTTATTGACAAGTTAAACAATTTGAAAAGGTTTGGCAAATACCTAATGGATTAAGGTAGTTCCCACTTTATCCACGTCGTCGGTATTAAGCCAAAATGGCCAGTATCGATAATTGAACAAAATTAATGAGGCAAATTAAGGCTTCGTATGCACGTATTTTCAGTTTTTCTACGAAGGCTACGGCATTAACTACTAAAATTAAACGTTTCAAAAAATATATATAGCAATCTTGGGGTGTCTATTTAGAGACTGATGAATATCGATACACGATTGGACAAACT
Organism: Tachystola acroxantha; assembly: GCA_963506565.1. Lineage (NCBI taxonomy): Eukaryota > Metazoa > Arthropoda > Insecta > Lepidoptera > Oecophoridae > Tachystola > Tachystola acroxantha. The sequence continues at coordinate 3,175,009 of OY735894.1, read as the reverse complement.
TCGCTCCATAGAAAAAAAATGGCAAACATACCCCTTCCATGTCTTTTAAAATGAAAATTATATCTAAACCGAAATAGTTATTCATACAAAATATATGTCAAAATGTAGGGTACTAGAAATATTAGAGCTTGTTTAAAAAAAATGTGATTTTTGTTGGCGTATTTTTATTTCCCTGCCATAGTTCATAAAAATACGAATATCGAGGCATACGTACCTACAGACGTTGCGATTTAAAAAAATCTGATATTTAGCAACTGGTGCACTAGGAGAGTCTTCAAGAGATTGAAGAGGAAAGCTCCACAAGTTTTGCTGCGAAACTCAACAGCGGACTAGTCACTGGACTCGTACCGTGCAAACCAATAGATAAATACATAAAGAGCAGCTGAATGTTTCTGTGATAGATTGCGGATTGAAAAGATTTGGAAAAAAAAATTCAGATTTTTAAAATTATTTTACATCATAAACTGCAACTGCAACTCGGCACTCAAAACTATTTACTAGTTAAATAATTTTTACAATCGGTTTAGTAGCCTTTGAGAATATCTTCTTCTTCTTCAGCATACAGCAGCCCACTCCTGGGCATATGTCTCTCCATGAATCCTCCATGTGGCCCGATCCCAAGGTTGTCTGGTCCACACCGAGCCAGCAACCCTCTTTATGTCGTCGGACCATCTGGCCGGTGGTCTGCCCACGCTTCTTCTACCCGTCCGGGGTCTCCACATTAGAACGCACTTACTCCATCGACCATCGTCGAGAATATACTCAACCTTAATGGGCCCCTGTATACTTTTCTCTGTGTAGACTACTTGGTCGGTATTACGCAAAACGAGCCAAGTTTTTAGTTGGCTAATTAATTCTGGCGCACGCCGTTATCTGCCCAGAGTTGCCTGTTGCGAGCAGTGTACTGATGGACGGGTTTATGCAGAAGTGTCTGTTTTCGTATCTAATTTTGTCATACAATATGCCAAAGACACTTTTTTTAAACAAATGGCGTTGCGAATGACAGTAGCTGGATTTTTTTTAAACTTAAATATCTATTAGACATTATACAAGTTTGTTTCATTTGACGAAAACTAGATCCTTCCTTTTTGATATGACTTTTATTGACTTTTTCTGTAAATGTAAATTCTAAAAAATATTGACGTGCAAAAACGTACACAATGTATTTTAAATAATGCTAACCTAAAAAAATACGAACTAAACTAAAAACTATATTATTATATAAAGGGTTGGTTGAACTATCTAAATGGCTTGCATTACAGATAGTTCAACCGATCCCCGTTGTCCGGCAACGTGCCCAAAATGCTGGCGGCATTTCCCCTCTGGATGGCTAAGCTGATCCTTTGGGAGAAATACAAGCCAGCATTTCGGTCACGTGTGGACTCCACGAGCCGCCCCGACAAATCTAAATACAATTAGCAATTATCGCACCTCGGATAAACCCACAGACCATTACCCTCTAGACCTATAACAGGGCGCCCGTGTCTGCCCGCACATGAGCGCAAAATAGCTTCGCGTCACGTAAAGATATTATCGATCGACATGGACGCATCTCTTTAATACGGCACCCTGTCCCTTTTGATTTTACTTCAAACTCACGCAGGTCGTCACATTTACACGAGTCACAGCTATAAACAATAATATAGAATAATAATTAATAGACAAAACCACTGATCAGCGTCAGGTGTCTACTTATTAAATAGCCTACTTCTAAAGGTGCCTACTTCTTGCTTCACTAATGCATGTGTTGGTCCAAGAAGCGCCTCAGAACATAGAGTAATGTCTTTGCCAGCGAACGTGTTTTATCGCGCAGAAGATGACGGCAATTATACTATGTGTGTGGGTGTACCAGACCTACTGACATATTAGTTTGTTTACTGTATAATGTTTATAATGTGGGACCTTCGAAAATGAGGGAACGCTAGAGTTACAAAAATATTACTTACATAATTTTAATTTAGTTGTAAACAGTGAATGTTTTGAGTTAAAATGCCAAGTTAAATTAGAAAATTCAATAGTCCCACTACAGTGGGAGTGAACGTGACTGCTGAGCTGCTTCGTCCAGTGTTGAAGAGGCTTATGAGGTTCCTCTGGAGGAAGAATTTTTAGGGGTCCGTGCCTGAAAAGGAAAAAAAGGAACCCTTATAGGATCACATTGCTGTCTGTCCGTCTATCAAGACCTATACTTCCGAAACGCGTGAACGGATCAACTATATCATATCATTGAAATTAATACCAAATACAATCGCATTCGACGCAATCAAAATATATGGCCGTTTATTACGCATTTTCTCGCATATTCGTATGAAAATGCAAGAAAACCAAAACGTATAGTACTTCCCGTTGACCTAGAATCAAGCTCGGTCTTATGTCACAACTAAAGGAAAAAATCCGAAAACTGTATATTTGAAGTTCTAACATGAAATATTTTTTTTTATATATAATTACGAAATAATATTTGCAGTTGACGCCTGGTACAAGTGCGCGAGGCGTAAGCTCAGATTTTCATTTGTGTGAGTGATAGCGGTACAAGAGGTGAAGTGCGGTGCGTGCGCGGTGTATTTTGTTGCGTTTGTATTTGCATGAGGATGCGTCGCGCCTTAGGCCGAATATCACTCTACACTATCTGTGTGCACTCACACAAATGCAAACCTGAGCTTACGCCTCGCGCACTGTATGTCGATGTATGACGATCTCAGTTTCGAAAAGGCAAAGATATGTTTGTCCCTAAATCCTGTAGAGTAATCCTCTCTCTACGACAGTTCCCGTGAATAATGTAACTAACCTTGCGTAGTATGATTCCGGGAATCTGCATTTCACTACAAACCCTTGTAAAATGCTACACAGCAAAAAAAACGCTTCCTTTTCAGAGTGTCCTTTACCGCCAGGCCCACAATCATACAAACAGCAAAAGGGCAAAAGAATGCGAGACATTCCCAATGACCCTCGTTACATGAGCCAGGGCCGTTTCAATATATTAGCGCCCTTTAAAACGTCTTAGTCGCAAACTCACCCACAAAATATCTGGTCCGCGGGCGAGTTTCCCTTTTGTAAATTTTCACGTAGTAAACTGGCCCACATGCTTTAATGATACTGGGCGAGTTGCTTACGGGCGAAAATTACAATAGTAATGTCGCCCAAATGTTGGTTTCATGTACTTGATTCTATAACTTTTGATCGACACACCGTTGCCAAAATAACAAGAACTGTCAAGAATGACAGCATACTACCAGTCTAATGGTATGACGATATGGCCCGGTGTGGACCAGGAAGCTCTGGGATCTGGATCTTATGGATATTAATCTTTTTCCTCTAATTTTCCTTCCATGGACGAACCCGTAGACATAAGCCAGCTTATAATAACTTTTCATTAAGCTAAAAAGCTTATTACAGAATAGATTACGTAATATTTGAAAGTTTAAGTAATATTAACCAGTACTAGTAGTACGGTGGAACACAGAGAAAGGTGTACAGGAGAGTTTTTAAGGTTGAGATTTTCTCAAAACTACTTGACCTGTTGCAATAATTCTTTCACTCTTTGATAGATAAAAGTTAAAACTAACAGTTACATATAACTGTAAAAGACTTATTAAAGTCGTCCAGTAGTTTTTGAGAAAATCTCAATCTTATTGTGGCCCCCTGTATTGTTATCTGTCTTTGACTGTACCTACGTAATGAATTATTAAGAATGTAATTGTTATTATTTTAAAAGATAAGTGCTGAGAGATTTTCTTGCCACTTTTTCTCCTCAGAATTAGTATATTTTTCTTGCAAAGTGATGTAAATGCGAATTATAAAAAATGACGACATTTAAGAATGTACACGATAACTGGTAATAAAGGATATGATTCTGATTATCTTGAGTAATCTTCGATCTCGCCGATGACGTTTGGTTCGGTTGTTTGGTAGTGTTGGTTAGATATCGCTGGTGGGACGGATATGGGCCGACTGCAGGAACAGTTGAAGACAGTGATAAGTATACAGGGGGCCTAAATAAGGTTGAGATTTTCTCAAAAACTACTGGACCGAATTTAATAGTTCTTTTACAGTTACATAGTTTTAACTTTTATATATCAAACAGTGAAATAATTATTGCAATAGGTCAAGTAGTTTTTGAGAAAACCTCAACCTTAAAAACTCTCCTGTACACCTTTCTCTGTGTTCCACCGTACACACGTGGCGCGAATTGATGCAAGACCCACTTCGGGTCATTGAGCCAGCGGAGTAATTAAGTAAGAATTCTTTGGTATGTGTCTCTAGCGCCCTGTACCTGCGTCCGGCCCTGCCTCGAGGCCACAACAAGGGTTTGAATTGTTCAAATTTCCCAAGCCCGTCCGCAGTCCAGCTAATTTGAATTTAACTTCGGGTTGTGCAATGTAATTGGAGTCAAATGTTGTGTAGTAATTCGACCGGGAAGTAAATATGGACCAGTAATTTTGAGGGGTATTTCTAACTCGGACTAAATTAGGTTAGTTAATTAATAATTAGGTATAAAATTTTTGGGCTACTTTTTTCTGAGTTAGCACCTTTTCCTTGAATAGTGGTGTAAATTCAATGTAAAAAATGTATTTACTTGCAATAAAATTCAGACAACTAGGTTCAAATACTATAGCACTAAAACGATAAATAAATAAATAATAAAAAAACATACAAATATATACTTAGGTATAAAAAAAAAAATTGGGGCCAAATCGCTGCCCTGCGGGAGAGTGCCCAAAAGGCTGGAGACGTTACCTATAATAATATAAATAAGATAATATAGCATTAAAATAAATATGAATTTGAATAAAATACCTAACCTAACTTTCCGAAGAGTTTTTGCCCCTTTCGTAGTGTTTTTGAACATTTCGTTAAAAACCTCAAGTTAGAAAGGGAACGAATGCTTAAACCATATTTTATGACTTATACGTAATTCATTTATCCAGATCTTAGGAACAACACAGTCTAAAACAGGAAGGTACACAGGAGAGTTTTTAAGGTTGAGATTATCTAAAAAACACCTATATAGCAGGATTACTTCAATAATACTTTGTTGACGTCCTTAAAATAAGCTTATTATAATACTGCTGCAGTATTGTTTTCTTAGAAGTTTTGTGACGTCATTACTTACCATGAAGTCTTATAGTAGGATTACTTCAATAATACTTTGTTATTTCGTACAAAGACGACCTTAAAGTAAGCTTATTAACTTTTTAAACTTTCACGGTTTGTATACATATTATTTAGATAAAACGGGAATTACCGTGTTAAACATTTATTATTGATGTCTCGATATTTCGACAGCATTAGCAGCCATCATGGTCACGAGTAGACTGAAGTCGATGAGTGTTAAACGTCAGAAGGGTGATACAAAACGATCAACCCTCTTTGTTCGGGTAATTCCCGTTTTATCTAATTAATAAGCTTATTAACGTCGTCATAGTACGAAATAATAAAGTATTATTGAAGTAATCCTGCTATAAACTTCATGGTAACGGCGCAAGAGTCTACGATATATCCCCTGAACTGTACACTAAACATCAAATCACACACAAGACAAAATTAAAAAAGTTCCTTTGACAAATCACCCACTGTGCGCCGTTCGCCGTTCAAAATGGTAAAATAAAACTTTCCCAAAACAAAGTTGGACACTTTAATGCCGGTGGCTAATTCCGGACAAATATTTTGGAGCTCTCCCTCAACTTTCGGTTAAATTAAGCATTTCGTTACTGCGAAATTTTCTAAAATATTTCTACGTTTTCGGGCACAGGTAAAATATTTGTTTTCGTTGAATAAAGACGAAACAAGCTGTGTAAGGTGAAATAAGTAATAATAGTCAGTGTTTATGTATTCACTTTGAATTTGCAATTCATTTTTAGTTTCTTTATATTTTCGCAAACAATACTTTGTGTATATTACTTTGGAAATGGAATATTACAAGTTACTGGAATATTACTTTGGAAATGGCCTCATTAAATGGCCTCTTTTAGGTAATTACACAAAATAACTGTTTAGAATCAAAATAATATTTACATATACAGGGTGGATTTTAAGTCACTTGTAAATGGATTGAATTCAACTTATAAGAAATACAAGGGTTATCTACTCATTAAGATAACGATTTTTAAAGATAAGATTAAATATTTTTTATGGCAAAAAAGAAGAATTACCTATTTAAGTAGGTACATAAAATAATTAGCTTAAACAATTAGTATCACAATTAAACTACTCCGCCATTTTGTTACGTTTAAATAGCAGTCCAAATTACGTACAGTCAGCAACAGTTCCGCCTGAACACCTTTAGGTTGCAATTCGTTTGCAGTTCCCGGCGACCCTACAGCTCCTCCTTTTTTCATCAACCAATAGCAAACCGTGTATTTGATTTACGACAGTTAACAACAAAAGAGTTTTTTGCACACATGTTTTTATCATTGGACTTCTACATTTTTTCAATAAGAGTTTACACAAACAAAACAATTATCTTAGATACATAAAAAAGGGTCACTGTCCCCTGATTGCTCAATAGGTCAGGTAGTCTCACCAGGGTGCTGGACAAGGCCCGCGTGCGGATGCAAAGAATAACATTTGAAAAGTGAGCAGGCGGAGCTGTTACTGATGGTACCTACTAGTGAAAGATTTTATACAATTTGACTAAGTAGTTTTTATTTATGTCTTTATTGATCACACCACACGTTGACTTATATGAGAGTGAGAGTGACAACAAGGGCTGCGAGCTGTCTACATTCAAAATATACTTCAGACTCTCTCCATAGAGCGCGGCGATTTTTTTTGTCCTTCATGGTAAACTTGCGCCGCCGCCGTGGCGGAGAAAAATACTAATTCAATGTTACGGCGGCTTTTTAGTTAGTTGTGATGTTGAATGTCTAAATGATATAACTACATAACTAGGTGTGTGGTTGAATGGCATTGTTCAATTAAAGGATTGCTGTTACCTGCAACACAGGATTCCTAGTGTAGGAGCAACAGCGACACCTAGTATTATAACCTAATCACTTATGATCTGTTGTATAAATTACTGTTAGTAGTATACTCACTATTGTATTAGATAAGATAAGATAAATACACTTTATTGCACCTTAATACAGTATTAATTACATTATTGAGAAACATGCACAATTTTGGTGGTCTTATCGCTTCTTCCAGACAACTAACTGCAAAGGATATTATAAAAATATATCAGGTATTAGGTTATCATAAGTATTTAGGCTCAACAAAGAACTTTTATTATTATATTATTATTATTAAAGGGCTAGCCGTTCAATAAAACATATTTCAACCAGTTGGCTGCAACATAAACACACTATCCGTAATATTCTCTTGCGAATTTCTCGCACGGTGTCAATATTTCGAAGAGATTTTGTTTTGCGATACTCTTTGATTGCTCGCACACTTTTATAGCCGGAGAGGGACTTGTAAAAAAATTGTTAGACAACTGGAAATAGGTTTCGGCTAGTGACGTTTCGTTTCCGTTATCGTAGCGCTAGGGAGATGGAAGTAAATAATAATGACTTGACTATAGAAAACTTTACGATAAATTATCTGATCAGATTCGTACCTTTTATCACTTTTTAAACTTTCACGGTTTGTATACATATTAATTAGATAGAACGGGAATTACCTTACTTAGACATCAATAATAAATGTTTAACACGGTAATTCCCGTTCTATCTAATTAATTCGTACCTTTTATTGCAAAAACATACATTTCGTATATTTTAGAATTAAAACTATAGTGAGCCATTACTACAAATTATTATATGTAAACGGATATCACTCACTTATATTGTTGAAGTCGGCAATTAGACCGACAGTTTCGACCGATTTCGACGGTCTTTATCAAGGTGAGCGCGCCACGCCCGCGTCGCCGTTGACGTTTCTTCGCGCACTGATTCGGTCGGTCGGTCTAATTGCCGACTTCAACAATATAAGTGAGTGATATCCGTTTATATGTAATAATTAATCATTTCGTATATGTTTATTAATTTTCCTGCAACTCTATCCGTAAGCAAAAACAATAATGGTTACTTTTGGTGTTGTTTTATTCGTGTTAGAAAAAGTTATTCAGTTCCAGAATTAAACACCATCCCTTCGCCTTACTATTACACCCTGTATAAAATATATAAATGATCTCTGGGTTTGAAGTACTGTTAATCAAAAATCTTGAAAAATGTTTAACGTAATTTAATAAAAATATAAATCACCAGGTACAATAGTTTTCAAAATATAAATGAGTTTACATGCAAAATATCTTTATGGAAAGTCTTGAGCAATCTCAACTAAGCATATATGTTTTAGGTTTTATTATGAATGGAATATGGACGCAATTTCATTATGCAAATTGTAAAAACTGAAAAGGTAGAATTTATTCATAGATGTGATTTAACTAGAGAATTAATTAAATTGTTCTTGAAGAATAATCTCATCTCACATGATGTTCTTAGTCTAACATCCATTGTAATGAAATGCATGAAATTAATTTGGCATTGCGACGAGCAAGCGTAAATACTGTTGTTCAATTTGTGCATAAAACCTCCTTCGTATACCATAAGCCAGAGGGAGAAAATTACGGCTGTATGGATCTCATATAAACTGAAATAAATGATCACTAAAGTAAATGATTTATAAAAATAGCTCGATGGCTTATACCGTCATTGGGTGAATATATGTATCAATAATTTACCACTGCATGACTTTCCGCCCAGCGGGTCTTGAGTTGTAAGGGTACATATGTAAAATACAACAATAAACATTTTCCCGACAAGTGAGATCGATCAACGAATCCAGCTACAGCCATCTAACGCACCGTCGTCGTCGTCGGGACAAGTTATCTCGGAGCGCGCACAGAGGGCGCTCATCCGCAGTGCGCGAAGAAACGTCAACGGCGACGCGGGCGTGGCGCGCTCACTTTGAAAAAGACCGTCGAAATCGGTCGAAACTGTCGGTCTAATTGCCGACTTTAACAATATAAGTGAGTGATATCCGTTTATATATAATAATAAACATATTAATATTTCCTCCCGTTTCAGTTAAATTGAAAAAAATATTTGGAATAGAATGCTATTTTGTTAATTAATTCGTATTTACATCAGAACGTTAGGCATCTAACTAAACCTATGTTTAGCCTCTCGATTACCATTCTAAGTATTATTCCTCAAAATTTTCGGTTTCAGCGTGTATCTGTAAAAAAATCCAATAGGAAAGCCAAAAATAATAAATTATTTTTATACAGAGCAAGAGGGTGAACGGGGCTCGTATATTTTGTGAGCTATTACTTTATGCCGAGTGGAGCAGATCCCGCCTTCAGCATTCCACAAGATTGAAAAGAAATATTGACTTGTTAAGTGAAGTTTATTTCTAGAGATTTTGGGCTCCTGAGTCTGGAGGACATGTAGGCGTTACATGTATTTTACTAAATATAAATGTTCTCAAGCGAGGTCATTGTTTCCCAGAAGCATATAGAATAAGTTATAATTAGTTATTTTATCCTTAATATTAAATTAGTTAATTGATAGTTCATTATAGTAAGTGGTGTAAATGATTGAGTTAGTTCAATAATAATTGTGTTTGTTTAAATACTTATTGGTTTTTGGTCAGCAGAGGTAGACCGAGGCGTACGTATTACGTATGTCGACCAAATTCGACTTTACACATGTCGACGAGAGTGCATGACGAGATTGATGTTTGTGAAGGAAGTGACCGTTATTTGCGCGGGAACTGCAGCAGATGAACGTCCATTGTCTCAGCGGAAAACAAGCATGGGATTATGTATACAATTATTATGTAAAGCCTCCTCAGCGTTGGACCTTTTCCTTGCAAAGTGGTGTAAATGTAAATTGACATTGTAATTGTAGTTGACATGCAAAAATGTACACAACGTGCTTACTTGCAATAAAGAAATTTGACTTTTTTAAATGTAAATATTGCTTAAATTCAAAATTCAGCACTAAATAAAATGACCTAGACCCCGGTATTAATCTAATATGACTGTATTATTTCTAACATATTCTCATTCTCAGTAACACGGGACTAGAAAATCCCCAATATTTTCCTTGGGACTTTCCCATTTGAATCCAAACCCCCATAAATATTGCCCCTTGTTTATCCTTATCCATTCCCATAAAACACGGCCAACAATTTGTAAAATCCCTTAAATATGTCATCCTGGTGCTCGGTTCCTATTCTATGCAAATACGCTCGAACTACTCTTGCAGTGGATATTAACATAATCGCCGGATGAAATGTAAATATTCATCCGTTCTACTTTACTTTTTCACACAAGAAATACTTGGACGTAAGGGTAACATGCTACCTACTCTTGCTCCCCTAGTACATCGAAAAAACTTTTTAGATCAAGACTGTCTGAGGAAACAAGGATTTTCTTGATATAATAATAGTATAGTTTATTTAATAATTTATTTATCTATTTAATAATAACAAAAATAAGTACCTACATGCTTAAAAACATTTGTAACAATTCTACTTATAATAAGCGAGGTGTCCGGACGTCAAACGTCATTGTAGCAAATAGCGATTCGGTTCAGTTTAGGAATCTAAACTGGATCGCTATAAGAGGTGAGAGTAACCCTGTTCAGTCTTATGCGATGTAAATTAAAATATGAGTGGCATAGGATTAGATTTGGCGGCTACTTTATGAACATTTATGAATACTCTCAGGTGTATAAAATTTACCATTATAAGAATTGTTTTTAAAGAATTATGCCTTCAAAGAACTAAACCGAATCCCAAACCAAGTGTCTTATTTTGTAAACAAAACCTACCCTACTAACATTTTAAGCTGTTCTGTGATTATTGCATAGTTATTTTCATATTATTAGATTGGATCACTTTATTTGAACAAAGATGAACAGGTTCGATCAATCAGTTCCTTCAGTGTTGCATTACAACAGGTAATTATACGATCATATTTGTTTACAAAATAAGACATTTAATTTGGGCTGCGGTATAGATATAATTAACCCTTTTACGACCTTGTCAATTTGAGAATTAGGACTTCTGCTAAAACCATTCGAATAACATACCTACACTATCGTTTTCTTAGAGAAAATAGGTGTAATTATTTACCTAAAACTAGTATATTATGACAATAAGAATTTGTAATTTTGCTTTTGTTTTGATATTTTCTTGCATATGCGCTATGCGAAACGAATATCTAAATGATAAATGAAGAAAAAATTTCATCACGACCGGGATTCGAACCCGGGACCTCGCCATTATGGTCGTGATGAAATTTTTTCTCCTTATCATTTAGATTGTAATTTTGCATCAAACGAAACAGCATTTACAGCTCTATTTGTATCAAAAAGAAAACTACTGAAAGAAACTGAAATTCCAGTATTCCTCGACACTTCACAAAGTTTTGTTTCAAAATTCTCCCCCGGCTCTCAAGTCCGGTTGTTGCGAACTCCTGCCCGGAACGTGATAGTGTACGGGGAGCCTAATTTAGCTGACGAAAAGAAGTCCTATGCTCTCTGTAGTGCTAGCTTGGAGTTTCATAACAACTAGCAATTGTGTTTTCCGGTCTTCATTATTCACACGAGCTACGAGTATACAAGGTATACACCTTGAATTCTTTCGACAAATTGAAACTGGGGGTCGTACTCATGATGAATATTGAATTGGTAAGGTTTTTTAGTAAATCAAACATGCAAAAAAATCGAACTAAGTACGTACGGTGGAGCACAGAGAAAGGTGTACAGGAGAGTTTTTAAGGTTGAGATTTTCTCAAAAACTACTTGACCTATTGCAAAAATTCTTTCACTGTTTGATAGATAAAAGTGAAACCTACGTAACTGTAAAATAATTATTAAATTCGGTCCAGTAGTTTTTGAGAAAATCTCAACCTTATTGAGGCCCCCTGTATACTTATCTCTGTCGTCGACTGTACGTAAGTAAGTACGTCACAATACAATGACCTTGGAAATGACCATTACCTCAAATTCCAGTGAAAGAAATCGTTGCAAAAACTCCAAATAAAAGCATAGTAATGACGCACAGCCCCCTTACCTTGAAGCCTTATAGCAGTATTACTTCCATAATACTTTGTTACTTCGTATAATGACGACCTTAAAGTAAGCTCATTAAGGTCGTCATTAGTAACAAAGTATTATGAAAGTAATACTGCTATAAGACATCAAGGTAAGGGGGCAGGTCATCCGACATTGAATTCATTCGACAAAATTAAATGGATGGTTATACTTGTGACATATATTAATTCTGCACAGCGTTTAAGGCGCTACATAGCGCGAGTGAAGAGCACGGCGCAGTGCAATATTCGTATTTTTATTAATTTTGGATGAATTTTGGCAGAGAAATAAAAATACGCCAACAAAAATCTGATTTTTTTAAAACTAGCTCTCATATTTGTAGTACCTTACATTTTGATATATATTTTTTATTTATTTATAAACTCACGCCTGATTCCCGTAGGGGTAGGCAGAGACGATGGACTTCCATCTGCTGCGATCCTGGCACACCACCCTTGCCTCCACCAATATACCTATTGTATGAATAACTATTTCTGTTTAGACGTAATTTCATTTTAAAAGACATGGATGTGTTTGCGATTTTTTTCTATCGAGCGAAGTTTGTCCAATGTGTATCGGTATTCATCAGTCTCTAAATAGGTATACACCCCAAGAGTGCTATATATTTTTTTCACATGTTTAATTTTAGTAGTTAGGCCGTAGCCTTCGTAGAAGAACTGAAAATAAGCGCATACTACCTTGGGGAAAAATAAAAATAAAATATTTACAAATTCAGCTACAAAATAAATATTAATTTGTTGTGCATCATTATTGTGCTTTGGAGTTTTTATATTCTAAAATACATTTTTAAAATATTATAGATGAGCGCATAGAGACGAAGCGGGGTACAGTGGTGTCGTATTAAAGAGATGCGACCATGTCGATAATATCTCTAGGTTACAGGAAGCAATTTTACGCTCATGTGCATAGACACGGGCCTCCTGTTACAGGTATATGGGGTAATTGGTCTGTGATAATAAAGAATGCCACTTTAACTTACGTACGGTGGAACACAGAGACAGGTGTACAGGAGAGTTTTTAAGGTTGAGATAATCTCAAAAACTACTTGACCTAATGCAAAAATTCTTTCACTGTTTGATAGATAAAAGTTAAAACTATGTAACTGTAAAAGAATTAATAAATTGGGTCTGTAGTTTTTGAGAAAATCTCAACCTTATTGAGGCCCCCTGTATACTTATCTCTGTCTTCGACTGTACCTATGCCCTAAACAAAACCTACACAAGATAACCTCATACGTAAATGTCACGAGTGAGTGCTGAAACAGCTTTTTGCTAATAGGTCTACGTAACCACGTAATAAGTGAAAGGTCGTAAAAGACCGTAAAAGGGTGAAGAGTCTCATTAGCGGCGTCCTTGTTTTAAATAAGGTCGCGTAAAACAGCAGGCACTGAGAAATACACGTGCGACATAGATTAAAGAAACGCTCAGATGTTAGAGGAAGCCATTATTTGAAGCTCAGTTTCAGTTTTGGTTGCTATCGGTACTGAACTTCTGAGAACCTTTAAGAGCCTTCCATGAGCCAACTAGCGCCGCCAATCTTAAAAAAAGAATATCTTCCAATTTAATCAATTTTATTAAAAAAGCTATTTACAAAATGTTTATTACGATAAATACTATTTTTAAAATGCTTATTTATAACGTGATTCAATTTCGGTAAGTTGTAGTTCGCATAATTGCGAAAAACGGCCGTTTTTGGCACATTTGTGAACTACAACTTAGCTTGTCGCAATTATGACATGTATTGTATATTGAAAAATAATATTCATCCTAATAAACATTTTGTGAATAGCTTTTTTAATAAAATTGATTAAATTGGAAGATATTATTTTTTCAAGATTGGCGGCGCTAGTTGGCATGGAAGGCCTTCGATTTAGAGCCGATTTTGGCCTATTAGTAACATTTTATCTGACCCAAAGACTCTCGCTCGACATTCAGCGAGGTAACGCAGCCAGCACAATGGATACTTTCGACACTTCGCGGAGGACTTTTGGTACATAATAATATTACATAACACTTTTTAAACATACACGGTTTGTATACATATTAATTAGATAAAACGGGAATTACCATTTGCAAATATAAACAACTTTTCTCAACGCAGTCAGCGAACACGACAGAGGGTAGATCGTTTTGTGTCACCCTTCTGACGTTCAACACTCACCGACTTCAGTCTACTCGTGACCATGATGGCTGCAATGCTGGCGAAATATCGAGACATCAATAATAAATCTTTAACACGTAAGTTTTATTTAATTAATACATAGACATAATATATACGATAGTTGAAAAATACACCACCAAGTTACTTATCCTTGTTTTTCTAATAAAAGAATATGTTTTCTGCACTAAACTTTTATAGCTTATCTCATTATTTGTATCATTCTGATCCGAAATATCATAAGCCTTTATGATTATTATGTTTCGTCTATAGACTATATGCTTTGTCTGGTACAGTCGAACTAAAAATATCTACTATTGAAATAATTAATTATTGTTTATTTATCAATGGACTCGACAGCGTCGTCACCCGAATCGAACATAAACATTGAATTAATTATTTCATTTCTTACACAATGTAATTTGTTAAGGGCCTGACATGAGCCAACTAGCGCCGCCAATAATATCTTTCAATTTAATCAATTTTATTAAAAAAGCTATGTACGTACACTATCTTTATTAGTATGAATACTATTTTTCAATATACAATACATGGCATAATTGCGACAAGCTAAGTTGTAGTTCACAAATGTGCCAAAAACGACAGTTTTTCGCAATTATGCGAACTACAACGTACCGAAATTGAATTACGTTATAAATAAGCATTTAAAAAATAGTATTTATCGTAATAAACCCCTTCGGCCGTTTAGGAAACCGGAGTTTGGAAACCAGTTTCCGAAAAGGATTTTTTTATCCTTCTACGGAACTGGTTTCCTATAAAGATAATTTTATCTTTCTACGTAACTGGATTCCTATAAGTACTATGTTTATCCTTCTACGTAACTGAAATCTCTTTTATAACATTTAGTACATAGCTTTTTTAATAAAATTGATTAAATTTGAAGATATTATTTTTTTAAGATTGGCGGCGCTAGTTGGCTCATGGAACGCCCTTAACTAAAAAATAAATCTATTCTATTCTATTTTTATTTAAATGGCTTCTACTCTTATTCAAGAGATAATTTCGCAAAGTCAAGTTATTTAGAGTATTCATGTAAATAGAAAATTAAACGAATAAAAAATCAATCCGCCATTCCAAAATGGTGGCGGATCCTGGAAAGAGAAATAAATCCGATTGAATTTTTTTTTAAATGATGTCTCTTTCTGACGTCTCTGTCTTCCGATATCTGTTTATTTATGCAAATTAGACTCTCTCCATAGAGCGCGGCGAAAGTTGCTTCATGAACAATTTTAACTATGTACCGTTTTTCTGAGACAATAAGATGTGAAATCGTACTTAAAGTATACCTTGAAATAATAAAGGTTATTTAGAGTTTCATTATTTGTTAAGTACCTATACAGGGTGCGAATAAAAACTAACAGTCGGGCCGCGGCCCATCACCGTCGCTTTTTATGTTCACCCTTTAAATAGAAATGGTGCGTTTTTCCTTACCTTAATAAAGTAACTGATGGCTGGACGCAATTTATTCACACACATATACAACAAAATATTTTTTATATATGAACGGATATAACTCACTTATATTGTTGAAGTCGGCAATTAGACCGACAGTTTCGACCGATTTCAACGGTCTTTCTCAAGCGCCACGTGCGCGAAGAAACGTCACCGGTTTTTGATCGTGTTTAGAATGTTGCATTTTAAATTAAAGTTTTTGGTCTTTTTAAGGACTTAAAAAATCTGTAATTTTTTGTACAGTCGACAGCAGATCAATGGTAACACTTGCAGTACGAGTTCAAGTAAAAAGTGTTACCATTGATCTGCTGTCAACTGTACAGTGTAATAGAACGATTATTAACTATTTAAGACCATAAAAATTTGGGTCAACTAACCTATTACCTATTAGCGACCTAAATATACAATTAGCGGCAACTAACAAAACACTATACCTACATAGGGGGTGGTGTAATAAAACGGACACCAACGTTTGGAGCCCGCCGCAATTGTTCACTCAACGATCGCGCCAACGTCAAGTGGCCCGGAAAGCGATAACGGGACAATTTATGTCATTACCAACTAAGGCTGGGTGTTAGATACTGATACAAACGTATAATGTGTTACGTTACGGGAAAATGTCACGTTTATTTATTTTATTAATGGACTCGACAGTTCGTCATTTGCCAATGTCATGTTACAGAAAATTCAATATATAATAGTCTTCTATCTTCCTCCAGGGGAGTCGCAGTAGCGTCTTCACCCAGGGCAGCCGCGTCTTCTTGTCTTCATCCAGAGGAGACGCCGTAGCGTCATCACTCTGGACGAAGCAGCTCGACAGTCACGTTCACTCCCGAGCTTGTAGCGGGAACTCTTGATAAAAGCTTGAAACACCAGATCTGGCTCAAATTATCCAACAAATTCACTATACTGTCACTCGCGAACATTTTCTGATTAATTTAACGTGATATTAATCTCAAAATAACCACTGTAGACAATAAAACAAAAATTATCAAATGATTTTGCAACCGCCATTTCCCGCCATTTTCAAGAGAACGAAATGTCACGTTGTTTTTCAAAAAACAGACTAAACAAGATATGACTGTTAAATTTAAAAACAAAACACGACACTAAAACACTTATTAAGAAGGCGTCTTACAAAACAGCAGCCGTATTACCGTTCTCAAAACGATGCAATTATACCATGCCATGGCGCGCCGAACAGAGACGCCGCTACACCAATGCCATAGCACTGTCCCTTTCACGGCCGCTATGACATGGTATGATTTGATCGTTTTGAGAACCGCAATAGCCCCACAGATGACTATTTAAACAATGAACATGCATGGTGTGTGTCCCCGGTTCCGCATGAAGGATAGAGTTTATATTACTAATAATAGTAATAGTTGTGTAATACCTAGTTATTAGGTAATTGTGTTATCATTATTTTAAAAGATGCGCTGCTGAGAGTTTTTTTCTAATCATAATATTCTAAACTCTCCTTAGCTCTACCAAAACGTTAATTTGCCCCAAAAGGCTGACTCTACTGAATTCATTTGTTTCCCATATGAAATCCAGTGATTTAGTTTGTTCCACACGATTTGCTCGCGTAGAATTAATATTAACGAATATATGGTATAATATTATAATGGATTAAGGTTCGATGACCCGAATCCGGTGTGGGTGAATGACCTACTAGAATATGAACACAAATAATAATATTTTTATTTATTGAAAATTATATTATGTAGAATAGAAAAGGGATAAGCCTACAGGAGATTGGTCAGTATTTATAATTCTGAAACATTTAGTTCTTCGAATTTCAAATAGAAAAAATAATATGAAATTTTAGTTTCGTACGAATTGATCGGCTAACAATGAATGAAAAATTAAAAAAATACGTCGCGATAATCAAAAAGTCGTAGAACAAAAGTTGTTCACATATTAATTAGATAAAAACGGGAATTACCGTGTTAATACATTAATTTAGTTATTGTCAACTCGTGACCATGATGGCTGCAATGCTGTCGAAATATCGAGACATCAATAAATGAATGTTTAACACGGTAATTCCCGTTTTATCTAATTAATATGTATATGTCGCAGTCAACTGGTTGAAATATACGTGTGATTGAACAGCTAGCCCGTTAATTGAACGACGCCATCGAACCAAACATCTAACTGTCACTTAGCGGAGTGGCTGAACACAACGTTCAACACTACAGCTAAACGACGCTCAGCGGACTGGTTGAAAGTCAATTTGCAAATATTAGTAACAGGTTCTTTATAGATGTAGATTTAGACTGAATTATGAGATATTTCAACACCGTTGCAATCATAATGATCACAAGACATATTAACTGTATTCTTACCAATTTTGAAACAGCATTATTCATAAAATATCAACAAATTACAATCAAATTACCTTGATAATTATTTTTATAATCGCTTAATTTATTTTCAAAGTTTTCTTTGAACATTATCTCACTGAAATCACTGGTATTTTGCCGTGTAAGTTTAAAAAGTGATAAAAGTTATTCAGTTTCAAAAAACTAAACGCTTTTCTTTCGGCTTATTATAACTTTTCCGATACACCCTGTACATTAAAAAAAACTTGTTTATCTAACAATTGAATGTGTCGGTAATCTATATGTGTAAAAACTCTCGAGTCCATTAATAGATTAATAATCCTAAACCGAAGCCCAAATCAAGTGTCTTATTTTGTAAACAAAAACTACCCTACCCTACTAACATTTTAAGCTGTTCTGTGATTATTCCATAGTTATTTTCACATTATTAGATCGGATCACTTTATTTTCACAATGATGAACAGGTTCAACCAACAATCAGTTCCTTTAGTGTTACATCACAACAGGTAATTATACGGTCATATTTGTTTACAAATTAAGACACTTTATTTGACTACATATTATCTTATTAAATAATATCTGGTTTGTACTTATTTCTACTTAGTGTGTTTTTGGTGAATAAATTAATGTCTTTTATTATTTATTATTATTTATAATCTAAATACGTTAAAACTTTCGAGTCCATTAATAGAAATATATAAATTAACCTAACAATAAATCGTTTCACATTTAAGCGTTCCGACATAAAATTGATAAAGTCATTATCTGCAATAATAGAGTTTGATTGCCCGTTATAACGCTGAGTTACGACGTTTTTACTGCGTGCCGTAAATTTTAACGATCACTTAAATAACGATTATTGTTGTGTTTCATCTGTTTTGTTTTATTGTAAACGGTGAATTAATTATATTTTTATTTGCCTTTGGACTTCGAAAATTATTGTACGCTTGTTTTTTCGTAGAATAATAATAATTATAGAATAGGGTACTCGATAAGTAATTTAATTGATGACTTCAATTGTTATTATAATTATTAAATTAGGTCTAATATTATTAATAATTAATAATTATATATAAAAAAAAATCGCATGTAGTCGCGTGGAAACATTCTATTTTTATTTAAATGGCTTCTACTCTTATTAAAGAGATAATTTTGCCAATGTCGTTATTTAGAGTATTCGTGTAAGTGAAAAAAAAAATCAATTAAATAATTTAAAAAAAAACAGTCTTCAGCTTCAAAATCAGTAATCGGTCAGTAAAACGTGACGTCACATCTTTAAAAGGATGAATTCCGTAAATCCATATATCGTATGTTAATATATATTCATGAATTCTAAATAATATAACGGGATCAACAATTTTTTGTTACCAACATCCCATCCATTTTAATTCGTGCAGACACTTCGCTCCTCTGATGCGGTTTTCCTTAATTTGCACTGCGGCTCCTCTCGCAGTGCCTAATTTCGACGCACACTGTACAATTTGGGCCCTCTGTGAGATATATTCGACGACAGGTGTAATTACGACAGCATGTTTCAATTTCCATAAGGAATTAGAGCGACATTCGCATAGCTCATAAGAGCTGTGCGGATTAGGCATTTTGTCACACAAGTCAAAGAATTTACGCATCTATTGACGATCTTTCGTCTTTGTCTACTTTTATGCCAAGTTCGTCATTTGTTGGCGTAATGGCAAAAATGCAAATTGTAAAAGACATTGCCACATTTCAATGGAGCTTTGCCCCACCTACAAAACTACGTGACCATTTAAGCTGTACCTATAATTTTGTTGGGGACTTATTACAGGTTTCATATTGCATAATCATAATCAGTATCATTTTCTACTACTCTCGCAACTCCTATAGAAGAATTACAAAAACAATTAATAAATAGCTTCGATTTCTTACTATTTTCTGAATTCTTAATTAAGGTGTTTTTTTCAAAAAGTAACTTGTACAAAACTTTATTTTAAACCAATAATTTTAATAAAAAACGGAGATATTTTTACATTTATTCGTTATCTTGTACAACTTGCGGTTGATGGTGGGGCAGAATCTGGCATTGTCATTTAAAATAACGAAATGCCAAAAATAAAAATTGACATTTTGATATACCTACGCAGATCGCAATTACGCTTTACAACACACACACACACACAATAAACTAACATGTATAGAACGAAATATATCATTTGTGGGCAAACTACGTTAGCGATAAATTATTATTATTTAAATTACAGGGTATTTTATTTTGTTGTGACGTCATTGAAGCACCCACGTGTGGTTATAGCTTGTTTTTTACGTTGAATTTTGTACTTACAGAAAATACTAATACAGTCCTTATTTCTTGGGGATTGAATCTATAGCCGAAAATATTTACATTTTGTAAACATATGACATATTGCCACTAAACACGATTTACCCAACAATTTTCCCAACTAATACAACTCCCTATCTCGTAGTAATATGGGTGATATTTCGGGATACATTGGTAACCCAATTACCTCTACAAGTATTGCTGCTACGCCGTAGCTACTACGGCGTAGCTCCGTAGACATATACGTAGCACTGTCCAAACAACGGGAATTGCTAAACAAAGCCTCGGCGAAACTATAGTATAGGTAGGTACAGTAGAGGTACTAAAAGTTAGTTTAATATTGCTTACGCTGTAGTGTGTTTTTGGAAAAGAGAGGTTTTCAAAGTGACAGGTAAAGAAAAGTACAGATAGCCTGTAGATGGCACTGATTCCTTGTCAAGTGTTAAAATTAGATTTATGTGTAATGCTGACATCTGGAATGAAATTAATTAAATAGTACTTATAATTGTCTAAACGTACACAAAAAAATTAAAATTATTCACCTGACATTGACAATATTATTTCATGGTGCTGTGTTTTTTACGATGACACTTGACTTCGGTGCAACGCCATCTATTATCAATTTAAGAAAGCTTGTTGTTGTTTTATAGCTGTCACTTTGAAAACCTCTCATAAAAAGTAGTCGATGAAATGGGGCGTTACTCAAGAGCTGTCATTGCTAAATATTTGACAGCTCCGCGGCGATAGGCCGAGCGCTAGCGATATCCCATGCTGATAATCAGCTGATACCATGGATCACATTTATCACGCTACTTATTGTTACGTCAAAACTGTAAATGATTTTTTCTTTGTATTTTTTACTGGGGCTATCGGTACTTCTTTTTATGCTGGTACATCACTTGGCTATTCGTATTCGCTATTGGATGTTTGTCGTATTTGTCAAATACTTGATGTACATACAAATAAGACGAATATTTTGTCTAGAATACCAACCACACATGGCAATTATGACAAATACGCAAGCAGGAATAGCTAAGTGAAGTGCCACCATTAAACTGTCATTTTAAAAACCTCTGATTATGTCAGTATACCTACTGTACACATCTATCCGACGACGAGGCCACTTGGCCGTGGAATTGCCGGCCATACGGCGAAGTGTTTGCGGAAATTTCCAGAACGACCCGCCCCATATTAGGACCGTTATATTTGTTAGAATAAGTAAAAAATATTTTATTATAGCCAATGTTTTTCCTGCTTCATCATCAGAATCAAAGTCATATCTCTTTATTACAATTTAATATAGTTGCTATAAATATATCGTGCATAAAATAAGCACGTCAACATTCGTTTTTAAAAGACCATGCCAGATTCTGCTTCACCATCAACCGCAAGTTGTACAAGATAACGAATAAATTAAAAAATATCTCCGTTTTTTATTAAAATAAAGTTTTGTACAAGTTGCGATTCGAAAAAAACCCAGCTTAATTAAGAATTCAGAAAATAGTAAGAAATCGAAGCGATTTATTCAATGTTTTTGTTATTCTTCTATAGGAGTTGCGAGAGTAGTACAAAATGATACTGATTATGATTATGCAATATGAAACCTGTAATAAGTCCCCAACAAAATGATAGGTACAGCTTAAATGGTCACGTAGTTTTGTAGATGGGGCAAAGCTCCATTGAAATGTGGCAATGTCTTTTATATTTACACCACTTTGCAAGGAAATGGTGCCATTAGCTTATTTACATGTCCACAGACCTTCCCTTAGACTAAGAAAGCTGAGGCTATGATCTACCACGGGAGTAAAGTGCGGATTGATGGGATTCATTCTTTAGATTTTTTATAATATTGTTCTTAGATATACATGTTTTGTCATGGTTATGTCACCGTTTTGAGAGCATTCGAAATGTTCTTTAAAAAACCGGCCAAGTGCGAGTCTGCTATCGGACTCGCGCACCGAGGGTTCCGTGCAACTTCACCATAACATTTGCTCTAACGAAAACATAAACTAGATTTAGGGACAAACTTATCTTTGCGTTTTCGAAACTGATTACGTCATACATCGACATACCAGGCGTCAACTGCAAATATAAGTTTGTAATTACAAAAAAATAATTATTTCGTGATGGAACTCCAAATTTACAGTTTTCGGATTGTTCCCTTTACTTGTGATATAAGACCTAGCTTCTTGCCAAATTTCTTTATTCTAGAAGTACCCTATATGTTTTGAGTTTCTCGCGTTTTCATACAAATATGCGAGAAGAGGCGACATAAGCTGCCATATCTTTTGATTGGGTTGATGTAGAAGTTTGATATTTTATAACTTGATCCGTCCACGCGTTTCTGAGATATTGGTCTTGACAGACAGACGGACAACAATGTGATCTTATAAGGGTTCCTTTTTTCCTCTTGAGGTACCCTAAAAAGAGGGAATTCATTGATAATGTCTAACAAAGAGAAACATGTACAGGGGCTTATATTATTTGTCGATCCCAATTATCAAGTAACTAATTCATAATTTATTTATTCATTGCTATATGTGGTAACATGGTTGTTAGATAGTACAGGAAGTGCTCACATAAACCCTGTAAGGGCACCGCAACACTAGATACTTAAACAATAAAAAATCAATTTTGTCAGTCAGTCAATCAATAATACAAATAAATAATCAATCATATACATAAATATAATAATTAAGAAGTAATCGTTTAAAATTAAAACTAATCTTGCTGTTAGACAAAATTACATAACATTACACTGGATTTTGCCATCGACTGTACATTTGACCAAATCGGAACTGATTGTAATGTAAATAGTTCCATGTTTGATTTCCGAAACTTTTAAGCATATTCATAGTGAAATTGAGTTTTCATGAATATTAATGCCTTTTACTGAAAACTCATAATAACGTACGTTTCTGTTTCATTTTGATTAAAATACTGCGACATGTGATATTATCATTAATCGCATTATGTGGATAATATATTCCAATATTATACGATTCATATTTATATGGATTATTGCAAGTAATTGAGAATTATTACTTATTAGTTATGCATAGCATATCTTAAAACAAGTGAAATGTTGGGGTTGTCTCCACTGATCCCGGGATCCGTTTGGATTGGAAACGGATCCCGGCAGTTTGTCACCACCAATACCGGGATCGGTTTCCAACTCAAAAACAATTAATGTTTTTACCCACCGATCCCGGTATCCGTGGCTACAAGAAATAAATTATATTAATTGTGGAAACGGATCACGGTGTACAGAGAAAGAAAAGAATTATATTGCCTAAACAAGAAAAAATGAATGGAGGAACTAAGAGTGCTTCATGTACACTGTGACGATCCCAACCCGCCCTAAAAAAGCTACGCACCTCTACACACCCAAGAAAGACTCTACGAAAAAGCCTACGCAACCCTGAAGGGGTGAAAACCTACAAAAGCTAAAAGAGACCTACCTAAATACTTACTAAAAGCACCAACTCTGGAACCCCTACGTGAAAGCTAGATAAACCTACAAAATTATTAAGCTTAAAAGATACTTACCAAAGCTCTTACTAACTTCCTTACAATTAAAGCTATGTGTACCTACTCAATTGACTTTATACTACTATGTAAAATATTAAGCTAATTGAAATAAAGTAAATTGGAACTAATATTAAATCATAATTAAAGCAAAATTAAGGATAATAGAATATTAAATTACTAGAATTAATAAGGCCAAAATGTGATCGTCTAACCCTACGTTGTTATTTCCTAATGTAGTAACACACAGAATCTTCAAGGGTTCAGAGGAGATCAGGTAGATGAATATAAATTAAAGCATAACAGGTTTATAACGAAAAGAAAATATTTATTGCGATAACCTAACATACAAAACTACTAGACTTATTACTAGCACGATTAATAAAACTTACGCTTAAGTTATCTTAAATCTATATGAGCGTACTGACAACTATTAAGAAGTTACTTAAGTTCGAAATAACGTCCCTATATAGAAGTATAAAAGGTTATTAATTAAAATTAGAATTAAATTAGATTATTTACAGATAAACGAATTTGAAGTTGAAGTTAATTAGCTACCTACCTTCTGACATACTTATTGACCATACCCAAGGCCTGAATACAATACTAAACGCAACAATATACCTACAGAACTACCGTGACTATGAGTTAACCCTATGAAATCTTTAAATCAAAAGAACTTATACATTTTATATTGAAAATGAAAATAAATAATTAGAATCGAGAGAGGTTCTTACAACTAATATAAATACCGTAACGGAGTATTCCTGCAACAGAAAAATAGGTTAATATCGACTTCAAGATAAGATTTACACAAAAGAAAGGGAATTACAGGGAAACTATATTAATGGTAAATAATGGAAGAGAACACAATTTATTGGTTTGGAACCCTGGATGGAAGTAAGAATATTACTCGGACATCAGAATCTCTGTAAGAAATTACTGTTAGACGTGAGAACATTTCCTGTAAGAGATTAACCTCTAAAAAAAATGTTTTCACCCCCCTGGCTCCAACACCACGCCAAGAGGGGATAGACTCCAACCAGAATGCGAGTCTCCTCAGGAAAGGATGATGGAGAGGAATCTGATGTTAAAAGTTGCTATTTCGCAAAACTAATAATCTTTCAGTCCCTCTTATTGAATTTCTTAATATTACTAGATTCATTCTAGTGGTTTCTGGAGTGCCCAGTTACTGATAGAAGTATTTGCACATTGTGCGTACAAAGGTAGGTTCAATACCTTGTACAACTGAAAAGGTAGGTTCAATACCTTTTCATTGCAACTGGAAAGGTAGGTTCAATACCTTTCCACAACTGAAAGGGTAGGTTCAATACCCTTCCACAAAATAAAAGGTAGGTTCAATACCTTTTATATTTCCTGTAGGGAATATAAGAATAGAATGAATTTTAGTAACGGTAAGAATAAGACAGACCGAAGTGATTGTGCATAAATAAATCATAAGCTACATTTAATACGCATTTATATGCCTTCAGAAAGGAGTGGGTAGGAAGTTCAGAAAGATGGGAGAATGATTGTTAGGAGGATTATTGAAGGGAATAGATTTAAACTAAAGCCAGCAACTTGCCGTACTAGTGGGTTGAATCCACATCCTCATTACCAAAATAACCCTGGCCTAAATGAGTTTGGTGAATGAAGGTTGAAGGTTGAATAAGCTGTATATTACCTCACCGGCCAAGCGAGGTTCCACACAGCCAATTCGGTGTGCAGTGTGGGGAAAATTTGATAGCTGCGGGTATAGTGTAACTGCGTGCTCCGATAAAACCACCAGCAAGTCACATCGTTTAGAATAGCTTGCTCGTGATAATATCAGAGAATATGTCTCAATCAACCCAGAGTTACGTTAGCATGAATCAGGGTTCGAACCCGATGATTATTAACTTTAGGCCAATATAGTGCTAGGCCACAATTCAATCTATGTTTGGGGTAGGTTCGCTTTGCGTCCCGCCACCCTTAATATTACGCCTTAATTGCCTAAGCGGTTTGAATACACAAGTATACAACAATAAACACAATACAAGAAAATATATGAATAAACTCATCAACAGTCAAATGTCAGTCAAGGAATATTATAGAATAGGCACATAATAAATACACACACAAGAGAAATACCAGGTGAAAGAAGTGTACTTACTATTCAAGAAGTGAAATAATTAAATCAACTATCCGTTCATAGGGTTGCCAACACATTTCGCATAAGCATGATAGTCAAACAGTGCAAATCTCTAGGTCGGCCTTAGGGTTAGTTGACACTTATCTTATTAAAATAATTTGTTATACACTGTGCCTGCCAACAAGAGTTGCTCCGGTTCACTACTCGCATCCATGAGTCTGTTTTAGTTCATTCTTTCGTCCAAGAAGGTCGCCGCGACCCGTAGACAGTTAAGGAGGTAGAGGAATCTTACGCTAATGTTTGGCACCAGGCCACCTGCTTCCTTCAGACTAGAGAATGAATAAAACTCACACATCAATACGTATGTTCTTTCCCTACAAAATACGCTTAGATCGCTCGCATCCCTGAGTCTGTCTTAGTTCATTATTTCGTCCAAGGAGGTCGCCGCGACCCGTAGACAGTTAAGGGGGTAGAGGAATCTTACGCTAATGTTTGGCACCAGGCCACCTGCTTCCTCCAGACTCGACAAAGAACGTAAGACTCACTCATCAATACGTATGTTCTCTTACAAACTACTCTCCATGGGCGACACGTACTGCATGTGGTGTGGCGTCTCTGTACGAAAAAGACCTCGATGGATCTTGTGTAATTGGATTTTGAGTAATTGATTGTGTGGTGTTATGAATGGTGGTCCGAAACCATTTACGTCTTGTAAGCGGTCCTCTTAGAGGTCCCAAGTTATAAAGGTTCAGACATAAAGTGATATTGATTTCGTGTATGACGGGTCTCTCATGTCGAGATGAAGCTACTAAGAAAATATGCTATGACAACCCTAAGTACGAATCTCAATTACCCACAAAACAGTGATAAAAATAATGAAACATTAAAATGTACACACAAAGCAAGACAATAGTAGCACTTACCCAACACGGATAATAGCTGTAATAAAATATGATTAGTAACAAATATTTAAACCTTACTCACGTCCGCTCAGCCGTAGGGGAATTAATGCTAAAGAATGTATAATAAAGATTAAATGATATAATAAATACGTACACAAATAATAAAGACTTTTCTTCACTTGAAATCGCTGGGATTTCAAGCAGTTGGAACAAGGGAATGTATAGGAATTAGGTTTACCCGACACTCTCACTCAGACTCAAGCAAGATTGTTATAATACTAACACAGGATAAAGGTGTCTTGTCCTGTATCGGGCTGGTTGGTTTAGGAGGAATTGTGGTCAGGAAAAAGGGTATAAGGTAGTGGAAATAGGAAGAGTTTGACCTAAGGGGCCCTACGGGGGAATATAATAAATAAATAAAATACACAAATTAAACTTCAATAGAAAGAAGTTTAAAATTAAGAGAGACTACTACTGCACAACAAATTGCGCGCCAAACTAAGCTAAGATCGCACGTACGTCCGGCAGCGATTCCGCGATCCAAAAAAGAAGCCCTCGCCACGCTCGGTCAAGTCTATTTAAGCAGGCGCTGCTTCCCCTCCTCTCTTCACCTCTCGTCCCCTCCTTTTCGGCGCCGGTCTGTCGCACCAGCCACCTGTGCGAAGTGGCGTGACTTTCTGAAATAGTTCCTAATTAGACGTAACTAACATTAAATGCTACGCTACTATAGGCCTTGGGTATAGTAAATCAAAGTCCATAAAAATACTATGAAAGTTGAATGAAAATCATACGATCGACCACTGGCGCCTGCCTGTCGCATGAACACCTGTGTCGTCGTGGCGTGATCTCTATGTAAAACCCGCTCCTAATTAGGCTTAATTAACTTATCGGCAACTAGGCTTTATTCCTACTACACTAAAGTCGAAACTCGTTGTATTGACTTCCGATTGAAATTACTTGTGGTAGGCTTTATACTACAGGGTGATTTATTCCCTAATAAAATCTCAGAATTAAATGAATAACATTTAAATAACTCCTACCTAATAATCTAAAATAATAAATTTTACCTATATGGAACATTCCATTATAAAACTGAACGGCGGGAAATCCTACCTAGGTACATGTAAGAATGCAAAACCGAAGAAAATTCAGTAGCTTTTCAGTAGACAAGGTGGAAATATGAAAGCTTTAATGTTGTGAACTAAAAAGAAAATTAAATGAAGTATTTTCTATTGTAATTCCGGTATGACCGGTACACCACCCCCTGGAGAATTAACCGAAGATATTATCTATAATATCTGAGGCTTGATTATCCAACCATTCAAGGAAAATACTTCTTAATAGAATTCTAAGTAGAATTCAACACTTAACCACAGAATATATAATAGTACAAGTACAGAAGAGTCTCTCCTAAAAACCGTTAAAATAAATCGCGAGTCTCGCAGCGACGCAATAAAGTACAATTCAGCTCGCGCAGCGCGAAGTGCCTACAATTATATTCACCTACAACGTGCGTCTCTTTCTATCGGGTAGCTCTTTACTCTTCTGACACGATTAGGGCTGCCGGCTTGTGAAAGATAAATAATCTGAATATTTAATGAACATATATTATTATACCACTCTATTATTCTACTTTTGTAAACAAACTGATATTTCAAATATACCTACGGTATTAGATCACAAAAGACCATAGGCATGCTATCTTCTTACACTTTAATGGGTGTCTACAATACTAAACATAACTCTTTTAGGTTTTAGCTAGGTACAATCTAGTCCGGGAGCCGAAACCCATATTTACATATTTAAGATGCAAGAACTAGCCTTGCGATTTATTATATAAATCTAATCTAATTATTCGTTCATTATTCATTCAATTTCATTCAATTATCTGCAACTATTCTCTAGATTGCATGGTAAAACTACTCGTAAGTTAATGGAGAATAAAATCGGGGAATAAAAATAACCCTGGGATAGTTACTCCAGTATAAATTGAAGTTTGGTCGAATCCACCCTAAATAAAATAAATTATTATGGTAGGTACTAAATTGTATGAAAGAATATTTTAATAATTTAGACCAAATTCTTGTCACGATTTTTTTCTTCCGATACAATGAAAGACGGCTAAATACGTCGCAGCGCGGGCGCAAAATAGCGGGCTACGTGCAATCAATCTGGCGCGCAGCAGCCCACTGAATAGCCGCGCCGGCGCGGCCCAAGGCCGCCCGCCCGATGTACCTGTAGATTTATACCTAAAGCGCGGAGTGCACCAGGCCTGACTTAACGTAACAATAAGCTACCTCCCAGCCTATCACAATACCTACACATAATACGATGAAAGATATTATCTTTCCACTACTAATTAAAATTCACTGCTTAGTTCGCATCCGGCCCTATGCACACAATATACCTATTTCTCGTCTATCATTTCCTAAACGTACAGAATGACAACAGACGCGACGTCGATTAAAAAAAATCTACACGATAATAAATACTATCCTAAGCTTGATTATCGAAGCTAAGAAATCGAACGATTATGTTGAACCACTGTACGACTCACCGAATTTGAACTCTAAAAGACCTCCCTATTAACCATACTCAATTGGAAACCTAAGAAACAACGTGTTGCTGTAAAACCAACACGCCTACAACAAGCATCAGACTGTCTACTGCATGTCTGAACGCACTACAATTAGTATAATTAAACCTGAACAATTTCGAGGAATCTAATAAATATACTATCTATAAAAATTCACCTGAATTTGTAACTAATTCGCCAATCTGGTAACACCGATCAAAAACGACAACATTGTTTTCGACTTCAGGAGATAGGTAAAGGTCATAAGAACCATACAACCAAATACAAGTTTAAATAATTAGTGTACTAACGACAATCGAAGTAACACCTTACTCCACTACACAACTGCTACAATTCAATTAAACATCGACAATCGAACAACCCACAACGTCTGCAAAGTCTGCTACTTGGTAACAAACCTAAAACTATTTACCAAGGCCGATAGATGGCGCTGTTAATAAAAATGACACGACAACGCTAGCTCCACCTGTGTTTATATCCACACAACTAACGATAACGGCGACGCTAGCTCCACCTGTGGTGATACACGCACAACTACCTACCTAATACAAGTGCAATTACACATCTATCTATAACAAAGAAAAATACGAGTCGAAAATCCTACCTACTGCGCGAGCGCATAACGTTTAGCTAGGTTAATTTTATCGACATCATCACAAGTACTCCACTGCTGGACATATACCTCCCCTAGACACGCTACACAACAAGACTTCGAAGTGACAGTGGCCCTTCGCAGATCTTCCGTCTATCTGGATGGACCGCCCAACACTACATAAATTCGAATAATTTAGCAATAATATAAGTATCTTAAAAAAAATATGTTAACAACTAAGGTCACGGAGGCCCGGGTTCGACATCCAGGTCAGTCCGTACCTACCCTACTAGACTGCAAACAAAAATAACTTATCTTAACGTAGCACAGAGTACAGACGAACTTTAAAACCGAAGCATTATGCGTATATATATTTCAACTGAAACAACAACAAAATAAAAGGAAACAATCAGACAAATTAATAACAAACAAAAACCTAGCGCCTCGCCGACAATTGCTTAACCGGAACGATTAGTGTCAACAAGTGCTAATAACATAACCCAAAATAAATAACTACTTATTCAAACCCTAGCTTAACTGGAACGATCCTTGTCATTTCTCAGCCAAATACCTAGTGACAAAACAACCAATCATTTTTTTTTCCTAACGAATTAAATCCTAACGGTCACCCATTCAAATACAGACTTGTAACCAAACCTACCAACAATCAGAGTCAAAACAATTTAAACGTACATCTGAAAATGGAAGGTAATGGATAAAACGATACAGTGATAACCGTGGCGCACGCGATCAAACATCTACCTACCCACATACATAAACTTAAACTTGTTTCCCGTAGCGGTACCTAGACAGCGACGATGGACGTATCTACCTAGTACCCCTAAAACGGTGCTAGACATAAACGTGACTTAAAGTCAACCCATGGTTCAAAACATAGTCCTAATGGATTTTATAGTCTACCTGCCTAGTGCTATCCCTAAAACAATGCTAGACAAAATTTAACATTAACCCACGGGTTAAAATACTATCCTAATGGATTTTATAGTCTGCCTGCCTAGTGCTATTCCTAAAACAACGCTAGACATAAACGCGGCTTAACGTTAAACCACGGGTTAAAATAATATCCTACTGGATTTTATAGTCTACCTGCCTAGTGCTATTCCTAAACAACGCTAGACATAACCGCGGCTTAACGTTAACTCACGGGTTAAAATAATATTCTAATGGAATTTATAGTCTACCTGCCTAGTGCTATTCCTAAACAACGCTAGACATAACCGCGGCTTAACGTTAACTCACGGGTTAAAATAATATTCTAATGGAATTTATAGTCTACCTACCTAGTGTTATTCCTAAAACAATGCTAGACAAAATTAACATTAACCCACGGTTTAAAATACGATCCTAATGGAATTTATAGTCTGCCTGCCTAGTGCTAAATTCCTAAAACAACGCTAGACATAAACGCGACTTAACGTTAACCCACGGGTTAAAATAAGATCCTAATGGATTTTATAGTCTACCCACCTAGTGGTATTCCTAAAACAATGCTAGACAAAACCGCGGCTTAACGTTAACTCGCGGTTTATAACATGATCCCTCCGTACCTAACTTAACAGTTTCTCGATGTAAGAAAGTGATGAACAAGTTTATGACTAACAACACAACCTGCCGCCATCTCCGCAGACGGATATGATGAACGCACCTACCTACCTAGTAAGCTATTCCGAAAACAATGCTATTCCTAACCATAAAACGACTTTTATGGAAATGTGAAAGTGTCAGAACAAGGTAACAGAAATGAGGTTAACCCAGATTTATGGCTAACAAGCATCAACACATTTTGACTTCAGTTTCCGCATACACAGAGAAAACATGAAACAGACACGAAACAGACGAACCTACCTAGTATTCCTAAAGTAAATACGTAATATATTAGCTATAAATGCGACTTAAAATAATTGCACGATTCAAATCTAACCAAGGTTCCTATCCTACCTACCTATCGGTTTTTATCAAAATGTAAAAAGGACTACGCGTGATTTTAATATCAATGAACCTAAGTTTACGGCTAACGCCCTTTGAAATACACGGCCGGCCTCACCCCCGGCCTGTGTAGCCCCTCATTTTGAGAAACTCTCAAGCAACTTAGAATCCAACATACTCTATTTACACACATACAATATTCATGCTAGCCTCACATGGTGGTAGGCAGCGGCGATGGATATCCATCTGCTGCCATCCTGATTTCTATTTTTCCAAGACCTTACTAGAAGTGACAAACGGACCGACATACATAAGTACCTAACCTATATGAGTAACTAGTGAGTATCACTTTTAACCGCATCTAAACTACCTACTAAGTGACAGTTATTAAGGGAGGGGGTCTCACCCCCACGGCTAGGTAGCTCGGTACCCATGTATCCTACAGAAATCTCTTGATCAAACCTAATGTAATAATACATCACACATCAAAATACACTAGCAATTTAACCTACAAGAATCGCAAAGAGACATATTCTGAGAACCCTTCTACTATCGGTCGGTAGTCTGTTAATAATTGACAAATTAACATAGTTATACAAGTTACAAGAGGACAGACATACAGAAATTCGAAAACATTACCCTACTCCTTTCTGCAGTCGGATAATGGCCTACACATTATCCGAGCAAGTCAAGACCTTTAGTCTACAAGAAGTTGCGAGTCAAATACATACCTACGTTCGAAAACATTATACCTTCTATCTGCAGTCGGTTAATGACCATACGCATTTATCCGATCAAAGCAAGACATTTGGTCTACAAGAAGTTACGAGGGAACCGACACACACATTCGAAAACATTACCCTCCCTATCTGCAACCGGTTAACTACCTACACATTCCTAGTAAGTCAAACCTTTTGCTACAAGAAATCAGGAGAGAACTGACATACATACATTCGAAACATGACCCTTCCTATATGCAGTCGGTTAATTACCTATACATTATACGAGAAACCCAAATCCATAGGCTACGAAAGTTACTAACGACATACACAAGCCAGTTTATGTCCTACATACTATCCTAGCAAATCTAACCTTTAGGCTACAACACGTTACTAGAGACAAATAAATTAGTAAACTGTTACCCTACCTACTCCTATTTGCATTCGTTTAATAACTACAAACTCCTAGAATAGTAAATAGAGAAACTCCATATCCTACAGCCCCGACACCCCCCATTTAGTACAGTCCTAACACCCCCCATTTAGTACAGTACTAACACCCCCCAGTTCCTGTGATTACCATGACAAAATGACAGATTTACCTGAATAAACCTACGCAATGCAAGCGAATAAGTACCAATACATAAACTCATGTCTGCCATAGTACTGAAAGCGCTGACGGAATTCCGTCTACTGCGATGATGACATAACACCTTCTCCACATTCATCGCTACTTGTGCTCCCTACGTAACCAACTTCGCTGCCTAGACCCTATATTATTCACCTAACATTACCTAGTACTATTTAGAACTTACGACTAACCTTAGCCTTTTAGCCTCATAACCCTAACGCACCCCCGATTCCTTAAGTTTCCTAAAATCCTAACAAAATGTAATTTTACGTACCTAGTTTATTAAGACTATTATTAACGCGCGAATTTAATCTAGTAAACCTGTAATTTAACCTAATAAACCTGTAATTTATTTAACCTAGTAAAACCTGTAATGCATCAATTCAATCCATCCACAACTGATCTCTTGAACCCCTCATTTGTTTACACGGAAACATATTGTGGACCGAAGTCCACATTAAGATATACATAAATACATAATAATATACATAAATACACAATATAATATACGTTATACATAGATATATACAGATCCTGGGAATCAGGCAACATATTGTGACGATCCCAACCCGCCCTAAAAAAGCTACGCACCTCTACACACCCAAGAAAGACTCTACGAAAAAGCCTACGCAACCCTGAAGGGGTGAAAACCTACAAAAGCTAAAAGAGACCTACCTAAATACTTACTAAAAGCACCAACTCTGGAACCCCTACGTGAAAGCTAGATAAACCTACAAAATTATTAAGCTTAAAAGATACTTACCAAAGCTCTTACTAACTTCCTTACAATTAAAGCTATGTGTACCTACTCAATTGACTTTATACTACTATGTAAAATATTAAGCTAATTGAAATAAAGTAAATTGGAACTAATATTAAATCATAATTAAAGCAAAATTAAGGATAATAGAATATTAAATTACTAGAATTAATAAGGCCAAAATGTGATCGTCTAACCCTACGTTGTTATTTCCTAATGTAGTAACACACAGAATCTTCAAGGGTTCAGAGGAGATCAGGTAGATGAATATAAATTAAAGCATAACAGGTTTATAACGAAAAGAAAATATTTATTGCGATAACCTAACATACAAAACTACTAGACTTATTACTAGCACGATTAATAAAACTTACGCTTAAGTTATCTTAAATCTATATGAGCGTACTGACAACTATTAAGAAGTTACTTAAGTTCGAAATAACGTCCCTATATAGAAGTATAAAAGGTTATTAATTAAAATTAGAATTAAATTAGATTATTTACAGATAAACGAATTTGAAGTTGAAGTTAATTAGCTACCTACCTTCTGACATACTTATTGACCATACCCAAGGCCTGAATACAATACTAAACGCAACAATATACCTACAGAACTACCGTGACTATGAGTTAACCCTATGAAATCTTTAAATCAAAAGAACTTATACATTTTATATTGAAAATGAAAATAAATAATTAGAATCGAGAGAGGTTCTTACAACTAATATAAATACCGTAACGGAGTATTCCTGCAACAGAAAAATAGGTTAATATCGACTTCAAGATAAGATTTACACAAAAGAAAGGGAATTACAGGGAAACTATATTAATGGTAAATAATGGAAGAGAACACAATTTATTGGTTTGGAACCCTGGATGGAAGTAAGAATATTACTCGGACATCAGAATCTCTGTAAGAAATTACTGTTAGACGTGAGAACATTTCCTGTAAGAGATTAACCTCTAAAAAAAATGTTTTCACCCCCCTGGCTCCAACACCACGCCAAGAGGGGATAGACTCCAACCAGAATGCGAGTCTCCTCAGGAAAGGATGATGGAGAGGAATCTGATGTTAAAAGTTGCTATTTCGCAAAACTAATAATCTTTCAGTCCCTCTTATTGAATTTCTTAATATTACTAGATTCATTCTAGTGGTTTCTGGAGTGCCCAGTTACTGATAGAAGTATTTGCACATTGTGCGTACAAAGGTAGGTTCAATACCTTGTACAACTGAAAAGGTAGGTTCAATACCTTTTCATTGCAACTGGAAAGGTAGGTTCAATACCTTTCCACAACTGAAAGGGTAGGTTCAATACCCTTCCACAAAATAAAAGGTAGGTTCAATACCTTTTATATTTCCTGTAGGGAATATAAGAATAGAATGAATTTTAGTAACGGTAAGAATAAGACAGACCGAAGTGATTGTGCATAAATAAATCATAAGCTACATTTAATACGCATTTATATGCCTTCAGAAAGGAGTGGGTAGGAAGTTCAGAAAGATGGGAGAATGATTGTTAGGAGGATTATTGAAGGGAATAGATTTAAACTAAAGCCAGCAACTTGCCGTACTAGTGGGTTGAATCCACATCCTCATTACCAAAATAACCCTGGCCTAAATGAGTTTGGTGAATGAAGGTTGAAGGTTGAATAAGCTGTATATTACCTCACCGGCCAAGCGAGGTTCCACACAGCCAATTCGGTGTGCAGTGTGGGGAAAATTTGATAGCTGCGGGTATAGTGTAACTGCGTGCTCCGATAAAACCACCAGCAAGTCACATCGTTTAGAATAGCTTGCTCGTGATAATATCAGAGAATATGTCTCAATCAACCCAGAGTTACGTTAGCATGAATCAGGGTTCGAACCCGATGATTATTAACTTTAGGCCAATATAGTGCTAGGCCACAATTCAATCTATGTTTGGGGTAGGTTCGCTTTGCGTCCCGCCACCCTTAATATTACGCCTTAATTGCCTAAGCGGTTTGAATACACAAGTATACAACAATAAACACAATACAAGAAAATATATGAATAAACTCATCAACAGTCAAATGTCAGTCAAGGAATATTATAGAATAGGCACATAATAAATACACACACAAGAGAAATACCAGGTGAAAGAAGTGTACTTACTATTCAAGAAGTGAAATAATTAAATCAACTATCCGTTCATAGGGTTGCCAACACATTTCGCATAAGCATGATAGTCAAACAGTGCAAATCTCTAGGTCGGCCTTAGGGTTAGTTGACACTTATCTTATTAAAATAATTTGTTATACACTGTGCCTGCCAACAAGAGTTGCTCCGGTTCACTACTCGCATCCATGAGTCTGTTTTAGTTCATTCTTTCGTCCAAGAAGGTCGCCGCGACCCGTAGACAGTTAAGGAGGTAGAGGAATCTTACGCTAATGTTTGGCACCAGGCCACCTGCTTCCTTCAGACTAGAGAATGAATAAAACTCACACATCAATACGTATGTTCTTTCCCTACAAAATACGCTTAGATCGCTCGCATCCCTGAGTCTGTCTTAGTTCATTATTTCGTCCAAGGAGGTCGCCGCGACCCGTAGACAGTTAAGGGGGTAGAGGAATCTTACGCTAATGTTTGGCACCAGGCCACCTGCTTCCTCCAGACTCGACAAAGAACGTAAGACTCACTCATCAATACGTATGTTCTCTTACAAACTACTCTCCATGGGCGACACGTACTGCATGTGGTGTGGCGTCTCTGTACGAAAAAGACCTCGATGGATCTTGTGTAATTGGATTTTGAGTAATTGATTGTGTGGTGTTATGAATGGTGGTCCGAAACCATTTACGTCTTGTAAGCGGTCCTCTTAGAGGTCCCAAGTTATAAAGGTTCAGACATAAAGTGATATTGATTTCGTGTATGACGGGTCTCTCATGTCGAGATGAAGCTACTAAGAAAATATGCTATGACAACCCTAAGTACGAATCTCAATTACCCACAAAACAGTGATAAAAATAATGAAACATTAAAATGTACACACAAAGCAAGACAATAGTAGCACTTACCCAACACGGATAATAGCTGTAATAAAATATGATTAGTAACAAATATTTAAACCTTACTCACGTCCGCTCAGCCGTAGGGGAATTAATGCTAAAGAATGTATAATAAAGATTAAATGATATAATAAATACGTACACAAATAATAAAGACTTTTCTTCACTTGAAATCGCTGGGATTTCAAGCAGTTGGAACAAGGGAATGTATAGGAATTAGGTTTACCCGACACTCTCACTCAGACTCAAGCAAGATTGTTATAATACTAACACAGGATAAAGGTGTCTTGTCCTGTATCGGGCTGGTTGGTTTAGGAGGAATTGTGGTCAGGAAAAAGGGTATAAGGTAGTGGAAATAGGAAGAGTTTGACCTAAGGGGCCCTACGGGGGAATATAATAAATAAATAAAATACACAAATTAAACTTCAATAGAAAGAAGTTTAAAATTAAGAGAGACTACTACTGCACAACAAATTGCGCGCCAAACTAAGCTAAGATCGCACGTACGTCCGGCAGCGATTCCGCGATCCAAAAAAGAAGCCCTCGCCACGCTCGGTCAAGTCTATTTAAGCAGGCGCTG
This sequence comes from Tachystola acroxantha, assembly GCA_963506565.1. Taxonomy (NCBI): domain Eukaryota; kingdom Metazoa; phylum Arthropoda; class Insecta; order Lepidoptera; family Oecophoridae; genus Tachystola; species Tachystola acroxantha. The sequence continues at coordinate 3,137,239 of OY735894.1, read as the reverse complement.
CTTCCCCTCCTCTCTTCACCTCTCGTCCCCTCCTTTTCGGCGCCGGTCTGTCGCACCAGCCACCTGTGCGAAGTGGCGTGACTTTCTGAAATAGTTCCTAATTAGACGTAACTAACATTAAATGCTACGCTACTATAGGCCTTGGGTATAGTAAATCAAAGTCCATAAAAATACTATGAAAGTTGAATGAAAATCATACGATCGACCACTGGCGCCTGCCTGTCGCATGAACACCTGTGTCGTCGTGGCGTGATCTCTATGTAAAACCCGCTCCTAATTAGGCTTAATTAACTTATCGGCAACTAGGCTTTATTCCTACTACACTAAAGTCGAAACTCGTTGTATTGACTTCCGATTGAAATTACTTGTGGTAGGCTTTATACTACAGGGTGATTTATTCCCTAATAAAATCTCAGAATTAAATGAATAACATTTAAATAACTCCTACCTAATAATCTAAAATAATAAATTTTACCTATATGGAACATTCCATTATAAAACTGAACGGCGGGAAATCCTACCTAGGTACATGTAAGAATGCAAAACCGAAGAAAATTCAGTAGCTTTTCAGTAGACAAGGTGGAAATATGAAAGCTTTAATGTTGTGAACTAAAAAGAAAATTAAATGAAGTATTTTCTATTGTAATTCCGGTATGACCGGTACAACACACTACAGAGATAAGTATACAAGGGGCATCAATAAGGTTCTTTATATAAATATAAAATAAATTATAAAATAAATGTACGATTACAAAGTATGTAGAATTTATATAGTTTTTTTAAAATTACATTTTACTGTCTTTAGTTATATATTTTATCGTTAATAAATAAGTAGGTACCTTTTCTATAATAAAAAAAGAATATATTATAATAGAATATATCAATTCTCAACAACTACCGATTGAAAAATTCTTTTACTAGTATGTAGGTAGTTCAAAGTACCTACATACTATGTAACTGTAAAGAATTTCCAAAAATCAGTCAAGTAATTTTTTTCAAAATCTCAACTTTAATAACTGTCGTATACTTCTATTTGGTGTCCCTTCATTTGATAAAAAACATATTACAAACCATTCATTTCACAAACAACGTTTGGCAAAATCATGATTCATAAGTTCATCTTTGTACAAAGTAATGGTTCTATAAATAATTCATTTGACAAAACAATTACGAGACAAAGTTTCTTTCTTCAAAACATCACTTAACAAACTATTCACTTATTATATACGTTAATAGATAAAACAACGCAAGGCATAAAAACCTTTGACAAAATGCATTGTTTGGTAATTGTAATTTGTTTTTTATCAAATGAAGGGACACCCCGACAACTCTCTAACCAGATCCGACACGGATGTTTAGGTTCAGAAGGCTCTGGCTTGGAGCGAAGCGCAGCTTCGCTCCAAGCCAGAGACTTCGATGTTAGGTTTTTTTTTTGTATTCAAAAAGCAAGTTCATTTATTAACAATTATACATAAATTTGTAATTTGTTTTTTATCAAATGAAGGGACACCCCGACCAACTCTCTAACCAGATCCGACACGGATGTTTAGGTTCAGAAGGCTCTGGCTTGGAGCGAAGCGCAGCTTCGCTCCAAGCCAGAGACTTCGATGTTAGGTTTTTTTTTTTGTATTCAAAAAGCAAGTTTATTTATTAACAATTATACATAAATTTGTAATTTGTTTTTTATCAAATGAAGGGACACCCCGACCAACTCTCTAACCAGATCCGACACGGATGTTTAGGTTCAGAAGGCTCTGGCTTGGAGCGAAGCGCAGCTTCGCTCCAAGCCAGAGACTTCGATGTTAGGTTTTTTTTTTTTTGCATTCAAAAAGCAAGTTCATTTATTAACAATTATACATATAAAATACCCACTTATTTACCCAATATTTTGTCTAATAACGACCTTGAAAAAGGAATACTTTGGTCATTTAATCAATTGCAAAATGACGGTTTAGCATTCACAACATTTGCTATGTTAAATATTTATAAAATGGATTTTTGTCAAATGATCACTTTTAAAACGATCACTTTAGTAAATGATAAGTTTGTCAAATGATTACTTTTTCAAAAATAATTTGTAAAATGATCATTTGTCATACGTTTTTTGTCAAACATTAGTGAACCACTTCTATTTATTTTATTTACTCATTTAAAAAACATTACTAAATTCTTCAGAGAGTGGAAATTGCCATGATGTTGTCCAACCCTCCATGAGAAGAGGAACGTTGAGATGAAGAAGACTAAATTCTTAATAAGTATACCTACATTATATTAATTGGTCACCAGCATCTTGAAGTTTGAAGTTTATTTTTCTCTAAGTTAGATTTAGATCATACCTCTAAAAAATGACAACTTCCTCCATTCAACATATGGATAATAATTTGTTTTTATAACGTTGGTACTCACAAACAAGCTACTATCTAGGTGACATTTAAAACTAAATAAATCATTTGGTACTGGTTACAATCATAGAAACAAAGTCAAAGTCGGCAATAACATCGTTAAATCGCGTATAAATCGCAGCAGTGAAAAATGGGAATAATTTTCCGCTCCACTGGCGGAATATCGCGAATTCCCGGATAAACCTCAATGCCCGCATGACTAGAGCTCTACCTCTTTACGATTCCTGCAAGTTACGGTTTCGGTTTTATATGTATTGATTTCGGCTCCCAAATTGTCAAATTATTACGTGCAAAACAGTGCCACATCATTGCATACAAAAAGTATAGGGCCTCAATAAGTTTGAGATCAAGAACTACCTGTTCTATTGTAAAATTATTGTTGTGTGCTCTTTTTTTCACTATTTTCTTAACGCGTACGTACTATAGTAACTATATAGTAACAGTCCTTGTACCTTTTAAAAAAATCATTGGAGTACTTTTTGAGAAAATATACCTACTGTTAGACAGAGAACATACTTATTAGCGGATGAAACAAGGATGAATTGATTCATCATTAGCCCGTATCAGTCCACTGCTAGACGTAGGTAGGCCTCTCCCAAAGCACGCCACTCAACCCTACTCTCGGCCCTCTGCATCCAGCCCCTGCCAGCCATCTTGCGTATTTTTGAGATTTGATTACTAATATAAATATCTGTTTTGCATTTCACTGTCGGTGATTAATAGATTCGTAGTCAACAAGGATTTGAAATACATCGCTTTAAGCCACAATAACATCTTGATGTCTATAGGTGGAGATTTGTAATTAGCTTCTAGACATTATTAAGTAACCTAAAGTTATTGTAGCTGTAAATCTTCCTTAAAAATAAATAAATAATAATACAGCATATTACAAAATAATGTATTTTTACATAAGTGCGGTAGGTGGTCACTTAGAGAACTCGGTGGCGCAGTGTTTGAGTTAGTGGACTTACGATACGAAGGACCCAGGTTAGATATGGATAAATGATGGATCACTACATGATTTATGTGTGTCATTCCGAGTCTGGCTTCAAACATTGTTTGGTTTCGGTTTCAGTCAAAAATTCATTCGATGCAGACTCTATTCCATACGCACTTAGATAAGAATATGTAAATTAGAGCGGCCCATTTGAAACATTCATCGTGCATGACGCACATTTGCTACTCTTGGGACATTGGACGTTGTTCAAAGTTTATTATATAATCTTTAATAATGTTAGGTTGAAACACGTTAAAAAAACGGCTAAGTGCGAGTCGGACACGTGCACGGAAGTTTCCGTGCAACGCAACTTTGCTCTAACTAAAAGATAAACTAGATCTAGGGACCAACTTATCTTTGCCATTATCAAAATATTATGTCCATACTTCGACATACTCCCGATTAGTTGATCATCTGCGAATATAAGTTTGTAAAAAAAAATATTTTTGGAGGAATGTAATTTCAAATTTTCAGTTTTAGGCTTTTTCCTTTACTTGTGCTGTAAGCCAAATCGCCTCTTCCCCTCAATCTTCCCCTCATTATGAGTTGAAGGAGTTGGTACCGCTCGTGTCTCAGCACGTATCCAATTGTCTTCTCTTGATGGTTGTCATGAGTTCCCGGGATTCACCACCACTTCTTCTTCTTAGGGTGCCGTCTTCTTACGAAGGTTGGCGATCATTATGGCAATCTCGACAACGCCGCACGGAATAGAGACCTGGTACTCTTGCCGTACCATTGGCGTAAGTTCTTGAACCACGATATCCTCCTTCTACCTGGCCTTCTTCTGCCCTGGATCTTTCGCGATTTACCGCCACTATAGTTCTTTTATTGAAGCCCCCTGTATACTTTTCTATGATTTCGACTGTACCTATAATACTACTTTTTATCTGAACGGGGCGTGCCAATCCCCCATACTTTACAAAGGATATCGGACCCAAAAGGCCAGACCCCATAAAAACACTCATGACCACATAAACTGCAGGATATAACAATTGAGACCAACGATTGTCCCTTTCGATGGCCTTTCAAGAAACAATTTTGACCAGAAAACTGTTCAAACCATGAAGCTAGCAACACCCTATGGAGTAAGCGTACTTACATCGCTTATTGCATGACGATTTTGCCACTTAAGCATTTTGAGTTTCAGGCATAGCGCTCATGAGCGCAAACACTTTCGTACGAGTATCTTTGCCACTCATTTGTTTCAATTTTCAATAGAAGTTATATAAAACACAAATGAAGGAAAAATTTCGCTGCGCTCTATGGAGAAAGCCTAAAGTATATTTTGTATCGGAACGGGTCTCCGCCGTTGTTGTCACTTTTACTGTCATACGTCAGAAAAAGACATATGTTTTATATGTTCGTCTTTTATTGAAAATTCAAACAATGGAAAAACAAATGAGTGCCTATTTGTCATGTAAGAGCGATGTAAATATGGCTTACTCCATAGGCCGTTCCTTCCTCCTTCCTTCAAGGATCAAATTGACAAACTTAACCTGCATTTGATTTCAATAAAAGCGACTCTATGGTATTGTAATATAGACCATTGAATGTTAGGTTGGAGTTGTATGATGGTGAAGTGACTTTAACAAGGGTCATTCTCATAACAGTTTGGATAATGGTAGTATTTCAATAAAGCTATAGCAAATTGAAAGGGTGATGTAGTAGGTATTTATATTTAATGAGTTAATAACGCTTAATGCTGTGGCAGCCGATGACGTCACGAAAATTGTTATTAGAAATACTTGCTGAAACCTGATCGATATTGTGAACATCTAGTTTCTGCAAATCTTTTTGTTCATTTTCGGTAAAGATTTTGACAGGGTATGAGGGCTAATAAAAATCGTTGATTTTAAACTCCCAGGAGATAATTGTTATACTAATGATATAAGGCATTTATTTAAAACTAGCTGTACCCCGCAACTTCGTTTGCGTATAAGAGGAGGATGGAGAGGATGGAGGAGATCAGGAGGCAGATCTTCCTCTCTGAATCCTTGTTTCCACATCACATACCGCCATTGCTTATAGCCTATGAGCTGTCCGGATATTTCAGCTATCTCCTAGTGAAACTCCCATCAAAATCCCTTCAGTAGTTATTGCGTGATACTTGCACAAAGTCACAGACAAACATACATCTCTTGAGTAGTGATACTTGCACAAAGTCACAGACAAACAGACAAAAATTCAAAAAATTAGTGTTTTGGCATCAGTATCGATCCTAAAACACATTACAATTATTCTTTTCAAAAAATATCCAATGTACAGACACAATTTTTTACAGACTTATATGTATATTAACAGAAACTTATAAAATAATAGACATAAAAACTAATTAAATACAATATAAACTTTAATAATAATAATAAAACCCTAATTAAAATCACACAGACATGCCAGCTCCATCTTCACATTCTATCCCTCGCACTCTTCGTCTTATACCCCTTAATCTAGTTGAAACAGCCCTAATTATTGATATTTGAGTCTTGACTCTGAGCCAGCCAAGCACTTGGGAATAGTTTCTAGAGTCTAGACCATTTTATACTATTATTACTTTTGAGGAATGTTTCATATTCTGTCCCAATTGCTCCATCACAGGAAATTATGAGTGGCGTAAATGATGCTCTTAGGCCCGTATTAATAAATCACTCTCAGCTCAAAAGCCAATCTTGAGAACGACCTCAAGATGGCGTTCCTATTAATAAACGTAACTTAGGTGCGCGTGAGTAACGCCGTATTAATAATAAACAAAACTCAGTTCTCAAGAGAACTGTCAAACTCACACTTGGGAACGTTTACTTGAGTTCTTCCACTTGAGAAAGACACGTGATACTCCCTCAAGATTGGTTTATTAATAAATGACATGCTTGAGAGTGTATCAGCTGAATTAGCTCTTGAGGGCGGGTTTGAGCTCAGACAATTAATACGGGCCTTAGATCCTCTGCGGCATGGTCGTATTTTAAATGTTTTTCACGAGAATGAGAACGGGATAGATTTAGCCATGTAGATACGGTTACCATATGAGGAGGCTTCATATTGTTATACTATCTTATCTTATCCTGATCGTTATAAAACTCAGTTACGAACACAAACGAAGGCCACAGTATAAATTCGTTAAAATTAAGGACAAAATCTAAGTAAACCAGGAACATTAGATAACATTGAAAAAAAAGAAAATTAGAGACCTAATAAATTTTTTATTTCCCAACTTCTCATTTTCAGCCAGACGACAAAACCAATTCTACAAAGGCTAAAAAGTTTCACGGAAAAAAGCTACTTATCCAATGTTACATTTGTAACGACGAAACGGACGAAATGTACACATTATAATATCTTTTTACGATATCGTAAAACAGCGGGCCTGTTTTCACCTAGGTAGCTCATTAGGGTGGCGTTAAAAGTCATGAGATTAGCGATCTATGTAAAATGACATTGCCACATTTCAATGGAGCTTTGCCCCACCTACAAAACTACGTGACCATTTAAGCTGTACCTATCATTTTGTTGGGGACTTATTACAGGTTTCATATTGCATAATCATAATCAGTATCATTTTCTACTACTCTCGCAACTCATATAGAAGAATAACAAAAACAATGAATAATTCGGTTGATAGTGGGGCAGAATCTGGCATTGTCATTTATCGATATCATTTTACATTTATAGGATATTTTAGTACCTACACTTTCACAAAGATGGTAAAAAGCGGCTGGCTCGATTACCAAAAGGAATTATTTATTTATTTTATTTTCGTCATTTGCTAATGTCATGTTACAGAATATTCAAAATATCATGTCGTCTTCTTTTCCCAAGAGGAATAATCGTCGTTCACTTTTTTGATGCACAGAAAGAAAAGATTAGCTGTGGTTGTTAAGTATTCCGTATTCGCAACTGCAATTAAAATCGTCACAAAATACTAGAGCCAAATGTTTTGCTGTTTTTGCTATTTGCCATCCTAGCTAGTTAGATTATAATTAGTTATTGTTTACAGTTATTTGCTCTGACTGAGAAGGTGTAAGAATAAGGCCGTAGTTGTTTTAGCTGGAAACCAAGTAAACTAAGCGGCAACCACGTTTTATTCAGTGTGCGCTAAATGAGAATTTGTATTTGATTTACGTACAAAATCGATCGTACAAGTTAAACAAAGTTGGGCGAGGTCAAGACCTGGATGGGTGACCGCTAGTGACACTTTCATCTGAGCCCCTTCGTGCCTCGGAAAGCACGTTAAGCAGTTGGTCCCGGTTGTTGTCGCTTGACAGCAGTCGTTAGGCCACGTCAAAGGCCTACGGGTGGTCTGAATAACTTTGACAAATAAAGGTCACTAAACCAAACGTACAAAATTCGACGCAAGCAAACATCATATAGCGCGATCTAATTCGTAATTAAAGCGACTAATAAATACTGTCTCTTTTTCAGTGCATCAATACGTGTGCCATCATATTTCCTATTACAGGAAATTATCCCAAAGGGAATGTCTTTTTTTATCGAATTTGTAAAACACATTATTCGTTCCTTTGATATGCAAAGGATGGTATTTTTTGGAGCACCTATTTTCGTAAACAGAGTATTATGATTTTCTGGGAATTTAATGATAATAATAATATTTGTGCAACAAATTCCACGTATCACGGAAATAAATTCTAGAACGTATTTTAGGCAGTGCATTTTAGGTAACCCATTAATTTAATTTAAATCTAGAAGGAATGAATAATTTTGAAGTTGCATTTGCCGTTGCATTGTCTAGATATCGTATGCAAAGTAGTTATAATATAAGGCGTGTATGCTTTTGTTGTGTACGGTAACACAACAAAAGCATACACGCCATATTTTAAAACGCATAAAATATCTTGCAAAAGAACAAGGAATTTTTACCACCTACTTTTAAAATATTGCTCAAACGTTATAGCATACTTGGCGCTTTGCCTCAGACTCGTAAACTAACCGCATTTTATATTAGCGTACCACGAAGATAGAGAAAAGTATACAAGGTCTCGATAAGGATGAGATTTTCTCATAAACTGCTGGATATATTTTAATAATTATTTTACAGTTAATTAGTTCAAACTTTTATGTATCTAACAGTGAAAGAATTCTTGCAATAGGTCAAGTAGTTATTGAGATAATCTCAACCTTAAAAACTCTCCTGTACACTTTTCTCTGTGTAAGACAGTACCATACGCTTATCGCCTATCGCTTGCACATAACTTCAGCCTTATTTTCACTGTTTTGCATTAAAATTTCCTAATACTGTATTTAATTTCTATTTATCTGTATAACCGTAAAAGTTTATTGCGAGGCGCCAAGATGGTCTTACACATATTTAAGCTATGAGTACACAACCCTAGCAAACGCGGCGGTTATTGCCACTGCTTAGTTATTACCAAAAAAATCAGATTACCTTCTTTGACATTAATTTGAAATAATGGCAGCTATCAAGATGAGTATAATGACAACCATGCACCAATATCAAATATATATTATCATAAATACCCTTCTCTAATTTACTGGATCAATTAAAGCTCTATTCAGATGGACCACGGGACTACCACACGACGGCAACAAGAGACAAAATTGTCTTGCATGAAAACGCGTCGTTCCATTCCCACTACAAAAGACTTGAGTTTTCAGTCCGACGACAATTTTGTGACGACAGTTACTACCGCATGTTATTATAACTACGAGCTACAAAAGTGGTATAAGCAAACAGTTATGCTTTCAGAGAATTGAATACCTTTCTAAATTAAATAAAGAGAGCTCGGTGACGCAGTGGTTGGGTCACTGGACTTGCGATACGGAGGTCCCAGGTTCGATTCCCAGCCAGGGCAGCCAATGAGTTATCCTCGGTTTTTTTCGAAGGAAAAACTTGCGTACAAAAGCTTTCAAAACGGTGAAAGAAAACATCACGATGAAACCTACATGCCGTAGAAAAAAAATCTAAGGCGTGTTAAATCCGCCAATCCGCACTGGGCCCGCGTGGTGAATCATGGTCAAAGCTCCCTCGATGTAAAGGTAGGTCTGTGCCCGAGCAGTGGGGACATATAAACAGACTGATGATGATACCTTTCAGAGCATGTAAAGTTGCTATTTTAGTTACGTAACGTAATCCAATTTGCACTGTTGAGCAGATTTACCTCAGGTTTACTATCAGCCATGGCCATGGTTCTGTTAAACAATGTGTGGACAATCAAGTTCTGAGAACAAAGGTTTTGGTGTTTAGTGGAATAATGTAACGCATCAGTGCACCTCAGTACACAGATTGGTTATTGATTATTTGTGAACAAGAAAGACTTTATGTGAAATGTTCGACGTGGTCACGTTTAGTACTACACTAAACGTGACCACGTCAAACATTTCACATTGTATCAAATCCAGATTTTGGCAATTAAATTGAATAATAAAGATAATAAAAGTAAATTAAATGACAATGCCAGATTCTGCCCCACCATCAACCGCAAGTTGTACAAGATAACGAATAAATGTAAAAATATCTCCGTTTTTTATTAAAATTATTGGTTTAAAATAAAGTTTTGTACAAGTTGCGATTCGAAAAAAACAGCTTAATTAAGAATTCAGAAAATAGTAAGAAATCGAAGCGATTTATTCATTGTTTTTGTTAATCTTCTATAGGAGTTGCGAGAGTAGTAGAAAATGATAGTGATTATGATTATGCAATATGAAACCTGTTATAAGTTCCCAACAAAATGATAGGTACAGCTTAAATGGCCACGTAGTTTTGTAGGTGGGGCAAAGCTCCATTGAAATGTGGCAATGTCTTTTAAAGGTTTAAGAATGTTTACGTTTGTAGAATAACACTACTGGATGGACACCATGTTATCTTACAAATGACATACGAAATATTTTATAATACGATTAAGCAACCATGCAACCGCCGCGTTCATCGGCGTCGTGTGGTAATCCCTTTATAAAAGTTAAAATGGCTTTTGCAACTGACAAAGGCATATTATATTCGCGGGTGAAGTTGGAACTTTTGCGATACAATGTTTGCGGCTTCGGAAGTTTCGTGATATGCGTCATTGGAACTTCTCAATGATTTTGTTGTATGGAAATTTTCCGATAAGAAACTTCCAGTCGAATGTTTTACGTGTTTCTTGTACGTACTTTTGTTTATACTGTGGTTTTAATATGTGAAGTTACATACATACTCGATAAATTGACATATGCAACATAGATGTTATATTTTTACAAAATATATTTAAATTATTTTCGTTAATTTTTAAAAATACGGACATAAATATTAATGAATGCAGAGTTATTATATATAAACGGATATCACTCACTTATATTGTTAAAGTCGGCAATTAGACCGACAGTTTCGACCGATTTATATATAATAATTTGTAGTAATGGCTCACTATAGTTTGAATGCAGAGTGTTTAATTTCGGTAACTGAACAACTTTTGTTCTAACATTTTTCAATTAAAAATACAAATAAATGTACAGTCGAAGACAGAGATAAGTATACAGGCCTCAATAAGGTTGAGATTTTCTCAAAATCTACTGGACCGAATTTAATAATTCTTTTACAGTTTTAATTTTTATCTATCAAACAGTAAAATAATTTTTGCAACAGGTCAAGTAGTTTTTGAGAAAATCTCAACCTTTAAAACTCTTCTGTGCACCTTTCTATGTGTTCCACCGTACATATTATAAACAATATAGGGAGAAAAATATACTGAAAAGTTTATTTATTGCGATTTAGGCACTCACATTACATTATATAAAAATTATTTTATTTGCAAATACGATAATGACGTCTATATTTCTGGTATTAAGAAGAACAAAAACCACAAACAAAACACCGATCGAACAATTGTCTACAGTCTATATCGACCAGTTCATTGTTTGAACTGTTTGACAGGAGCATTGTTTGAAGCCACAGGCACGGGCTATTGTCCCTATTGCTCAGTAAATTGTACTTGTATTGTGATATTGGTCGGCTACAGGATTAAGCCAAGTTAATACTTCAATAGTTAAGAGCCAATACCATTTCTCGCTCGCTCGTGCTAAGCAGACTGGAATCAGAACCAGTTGTGAGATCTCAACATTATGGGATTAGACATTTTGGGGATTCAACATTTTGGGAATTTAACATTTCGGGGATTCAACATTTTGGGGTTCAACATTTTGGGGATTCAACATTTTGGGAATTCAACATTTTGGGGATTCGACATTTTGGGAATTAAACATTTGGGAACTCAACATTTTGGGAACTCAACGTTTTGGAAATTCAATATTTTGGGGACTCAACATTTTGGGAATTCGACATTTTGGGAATTAACAATTGGGAACTCAACATTTTGGGAATTCAATATTTTGAGATACAACATTATGGGAATTCAACATTTTGAGATTCAACATTTTGGGAATTCAACATTTTGGGGATTCAACTATTTAGGAATTCAACATTATGGGCCGGAAGAAGAATTACTACTACATACTTATTGCAAGTAATGACCAATCTTTCTTAGTTGTAGGTGAACTACAATGATTTTTAAGAGTGCGCGCGCAAGTATTGTCAAGTCTGCGCGAACGAAATTTTGTACTATTTTTCTACTAATCTGACTTTTACTACACTCTCTGACTTTTTAATTAAAATCGTTATAGACCCCCCCCCCCCCCCCCCCCTCCCGAAGTAAATTACTGTATCAATAGTGTGTGTATAGTACTGCATCATTACTTTGACTAAATTTTTATAGCTTAAGGCACTCGTACAATCAAGATGAATCTGACGACACCTCGTATATTAAAATCCATCAAGCCGTTTAGGCTGCAGAGCGTGCCAAATGTGAAAAACATAACCCTCCGTCTTGCGCATTCGGGTAAAAAAGGTTTTATTTAACGACGAAGTTACAAAAGATACCAAATAAATAGAACGGAATTTGGAAGAGAGATAGAGAGAGTAGAGACGGGTTTTTAGTTCTTGTTTCGTTTAAGATATAATTATAAGGCTAAGTCCACACAGAATCCTAAAAACGCGACGTCTTTTCACTCATTTTCCGCGCCGCACTTTTTCATGGCGGAAGGGACGTCCCATTAATCTTCAGCTAGGAGGATTCCTCCAAGTTAATTAATTTACTGCCAGAGTGTATAAAATATTGCTGAAACGGACAGACAGATCTTTTTATTCTCTTAGGCTGCTTTATGCCTTTTTAAAGATGTTGTCATCGGTGACGTCATAATTATTAACGCGACACGTAATGTTAAGGGCCTTCATAGAGCCAACTAGCGCCGCCAATCTTAATAAAATAATATCTTCCAACATTAAAATTTTTATTAAAAAAGCCATTCACGAAATGTTTATTACGATAAATACTATTTTTTAAATGCTTATTTATAACGTGATTCAATGTCGGTAAGTTGTAGTTCGCATAATTTCGAAAAACGGCCGTTTTTGGCACATTTGTGAACTACAACTTAGCTTGTCGCAATTATGCCATGTATTGTATATTGAAAAATAGTATTTATCGTAATAAACATTTTGTAAATAGCTTTTTTAATAAAATTGATTATATTGGAAGATATTATTTTTTTAAGATTGGCGGCGCTAGTTGGCTCTATGAAGGCTCTTAAAGCCGTCAGATATGTATAATCAAAGCTCAAATCAAGTGTCTTATGTAAACAAAAAACATTTCAAGCTGTTCTGTGATTATTGCAGAGTTATTTTCACATTATTAGATCGAATTACTTTATTTGCACAATGATGAACTGGTTCAATCAATCAGTTCCTTCAGTGTTACATCACAACCAGGTAATTAGACGATTATATTTGTTTACAAGTTATTCATAAACTTAGTTAAACCTAACTTTTTTTTTGTAAAATTCTTTCGAGAGGGAAAGGCAAAGCCAACAGGCATACAGCCCTGGTCTGATGTTAATATAATGTCTGAATTCTTATAAATACATACATATATACGAAGATGACCTAACCTAATAATATCTAAATTATCAAATATTTTATCACCACATACCTACTTTACTACATACATTAAACTCTTGTCAAAATTTGCGTTTGGCACTTTCGAGATACCGTAAATTCATCATCATCAGCCCGTATCAGTCTACTGCTGGACGTAGGCCTCTCCCAAAGCGCGCCACTCAACCCGACACTCGTCTCGATTTCTACATCCAGTCTCTGCCTCGGAATAACTTATACCTAAGTCACGTCTATTTAACAGCGTAGGCATTTAGTTCCTAAAATTATGAAAATTGCTTAACCTTCTCTCAAAGGTAACCGCAAACAAACTCTGATAAAGTCACATTGCTATCCTTAATCAGTGGGACAGGTTTTATGCCCAAACTACGCGGCACTCTTGTAAGAACTTATATACTGTATTCAAAGAACACAGAACAACGTAGAACGCGCAAATGTGCGAAATTGTAGCCACTTTTCGGTCTCCAAAGATCACAGACAAGAATACCAGACCTCTATTAGATTGTGTAGTCAATAGTTGTGAGGAAAACGGTCTACAACAAAGAAAAGTATACAGGTAAGTCATAAGGCTTGAGATTCTCAATTTTTTTTTTACAATCAGTCAAGTAGTTCTTGAGAAAATATCAACCAATATAACCAATATAATGAGTTTCATTGATGACTTTGGATGGTCCCTTATTTATTATACTTACTTAGTAGATAACTTATCTCATCAGCCCTCCTAGTCAAGTGGCATTGACTTTCGTTAACGCTAGTAGAATTGAGAAGAAAAAAAAAATACTGGATTGTTATTTGCTAACGATAAATAATGTAAATTTTCATACATTTTTTATTATATTACTATCGTTAATTAAAGGCAATTGGCTAGGAGGGCTGATGTACGAACGACAGCAGATCAATGGTAACATTTGCAGTACGATTTCAACTAAGTATTACGATCCAGAAAATAAGAACGGTCCAAAGTGTCTTGATGTCCTTCGTCTGCGCTTTTAGGAGGTCTGTACCTACTAAAACGCTGCAGATCCCTTGTTCGCGCATTCTGGTGTGTTTTGTATCCCGATGTTGGAACAAAGTTAATTCATTATCGCGTACATAAACAGCACCCGTGGGATTACGGACTCGTTTGGAGTTCTTGTTTCATTTCTCGAGAAAGAGAGTTCATAATTTATTAAGGTTTAATGTTCTGAGTCTGTGACACAGTTTGGGCTTAGATTGTCGTTTTGCTTAAGACGCTATATGGTTGTCAAAAGCAAGAGTATGACGGAAGATGCCCGCAGCGGCAGAGTGAAGAGCACGGCGCAAGGCCTCTGATGAGGAGCTGGGCTCGCTGGTGATTAAAATGAAATAATTTCAAGATATCAGGTTTTTTATTAATAGGTCTGTTTTCCAGGCGATGACAAGTAGAATGCCGACACATTGCTTATAAAAATGACAAATAAGCCACAGAGGTGGCGACTGGTCAGCCAGTTCGCAATACTCTCCCGACCGTAACAAAACTAGATAACACTTAAAAGATGAACGAAATATCTTGCTCTAAGGATATACACAAGAAACAGAAAAGAAAAATATTAACATTAAAGAAGAACAATAATTAATTTGTTAAAGAGGTTTAAAAAAATATGGCAGTCTCAACTTTCGCCACTAGCAGCAACTGGCAACCGCACTATCTTTTTAACAGGACGGCGCAGAACACCGGCAACCGTCGCTACATCTACAATTCGCACCCAATTATCCCTTCCTGGGTAGACTGCAGTAATACGGCCCTTAGGCCATGTGCCTCGCGGAAGGGTATTGTCTACGACAACCACTATGTCTCCTACCTCTATGTTTTGGTAGCCGGCCGGAGTCGAACGTCTAGGAACTAATGTAGGAAGGAATTCCTGAACCCAGCGACTCCAAAAATGGTCGGCAAGGCGGATAGCTTTTTTCCAGTCACGGCGACTTAGCAAATCTCTATCCGTCAAGGCTATAGGAGCAGGAGCGCCTGAAGAGTCTCCCAAGAGGAAATGATTGGGTGTGAGGATTTCTTCGTTGGAGGCTGTGGCGACGTAAGTCAGGGGTCGACTGTTCACTAAATTCTCTGCTTCTGCGAGTAGGGTAAGTAGCAACTCATCTCGAGGTTTCTTATCCGTTAGTGTAACTTTAAGTGCTGTCTTCACAGATCGAACGAGCCTTTCCCAAGCACCTCCCATAAAAGGTGCCGCCGGAGGGATGAAGCGCCACTTGATGCCAGCATTAGCCACAAACTCGGAAACCGGAGTCCTGTACAGCTCGCGGAGCTCCTTTGTAGCGCCGACAAAGGCTGTTCCATTATCCGACCATATTTCAGCTGGAGTGCCCCTTCTAGCTATGAATCTGCGCACGGCCATTACTGCTGAATCTGCCGATAAACTGTGGACGACTTCCAAGTGAAGAGCCCTTGTGGTAAGGCATGTAAAGAGTGCAACGTATCGTTTTTCTGAACGCCTGCCGACACTGACGGCAATTGGACCAAAGTAATCGACACCAGAGAATAAAAATGGTCTTTGGTGGTGTGCGAGACGACAAGGTGGGAGGTCGCCAGTTGGTGGAGCAGTCACAGAAGCTTTTCGAATTTTACAGTATTGACACTGGTGGGCGACTTTCCTTATTAAACTCCTCAATCGAAATATATGGAATTGTTGTCGCATCTCGTTAAGCACCGTTTCATTGTTGGCATGAGCAGCTTTACAGTGGTAGTGCGAAATGAGTAAATGAACAACTCGATGTTGTCCGTCCAGTATAATGGGACGTGGAGCGAAGTCACCGACGTCTTTGATATTTACGACGCGACCATCCAGGCGAAGCAGACCATCATCACATAGAGAGACGGCAAATTTTCTTAATTTACTGTCTTGTGGCAAAGGAACATTAGCTTGAAGGCATTGGATGTCGTTCTTGAATGATACTTGACAGGAGCGGAATATGTGTGACCGCGCTAGGTCGAACATCTCCGCAGATAATGATGCTCCATTTTCATTGTTTATAGGTGGAGTGTGGTTGCCAGGCTCAATAATACAAAAAGAAACAACAAAACCATCCAGCCACCTCAACTTGGTTACATCTATGCCCTTATTTCTGAGAGAATACAATTTCAACTTTCTTACGTATTTAAGGGCTAAGGCAGTGGCACGAACAAAACGCAACCACGAACTGAAACGTTTCGGGTCTGCTGCAAGAGGCATTTTACATATAGAATCAGTATAAAATACATTTTCAGAATTAACCAATCTTGCAGCAGATTTTAATTCATCAATAGTTGGTAACTCCGTAGAGTCTGATTTGAAAGACCACTCGGAAGGAGGAGATAGCAAAAAGTTAGGTCCTTGAAACCATCTGTCCTTCACAGATAGACATGCAGACCGAGTACGTGTGGCATCATCAGCCACATTGAGGGCCGACGGTACCCAATGCCATTCATTTGGGGAAGTAATTTCGATCAACTCCCCGATTCTGTGAGCAACAAACGGGTTAAAGGCACGCGCATCATTACGTAGCCAACCAAGCACGTTTTTAGAATCGCACCAAAAATAACGAGCGATTGGTTTATTAACGACCGCTGAGCAAATTGTAGCAGCAAGGCGTGCAGCGATTAGAGCACCTTGCAACTCCAATCTGGGAATTGAGACTGGTTTGAGGGGAGCCACACGAGCTTTGCTGCATATCAGAGTAGTGTAAACAGAACCGTTTGATAAAACAAAGCGCCAATAAGCGACGGCCGCATAGGCACTCTGACTTGCATCACAGAACACATGTAACTCACGGTTAGTGTCTAGCGAGACATCTTTAAAATAGCATCGCGGGATTTTTAGAGAAATAACAGCCGAAATATCCGCGAGCCATTGTTTCCACGTTTGACAATCTTCTTCCGGTAGTTCCTGGTCCCAATCTAGACCTCTTCGCCAGGCATTTTGGAAAAGTATGCGTTTATTAATATTCGTGACACCGAAATGTGGTAGATACCAAGTGACACGGTCCTTTTTTTTTTTTTTTTTTTAAGATATCAGGTTTTTTATTAATAGGTCTGTTTTCCAGGCGATGACAAGTAGAATGCCGACACATTGCTTATAAAAATGACAAATAAGCCACAGAGGTGGCGACTGGTCAGCCAGTTCGCAATAGCCTCAATATTCGTATTTTTATGAATTTTAGGTGAATTTTGGCAGGGAAATAAAAATACAGTGTAGTAATGGCTCACTATAGTTTTAATTCTAAAAAGGTAGCAAAATTGTTTGATAATTTATTTTTAAATGACTTGCGGACTGAATTTCGACAGTATATTATTTCGACACGATCCGAACTCCGAAAACACATAGATCGACAAGTCATTGCTTCGACAGACAATACTTAGACGACACACACCTTCGAATGACCACTACTTCGACAGTCGATTGTTCGACAGACAATACTTAGACAACACAGACCTTCGAATGACCACTACTTCGACAGTCGATTGTTCGACAGACAATACTTAGACAACACACACCTTCGAATGACCTCTACTTCGACAGATTTTAAATATCTGAAGTGGTTGTTTTGTGTTTAACGTCACGTTAAATTAATTAGAAAAAGTTCGTGAATGACGTGTTGAACTTTGCGGATAATCTAGGAGTCAAGAGTTTCACTACGAGCTCGGGAGTGAACGTGACTGCTGAGCTGCTTCGTCAAGAGTGACGACGCTACGGCGACTCCTCTGGATGAAGAGAGAAGACTATGATATCTTATGAATATTATGTAACATGATATTGGCAAAGCAGAAAAGAACCTGTATACATTTAAAATCCAAAAAAAAAAATATTTGTCAGAACACACAAAATATAAGATGTTATACCTACAATATAAAACCCTAAAATATTAAATGTCATTACAGTCCTTTTTTAGTCAGTCTAGTCAAAAAGCTGATGATTGTTTTACTAATATCGACAAGGTTCCAATGCTAAGATTACTAATTTTTACAGATATTCTATCCGACTAATAAACACTTTCAAATCTAAAAAAACTACACTTAATTTAAATAGTTTTACAATACAAAATAGCTTATAAACAAAATTGTTTTGAAATGAAATTCTACCCGCGTTTTGCCTCTAAATTTACCCTTGGGTAAGTTTACCCCTTTCAAATTCAATTTCACCCCAAATACGTGATGACAGACTATAGGTACGTACCGATGGGAATCCGTTACAGACCTACGACTCCCATAATGCCTTAAGTGGTATTCCTTGTCGGGAACTTTGTAGATAGGAGCAACTATTCGTGATCTAACCCATTTGAAGTTACTATAAGACATGTCACTTATACATATAGATATACCTACTGTTTTTGATCAGCGACTGTGGTATTCTCCAGTGCGCGAACCGCATGGCGCCCGAGTGGCTCAATGCCACGAGGAGGAGGAGGTGATGGATGAATGGATGATGAATTGTGGGCTATTACAGCCCGCAATGGGGAGTGCTCGGGGCGCCAGTCGGGTCGCGGATGTATCGCAGTTCCCGTGGCTCGGCAACAATGGCATGAGGTGGAACACCCCAGGAAGTTTAGTCGGTATTCCGCCCCTTCAAGGCGGCGAGCCCGACATAATCAACACGCTAGGCTACGATAGAAAATAATTCATGTCTTTTAAAATGAAAAATATGTCTAAACCGAAATAGTTATTCATACAAAATAAATATCAAAATCGTATTATAAATACGAGAGCTTGTTTAAAAAAAATATGATTTTTGTTGGCGTATTTTTATTTCCTTGCCAAAATTCATACAAAATTAATAAAAATACAAATATGGAGTGACTGTGTCGTGCTCTTCACTCCGCCGCTGCGGGACATCTTCTGTCTCGTGCTTGAGTTTGAGAGCTGGCAGCGCCTTAACGTGCCACGCTAGAATCGCTGTAGAATGTAAAAATTCTACAAGAAGATTTCCAAGTGGATGCATGTCCATAAATTGTAGCAAATAATCTACAAAACACGTTTAATCATATTTCTGTTTCAATCTCGCAAAACACGAGAAATGTTACCTTATTAAGATTCTAATTTAGCAGAAATGAGAAAGTCTTATTTTGTCTTAAACATAGATCTTGGAAGATATGGCATTATAGGTAAAACGGAATCCAGCGGCTGTTTCACCTATATAATTTCACAACAGAGAAATTCACTATGCAGTCAAAGCTTCAAAATGGAATCTGGTTAAAAAACTACAATCGGTTTTTCATTGCAGGGCTAACAAAACTAAATGAGTTCTCAATCTCATATCATTTTCAAATGAAATATCTGAATCTTTCGGAATTCAGGCACACATTCGTGGGAGGGGAGAAGGTTTCATATGGATATTACTCCCAAAATATCTTTAGCTTTTCTGTGATTATTGCATAGTTATTTTCACATTATTAGATCGATCACTTTATTTTCACAATGATGCACAGGTTCGATCAATCAGTTCCCTCAGTGTTACATCACAACAGGTAATTAGACGATCATATTTGTTTACAAAATAAGACACTTGATTTGGGCCGCGGTGAATGAATGAATGAATGAATTCTAGAAGTCGTCTTCTTTCGTTTTATGTCACATCTCCTATTATTTGTGATCGCTGATCTAGATGATAAGATATAGGTGCTCATAATGAGTTTTCATACTGAATTCACATATCAAATTCTCGAGGCAGCAGTCTTAATATTACAACGGGGCTCTGAAAATTCGCAATAAAGGGTGCGTGTATGTTTCCGAAGAATCGTTTAGTGAGGCTAGTGAATCAGCGGTTTGTAAGAGAGTTTATACTCATACTCATTTATTAAGATCGTAGGAACACTTCGGTACACTTGATCACGTCAGTAAACTAACAATATACTTAAGTATACAAATAAACATCCTGTAACAGCAATGCGAAACGTGGCCGGATAATGGTCCATGTGAGGCGATGCGGCCGGCATCACCAGGACAGACCAGACATTAGGCACATTACATTATAAACCCTTCATAAATTGAAATCAAATTATAGGAACTGTAAAGCGGCATATTATTAATATGTAAGATAAAAAAAATTTTAGAAACCAAAGCAGTCCGATTCTGCTGGCTTGGTCATGTGGAGAGGATGGGAGAGGAACGCATAGCGAAGCGAGCATATGTCGGAAAGCCCAGCGGACGACGGCTAGTCGGACATCCTAGATACCGCTGGGGCGACGAGGTGCAGAAGGACCTGCGAGAGCTGGAGGCGCCCGACTGGCGCCAGACAGCGCAGGACAGGCTGCAGGCGCTCTGAGGTGTCGGAGGCCAAGATCCACTTTGGGTCACTGAGCCAGCGGAGTAAGTAAGACAAAAAAATAGAACAAAGATTTTTATCGTCGTTTCTCAGGTCATAAAATCATTCCCATTCTACTCTTAGGCCGATAGTGATTTATACAGTTTTGAGCACAAACTCTGCGTGAGCACGCACTAATGACTGTCAAAATTGTATGAAAACTGACAGTTGTAAGGCCGAAATCTAACTCCATTTATACTTAAAATTGTCTATGACTATCGGCGTTAGACCTCGTTATATAAATATATTTATAGTTGTCTCTTCTTGTCCTTAATATCTATTTCATCATCAGTTTATTTATATTTGCCCTACTGCTGACACAGACCTTCCCTTACAAGGAGCTGGGGCCATGATCCACCACGCGGGACCACTGCGGATTGGCGGATTTCATATGTCTTAGAATTCTTCTACTGCGTGTAGGTTTCATCACAATGTTTTCCTTCACAGTTCTGAGAGCACCCGGTAAATGTACGTAAGATTTTCCGTCGAAAAACCCGAGGATAACTCATTGGTACATGGCTGCCTTGGCTGGTAATCGAACCTCGGACCTCCGTATCGCAAGTCCATTGACCGAACCACTGAGCCACCGAGAAATCTCTATTTAATTGTACACAATTATGTGCCAGGTAGGCCTATAGTTTGACTTCTTTTAGGTCTTTTTATATAGGAGTTTATCTGCGGCCCTCTTCGTCATTGGCAAGTATAATGCAACTTTAAGGTCCTCCAGTTGTCTCTGTAAGTGCCCATAGCACCGAACGTTTATCTTTCACATTGTATCGGTCTTAACGCATACCATCCTTTATGCCATC
This sequence comes from Tachystola acroxantha, assembly GCA_963506565.1. NCBI lineage: Eukaryota > Metazoa > Arthropoda > Insecta > Lepidoptera > Oecophoridae > Tachystola > Tachystola acroxantha. Next base: position 3,115,775 of record OY735894.1, on the reverse strand, counting down.
GTCGAATATACTACCGAAAGAACCAGGGGAAGAACCGACAAATCAAACGCTAGTTTAGTGCCCCTAACCCATTCAGCGTTAAATTGCTGTTCTCGTGTTCACATTAGCATGTGTTTACACTTGCTTTGCGACATACGTCGATAAGAATCGGAGCCTTCCTTATACCGTAGTGATGTCCTAGTCTACTGCTTTGATTTCATCATTAAGTGGATCCATATGTTCATTATTCTCACTCTTATTCTTTAGTTGGGATGAAATATTATGTAGAGTTGAGTATTTTAAGGATTTCTCCTATTTCAATTTCAGAGTTCCGAGCACATGACTGTGCCTCTTAAATGTGCCTGTAAAATTACCTTTTCGACCAATCGTGAACCTGAATTTGAGCGGAATAAAAGCGCCATAAACATTCTATGAGCGATCATGCTACGAGCTATGTATGCTATGTACTCATTGAAATAATGCAGAAGCAGCTCAACTATTGCAGACTTTCTGATTTTGGAAGGCTTGTATCAAAAAAAAAGTCTTGATGCAAATGGCATCCACTTACCGGTCCTTTAGCAGAGCAGGACAGTTAAATAGAACATGCTTCATCTTTCAGTATCCAGGCATTGTCTGTATTAAAGACTGTAACACCAGAGTAAATAAGGATTTATTTACCAAGCATCAAAATTCAGGTTAGTTTTATTCTGTTTTATGAGTTGTATCATCAGTATGCGTCAGTTCAATGGATGTAGGCTTTGCTGCTTTATGCTAACGTAAATGCGTAAGTAGACCTTATCTTCTTCTTGCAGTGCCTCTCCACTAATGAAGGCTGGCCGTCAGCTCCGCATATCTCCCTCTGTCTTGAGCCAGTTTTTGGCGCTGGCTTTCGCTGTCCACTCCCTTATATTGCCATGATTTCTTCCTTCTACCAACGTAGTCCTTATGCCAATCACTATTGTCATATAAATCAAGGCTATCGATGTTTTTGGTCTTATCTTTGGTTTTTCCTTACCCCCTCACTATTTATACCAACCAAGATATAATAAGCGTTGGCCTTGAACATTCCTTCACTGCGGGGCTCTGTTTCAACTTCAAATGAGGGGGGAAGGGTAGTTTTCTAAGCCCTCTTTGTAATGGTAACATCTTGGTTGTATTCGTTTCATGTGTTAAACTTTTTCCTTTTCGCTTAGCAATGAGCACAGTTGAAAACATCTTTTCACTTTATAAATTCTTTATTTTTTCTGCCTCTTATTTACTTTTCCAGGTCAGGAATATGTTCACAAATTGTAAAAAAATATTCATCTTCTTTAAGTTTTTCAGTAAGTTTTAAGTACCTATTTTAAATAATTTTAAGTAAGTAGTTATTATGATATACTATGTTCTTATCATTATCGCTAAATACAAACTAGCTCTTCTTTAATGTCTAGTATTAATATGTTTGGTAGTAATAGTGGGTTGGCACTTGTCAACACTTAGGCCGCCCGTATTTATAAATCACTCTCAGCTCAAAAGTTAATCTTGAGAATGACCTCAAGATGGCGTTCCTATTAATAAACTTAACTTAGGTGCGCGTTTAGGAATCGTGATTCTTACGCTTGAGAAAGACATCACACGATATGATATGAGATTGGTTTATTAATAAATGTCATGCTTGAGATGGTGAATACGTCTTGAAAGTGTATCAGCTGAATTCGAGCCCTCAAGAGCGAATTCAGCTGATATGAATTGGGTTTGAGCTCAGACTATTAATGCGGGCCTTAATTATTTTCACAAAATATACACAATTGAAAAATAAAATAATTACAGTCAAATTAAAATTAAGAAGTCACGTTTTACTATTAATTTAATTTCATACAAAATACAAAGTTATTTTTTTCATAAAGGGATGAAGTACGACTTTGACTATTAAGGATTGGATGCCATCTGGCGTTAATTGGAATACCAAAAACTATTTTTAGATTGTATCCTCAACATGACCATGTGAGTTTAGGCAATAAAGATTTATAGTCAATATCCCATTAGGTAGGTAAGATACACTTATTAAAGCTTAGGTATTTGTAACTGCGGGTAACCTTATTTTACTATATTATTAGTTGAAGAACTCGCCATACCGTATATATCCATCATTTGTATCCAAAAAAGCCATCGGAATCTTTTACCATTCCAAGTTGAATCCTAGTTTTAGGCCATTGAGTCTCGTTGTTGAAGGATATTACAAAATTGCTTCCACTTGGATCCCATCCAATAAACCCAATAGAAAAAGGAAATACCCATATTACTGGGAGACAAGCTGACGGCCGGGACCGAGTGAAGGAATTTAATAGCTACGCGATGCCATGGTAAGGTATACAAGCAGTACTTTAACTAAAATATAGATAGGTAAGTGTTTATATCGCGGACGACACGCATTGGGCAGTGGGTGCTATTACGGCTCTACTTGTGCTATAAGACCTAGCTTCTTACCAAATTTCATGTAGTAGGAAGTACCCTATAGGTTTTGATTCCATTGCGTTTTCATACATGCGAGAAAATGAGACATAAACAGCGATATCTTTTGATTGCGTTGACGCAGAACTTTAGTTTTTTCACAGCTGCATGAGGTTGCAGACCTGACTACTTGGTATTAATTTAAACTTGATCCATCGACGCGTTTCTGAGATATAGGTCTTGACTGACAGACAGCGAGAGATGTGCCATTTCAGCACATGGAACTCCATCGTAGAGGCCTATCTCTAACAGATGTGAGTTAATGTATGAGAGTGTGTATGTAAGTGTTTAATAAACGCTCTTCTCATCGTATCATATCACAAACAATTATTATAGGGCTCCATTGCTCTAAAATCTATTTCCTTTGTTCTGTTTTGATTAGACCAGCGTCATTTAGTTTCTTATTAATAAATGTATTTTAAATAAATACTGCTATAAAGACCTCACGGAAGAGAGGTCGGCCAAAGAGGCGCTGGGTGGATGACATTGCACGAGCGGCGGGCAATACGTGGACAAGGACCGCACGGGATAGAGTGGCGTGGCACAGTATGGAGGAGGCCTATACCCAGATATGGGTGCCCATTAAATGAATAAACAATAATAAATGAACTATAAATATGGAATGAATAAAATATACAATAGAGTCAAATGTAACAAACTAAATATAAATAAACAAAATTGTATTGATATGTAAAAATTAGATATAAGTGACATGTGAAATATTTTAATGGAATAAATGGCTATAATAATAATAATAAAGACCTTTACTAGACAACTAATCTCCCATAATGCGCCATCGCTGATGTAGTCCGAGATTCATCTAAGCAGACGCAAGTGTGTGTGTAATAGATACAGTCAGTTCGTATGTAAATGCTGTTCTATACTTAACATTACTGTGACAAATCAATGTGGCGACACTCTCGCGATCCACATCGATTGAGGATTATTGCGCAGAGTATAGTATAGTTACATGATGGACGGGAGTATTATTTACTAAAGTTATTCCAGGGTTTAAACCACGGTCCTTTTCTAACTTATCGTATGTTAACCAAGTGCGAAAGTGACAGAACACACTAGGTTAAACTATATTTATGGCTTACTGCAAGTTATTCTTTCTCTATTTCTGATAGAAGTTTTGCCAACAAATGACATTGCCACATTTCAATGGAGCTTTGCCCCACCTTCAAAATACGTGACCATTTAAGCTGTACCTATCATTTTGTTGGGAACTTATTACAGGTTTCATATTACATAATCATAATCAGTATCATTTTCTACTACTCTCGCAACTCCTATAGAAGAATAACCAAAACAATGAATAATTCGCCTCGATTTCTTACTATTTTCTGAATTCTTAATTAAGCTGTTTTTTTCGACTCGCTTGATGTACAAAACTTTATTTTAAACCAATAATTTTAATAAAAAATGGAGATATTTTTACATTTATTCGTTATCTTGTACATCATACGGTTGATGGTGGGGCAGAATCTGGCAATGTCATTTAAATTGAATTCTAAATGTTTTCGACGTTTAGAATTAAATCGTCAAAGGCAAAGTAATTGAATTGTTTACATCGAATTTTGAACCAGTGATTATGAAAGTTAGCGTCAGAACTAAATAAATTCATTTTAAAATGGAATAATAAATTGTTTTATGAACGATGAGAAACTTCCAATGTACCTAAGGTAAATGTACCTACATGTTACTCGTCAGAGACCTGATAGTCGTCAGATATTCTAAAACACCATTTCACAACGTCACCTTAAATAAATCAAAATCCATCAAGCCGTTTAGGCTATACATGATTTTGCAAAGGAACCGACATACATACATTCGAAAAATATTACCATCCTTTCATCAGTCATCTATAAATACCCTATTTCATCGTTTACGATACAATCGTGCTCTTAACTATGACAGACTACCTCTTGTCTAGAAATCTCTCTGACGTCGTCGAAAATTAATTACGAAACGGAATATCTCCATCGGAAATATCACTGTCACTGAATTTGCGGTCAACATAACTGAGCCACAACTAGCGTTCACCCTATCACTAATTACACTCAGATGGTACACAACGGTGCATTTACCCCAGTCGGGTTCCATCGATTCAGGTCAACCGCTAATGAGATTCTGGAACTAGACTTTATTGCTAGAACAATGGGAAGCGGGTTCAATTATACTGGTAGATGGGACTAGAATTACACTAGGACCATACAAACGGTAGAGATCGTAATGGGTTTCTAATCATCGACATATATTTGTGTCTAACAAGAACACACATCATCAATGTAGCTTGTATCCAGTAGTTTATTTAGTTAGATCATTATTAACTCTATAGTTTGTCATTTGGCGATGTCATGTTTTAGAGAGTTTTTCAATATCATGTTTTAGAGAGTTAGCCAATGTCATGTTTTAGATAGTAATTCCTATTTTATCGTAGTCTTATTTCTTCATCAAGAGGCAACCGAGTTTTATATCATTCAAAGCCAAAAAACTATTTATCTTCAATTAAACATTATTCCCTTTTACGCGCAAATCTTCCATACATTTTACTAATAATAGAGCGCGCCTTGTCTTCTAAATCGCTGCGACCGGGGACTCTAAAACAAAGGACCAATACAAAGTGTCCTGGTATATTTTACGAAAGGTGAATATGACACGTTTGAATTTCAATTGCGATATCTACCTGTTTCTATGAACTATGGACTAAATTAGAACTTCATTTGTTTCATGTCAATACTGCTTTTATTTTCACTCTTTACGACACCAAAAAAATCAAACTCATTTATTTTAACCTTAGGTACACGGAACCACTTGGTTACGTCAATTATATTGTAATATCTTGATTAAAGATATTGATGATTCTAAAGAGGCAGCGGTTGCCTCCCATCTGTAACAGTTTTTTTTTAGGTTACCAAAATGTTTTCTAAATTTTTATTCAGAATTTGAATTACGTATTATCCATGCTCGGTGAATAAATTAGAACATGATGAAAAAATTCTTGCCGTGTCCTGCCCACGGCAAGAATTTTTTCATCATGTTCTAATATATTTTTATTGTTAAGAAGATCGTTATAACATTGTAACCTTGGATTTCTAAGCATGCAGTTGTTGCCTATAATTGACACTTAGCATAATTATTTTGTGGACTATTACACTGTAATTGTTTTGATGTATGTGGGTAACCTATTTCATAAAATAAATATCATACATTTTCAAGAATAAATCTTACATGACTCGATAGACAAAGAGGCAGAAGGGAAAAAAAACCCTCTGTATTGTGTCAGTGGTCACTAAAAAGTAATTAAAACTACATTCATTAAATCAATTAAAAAATAGTACGTAACATATAAATTAAGTATTAAGTAGCGGCTGTAAAGAAGCCTTGTCAATCTATGATATTTAATATTGCCTATTTATTTTAATTAATTATATAGACCTAACACTACTTATCTACCCTAACGGGCTAAACCGCAGATAATTAATTAATATCCAATCGACCCCTGCCCGCCACCGGACTGTGAAGAGGGTTAACAGACCATACAACAATAGATGTGATTTCCTCGATACAAGGGTAGGTATTGTTCGGACGGAACGTAGATAGATACTGTCCATAGATGCCTTCCCAGAGCTATGACGACCTACTAGCTATTTTCGACTCTGGTTGTGTGTAATTTGTGATCGTTTCTGTACTGTTCGTCATTTGCCAATGTCATGTTACAGAAAATTCAATATATTCAATAGTTTTCTATATTCCTCCATGGGAGTCGCAGTAGCGTCTTCACCCTGGGTAGCCGCGTCTTCATGTCTTCCTCCAGAGGAGTCGCCGTAGCGTCATCACTCTGGACGAAGCAGCTCGACAGTCACGTTCACTCCCGAGCTTGTGATAAAAGCTTGAAACTTCAGATCTTGCATAAATAATCCAATAACTTCACCGTACTGTCATTCGCGAAAATTTTCTGGTTAATTTAACGTGATATTAAACACAAAATAGTCCCTGTAGACATTAAAAGGAAAATTATCAAAATAATTTCGTAACCGTCGTTTCCTGCCATTTTCAAGAGAACCCCCTTTCTGTATAGGTATGTTTTCTATTTTTAGCCTAAAGCAGTGCGCAGACCAGAGTCACGAATGTTTTAAGACAGACTATTGCTTTACAAACATTAAGAAGCGCGCACACTTCAAACGAGACGTCTCATAGACAAAGCTGTCTAATACCTACGAGAACTGCTCAGCGACAAATCTGACAAATCTGTCTTAAAACAGTCGCGACTCTGGTCTGCGCACTGCCTAAGGCTGCCAGCTGTCAAATTCGAGCGCGAAACAGAAGATGTCCCGCAGCGGCGGAGTGAAGAGCACGGCACAGTGACTTTATTAATTTTGGATGAATTTTGGCAGGGAAATAAAAATACGCCAATAAAAATGAGATTTTTTTTAAACAAACTCCCGTGTTTATAATACCCTACATTTTAATATATAATTTGTATGAATAACTGTATCGGTTTAGACATAATTTTCATTTTAAAAGACATGGAAAGGGTTTGAGGTTATTTTTCTATCGAGCGAATTTTGTCCAATCGGCTGACAGAGGCTGCTCTGTCAGCCACCTTGCAAATGTCATCCCTCCATCTGATCTAAGGTCTTCGAAGATATAACTATCACTTAACATTAGATAAATCCCTTTTAAGAAACAAGGAAGGAAAGCCCGCAGAGTTTCCTCTCACTAATTGTAAGAAAGTTTACGCTCCCATCAAGTCACCTTTGAACTGTTTAACGGTCAGCTTAACTGGACCGTAATAATTTGTCCCCTTAGCTAAACCCCCAAATTCCAGGCCGTTTTCGCCAAATAACGATGGGCAGGGCTGTATGAGGTAAAATAAATAGCGAATGGAATTCCGCTATTCATTCGAAGTCGTACTATTCTCTAAAGGAGTTCCTTACTTCTATTTTTAGATATTTTTACTTGTTTATTTCAAAAAGGTACAATATAAAATAAAAAAGAACCATTCATTATTTAAAAAAAAACCTAAACTAAACTATTTAAAAAAAAATTAGTAGCAGGAAGAGTACCTAAGACACTGGCAGCGTTACCTCGCTGGATTGCGATGCTAATCCGTTGCGCGAGGTAGCTGCCAGCTCTTGGGTCACCAGTGGCATCTACTACTCGTTTGCTAAGCTCTTTATAAAGCGACCAAGCGCCGGGACCCTACGGGCCGAGGGTCTCGACACCAAAAGCAACGAAGTTGTAAAGGGTGATTTTTAGATTATAATTTTTTCTATTTTAAATACAGCATCATCATCTTCAGCAGTCCACGGTCACTCCTGATCTTTATCGAGGATCTAGCTAGAAACTGCAGATCTTGAATATAAGTAGGTAATTATTCGAAAACTCCTTTATATTAATATTCGCGAAAATTTTCTAACATTGACATTAAACACAAAACGACCACTGAATACAATCAAAGTATTAAAATTACAAAATAATTTAACAACAATCACGTTCCTGCCAATTTCAAAAGTCCCACTTATTTCTATCATCATCAGCCCGTATCAGTCCACTGCTGGACGTAGGCCTCTCCCAAAGCATGCCACTCAACCCGACTCTCGGCCTTTTGCATCCAGTCTGCCAGCCACCTTGAAAAGGTCATCCCTCCATCTCTTCGGGGGGCGTCAAGTTGACTTAGGTGGCTACTTCTCCGAAAAATATTTACTCCGAGATTTATGAAACAACACCCACTTCAAATTGTTAGGAGTCGAATCATCTGCGATTGATAACGTAATCGGATGAGTCGACACCTAGCTCATATAATAGTGGTCTTTTCGGCTAAAATGAAAAGTACAAGTTGTAGCTTAAAATTCATTGATTTAATCTAAGATACTGAAATAATTAAGATTTATGTACTTACGTAGGTTAGGTAGGTAAGTAGTCACACCATCGTTGACAACAAATCTCTGCAATTTATCCGAGAAATGTAATAGTTAGGTACTATTATTTCAGACGGGATAACAAGTTTCAATTTCAAAGCAGTAACTGTGTCTGTCGTTTTCGATTGTCATTTCCAGAGGCGGTTAGCTAAGTCAAAGGCCTAGAAATGCCTGGAATGTTGCAAGTTACTAAGAATTTAGACTTATGTCTAACTTTTTGACCTAGTTCGTTAGGTTTTTTACAGTTGTTACTTACTGTTTGTATTGTATCGATGTTCAGGCATCACGCCAAAATATTAATTAGATAAAACGGGAATTACCGTGTTAAACATTTATTATTGATGTCTCGATATTTCGACAGCATTGCAGCCATCATGGTCACGAGTAGACTCAATGAATGTTTAACACGGTAATTCCCGTTTTATCAAATTAATAAGTATGTATACAAACCGAGAAAGTTTAAAAAGTGATATCACGCCAAAATGTTCTTGTCATTTTTGACAGTTCTTCAGTTAAAATTGCTATAAATGTGGCCAATAAATGAATTTGATGTCTCCATAAACATAACCTCTGGAACGGGGTGAGTTGACCACCTCACATTTTAGCCTATGAGCTGTCCGGATATATTTCAGCTATCTCCTACTGAAACTCCCATCAAAATCCCTTCAGTAGTGGCGTGATACTTGCACAAAGTCACAGACAAACAGACAAAAATTCTAAAAATGATTGTTTTGGCATCAGTATCGATCCTAAAACATATGACAATGATTCTTTTCAAAAAATATCCGATGTACAGACACAACTTTTTTAAAGTCTTCTTATTAGGGTTCGTAACTTAATTTCGAGAGATATATTATATATTTCATGGATGTCAAATAAGTACCCAGCAACTTCTACGCATATTAGTATTATTTATATCTGTAAAATTAGGTTGGTTGGTCACAAATTAAAACCATGTCGGTTTTCTTGAATCAACGGATAATAAATTCTTCTTGACCTGGATTCGACCCTGATGAAGTCACAGTAGTTCTGTTGCAAAAGGATGTCAAAGGATGAAAAAGTACTGGGTTCGAAAAAAAAGTAGCGGTGGTTTGTAAAAAAATCTTCTTTGAATGAAAAGTAAATTATTATTACGTAGTTTGCACATTTCGAGTAAAAAATACAGAAATGTCTGGAAACATTGACACAGAGCGAAGTGGAACCAACAATGTACTCACACGACACAATGTCCGCTGCAAATTGTAGAATTTCTCTTTGCACTTTTCGTTACTTTTCCAACGAAAATATCTCTTTGTTACGTACAAATTACGAGACAAATCAAGTCGTGAATGCACTGGTTTGTTCTCGGTTTTGAATTGAAGATTTTTTTAGATAGGAGTGACCTTGACCACACCAGACCAGTAGTTGATGTCCCATTTGCCGGGTTAGGGGGCAATAGTCACCAGCCCCGTAGTCTCGGGCGAAGAATAGAGCTAAGGTACCTGGCGTAAAAGGCGACTAAAAGGGGACGTCATGGTCGCGGACGGTCAAAGTGGGGGCTCTGACCGCCCATGGCAGAAGCGACCACGGGGAAAGTGGCAGTATGCAATGGCCGCGCGCTGCCGCGTCGGGAGGTTCTGGGAGGTGAAGCACACGTCTTCTGGGACGGGCCTCGGGCAAGTGCTAGGGCACCGGTGCGTTCCGTAGGAGAACCCGGAGCCCTCCGAACAGCACGAGGTAGGCCATCGAGGGGGGTTTAGTGGGTACAAATCCCACAAAACCCGTCCTCCCTCCAGGAGGTCGGTCGGGTATCTTTTAAAAGATCCCCCCCCCCGTTAACAAAAAAGGGGGCAATAGTCAATAGTCACAAACTGGCATCTGGGACCAATAATTACGTAGAAAGAAGTATGAGAAGTAAAATATTTTTCGCCAAATACGAAAAGTCTTGGAATAAAAGTTTAGTTAGGTACCAGTTTAGAACTTTAAGTAGACTCAGAAGACAATACGGCTTAGGGGGCTATTCGTCCCAGTAATTAACTAGGACCTGGGACCAGTTGACCCCTTTAATTTTGTAATGGGCACCTGGACCCACGTTAGTTTATTTACTGGGACGAGTCGCAGTACAGGATTTTTTTAGGGTTTATTGGTACACAGTTGCCCATTAGCAAATTAGAGAAGAGATCTAAATGCCCGTCGTATAATACGTATGAGACATTAATTAATTTTTTATTTAAAAAGTCGTTTAGTTACCGATACAGAAAATTCTCCCTTAGGATAACTTTACCCGTTCCGTTACCTTTATAAGGAGACTAAAGCCTGACATACACAGGCGCGATCTGCACGCGGCTTGCGGCCTGCGGCCAGTCTTAACTGGCAGGCGCCATTTTCTGGCCATTTTAACGTCCAGTAAGTAGCCTAGGCCGCAATCCGCTACCTACTGGGCGTTAACGACGGGAGAAAATGGGTCGGGATGTGTGGAACGCTTAAATCGAATTATAGTTATCCCAACTAACCAACAAATAATATTTATTAATTAAATCACTAAAAATATAAACTATCTTACAATATTAAACTAAAAATAAAAATACTTACTAAAATATAACTAAACTAAACTAAAACTATATGTACAAAATAGGTCGGTTGAACTATCTGAATGGCTTGCATTACAGATAGTTCAACCGATCCCCGCTGTCCGGCAGCGTGCCCAAAATGCTGGCGGCATTTCCCCTCTGAATAGCCAAGCTAATTCTTTGGGCGAAATACAGGCCAGCATTTTGGTCACGTGTGGACTCCACGAGCCGCCCCGACAGATCTTTATAGATCTCCATCGCTCCCGGCCCCCACGGTCCCAGCGTCTCTACCCCAAACTAACCAACATGTATGTCATTGCATCTAAAATGTCGCGGCGTCTCAAAACCTAATCTCTATAAATGCAAATCCGGCCAGTGCTCTAACAAACTTATGAATGCAGATATTTGAAATTTGGTCTGTGGGTTATGCACACAGCACAATTTAAATGAGTTGAGAGTTCGTGGCATGGTAATTGTAATTATAGAGAGTGGACTTGGGAATTCTAGGAATATGCTAGAATTCCATAAATTATAAGTATATTTAGCGAATCAGCAGCAACTGGACTCTCACTGCCTAAAACAGATCGGAATGGAAGCGGTTGAAAGAGGCCTACACCAAGAATTTGGTAGAGGATGGCTAGGAAGAAGAAGAAGACTTAGCGAATATGAATAGCCAAGTGAAGTGCCACCATTACAGGCAGCACAAACACAGTTATTTATTCATATTTTGCATGTTATTGTGGCAGAACTGATATGCCAACTTCTGCCACACGACTGATGGGAGGCAGGGATTAAGGTGCAACGCTAGTAGGAGGTTCTGCATACAAAAGTACATCGGCGAAGAGTGACAACTTCTATCGGTGAAGGGTATTTCTGTACACATTACGGAGCTTACCATGTCCATCAATTTCCATCCTTTCAAATAGGAGGGGCTCGTAGTCCAGTCCATGCTACAATAACATGCAAAATATGAATAAATAACGGTGTTTGTATTGCTTTTAACCACAGACCACTTACCCCATAGACATGAAATCGGTACAAATTTGCCAGCGAAAAATTCTGTCAACGATGAGCGCACAGAGACGAAGCGGGAGACAGGGGTGCCGTATTAAAGAGATGTTTCCATTTCGATAATATCTCTAGGTTACATGTGTCCCGAAGCAATTGTGCGGGCAGACACGGGCGCCCTCCTGTTACAGGTCTATGGGGTAAGTGGTATGTGCCTTTAACAATAAACCACACGAGAAGAAACAAAATATTCTGTCAATTGATCCCGTTGCTTTCACTTAACTCTAGATTCAAATCTGCCTCCATATTCACCGGGAGCCCAGCTTAAATATACATTTGGAAATGTTCCCGAAAAAGCCCGTAAATTGCGCGGCGTGCCGTGGTCTGGCCACACCGACCGCCTGGGCGGACGCCACATAATTTCATACAGAGCCAAAATTCTGGATGCAAACGCTTGGAGGTGAGCGCTCTTATTTGCATGGAATTAAGGGGGCTTATGCGGAAGGTTGCTGTGTGGTATGTTGCTGTTAAGAGAATCAAAGTCTTACAAAGGCAGATTTAAAATGCGTATGCTGGGAATGTTCGGATAACCGGAGTAGACGGGTTCTCGAATGGAAGCTACGAACTGGTGAACGCTATGGAACCCCGAATAGATGGAGGGATAACCAAGGTGGCTGGAAGAGACTGTATGCAAATGGCCGAGAATCGGGTTGAGTGGCGTGCTTTGGGAGAGGCCTATGGACAGTGGACTGATACAGGCTGATGATAATGATGATGACCAGGTTCGGAATGACGTCATCAGAGGACAAAAAATCTGCCTCACAGATTAGGCTATCGAATAGCTAGGTTAAAGTGGCAATGGGCCTAACACTTGATGAGGTATCAGGACTATAGATGGAGCAAAAGACTAAAGAAGTGGCGACTCAGGAGGTCTGGACGACCAAATACTCATCGATCTGACGATATTCAGAGAATATATGGGAAGCAGTGGAATAGAATGACAGAAAGGGGAAGCGAATGGCGAAAGGGGAGGCCTCCAATATTGGGCTCATAGATACTGAATATTATGATGATGTTTCTGTTACAAAGTGTCTTAGCAAAGGCTTGCAAAACGTGAACTCTAACCTCATGAATGGTGCACAGGTTGAAACTTGTACAAAGAAGCATTCGCAGAGTGCTCGGTATATCTAGACAGAGGAAGGAATGAGACAAAGAAGATTTATTTCTTTATTTTTTTGGCTATTTTGATGGACATATATTATGTCCTTCTCGGTCTACCACTGCCGAAATTTCACCAAAGGAAATTAAATATATAAGTAAAAAAGCTACCAGTATCCTGCCACAATGCGTCCGAGTATCCCAGGTGGTCCCACGCGATTTCGACACTGCTTTCATAATAAATGGCCTACGATCCCCAGTACAGCGCGTGTTGAGTTTAAGTAGCTTAAGTTATGCTTAAGTTTGATTTCCCTCACTTAAGTGTCCCAAGTTTGTGTTTAGTAACTTCGTAAATAACAGCTGTTGTTGTGATGGATGGTGTATTAAATTGTAATTTATTGGCAGAGTTTGATTTACTGTGATCACGATAGAAAATATTTCACTGCTTCATGGAGAGAGGCTAAGTATGTTTTGTAGGCAGGTCTCCGCCCTTGTTGCCACTTTCACTGTCATACGTCAGAAAGCGACATAATATATGTTGTTTATAACATGTTCAAAGTAGTGATTCTAGATGGTGTATGCTTATATTATTCACCGCTAAAGTCGGTTCGGTTGCAGTTATAGCTCTCTGGTGCCCGGCTTTACGCTATGTAGTATATGAACGACAGTGATAATTGCGTTAGGGTTTAGAATTCAACTTAGATGACCGCTACAGAATCAGATACAATAACTTAACAAGAGGCAGAGTCGCAAATATTGTTATACCAGAGTCTGCGATGTAAATATGGCTAACTCCATAGACAGTAAATTGCTTCATGAATCATGAAGGACACAAAATTGTAGGAGGTTCCTTGCTTCATGACTTTGATGGTATGCACCTTGAAGAATGTAATGAAAAGGTGACTAATAAATTAAAAATTACAAAAAAGTCCATCTTTCTGGTCATCAGCAGACCTTGGATTCTAGAACCTTGTCGCCAACACCACGTCATAAGACGTTTTATAACAAACGAAAAAAAAAACATTTTAGAATCGGGCCATCCGTGCTGGAACTACAATCACGCAAACAGATAGATATTAGACATGAAATGAAACTTATAACTCCTCTTAGCGTTGCACAGTTGACCCAGATTACATGAAGGGAATAGACATCAGATCAAGGGTCCATGTATGTCAATTACTCGTGACGTGTAACCGAATCCAGTTCCCTTACCATGAACTCTTATAGCAGGATTACTTTAATAATACTTTGTTATTTCGTACCATGACATGGTACGAAATAATAAAGTATCATTGAAGTAATCTATATACTGCTATAAGAGTTCATGGTAAGGGAACTGGATTCGGTTACACGTCACGAGTAATTGACATACATGGGCCCTTGATCTGATGTCTATTCCCTTCATGTAATCTGGGTCAACTGTGCAATCCTGTCTCTCTGTAATGCACTACATCAAGTGCGCTGTCGAACGTCTTAGCATAAATTAGATGCCAGACATGCGTGGTTGCATGTGTTTAGTGAAGCTGTAGTATGTAATTGTAACGGCGCCGCAGTGTCGTCACTCTGGGTAGCCGCGTCTTCTTTTCTTCGTCCAGAGGAGTCGCCGTAGCGTCGTCACTCTGGGTAGCCGCGGCTTCTTTTCTTCCTCCAGAGGAGTCGCCGTACCGTCATCACTCTGGGTACTCGTGTTTCCTTTTCTTCATCCAGAGGAGTCGCCGCAGCGTTGTCACTCTGGACGAAGCAGCTCGACAGTCACGTTCACTCCCGAGCTCTTGACTCTAGCTCGAAACTCTTGCACAAATCATCCGAAAACTAAACATAATGTCTTTCGCGAACATTTTCTGATTAATTTAACGTGATCAGCGAGCTTAGTACTGAACGTGATATCAAACACAAAATAACCACTTTAGACAATTGAACGAAATTATCAAATAATTTTGCAACCGTCGTTTCCCGCCATTTTCAAAAGCCAGCTAAATATTACTTGCTTTCCATGAGCCAATCTTAAAAAAATAATATCTTACAAATTATTAACTTTTATTAAAAAAGCTATTTACACAATCTTTATTAGGATAAACACTATTTTTTAATATACAATACATGGCATATTTGCGACAAGCAAAGTTGTAGTTCTCAAATGTGCCAAAAACGGCCGTTTTTCACAATTATGCGAACTACAACTTACCGACATTTCATCACGTTATAAATAAGCCTTTAAAAATAGTATTTATCGTAATAAACATTATGTACATAGTTTTTTAATAAAATTGATTAAATTGTAAGATATTATTTTTCAAAGATTGGCGGTGCTAGTTGGCTCATGGAAGGCTTAATACAAACTGCAAGGTAGAAGTAGAGTTTTTATTGAAATTCAACGTCAATTTA
The DNA here is from genome assembly GCA_963506565.1 of Tachystola acroxantha. Classification (NCBI taxonomy): domain Eukaryota; kingdom Metazoa; phylum Arthropoda; class Insecta; order Lepidoptera; family Oecophoridae; genus Tachystola; species Tachystola acroxantha. Next base: position 3,100,279 of record OY735894.1, on the reverse strand, counting down.
TATCATGTTGACATTAGCACACATTGACGGATTGTTTCAAAGATTACGGGGATTGTTTATTTACTATTATTTATTTTCTGATTTACTTCAAAATTTTAAGTAACTTTACTAAAATTACTTCTGCCATGAAATAAATATAGAACTAGATCGAACAGTGGATTGTTTTAATTAACATGACAAACACCTATATGGTTAAACAATCGGAAAATGATTCAACTATTCCTATTTATGGCAATTCTTCCTGGCTTCCTGAATGCTGTAGGTATGAATATTTACCATACTTTAGTTTACCAAGTGCTCTCAAAACGGTAAAGGAAAAAAAAACCTGCATGGCGTTGAAGAGAAAAATCTAAGGCATGTGAAATCCGCCAATCCGCAGTGGCCCCGCGTAGTGGAACATGGCCCCAGCTTCGATGTAAGGGAAGGTCTGTGCCCGAGCAGTGGGGCAATACAAATAGACTGATGATGATGATGCGATAACAGTTTTCGTCAAACCACAGCAGTACCATTTATCTTTCCCTATAGTGTGACACACAAGTCATACATACCTACACACTTGTCCTCCTTTCGTTTGAAATTTTCTAATTATTGCGGATCAGCTGGTAGAAGTCTCCTATAAGTGCAAGAAGGAACCCTGCTTTTTGCTTGCGCCGATACTCGTAGGAGTAATCGAGCAGCAAATATAAGTTTGCCCATAAATTTATAATTTGTCTTTTTCGTTAGAACATTAATACGGTGTTAAATTAAGTTGCACGGAACCTTCACACTTGGCAGTTTTTTTTACTGTAAAATGCCGAATTTGTGTAATAAAAATGTTAAAGAATTTTTAAAATATCTTCAGAATTGTACGATGAAGATGAAACTCCGACCACAGAACAGTCCAGAACTTACAACGACGACCCAGTGACGAATCTCACTCACTTCAATATCCAGGCGTTGCAGCGTCCTAATATAAATTGCGAGAATTTCGCCAATTACGCCCTCAATTGCACTGTCAATGCTGCCCTGATGTATAACTCTAGTAGAAAAGCTCCGCCTATGCCTTCGAAAATTACCGATTGGTGTGAGTAAGTATAATTTGATTGTACAATAAAAAAACAATATATGAATCAACCGAATAGCTTTTTATGCAAAGCGATAAAGTAAACAGTCCGTTCACACCCACAGACCACTTACCCCATAGACCTGTAACAAGAGGACGCCCGTGTCTGCTCCACATGAGGGCAAAATTGCTTCGCGACACGTGTAACCTAGAGATATTATCGACATGGACGCATCTCTTTAATGTGGCACCCCTGTCCCCCGATTCGTCTATATTCGGTCATCGTTGACATAATTTTTCGCGTGCAAATTTGTACCGATTTCATGTATATTGGGTAAGTGGTCTGCGTGGATTACACCACAAAATCGGGACGTCGTTGCCTCTCTGTACAATGAAAGATCTCTGTGACGTCTATCAGGGGTAGCGTACCGTCTTGCACTACGCTGTAAGGAGCGACGCATGCGTTGGGAGAGATACAACACCGCCAACGGTGCGTGTGACGGCTGATGGATGTTTTTAAAGACTATTCCATTGACAGGGCGATAAAGTATCTCACAGAATGTGCCCAAGATTGGAACCTTGACTGTCGAGATGTCACCGACAGTCGTTTTAATGATGAGAGCATCCAAGGTCATATCCACGTGGAGAAGAATATTTGTGATAATCCAGACTTTCTTGTCAGTAAGTTCATCATAAATTACTAATTTAATTGAATGATCGTCTAAACCCACGAACTGATGGTCCGGACTGATGAAATTAAATTTCCATCAATCCATTGTGAATGATGAAACAGATAGGAAACTTGTCGTGTAACCCGCTCGTATCATTCTCGCATCAGTCACCGTACACAACGAAATGGTTTATCAGTCTGGGGCTTGGATTTATCGTGTAACCATTTAAATCATCCGTCATTCTGGCATCAGTCAAAGTTGACCAGACTGATGGAAGGAACTGATGAAATACTGAATGTGTACCTCCGTCTTAGAGTTGTTATACTGATACTAACCTCGTTTGGTTTCCAGAATACGATGAGTTACCAGATTGTATAGAAAGCGTAGCAGACAAATGGGAGATATGCTATAATATCTTCAAAGTTACTGTTGATGGTCAGAAGAATTCTACCAGGGAGTGGACGCATTACGACACGCATTTTCTGCTATGCTGGTAGGTACGGACAACAGCCAGATCACTGGCAACACTTGCAGTACGATTTCAACTTTTACGACTCAGATAATGAGAACTGTCCAAAGTCCAACATGAACTTGATGTGCTTTGATGTGTACAACGTCTGATGCCAGGTATGATGGCAAAGGTAGTACGAATCATTATCCTGTAATTCAAATACAATACTTTCCCCTTCATCTACTGCATTTATTATATATTTGCTTTATTACTCTGAGGTTCAGATAATGCCATTAGCGGATACTCATCCGGGTTGTATAATTTTCTAATACTGAGCTACTCTTTAACCCTTATTTATTATGAGGGCTCATAGTCCAGTTGAGAGCACACGTTAAGAACGATCGTACAAGTTAAGCAACATTGGGTTAGTCAGTACCTGGATGGAAGACCTAGTGACATTTTCATCTGAGCTCCTCCGTAACGAAAATGAAAAATTTATTTATAACATTATGTTACAGGTCATTAGTGTACAGTTGACGTACTTTATAATATAACATTACTATATAATATAAGCTAAAAATATCATTTGATTACATATCAATCATTATTATTATAATTCATTAATTTATATAAAATATGTGTATTATTATTATTATGTACAATTTATTTATAGGTATAAAAAAGGCATGTCATAACATTAGTGGCAGTGACAGAAAATCACCGAGACTATAGAAGCCATGTTTTAATAGCACCTTAAGCCTACTTTTAAATGCGTTGATGGAAGCTGCATCTCTGATGCCCTCAGGCAGACGGTTGTACACCTGCGGTCCCATCAGGTACACGGACCGCCTCGACTTGGCCAGCCTGTGCGGCGCGGCCACCAACTGGTCTTTGTGGGCGTTGCTGCGGAACCCGGAAAGCACGTTAAGTGGTTGGTCCCGGTTGTCGCACGGCAGCAGATGTTAGGACATGTCAGGCTTACAGGCGGCCTGAATAACTCTGACAATAGGTTTGGTTACTAAACCATACGAGAAAGGAAAGAAAACCCTTTATGTTATTCCCGTATCTTGACTATTTCCAGTGCAAGATCGCATTTCCGTCGCTGCACTCTGAACTCGCTTTTAAAGAGTTTCAAGAATTGTTCGCACCAGGAAGTGTTGACACTGCAGAAGTTTTCCATTATAGTCTCTGAAGGAGATGTTTTTCAAGTAAGTACAACCCAACTAGATTTTTTTTTTTCATAACGACCGGGATTCGAACCAGGGACCTCGCCATTCTGTGGCACGCTCTATTCCAACAGAGCTACCGTGATATCGTACCCAGGTCATGTATTTTTATCTCCATATTCTCGTCTTAGGCGACATCTATCCTGTAATAGTGCAATAACTCAAATGCATGTCCCCTCAAATCGGTTTAATACAATTTGTATGAACTATCGCACACTGTGTCGGGCCGCAGCGGCTCGCATTATTGCGAGGCGGATTTGCGTCCGTACGATGCGGCCCGCCCCGCCCCGCTGCGCCCCGACACAGTGTGCGCGAAGGATTAAGAGGTCATGAAAATAATGGAAATAATTTAAACGTCAGTCTTAAGACCTAAGGTAAATATCTCGAGGGTCATTTACTCTTGCCGACCTCTTTCCGTTCGCTACCCCTTCTTTGTCGGAGTTCGCTCAAATAATGAAACAGTGAGTCCGCTATTAGAGCAATTAGAATGGAGATGCCAACAAAACTTTCTCATTTTCTATATATACATGCGTTTTGAACAGGGAACATGGTGCTGAACCTTTTATTAATTAGAGTTCATCTTCAGCTATTGTGATCAGCTATTACTTATTTAAAATTAGCATAGTAAATGCATTTTGGTACTGAACGTTTCAATAATTTTGATGTAGGTATTTTCCAATCAATCAGGGATGGACCGTCTTTTCTCTATTGAACACATTGTGTGGTGACATATTATAGGTACAATTACGAGTAAGACTCTGCGTAAGAACATGCACAAGAATGCACACGTCAGAAGGCAAGGAAAATGACATCTAAAGACCGTTATAGACTTGAAAACTATTATATAATCCGTTTACGATATCACTCACTTATATTGTTGAAGTCGGCAATTAGACCGACAGTTTCGACCTTTTCGAGTTTCGAGTTTTAGTGCGCGAAGAAACGTCACCGGCGGCGACGCGGGCGTGGCGCGCTCACCTTGAAAAAGACCGTCGAAATCGGTCGAAACTGTCGGTATAATTGCCGACTTCAACAATATAAGTGAGTGATATCCGTTTATATATAATAATTTGTAGTAATGGCTCACTATAGTTTTAATTCTAAGACTTGAAAACTTTAGTTTTCCATTGCTGCGTTAGGAATTAGATTGTAACAATTTAATTCCTAACCCTCAATCGATATGTCACTCCTGTTCTCTACAAACAACAGCAATCAATAAACCAGATTGAAGCACTAAACATAATTGTACTTACCACCCACAAGAAAATGCATAGGAACACGTCAGGAAATGTCGCCCAAAGAACGCTCCAGGTCTGAATACTCCAATGTCCCACTGCGTCGCTACAATCTAATTCCCACCCCGTCGTCGAGAGCTTGTCACTCCTGTTCTCTACAAACAACTGCAAACAACAAATTCTCATTGCACAGTTTGTTAACGCAATTCCATGGTAATTGGGTCGTGAATTATTTAAGAGATGCCTTTTTTAGTTTCAGTGCCAAGTCTTGAGAAAAATTACGATTTCACTCTCGGGACCAAATACGTGAGAGACTCTTTTGGACGAAATTCTAAGACATATCTGCATGCTCTTAAGCCAAGATTCAGACATAGGCAATTTTAAGTACGAACTTAGAGTGAGGTCGCAATTACGACTGTCAAAATTGTGTGAAAACTGACAGAATTGTAATACTGAACTCAAACTCCACAAAATACTCAAAACTGTCTATAGGCGTGTCTCTATCGAGCGCACGCTTCAGGTGAACGTTGGCTCAGCAGTTTGCCCGGCACATTGAGGCGAGCCTCGCGAGGCAGGTCGAGCCAATAGTGGCAATTCGGCCCTGAGTCACGCTCGGCCGAGGCAACGTGCGCCCGAATGACCTCGAGGCACGTCCACACAGACCGTGCGAGCATCGCGAGGCAACGCTCACCCGAGGCGTGCGCTCGGTGGAGACACGCCTTATGACTATCGAACCTCATAGGCAATTTTGATCATAAGCTTAATATGCGCTCTCTCTTACAATTGTCAAACGTCTAATTTGACGTTTATAAGAATCACAGAGTGGCGTACTTTGCAAGATGCCTATGTCCAGCAGTGGACTGATACGGGCTGATGTTGATGAACCAAAATGTTTTGTTCATCAACCTTTCTATATAATTATTCCACCCACTCATCGCCCCGCGCCAAACTTCTGCTGACAGCGACAAGGTCGTGGTCAGGACGTAAGGGTGAATTTCCACCAGAGATGTGCTATGCGGATGCGAAAGCTATATTGCTACGAAACTATGTGACCGTTTCCACTAAAGCTAAGCTATGTAGCTGAGTGAGTACAATGTCATATGAAGATATGTCGCCGCGAGGTAGCTGTGCTAGGAAGATGCGCAGCTCAGGTACTCTTCTCTGCATATAGCCACACCACTCGCGCATCGGTCTATACAAAAATCTAGCTTATTTAAACTCGTTTCCACCAGTGCTATGCTATGTGGACTATTAAATATAAAAGGCTAGTTGACCCAAAAAATTTTTGCTCTTAAATAGTTAATAATCGTTCTACTATACCGTACAAAAAATCCCATAATTTTTTGAGACCTTTAAAACACTAACAAAACTATAACTTGAAATGCAACTTGGAAAGCTCGATTGAAACAGAGTCCGCCATGATTATCTGTGGCATGACGCATAGCGGCATAGGGATGTTCGATGTTGAGAAAACACAATGTTAAAACATCGATGTTTTTGCTCTTAACATAGATTATATCGTAATGCCTGCTTAAATCTAGCTATAAGAGAGCCTTCAAATGTATTCATATCCATTTATTAGGTAAATATTTCATTTACATGTCATTAAAATTTGAATTATTAATAATAATTCAATGTAGGTATGTACGAAAACCCATATAAGATCGATAAATCAAAAAAAATCGGACATTCCTAAAAACGTAGAGTGACGTCACGGATCTCGACAAGATGGCCGACTAGTGTTTCAGACGCGTGGGTAAATGCGAGTAAATATTTTTTTTTCATTTTAAATTTTTACAGTCATCTTCTACTTTTATGTAATAAAAGTGATATATTTGGGATACTGATGTGAAATACTATATGAAATAAATATTGTTTTATTGAATTTCAATATGAGTCAACTAGCCTATTGGTGGATATCAAACACATCCATAGCAATCTAGCATATAGCACATCTCTGGTGGAAAAACAGCCTTCGACAGATGTGGCCAGTTTGCGGATCCTATCATATGAGTAATGTCTACTATTTTTGCTCAATTGGTTAGTAATTTTGTTCATTCTGTTTCCAGAACTGTGACCAAAATGTGATGTACACCAACTGCCCCGGTGGAGACCCCAGGCCTTCGGGAACTGAACTCATAGCGTTCTCGGACACAAATGTTTTGCGATCCAGTGGCGAATCATTGCAGAAATTATGGACTTGGTGGTTCCTTACTGTATACTACTTCCGACTTATTATCCGCTCCCTTGAAAATACTCGAAATATTGAAATGCGACACAAAGGTAAACCAATATCCAAAACTTAAAGATGAATATTTGTATTTTAAATTTTTTGGTATATTTAATTGAATCATTTTAGATTTTATTAATTAAAATTAAAGTTCCAAATAATAAAAAACTAAAACTGAACTACCTATCTGAAACTGCCAACCTGTAAATAATTATATATATAAAACCTGCGCCAAGTCCCCTACACTTCAGATCTTAATTTCTCCATTTATCATTTAGATTTTCGTTTCGCATAGCGCATATGCAAGAAAATATCAAAACATTAGATCTTAATTATATATTAGGTAATGTTAATAGTGGTAATTAATGTAAAAAAATATTTATCCAACAATCAGAAAAGCTTGGAATTCTAGAATTCTCGAATTTGTTTACAAAATAAGACACTTTATGTATGCTTATGTATATGTTCTTTCTACATTGTTGTATTCAAGTTGTGAAATATATTTTTTGATATTCAATATTTATTTTAGTTTCCTTGAAAACAACGAGCATTTAAAACTTGAACCGTTTACGAACCAAAACTATTGTTAGAAGCCGAGTAAGAAAAGAACCGAAATCGTCGTAGAACCGATAACCGATGGGGTAGACGAGTTCTCGAATGGAGGCCACGAACGGGTAAACGTAGTGTAGGACGCCCCCCGATCAGATGGAGGGATGACCTTCGCAAGATGGCTGGCAGGGACTGGATGCAGAGGGCCGAGAGTAGGATTGATTGGGAGAGGCCTACGTCCAGCAGTGGACTGATACGGGCTGATGATGATGAGTAAGAAAAGATATACCATCCAAAACCATGTTCACAAATGTGGAAGGCTTTAATCATTTAATCAGCGGTTATTGCAAGGCCCAAGGTAAACTAGAGTGGTTCGATCAATGTATTAGATAAGGTGTAATTGGATACTGAGGTTAACCCTGCTATGAACCAAACAAACCCATACAGTCTCCCCGGAGACGTAAACATCACTAGAGGTAACTAGAATGTCTCTCCAAGGACTTATGTTCACGATTCAAGATTCAGTCCCAGAATAACTAAGACTAATCCAGGCTGAGACAGAATAATCATTAGCATGGCATAGAATAATTTTCACAACATTAGTTTCTGCTTAAAAAGGCAAAGAAATTAATACATGGAGTCTCATTATCATTAAGATTTTATCAATAACGACTTTAAATCATAACTTTTCATCTAGTTTAGAGAGTATAATGTAACTGTAAAATAATTTTGAAAGTAGCTTTTTGAAAAAATGTTAACCTTATGAGACCCTTTTAGGTTTTACTCTATCTTAGGCCCGTATTAATAGTCTGAGCTCAAACCCGCCCTCAAGAGCGAATTCAGCTGATACACTCTCAAGATCTGATCACCATTTCAAGTAGGTCATTTATTAATAAACCAATCTTGAGTGCGTCATCACGTGATGTCTTTCTCAAGTCGCGGTTCGGATGTAATCAGCAAAAACGTTATCAAGTGTGAGTTTGACAGTTCTCTTGAGAACTTAGTTTTGTTTATTAATACGGCGTTACTGACGTGATACCCAATTCCTAAACGCGGACCTAAGTTACTTTTATTATCAGGAACGCCATCTTGAAGTCGTTCTCAAGATTGACTTTTGAGTTGAGAGTGATTTATGAATACTGACCTTAGACCGACAATTTAAACCTGGTGGTTTGTACCTGGATGGGTGACTTCTACAGACATTTTAATTTGAATAAGACACGTTAAGCAGTAGGACCCGGTTGATAGTCGCTCAGTAGCAGTCGTTAGACCATGTCAGAAGCCTACGGGTGATCTGAAACAACTCTGACAATTAGATTAGGTCATTTATTTTTTCAATATATAAGTGACTGGTTTACAGATATCACCAAAGCACCGAGTCAGTGGATACAATATAATAATTCTTAAAATAATCAATTATACAATAAAATTAGTGTAAATTAGTGTTGCTGTTAAGATAGCAATATATATTTTTATACAGAGAACACCATGGATCGACAAAAACATCAGCATCTTTTACTGCGAATTAAATCTACGTCATAAATAGGTTTGGTCACGCTTAGTTTATGTGGAATATCTAATACATTTGATGATACCTACTTACCCTACATTTATCACTATAATATATACCCAGAGAAAAGGGTTTTAGCCCTTTGTTAAAACGCTATGGCATAAAACTTGTTACCTGTTTCGTTAGCCAGAAGTTCTCAAATGGAAGTTTCATTAAAATAGTTTTTGGATTTCAATAATAATTAAATGAATTTAACTAAAACAAAACTTTTATCACAGTGAATTTTGAAATATTGGGAACATACTACTGTAAGTTCTCAATATTCACATAATATCTATCATAAATATCATACTACTGTATGTTCCCAATATTTAAAAACACTTCATATAATTTATGATAGAACTTTGCTTTAGGTAAATTCATTAATAGTAGTAGTTCTAAAATCTTAATTATACAATGATGTTTTCAGAATTAAAACTATAATGAGCCATTACTACAAATTATTATATATCAACGGATATCACCCACTTATATTGTTAAAGTCGGCAATTAGACCGATAGTTTCGACCGATTTCTGTCGGTCTAATTGCCGACTTTAACAATATAAGTGAGTGATATCCGTTGATATATAATAACGATGTATTCACGTAGTTTTTAAAACGCGAATACTCTTTCTCAATATACTGAGGGATTCCCTGTAAAATATCCCGGCCTCAAGAATTTGTATGCATAATCAATACTCAATGCCATTATTTAACGGCACGAAGCGTCGATGGATGCCATAAAAACACAACAAATAGGCCATAAGCCATAATTCGTAAATGGGATATGGGTAATATTCGTAAATAATCGTTTAGATGCAGTCAATAGCAGCGTTTTAGTCTCTTGGAGGTAGGATTTCATGTTGGCTTCGCAGGGTAAGTACTTACATCTTACCTATTTATGCTGTCACTTAGCCATGTTTCTGATGCGAAGGGTAAGTGAGCCAATGAAATTTATGGTTACTATATGATATGCTGGATAAGAATGCTTGGAATATCATGGACGGAATTTCGTACAAATGCATCCATCCTACAAGAATTGGGCATCAAGCAGCGTCTATCCTCTGTAGTTCAGGCTCGCATTCTGACGTTCTTTGGGAACGTGTCTCGGCGTGGAGTTGAATCAATTGAGCGATTGGTGGTCCAGGGCAAGGTTGACGGTACCCGAGCGCGCGGCAGGTCGTCGACGCGATGGACGGACCAGATCAGGGCAGCCGTGGCCGATCTTCATGTCTTCATCCAGAGGAGACGCCGTAGCGTCATCACTCTGGACGAAGCAGCTCGACAGTTACGTTCACTCCCGAGCTTGTAGCGGGAACTCTTGATAAAAGCTTCAATCTTCAGATCTTGCTCAAATTATCCAATTCATTCACCATACTGTCACTCGCAAACATTCTCTGATTAACTTAACGTGATATTAAACACAAAATAGCCACTGTAGACATTATAAGTAACAAAAATTATCAAATAATTTTGCAACCGTCGTTTCCCGCCAAGTTCTTGAGTTGAGAACCGCTGTCCAATCACCATCCTGTTGGCGCGTTAATGAATTAACTTTTGACAATATGCCGCCGAGTGCCAGAAACTTTGGACCGTAACTTGGGTGTAAAAATTTAAACACGGTTGCCACGGGCCATTGAGGGGTTAATGGGACAAAGACGGGACATTTGGTCCCGCTATGGACAAATAAGATTTGAGCGTTTTGTGTACTTTATGCGGTGTTTTGGGGTATTTTTTGGAAGGTTTTCTGTGAAAATGTTTTATATTTTCATATTTTCTAAATTTTTTTTATATTTTCATAATTAACATTAACGAGTATTTTTAAGAAAACGGTGAAGGATAATAAGAAGTAAGTAGGTAATACTTATTCTAGTTCTAATGTGAATACAGAATTAAAATGCATCGTTCCTCTGAAAGTAGGAGGATAGCAATATGACTACCAATTGTGATTATACTTAAGAGCCTTCATAGAGCCAACTAGCGCCGGCAATCTTGAAAAAATAATATCTTCCAATTTAATCAATTTTATTAAAAAAGCTATTTACAAAATGCTTATTAGGATGAATACTATTTTTCAATATACAATACATGGCATAATTGCGATAAGCTAAGTTGTAGTTCACAAATGTGCCAAAATCGGACGTTTTTCGCAATTATGCGAACTACAACTTACCGAAATTGAATCACGTTATAAATAAGCATTTAAAAAATAGTAACGTCAATTTCTGGTGGTAATTGAAATGTCTAAAAAAATATTTTCAAATATGTGTTCAGCAATGGGATGACAGAGTAAAATACACTATTCAAATACTCAAAGTCCATTGAGATGCTGTCGAGTGATACATTTCAAATGTAAAAGTTATATAAAAATCTCGGAATCCTGAAATGTTGACATCTGAATGGCGGCCTCGGATGAAAGCAGCCGTTAAACAGACACCCATTATGGATGCCCTGCATGGATATTGGCACAAGCCATAAGAGAAAGGGATAAAATGGAGAAAAAGACATTGCCACTTTTCAATGGAGCTTTGCCCCACCTACAAAACTACTATCTTCCAATTTAATCAATTTTATTAAAAAAGCTATTTACAAAATGTTTATTACGATAAATACTATTTTTTAAATGCTAATTTATAACGTGATTCAATTTCGGTAAGTTCGGTAGTTGTAGTTAGCATAATTGCGAAAAACGGCCGTTTTTGGCACATTTGTGAACTACAACTTAGCTTGTCCCAACTATGCCATGTATTGTATATTGAAAAATATCGTAATAAACATTTTGTAAATAGCTTTTTTAATAAAATTGATTATATTGTAAGATATTATTTTTTCAAGCTCATATCAGGCGCTTATGTCAGCAGCTCAGTGATAAATATTTTATCACTTGAACCACACAGAAATAAGTAATAAGTCACTGTCAACGACATCTCGCGTCGATATTCTCCCAATTTGAGTTCTGATAAGTTGGCAGTTCTTATTTTTTTCTTTTGTTTCTTGGTCTTTTCAACATTCAGCTTCATTACAATGGTTAGAATACAATGGAATATTGAATTCAATAGGAAGTTAGATGAAGAGTGCTCTTTTGTTAATAACTGTATCAATTTCAATTTCGAGTGTTGGACTTTGTGAATATTGTTTGATTCATCGTATTCAATTATTTTATTGTTTTAATACTTTATTGGTTTTAATTACTTTCTTGAAAGCTAAATAAACTAAAACTAAATAAATTACCCCTACATACTATATCTGATTTCGTCTTTAATGATGTTATTCATAAATCTAGTCAAACCTCCCTTCCCTTAAATCGTGTTGCTATCTCTTTCACACTTCGTTAAAAAAGGTTAAGATAGAAAGGGACAGGGGGCCTAAACGGTGGCGTAACTTTAAATCACGTTTATGAATACGCGCCTAAGAGTGTACAGGAGACTTACTATGGTCCCAGGTTCGATTCCCAGCCAGGGCAGCCATGTATGTACGGTAGAACACAGAGAAAGGTGTACAGAAGAGTTTTAAGGTTGAGATTTTCCCAAAAACTACATAACCTATTGCAAAAATTCTTTAAGTGTTTGATAGACAAAAGTTAAAACTATGTAACTGTAAAATAATTATTAAATTCGAACCTGTAGTTTTTGAGAAAATCTCAACCTTATTGTGGCCCCCTGCATACTTATCTCTGTCTTCGACTGTACCAGTTAAAATTATCCTCGGTTTTTTCGACGGAAAAACTTACGTACATTTACCGAGTGCTCTCAAAACGGCGAATGAAAACATCGTGATAAAACTTGCATGTCTTAGAAGAAAAAAAAATTCTAAAGCATGTAAAATCCGCCAACCCGCACTGGGCCCGCGTGGTGGATCATGGCCCGAGCTTCCTCGTGTAAGGGAAGGTCTGTGCCTGAGCAGGACAATATAAGTAGACTGATGATGATAATGTCCAGATTTGAGCCACTAATACAAATTAGTCTCGTCCCAACCTAGAAACCTAGATTATTATAACCTCTCTCTCTCACACACACACACACTAACCACGACCATCACCACTCACATACACCTAATTAGTACCTAATGCTTATTTTCTTATTTTCCTATTTCTGTTTCTAAATGGGGAGGGCCTGGTGATCTGTAACACAGGCTTACACCTAGCACAGACGCCAGACTCTAGCATCTTAGAACCATACATTGTTATTGCTAGTTGTATCTTGTACCTACAATTCTTTGATGTGAGTTAAATAAAGATTTTTATTATTATTTATTATTATTATTACAATCTGGTAGCAAAACGATATTCTTTTCACAAACAAAATTACCTCTAAAGGGTTCGTGACCGAAATATCCGAGGCGATCCCACCAAACTATCCAATATCCCACCCGATAATATCAAATTGATATTAGCTATCGAAACTTTAGGAATATATTTTCGGCTATAAGTACGTACGGTCAATGGTGTTAACTTTCAATCACAGTATCAGTTCCATGTTCCCTACATATAATTTTTGGAATGCCGGATTGATTTTTTAATCGTTTAATTTTCTATTTACATGAATACTCTAAATAACTTGACATTGGAGAAATGAATAAGAGTAGAAGCCATTCAAATAAAAATAGAATAGAATGTTCCCTACAAAAACATCCAAGTTTTAGTTATTTGAATTCCTGTATTTATTAAACCAATTGACAAGGTCTAAAAATTACTAAGCTTTTGAAAGAAAAATACCATTTCAAGATTTTGTCGCTCTGAATAGGTTATCTCAGTCGAAGACAGAGATAAGTATACAGGGGGCCTCAATAAGGTTGAGATTTTCTCAAAAACTACTGGACCGAATTTAATAATTCTTTTACAGTTACAAGTTTTAACTTTTATCTATCAAATAGTGAAATAATTTTTGCAATAGGTCCAGTAGTTTTTGAGAAAATTTCAACCTTAAAAACTCTCCTGTAGACCTTTCTCTGTGTTCCACCGTACGTAAAATTTTTTCGTAGATAAATTCCGAGAAAAAAAAATGTTTTGTGTAAAATTAGGCATTCCGGAAGTAGGTACTGTGGCTCTGACGTAGTATGCAAAGGGAATCTAACCCATATAGCCAAATAATAGGTATGGACAACAGCAGATCAATGGTAACACTTGCAGTACGATTTTAAATCTTACGAAGAACATAATAAGAACGGTAGAAAGTGAACACTTGATCTGCTGTTAGCTGTACATTGTATTATTATTTGTGACATTTTTTTTGACATTGCTTTTAGGTAGTCATCATATTTGGCGAGTCCACAAGAAAAATAGCAATGAACACACTTTCATCATGTTCTAATTTATTCACCGAGCATGGATAATGCGTAATTCAAATTCTGAATGAACACACTCTTACAAATACCGAAAACGTCCGAAACATTACATAGTGCTACTAGCCATGTATCTAGTTTAACCTCACTTCTATTAAACCGTGTTTATGTCCCTTTCACATTTTTGTTAGATAATAAATCACATTTATGGCTAAGGGCGCATTCAAATCTGTCTGTATTTTGAATACGCCCTAATTATTAAGATACATAACCGCGTTTGTCCGTCTTCAATTTCATCTTCTCTTAAGGCGCTATATGGTTGTCAAAAGCAAGAGTGAGACACAAGATGCCCCGCAGCGGCGGAGTGAAAAGCACGGCCTCGATATTCGTATTTTTATGAATTTTGGCAGGGAAATAAAAATACGCCCAAAAATCAAATTTTATTAAAACAAGCTCCCGTATTTATAGTACCCTACATTTTGAGATACATTTTGTATGAATAACTATTTCGGTTTAGATATAATTTTCATTTTAAATGACATGGAAGGGGTATGTTTGCGATTTTTTTCTATCGAGCGAAGTTTGTCCAATCGTGTATCGGTATTCAAGGACTATTTAAGGATTGCCTTAAATAGACACCCCAAGATTGCTATATATTTTTTTCAGACGTTTAATTTTAGTAGTTAGTGTCGTAGCCTTCATAGTAAAAGTCTATATCCGCGCAATCGAAACCTTAATCCACATTCATTTATTCATAAACATTGTATTCGAATGACTTACATAATAATATAATAATTTAAATTAACTATCGATTACTAAGTACACAAATTCAATTTAAAAAAAAAACATTTATATAAATAATAATAATTTAGTCAATTCATCTACAAAAGTCGTCAATGGAATATCAGCACTTTTCCAACAGATAATCTCTCAATTTTGTCTTAAATATGTTCAAGCTATGTATGGATTTTAATTCCTTAGGCATTATATTAAACTAACCTATTATTCTATTAAACACCAAAAAGATACTTCGCTACTTTGAATAACCGCGTTTGTCCGGCATAATCCATCTTCAATTTCATCTTACATTCAGGTCAAATGCAAGTTTTACTTACAGCAATCTTGTTTGACCTTGTATATTTCCATAAAATTCAGTAAACAATGAAGTTCAACGTGGTCCCAAAGGCATAAAATAATGAAGAAGGGTTTTTTCATTAGCCCTACAAAAAGGCCTTATGGGCCACTCGTAAAATTATTCAGACATGAAGTACACCTGAGCGAGCCTTACAAGGGCTCATAAAACCAAATCCATCTGGGAGTAGGATCACCAGATTTCGTTGCTTTTTTAATTTAAAATTTCACGTCTATTCATTTAAAATTTTTGTTAGGTACCTCTTTACAAACATCGAAGTTGATTTAATTTTGAAAGCAATTTTTCTATTTCGACCCTTATAACAAAAACTTATCAACAATAAAAACACGACTTCAGAAAATGACTTTTAAACATTTGCTAAATAATCACTCACAAAATAGATATTTTCATTTATTTCATTAATGGACTCGACAGTTCGTCATTTGCCAATGTCATGCACCTACAGAATATTTAAGATATCAATGTCTTCTTTTTGTCCAGGGGAGTCGCCGTGGCGTCATCACCCAGGACGAAGCAGCTCGACAGTCACGTTCACTCCCGAGCTCGTAGCGGGAACTCTTGATAATTGCTTGAAACTTCAGATCTTGTATGAGTTATCCAATAACTTCACTATACTGTCATTCGCGAACATTTTCTGATTAATTTAACGTGATATTAAACACAAAATAACCACTGTAGACAAAGGAAAATTATCAAATAACGTCGCAACCGTCGTTTCCAGCCATTTTCAAGAGAACCAAGATAGATATTATTAACATTCAACGTAACCACTTCGGTATTACCGACTTAGTATCATCATCATCAGTCTATTTATATTACCCCACTGCTCGGGCACAGACCTTCCCTTACATCGAGGGAGCTGGGGCCATGATCCACCACGACCGGATTAGTATGACAATCACGAAAATGATATACTTAAATAAGATACGAAATACTTGAGGTATAGCTGGTTCGCTCACAACAGAAATTGACAGCATACAAGCGAACTGAATGGTACGAGTAAGATAAATACACTTGCAAGTCCGAATGCAAGACAGTAGACGAGCGACTGTGAGTTAAGCAGTCATCGATGATACATGAAATACATGAGATATTGATGGATTCCTCTCGCTTCGCTTGATTCGCTCATCTGCTGTATTCCTCGACAGTAAATGAGCGAATTTAAGGAATGTTGCCATCAATATCTTTTGAAGCACGACATGTCAAAGTTGAAGGTCAATATAACAAAGCCAAAGTATAGTGGCCTCGACAGAGGCTACATATTTGTGCCGTTTGGGGTAGAGACGCTGGGTCCGTGGGGGCCGGGAGCCATGGAAATTTTGAAAGATTTGTCGGCGCGGCTCGTGGACTCCACGCGTGACCAAAATGCTGGCCTGTATTTCGCCCAAAGGATCAGCCTAGCGATCCAGAGGGGAAATGCCGCCAGCATTTTGGGCACGTTGCCGGACAACGGGGATCGGTTGAACTATCTGTAATGCTAAGCCATTCTGATAGATCAACCGAACTATTGTATATATAGTTTTTAGTTTAGTTTATATTTAATATATTTATTTAATAACAAATCATTAGCATTAGCAATTTACATAAACAAACAAAAAATTATATGAAAAATTTAAAAATAAAATTCTAAAAATGTACCTACTTGGACGCGGTATTCCAGCTGTGACTGGCCTCTACCAGTCACAGGTAGAACACCGCGTCCAAGTCGCTCCCATGCGGCAGGGTGCCCAAGAGAGCGGCTGCGTTACCTCTTTGTATGGCCAAACTTATTCGTTGGCCAAGGTACGCACCCGCTCTCTTGTCACCCGTGACGTCGACCAGACGACTCGACAATTCTTTATAGAATTGCCGAGCGTCCGGTCCCCACGGGCCCATCGTCTCCACTCCAAACGGCACAAATGTATAATTCTGACTGAGGACAGCATATTTGCGCCGTTTGGAGTTCTCCGCCGAAGCCGCCGCCGCGCCCGCGCTAGAGGAGGTCGCCTGCAGGTGGGTTTATATTTTCTAGGTTAGTATTATAATAGTTATTTTTTATTGTTTAATGAATAAATACCTTCTCCACAAAGCCAAATGAGTTCAAAATAACAGAAGTATTTATTTTCCCCATCTCGATGTTACTTTACGAAAAGAGACAGGAAAATTCTCACGCTTTAATACAGCAACCTTCACCTTTATGCAAACGTTACGTAGAGAGAATGAATACCTTCAAAGTAGATTACAGTTATTATTACTCTCCTATTTCAAGCTCTGGGACGTCTCCTAGGAAATCTGCTTATGGAATCCGCAACGAAGTTAATCAAGCGGAAACAGTAGGCAACTAAGTTAGTCAACTTACTCGATACTTAGTTTAGCACTAGCGTTGTGTAGTAATCGATTGTTGAGGCTTTGATAGTTAACAGGTAAAACCATCCTAATATCGATTGATGTCAGATCATCGGTCGTAATCATAATAAGAACTTAGATCGGTGAAGGGATCGAGGTTCGTGTAGACGTTAAAAAATATTGTACAGCTAACAGCAGATCAAGTAACACTTTGGACTTTGGACCGTTCTTATTATAATATTTCCAGAAAAATTGAAAGTCTCAGTAGTGAAACCAATACATAAGAGAAGTGCCAAAAACGAGATGTCAAATTACCGTCCGATTGCATTGATACCCATTCTATCTAAACTAGCTGAACGACTAATATACGATAGAATATACTCGTACTTCGAGAAGAACAATATTCTTGTAGATCAACAACATGGTTTTAGAAAAGACAAATCCACAAACACTGCTATTTATGACCTTTTAAACGTTATCATGGAAGGTTTAAATAAAAAAGAACACGTTGCGGCTATCTTAATGGACATGACTAAAGCGTTTGACTATGTAGACCACAAACGGCTCCTGTCTAAACTTTACAGCTACGGCATACGAGGAAAGACATATAACCTATTGCAATCTTATATAGTTAATCGCCGGCAGTATTGTGAAATAGGTAACATATGTCACAAAACAAGAACAGAAACTTCTTACAAATCCTCTATAAGAATGACAAACTACGGGGTGCCACAAGGAAGCATATTGGGCCCTTTGTTATTTATAACGTATATAAACGACCTTCCTAATGTTATCCCCTACTCCACAGTGTTGTATGCCGACGACTGCACAGTGGTAATGACAAACCGTGATGCCAAAAATCTCGAACATGATATTAGTAACTCCATCTCAATAGTTATACAATGGTTGGAGAATAATAACCTAAGGATTAACCTACCGAAAACTAATATTATACAATTTTATCAACCGCAGGGAAATCCACCAACTTTGAACATAACATACGATAATCATAACATTGGCATTACTAATGACGCTAAATTTCTAGGATTACACATAGATCGACATTGTAACTGGAAAATTCATATCGAGGAACTGTGTTCCAAAATAAACAGTTTTATCTACCCGATACGTAAATTAACTTACACAATTAACAAAGAAGCCTCCTTAACTGCATATTACGGGTATGTACACTCCATTCTTCGATATGGCATTATTTACTGGGGAAATTCTACAAATAAAAACGATATTTTTAAAATGCAAAAGAGATGCATGAGAGCCATAACTGGTATAAAGCCATGGGAAAGCTGTAAACCCTATTTCATGAGCCTCGGGGTATTAACTGTTCCGTCGCTGTACATTTTAGAGTGCATATGCATGATTAAAAAGTACAACTCCAGATATCAAGTGCGAAGTACAATGCATACAAGAAATCTGCGTCACGGAACTGATCTGGTCACACCGTTTGCGAAATGTGCCCTTTTTAAAAAAAGCGTGTTCTATATGGCAATTACACTTTATAACAAGTTACCGGTTGTAGTGAGGGACTTGACATACGATAAATTTAGACATCAAATGACTACAATATTGAAACGAAAATGTTATTATGACATCAGGGAATACATGACTGACAAATATATAGAATAATTATTTACTTTACTTTTTAATTTTGACATTTAATAATTTCATAATGTAATGATTAACTTGACATTTATTATGTATTTAAATATTTGCACATTACAGTATTGTGGTAGAAAGTAGCGAGCGACACATTATATTAAGACCATTGTAATACCTACTTTCAGCAAATAAATTGTTTGATTGATTGATTGATTGATTGATTTATCTACGTTGTAAGATTTAAAATCGTGCTGCAAATGTTACCATTGATCTGCTGTTGTCCGTACGATGGAATACAGAGAAAGGTGTACAGGAGAGCTTTTAAGGTTGAGATTACCTCAAAAATTAAATGACCTGTTACATTTTTTTTAGATAAAAGTTAAAACTATGTAACTGTGCAAGAATTATTAAAATAGGTCGAGTAGTTTTTGAGATATTGACCATATTGAGGCCCCCTGTATAAAAAGTGGCAAAAAACCGCCGTTTTCTCGTGGACCCACTAAGTTGACCCACTAGTGGGACCACGAGGGAGACTTATTTCTCGTAGACCCACTGCTTGATACGGACACAATTCACATAAGTCAAAGTCAAAGTCAAATTTCTTTATTGCAAGTAAGCACGTTGAGTACATTTTTGCACGTCAATATATTTTTTGAATTTACATTTACACCACTTTGCAAGGAAAAGGTGCCAACGCTGAGGAGAAAAAGTGGCAAAAAAAGGGCATTGAATCATCTTCAGTTTTGTAGGACTTTGCATAATGAGTCGTGTCTCTTTCGGCCGAGCGCTGCGCCTACTGAAGAATGTATATGTAATCATTGAGGTCGTATTGCATTGGAACTTCTTATCTAATGCGTTAATAGACATTTTTCCGGAAGTATTATGCCTGAAAAGAATTTAGTTTTAGTTAAAAACTCTTTTGTTTATGTTCACGTTTAAGACTACTACTATCGATACTATCGATACAAATAAGTTGCCCAACGCTAACGTACAACAGAGCAACTTAGATTCCTGATTTAGCTATTGAGGGATTGCTAACCACATGAAGGGTGGAAAATGGATACTGTTGTATGTTCTAGGCGAAAACTTCTTCAATCAATCTCTAGCGGTTACTGTTGAAGTCTAATTTATTTGTCTTTACTGTAAGATGAAAGTCTAAGTAAGCTCATCTTTTGGAAAACAAAAACATAACAACATTGATCTCCTATAAACAACTAGATACAGTCTGCCTTCTAAAAATGTCCGAGCGCAAAGAAGGCCCAAACGGATGAACCCTCATTTGCTTTATTGGACATTATTTGGACGTTAACAATGGACTCTTATTTGGAAGTTTATTTTAAATTGTTTTAGTAAGACCTTTGTGTATCTAGTTGTTTATAGGAGATCAATGCATAATAAACGTAGTATGAAACATTTGCATGCCGTAACGGGTTAAATATGCGAAATTGATCTGTAGTACAGTCGAAGACAGAGATAAGTATACAGAGGGCCTCAATAAGGTTGAGATTTTCTCAAAAACTACTGGACCGAGTTTAATAATTATTTTACAAAATAAAAAAAGAGAAAATGACATTGCCACATTTCAATGGAGCTTTGCCCCACCTACAAAACTACGTGACCATTTAAGCTGTTCCTATCATTTTGTTGGGGACTTATTACAGGTTTCATATTGCATAATCATAGTCAGTATCATTTTCTACCACTCTCGCAACTCCTATAGAATAATAACAAAAAGAATGAATAATTCGCTTCGATTTCTAACCATTTTCTAAATTCTTAATTAAGCGGTTTTTTTGGACTCGCAACTTTTACATAACTTTAATTTAAACCAATAATTTTAATAAAAAAACGGAGATACTTTTACATTTATTCGTTATCTTGTACAACTTGCGGTTGATAGTGGGGCAGAATCTGGCATTGTCATTTCATCCTTAGAAACTCTCCTGTACACCTTTCTCTGTGTTCCACCGTACCTATACTCTGACAGCTTTTATGTTATATTGTGGATACAACTTGACCAATGAATCACAATTTCGTTTAGTATAATAAATCTAACCTAAACCAAAACTGTACCCTAACCCTTCTTGTACCTAGTAAGTTATATAACCTAATAATAACATGCTTTATAAGATTACCGAAGTTTATTCAGACAAATGGTCCTGCGGATTTGGGCCATACCCGTCCATGTAATATTTAGTTAGTTCGTGAATTAACAACAAGTTGAAATAACATTAATTTCAGTTGACGGAGATTGATGCGAGTGAGCAGCGATAAAGCTGGCTATTCAACCGCGTCTGCTGCAGTTTATTGCTAGTTAAAATCGCAATATTGTCTAGGGTGCAAAATGAACTTTGTTATCCGCGTAAAATGTAGCGGGCATTAACATAATCCGAAACTAGGCGAAGTGCATAAAGAAGCTGGATTTATAAGGAGTTTAAATGGGAAATGAAGGAGAATAGATTTTAGTACTCATAAATGTTCTAACAACATTAGAAGTATAAATTATGTCAGACAACTTTTAAGACATGTAGGTACTTACACTACACTACACATTAAAATAAGTTCAGTATCCAGTTCAGTTGTCTGAACTAGTGAGATTTTTTTCCCATTTGTTCAGTTGAAAATAAGACTAATTTTCCGCCCGGTTTCATTTTCAATCTCTACTGATAAATAAACCACACACAAAAACGACAAAACACACAATTTATCCCAAACCATTGAGGAGCTCGGTGGCTCAGTGGTTGGGTCAATGGACTTGCAATACGGAGGTCCTAGGTTCGATTCCCAGCCAGGGCAGCCATATACCAATGAGTTATTCTCGGTTTTTTCGACGGAAAAACTTACGTAGGTACATTTATCAGTGCTCTCAAAACAGTGAAGGAAAAACATCGTAATAAAACCTGCATGCCGTAGAGGAAGATAAAAATCTGAGGCATGTGAAATCCGCCAATCCGCACTGGGCCCGCGTGGTGGATCATGGCCCCAGCTCCCTCAATGTAAGGGAAGGTCTGTGCCCGAGCAGTGGGGCAATATAAATCTATAGACTGATGATGATTCCAAACCATACAAATACAAATAATTATATATAAACGGATACTCACTTATATTGTTAAAGTCGGCAATTATACCGACAGTTTCGACCGATTTCGACGGTCTTTTTCAAGGTGAGCGCGCTACGCCCGCGTCGCCGTTGACGTTTCTTCGCTCACTGCGGATCAGCGCCCTCTGTGCGCGCTCCGACATAACTTGTCCCGCCGCCGACAACGGTCCGTTCGATGGCTGTAGCTGGATTCGTTGATCGATCTCACTTGTCGGGGAGTTACATACAAATACCCATAACACCTCTCAAAAAGCTTAAAAATAGCCAATCCAAAAATCTCCCAATCACTGTCCCGCTTTCTCTGTCTCGAAATTCTCGAATTAACACACAGCATTACAAGTTACATTACACGGTGAGTTATTTGATGAATTATTAATGCATTTAAGAGGATAATCAACTTGTAGCAGACGTCTGGATAATGGACGCAATAAGGGATTTGCGTGACTGGATTTGTTGGGATCTCTCGGATGGTTTGTTTGTTCAGTTTTAAAATACTTTGACCCTTGGCATTAAGAGATATCCATAGGAGAAAGAATAAATATTAAAAGATTGGAATTTCTATTCTATTTTTATTTGAATGGCTTCTACTTTTATTCAAGAGATAATTTCGCCAATGTCAAGTTACTTAGAGTATTGATGTCAATAGAAAATTAAACGAATAAAAAATCAATCCGCCATTCCAAAATGGTGGCGGATCTCAATTAATTAATGATTTTTTTTTTCGCTTGGGTGACGAGGCAGGATGCAGGCTCAACTCAATAAAGTTGAGATTTTCTTAAGAACTACTGGACTAAAAATTATTTTACTACCTAGTATTGCACAATATTTTCAAAAATCAGTCGAGTATTATTTAGGAAATCTTAAACTTAAATAACTCTCCTTTAAAACTTTCTCCGTGAGACCGTACAGAAATATTATATTTGCAAGAGCTTCATTCATCTGACGAGAAACAGTTTAAGTTAAACTGTTCTGTAGTGTCAAGTGTTCAAGATCTACTTTAGAATAGAGGAGTAAGTGATTTTTTCTTGCCTATTATACGCTATAAGAAAATATATATACGAAACAGTCATTCCGTGGCACTCTCTTTTCCAACAAAGCCCCTGTAATTCAAATCTGTGGGTCTCTCAAAATGTACATGTGTGACAGGGACAGTGCTATTGCGCTGATATAGTGGTGTCTCTGTTCAGCCATGACATGGTGTGATTTCATCATTTTGAAAAAGGTAATAGTTGCTCATAGAATCAGCAAACTGATGTGGCAGTGGGCTGGTGACATCCGTCGTAGAACCGTCAACCGTAAACGAATTCTCGAATGGAGACCACGAACGGGTAAACGTGACGTGAGACGCCCACCGACCAGATGAAGGGATGATCTTCGAAAGGTGGCTAGCAGAGACTGGATGCAGAAGGTAGTAGAGCGCGAGGAAATATAAATTATTAAAAGAAATAACAGTTCAGGGGACGAGTGGAAACCTCAAATATTTTAGGGGACGAGTGGGCACAGGGTGCGAATTTCAGGAGACCAGTGGGTACTGACCCGTCTGAGAGTCTGTTGAGTGGCGTGCTTTGGGAGACCTCCAAAATTGGACTGATACGGCCTGACGATGATGTGTGAATAATGATAGATAGATAGATAAACACTTTATTGCACAAAGAAGCATATACATAGAAAACAGAGAGTAAACAATTTGTACAAAGGCGGCCTTATCGCTCAGAGCGATTTCTTCCAGCCAATGTTAATGGTTCTGAACCGAAATTATTCCTAAATGCCACCAGCACCAGCTTAAACCAAACCAGTGAGTTTAATCCGACTATATCTAATAATTCCCAAAGAGTTGCACCTATTCGAAAAACTTTATCGTCTCAAAATGTAGAATCACAAAATTCTGAATTCCCGGCGAAAGCGGAATCTGACGTAGGTATGTGCTTTAAATCCAAAGGACGCTTACTTCAAAGGTTTTCAAAGAAGCACCTAACATAACTAGAGCCTCTTCCTTCACTTTAAAATTGCTATCTCCAAAGTTTTCTATACCCATGCAATTTGTTTATTCTTGTTTTCGCACATTATACAGTAAACAAAGATTAAGATTATTCAAAGAATTTTACAAGTTCTGAAGATTTACGAGAAATGAGGTCAGGTAAATAAGGCTTTGAAGGAAAATTTCGTGACAAGCTCAGCGGAAGCCAATTTAACGGCTTTGTGGCTTGAAGTCTTCAAAATTAGAGGACATAATCTGTTTATAGAAAATCTTCACTCTTTAAAAATCATTCCAGACCGGAATGATCAACTATTTGACGCGGATCAAATAGTTGATCGGTGTGTTGGTCACACACCGATCAACTATTTGATCCGCGTCTATTCCGTTCTATTAGCCGAGTTCTACTGATAGAACTACACGAGAAAAAATCCGCATACTTCTACGCTATTTCTATCATTCGAACAGGCGGAATATTTTTCCGGATAGATCAATAGAATTCCTTACACAAAAAAAAATCCGCCTAGTTCACTGATAGAAATGGGGTAGAACTAGATGGATTTCTGTGGGGAATTTCAAAATGCCTGAAAAACATGACCCAACTATTTTTTATATGACGAAAAAATCAACTGCAGGTACGCAAACGAATCTGCAATAATTATTTACCTTAATAAAACTTTTTTATTATTATTTGATATCAGGGTGTTGGTACAAGTCCAAGGGTCACTGCGACCTCAAAGGTATATTGTGGCCGCGCACCGAGTTCTTATATCTCGCTCCCAAGGCCAACGTCCTTCAGGAATCGTATGATGCACTTGGGTGAGAGTGTTTTAATATCCTTGGGTGGCATTATGTGTCCACCTAAGGCTCGGCTTCTGCTGTGAATGAGTGCTCCACACAGAGGTTGTGCATGGGGGTTTCCTCGGCTTCACAGCAGAATCTACAGGCAGTGGTGTCAGACAGGCCCATTCTGTTATCGACAACGATTACACACACATTCATTGATTACATTACCCCCCTAGACAAGTAATATTGACTTTGGTTATTGCTAGAAAAATAGAATGGAAAAAGTATGTCACTAACAATTATTTAGCTAAGAGAACATACGTCGACCAGATTGGGGATGTTTTAAAAAGAGTCAAATGCAGTCTACAACAAACCGACGGGCGTGCGTGAAGATATTGATGTATTCCAGGATCGCAGCAGCTGGAAGTCCATCATCTCTGCCTACCCTTTTTTTGTCCCAGGTAAAACACGTTTCCGTCGTTCACGCCTGGGGGGAGCGTGTTGATTATGTCGGTGTCGCCGTGCTGAGGGGGCGGAATACTGACTAAACTTAACATGCATGTGTATGTATAGGATGACTATAGTATTTACTCACTTACCTCTTCCAATAAGTTACATATATGTAGGTTTTCTATAAAAAAGTAACATAAAAACGAAATATGCCTGAACCAATTTATCTTTCCCTAATGTATTTGTGCCGGGAAATTCAGAATGCGGGTATCAATAAATTTATTCCTCACCCATCCCCGCCACTTACTGTAAAATATTCGAATAGTACTTCTCTATTTACACAACTACATGCGCTCTCAATATTTTCAAAGAATATAATGTATATTTTCACAAAAAAAACTGAGTCAAAAGTGGAAATAGTGGATATTTTCTCGAACCACGATGATTTGCCCAAAGTCCAATTTCTTTATTGCAAGTAAACACGTTGTGTACATTTTTGCACGACAACATATTTTTGAATTTACAGTCACACCACTTTGCAAGGAAAAGGTGCCAACGCTGAGGAGAAAAAGTGGCAAAAAACTCTTAGCAGGACATCTTTTAAAATAATAATAATACAATTATTTAATAACTAAGTATTACACAACTGTAATAATAATAATTGTTAGTAAACCACACTTTATCCCTCATACGGAACCGGCGACACACACCATGCATGTTCATCGTTTAAACCCTCAGTAGTAGGTACTAATGATTATTTTTTTAAATACTTACTCGAAGTCTTGAGAAACTTTATGTCGCCGACAACTGGTCATCAGTATATCGTCTATCCATGGGACACCAACAGCGCATTCTTTCATATTTCGGCCACACAGTGCGCAGAGGGGACGAAAATGACAATGCCAGATTCTGCCCCACCATCACCCGCAAGTTGTACAAGATGATGAATAAATGTAAAAGTAACTCCATTTTTTTTAATTTATGTACAAGCAAGCGAGTCGAAAAAAAAAAGCTTAATTAAGAATTCAGAAAATAGTAAGAAATCGAAGCGAATTATTCATTGTTTTTGTAATTCTTCTATAGGAGTTGCGACAGTAGTAGCAATATGAAACCTGTAATAAGTCTCCAACAAAATGATAGGTACAGATTAAATGGTCAAGTTTTGTAGGTGGGGCAAAGCTCCATTGAAATGTGGCAATGTCTTTTGGAGAAACTGATCGTGGTTGCGAACACCGAAGGCAAAAGATCGCGGGGTCGTTCACCAACAAGATGGACCGATCAAGTGAAATAATCGTCCTCCAAATTCTACACGATCGTTAGAAACGCGCTGGACAGGAACCGGTGGAGACAAATCATTCGCTCCAGATGCAAATCTGATGATGACCACGATCCCCAGACATGAGGGACCGACCACAGAGAGATGGGACCAGTATTTATTTATTTATTATTACAACCATTACAATTTTAACAGGATAATACCCAATAATAATTTGTAGTCAATTAAATATAATACAAAGTCTAAAATTTGTTTATTTCAAAAAGGTACAATATGAAATAAAAAAGAATCATTCAATATTTATAAAACCTAATCTAAACTATTTTTAAAAAATTTTGTTGCAGGAAGAGTACCCAAGACACTGGCAGCGTTACCTCGCTGGATCGCGATGCTAATCCGTTGCGCGAGGTAGCTGCCAGCTCTTGGGTCACCAGTGGCATCTACTACTCGTTTGCTAACCTCTTTATATAATGACCAAGCGCCGGGACCCTACGGGCCGAGGGTCTCGACCCCAAAAGCAACAAAGTTGTAAAGTCTAAAATATAATCAAAAAACAATTAAAATAATTAAAAAATGCACTAATACCTAACTCTGGTTACTTTCCCAAATAATAACAAAATCAATAAAATATCAATAACATCATTACATACACTATACTACTATCGCGTCGCAACTATTATCTACAAGACTGTTTATTACAATTTTGGCCCCGAATTGTTCGCTCGCCTTTCACATGGTGTTATTTACTTACGTAACCAGAGCTTTGTTTACAGCCCACGTTTTAGTGATAAAAATATATTGCTCCTCATTTTATTACGGGCTTTGACTGAGCCAAATCGGCAGGCTAACTGAAATATACGACCTGTATATTGAAATTTATTGAGCTATTTTGGTTTATTATGACGACTTCGTTGTGTTCAGATAAATAAGAGCTATTATTTGAATAGATATTAATGTCTTTGCGAATGTGAATTGAAAATAAGCAGTAAAGGTAAATCTTTGTTAGATTATCTTTATCAATCCATTATGGCGACCCTGTGATTGTTTGAAGGACATTAACGGACTGTACTAATTGCGAGAATTAGCTTTATGGGAATTCGAGTGCATTTAGTTTATTAAAACTCGACAGTTCATCACATTTAACATTTGGCAATGCCAATATTCAAGCTATAAAGTGAATATTCAAGATATCATACTCCTCCCTCTTCCTGCAGGGGAGTCGCCGTAGCGTCGTCACTTTGGGTATCCGCGTCTTCTTTTCTTCATCCAGAGGGGTCGCCGTAGCGTCGTTACTTTGGACGAAACTGGGACTGGAAATTACATTTGCTTTTTTCGGTAGCTAATAAAGAAAGAAAACATATTTATTTAACACCACAAATTACAGATGCACATGAACAGAATAAAGAGAAGTACAAATACAAGTAGATATAGGTACAAATATAGGCTTGGCTCAGTGGTGTCAAATGGGCATCACCTCAGCATAGTGCTGCGGCCTGACATAACGGACACAGCTGGTTTTCAACTGACCTCATAGTGACTGCACGGACGATAGCGACAATGATGGTATGCTCGAGTGTGATACAATGGTGTGTGAATGTGTATGCGTAAGGGTGTGTAGAAGCGTGGGCAGACCACCGGCCAGATGGTCCGACGACATCAAGAGGGTTGCTGGCTCGGTGTGGACCAGACAACCTTAGGATCGGGCCACATGGAGGATTGATGGAGAGGCATATGCCCAGGAGTGGGCTGCGGTATGCCGAAAAAGAAGAAGAAGGGTGTGTATTCATGTGAGTGACGTCAATGGCGTATATTTTTCTATCTATTCCACTAACCGAAGTCTGCAAAATGCTACTTGGCTAGACTGTACGCTACACGATACCTGGCAATCCCAAAGCACTCAAACTCTAGAAATTGAATTGACCTGTAGTTTGCCAGGACATAACTCGTTTACATATTGAAACTATCCTACTCCATTGAAACTAACTGGAATCGATAGCAAATATTTGCTCTATTACTCCACAGATGTAGCCAATGATGAGAGATACTATACGATATAAGAAAGTTTGCTTATCGTCGCTAATATTCTTAAATAAGCACTTGTAAATACCGCTGTTATGACAATAATGGACTAATTCAAATATTGCGGTAGCCGCGCTGTTATACCTACTAATAAATAAAATTATATCGTTCAATAGTTTAGATATATAGTAAGGTAAGTAAGACCATTGGAAGACACTGTCTCTTACAGCACAGGCTATCCTAGTGTAAGAGTCAGGGTTTACATTGAATGTAATCTCTGTAACTTTATGAAATAGACAATTTTTTATTTTCAAATTTCATTTTCATATATATTTCATTACTATCAGCCCCCATGGGTACAATATTAGACATATTATGTCTCTATATGTAACTCCCTCTGCTTCTGGCACCCTTTCTTTGCAAAGTGGCGTAAATGTAAATACTAATAAATCTTGACGAGCGACGAAAACAAAACATTTAACTAACACAACCAAACCACCCATTTGACTTCAATTTCATCTGATGATAAGTGATGATGACGCCTATAATGAATGAAGCATGGCTCAGTAAAAATGCATATCACTCTTGCCTTGAAAATCCCAAGGTTGTATGGTTCATGGTTTATGTTTAAGGTTGTAGTTCCCGGAAGTTTGATGTCTCAATCTGCTGTCGGGCAGCAGATTGAAAGTAACGCTTAGATTACGATTTCAACTCTTATGTCGCAGATAATAAAAAGATCCAGAGTCCAAAATTTTACACTTGATGTATTTTTGAATGTAAATGTAATTTTGTTTACAATTTCTCCGCCATTTTGGGCCAACTTACAATAAAGATATTGTTGCTGATTCGAGTCACATATAGTAGGTAATATCTAGATTTTTCTGTAACCTCAGTCCACAGTGAACGTTCCTAGAACTCGGCTCGTGTCAATAACATGTCCACTCTGTTCTCGTGTTAAAAGAACTTTTATTTCAAATACAAGTTGCCATTTCAGTATCCTTTGCTCGTAAATAAATAATCGGTATTTGCTTTCGAAGAAATAAAAGTAATAAGTTTGTAATAAACTAAAGGCGAAATGAGATTTTTTAAGGTTGAGTTGAAAAAACGACTAAATGACAATGCCAGATTCTGCCCCACCATCAACGGTATGATGAATATGATAACGAATAAATGTAAAAATATCTCCGTTTTTTATTAAATTTATTGGTTTAAAATAAAGTTTTTTACATCAAACGATTCGAAAAAACAGCTTAATTAAGAATTCAGAAAATAGTAAGAAATCGAAGATAATTATTCATTGTCTTTGTTATCATTTTCTACTACTCTCGCAACTCCTACTGATTATGATTATGCAATAAGAAACCTGTAAGAAGTCCCCAACAAAATGTTTGGTACAGCTTCAATGGTCACGTAATTTTGAAGGTAGGGCAAAGCTCCATTGAAATGTGGCAATGTATTTGAAGTAGTAGTTGAAATAGTCTCAAGTGGGTTACATCAAGTTACAGCCTGAGTTAGTTAAGAGGCGTTCCCGCTTGTTTCTAACAGTAAACAACTTGGGAATCAGCGCCAATTTCAAGGAAATGTCAATACTAACTCCGCTAAATTAAGTTAGTGTTTCGATTTCGCTTGTGTCTATTTGCTAGTGTAACCAACCCACTACAATATAGTACTTACATAAAATTTCACCTGCAAGGAATACTAAACTTACTATAAATGACAATGCTAGATTCTGCCCCACCATCAACCGCATGATATACAAGATAACGAATAAATGTAAAAATATCTCCGTTTTTTCTTAAAATTATTGGTTTAAAATAAGGTTTTGTACAAATTGCGATTCGATAAAATCAGCTTAATTAAGAATTCAATCGAAGCGAATTATTCATTGTTTATGTTATTCTTCTATCGGAGTTGCGAGAGTAGTAGCAAATGATACTGATTATGATTATGCAATATGAAACCTGTAATAAGTCCCCAACAAAATGATAGGTACAGTTTAAATGGTCACGTAGTTTTGTAGGTGGGGCAAAGCTCCATTGAAATCTTTTCATGATTCTAAGTCAACGGGAAGTCCCCTATAGGTTTTGGGTTTCTCGCGTTTTCATATAAATATGTGGGAAAAGGCGACATAAGACATAATCACTGACTAGATTGACAAAGAAATGCAAAAAAAAAAAATACTACAGTGAATGACAAGTAATAATATTATGCTATTAATGGCCTTAATAGCTGCGATTAGCCTTCCTCTCTCCTAATCGTGTGCCCAACAGGGTCCGTAATGTTATACTAACATCAATTCCATAACTTACGGAATGCAATAAAGATTTTGAATTTGAATTTTAAGCGGCCATATCTTTTGATTGGGTTGAAGTAGAAGTTTGATTTTTTAACGGCTGCATGAGGCTGCAGACCTGAGTATTGGGTATCTATTAATTTCAACTTGATCCGTCCAAGCGTTTCTGAGAGAACACTTTGTACTTTGGACCGTCCTTGTTATCTGTCATTAGATAGAAGTCGTACTGCGAGTGTGGCCAGTGATGTGCTGTCGAGTGTGCTACCAGTGTAGAAGTAAGAGAGCTACGCCAACAAACTGCATTGCAGTTTGGTGACCGATGTAACATTGCAATTTTGTTAAAAATTAATAAATAAATTTAAAACAAAAGATATATGTTTTGACAGACAGACGGACAACAAAGTGATCCTATAAGGGTTCCTTTTTTCCTCTTGAGGTACGGAACTCTAAAAAGAGGAAAAACTTGTTACTCTGGGAATCTAATCCAGACATACGTAAAGGAAATCCGTAACCTAACCACAGAGCAACCGACCTCTTTACCACAGAACCACCGAGAGTTACTTAGGTAAGTTTATTTATGCGTACGAGGTGCCGCCGCCTAAATAAGGGCCCGGACCCACGGACGCAGTGCGCGAACCGGACCCCCGTCCGGACCTCGTCCCCGTCTGTGGAGAGGAGGTAGGTGATGGATGAATGGATTATTCATTGTGTATTACAGCGCACAATGGAGAGTGCTCGGGGCGCCAGTCGGGTCGCGGATGTATCGCAGTTCCCGTGGCTCGACATGAATGGCACCAGGTGGAACACCCCAGGAGGTTTAGTCGGTACTCCGCCCCTTCAGGGCGGCGAGCCCGACATAATCAACACGCTCCCCCGGGCGTGGGGTACATGGTTACATGTTTTACCTGGGTTAAAAGAAAAGGTTTATTTATGCGCAATCTTTATTTATTTTTACGTAAAGTTTATTTATTTATATTATTATTTAGATCAATATATGATAGAAATTTACATAATATAAAAGAAATACTATTTACAATTAAAGTCCGAACACGCCGTCTAACTCCGCACTGCGCGGCAGGGACCCCAGCACGCTGGCGGCGTTGCCCCGCTGGATAGCGAGGCTCAGCCTTTGCCTGAAGTAGTCGCCAGCTCTGGGCTCACCCGAGGCGAGGATCAGGCGGGTGGAAATATCTTTACAAGACTTTATTTAATTTTACACAAAGTATGTTTATGATTATAAAGTCTATTTTGCTGCTGTTTTATCAGAATTTCACTTTAGTCTCCAAAATAAATAAAGCCCCATAAATTGTATCTCCGTGTAATCCTAAAAGCACGTACACTTAGATGTTTATCCGCGAAACAGGCGTGTGACATGGCACTCGGAATATATTCAGTGGGACTTAGCAGATATATGGGAGCTACAGTACAGGAAATATACTGCAAGTCGTGCTTTGTAAATGTAAATAATTTTGTTACAGGAATACGACAAAAACCTGACTTTTTATGTCACAAATTGTTCACTATTAAGCTTCGTTTATCACAGACATTGAGCGTGGCAGACAAAATCATGTTATTCTATACAACGTGTCTGTCTGTATAGAAGAAGAATATTTTTCACACGTTCAATGTCTGTAGATGTAAATCAAGCTGGTAGTTGACTAAATAAATAAAGGCCCATGACCAAATTGGTATGAGATCCGTCCCGAACAAAAAGGACTTTGAGTAGGATAGAAAAAAAAATGTATTGGATTGACATAATTTGGTAATATAGGTAAAAAATATTTAATAACCATAATGAAATTTAAAAATACCAATAATACGTAAAAAATAAATAAGAAAACTA
This sequence comes from Tachystola acroxantha, assembly GCA_963506565.1. Taxonomy (NCBI): domain Eukaryota; kingdom Metazoa; phylum Arthropoda; class Insecta; order Lepidoptera; family Oecophoridae; genus Tachystola; species Tachystola acroxantha. The sequence continues at coordinate 3,067,207 of OY735894.1, read as the reverse complement.
AAACTAAAGTAAACTAAAAAAGACATGGGACGTCCCTGGCTCAAACGAATTTGGTAACGAATTATAACGTAAGTAAATATTTTATTTTTCAACTGATTACAATTAGGTGTCCACAGTTACTCAATTTACATCCAATTTATAGAGTTTGAGAAATAATTAAATTTTCAACAATGGTCAACATCAAAGTTGGATTATTAAAATGGGTCTGAACCATGTCATGTCTTTTAACTTGTCGGTAAACTTTGTGTTCCGAAATTGTACAGATAGAAACCCCTCAAGTCAGTATCCTTTGTTTATCAATATCGTTCAGATTTCAATGTTGCGTCGACTTCCAAAGGCGAAGCTATACTATCAAAGTCAAAATATTTGCTAGAATATTGTAGAATGGATCTGGGATTATCACACGCACAGGCTTCACCGCAGTTTTGCCTAAAAAAAGCGCCTTCAATAAACAAAAAGGAACTAAAAACCAAAAAATAATTAATTATTACATCTACATACGAATATTGAAATAAAATATTATTGCTATGTACCTACTGATCTCTTTTAAGTCGGTGCCAAGCCAAAGCTCGCGCGTGTTGTACCTATGTATGTAAAATATATGAAAAACCTTATTTTTTTTTTTTATTCAGGATAACAAACAGTTTATTTATTTATTTATTTATTGTTTATTAGAAATTTCACAGCCTTATTTATTACAATTAATATTAGTGACACAGTTACACAATGTGCCTTATATAAAAGTAAGATACTTAATACTACTTAGTAATTGTGCAACCAGCATCGTCATCCACAACATAATTTTAAAAAGATACCTAGTTGACAGTAACACAAATTATGATTCATAATACAGATAGATTGTTACAGCAAAAACCTGGATGTGGTATTACAATAAATTGTTTGAAAGTGCTTTAAATACCTGTTTCTTGAACAAACCGGGGGACAGATTGAAAATATCAACATCATAAAGATTGTGTTATAAGTATTAGTCATGCGCCACAGAGGCGCTCGCTTACCGGCATTGGACTTGCAAGGCTTGAGCGCAAACAAGCGATGAGGACATGTATCTCTAATACGTTGAGAACTAGATGGTGTGGAATAACAAATTTGATTAACAATGTCTGGACAGTCTAAATTATTGAACATCAAATTGTAAAGTAGCATTGAATCCAGGAGCAACCTTCTCACCTTAAGTGTAGGCAGATTGAATTTCGACAAAGAATTACTATATGATGATCGTGAACGGAAACATCTGTAATTTACCGCGCGTAGATACTTACGTTGTACTATCTCAATTTGATCATTATATTTTAGGCCAGTCATTCTGGCGAGCGTTTGTATGGAGACCCCAACAATAACTCCTCTATCGATGAAACTTTTTTGTATACTTAATAGCATATTTATAAGAACAATTGTCAGAGAATCCAATAATATTTCGAGGCGGAAGTTACTTATTTTAATTGAAATTCAACATTATACCGTATCTTTTTCTGGAACAATGTTATGGGCATAATTTTTTTTCCATAAATTGTATTTTATTAGTGTGCTTCTGTACATTCATAAGTAAAACTACTTTTTAATTCGAAAGTGTAGGTATTTTAATAAAATGTCTTTTTTGGCCGTAGTTTCCATAGGATAATTGCTCCGCCGGGTTTCTGTTTTTAATATGCCTTGAAATTATTATTTCTAGTATAAGTACGAAAATCCAACAAAAAAATCCAAATGAAACAATTCATTATACAGAATTTGTCTTTTAACTATCTCTGGAAAATTACTCTATCAGATATTTTTTACAATTGTAATGAGATACCCACAAATAACCTGATTTCAAAAGAATCCAACAAAATATCCAGGCGGAACACCATTATTTCGAAATACCTATCAAGTGCAGGCCAGCGCGGGGCCCGAGGCGGGCGAGGGGCGTCGAAAACCGGTCGCGCGGCGGGCGAGTTTCTTAAAGTAGGTTAATAGGTACAGCTAACAGAAGATGTACACTTTGGACTAAGTACCATTCTTATTATCTGCGTCGTAAGAGTTGAAATCGTGCGAATGCGAGCGAGTATTACCATTGATGTGCTGTTGTTCGTACTATAAGTATGTATGTATGTATGTATGTATGTATGTATGTATGTATGTATGTATGTATGTATGTATGTATGTATGTATGTATGTATGTATGTATGTATGTATGTATGTATGTATGTATGTATGTATGTATGTATGTATGTATGTATGTATGTATGTATGTATGTAGGAGGTTGATCTAAACATCGCAATTTAATTATTATTATCGTCATCGTTTCGAAACATACGAACGCAGTAAATGTAATATGCGTATTGCTTTGTATAAGTTGAGTATATAGTGTGTGTTTTCTTCGCGACACGGGGGTCTAGGATAAACTAACCCAGAGATTCCTTTAGAGTGTATTTAACTTAATTGGGCGCTTAGTGTTTTTTTATGTTACTTCCAGCTTTAAGAAACGCCCCTGTTGTGAATCTGTACTAGATTATTTGCAATTTTGTCGAAATCTAGTCGCGTTCATGTCTCACGCTGGTGCATGAGATAGTGTTTGATAATTTCGCCACGCCAAACAGCGGGCGTATTGGTCGAGTGGCTGGAGCGGTCGCCTCCCGTGCACGCGGTTCCGGGTTCGATTCTTAGCTAAATATATATGTTTTTTTTGTTTCGTGTTTTATTTTGTATTTTATTTTAATTGTGTTTCGAATTTGGTTAGTATTTTATCAAACATTTTGTTGTAATTATCTTTGAATTTTATTTGAGCATAAACTCTGAACTCATTTATACCGAAGTAGGTGTATTAGGAGAGCTGGGAATCTGTCTGTACTAGATTACTTGCAATTTTGTCGAAATCTAGACGGAGCGGCCCGTTCATGTCTCACGCTGGTGCATGAGATATGCTTGGTAATTTCGCCGGGCTGAACAGCGAACGAATTGGTGTAGTGGCTGGAGCGGTCGCCTCCCGTGCACGCGGTTCCGGGTTCGATCCTTAGCCTAAATATACATTTTTTTTGTTTCGTGTTTTATTTTGTGTTTTATTTTAATCGTGTTTCGAATTTGGTTAGTATTTTATCAAACATTTTGTTGTAATTATCTTTGAATTTTATTTGAGCATAAACTCTGAACTCATTTATACCGAAGTAGGTGTATTAGGAGAGCTGGGAATCTGTCTGTACTAGATTACTTGCAATTTTGTCGAAATCTAGACGGAGCGGTCCGTTCATGTCTCACGCTGGTGCATGAGATATGCTTGGTAATTTCGCCGGGCTAAACAGCGAACGAATTGGTCTAGTGGCTGGAGCGGTCGCCTCCCGTGCACGCGGTTCCGGGTTCGATCCTTAGCTAAATATATTTTTTTATTGTTTTTTTTATTTATTTTTTGTTTTGTATTTTGTTTCGTGTTTTATTTTGTATTTTTAACCGACTTCCAAAAAAAGGAGGAGGTTATCAATTCGTCGAATTGAAAAATTAATTGTGTTTGGAATTTGGTTAGTATATTAGGCAGATCACCCTCACTTGTAGATTTTTGTGGTTGCAGTTGCGATTACATATTATTAGTAGGTGAATATCTCACGCTCATCGTACAAGTGTAGAATTTAAATTTGCTTAGCTGTAGTCGTCAGTATGACGTAAGTAATAAGACCTATGCCGCACGCAAATATACCCGTAGTCGATGTGCGAGCGAGTTGAAAAATAACAAGCTGTCTTTGTTACTCGAGGGGGTGAGGGGGGTCCGATCGCATGTAGCACGGCGCACCGTTCCGCTGAATCACTTATTGACTGATAATCTATTTTGATTCTAATAATATCACAATACAGTAGGGTTTTATATAACAGATAATTATAATTTTAAGAAATAATTTGATACACGCACACCAAACGAGATCACACGGCGAAAAAAAAGTGTTTTGCCATTGTCCGTACTAACCTTGACATATGTTGTCGTACTTATGCGTTGATGATACGGGCTAGATTACGTTTTGTGTTTGTTGGCGTAGGTACTATCGTCTCCCTCGAGCTTACTTAAACATTCCACGTAGTAGGTACCTAGTAAGTACACATAAAAACACATCAAGTTGTAACACTTTGGACCGCTCCAATCTATATATCTATCTGCGTCGTTAGAGTTGAAATCGTACTGAAAGTGTTACTATTTATCTGCTTTTGTCCGTACTAACCTTGACTTGACATGTTGCGCTTATGCGCCGATGATACGGGCTAGATTACAATGGTTTTGTGTATGTTGGCGTAGGTACTGTTGTGTCGGTCGAGCTTACTTAAAACATTCCAAAATCAGATCAAGTGTAACACTTTGAACCGTTCTTATTATCTGCGTCGTAAGAGTTGAAATCGTACTGCAAGTGTTACCATTTGTTTTGCTATGTCCGTACTAACCTTGAAATGTTGTCGTACTTATGCGCCGATAATACGGGCTAGATTAGAAAGTTTTGTGCATGTTGGCGTAGGTCGGTCGAGCTTTCACCACTCGGTAACGAGTTAACCTAAAATAAACCTTATTCGTATAACTGTAGGTAGAGTACAGAATCCTATCTCCAAAATATTTGTTCAACTTCCAGTCGACGTTACCGATGCGATAGATATTTTCTACTTGTATAGGAATAAGGTTTATTATAAATTGACTTTGAATTTGAAGAACAGTTCGACTAAGATCGTAAGTATGTTCATAATGATAAGAAAAATCGAACTTAGCATTTTTCTCAACTCTAATTTTTCGTCGATTTCTAGAAAACGCTTGTCCGCATGGATCTTTACTGGACTTTAGTAAAGAGTTAATCTACAATTAACCTTATTTGTATATGAGTAGACAACAGAATCCCATCTCCAAATATCTTCTCTGCTCCGTCCAATTTCTCGTCCGCGTTCCCGCTGTTCTGTACGTGTAATAGGAATAAGGTTGTTAATCGGCCGCAGTAGCGATCCGCGCGCAGTGGCGCATGCACCGCCGCGTTGATTAGAAATATTTGAATACAACTCTATTTGATATTTTGAGCTTCGCCTGCATTTTTTATTGGAAAACTTGAAAAGCAGTTTTAATAAGATAGTCTGTTCATAATGACAAGAAAAATCGGGCTGAGCATTTTTGGAAACCCCCATTTTTCGTCAATTTCTGGATAACGCTTTTCGGTCTGGATTTTTTATTGGATATTCATAACTACTTTCGAAAGTAATATTTTAAATACATAATTAAATAGAAATTGGAGTGAGTAATTATCCCTTGGAAATTACGGCAAAAAAACACATTTTATTAAAATATATATATTTCCATATGGAAATATGGTTGGATATTCTGTCAACACATGCCTATAGGTAACTAGAACTTGTAAAAAAAGAATTTTGGATAGAGCAATTTTCCTGTAATTGATACCACGTAATTTAAGTTTGACCTTGAAAATACCTAACTTCCGTTTCTACAAATTATTGGATTCTATGTCAATTCCAATCTACATATGGTACTCTATCACTGTGCCAAATTTCATAGATAGATGAGTTACTGCTAGGGTCAACTCCTTTAATGACTGGATAGCTCGACTACCACTCACTCACTGACTCACTGACTCACTGACTGACTGACTCACTGATTGACACGCCCGTTTAGTCTGAAGGAGTTCCCGGAGGTGAAAGTGATGTAGGGGGGAGTTGTATAGTTTAGTGATTGGACCAGAGGAAAACTATAGGGAAGTGAAAAAAACAAGATGGCGGCGGGTCACGTGATGCCATCTCCGCCATTTTCCAACCGATTTCGTTCAAATTTGGAACGCGTGTCACATGGTTCACCTACTTTGTGATGAAATTGAAAAACAAAAGAAAAACAAAATGGCGGTGGAAATATAGCCGATTGAAAATTTGGACATTTCAGACCAAACTTTGACGAATTAGCTGGCCTAGCACGAGCGCATGAGGAATATCCAACCAATTCCACTTCGTAGCATATATGATGTAGTATACCAGAAAATTGTCATTTTTGGGAAAAACAAAATGGCGGACGAGCAGTAAACCATAATATTTTCTCCATAAATTTTCCTATACGAAACGAAAGGATTACTGGCGTGCGGTAAATATCTATCAGTAACTATAGCGAGGCCGAAGGCCGAGCACCTTCCCGCGAGGCCGAAGGCCGAGCTCCGCGTAGGGCGAAGCCCGAAGCGATAGAACACCGCGAGGCCGTAGGCCGAGCTCCGCGTAGGGCGAAGCCCGAAGCGTCCCCTTGCCAAGCAGAAACAACTCCCCACCTTCCAAGTAACTTTTGCGAGGCCGAAGGCCGAGCCGGCCTGCGAGGCCATAGGCCGAGCTCCGCGTAGGGCGAAGCCCGAAGCGTCCCCTTGCCAAGCAGAAAAAAACTACCTACCTTCCAAGTAACTTTTGCGAGGCCGAAGGCCGAGTCGGGCTGCGAGGCCATAGGCCGAGCTCCGCGTAGGGCGAAGCCCGAAGCGATAGAACACCGCGAGGCCGTAGGCCGAGCTCCGCGTAGGGCGAAGCCCGAAGCGTCCCCTTGCCAAGCAGAAACAACTCCCCACCTTCCAAGTAACTTTTGCGAGGCCGAAGGCCGAGCCGGCCTGCGAGGCCATAGGCCGAGCTCCGCGTAGGGCGAAGCCCGAAGCGTCCCCTTGCCAAGCAGAAACAACTCCCCACCTTCCAAGTAATTTTTGCGAGGCCGGAGGCCGAGCCGGCCTGCGAGGCCATAGGCCGAGCTCCGCGTAGGGCGAAGCCCGAAGCGTCCCCTTGCCAAGCAGAAAAAAACTACCTACCTTCCAAGTAACTTTTGCGAGGCCGAAGGCCGAGCCGGGCTGCGAGGCCATAGGCCGAGCTCCGCGTAGGGCGAAGCCCGGAGCGTCCCCACGCTACTACTACGATAATGTTTATTTAGTTGCGGCGCCTACAACACGAAAACAAAGCAGTCTCGCGGGCCGCGCGCGGCCCGCGCACCATGCAACACCTAGTTTCTCATATAGCGGGTTCCAAATGTTGACGCCGTATTCGAGTTGTGATCTTATCAATGTTTTGAATAAATAAATATATGTTCTAGGACGCTTGAAATTTAATATAATATGTGCCTATAACATTTGAAGATTTCCCTCGATTTCTCCATCATCCCATCATCAGATCCTGACCTGATGACTATGGGACCACCTGGGAGGTATACCCATTCAAAACAAAAAAAGAATTTTCGAAATCGGTCCAAGCGTCTTCGAGTAATCAGGTAACATACATAAAAAAATAAAGATTTCGACGAATTGATAACCTGCTCCTTTTTTTGGAAGTCGGTTAATAAAACGGTATCACGCGCCAATACCTACAGGTACGGTGACTGGCCGGCACTGCGGTGAAGCCTGTGCGTGTAGTACGCTCATATAATATAGTAACATATTTATGGAGATAGGTATTTTTATTAAAATTTATTTTACACTAAAATATTATGTCGTACAAAGATGTTTCTACGAAATTAAAAATATTTTTTACAATGTCATAAGGAATTTTTTATAATATAGGTATAAAATGCTTTTACAAAGACTGTCACTCAAAAATCTATTGACGAAATAATAATAAAAACCTCTTAAAAATCTATTTTTATTTGTTATATAGGTATTAGTTTTTATTATTATTTGTTTGTATTTTTAGCTTATCACTGAATAAATGACTCAATTAAAAAATATAAATAAAATAAATATAGATACCTATCCGTCCCTCAAATTACCTCTAGTAAGTATTCCTATGAAACTTCATCCTTTGATCAAGAAATATCAGAATTTCGCATATGCGATTAATAACATCCAAGATAAATACGGAATGTAGCGTGCAATCTTGTCGACATTGAATATCCGACTAAAAAGTTTAATATTGCTCTATCAAACTCCAAACATTGCCGAAGAGTCATCAAGGAACGCCTTCACGTAACATATTGCCAAGAATTTATAGGAATTTCTAGATAGTACAAGAGATAGACATGTAAAAAATTTCAATTAGCAGCCGTTATTTATAGGACAATCTCAGTTATCAAGTTTTATTTACTATTTAAGTATTTAGTTTTATCACACCCTTACACACACACACACACACACACACACACACACACACACACACACACACACACACACACACACACACAAACACCCTACTCACACGAGCATCTCGCATCTTAGAACAATAACATTGTTATTGCTAGTTGTACCTATCATTCTTTGATGTGAGATAAATAAAGTTTTTTTTTAGGTAACCATTAAATTTATTTATGTATGTCAAAATAATAATAATAATAAACTTAATCGAATAAGCCCCCTCTGATCGTTCCCGATGCAAAGGTGCCCATAATACCAGCGGCGTTACCGCGCTGTAAGGCTATGGACAGCCTTTGCATCAGGAACGATTCAGAGCGAGGCCCCGCATTCGCCGCCCAATGCCCCGCACGAATTCCCTGGTCTCCGCTTTTATTTATTTATTATCAAAGTCAAATCTCTTTATTGCAAGTAAGCACGTTGTGGACATTTAAGCAAAGTCAAACGCAGATCTTGCAGATACTTACTCCGCTGGCTCTGTGACCCGACGTGGATCTTGGTCTCCGCAACGAACAGACGCCATTCGTGCCGGTCCTGCATCGACTGCCGCCACCTTAGTGCCTGCAGTCGGTGCAGGTCCTTCTCTGCCTTCCAGCAGTCATATATCTTACATACTTATAGTTATTTTAAAACCCCAACAACTTGCTATTTGCGAACATTTATTTCCATTAAAATAATAAATACCAGTCATTTTAAAGCCTCGTATCCACTAGGCAACAAAACAATTGACGCTCAACAAGATCAGGTTTTTTTCGACGGAAAAACTTACGTACATTTACCGAGTGCTCTCAAAACGGTGAAGGAAAACATCGTGATGAAACCTGCATGTCGTAGAGGAAAAAAAATCTAAGGCATGTGAAATCCGCCAACCCGCACTGGGCCCGCGTGGTGGATTACGGCCCGAGCTCCCTCGATGTAAGGGAAGGTCTGTGCCCGAGCAGTGGGGCAATATAAATAGACTGATGATGATGATGAAGATTAGCAACGTTTCACAACAACGCGCGACGTTGCCAGCTGGTGCGCAACTTGACTAATGGTACCAATCCGCAAGTTCACCGTTGCCGTTCTAAATGATGAGCAACACGTCGCGCGTCAAATGTTTCCTAGTGGATATGAGGCGTAAGACCCATTTAACTTATTTATTTATTTTATTAATGGACTCGACAGTTCGTCATTTGCCAATGTCATGTTATAGAAAATTCAATATATTCAATAGTCATCTATCTTCATCTAGGGGAGTCGTAGTAGCGTCTTCACCCTGGGTAGCCGCGTCTTCATGTCTTCATCCAGAGGAGTCGCCGCAGCGTCATCACTCTGGACTAAGCAGCTCGACAGTCACGTTCACTCCCGAGCTTGTAGCGGGAACTCTTGATAAAAGCTTGAAACTTCAGATCTTGCATAAATAATTCAATAACTTCACCGTACTGTCATTCGCGAACATTTTCTGATTAATTTAACGTGATATTAAACACAAAATAGTCCCTGTAGACATTAAAAGGAAAATTATCAAATAATTTCGCAACCGTCGTGTCCCGCCATTTTCAAGAGAACCTCAGGATCAATGTAACAAATAAATTATAATGTGGAATTAACTTTGTTCAAACCACCGTGAATGTCAACACATTTTCAAACACACACATTCTCATACATACATATTCAGTCTCATAGTAGGATTGCTGTTTATTTGCCTCTAGACAACATTACACAACTCGACGCCGGGAACAAACAAATCTTTGTGCGCAGTTGTTCTGGGATTTAGTGACAACCGTTTGTTTAAGACGTGGTCGTTGTCATTTACATACAATTAACTAGTCCTTTCTCGAGAAAGCTGGTGACGCTGTGGTTGGAATGCTAGAATTTCTTTACGGAGACCCGGGTTCGAACACAAGGTCGGTCATTGCTTTAGCACTGAGAAAAGTTAATTTGAGTAAGATACACAATTTTACTACAACCAAACGTACAAACAGCGATGCCGTCCATCGGTCTTAAAGGACAGGCCTGTCGTTGACGCTGTCAATACTATTGCTACTTTAGCCTACTACTCTCCTTTCTTGATTCATTCGGTTTCAACCTAATAAAGGTGGATGGGTGATCGCTATTGACATTTTCCTCAGTGCCTTTGTCGTTCTTTAGCAGAAGACGGTAGGTCATGTCAGTGACAATATAATTTTTCGCAATTATGCGAACTACTTACCGAAATTGAATCATGTTTGTTTTTAACGTAATTGATATTTGTTAGATACATAGCTTCTCTAATAAAATCTATTATTTTAGAAGGTATTTTTTTTTAAAGGTTCTGGTGCTACTTACCACGGGATGCCACGGATATGACTCTTGAAATTAAGAAAAAAAAATAACTTCTAATACTGAAAAATACCTTTTTTTAAATCTGTGACTGGCTCACTACAGCACACAACGGTTCCCAATAAACGAGGGTAGGAAGCTCTCAACACACGTAAGTCGCGTTCCAGATATCAGGCGACGACGTGGGCTTGAATTCATTACGCGTGGTACATACAAACTCCAAGACCTGTACAACCCCCTTCGTTGGGAACTATAGAGGAACCCCGAGGGGAAAGGATACTGTACAATCAAAGGTCGTTATAAGTTGGAGGAACATTTTGCAGGTATTTATATACCATGCCGTGATGTAACATTCCAGGGTTTCCAGGGAAGCACTGATTTTATGGGTATGGCTTTTGTAGTATCGCAAAATAACTTAGATTGTATAAAATCTGTGAAACTCATAAATTGTGGCGCTGACGATTAGCGGAGTCATTAACCTGCAGAGCCTGTGGTGCTATTGAATCCATGAAACACTTATTGTGTGAATGTGACTCACTGGCTAGGAAGCGAATGAGTCTAATCATGGATATTTCGGGTCGGCCTATCCGGAACCAGAAGATTACGGGCTCCTTCTAATGAGATGCATAGCGGACCTATTGAGTTATTTCCTCCTTTAGGGAACAGTATATAGAGAGAGCGAAAAGATAAGAAATAAGAAACGAGTATATCCACCAGAAGACAAAAGTAGTTGACGTTGCTCATAGAATCAGTAAACTGAAGTGGCAGTGGGCTGGTGACATCTGTCGTAGAACCGATAAATGGGGTAGACGAGTTCTCGAATGGAGGCCACGAACGGGTAAACGAAGTGTGGGATGCCCCCCGACCAGATGGATGGACCGTCGCAAGATGGCTGGCAGAGACTGAATGCAGAGGGCCGAGAGTAGGGTTGAGAGGCCTACGTCCAGCAGTGGACTGATACGGGCTGATGATGATGATGATAGAGAGAGATAAAGGGGAGAGCACCAAAGATCCCAATGGGTCGAAGTGTGGCTAAATTGGCACCCTATCATGATAAGAAGTAGACTTATTTAATCTGTAAGTACAAAACTTTATATCAGAAATGAAACAGAAGTTATATGATAATAAATTCGCTTAAACATTCATTGTTTGAGTAAATATTTTAACAATGTTCTGAATTATTTGTATATTCAGCAAACAATCTATTTGAGACTTTCTGAGACAAACTACTGTTTATTGATAAAACAGTAGAACGAAAATTAATTAATTTCCTGAAGGGTGGTACCAAAGTCTAAATATGTACAGTCGACAGCAGATCAATGGTAACACTTTTTACTTTTGTCAGTTCTTATTATTTGCGTCGTAAGACTTGAAATCGTACTGCAAGTGTTACCATTGATCTGCTGTCGACTGTACGTTTTTACTCTAAACATACGCGTAAACAGTACCACAAAGGTACCTATGTCTATTTTAGCATAGGACGAGGTACTAATTTCGAAGAAAAAAAACATTCGATCCAGTAACGTTTGATAAAATCGAAATAGGTCGAAAAGATTGATTATAAAAAAGAAATCACGAACTGAGTATTAAAAATATCTGAATCCGAAATGAAGCAGTGTTAGATAGCGGTCCAAAGATTGGGCAAAGATGTGGAGATTCTTCAGACAATAAAAACATGGATACTTCAATGTCTAAGTTACATAATGATAGGAATAGAATTCAAAATTTGAATTACGCATTATCCATGCTCGGTGAATAAATTAGAACATGATGAAAATGATTTTTTCATTTTCGATTTTCGATTCGCAACTTTATGTACAAGTTGCGAATCGAAAATGAAAAAAATATTTTCATCATGTTCTAATTTATTCACCGAGCATGGATAATGCGTAATTCAAATTTTGAATTCTATTCCTATCTTTATGTAACTTAGACATTGAAGTATACTTTAATTTAAACCAACATTTTAATAAAAAACGGAGATACTTTTACATTTATTCGCTATCTTGTACAACTTGCGTTGGGGCAGGATCTGGCATTATCATTTGACTTTGACAAAAAGCCTGATTTATAATATGTTAGATAATTTCCATGCAATATTTTACTTGGCACACAAATTGTAGTTGGCGACACCATTATAAAACTTAAAGTGCCTCAGCTGTTTTCGCGTGCACGCTTACACAATTCCAGAGACATATTGCTGTTTATTGCCAACTGTGCTTTAAACGTAGTGCCAAGTGACTCGATTATGTCCACCAAATATGGTTTGTAACTGCAAAATGTATATGCATTATTACATATCACGCCATAACCCACATTTTGATGAAAAACAGGCTGTTGTAAGCTGCGATGAATGTAAGTTATAGGGATTCGATGTAGGATGAGTTTGGAGGAGGTGTATCAGGATAGCAGCACATGGAATTCCATCATCTCTGTCTATCCCGGGAGACGTACGTAAGTTTATGTATGTTGGAGTATTTACGATATCTCTTCTCGTGTGCTTTAGTGACCAAACATATAACGGTCAGTTACCGATACTGAAAACCCTCCCTTCGGCTTACTATACCATTTTTGTTACATTTGGCTGGCTTGCCGGGGCTGGCTTGGGTCGGCCGTCGATACAGCGTACCGGCGATATTGTGTACTGTCGATGCAGCGTACCATCGATATAGTGTACTGTCGATGCAGCGTACCATCGATATAGTGTACTGTCGATACAGCGTACTGTCGATATTGTGTACTGTCGATGCAGCGTACCATCGATATAGTGTACTGTCGATGCAGCGTACCATCGATATAGTGTACTGTCGATACAGCGTACTGTCGATATTGTGTACTGTCGATGCAGCGTACCATCGATATAGTGTACTGTCGATACAGCGTACTGTCGATATTGTGTACTGTCGATGCAGCGTACCATCGATATAGTGTACTGTCGATGCAGCGTACCATCGATATAGTGTACTGTCGATGCAGCATACCATCGATATAGTGTACTGTCGATGCAGCGTACCATCGATATAGTGTACTGTCGATGCAGCGTACCATCGATATAGTGTACTGTCGATGCAGCGTACCATCGATATAGTGTACTGTCGATGCAGCGTACCATCGATATAGTGTACTGTCGATACAGCGTACTGTCGATATTGTGTACTGTCGATGCAGCGTACCATCGATATAGTGTACTGTCGATGCAGCGTACCATCGATATAGTGTACTGTCGATGCAGCGTACCATCGATATAGTGTACTGTCGATGCAGCGTACCATCGATATTGTGTACTGTCGATGCAGCGTACCATCGATATAGTGTACTGTCGATGCAGCGTACAATCGATATAGTGTACTGTCGATGCAGCGTACCGTCGATATAGTGTACTGTCGATACAGTGACCCGTCGATGTAACGCTTTCGATATAACGACCGTCGATGTAGTGACCTTCTATGTCGTGAACTAGACCCGTAGTATATAGGTACATATAGTAGTTACGGTAAATCTTTAGTAAGTCTCAGAGCGTGAAACTGGATGTATATTGAAACGAAATCTGGTTCTAAATTAGAATTTAGAACGCACAAAACATTTCAATATAAATATTTCAGACTTAATCTAGGAATTCTAGGAACAAATTGAATCCTATTATAATCGTAAACGATCTCTGAAGAGACCAGAAAGCGCGAGGAATAACATTGAACCCATAAGTATTAAGCAATACAAATTTTCCTCCCGTAAATCACCACAATGACTTACAAAATAATAAACAGCTTAATAAAGATCCACCGAAATTCAAAAGATGAGACTCTTAGACAATGAAACGGTATACGGGACTTCATTAATTAACTTCTCTAAGGCACTTACTTAGGTAATTGAGTTAGAAGTAATGGCTCTTCCGTAATGAGCAGGGTTTAAAAATCCGCCCTTTGCCTTTGTAAAGAAGCCACGGTCAACAATGACAATGCTTTGATGTGACATTGGTTCAGAAGGCTTGCTTTGAAGTATTTTTAGGCTAACGCCTAAGCTTGTTTTAATTCATAATGTTATACCATTGAAAATTTTAATAAGCTTTCGTACATATAGAAAATCTATAAATTTTCTTATGTAAGTATTTCTTTTAAATGGTTAATCGTGCCTTCATGCTTCGGAAACGTTAAGCAGTTGGTCCCGGTTTCAAAATTATTCAGGCCTACGGGCGGCCTGAATAATTTTGAAAAATAGTTTAGTGACCAAACGTCACTAAACCAAACGATAATAGAAGAAGAAAAAATGGTTAATTGTTTTTTCACAAAGTAGTTAATATCCATGTTAATAATATCATGAACTCATCAATAATTTTATTTTATTTATTTTATTAAGACATGGAAAACCAACAGCGCTTAAACTACTACATTTCAATTTTAATAAAAGCAAGAAGCCAATTATAGGTAATGTCGAATAGAACAAGATTTTCAATTTCTAAATTTTTCGTATATTAAAACAATGAACACATCATTTTTGCCACTTTCTCCCCTCAGCGTTGGCACCTTTTCCTTACACAGTGGTGTAAATGTAAATTCAAAAAAATGTTGACGTGCAAAAATGTACACAACGTGCTAACTTGCAATAAATAGATTTGACTTTGACCTGACGAATTAACTAGTTTTTTTTAAATACATTTTTTTAACAATTAATTACAAGTAACACAGTTATTTAGTAATTACTTACTTGTACCAACTTACTTTATTTATTTAGACTTTTTCTTTTGTAAGCCTCAGTTTTCCGGTTACCTAAAGTTAATGGAAAAAGGGTTTATTCAGTAAATATTTTAGAAAGAAATTAAATTGAAAACTAAAACATCATTATTATTTCAGCAGCTCAGCTTTTAGGCTGAGTTGGTATTTTCAAGTCAGGTTCTAAGTCTTATGTAAAAGTAATTGTAATTGATTTAATTTCAAATTGAATTTCAGGCATCTGATCTTTTCTATTTTAAGAATCCAGTATGGATTTACGAAAACCGATCGCTCCATTTCAGGTTTTCTTCATTGTGAAATCTGGTAGTTAAATCCAAATATAACAATGCTTAACCCTTATCATATCAATACATGTAAACGAGATGAAGGTTCATTAATAGTAAAGTTACCGATGCCTTTTGGCACTTATATTTAGGTGCCATTGCATCTTTTTAGTTAAAGTGGGCCTCCTTGTCTTTCAAATCAAAATATCAATGGTAATAAAACATTGTCATTTGAATAAGAGTTGTTTGAATTAAAAACTTATACAACATTATAAGAGTTTCACACTCTTGTAACTATTCCAAACAATGCGATTATTAGAACATGATGAAAAAATTCTTGCCGTGGGCAGGACTTAAACCTGCGACCTTGTCATTCCGTGACACGCTCTTACCAACTGAGCCACCACAGGCCACGCCACGCCCACCGAAAATCTACATCGCTTTATACATACTTAAAGCAATTCCATCTATCGGACAATAGTACTATTTGCGTGGCCTGTGGTGGCTCACTTGGTAAGAGCGTGTCACGGAATGACAAGGTCGCAGGTTCAAGTCCTGCCCACGGTAACAAATTTTTCATC
Organism: Tachystola acroxantha; assembly: GCA_963506565.1. NCBI lineage: Eukaryota > Metazoa > Arthropoda > Insecta > Lepidoptera > Oecophoridae > Tachystola > Tachystola acroxantha. The sequence goes on along the minus strand of OY735894.1, from coordinate 3,051,241 downwards.
ATGTTCTAATTTATTCACCGAGCATGGATAATGCGTAATTTAAATTCTGATTGCGATTATTGTTATCTCTGAAGTTTAAAAATGTGTGACAGATGCTAACGCAACGTAACAATGACAGAAATGGTTAAATAATGGAGGAATTTTATCAATTGGAGGTCTTACAAAATCCTTGGCACACACCTACTCTCGTATTCCTTTGAATTGAAACATGTCACTCCATATTACTCCGAAGTTAGCCAACTAATTCTCTGTGTGCAAGTTCAGAATACCATGATAGCATGTTTCGATCAAACTAACTAGAAAGTTATACGGATTGCTTACGATGACATGGTTTAGTGTTTCAACGCAAAACCTAAACGGATGCTATGCATCACTTGCTAACTTTATAATATTACATACGGACGATAAAGACTAGCTGACATCGTTGAAGATTAAAAAAGGTGTGCTGCTGATAGTTTTTTTTGGCACTTTTTTTCCTCAGCGCCTCTTTCTTGCAAAGTGGTGTAAAAGTAAATTCTAAAAATGTTGACGTGCAAATATGTACACAACATGTTTACTTGCAATAAAGAGATTTGATTTAATTAGATTTTTGCTTTGATGTAGTCAACGAAGGTATGCAGCAGGTGTCATGAAAATTCTAACCTTTAAAACCAATTAGAATAGTAGAAATCCTACTATAATCTCAAGAGGCATGATTGCATTGAGTCTATCCAATACAATATATTGATCTTGTGCTTGCTTGTTCTCAAATAGTTTTTTGCTGTCAACGCCGTCTTAAATAACTACCACTTTAAATAAATTACGTCATCATCAGTCTATTTATATTGCCCCACTGCTCGGGCACAGACCTCCCCTTACATCGAGGGAGCTCGGGCCATAATCCACCACGCGGGCCCAGTGCGGGTTGGCGGATTTCACATGCCTTAGATTTTCTTTTTATCTTCTACGACATGCAGGTTTCATCACGACGTTTTCCTTCACCGTTACAACCGTTATAAATTACGTATTAAAGAGTTAAATTCGTTGGTGTTGGGTATAACTTCGTGGCACTAAGTAAAACTAGGTTACTTAGCACCAGTTGTTGCTAAATTATTATTATACGTGTATCTTGACGACATTTTATTCTTTGCAAAATTCTTCACATAGATTATTGGTTCATGTCGATTTATAAGTAAGATACATTCTAACTTGCGCATTTTTATGATACCTATGAGAAATTGGATTCTTGAGATTTCATACCAAATTTTGTAAGAAAAGATTCAAAATTTAAGATTTTCGAATTAAATATTAAATAATATTGCATCGTCAAAGGTTTTTATTTTATTTAAGATTAAACACCAGTTTTATTTCGATCTCACGTAAATGTAAGTAAATATATTATGAGTTTACTGATCTATTAAACCGTAAGTATAGTTCGACTAGTGAACAACATGTCTAAACTGTAGAGCGTTCTGATACTATGAACAACAAACTTAAATTATACTTCTCTGCGCACTTCGAGTTATATTTTGAACTCTGTCACCTCGATATATGGTGAAATTGTATTTTAATTGACAGAAACCTTAAGGTTGTTAAAGCGACATTTTGCCTCTACAAGTTTTAACAAAGTTCTCTGTTACTTGCTATGGGTGATGCTATGGTGTTATTTTGATATGAACCATGAAATATCAGCTACTTTTCTAATATTTTTTACTAATAAAGTGATGGTTATCGATAGGTTAGGTATCAATAAATTACACTTGTAAAATAAAGAATACAAAATGTGTTCTTGAAAAATGGCATAGATTTAATAGATGTAGATTTATTACATATTTGTAAATTTTGCCTAGTGACAGAGGGGATAGTATTATAGGTATAATAAGTTGTCAAAAAGTGTCCCGACGAAGTCGACAGAGAGGAAATTTGAAAAATCCATTCCAGAAACGCTCCCCAAAAAAAGTTTTACAAAAAATCGACGAAAATGCACGGTGTCAGTGAATCCAGTTCGGCAACTGATTAAATATTGAATGTTCTAATAGTTCCCTATTTAGTTATTAAATTGCAAATGATATTATTGTGCTGCTGATAGATTTTTTTGCCAAATTTTCCCTTTTACTTGAAAACATGCAAATGTTTTCTTTGTAAAGTTGTTTAATGTCATCAGAAACATATCTTTTATTGCAAATAAATACACATTAAGTATATGTTTGCACGTCAACATTTGTTTAGAATTTCTAAACAAATGTTGTTTGGTTTGACTTGATTTATAGGTGTACATAACAAGTGTCAATAAACACAATATACTTTTTCTTCTCAACGTATATATCTTTTCCTTGCTAAGTGGTGTAAATAGAAATTTAAAAAATATTGACGTGCAAATATGTACACAACGTGCTTACTTGCACTAAAGAGATTTGCAAGAAAGAGCATGACACGACACGGGGTTTTAAATCTATTCTGAATCATGTGGAATTAAAATTAATAAATCATACGAAATAGGCGACGAATTAACACTCAATGATACTTATAACCTTTCTCTTCTGCAGGATAGTTTTTTTTAAACCAAACTACTCCTATCTGAAAACCGTACCGTGCATAGTCACGTTGGTCCACTAAAAAACATTTTACGTGCTCTTTTTTTAAACGTCACTGTTAGGGCTGCATCCGGCAGTGAAAAGCTAGAATGCCCCCGAAATTCTGACGGAAGTTGCGTCCGAAGCATTCAGAGGGAACGGGTTAAACGTTGGCGAAATTATTGCGGCAGAGCTAGCAAAGGCTTATTAATAGTGGAATAGTGAGGGTAGTAATGAATAGAGATAAAATACGGATTATTATTTGAAGAAAACTAATACAAAATATGGCAAAAAATATAAAATACCGATATATAATATTCTACAAATGGAGCTAGGGTACAAATATTTATAGAGCTTGGGGTACATTGCGATTTTGAGAATTCCAAGCTCTACAACTAGAGTTTCATTTCGCATATTAATTATATGGACTATTGTGTAAAATTAGTATTTGGCAAAAAAAAACCAATAGCATCAATTAAGTCCCGATATCTATATTGTACAAATAGAGCTTACAATAGAGCTAGATATTCTACGTAGATATATAATATAGAGCTCTGGATATATTGAAATTTTCAAGATTCCAATATTCACAATTTCATTTTGCAAACATTTTGTATTGGAAAATTTTGAGATTTCGCGTTAATCTCGATAAAGTTTGACATTGTTGTATACACTACATTTTGAAAGTTTAGTTTATGTAATATTGCGGGATGATTAATAATAACTATTTCAATTTAATGAAATTCCAATATGAAATTAAATGCCAAGTATTTGGCGAGATATGTATAAATACTATTAAAGCCCGTCACACACAATGAAGATACTATAAAATATATATTATCTTCGACATATCGTTCACCATATATTTCCATGGACCAACACACACATTGAATATAATAAAATATATTTTACCTACATTAGAGTATCTTAAGGCCATGATATGAGCCAACTAGCGCCCGCCAATCTTGAAAAAATAATATCTTCCAATTTAATCAATTTTATTAAAAAAGCTATTTACAAGATGTTTATAACGATAAACACTATTTTTTAAATGCTTATTTATAACGTGATTCAATTTCGGTAAGTTGTAGTTCGCATAATTGCGAAAAACGTCCGTTTTTTGGCATATTTGTGAACTACAACTTAGCTTGTCGCAATTATGCCATGTATTGTATATAGAAAAATAGCATTCATCCTAATAAACATTTTATAAATAGGTTTTTTAATAAAATTGATTAAATTGGAAGATATTATTTTTTAAAGATTGGCGACGCTAGTTGGCTCATGGAGGGCCCTAAAGTGTGGTGGTCCATTGTATTGTATATGGTGAGCGATATGTCGAATATAATATATATTTTATAGTATCTTCATTGTGTGTGGCTTGAGTATTACTGTCAGATTTTGTATCGTATTTCGATAATAATAATAATATTTTTTTAGAACCAAATGACCATGCCAGATTCTGCCCCACCATCAACCGCAAGTTGTACAAGATAACGAATAAATGTACAAATATCCCCGTTTTTTATTAAAATTATTTGTTTAAATTAAAGTTTTGTACAAGTTGCGATTCGAAAAACACAGCTTAATTAAGAATTCAGAAAATAGTAAGAAATCGAAGCGAATTATTCATTGTTTGTGTTATTCTTCTATAGCAGTTGTGAGAGTAGTAGATAATGATACTGATTTCATAATCATTTATGCAATATGAAACCTGTAATAAGTCCCCAACAAAATGATTACATGACAGCTTAAATGGTCACGTAGTTTTGTAGGTGTGGCAAAGCTCCATTGAAATGTGGCAATCTCTTTTGTACAGTTTTAACTTAAGGTGCTATATGGTTGTCAAAAGCAAGAGTAACACAGAAGATGCCCCGCAGCAGCGGAGCCTCAATATTGGTATTTTTATGATTTTTGGATGAATTTTGGCAGGGAAATATAAATACGCCAACAAATATCACATTTTTTTAAACAAGCTCTCGTATTTATAGTACCCTACATTTTGATATATATTTTGTATGAATAACTATTTCGGTTTAGACATAATTTTCATTTTAAAATACATGGAAGGGGTGTGTTTGCGATTTTTTTCTATCGAGCGAAGTTTGTCCAATCGTGTATCGGTATTCATCAGTCTCTAAATAGACACTCCAAGATTGCTATATATTTTTTTCAGACGTTTAATTATAGTAGTTAGTGCCGTAGCCTTCGTAGAAAAACTGAAAATACGCGCATACGAAGCCTTAAATCTTGATACAATGATTACTTATGTTTTTAAGGGGTGTAACTAACAATTTAGTCCCCACACTAGGATTCCATGTGCCGTGGGGTTAATGAACTCGTTTCATTTGCGACAATCATTTGTATTGTGTGAAAACGCCTAGCCTCCTTTAAATATGGATATGTGTAGTTATTTTTGTGACATACATAAAACAAAATGTAGGTCGGCGTAATAAAAAAAACATGGTGTATATGTATACAGGAAGGAGTAAAACATGGTTGTAAAAGTTACATAAAATAATAATTTTTACGCTTATGATCACCCTTTTGTGTCTTCCGGGGAGAAATATATTTTGGGTGTTTTTGTTAATTATTAAGCTCTACTTTGGGCATAATAAGGAGGGATGTATTTTTTTTAATAAGTATGTATTTAGTTTTGTAACGGACTCGAGAGTTGTTGAGATACAGGGGCCTCAATAAGGTTGATATTTTTAAAGAGAAAACTGACTATATGCATATTCCTCCGCGCACGTATTGGAAGCCACTTTAGTTCAGTCCTGAAGTAAGAGATCCTGTCATATTTACGTAGGCCAAAAATTAAGCGAATGCAGAGATTCTGCAGGCGCTCCAACTTGTTGAAGAGTTCCTCAGTGGCGTCCAGCATGCAGATATCGGCATAGTAAGGATTGAGCGAGAGTGATCTTAGTCTTCAAGGGCAAAAAGTTATGGAGACGCTTCAAGGAATGGAAGGAGAAATGAACCTTCTTGCTAATCTGGTTGACGTAAAGCCCCCAAGACAGATTTTTATCAAGAATAATACCCAGGTTTTTAGCCGAGGTACTAATGGGAATAATGACACTGTCGTACATAACAGGTGGAAAAGCATTGTTATTAAACAGTAAGTTACACATATACCTGCTACCTATAACCAAGGTTTGGGACTTCGATGGATTGACTAAGAGACCATAAGACTTAGCACACTTACTGATACGTCATTAAGCGCTTCAACAGTGTCCACAACATCGCTCACTTGAAAGTCACGATAAATTTGCAGATCGTCTGCATTGTACTGTAAAGAATTTTCAAAAATCGGTCCAGAACTTTTCAAGAAAATCTCAACCCTATTAACGCTTCCGTACACCTCTTTAATATACGTCTTTTGATACTACATATAGCAGAGTGATATAAATAGTATATAGACATACCTATACAAGGTGTAGTTTTGATCAACGACCAGCGACTCAGGGGTGATAATAAATACACGATACGGATGCCAAAAAATTATAAAAAATGTACATTAATTTTTCATGAAAAAATCCACAAATAATTAAATACGTTGGAGTGACAGCGCCCATGTGTTGCTATAATTTCAAGAGAACTTTAACATAGATTTTTTTATTTATTAAAAACACAATTTAAGGAACTAATATTATATAGACTACCCTCGGGTCGCTGATCAAAAACACATGCTTTCGGCTGTACTAAGTTATACTAAATGAGGGCTTGGATAATCAATAGCGAACAGACTTGGCGCAGTGTTGTGGTCTCGCCAAGTACGCAAAAGGTTTAATAATGAGGGTTCCGTAGACTATCAAAAGATTAAATAAGAAATAGATGGAGAAATGTAAGCGATTATAATTTAGATTTCTGCGTAATATGGCGTAGGTAAAATTACCTATGAGTTTTATGTCTTTAAGGAGGAGTATAAAGAATTTTTTTTTGTCTGTTTGTCTGTGACTTTGTGCAAGTATCACGCCATAACTACTGAAGGGATTTTGATGGGAGTTTCACTAGGAGATAGCTGAAATATCCGGACAGCTCATGGGCTATAAGCCATGGCGGTATGTGATGTGTAAACAAGGATCCAGATAGGAAGATCTGCCTCCTGATCTCCTCCATCCTCCTCCTCTACGCAAACGAAGTTGCGGGGTACAGCTATTTAAACATAATATTATTGTGCTACCAGCACCGTTAACCACATGTTAATTCACAATATAAGAGTGGTGGAATTCATTTACGATTATGTTTTCCTCAAATAATTCAAATTTGACTTTCCATTTGCCCGGAGAACCCTAAATATGGTTGTAAAAGTTACTGCTTCTCCGGATCTACATAAAATCATAATTTTCATGGCTTTGCTTACAACATGACGTCATAAATAGTAATGGGTTAGTACCCTTTTTACCATGACCAAACACCATGCAGGGGGCTGAGCCGCGTCGATTTTTACTAGCCGTCAATGTTAGATTTTTGGCGAAAATTAGTACAAAAATTTCGTTCGCGCAGGGTTTGACAACACAAAAAAGGCCAGCCGGCTAGAGCCACTGGGAGTTATTTATAAATGTACTTTGGAAACTTAACTGAAATACGTGGGAGAGTTAATTATTATTATTATTATGATGGAAATAATTTCAAATTAGGATTCGTAATCAGCGTTCATAATAATATATTTAATTACAAGTAAATATGTTGTGTATAATTTTTGCATGTCAGCTTTTTTATTACATTAAAATTTGTAAAGAAATTAATTTCGATGTAAGTCCACAAAAGAAGCTCTATTAATTTCCCATTTCTTTGTTTTGCAGAGGCGCTACCGCGAATTTTCAATCGTAACGCGTGCCGTAATGGCCATAAAATCCGACTTATGAACCATAATAGCAATTTATCTGCTTTATGGTCACAGTAAATCGGGTGTTTGTAGTGTGTAGAGAACCAGTGGGATATATCGGAAGATATTTATCACAGTATACATTTTCTTGCTAAGTTCATTGCAGAGATAAAACTTAATAAGAGGTGCATTTTAGGCATTCAATTACGATCAACTATGAGAAGTTACACTGCCCTACCCATATGACGTTTCTAGTTATGTGACGTTTTAGAGGCGACAAATGAATCTACTAGTAAAAATAAATTTTGAAATACTAAATATATGATGTGATGTGCTGCTGAGAAATTTTTGTAACTTTGTCCTTGGCGTTGGCATCTTTTCTTTGCAAAGTGGTGTAAATTCAAAAATGTAGATGTGCAAAAATTTACATAATGTAGTAGGAGATTGTTTAACTCGGACCTAATAATAACTCGGATTTTAGAAATTCATAGTTACCTGCGTAACTGTTATCTAAACTGTCTGTCTAAGATAATGTTGTTAAAAAATACTAAGTATTTAAATTAAATTAAAATTAAATACAACTTTATTTGCCAAAAATACGTAATAAGTTTATCTCATTGAATTGAATATATTTTCAACTAAAACAACAATACATAGATAAATCGATCCATATCCCAGTTTGTGGCTGTTTGCACGAATTTTCGATAGAGGTTATGTTCCCTTATGTATTTAACCCCATTCGATTTAAAATTTTACATATTGAATCTTTTAAAACTTTTTAATACAATATGTAGATACATCAATGTCAATTTATCGTCTACATTTGTATATTTTATGCGACCCATTACAAATAATGTTATTGGAGGATTACAGATCAGTACATTTTAATCTTGACACATGAAAGCTATTTGTGGCTTTCACGAATCGACGATTTTAATCACTGTTATTGTAGCGCCGTTGCCATTTAATGTTATTTGTTATTTTAGTTCCATTAGTGGGGTGATTATCTGCCGTATTGTGAATCAATTTGTATCTGGGGAATGGGCTAATAAAAATGATGCAGTCTCTATATATGACTAATTTGTGTTCTAGGACTTTTCAATTCCATAGATCACATACCAATAAGTTGTTAAAATCGATTTTTTTTCTGAAGGATACCTAACCTTTAACTGGTGACAAGCGGTCTCACAGGCCGCGACGTGTCAGTGAAACATCATTTCACCCCCTTCCCCGCGCTTCCTGTGTTTGAGCACCTAAGTACCTTCGAGTTTAGTTGCGTCCACGTCGTAGAAGAGGATAACTACGTTGTACAGGCCCAAATCGGTAAGTTACATCGTCATTAAGTTCGGCAGCGGCCTCTCAGACCTTATGTCACCACTTACGTAACTTTTTTGCGTAATTTTGTTGTATTGTTTTTTTGTTATTTTACATCTAATACTGGCAATTAATAATTCCGGACCTCCAAAAAAGAAGCGTAGTGAGTCGGGAGTCAGGAATGTAGTGCCAAAGACCAGTAAACAGGTTTCATTCGCAAATACTAACTTCGAACGTCAAATTGAAGAATAGCTGGCACAGGGAGACCCAAGTGTATCGGAAGCCGAAGATGTTACCGAAAATTTCATCCTGGAGCGAAATGATCATGATCCGGGAACTGAAGAAAGTGTCTCTGAAGATTAATAACCAGAGATAAACCAAGCCACGAGTTGCAGTGTGCCAAACAATTAAGTCCTGATTGTCAATAAAAATACCAAAGTTTGACCATTGTCAGTTTTGTGAAAAGACACTTGTGAATAAAAACAAAAAAAAATTAGTATCGAATTGTATCTTAACTTCACGAAAATAATTTTTTTTTTGTTATAATATGTTGATTTAATTTTTTTTTGGAATTGTTGATCTCTCCTCTAGTTTTTTTTGATTGTAGATAATACATGACTTGTGATGGCAAGTTCCTAACTAAAAATTATATTTAGACTTATACTGGTTTGTTTTATTTTATCCTTTAATATGTTATTAAACTATTTGTAAACACTGCAGTAGCTACTATACTGAATTTCTATGCTATAGACCAGATACGGCAGCGGCCTCACAGGCCGCTCGTCACCAGTTATGTTACACAAAAACCATGTCACCAGTTAAAGGCTAATCTGTATTTCTCCATTCTCTTTATCCACCCGCTCAATGTAACAGATGATATTCATATCTGAATGTAAAAATAAACTAAGTCCTACGTTGCCTGACAAAAATATGAAAGCAAAATTTGCGTTCGACTTTAACTATGACAGTTGACAGCCAGCACGCTAACTATGCGATTCTTTTTACGGTAGGCGTTTAAGCTAGAGAAAATGTAACAATACCTTAACGTTATACGTAATTAGTACATAAGTATTTCATAACACTCTGTAACTTACATAATGTTACATAAACACACCGATTTCCCGCTACACATCGGCTAGGGAATCCCGAATATTTTCTTTTCGGGGCGTGACGGCGATGACGTAGACAAATTGTGATACACGCCGTATGACGTCACGTTACCCCTGTGACTGACGGTGGATTCGACCTACTCCCATTTTTCAGGCTCTGTGACTTCTTGACATTTATACTTATTACTGCTATTTTTTTATTTCTCCGAAAAACTGCTGAACGGGATTGCATCTGGGATATTCATATTGAAAGTGCCATCGAGCACTCTAATGTAGAGCTGACTTATAAAATAGGAAGATATAGCACTAGACTATCTGAGCTACAACTCTGTACCTAAATAATACCCTATATTATGGTCATTGATATAATATACCATATAGATTATAGTATTTACCTCAGTGATTATGGTAAGTATAGTATTCTGGCATCGAAGAGCTTAGGTGCATGTCGAAAAACAGCGCTTCACATTGTCGGTGTCAGCTTAGCTGAGACATGGTTGTTTTACCACGGCACCACACACAGATAATTAAAAATTGTTTATTACATTTTAGTCAAGTTGTCATAAATTGATGTATGGTAATAAACTTATCTTCAATCAATCAAATATACTTTATTTGCACACAAATGAAAATACATTAGTTACATATAAAACCAAAATTAGCTAGTGTACAGACAGGCGGCCTTATAGCTTTAATCGATTACTTCCAGGCAACCTTCGGGTGATGGAGATATTGTATCATAACAGCGTAGCGGGTGCAAAAATGTCATACAACAATTTATATCTTCTATTCTATTCTAAAAATTCTAGTTTTATTTCAAATAGTTCGAAAGGGATTGCATTACCGTAAGTATAGATAAGGTTCGTGTGAAAATATGGAATCCATGCCACTAACCTAGCGTGACGTAGGTCCTATTATTATTAGTCGAAATCGTGCCAAGCGGGGTAATTACAATAACGACTTATAAAAAACATGTTATGAATAATATAGAATTAGGTAAAGCTTCTAAACACACGATATTACGCAAAATCAAGTTTTTAAATTAAATTCAGTGGAACTAAGAAAAAAATACTCTTGCATATGCGCTATGCGAAACGAAAATCTAAATGATAAATGGAGAAAATTTTTTATCACGACCGGGATTCGAACCAGGGACCTCGCCATTCCGAGTAATTGCACAATTATTGGATAGATACCGTCCCTAAGACAAATATGGAGACAAAAATTCACGACCTGGGTACTATATAACGGTGGCTCTGTTGGAAAAGAGCGTGTCACGGAATGGCGAGATCCCTGGTTCGAATCGATCGTGATGAAATTTTTTCTTCTTATGAATGATAAATAATTCCGAATTACCGAATTCTCTACCCAAAGGTTGTCTGGAAGAGATCGCTTTGAGCGATAAGACCGCCAATTGTAATACTAACTGTATTAGCCAATTTCTTTTGTGTAATACTTTTTTATTTTATTTTTGCAATAAAGAATATTTATCTTATCTTATCTTAAATGATCATTAAGAGAAAAGTATTCTTGGGGCTTTATTTCCAAAGTTCAGATTTTCTCAAAAACTTTTGTGCGATTATTAAAATTCTTGACAGTACCATCGATATAACATACTGTCGACACAGTGACCCGTCGATGTAGCGACGTTTGATGTCGTGAACTAGACCCACTTGTTTCAATCTGCAGATTGACTTAAGAGCCTTCCATAAGCCAACTAGCGCCGCCAATTAAAAAAATTTTTTCCAATATAATCAATTTTATTAAAAAACTACAAAATGTTTATTACGATAAATACTATTTTTTAAATGCTTATTTATAACATGATTCAATTTCGGTAAGTTGTAGTTCGCATAATTGCAAAAACCGACCGTTTTTGGCACATTTGTGAACTACAACTTAGCTTGTCGCAATTATGCCATGTATTGTATTCATCCTAATAAAATTTTGTAAATAGCTTTTTTAATAAAATTGATTAAATTGGAAGATATTATTTTTTCAAGATTGGCGGCGCTAGTTGGCCTTAGTCCTTAAAAGCATGAAATTTTCCACAGGTGGTCTATGTCTAGCTATAGCTATGTATAGATATACCTATATCTATCACCCATTCATGTACATCCCTACGTCTTGTATGTTTACACTACTCCGAAAAGGTTTTTGTTTTTAGATAAACTTTCTTGACTAAAATTGTTGACCAATTCGTCATTGAAATTATTAAAAAAATCTTCCTCAACAATTAAATGGGGTTTTGCACGACTGTTTTAATAAAAGCTTTAGTGAAGAGCTTTTCCGTGCCCCGTTTATATATATAGTGCTCTCTTATATAATCGAAAGCGAATTAAGGCTAGTAGCGATAATCGCGACTTTAATTTAGATCATGGCTTAAGGATTTTCGCTTCATTTCGTCATACAAAATCAGCTGTCTTTAAACGTTTAGGAAATGTTATGGCTAAGGGCCCAAGTGTTATAAACTTTGGACTTTATACCATTCTTATAGTCTACGTTTTAAGACTCGAAATCGCGCTTCAAGGTAACTGTTGATGTGCCGCTGAGTGTACTAGTAGGTAAAGAATAAATCTTTTATTGACAAAGTCGCCCTCAGAAGGGTTACGATTTCGAAAGGGCATTAAGAGGACTCGATTGTGATGTGGTATCTTAACCCTTATCTAAAATAGCTTCATTTATTCGAGCATTTGAATGGCACGACCATTGTGGCATCAATTCGGTTACTAAAATAACACTTTCATATTCATTCGGTTATATCTACTCGGCGAAATGATTCATATTATATTATATCCTATTTTCACGGTTATTTATTTCATTTTAAAAGGTATTAACACGAATAAGATAATTTTTCACATTTTTTGCCAGTTGTATTCTCTATAGTTATGTAAATTAGACTATTTCAAATAAATAAATAAAAATATTCTCCAAATGTGTTTAAAATAAATCGCAAAAGGTTACTCGAGTTAAATTTTTGCACGTTAACATTTTTATTATTATTTACATTTACACTAATTTGGAAGGAAAATGTGCCATCGTGCAGCAGGAAAAGTGTTACCAATTAACATAATAATTAAACCACACCTTCCATGAGCCAACTAGCGCCGCCAATCAATAAAAAAATAATATCTTCCAATATAATCAATTTTATTAAAAAGCTATTTACAAAATGTTTATTACGATAAATACTATTTTTCTATACAATACATGGCATTATTGCGACAAGCTAAGTTGTAGTTCACAAATGTGCCAAAAACGGCCGTTTTTCCCAATTATGCGAATTACAATTTACCGAAATTGAATCACGTTATAAATAAGCATTTAAAAATAGTATTTATCGTAATAAACACTTTGTAAATAGCTTTTATAATAAAATTGATTATATTGGAAGATATTACTTTTTTAAGATTGACGGCGCTAGTTGGCTCATGGAAGGCTCTTAATTTTCTAACATTCATTTGACCGCTAGTACACAATAAGTTACAAAATGTACTAAACGTAGGTATTTGTAATGTGAATTCAAAAACATTTTGACCGACGGCACAATTGGGCCATGCCATAATAAATTCCCAAAAAATCAATGACATTTCTCTTGACACATCAAAAGAATTTGACTATAACTAACGCCATCATTTCCACTAAACAGTTGTCATTTTAAAAAAAACGCCTCATTGCTCTTGGTGTATCTAGTTGTTTATAGGAGATCAATGACGTTACGTCACGTTACCTTGGCCCATGGAAGGCTCTGATTTTAATGCACAAAATGTAGGCTCCTTTCAATATTTACCGTTTCATAGTTATGAAAGAAATTGTAGTAGTGCGAATATTGCGGAAATCGGTTCTAAAATAAACTTGCAAATGCAAAACTTTTTCCGTAAGCATTCAGTATAATGACATTCACAGTAGGTTAGCATATTTCTTCTTTATTATACTCTCAGCGAAAGTGGGACAACTTCCTGGCTGCTCGGAATTAGTAGCCGGTGCTGCAGCAGAATGAATCACCCAAGTTCTTTAGCCAAGAGTGTCTTCTGCCAAGACTCCTCTTCCCACAGATCTTGGCCTGGATTTTTGGCAGCAGGTTATATAGGAGATTCCGCATATTGTAACCAATGTAGTTGAAGTCTCTGTCGCTTTACTTCTTTTAGGAATTCTAATTGTTTATCCATAGTCGAACCTCAATATTGGTTACTGCCTCACCACGTTGTTTTCAAGATTCTTCGATACAGGTATTCATATATTGTGTAGGACGCGGAAGGACGCCGCGCGTGACCTATGGTGGGGGTTGGTGACTCCGTGTAATATACTTACATATTATATTATAAATTAGAACTCCCCATCGGCATACTAACCATATGTGGTTTCGCCTAAGATGGGAAAGTAGATTTACAGAGAACAATAAATTAAAAAATATATATATATATTTTAAAAGCCTCTTTTTGAAGATGTAGGTACCTACTGCAGAAAGAAACCATGCAAATTGGTGTAAATAGAAGGTAAATACATGCACTTGCATAAAATACATAAAAACACCAGGCAGAAGAAGAAGACTTGTGCTATAAGACTTAGCTTCTTGCCTGATGATTCTAAGTCAACGTGAAGTACCTGTTTTGTAGTTACAAGGTTTTGAGTTTTTTGCATTTTCATACAAATATGCGCGAAAATGCGACATAAACGGCCATATCATTTGATTGCGTTGACGTAGAAGTTTGATTTTTTCACGGCTACATGAGGTTGCTGTTTCTGAGATATACGTCTTGACAGACAGACGGATGGACGAACGGACAAACAGACCTAAGGTTTTAAATATCTGAAATTTGTAAGTATATAAGAAGAAATGTCAAAGAAATTAGGTCACTGAAACAATCACGCATTTCTTCGCAACAAGTACAAGCTACGAAACAACAAAAAAGATAAGGTAACGTAACTAATGATTATGCACAATTAGTTTTTGACCACCGAGCGGTGATTAGTTCGCCTAATGCCCTTCGCGTGACGGACTCGACCCCACTCGATTACATCGTTCATTGGTATTTACCGTTAGAAAACTACTATTATCATAAATAGCTGTAGGTTCGTAAGTGGAAGGATTTTAGTTCCACTACTCGCCGCTACAGCGTATAAAGTGGCGTACAGTGCACGAGGCGTAAGCTCAGGTTTACATTTGTGTGAGTGATAGCGGTACAAGAGGTGAAGTGCGGTGCGTGCGCGGCAGGGTGTATTTTGTTGCGTTTGTATTGGACGCGTCGCGCCTCAGGCCGAATATCAGTCTACACTATCTGTTTGCACTCACACAAATGCAAACCTGAGCTTACGCCTCGCGCACTGTACTTAGGACATACTCTGAGGCACGACCGCTATGAGTTTCTACAACTTACTGTGATGGGAAAAGTCGCCAGATAGAGAAGAATCGGTCGCAGGAAAAAGTCGTGGCTGCGTAACATCTGGGAATGGACTGGCATTGCGAGCGACGCAGACCTGTATTACGGTTATTGAAACGATCGAACCATACCATGTCATATCGTGCGTGACAGGGACAGTGCTATTATGGTGGTGTAGCGGCGTCTCTGTTCGGCGGACGATGACATGGTATGATTTCTTTAAGAACGGTAATAGAGGGGCTGTTCCGCCTCGTGAAAGATAGGCACAAATATGAAGTGCTGATTGCCAACCTACACTAGTTGGAGAGGCAACCCCCAAGAAGAAGAAGATAAACATATTATATTAAGGCTTTGTATGCGCGTGTTTTTAAGTTTTTCTACGAAGGCTACGGCATTAACTACTCAAATTAAATGTCTAAAAAAATATATAGCAATCTTGGGGTGTATATTTAGAGACTGATGAATACCGATACACGATTGGCCAAACTTCGCTCGATAGAAAAAAATCGGGGTTCCTTCCATGTCTTTAAAATTGAAAATTATATCTAAACCGAAATAGATATTCATACAAAATATATATCAAAATGGGTACTATAAATACGAGAGCTTGTTTAAAAAAAATCTGATTTTTGTTGGCGTATTTTTATTTCCGTGCCAAAATTCGATTCATTCCCGTAACCTCGCTTTCCCGTAAGCGCAACTCTCTTTACGTCGCTTTCCCATTACCGCAACTCTCTTTACGTCAACTCTTGCTACGTGGAGTCTATATAAATACGAATATCGAGGCACTGCGCCGTGCTGTTCACTCCACCGCTGCGAAGCATCTTGTGTCTCACTCTTGCTTTTGACAATCATATAGCGCCTTAAATAAAATAAATAAATAAGCTTATGACTTATACTATACCTACTAATTCTTCTCTTTCCGGCGACTTTTCCTTATCATAATAAGTTGGAGCAACTCATAGCGATCGTGCCTCAGAGTATGTCCTAAGTCTTAAATCTTTTTAAATAGGTGTCTATAAAGATTACTCTATTCGTCACCCCAGCTCTATCTACTACCATTTACGTTTCCTCTCTAAGTAGTTGTTGATTCTAGCTTCAAGGGAATAATAAAGTCTGTGCTATTACTAGCTACGTATACTGTAATCCAGGATCTCATACTGCAGAAATCGGAAAGCGGTACTAACGAGATTTCGCTGTCGCAATCCCAGAGTTTCCTCTTATAACTATTGCAACGTGAAACTTTGGACAAAGAAAAAAAATGGCAGGTTGGACACCGGCCAGGATTTACGAGGTTTTTCCTCGGGGAGGGCTTTTTAACGACTTACAGATTGGGCTTTTGCAGTTTGTTGTAGTTTAATCGTTTGTAAGCCCGTATTGTTCGCTGACAGTGGCCGAATTTGACCACAAACTTTTTAATCCGCTCGAAAAGATAGGTTGAAAACATCGATCTCCTATAAATAGCTAGCTGCTAGATACACAAAGGTCTTACTAAAACAATTTAAAAAACGTCCAAATAGGGGTCCATTGTTAACGTCCAAATAATGTCCAATAAAGCAAATGAGGGTCCATTCATCCGTTTGGACGTTCTTTGCGCTCGGAAATTTTTAGAAGGCAGACTGTGTATCTAGTTGTTTATAGGAGATCAATGGTTGAAAAACATGTATGTACTGTCTATAGGAAAGTTAGGCTAAAAGTTGAAGTTTAAAATAGAAATACTTGCTATGGATGTAAACTATGGGATAGTATGGAAGAAGACTGATCATTATCAGCAGCATGATATTGATAATTCAATTTAACGCTTTATTTATGGCATCGAATGCGTATTCATAATTCAGTCAATGTAACGAACCGAAGCACTTATACACCGGGGATCAGGTACGGTGGAACACAGAGAAAGGTGTACAGGAGAGTTTTTAAGGTTAAGATTTTCTAAAAAACTACTTGACCTATTGCAAAAATTATTTCACTATTTGATAGATAAAAGTTAAAACTATGTAAATGTAAAAGAATTATTAAATTTGGTCCAATAGTTTTAGAGATAATCTCAACCTTATTGATAAACCCGCTGTATACTTATCTCTATCTTCGACTGTACAATGCCGAAAGGTGTAGCTTGATATTGATAAAATAACTATTAAAAAAACTCTCTTAAAAATTACATCAACTAAAGAAATAGTTAGCAATTATTGATCATTTTTTTTTTACAAAATGAACTTTAATTAAAGATCAATAGTGTGTACAGAATTGAAATCCGTTGAAAAATAAATTAATTACAGGCTTTTGAAAATCAACCATGAGTTGCCAACGTAACTTCGCTACTAATTTTTGCATTGTTGCAAAACCTACCTTTGTAGGTAGGTAATTAAGTAGGTACATAGTAGGCAAATCGTGGTAAGTAATAGCACTCTCTCCCTCTCTTTTAGTGTGGTTTAGTGACCAAACCTATTGTCAGAGTTATTTAGGCCGCCGCATAGGATGCTGACATGGCCTGACGACTGCTGCCGAGCGACAGCCGGGACCAACGGGCTCATATGTAAATGTCACTAACGGTCACCCATCCAGGTACTGACCTAGTCCAAAGTTCTACGATCGTTTTCAACGTGTACTCATAACTGGACTATGAGACTGATATTATACTATTATATTAGTACCTACTTAATTATGTTTACAATTTTATTAACAGAAAATTTATTAAGATAGAATTTAAGTTAGTTATACAGGGTGTAACGTAAAGTATATGAAGCCGAAGGGAGGGTGTTCAGTATCGGTAACTGAACAACTTTTGTTATACGACTTTTCGATTTTCGCGAATTTATTTTTTAACTTTTCATACATTTCGTACCGGTCAGCTGAGCGATTTGTATGAGACATTAATTTATTTTTATTTTTTATTCGAAAAGTCGTATAACAAAAGTTGTTCAGTTACCGATACTGAACAACCTCCCTTCGGCTTCATATACCCTTTACGTTACACCCTGTATACACAATAATAATTATAATACAATAGTAGGTAAATAAAAAAATATTACAAATAAAAAATTTCGTTTAAACTCTGCCCACCCTGTTTTGTGTGTGTTTTACAATTTTGCTTACAATTATTTCTGTGTAATCGATTGTACTTGTGATATTTGCGTATTTTTTACTATGTACCTAGGGAAGAAACTAGTCTCCCACGACACAGGGTATCCTAGTGTGGGGACTAGTGAATTTGTATCTAGAATGTAAGTATCCAACGTACAATTAATAAATTTCATTTCAATTTCATTTCAATTTCATTTCAATTTCATTTCAATTTCATTTCAATTTCATTTCAATTTCATTTCAATTTCATTTCAATTTCATTTCAATTTCATTTCAATTTCATTTCAATTTCATTTCAATTTCATTTCAATTTCATTTCAATTTCATTTCAATTTCATTTCAATTTCATTTCAATTTCATTTCAATTTCATTTCAATTTCATTTCAATTTCATTTCAATTTCATTTCAATTTCATTTCAATTTCATTTCAATTTCATTTCAATTTCATTTCAATTTCATTTCAATTTCATTTCAATTTCATTTCAATTTCATTTCAATTTCATTTCAATTTCATTTCAATTTCATTTCAATTTCATTTCAATTTCATTTCAATTTCATTTCAATTTCATTTCAATTTCATTTCAATTTCATTTCAATTTCATTTCAATTTCATTTCAATTTCATTTCAATTTCATTTCAATTTCATTTCAATTTCATTTCAATTTCATTTCATTTCAATTTCATTTCAATTTCATTTCAATTTCATTTCAATTTCATTTCAATTTCATTTCAATTTCATTTCAATTTCATTTCAATTTCATTTCAATTTCATTTCAATTTCATTTCAATTTCATTTCAATTTCATTTCAATTTCATTTCAATTTCATTTCAATTTCATTTCAATTTCATTTCAATTTCATTTCAATTTCATTTCAATTTCATTTCAATTTCATTTCAATTTCATTTCAATTTCATTTCAATTTCATTTCATATTGTAAGGTTTATGTAGAGTATGTTAGTCGGTTCTGGATATATTTTATTTAGCAAATACTCTTTGCCATCTCCGGGTTAAATTCAATAAATCTCGCGCTAAGTCCGGACCTCTCGTTCCTTTGCGATGTGACTGCTCTAATAGTTGATGGCTCCCAGTTTGTTGTTTACTGTTGTTTTAAAATTTTCCCCACAGACTCTTGGATAGGGTTGCCATGAGTTAAGAAAAGTACGAGACTTATTTTGATTTGGATTTTGGAAGCCGTTGAAGAGATCCTTATGGGAAACACTGCGTGCTCAAGTCTCATTCATATGGTAGTCAATTGCTATTTACACAGCTTCGGTATGATACTTCAGATCATGGGAAGTTAGGTAAGTACAAGAGGATCGCAGGAACTATTCCAATTTCATTTTTCTTTAAGAGTTTTCTTAGTAATTTTAAATAATATTTCTGGATTTCAAATTGAGATTATCTCTCTAAGTAATGAAAATTATTTATTAATATATGTTGATTAAAACAATTATGGAGTGTGTGTAAGTGTAGGACTACTTTCCTTTGGATTAAATAGGCTAAGCCTGTAAAACTGTCTTATTTTTAAGTTACTTATATCTAGGAACAAATCTATACTAGATTATAAGTTTAATTGTTATACTTACTGGCAATAAAGACATTTTAAAAACAAACAAACTTTCCTTTGGATAATGACATAATTTATTGATGTTAATAAATTACGAATAATACTTACGATATCGAACTAACAACACTGACAATTGTCTTCAATGAAAAAGTGAGTGTTATGTACGAGAAAATAGTAGAATATTTAACTAATTTTGCGTTTGAGGAACTGTCTTATACTTTTCATAGAACATAGTCACCCTAACCAAGCTTTGTGTTTCAAAGCGCAATAATTTCTCCTTTGTATTTTTTAAGTTCCCTCGCTACACTGTTTACGGGAAAATTTAACAATAACCGTAAATTGTAAGAAGTTCTTTCAAAACTTTACTTTTAATGAAAGTAACAATTAATCAAGCAGTTAACTGGTAATTATGCTTAGTAGTTCTGTTGAAATTAACTCTTACTTTACCTTCCAGTGCTGATTTTATTTAAAAGTGTCGCAAAATCTACGGTTCTATAAATATTTATTTATTTTATTTCTATAAATATAACAAGTATGTTTGATAGAATAAAAATATTTCTTGTCTGAATTAAAGCAGTTATTTATTTAAATTATATAGCCAGTTAACAAACAGGCACAGTATATATATATATATATATATATATATATATATATATATCCATATGTGGGATCCCTTTTTTTCGCATAATTTTTTTGTCCTATTTTAATTTAGCATAATGAGTTAGGCATAATGTTTTTTGTCATAATCATATTTTGTCATAATTGTTTTTGGGCATACAATCTAACTAAGCATAATTCTAGTTTGGGCTAATCGTTTTTGCCCTAATTTTGATTTCCATATTGTTTTATGGCATATTGTTTATTCGTCTAATAGATATTATACATAAATAATGTTTGTTTGTGTATTTCTTCTTTTTTGTTGGTATTGGTGTTGTATGTATGGTGTATTAGGTAATAGTAGGTTACGGTGCGGCGGGGGTGGCCCTTGGGCCACCCGTAAGCCGCCAACATGTTTATTTTATATACCTACAATCAAAAAGTAGGTATTATAGTGTAATAGTTGGTTACGGTGCGGCGGGGGTGGCCCTTGGTTTAATTTTTGTTTTTAAAACTTCAGGAGTATATTTTTCGGCGAGTAATTAATATGATTATTACAATTATGTTTCAATATCATTATGACAAAGTTTATTTAGGCTTTATAATATTATTCTTAACAATCTTTATGCTGTTTGTAGTTATGCTTAATAATATTATGCCTATAAAGTTATGCCTAATGACTATTATGCGTAGTTATTACTAGGACAATTTAAGGTATGCCATGTTATATTATGACATAAAAATTTATGCACAGAAATAGGGAACCTATATATGTCCTAGAAACAGAGAATTTTTAAACCTAGATTACATAATTAATAAAATCATAGAAAAAAAACAAATTATAAAACTAAAATAATAAATATTTAAATTTAATTCTGATCTTATATACCTATCTTTTTCTATAAAAAATACCTGCTTTATCAAATCGAATTGGTGATGTTTGTATTTTAATAGTAGTTGCATAAATATTAAATTATGGAAGATGAAATTATTGTTTAAACCTGTCTAACTAGAAAATATTTCACACATATAGGTAGGTACATACGTACACAAAGCTCTACATAGGTATAGAAGAATACACATAATATGACAGAGAAGTAAAGCCACGAGGCAAAAGCTAGTATCTAAGAAAGGCAAACTAGCTAATCTGTAAAAGTCAGGTAACAAATTCAAATTGTGTCAATTTGCGAATTGGACGAATGGATAAAACTACCAATGTCGACCAAACCGTCAAATAAAAGCAAAAAAAATCTTTGTGGGTTCTCTTGAAAATGGCGGGAAACGACGGTTGCAAAATTATTTCATAATTTTTGTTTTATTGTCTACAGTGGTTATTTTGAGATTAATATCACGTTAAATTAATCAGAAAATGTTCGCGAGTGACAGTATGGTGAATTTGTTGGATAATTTGAGCAAGATCTGGGGTTTCAAGCTTTTATCAAGAGTTCCCGCTACAAGCTCGGGAGTGAACGTGACTGTCGAGCTGCTTCGTCCAGAGTGATGACGCTACGGCGTCTCCTCTGGATGAAGACAAGAAGACGCGGCTACCCAGGGTGAAGACGCTACTGCGACTCCCCTGGAGGAAGATAGAAGACTATTGAATATATTGAATTTTCTGTAACATGACATTGGCAAATGACGAACTGTCAAGTCCATTAATAAAATAAATAAAGGCAAAAATCTTTGTGCCTTGACGTCACAACATTCTTCCACTCCTATCTATCTCAATTTCAAACTATCTCGCAACACAACAAAAAGTTTCGCTCAAGATACCGTAAGGCGCGATACGAAACTCGTACAGGCGTTTCCCAATTTTCATATGAAATATTACATTTTCCCGAGATAAAACATTTGTGAGCAAAACTTGCCGTCAATTTGGGAAATAAACCGGCCAAGTGCGAGTCGGACTCACGCACTGAGGCTTCCGTGCAAACAACTTACTTAACCCCGTAACTTGCTGTAACGAAAAGATAAACTTTTAAGCCAATGATACACTAGGGGACAAATGTCCTACGACATGTATCGGCGACATGTCAAGCGAAGCCGGCCGATTTCGCCTGACATATCTGGCGACATCGCGCGACTTATGTCCGTAGCGACGTCAGGTTGCCAGACATGTCGCGCGAAGTCCGGCAACGTCGCGCTACTTCACCCGACGTCCCTGGCGACACGTGTCGCAGGACATTTGTCCCCTAATGTATCCTTGGCTTTAACTTCGCCATTATTAAAACATGATGTTCATACATCGACATTTTTGTAATAACATAAAAATATAAGATAACGTAATTTAAAATTTACAGTTTTCGGATTTTTTTCCTTTACTTGTAATATAAGGCCTAGCTTCTTGCCAAATTTCATGATTCTAGGTCAACGGGAAGCACCCTATTTTATTTGAGTTATTTGCGCTTTCATACTATGCGTCAAATTCAAGACAAACGGCCATATCTTTTGATTGTGTCAGCGTAGAAGGTTGATATTTTCACGGCTGCATGAGGTTGTAGACGTGAGTATTTGGTATTAATTTCAAATTGATACGTCTACGCCTTTCTGGGATATAGGTCTTGACAGACAGACAGACGGACAACAAAGTGATCCTATAAGGGTTCCTTTTTTTCCTTTTGAGGCACGGAACCCTAAAAAAACAATTTGTTTACACATTCCCTTTTAATAAGTCGCTGATATATTACATTACAATAATATGTAAGCAGAATCGGAGTCAATCCGGTATTATTTGCTTGAATTTCCTCATAAATTCGTGGAATCTAATAATCTGATTATTTGCTTAGATTGTAACAATTCTGCTCCCTATAGAAGATTTTTTTTTTTTAATTGGTCAGTACGATGTACCTACTCACAAATATCAGTGTATGTGTCGCAGTCAACTTGTTGAGATTGAAGTTAAAATTGAACAGCTAGATGTTTAATTACATGACGCCGTTCAACCGAATGACTAAATGTAGTATTTATCTAATAATTGGCTTTCGTGCGAATATTTAAATTATGTTTAATTTTGGTTAGGTAAATGCTTTTATGTTGCTAAACATGTGTAGGATATATATAATTGTATTGCAATATTAATATTCTACTTTGACAGTTCGATAAACGCGTTGAAGAACTTAATTTTTGATGTATAGGTAGATGTTAAACATGCTTAGGGGTTTAAATGCGTTTAAGCTACTGCTAAACAATATTTAAGGGGTTGCCAGGTGTCAAACTCAAACGTGAGACAGAAGATGCAGCGGCGGAGTGAAGAGCGCGGCACAGTGACTCCATATTTGTATTTTTATTATTTTAGATGAATTTTAGCAGGGAAACAAAAATACGCCAACAAAAATCAGATTTTTTAAAACAAGCTCTCGTATTTACAATATCCTACATTTTGAATTATTTATATTATTATTCGGTTTAGATATAATTCTCATTTTAAAAGACATGGAAAGGGTGTTTGCGATTTTTTTCTATCGAGCGAAGTTTGTCCAATCGTGTACCGGTATTCATCAGTCTCTAAATAGACGGCTCGTTCCCAAAGGTCCATGAATCTATTGTTCTCCTTTTCCCACCAGGTTCACGGCCAATTAAAATTACCCCAAGATTGCTATAGGTATATTTTTTTCAGACGTTTAATTTTAGTAGTTAGTGCCGTAGCCTTCATAGAAAAACTGAAAATTCACGCACACCCAGGTCGCCCTATATTATTCAATATTTCACACGGATGATGAATAGATCGATAGATGGATTAAATCTAAGCCAGGTATCATACATATATCCTGTACACATAATTACAACGTCTATCCTACATATCAGATATCCTGTAGATTCCAACGTCTATCCTATAACATATCAGGCACTATACACATGGTGCATATATTTGAATCAAATTCCAGGAATGTGTCTCGCAGGGAAGTGCTACATACAAATCTAATTTGTGCTTCGACGACATCTGGTATTCCTAAATGAAGAAGATAGTAAAGCTTCCGTAGAGAGCGATTTTGAAAGGAAAGTAAAGATGATAAATTAAAATAAAATTTATTATTAAATTATAATTATATTGTAGGCATTTAATTTATTAAGCATTTTAAATATGATAACTATTTTATTACATTTATATCATTGATCTCCTATAAACAACTAGATACACAAAGGTCTCACTAACACAAGTAAAAAACGTCCTAATAAGGGTCCATTGTTAACGTCCAAATAATGTCCAATAAAGATCCGTTCCGTCCATGCATCCGTTTGGACCTTCTTTTCGGACATTTTTAGAAGGCAGACTGTGTATCTAGTTGTTTGTAGGATATCAATGGTTTATATTGTTATATGACATCTTCAACCTGCCTGTTTGTTGTTTGTACACTAGCTAATTTTGGTTTTATATGTAACTTATATTTGCAATCAAATATACTAAACGTATATTTGATTGATTGAAATTGTGTGTTTCTTCTACATTTCTATAGAATTGTACAGTTAGGTTGTACATCGCGAGTAAGGATTATTCTCGCTATATTCATACAACAGATCCTCTATGGATCGAGTGGAACTTTTTTTTTATCACTTGATCCAGTTTTGAAGGCATGCGCCTGGAATGCACTTTGATTAGTATATTATTTAATTTATTATTTACTATTCTACGCACGAAGATAGAGATAGGTATACAGGGGGCCTCAATAAGGTTGAGATTTTCTCAAGAACCACTGGACCGATTTCAATAATTCTTTTACAGTACATAGTTTTAACTTTAATCTATCTAACAGTGAAAGATATATTGCACTAGGTCATGTAGTTTTTGAGAAAATCTCATACTTAAAAACTCTCCTGTACACCTTTCTCTGTCTTCGACCGTATCTATTTGTATTATGCTTTGTATGTTAATTTACATTTGTCTCTTTTAGCGATTTTCTGTTTCAGTTCCCACCAATTTCTTCCTCAACACTGATTTAAATTCCCCTAACAGTGTTTCGTGTTCTTAGCATAATGTTTTAAAACATTTTCCCATCAACGTCGTATGTTATGCATAAGTACGTCTATAAACGTTTGTGTACAGTCGAATGCATAAAGATGTACCTATATGTACATTGGATGGTGCAGCATTGATTATGAGATTTTCTCCAAAATATATTTTTACTTATCTGCCAGTGAAATATTTTTTATACTCTGATTGAGTGCAATAACTAAAACCTTCTATTTACAAAAATAGTACTTATATTTAATTAAAATTTAAATATATCACACCGTCATAGCTTAGTAAAATACTAGGATTCCCTGTGAGTTTTAAGACTAAACTGAAAAATAGGGAAAGAGTGTGAATGTGTATGTGTGTGTGTGTGTGTGATAGAGAGAGAGAGTAAGTGTGTGTGTGTTCTGACACACACACACACACTTACTCTCTCTCTCTTCGATCGATTTGATAATGATAAAAATATGTTTTTCAAAATTATAATGAAGTGCCTAAAGATACGCATTTCTATGGCATAAATAGTGTCAGGAAATCTAAAATATAAAAATTGATTCGCACCATTTTAATTTTTAATCTCCGAGTGACTGTACGTCTATAAGCGTTTGTGTGCGTTACGTAGCCGTAATGCACTTCCTGTGTATCGTGACAAGAGGGTTCATTTTACGCTTCTCGAGAAGCTTAGAGCACCACATGTCACTCCTAATAGCCATTTAGGTCAATTAAATGTTAACATTCTCAACACCCCGCTTTTAAAATTCAGAGGGCAAATATTTGAATTTTTAGAGAGGAGAATGTTATGTTTTATTTATTTATTTTAATAATGGACTCGACAGTTCGTCATTTGAACAGAACTGAATATTTAAAATATCATATCGTCTTCTCTTCATCCAGGTAGTCGCCGTAGCGTCGTCACCCTGGGTATCCGCGTCTTCTTGTCTTCATCAAGAGGAACCGCCGTAGCGTCGTTACTCTGACCGAAGCAGCTCGCCAGTCACGTTCACTCCCGAGCTCGTAGCGGGACTCTTGACTATAGCGCTAAACTTCAGATCCTGCATGAATTCTCCAATAATTTCACCATACTGTTATTCGCGAACAATAACATTTTCTGATTAACTTAACGTGATATTAAACACAAAACAGCCACTGTAGACATTATTGTTATTATAAACTCACGCCTGAATCCCATAGGGGTAGGCAGAGACGATGGACTTCCATCTGCTGCGATCCTGGCACACAACCCTTGCCTCCTCCACATACACTGTAGACATGTCCACTGTAGACATCAAACTGAAAATTATCAAATAATTTCGCAACCGTCGTTTCTCCCCAATTTTCAAAAGCCCAACAAATACTTAATATAGTAAGAATGTATTGAAATGCAGAACAGTTCTTGATCGAAATTAAAGCCACAAGGTTTCATCTAGGCCGGAAATTTCCATTTCCCTTCAACTTGTTTGCAAGGCAGATGATCTCAGAGCCGCGCCAATAAGGCCGTCAATCAATGCCCCTGTCAAACTAAGGCGAGAACCTTCCAGTTCTATTTATAAATCATATTAAACTTTTATCGAGGTCGTTCATCTATCTGTCTCTGTTCACTTTTCGTTTATTTTCTTCTATTTTCTAAGAGGCATATCGATGGTGGAAATCTTTAATGATGTAAGGGCCAAAATCTTAAAAAAAATTGTACATCTTTTTTCTATGTGGATTGGTATTTTTATAATCAGTGTTTTAGTTGTCTGTTTTTTATACAGGGTGTAACATAAAGGGTATATGAAGCCGAAGGGAGGATGTTCAGTATCGGTAACTGAACAACTTTTGTTCTACAACTTTTCGAATAATAAATAAAAATAAATTAAAGTCTCATACAAATAGACCGGCTGACCGGTACGAAATGTATGAAAATTCAAAAATATATATTCGCGAAAATCGAAAAGTCGTAGAACAAAAGTTGTTCAGTGACCGATACTAAACTTCGGCTTCATATACCCTTTACGTTACACCCTGTATATAAATAAAACCGGTTATTTGCTTCTCCGTAAAAGTTGTACTGAGACATACACAAAGTCAAAATATTTATCTGCTAGAATATAGTACAGTCGACAGCAGAGCAATGGTATTTTTTTTACTTTTGACAGTTCTTATTATTTGCGTCGTAAGACTTGAAATCGTACTGCAAGTTGATCTGCTGTCGACTGTAGAATGGATCTTAAATTTATTATTATATTCAACCAGCATATTCTGCCTTAAGGACGGCGGCGTGCAAATATTTTTGTAGATTAAAATAGAAACTTTTATAGATATAAAATTACATAATTGATATTACATTGTCATGGAAATTTAAATATGAATTAAAAGCTTTTGTAATGTACAGACTGGAGATTTCCATTATAACGATTCGAATATTATGAACAATTTTTTATATAGGTCTGTATATAAATAAATAAATCGACAGAATAGTAGTAGTACATACTTTTTAAACATAAGCTTTTTTGCTTTAAAACCATTACGTAAAATACACTGCCTAAATCAGAATCAGTGTTCAATAAAAAATTGAAAATATTACTAATTGATAACTGTTTTTACAATCTGCAAGAGTTTTCGAACATGATTGTGTAAATTATTTCATATGTTGACAATTTTAATATTTGAATTTATTGTGTCTTTGGGACTTTATTTTCGCTTATTATCCTTAATGGATAACAATTACTTACCTAATTATTATATTTATATGTATTATTGAATATGAATTTTAATTGCTTAAGTATCTAATGTTGCGTTGCCCTTACAGGGTTTATGTGAGCACTTTCTGTATCTAACAACCATGTTACCACATAAAGTAATGAATAAATGAATTACGAATATTTTAATTTAAGATTTGATATCTCCAACTCAAATAACCACGAACTTGGATAGCGAAAATAAAGTCCCAAAGACACGAAATACAATGCAAAGTGAAAACATAATATTTAATAGCGATGCTTCAAGAAAAGGGATCGGAAATGTCTGCTACTAATATCCACCGCACCAGGCACCTTACGTGACGGTAATACGAGCTATTTCCCGATAGCTAGAGATGTCGACTGTGAAAAAAGAATACGGAACCCTGTATTTGTTCCTCCGATATCGCATATTGTAGATTTATAGCTTCTGTACGCGACAGTCGTTGGGAGTGACGGCCATCCATCTTATGGTAATTCCAGTTTTATACCGTGGGTGCTTGAATATATCAAACATCAGATTCAACTGAATCTCTTCAAATATACTTATCTACACATATTTTGGAGTTAAAACTATAGTGAGCCATTACTTCAAATCATTATATATAAACGGATATCACTAACTTATATGTTGAAGTCGGCAATTAGACCGACAGTTTGGACAGATTTCGACGGTATTTTTCAAGGTGAGCGCGCCACGCCCGCGTCGCCGGTGACGTTTCGGTGAACGCACCGTTCGTCGGCGGGACAACGCGCACAGATTAGGCGCTGATCCGCAGTCCGCGAAGAAACGTCACCGGCGACGCGGGCGTGGCGCGCTCACCTTGAAAAAGACCGTCGAAATCGGTCGACAAGGAGCTCAGCAAGCGCCTGAGGGAGGCGACGGGTGACCCTCGTGCTGGCGGCTTTCTCGCGCAGAGGCTGAGCCTGGCCATCCAGCGCGGGAATGCCGCCAGTGTGATGGGCACCCTCCCAAGAGGGCCGAGATTTTTAGAGTGTTTTTAGTTAGGTAGATTTTTAGGTTATTAAAAATAAAATACTTTATGAAATAAAACTACAAACTAAAGAACGAATACGTCGTAGGTGTAGATTTTTAGGTAGTTTTTAATATTTTAGGTAGTTTTAATTTATTTTGTAAGTTAATTTTAGTTTATTGAATAAAAACTCTCACCTCTTATAGCGATCCAGTTTAGGTTCCTAAACTGTCAATTTCCTACAAAGACGTCAAACGTCATTGTAGCAAATAGCGATTCGGAACCTAAACTGGATCGCTATAAGAGGTGAGAGTATGCTGTAAATGAAAGAAATATAACATGCATTTCGTGATGACGTTTCTCTGTACCCAGCGAGTATTTGCCACCATTGAAAATCTCCGCAGGAAAAAGCGGCAAAAGATGTATTGTGTGCTTTGCTGAGTTTCCCGGCAAAGCACTTTATCCCACAATAGTATGCATCACTTTGAATGGTACGCGTTTAGAAGCGTTACCTACGTGACGAATTGTTTGTCATATTATTCTGTCCCAGTTTCTGAGGTGAATTTTTATGTGATATGGGTCAAAGGAATGAAATCATCCGTAAAAATTCAAGTATATTTCTTAACTATGTTCAATCAACACAGTCACAGTGTGCATTTTAACATTTCTTTTGGAACTTATATTTAAGGCGTTATATGGTTCAATCAATTCATGAAATTTGGCAGGGAAATAAAAATACGCCAATAAAAATCAGATTCTTTTAAAACAAGCTCCCGTATTTATAGTACCCTACATTTTGATATATATTTTGTATGAATAACTGTTTCGGTTTAGATATAATTTTCATTTTAAAAGACATGGAAGGGGTATGTTTGCGATTGTTTTTTTCTATCGAGCGAAGTTTGTCCAATCGTGTATCGGTATTCATCAGTCTCTAAATAGACACCCCAAGATTGCTATATATTTTTTTTCAAACGTTTAATTTTTGTAGTTAATGCCGTAGCCTGCGTAGAAAAACTGAAAATACGCGCATACGAAGCCTTAATAAATTTAAGTACCTATGTATCTACTTGCAATATATAGGTAATTAATTTAACATAAAAGGAGTATTTATAGGACCTCCTGTATTATAACATCATAGTTTCAAATATTGCCTGTTTCATGTCGTAATGAATCATTATTATACGATAAACAAGGTCTTATATAATTACCAAGCCAATTTCAGTGCAAATTTTTGGCGGCCGCCACCCCTTGACTCTTGACTAATGAACCTACAGTCTTGTCGTCGGTTCTGAAGAGGTTTAATTAAAAATTATGGCCCACGATGCTGTGGTGGTGAAAGTTCAACAAATGACAATGCCAGATCCTGCCCCACCATCAACCGCTAGTTGTACAAGATAACGAATAAATGTAAAAAATGTCCATTTTTACTAAAATTATTGATTTAAAATAAAGTTTTGTACAAGTTGCGATTCGAAAAAAACAGCTTAATTAAGAATTCTGAAAATAGTAAGAAATCGAAGCGATTTATTAATTGTTTTTGTTATTCTTATATAGGAGTTGCGAGAGTAGTAGAAAATGATACTGATCATGATTATGCAAGATTAAACCTGTAATAAGTCCCCAACAAAATGATACACCTTCAATGGTCTCGTAGTTTTGTAGGTTTGTAAGCTCCATTGAATTGTGGCAATGTCTTTTCAGGCCCGTATTAATAGTCTGAGCTCAAACCCGCCCTCAAGAGCGAATTCAGCTGATACACTCTCAAGACGTGATCACCATCTCAAGCATGTCATTTATTAATAAACCAATCTTAAGGGCGTATCACGTGATGTCTTTCTCAAGTGGAAGAACTCAAGTAAACGTCGCGGGTCGCATGCAATCAGCAAATACGTTCTCAAGTGTGAGTTGGACAGTTATCTTGAGAACTGAGTTTTGTTTCTTAATACGGCGTTACTCACGTCCTAAACGCGCACCTAAGTTACGTTCTCAAGATTGACTTTTGAGCTGAGAGTGATTTATTAATACGGGCCTTAGTTTTATCTCTATATTTCAATTCAATTCAAATACACTAAAAGCCACAACAGTTACAGAATCAAAAATACAAAACATAATGTACAATTTTGGCGGCCTTATCGCTAAAAGCGATCTCTTCCACTATTCAAGGAAATTAAGATTATTAAATAGAGAGAGGTACAGCTAGAAATGCAAGAAGAATAATTTTATTCATTTGAAAAACAATAAATAAAAAAATAATGGTTATTTACGAGTAGGAATAATACATCTACATATGAAATGATAAATAATAATATTACAGTTTACACTACATACAAATATATTATATGTTATATTTGTGACATACTAGGCTAAATTCCTAGTAACGATGTCCAATTTACTAGCCTTCGAATTCTGACTGAACAAATAGGCATCTCTACATGTTTGAAGCGCATGCCACACCGCCAGCGGGCGAGCGAGCGAGCTAGGCGAGCGGGCGAAGCGAGAGAAGGAAACGTCATCGGTAGTCGGTAGCTCGCGGTGTGAACCGAAGTATGTAAAGTAGTCCGAAAATCTAACTTTTTTGAACGAATTAACTTATAACTCGAATATAAAAATTGGATGTGATAGTACACATGGACTCTCGATGCTTTGTATAATATCCCACCAAGAAAGTGGTCCGGAACATTGGATTAAAAAAAAAAGTTTTATTTTTGTTATATTTTAATAAAGTGGTGAAACGATGTTCGCCCGCCTAACTCGCTCGCCCGCCCGCTGGCGGTGTGGCCTGCGCTTTATACACGTTGAGCCAAGTGACATTTGACCCCACAAATATTCGAGCCTTCATCGATAGAATGAATTTCGATCGCATAGGGTAAAATCCAATCTACCGTCAAGATAAGTGGACTTTTGTTAGCGCTAGTAAAATAGAAAGGAAAGTTCATGGGACTGACATTTGCTATTTCGTTAATAAATAATAAATTTAAAACTTTTTAATTTTTTTTTGAAATATCTATGCAAATTTTATTTATTTATTTTATTTAGTACATTTAACATTTGGTAAGATACAATTTGTCGGTAGATGCAAGTGGTAACTTAGCTCATGGCTCAGGTCTGTACTTACCATCGAAACAGTGAATATCTGACTCCTAAACTAGGTAAAAGGTTTACGTATTACGTAACAAGTTAGCAAGTATCAATCCTACCATGCCTACTGATTTAAAGCTAGAAAGTTTTTATCAAGGATTCATGGTTACAATAGGCCCTATTGAATAGGGCCATATTTGCAACACATATCCAATCAATCTTGTACGTCGCAGCTGTGGTTTACGCAGTCGCTAGCGAGCGAATTTGCGTTGTCAACTTATGGTAAGGGTACTGAAGTCATTACATATTAACTACAAGTGAAACACGTTTAGTTGGACTTTGTCCAGATTCAAAAACAAAATCCTGATTTTGAACATCCTTGTTTATGTTGAGTTCATTCTATTTCCGCCCCTAATTTTGTTTAAAACTTGCGTCTAAATTACTCATTCGTTCTGCCCTCCAAGCCTCAACAACTCGCAAAAAATCTCTTAGATGGAGACATTTTAGAGTGACAAAGTAGGTACGAGGTTAATTTATCATTCATGAATTCGCGGCCCAAGTGCTATCCTGAGTTACTTAGATCCCGCCCTTACATTTTATGCGGCAAGCCCTTATTGAACTAATAGAGGGTTTACTGGATAAATATGGAAGAATCGATGAATATCTTTGGAATTATTTGAATAATCGAGAACAATATTTATTTCAAACTAGCTGTACCCTGCAACTTCGTTTGCGTAGAGGAGGAGGATGGAGGAGATCAGGAGGCAGATCTTCCTATCTGGATCCTTGTTTCCACATCACATGCCGCCATGGCTTATAGCCTATGAGCTGTCCGGATATTTCAGCTATCTCCTAGTGGAACTCCCATCAAAATCCCTTCAGTAGTTATGGCGTGATACTTGCACAGTCACAGACAAACAGACAAAAATTCTAAAAATTAGTGTTTGGCATCAGTATCGATCTTAAACCACATTACAATTATTATTTTCAAAAAATATCCAATGTACAGACACAACTTTTTTACAGTCTTATTGTAATGTATATAGAAAGGTACAATATAAAATATCAAAAAAAAAACATTCAGTATTTGAAAACCTAAATTAAATTATTTTTAAAATTTTGACTTATTATAGGAAGAGTACCTACCCAAGACACTGGCAGCGTTACCTCCCTGGATCGCGATGCTAATTCGTTGCGCGAGGTAGCTGCCAGCTCTTGGGTCACCAGTGGCATCTACTACTCGTTTGCTTATGTCAGTAAAAAGCTAAAGAAAGAACATAGCTCAAGTTCCAAGTTAAATACCAGGTCAACAATTTCCTCGGTATTTTCTAAGGATAAACAAACAGTGCATTTACCGAATATTTTCGAATGGTGAATGAAACGTAGATGTCTTGTTTATAACTTTGTTTTGATAGTATCCATATTAAGGCCAATAATGTTTCATTATCCATGTCCGTCTTAACCAAATTCAAAAACACACAAATATGTATTGTGTAATACATTATTTTTTCCAACATAGTGAGCGAGGTGTTATTAGTATTTTAGTA
Organism: Tachystola acroxantha; assembly: GCA_963506565.1. NCBI lineage: Eukaryota > Metazoa > Arthropoda > Insecta > Lepidoptera > Oecophoridae > Tachystola > Tachystola acroxantha. The sequence continues at coordinate 3,017,535 of OY735894.1, read as the reverse complement.
GTAGTAGTTGCGGTACCAAGACCCATACAAAATGACATTGCCACATTTCAATGGAGCTTTGCCCCACCTACAAAACTACGAGACCATTGAAGCTGTACCTATCATTTTGTTGGGGACTTATTACAGGTTTTATATAGCATCATCACAATCAGTAGGAGTTGCGAGAGTAGTAGAAAATGATAACAAAAATAATGAATAGTTCGCTTCGATTTCATACTATTTTCTGAATTCTTAATTAAGCTATTTTTCGACTCGCGACTTGTACAAAACTTTATTTTAAACCAATAATTTTAATAAAAAACGGAGATTGGCCCGAGTTCCTTCGATCTAGGGGAAGACCTGTGTGTGAACAGTGAGTGGAATAAGCTGTTAATGTTGTGTTATATGAGTTTGGAGTAACTTCATGGACGAGTCACCATTGCCGATTAATTCATGATGAACTTCCATCTGCTGCGATCCTGGCACACAACCCTCGCTTCTTCCATATTCATCAATTTCTTCATGCACGCTCGTCGCGTTATAGTAGACCGTACTTGACCCTTTTTTAAAACATCACCAATTTGGTCAAGACGTCCTTCTCGGTCTACTTCTGCCGACTCTTCCGTCAACATTCGCTCTATGTATTCCTTTAGTCACCATTGCCGATACCCTCTAAATAACCAATTATGGCGGAAGCGACGAGCAAACGTAATCTCCTGTAGATCGGAAACTAATACCCATCCTAAAGGATGTTATCTGATACGCGGTTTGGGAACTATAACCCAATTTGTAGTGATAAATGCCTTCAGTGCTAACATGAGAACTGATACATATCTGGGGTTTTGTTACGGAATATTAGGCCCAATCATCTTCCCTAACCAAGAAGGCAGTAAACTCCAGTGTCTGGGTCAAATAATAAGGAATAAAAGTACGACCTTCTACAACTGATTCTTCAAAGAGAGATCTAGGGCTGAAGAAGGACAGGTAGAAGAATAATAAGATGGCTTAGGAACTTATGCCAATGGCTATGTTTCAGCTTCTTCTCAGTCGTTACACTCTTGGCAGAGTGGTCGTGTTCGTTACTTCAGTCGCAGTGACCCGCCTCACAACATGTCGCCACTCGTCTCTGCCGGTTGCTCTCCTGGTGCAGACGTGCAAGGGATCGGATACGGCTGCCCTGATCTGGTCCGTCCATCGCGTCGGCGATCTGCCGCGCGCTCGGGTACCGTCAACCCTGCCCTGAACCACCAGTCGCTCAATTGATTCAACTCCACGCCGAGACACGTGCCCAAAGAAAGTCAGAATGCGAGCCTGAACTACGGTTATGTTTCATAGCTAACTATATTTTTAAAGAATCAAGTATACAAAGAAGTAAAAGTTGTATCCATAAATAACAAACGAGGGGCTGAAACAAGGCTTAATTATTGAGCAAAATTAATTATTAGCAACAATCAACTTAACCATCAACTTAACATAAATAACAAACTGAATGGAAATATATCTAAACAAGAAGTACAATACTGTAAAAAATATGATAGCAACAGTAATGAAATACAGCATATAAGTCGAGTACAAGTTGTTACTATAATACTGAACCAAAGAGAGGTCATCCGAAGATAGATTAAATTATTGAGCAAATCGAGATAATGAAATGAAATTTATTAATTGTACGTTGGATACTTACATTCTAGATACAAATTCACTAGTCCCCACACTAGGATACCCTATGTCGTGGGAGACTGTAATAATTAGGAAAGTGAACGATTAGCAAAGCAAAGATATTAGTAAGCTAGCTACTTATAACCTTCAACTTAACATTAGTAAAAAACTTGAGGAAAATATATCTAAACAAGTACAATATGGTTATGAATACGGTATCAATGGCAATGGAACTTACAAACAAAACAAGTACTAGTTGTATCTACAGATATTGGGCTCAAAAGGTCTTGGCGACAGGAGCCGGAAGAATTCATGCAATTAAGTAAACGCAAGAGACTAGTACACAAACATACTTAACCTTCAACCTCTCACTAGTAACAAACTTAAGGGAAATATATCTAAACAAGAAGTACAATAGGGTAATTAATAGAGCAGCAATTATAATGATGGCTAATATAAGTAAAGTGATTTCTAGATGTAGGTACATATCGAGATACTGCGCCCACGAGATGTTGACAGCAGGGGCTAGAAATAGGCAAGAATGAGCAAAGTTAAGGAGTATTAAAGCAAAGAGAATGGTAACCTACTTAACCTTCAACTTATTACTAGTAACAAACTTAAGGGAAATGTATCTAAACAAGAAGGACAATAAGGTAAGGAATATGGTGGCAACGGTAATGAAACCTATGAGCAATGTGAGAGCTAGTTCTATTTCTAGATACTGTGCCCAAGAGATGTTGGCTGCCGGCGCGCGCAGGTGCCTCGCGCCCGCCGTGGCGCAGCGCGTACTCGGCCCACCACGCGGCGCGCTGCAGGGCGCTCTGCGGCTGGTCCAAGAACAGAGCACGCAGCCTGACGATGTTGCGACGGTAACTGAAAAAACAAGTTCTTGAACTGAACAGTGAGTATGTGCATCCAAGGGCATGTTATATGCAGGCGGGGCTCCTGTTGTGGTGGCTACTAGATTAAGACTCGCTAATCTTCATCTTATCTTTAAATACCATTGCAATCATTATGAGTCTCACTTTTACAATGTCAATTGTCTATTGTGTAATTATTACCAACAGATTACCAAATATAACAAGATGGAAATATACCTGATTAATGGGTTTTTCTTAATTATTTCAAATAGCATATCATTTTAAAATTTCACTAACCTTTCATCGTTAATAACGGTGTTTATTGAATTTTTAAATAATTCACAATTTAGAGACCCTAAGTCAAGCTTAACTCCGATCTTGTGGTACATATATTTATCTGTATTGTACCACTGGTCTCCTAACATTGGAATTCCAACAAGCGGCACTCCCGCTGTAATTGCCTCATCAGTGGACTGAAGCCCTCCTTGTGTTATGAAAAGCTTTAATTTTGGATGACCTGTAAAGAAATTTAATTATTATGTCCTCGGTTTCAAACCTGAAATTCTTTTTTAACACAGCAATTATCACTTTCACTCTGAAATCTATTCTAATGCCTGGTGTCTAGTGTCGAACTACAATACTTACGTAGAAGATCTGATTGTGGAAACCATTTGCCGATCCTAATATTCTTCGATTTTCCTGGTAATTCATCTTTGTCCCACTTCCACAGAATATCATAGGGCAGTTCAGAGAACACTTTTACAAACATTTGAATCTTCTTTGGAGGCAGCATTGAAGGATTTGCATTTGTTCCAAAACTCATATAAATAACACCGTTCTTTGATGAATCTAAATAAGATTTTAAATCCTGCAATTAGCAAAATTGTATACCTATTTGCAAAAATATATTTTTAGCAAAAGTTTTGAAAGTGTATTTGTACAAGCACAAATTATAAGAACCATTTACCTGGGGTAGTTCTTTTTCAGGTTTCTGATGCAACCCCCATACATGAATCACACCTGGAGGCACAGGATAATTTCCTTCATATATTGGATGTACATTTAAAAACAGCATATCAACATTATTACTTAATTCACTCAAACTAGGAACATCAGGACCTAAAATCCTTCTAATCATTTCATTTTCTACTTTCTCGTGAGAATTATACATTTCTGTCAAAGTGTAATGGTTGTATAGTTCTGTAATTTTCTCCCAAAATGTAAGATTGTATATCCTTTGCCGAGTATTCCCAGGGTACAAAATTGGATGTACTGGTGCTCCTAATGTTTCGTAGTTTCCAATTATGCTAGCCATAGAACTTATTTGAATTACTGGAGCTTTGAACACGTGAGAAAGTGCTAAAGCAGGTCGTACACAAGCTTCTAGTAGCAGCAAATCAAAATAATCTTCTTTGTATTGGAGAATTCCTTGGACTTCTTTAGTTTGAAGTTGCTTTTCAAATGCTAGCATACAAAGATCAAATACAAGTTTCATTTGAGCCGCTAAGTTGTCTTTGTTTCCAATCTCCGCTTTCATAAAGTTCTGCTGCCACACTTCATATGACAAGTCGTGTACATCGATCTCTGTTAGATTTGGTGGTGTCTCTCCTTTAGGGAATGCTGGATCTGTTGTGACGACAATGACTTCATGTCCACGTTTAGCCAGTTCTTGAGTTAAAGGACGGAAAACTACTTGATGACTTATAGATGGAGCTGGAAACACAGCTAATATTCTAGCGGCTTCATTTTTCGTTAATATGCACAGAGCGAATAACGCTACTAACAATACTGATCGCGGCATGATTATTATGAAAAATAAATATGCGGATGTTTTATATGCAGATTAGGAGTCGTGTTAAGGTCAGTACACGATAGTGTGGTGCGTATACGCGATAAGATATTTAATTGTAGATAATTCTGTAGCGGCCAGTAAGTCCTAAACGGAACTGTCACTGTCGTTCATATACTGCATCGCGTAAGAGCGAGCGGGACGACTCGCTCAGAGGCGACTATTAGGTGCTAATATAATAATATAATATTAGGGGTCGGGGAGTTGTGTCTCTCGTGGATCTGAAGCCACTCTGTGGAAGGACGCCGCGCGCGTCCTCTGGTGGGGGTTGGTGACTCCGAGTAATATACTTACATATTATATTAAAAATTAGAACTCCCCATCGGCATACAAACCAAACGTGGTTTCGCCTAAGATGGGAAAGTAGATTTCAAATGTATTTTTATAAAATGTTATTAAACAATAAATTTAAAAAAAGGTACGTAATATGGAATTGCTACAAATGTTACTTTAGTGTGTGTGGGAAGGATGGCTGGACTTCATGACACACTGTAGACGAAATTATTGTGAATTTGTATCTGAATAAATTACAATATATTGGAATTACATTAAATAATACGTAAATCAATTGTGTTAGACTAATACACCGTCATTATCCCGACATTATAACAACATTGAAATACCAAAAGATTGCAAATTATTTTTGGAGTTTTTACTCAAAAAAAAAATAAGTTATACTTTGGTGTGAATATAATATATCAGAAATCATAACTTAAACCCCAAACAACGTCTACATCAGGAGTCAACGATGATAATATGAATATTACTTTAATGAGTGTTATTATCCGTAACTGACATTATCGGTTACTGATAATAATGGTAATGATTACGTTATGATGTTATGCTGTGATTTATATGGCTAATACAATTATAATAATGTTTCTAAATTAGCAAGTATTTTAGTATTAAAAGTAAAAAAAAAAATTATTAATGTGAAACTTTAATTTTCATATCGCATGCAAAGTTCTTCGCAGCCTCGTACGTACTACGTCGTACGTAAATTGCAGTATCGTACGTAAATCTATTCGATGTTTCGTCTCTATGGGAATAAAGAGTCTCACGAAATGGGGGGATTATTGTTTATTTATCACCAAAGGCCTGGGCAAAGGCCTCCCCCAAACCCACTCATTTCTATTCTGCGCAGACGCAGACCCTCTGTTAAAAATATTGTTTATTAGATTAAAGTCAAATAATTTCGAAATTCCTATATAATCATACCAGCTAAGCTCGCTGAATCAGACATACAAAATGCACGTTCTTGCTAAATATTATTTATTACTCTTCGTACTTGGAAACACGTATCGTTAGCTTATGCATAAATTTCATTAGGAATTGAAATGATTCACTTTTCATTTCAATTCCTAATGAAATTTATGCATAAGCTAACGATACGTGTTTCCAAGTACGAAGAGTAATAAATAATATTTAGCAAGAACGTGCATTTTGTATGTCTGATTCAGCGAGCTTAGCTGGTATTATTTAGCAAATATTAAAATTGCAATCGCAACGAATGAAGTTATTAATGTAACAATAATTAATTCTAACTCATAGTATTCTGCAAAAGACATGTTTGCCGCTGACGCGCGGAGGTGTCGCGAGTTATTGCTGTGCATCGCTCGTTCTATCCACCATAGTACTCGATGTAGAGCGCTCTGTGGTTGGTCTCGCGTCCAATCATGCAGCCGCAGTACAGAGCAACGGTAACTGGAACCAAAATAGACTGTCTGTTCTATGTGTCGAATCTATGGGATTCGAACTAATGAATTTCGACTGAACGAATTGTATACTTTACATTTTATTAGATTAGATTCATGAAAATTCGACCCAGAGCACTGCAGTTGTGTTGAATTATAAGTTAGGACAGAAATAACTTCAACGGGGGATCTGATTTTTTGCGCATGATGGCATGTATGCATGTAAACCATCGTGACGGACCCGTGACACCACCCAAACGCACCACCGGTGGTGTCATAGGTATTTTTCAATCCCTATGAAACTATCGGTGGGGCCATGCATGGGTATAATTTTTATATCATGACACCACCGAGTAATATTATAGAGAGGAGAAAACGCCATTCGCTCCACAACTATGGGCAGCATTTTATGAGTCTAGGCGTATGCGCAAATATACCCGATGCGCTGCAGACGCAGCAGTCGCATCAACATCCTGAATCCATTGTTATATTGAACATGTAATATTTATTATACCTTTCATCTCTAATAATTGTATTGATTGCATTTCTGATTCTATCCTCAGTGAGTGTTTCTGAATCTAGTCTCATTCCAATGCCATGGTGAACAATTTTCTCCGCATTATACCACTGATCAGCTACCAATGGGATACCAATCATTGGTACTCCACCGGTCAAGGCTTCATCGATTGATTGCAATCCTCATTGAGTGATAAATAATTTTATATTTGGATGCCCTGCAAAATATGTTTTTGTTATGCCAAGAGTATCAGCATATATCCAAGCGTTATTAGGTCTATACAGATATTCTATTATAATCATTACTGATTTTAATTGTGTCAAGCTCCAAACAGGTGGACCCTGTACTGCTTTTGGAAAATTCAAAGTGACGCTTACATTGAATCAAATAAATGTTGAGTCTGGAGTTGGTGTAATTAATGTACCAAAGCATTTACTCACTCAGTATATCGGACTGTGGAAACCATTTTGAAATATTAATATTCTTCGATTTCCCGGGCAACTCATCTTTGTCCCACTTCTATAAAACATTATAGTTTTGAGAATACCTTGACGAATTATTGTATTTTCTTCTGAGGCAGAGTTGATGGAACATTATTTGTACCGAAGCTCATATAAATGACTCCGTTCCGTCCGAGAAATTCTGGGACGGGCGAAGACAGAGGACGGAAGCTGGAGGATCCGGGAAAAATGCAAGTTCAAGGAGATGGTGGCCGAGCCTAAGATTATTATTATACACTAAAGCAGCTCGACCCCGCTGTCTTGGTCACATGGAGAGGATGGGAGAGGAGCGCTCAGCAAGCATATTAATGTCGGAAAGCCCGGTGGACGATGGCCGGCCGGACATCCTAGGTACCGCTGGAGCGATGAAGTGCAGACAGACTTGCGAGAGCTTCAGTCTGTAGCCAGTCGGGAGACAGACAGGGAAAGTGGAGCTATGCTGTGGCAGAGGCATATTCACTTTGAGTCACTGAACCAGCGGAGTATCGTATCTTATTCAGGTGTACTGCCAATGTGGTGGCACTTCGAGCCATTGGGATCGCTTGTGTTATCCCCTTTCCTTTATACTCCTTCCTCCTCCCTAAAGATGTAACTCAATAAGTCAGCTATGCAGTTCATGGGAAGGAGCCTGTAATCTTTTGGTTCCGCACAGCCAATGGAGTAAGTATTAACAGACAGTATACAGCACAATATTGTTTTTGAATATCCAACTAACAAATTTTTTTTTTTTTTTTTTTTTTTTTTTTCTCCCAACAAACAGTTACAATATTTTATATATAATAATCAATTATTTACATAAGCCTTGTTTGTGGGGAGACTGGTGCCTAAACTAGGAATGAACCTGTATCTTAGGACACCAGGCTCCACCATTACAACAGATACATTAACTTATATACTATTTCACATTATCCGTGGTGGCAGGGGAGATATATAAGTAGGTGTGTGTAAGTATATTAAAATTAGTGAATTATATTGAGCATGAAGAGTTGTCGGACCGTGAGAACGTCGCAGGATTTGTATAGTTCCTGGGTGGGATACATATAGTGTCTGAAGGTGGCAACTTTGAGAATGAGGCGTTGGGCACGCTCCACTTTAATAATATGCGTTTTGGCGGCACCGCCCCAGGAAGTGATGCAGTAAACCAGGATGGATTGACAAAAGGCGAAGTATATAGTTTTAATAAGTGGAAAGTCAGCTATATGGCGTAAATTTTTGAACACAAAGGTAAGTTTCCTGATTCTAGCGGATAGAAGCTCAATATGTGGGAGGAAATTTAGGTTTTCATCGAGTGTTATACCCAAGTATTTAAAACATGAAACGCTTTCTAACTTGGGGCAGGAGCAGATATTACTTTCAGGATTGGCACAAGTATGAGAGGTAATGGAATACAAATTTATTGATGGAAGAAATGAGTTCCTGATAGCAAAAAGCATTGTTTTGGTTTTTTCAGCATTGAGGGATAAAAGATTATTACTCAGCCAGTTGCTAATGCTATTAAAACCTTTCTGAGCCAATCATCTGCCCAAGTGTCGCCAGCAAAAACAAGAGCTGTGTCATCTGCATATGCCACAATTTTCCCATTTGTAAGTTCCTGTTGACAGAGGTCGTTGATAAAGATTAAGAACAGCGTGGGGCCTAAAATTGATCCCTGTGGAACGCCATAGTTGACAGGTAGATCATTACTGGTATTACCAGCGATAACCACCCGCTGTGTCCTATCAGTCAAATAGTCCGCGAAGAGCTGCAATTGAATGCCTCTGATCCCTACTGCTTCCAACTTGGATATAAGTAGCGGAACAGAAACCGTGTCAAAGGCCTTCCTGAGATCTATAAACACCGACACACATTTTTTGCTGTCATCCAGGTTTCTGACTATGAAGTCTGTGAGATCATGAACTGCGTCGGAGGTAGACCTTCCTTTGCGGAAGCCGTATTGGGATGGAGATATAATGTTATTATGGTCCAAGTAATCAACAAGTCTCTTGTTCATAACACGTTCCAATATCTTAGACAGGGACGGCAGTATTGAAATAGGCCGATAATTATTGACAGAGTCTCTCCTCCCACTCTTAAAAATTGGGTGTATTAGGGACTTCTTGAAGACTGTGGGGAATTGACCGTCCTTTAGACTGAGACGACAGACGTGCGTGATTGGAGGGACAAGGATGGTTTTAAATCTTTTTAGGAAATGATTAGGAATACCGTCCCAACCAACCGCACAGTCATTTTTCAGGGACATTATAATTAGCTCAATCTCCTCTTCATCAGTATCAAGTGCAACCATGGAATTGCACCGGTCAACATGATCGTGAGAGGATCGAGTGTTATGAGCACTTGATTGAATTCTTTCGGCCAAGGTCTGACCAATATTAGCGAAGAAACAGTTCACATTATTCACAGATTGTTTGGGATTGACAGTGGGTAATAACAGTTCGAGAGCGCTTTCCTTCGGTTTCTTTCGGTTTACAGTAGTATTGATGAAGTCCCACATACGCTTGTTGTTTGTGGCCACTTTTTTTAACTCTTCTCGTTCATATTCTCGCTTAAGGTTTTTTAATAACTTATTACAGAAATTTCTATATCTAGTGTATGTAATTTTAAAAATTTGATTGTCAGGATTAGCCTTAAGTTTTTTGTGCATACGGTCACGATTTCCAATACAGCGAATAAGGCCTGGTGTAATCCAAGGCTTAATATGTCTTTTTTTACGTGAAATGGACAGCGTTTGTGTATTGGCCGATAGAACCTTCATAACTTTCTCCACAAGAAGAGAGGCAGCTGTGTTACAGTCTTGTGAGTTCAGGATATGCTGAAAATTCATATTTGTCATGTCACTTTCAAGTTTAGAATAGTCAATCTTAGTCTGTGCTTTAGATGTATCATGTTTCGGCTGGGTAGTACTTAGCGAAAATAATAAAGCGTTATGATCAGTTAGTGTCGTTTCTAGGATTAGTGTGCGGGAAGGGAGTTTAGTTTTTAACATAATGTGGTCTAGACAGTTGTCGTTTCTGGTTGGTAATGTGTGTGCTGGTAGTAGGCCATGGAAGGCAGCTAGATTAAGATATTCATCAGCACGGTTATCTTTATTGCCCGGTTTAATGTCTATATTGATGTCCCCCATTATAATGATACTAGAGTAATTGGATAGAGTTAATAGAAGGGTATTTAAAGAAGTAAGAAAGTTAGATATGTCGTGAAAACATGGCGACCGGTAAATGGCTAGAATGGCAGTGTGTTTGTTGATCTTCACTAATAAACTTGAGGCTTCTCTGAGAGAGGGCTCCTCTACAGAATAATTACTGAGTGTCTCTTTGGCGTAAATCACAACTCCATCATTCTGATTGTGATTATTAGTTGACTGATACGATTTGTAGTTATTTAGTATGGGAATCACCCTGGCGCACGACAACCAGCACTCAGAGAGAACAAGAAACTCCACCTCAACATTTATACGGGATAATAAAATGGTTAACTCGTCAAAGTTGCCGGTAATGCTTCGAATGTTTTGTGCAAGAATCACTGTTTTATTGCTAGTTTGCTGCACATGTGTGGCAGAGCATTCCGGTGCACAAACTGTAGCATTTGGAGGCGAAATACTGTCAATATTATTCAAAATGTCATTTAGAGAGTTAAATTTAAAAATGTTTATATATATATACAATAAGGATTATACATGTGCTTAAAGTGAATAGTTGTGTGTAGTAATTACCAATGATCAGAATAATACCACGTGCCCTACGAGTTTTACTATTACAATCACAATTCGGAAGTCTCGCCCATATCAAACAGCCCCTCAACGCCATCGCTGCCCCGTGCGCGAATATAATAGTTTTATCCATTGTTCTAATCATAAAATATATTATGCAATCAATTACTGAAGGTAGTATTATATTCTTGCATCGATCACGGTGGGGGTAACTGCTTAATAAATACATATAAACAAACATATAGACATACGGTCGACAATAAAGCCAAATAAAATAAAAATCATGACCAAATAAAAACAATTCACAATTTTCGGTTTCACCCATACGCCCAGAAAATAATTGGAAAGAGGGATAGCTTGATCTTATTATATCTTTCCAGTAGAAAACAGTTAAAAAGCATTTTACACTCTGACACATGATATAAAATAATTTGCGTATGTATAAAATTGATTTGGTGTGGGTAATTTTTGTGTACGAAAGTGAGCAGAGTGTGCCGTTATAAGTGAGCATTAAATAAGGGAACGAATATAGCAATACTTGTGAGACAGTCTCAATAATGTTTGATAGTGCGTGGAATGTGATCGGAGATGAGTCATCACTGTAGTTCGTGCGTTGTCGGGCCGAGCGGCGTGTGGCGGGGGGCGGAGCGCCCGTGACGCTGCTAGCCCGATGCGACGACGGCGGTGGTGGTGGCTGCCGCAGGGCCCACCATACTATCGAGGTCAGTATGCAAACGGATGCGCTTCGCATCGTCACCTTGTTGCTTACGGATGTAGATTGCGCCATTTTTGACCCACGTAAACTTAAAGTTGTGTTGTTTTGCACGGGCGCGCGTTTCACGAAATAAGTTTCGGTTTTCTCGTGTTAGTCGGTCGTTGAAGTACAGATTAGCTTCCTGGTTCGATGGAAACTCAATGTCAGTCGTCTTCAGTCCCCGGCGTGATTTTATAGCCGCTATGAAACGATCCTTGGTAGTACGTCTTATGAAACGCAAAATGACCGCTCTCGGGAGACGAGCGCCGCCGCCGGCACTCGAAGCAACGAGACGCCGGGGGCCCACTCGCGCCACCCAGTCAATATCTGATTCATTGAGCTGGACCCCTATTTTTTTTGCAGTGAGTAGGATTGTGTGATGGAGGTTCTCGGCTGGAGACTCTGGTAATCCGGCAATCTCAACATCATTACTAAGAAGCATCTGAGCTTGTGTACCTAATTCTTCTCGTAGCATTGTAACCTCGCTCCTCAATTCTGTGACCTCATGCTCTCTTTCTTCATTCTGACGTTCCAATCCAAACAGTCGCGACTTAACCGTATTTATGTCGTCCTTGAAGGACTCGATCGCAGCCTGGCAGGTCGCTAGAGACGACTGCAGAGCGGTCATGCCCGCGGCCAGCGAGTCAATCATAAGTTTGAGGTTCTGAGTCACTCCTGCACGTTCGACTTGATCTCCAACATCTACGCCCAGGACGCCACACCCGTCATCACTGGCAAGGAGGCTGACAGCTGTCACGACGTGAGAAGGAGCTGTCCCGTCATCGATTATGCCGTCGCTCGGCCCGGCCTCGGCTTTACTGGGCGTGATTGATAGTGTAGGCTTGCCCTGGCAGCAGGGACCCACCCAGCACGTCTTAATGGTATGTCTCATTCGTCTGAATTTCTCCTCGGGTATGCCAATGCATTTGAAGTGATATTCCCTGCAGCAGGTCTGACACTTTAGGCCCTCTTGATCAAATATTTTGTCGTTGCATTTTGTACACGGCATTTTGAAAGTGTCAGTGTAAAGCTAAGCAAATAGACCGGGGTACCTTGTGGACGAGATGTGATGAACTTCTATGTAGGTATTACAAACAGCTGATGCGGGGTCAGTCACCGAAGATTGCACATAAATGCGTGTGAATAATCCACGAACTATATCACTTATACGTTTCTTAATAACAATGTTGCAGTTTTATATATACTATTTGATTATATTATGGAAAATACTATTTAAAATTAAAACTAAATAGAGAGACAAAAATTCGTTACGTATTTTCTTTCGAGGTGGGTAGGAGTGCTGAAAAGAGAGGAAATTGAAAGAGTTATGTAATTAGTTACCTTACCTGTGGTAACTCCTTCTCTGGTTTATGATGAAGACCTCCGAGGGAAGATATGACTGGCGATACCGGGTTATTCCCTTGCCACACATAGTATAAATTATGGAAATGCATATAAACGTTATTCCTTAAATCCATCAACTTCGGTGCATCAGAACCAAAGTTTTGTTTAAACATTGCGTTATTTGTCTCATCTATAGTAGAAAATAAAGGACCAAATCGAAAATAATTTTGCAATTCTACCACTTTTTCCCATAATGTTAGGTTATGCAATCTTTGTCCAAAAAATGTTGGATACAAAAGTGGATGGCTAGGTGCTCCATAAACATCACAAGTATCAAAATTTGAATCCATAAAACTGACTTGAATCACAGGTACTTTGTATATATGCGAATAAATTAGAGCGGGTTTAACACAATCTTCTATTAATAAGAGATCAAAATGCATATTTTTATCTTGAATAATTCTTTGAACTTCCTCGGATTTAATTTGCTCCTCCAAAATAGTAGAAAAAAGATTGTACGCTATTTGAACTTGGTCACATAGGTCACTTACTTTGCCTTTAATTGTTTTAAGTAAGTATTTATTCCATAATTTATATGATATATCATGGCCGTTAATTTCTGTTAAGTTTGCAGGTGTTTCGCCTTCAGGGAAAGCTGGATCTGTTGTGATTACAACGAATTCATGTCCTCGTTTAATTAGTTCTAGAGTTACAGGACGAAAAAGATGTTGATGACTTATTGATGGAGTTGGAAATACAGCCAAAATCCTAGCAGCATCGTTCACAACACATTTTAAAGCAATTATCGCACAACCAATAAAAAATTTCAGTGTCAACATTTTTGTAAAAATGGTCCTGGTAGTTGAAACAGACAGCGACTGTCTCCGTAATATTGTGTATATAGCTGAGTCTAGTATAATGTAAAATGTAAACAGTGGCCATCCATATGTGTGCATAAATTATGAAGAGTTACTATTAATTTATATTTGGTTTTCTTTAAATCCACTGCCTCTGTTAGTGTTGTCTGAAAACCAAAATTATCATAGAAATATTCAATACCTAATGAATCTCGCATGTTCTTTGGAAAAGTTATTTTTTGTCATAGCCTATAAGGTGTTGGCTCCCCTTGTTCTCTTGGGCTAGGTTCGATATTATCCTAGGTTATCTTTATCTCATCAGTTAGTTATACGTTCACAACAAATTATCATAGAATTATTCAATACCTAATGAATCTCGCATGTTCTTTGGAGTGTTGGAGTAAGTGTTAATAATTAATATGTTCAAGGACTGCCCCTTACCATGAAGTCTTATCGCAGGATTACTTCAATAATACTTTGTTATTTCGTACCATGACGACCTTAAAGTAAGCTTATAAAGAGCGTCATGGTACGAAATAATAAAGTATTATTGAAGTAATCCTGCTATAACAGTTCGCCGTAAGGGGGCTGTTGAGTTAAATAGAGTGGAATAAAAAGTCAACTTTTAAGTTCATGTTATAATTTGTTTACTTACACATAAACTTTCGTAACGATTTTAAAAGGCAGTATCCAACGAATGTTACAGCAACAATTACAATATTTAAAGCAAATAATACAGTACATATCAATTCTATTTCGAAGTATTCTGCCCAAGTATTTAAAGCAGCGGTTCCTTTTAGATGATCAGTAGTGCCGTGTCGGATAACGTACTCCGTCCACCATACGGCACGCTCCAGCGCAGTCTGAGGCTGGTCTAGAAGAAGTTTGCCCAGTTTGAGTATGTTGTGACGGTAACTGAAACAAAAAAATAACCACGAGAATACCACCATAAATACATACATAAACTCTTGCACGGTAGGCAGAGACGACATACTTATATCTGCTGCTATCCTGGCATACAACTCTCGCTTCATCTACATTCATCAATCTCTTCATACACGCTCGTCGGTTTGTTGTAGACCGTATTTGACCCTTTTTGAAACATTGCCAAATTATATTATAGAAAAGAAAAGAAAGAATAACATTTATTCACAAATAAGACATACACAAGAACAATAAAATACAAAGAATAGGAGAAAGAAACAAAAAATAAAATATAAATAAATAACATAACTTCAAACTTTATACAGATATACATTACATTAATTGTGTATGCCGTAGTAGTGAATAGGTTGCGACTCAGCATGGTGCCTTGCTCGAGAGCTCGGCGCTGGTTTTCTGCCGCACCCATTGCAGACGAGTTCCCGGCATACGTCGCCAAGGACAACATAAGATAATTCAGAATGAATTTCGTGTGATAAATAAATTTATATATAAGTACCAATATAATATACAATATAAGTATACAAGCATGTGTGTATGTATTTAAGCACGCCTCATCATGCATGTGTGTATCTGTGGATTTGCCCTTAATCTTCTATAAAATAAATAATATAACTAAAACTTGAGTACAAAATAACCACAAAAAGGAAAAGACGCTACTCCAAACGCAGGGGTCAGTAAGCGTTACATCCCAGCTTGCTTTTCCAACAACCATTTTTTGTAATGAAATTTTACAATGAATTTTGAAAGTGGACGTCTTAGTGGTGGAGGAAGATTATTCCAGCATTTGGATGCCTGGTAACGAAAACTACCCTCAAACGCTCGGGTCTTATGAAAAGGGGTGCTCAATATGAAACAACCCACCCTTCTAGAGTTGTAGGCATTCTGGAGAGTACACCATACCAGTTTGTCATACAAATACTTTGGGCTTTTGTGTTTGATTATGGCGTGCACTAAACCCGCCAGATGCAATCGCCGACGAGACTCCATATTTAGAAGCCCACACTTATTTAGTCGTGGTGTAATGTGACTTCGCGGCGGTATCTTATAGCAGTACCTCATACAGGCATTCTGTACTCTCTGAATGACACGCTTGGTTTTAGCGAGTAGACAGGGTCCGATGACTATGTCACAATAGTTTCATCATCATCATCATCATCAGCCCGTATCAGTCCACTGCTGGACGTAGGCCTCTCCCAAAGCGCGCCAATCAACCCTACTCTCGGCCCTCTGCATCCAGTCCCTGCCAGCCATTTTGCGAAGGTCATCCCTCCATCTGGTCGGGGGGCGTCCCACACTACGTTTACCCGTTCGTGGCCTCCATTCGAGAACTCGTCTACCCCATCGGTTATCGGTTCTACGACAGATGTGACCAGCCCACTGCCACTTCAGTTTACTGATTCTATGAGCAATGTCAACCACTTTTGTCTTCTGGCGGATATACTCGTTTCTTATTCTATCTAACAGAGAAACTCCAAGCATAGCTCTTTCCATAGCTCGCTGAGCGACCTTGAACCTGTGGGCCAGTCTCACCGTCAATGTCCACGTTTCGGCTCCGTAGGTCATCACTGGTAGGACGCACTGGTTGAAGACCTTAGTTTTTAGGCATTGTGGTATTGAAGACGAGAAGATATGACGTAGCTTCCCAAACGCTGCCCAGCCCAGCTGAATTCTCCTGTCACTCTCTTTCTCGAAGTTGTTCCTACCCAGCTGCAGAGTTTGTCCTAAGTAGACATATTTCTGAACAACTTCGAGGACCGTGGCATCGACTACTATTGGTTCCGGGACGACCAGATCATTGAACATGATCTTGGTCTTATCCAAATTCATCCCGAGTCCGACACGGCGAGAAGCAGCATTAAGGCTATCCAGCATTGTCTGCAGATCCTGCAGCGACTCAGCCATGACCACTATATCATCGGCGAACCGAAGGTGTGAAATGTACTCGCCATTTACACTGATGCCACGTCCATTCCAGTCCAGTGTTTTGAAGACATCTTCCAGCGCGTTTGTGAAGAGTTTCGGTGATATAACATCTCCTTGTCTCACACCTCTACGCAACTGGATAGATCTTGTTTGCTGGTTCTGGATTTGGACGGTCATTGTGGCGGCGTCATACAGGCATCTCAGCACCTCGATGTATCGCCAGTCTACTTGGCATCGCTGCAAGGACTGCAGAACAGCCCAGGTTTCGATAGAGTCAAATGCTTTCTCATAGTCCACAAATGCAAGACACAGGGGCCGATTGTATTCCTCTGTCTTTTGTATAATCTGCCTCACTGTGTGGATGTGGTCTATGGTGCCATATCCTCCGCGAAACCCGGCCTGCTCCGGGGGCTGGAAGTCGTCAAATCTCCGTCCAAGACGATTCGTAATGACTCTCGAAAACAGCTTGTATACATGACTCAGGAGAGAGATAGGTCTATAGTTTTTCAATAGGGTTTTGTCCCCTTTCTTGAAAAACAGGACAACGATGCTCCTGTGCCATGCCTTCGGAGTTCTCCCACTCTGTAAGACGGAGTTAAAAAGCTTCTGTAGCTCCATCAGGACAGGAGTACCACCTGCTTTCAGGAGCTCAGATGTAACCCCGTCTTCACCGGGGGCTTTTCCATTCTTAAGCTGTTTGAGAGCCAGTCCGATTTCGTCAAGACTCACATCAGGCAGGTCTTCGGTAAAATGGCGTGTTAGCGTGGCTCGGGGATCATCGGTACTAGGCTCAGGTTGCGGTGCGTGAGGTGCGTACAATCGGCCGTAGAAGTCTTCGATCTCAGCGAGTATCTCTGGTTTGGAAGTGACGGTTCTGCCATTCGCCGACTTCAGTTTGGTCAGATGGCTTCTCCCCAACTGCTGCATGAATACTTTTGACCCTCGATTTTGCTCAATTGCCTCTTGTATGCGGCGTGTATTGGAGCGACGAAGGTCACGACGTATAAGCTTCCTTACATGCTTGTTGAGGGTCCGCTGTTCTGTCTGAGAGATTTGCGTAGCCTTTTCACGTCTTTCCTTCATAAGATCCAGAGTCTCCACTGAGAGCTTAGACTTCGTGCCAGTACGTTGCGACCTGCAAAACCTTACGCCTACGTCCCTGATGGTCTTCACCACTGTGTCAAACGCCTGGTCAACGTCAATTGTGGTTTCCAAGACATCGAATCTATTCTTCAGCTCCAGCTGAAATTTATCGGAGCCGGTTATGATCTGTTGCAGGTTAGGTCGGAGCGTAGACCTCATCATACGGAGTCTTTCTAGCTTAAAATCGATATTCAGGGTGCCTCGCACGAGTCGGTGGTCACTACCAGTGTTAAACCGGTTAAGTACAGAGACATCCCTGAATATATGCCTTTTGTCCGTTATGATGAAGTCTATCTCATTTTTCGTCATAGAGTCGGGGCTTTGCCAAGTCCACTTCCTCTGAGGCTGCTTCTTAAAGAACGAATTCATTAAGAATAGCCCCTCTCTCTCCAGGAAGTTAACTAGCATTTGCCCCCTATGATTCCTGCAACCAAGACCATATGGTCCGATTTTCGATTCGATGTTGCTCTGTACTCCCACTTTAGCGTTGAAGTCCCCCATGACAACGTTGAAGTGTGTCTTAGTGGTGTGATTGAGGGCTTTGGCTATGTCTTCATAGACAGCCTCCACTTCTTCATCCGAGTGTGCCGACGTTGGTGCGTAGACCTGTACTACCTTAAGAGAGTATCTCTCGGTAAGTTTCAAAATGAGGTACGCTACCCGTGGCGACACACTGGAGATCTCCATTACGTTGTCTACGAGGGCCTTATTCACCAGAAAACCTACCCCGCCTTGGGAGAGTTGATCGCCCTCTCGAAAGTAGAGTAGATGGCCCGATTCCAGGGTCAGTGTGTCCTCCCCCTCTCTTAATAGTTTAACCTGGACAAAATCAGAGATTCGCACAATTTTACCCTAACTTCTTCACCAAGCAAGTGTCGTACTTTGTACATTACTTTTAATCGGTAAAAGCAATTTTTAACCGTGTCCAAGATATGCTGTTCAAAACGGAGCCTGTTGTCCATGAGTATACCCAGGTTTCTGGCCTCCGTCACATATACCACATCCGATCCCAAAATAGAGACTGCGGGTCCAAGACACATGGTAGAATCTATTTGCTTTTTCGAGCCCAATATCATGAATTTGGATTTGCTGGGGTTTAAGACCAAAGCATTTTGATCAGACCATAACGCTATTCTGTCGAGATCGGAATTCATTCTTTCAACTGACGATAACACGTCATTCGGATATTGCGATATATAGATCTGCACATCGTCAGCATATAAGTGAAATCTGCAGTGCTGTATCTGATGGACCATATCCGAGGTGTAGAGGATAAACAATAGCGGACCGAGAATCGACCCCTGGGGGACTCCCCTGCTAACTTCTCTAGCCGCAGACCCTATTATGCCCTCACTCTACCTATGCCGACTCTTCCATCAACATTTTCTTGACCCTCCTGTCAGTCTTTTGCTCTAAAACATATTATAATACTACAGAAAAGGAAAGCAACGCCATCAAACCTAGAAATTCTTAAAGAAATAACCTCCCTTTGGTTTTGAGTAAATAAATATGTCATTATAATATTATAACCTCTCAGATCTATACCACTTCTTGGTATTCTTTTAAAATTGGCCTAGATATGTATTTAAAAACAAATATCATGTATAGAACTGTACCAATACTACAAAATACACACGCCAGCGTGCTAATTTACGCTAATTACGCTGCATTTCCATCAATGAAATAATAATTCTCGCTCAGAAGTCAATTTGTAAAGCTCAATTTATTTTTCTTTGTGTTAACCTTACCTTTCATCACCGATAACTTTGTCAATTGCATGCTTTAAAGTTACCACAGTGATTTCATTTAAATCAAGTTTCTTTCCAAGTCCATACTTAATCATCTTCTCTACATTGAACCAGTGATCTCCAGACATTGGTATACCAATTATTGGTACTCCTGCGATTATCGCTTCATCAATAGAATGCAATCCCCCATGAGAGATTAACAATTTAACATTTGGGTGTTCTGTAAAATTGCGACGGAATAAAATATTATATTTGTAATGACACACAATTATTTAATTTAGATAAAATAGTACGCAAAGATCTGGAGACAGACCAACTAACTGATGAGATAAAGATAATCTAGGATATGTCGAATCTAGCCCAAGAGAACAAGGGGAGCCGACACTGTATGATAATTTATTGTGAACCAAATAATTAGTTTATGTAACTTGACGGTACAATTTTGGTTTTCAGACAACTAACAGCAGCAGTGGATTTAAAGAAAACCAAATATAAGTTAATTGTAACTGTTCATAATTATTTTTTTCTTGTTCACATTTAAATTGTTTCATACTCACGTACCTAAAACTTTTTGCTGCGGGAACCATTTCGAAATTTTAATATTTTCTGATTGACCAGGCAACTCATCCTTATCCCATTTCCATAATATATTATAGGGCAGTTTCGAGAACACTTCCACGAAGTACTGTATTTTCTCCGGAGGCAATAAAGACGGGATTGCAGTTGTGCCGAAACTCATATATATAACTCCTTTGGTTGAAGAGTCTAGGTATGATTTCAAATCCTGTAACAAATTAGTTGAACATTAAATACTTCCAGGGATGGTTATCAGGTTAGGGCTATATTTCCTAAAGTATTCCGTACATAGTTATATATATTAGTTTCTCTCAGTATAGGTAGTATGTTTAAGGCAAATTACCTGTGATATAGCTGCATCTGGTTTCTCGTGAATACCAGCGATAGAAACAAGCGTTGGTGTCACAGGATGGTTGCCTCCATATGGTATATATTCATTTATGAATATCATGTTAACATTTTTATCTAATTCATTCAGTGTTGGACAGTCAGGGCCAAAGATTCTTTTAATCACATCATTACCACATGTTTTTAAATGAGAATTATATATATGTTCTATCCTAAATTGGTTATACATTTCCGTCATTTCTTCTAAAGTCGTTAGATTATTCAAATTTTGGCGAACTGGACTTGGATACAGAAGTGGATGATTTGGAACACCCGTTATATAGTAATCATCAATTAACATGGCACCAATAGAACTTATTTGAATCACAGGTATATTCTTGTATATGTGAGAAAATATTAAAAATATTTTAAAAGAGGCTTCTATTAATAACACATCAAAACTTATATTCTTATCTTGAATGATTTTCTGGATATCTTCGCTTTGCATCTGATTTTCAAATACAATATCGAATGATTTAAGTATCGCTGACACCATCGACTGTAAGTCATCTTTTCTCCCCCTAGGCAGTAGTTCTTCAAAATATTGTTGCCGAGCGTTGTAGGATATATCGTGAACATCGATTTCATGTAGATTTGCGGGCGTTTCATTTTTATTGAATGCAGGATTGGTGGTGATCACAAACACTTCATGGCCACGTTTAGCGAGTTCTTGAGTGAGAGGGCGAAAAAATATCTGATGACTCTTCGTTGGAGTTGGTATCGCAACTAATATTCTAGCAGCTTCATTGCTCACAACATTTAGTAATGGTATAATTAAAAGCCACGTAATCAGCACCTGTACTTGCCACATTTTAATATAATAATGTTGAGTTCTTACTTGCTTTAACAAAAAGATATTTGTGTCACTATAACGCAAGCTACATACTATTTGCTGTTTTAATATGAGTAATACCTGTAAATATATATTATCTTATCGAGAACTACTATGAAATTATTTAAGTATATGTCTGTTTGAAAAATTCAAACAGATAAATATTATATTAAAATCAGGAAGGTATTATTATTTGATATCAGGCTGTTGTTACAAGCCCAAGGGTCACTGCGACCTCAAAGGTATATTGTGGCTGCGCACCGAGTTCTTATATCTCGCTCCCAAGGCCTACATCCTTCAGGGATCGTGTGATGCATTTGGGCGAGAGACATTTAATATCTTCGGATGGAATTATGTGTCCACCTAAGGCTCGGCTTCAGCTATGAATAAGTGCTCCACAATCACAGAGGATGTGCATGGCAATGCTGCATCTTATATTTTCTATTGCATGATCGCTTTTGAAGACTATCTATAGTCTGTGAGCATAAGCGGTCTATCTCATCTATAAAACGGAGCATAGAATTTCTACGCATACGAAGTTGCGAGTACAGCTAGTCTGCACAAAAACAAGTCATTAATAATTAATGTTCAGAGGCATCCCGTGCTGCGACGCGGTGCTGCTGTGCAAACATTTGATCAATCCTTTGCCAGTTCCAGAGCCACTTACGTACGAGTCTACCAAGGTCAGTGTCTCTTATACAAAAGACTGACTGAGTTCAACGTCATCGACTGTTTTAATTTATTATTAGTAATGGGCTCGACAGTTCGTCATTTGCCAATGTCATGTACAGAATATTCAAGATATCAATGTCTTCTCTTTCTCCAGGGGAGTCGACGTGGCGTCATCACCCTGGAAATCCGCGTCTTCTTGTCTTCATCCAGAGGAGTCGCCGTAGCGTCATCACTCTGGACGAAGAAGCTCGACAGTCACGTTCACTCCCGAGCTCGTAGTGGGATTCTTCATAATTGCTTGAAACTTCATATTTTGCATGAATTATCCAATAACTTCACCATATTGTCATTCGCGAACATTTTCTGAATAATTTAACCTGATATTAAACATGAAATTACCACTGTAGACATTAAAAGGAAAATTATCAAATAATTTCGCAGCCATTTTCAGGAGAACCCATCGACTGTTTCTTTGTCGTGGCTATTGGCAATTGCAGCGATTCTATCGTGTGTTATATAATTTTAGGCTGACTTTGACAGATCTATTAGTAGCGCCGTCCTTTCTAAAACTATGGTGTAAGAAAGAGAGTAAGGGCTGACGTATAACGTCACGGCGCGGCGTCCGTCGGCGCACGGCGGGCGCCGTGCGCGTCTGTGGACGGCGCCGCCCGCCGGCATGACGCCGGTCGCCGGGTAGCTTCCGCCGTCCGGCAACGTGCACCGGTGGCCGGTGCCGCTGGACGCCGTAACACACCGCGCCTTGCGACGGCACGGCGCCGTGCCGTGGCGCTGTATGCTAGCCATTAGCGTTTTGAGACATTTCAGCTTTAAGTTAGTTTTAAAAACGGACGACATAATTCCTGGAGTTGTTATGTTTTACTCTTCTTCTTTCGAATCCGTACGATTTTAAATAAATTAAACTACCAATAGAAACATTTAAAACATAATTTCATTATAGGTAAGTAAATAATTTCAGCGATTCCATGCGCACGCTAATTTTAATCGTCGCTAAACGAGTCGCGCATGCTCACTCTTCAGCATAATTATGAGTGACAGTTCCTTATATTTAGTTCTAGGATTATACAACGTGAAATTTTTGTTTTCTCGCACCGAGATGATAGTATCGGTAGTACTATCGATTTATTAATATATATATTTCCTAAATTAAGAAATTACAGTTTAAATTGTGATCGCGAATCAATAGTGGCACCGCGATATCGCAGCGTGGCCTGCGGATGAGGCATGATGCAAAGCACTTCCTGTTTGTTAGGTACCTAGGTCTATTGAGTTACCATAGCCTCTTATGTTTTCGAGTTGAAAAAAATAATTAAAATATTTACGATTTATTTCTCAAGCTAAACTCGATAAATCAATAGCACTACAGATGGCAAATCTTTCTGCCACCTGAAAACAACCACTAAAATTTCACGTTGTATTATTTATTTACTTTACAATTAAGTTTCTGGCCGATTTTATAAGATAGCATCCAAGGAATGCTGTTGCACTAACGAAAAATACTAAGGCAAATAATATTGAACATATCAATTCCAGTTCAAAATATTCTATCCAGGGTACGAATACGGCGGATGCCTTTAGATGGTCAGTAGTGCCGTGTCGGAGAACGTACTCCGTCCACCATACGGCACGCACCAGCGCAGTCTGAGGCTGGTCTAGAAGAAGCGTACGCAGTTTGACTATGTTGCGGCGGTAACTGAAACAAACACAATGCAATACCTAAAAACAATGACAATTATTAAAAAAACCGACTGCATTATTACTTTGACTAAATTTTCATAGCCTATGTCACAAGCCTACAACCAAGACGATTTTAA
The DNA here is from genome assembly GCA_963506565.1 of Tachystola acroxantha. Lineage (NCBI taxonomy): Eukaryota > Metazoa > Arthropoda > Insecta > Lepidoptera > Oecophoridae > Tachystola > Tachystola acroxantha. The sequence goes on along the minus strand of OY735894.1, from coordinate 2,993,758 downwards.
CGACACCTATATGTTACAATCCATCAAGCCGGTTGGGCTGCAGGGCGGGACAAAGAATTAGACAGAACTTATCTATTAAATTATGGAAAAACAGTCAGTTTTGAGAATACCTTGACGAATAATTGTATTTTCTTCTGAGGCAGAGTTGATGGAACATTATTTGTACCGAAGCTCATATAAATGACTCCGTTAGTCGACGAATCCAAATAAGATTTCAAATTCTGCAATGAATGAAAGAAGAAAATTATTGTAAATAGAATTTTTTATAGAAAAGATGTTAACAGGCAAGATAGATTTTATGGAGAAATTCTGGGACGGGCGAAGACAGAGGACGGAAGCTGGAGGATCCGGGAAAAATGCAAGTTCAAGGAGATGGTGGCCAAGCCTAAGATTATTATTATACACTAAAGCAGCTCGACCCCGCTGTATTGGTCACATGGAGACGATGGGAGAGGAGCGCGCAGCAAGCATGATAATGTCGGAAAGCCCGGTGGACGATGGCCGGCCGGACATCCTAGGTACCGCTGGAGCGATGAAGTGCAGACAGACTTGCGAGAGCTTCAGTCTGTAGCCAGTCGGGAGACAGACAGGGAAAGTGGGGATATGCTGTGGCAGAGGCATATTCACTTTGAGTCACTGAACCAGAGGAGTATCTTATCTTATTCAGATGGACTGCCAATGTGGTCGCACTTCGAGCCATTGGGATCGCTTGTGCTCTCCCCTTTCCTTTATACTCCTTCCTCCTCCCTAAAGATGTAACTCAATAAGTCAGCTATGCAGTTCATGGGAAGGAGCCTGTAATCTTTTGGTTCCGCACAGCCAATGGAGTAAGTATTAACAGACAGTATACAGCACAATATTGTTTTTGAATATCCAACTAACAAATTGAAAGAGTTATGTAATTAGTTACCTTACCTGTGGTAACTCCTTCTCTGGTTTATGATGAAGACCTCCGAGGGAAGATATGACTGGCGATACCGGGTTATTCCCTTGCCACACATAGTATAAATTATGGAAATGCATATAAACGTTATTCCTTAAATCCATCAATTTCGGTGCATCAGAACCAAAGTTTTGTTTAAACATTGCGTTATTTGTCTCATCTATAGTAGAAAATAAAGGACCAAATCGAAAATAATTGTGTAATTCTACCACTTTTTCCCATAAAGTTAGGTTATGCAATCTTTGTCCAAAAAATGTTGGATACAAAAGTGGATGGCTAGGTGCTCCATAAACATCACAAGTATCAAAATTTGAACCCATAGAACTGACTTGAATCACAGGTACTTTGTATATATGCGAATAAATTAGAGCGGGTTTAACACAATCTTCTATTAATAAGAGATCAAACTGCATATTTTTATCTTGAATAATTCTTTGAACTTCCTCGGATATAATTTGCTCCTCCAAAATAGTATAAAAAGATTGTACGCTATTTGAACTTGCTCATATAGGTCACTTACTTTGCCTTTAATTGTTTTAAGTCAGTATTTATTCCATAATTTATATGATATATCATGGACGTTAATTTCTGTTAAGTTTGCAGGTGTTTCGCCTTCAGGGAAAGCTGGATTTGTTGTGATTACAACGACTTCATGTCATGAACATGAACATATAGCACCACTCCAGCCAGGTCGTGCCTGACCCGGCTCGTTTAATTAGTTCTTGAGTTAGAGGACGAAAAATATGTTGATGACTTATTGATGGAGTTGGAAACATAGCCAAAATCCTAGCCGCATCGTTCACAATACATTTTAAATCAATTATCGCACAACCAATAAAAAATTTCAGTGTCAACATTTTTGTAAAAATGTTCCTCGTAGTTGAAACAGACAGCGACTGTCTCCGTAATATATATTGTGTATATAGCTGAGTCTAGTATAATGTAAAATGTAAACAGTGGCCATCCATATGTGTGCATAAATTATGAAGAGTTACTATTAATTTATATTTGGTTTTCTTTAAATCCACTGCCTCTGTTAGTGTTGTCTGAAAACCAAAATTATCATAGAATTATTCAATACCTAATGAATCTCGCATGTTCTTTGGAAAAGTTTATAAGGTGTCGGCTCCCCTTGTTCTCTTGGGCTAGGTTCGATATTATACTAGGTTATCTTTGTCTCATCAGTAGTTAGTTATAGGTTCACAACAAATTATCATAGAATTATTCAATACCTAATTAATCTCGCATGTTCTTTGGAGTGTTGGAGTAAGTGTTAATAATTAATATGTTTAAGGACTGCCCCTTACCATGAAGTCCTATAGCAGGATTACTTCAATAATACTTTGTTATTTCGTACCATGACGACCTTAAAGTAAGCTTATAAAGGGCATCATGGTACGAAATAATAAAGTATTATTGAAGTAATCCTGCTATAAGAGTTCGCAGTAAGGGGGCTGTTGAGTTAAATAGAGTGGAATAAAAAGTCAACTTTTAAGTTCATGTTATAATTTGTTTACTTACACATAAACTTTCGTAACGATTTTAAAAGGCAGTATCCAACGAATGTTACAGCAACAATTACAATATTTAAAGCAAATAATACAGTACATATCAATTCTATTTCGAAGTATTCTGCCCAAGTATTTAAAGCAGCGGTTCCTTTTAGATGGTCAGTAGTGCCGTGTCGGATAACGTACTCCGTCCACCATACGGCACGCTCCAGCGCAGTCTGAGGCTGGTCTAGAAGAAGTTTGCCCAGTTTGAGTATGTTGTGACGGTAACTGAAACAAAAAAATTACCACGAGAATACCACCATAAATACATACATAAACTCTTGCACGGTAGGCAGAGACGAAAGACTTATATCTGCTGCGATCCTGGCATACAACTCTCGCTTCATCTACATTCATCAATCTCTTCATACACGCTCGTCGGTTTGTTGTAGACCGCATTTGACCCTTTTTGAAACATTGCCAAATTATATTATGTCATCGCTCTACAAATGCCGACTCTTCCACCAACATTTTCTTGACCCTCCTGTCAGTCTTTTGCTCTAAAACATATTATAATACTACAGAAAACGAAAATAACGCCATCTAACCTAGAAATTCTTAATGAAATAACCTCCCTTTGGTTTTGAGTAAATAAATATGTCATTATAATATTATAACCTCTCAGATCTATACCACTTCTTGGTATTCTTTTAAAATTGGCCTAGATATGTATTTAAAAACAAATATCATGTATAGAACTGTACCAATACTACAAAATACACACGCCAGCGTGCTAATTTACGCTAATTACGATGCATTTCCATCAATGAAATAATAATTCTCGCTCAGAAGTCAATTTGTAAAGCTCAATTTATTTTTCTTTGTGTTAACCTTACCTTTCATCACCGATAACTTTGTCAATTGCATGCTTTAAAGTTACCACAGTGATTTCATTTAAATCAAGTTTCTTTCCAAGTCCATACTTAATCATCTTCTCTACATTGAACCAGTGATCTCCAGACATTGGTATACCAATTATTGGTACTCCTGCGATTATCGCTTCATCAATAGAATGCAATCCCCCATGAGAGATTAACAATTTAACATTTGGGTGTTCTGTAAAATTGCGACGGAATAAAATATTATATTTGTAATGACACACAATTATTTAATTTAGATAAAATAGTACGCAAAGATCTGGAGACAGACCAACTAACTGATGAGATAAAGATAATCTAGGATATGTCGAACCTAGCCCAAGAGAACAAGGGGAGCCGACACTGTATGATAATTTATTGTGAACCAAATAATTAGTTTATGTAACTTGACGGTACAATTTTGGTTTTCAGACAACTAACAGCAGCAGTGGATTTAAAGAAAACCAAATATAAGTTAATTGTAACTGTTCATAATTATTTTTTTCTTGTTCACATTCAAATTGTTTCATACTCCTTACCGTACCTAAAACTTTTTGCTGCGGGAACCATTTCGAAATTTTAATATTTTCTGATTGACCAGGCAACTCATCCTTATCCCATTTCCATAATATATTATAGGGCAGTTTCGAGAACACTTCCACGAAGTGCTGTATTTTCTCCGGAGGCAATAAAGACGGGATTGCAGTTGTGCCGAAACTCATATATATAACTCCTTTAGTTGAAGAGTCTAGGTATGATTTCAAATCCTGTAACAAATTAGTTGAACATTAAATACTTCCAGGGATGGTTGTCAGGTTAGGGCAATATTTCCTAAAGTATTCCGTGCATAGTTATATATATTAGTTTCTCTCAGTATAGGTAGTATGCTTAAGGCAAATTACCTGTGATATAGCTGCATCTGGTTTCTCGTGAATACCAGCGATAGAAACAAGCGTTGGTGTCACAGGATGGTTGCCTCCATACGGTATATATTCATTTATGAATATCATGTTAACATTTTTATCTAATTCATTCAGTGTTGGACAGTCAGGGCCAAAGATTCTTTTAATCACATCATTACCACATGTTTTTAAATGAGAATTATATATATTGTCTATCCTAAATTCGTTATACATTTCCGACATTTCTTCTAAAGTCGTTAGATTATTCAAATTTTGGCGAACTGGGCTTGGATACAGAAGTGGATGATTTGGAACACCCGTTATATAGTAATCATCAAACAACATGGCACCCATAGAACTTATTTGAATCACAGGTATATTCTTGTATAAATGAGAAAATATTAAAAATATTTTAAAAGAGGCTTCTATTAATAACACATCAAAACTTATATTCTTATTTTGAATGATTTTCTGGATATCTTCGCTTTGCATCTGATTTTCAAATACAATATCGAATGATTTAAGTATCGCTGACACCATCGACTGTAAGTCATCTTTTCTCCCCCTAGGCAGTAGTTCTTCAAAATATTGTTGCCGAGCGTTGTAGGATATATCGTGAACATCGATTTCATGTAGATTTGCGGGCGTTTCATTTTTATTGAATGCAGGATTGGTGGTGATCACAAACACTTCATGGCCACGTTTAGCGAGTTCTTGAGTGAGAGGGCGAAAAAATATCTGATGACTCTTCGTTGGAGTTGGTATCGCAACTAATATTCTAGCAGCTTCATTGCTCACAACATTTAGTAATGGTATAATTAAAAGCCACGTAATCAGCACCTGCACTTGCCACATTTTAATATAATAATGTTCAGTTCTTACTTGCTTTAACAAAAAAATATTTGCGTCACTATAACGCAAGCTACATACTATTTGCTGTTTTAATATGAGTAATACCTGTAAATATATATCTTATCGAGAACTACTATGAAATTATTTAAGTATATGTCTGTTTGAAAAATTCAAACAGATAAATATTATATTAAAATCAGGAAGGTATTATTATTTGATATCAGGCTGTTGGTACAAGCCCAAGGGTCACTGCGACCTCAGAGGTATATTGTGGCTGCGCACAATATACCTTTATATTATATCTCGCTCCCTAGGCCAACGTCCTTTAGGAATAGTATGATGCATTTGGGCGAGAGACTTTTAATATCTTCGGATGGTATTACGTGTCCACCTAAGACTCGGCTTCTGCTATGAATAAGTGCTCCACAATCACAGAGGATGTGCATGGCAATGTTGCATCTTATATTATCTATTGCATGATCGCTTTTGAAGACAGATGCTCTACTCATATCTATAGCCTGTGAGCATATGCGGTCTATCTCATCTATAAAACGGAGCATAGAATTTCTACGCATACGAAGTTGCGAGTACAGCTAGTCTGCAAAAAAACAAGTCACTAATAATTAATGTACAGAGGCATCCCGTGCTGCGACACGGCGCTGCTGTGCAAACATTTGATCAATCCTTTGCCAGTTCCAGAGCCACTTACGTACGAGTCTACCAAGGTCAGTGTCTCTCATAGAAAAGACTGGCTGAGTTCAACGTCATCGACTGTTTTAATTTATTATTAGTAATGGACTCGACAGTTCGTCATTTGCCAATGTCATGTACAGAATATTCAAGATATCAATGTCTTCTCTTTCTCCAGGGGAGTCGACGTGGCGTCGTCACCCTGGAAATCCGCGTCTTCTTGTCTTCATCCAGAGGAGTCGCCGTAGCGTCATCACTCTGGACGAAGAAGCTCGACAGTCACGTTCACTCCCGAGCTCGTAGTGGGATTCTTCATAATTGCTTGAAACTTCATATTTTGCATGAATTATCCAATAACTTCACCATATTGTCATTCGCGAACATTTTCTGAATAATTTAACCTGATATTAAACATGAAATTACCACTGTAGACATTAAAAGGAAAATTATCAAATAATTTTGTAGCCTTTTTTAGAATTATAACTATAGTGAGCCATTACTACAAATTATTATACATAAACGGATATCACTCACTTATATTGTTGAAGTCGGCAATTAGACCGACAGTTTCGACCGATTTCGACGGTCTTTTTCAAAACGACGCCCGCGTCGCCGTTGACGTTTCTTTGCGCACTGCGATCAGCGCCCTCTGTGCGCGCTCCGACATACTTGTCCCGCCGCCGACGACGGTGCGTTCGATGGCTGTAGTGGGATTCGTTGATCGATCTCACTTGTCAGGGAGTTATTGTCACTCACATTAGGTCCTGTCATGTAGTATGTACTCACTGCGTCTACTCCGCATTCACTCACACTCATAACATCGGATACGGCCCTGAGTACGGGCTTCCACGTAGCAGGCAAGGACCAACCGCAATGTCTATTGAAATTGGGCCGCCGTGCAACAATATAAGTAACTTTAACAATATAAGTGAGTGATATCCGTTTATACATAATAATTTTGCAGCCGTTGTTTCCCGCCATTTTCAGGAGAACCCATCGACTGTTTCTTTGTCGTGGCTATTGGCAATTGCAGCGATTCTATCGTGTGTTATATAATTTTAGGCTGACTTTGACAGATCTATAAGTAGCGCCGTCCTTTCTAAAACTATGGCGTAAGAAAGAGAGTAAGGGCTGACGTATAACGTCACGGCGCGGCGTCCGTGCGTGTCTGTGGACGGCGCCGCCCGCCGACATGACGCCGGTCGCCGGGTAGCTTGCGCCGTCCGGCAACGTGCACCGGTGGCCGGTGCCGCTGGACGCCGTAACACGCCGCGCCATGCGACGGCACGGCGCCGTGCCGTGGCGTTGTATGCTGGCCATTAGCGTTTTGAGACATTTCAGCTTTAAGTTAGTTATAAAAACGGACGACATAATTCCTAGAGTTGTTGTGTTTTACTCTTCTTCGTTCGAATCCGTATGATTATAAATAAATTAAACTACTAATATAAACATTTAAAACATAATTACATTATAGGTAAGTAAATAATTTCAGCGATTCCATGCGTACGCTAATTTTAATCGTCGCTAAACGAGTCGTCGTGCATCTCACTCTTCAACGATGCATGAGTGACAGTGACAGTTCCTTATATTTAGTTCTAGGATTATACAACGTGAAATTTTTGTTTTCTCGCACCGAGATGATAGTATCGGTAGTACTATCGATTTATTAATATATATACATTTCCTAAATTAAGAAATCACAGTTTAAATTGTGATCGCGAATCAACCGTGGCACCGCGATATCGCAGCGTGGCTGGCGGATGATGCACAATGCAAAGCACTTCCTGTTTGGTAGGTACCTACGTCTATTGAGTTACCATAGCCTCTTATGTTTTCGAGTTGAAAAAAATAATTAAAATTTATACGATTTATTTCTCAAGCTTACCTCGATAAATCAATAGCACTACAGATGGCAAATCTTTCTGCCACCTGAAAACAACCACTAAAATTTCACGTTGTATTATTTATTTACTTTACAATTAAGTTTCTGGCCGATTTTATAAGATAACATCCAAGGAATGCTGTTGCACTAATGAAAAATACTAAGGCAAATAATATTGAACATATCAATTCCAGTTCGAAATATTCTGTCCAGGGCACGAATGCGGCGGATGCCTTTAGATGGTCCGTAGTGCCGCGTCGGAGAACGTACTCCGTCCACCATACGGCACGCTCCAGCGCAGTCTGAGGCTGGTCTAGAAGAAGCGTACGCAGTTTGAGTATGTTGTGGCGGTAACTGAAACACAATGCAATACCTTTTTTTTCTTTGTTTTCAAAGACAATTATTTAAAAAAAAAACGACTGCATCATTACTTTGACTAAATTTTCATAGCCTATGTCACTCCTACAACCAAGACGAATCTTACGACTCGTAATATGTTGAAATCCATCAAGCCGTTTGGGCTGCAGGGCGTGCCTAAGTCGCATACATACATCCGAAAAACATAACCCTCCATCTTTCACAGTCGCGTGTGCCCGCTATTACTAGAAAGAAATGCAATAATAGGTGATTGTACATCACAAAGTTTTCTCATTCAAAAAGTAAAACAGTATATTACTGTGATAGAGATAGGTATTAATTATTATTTTGCAATAGTTAATAAATGACAATAACTTATCTATTAAATTATGGAAAAAATATTTTCAACACGACAGTTTCATGTGGTGCACATGTTAAAACAAACTAAAATCCTATTTATGGTGGTTTATATATATGGCTTACCTTTCATCGACGATAACGTTATAAATTTCATGCCTTAATGATTCCACAGTGATTGATTCTAAATCAAGTTTGGTTCCAAATCCATGATTAATCATTTTTTCAACATTGAACCACTGATCTCCTGACATTGGTATGCCAATCATTGGTACTCCTGCAATTATCGCTTCCTCGGTTGAATGTAATCCTCCTTGACTGATGAATAATTTAACATTTCGGTGCTCTGAAAAATGTATATGGAACAGAAGATAATATTATTTGGAACAAGACAGACGGTCTTTGTTTGGTAAATAATTGGATTGTTTTAATATAATTTAGAACTTTATCTCTCGCTCCGGGTCCTACCTGGTGCAAAGGTTGGCCATAGCTATACGGCGCGGCAACGCCGCGAGCGTTATGGGCACCTTTGCACCGGGTACGACAAGGAGCGGGTTATTTAATTAATTAATTTAGTTAAATATTTATTTTAATCAAGTTTTAGTTTTAGCTTATTACTGAATAAATATATATTATAAATAATACAACATTACAGTTAATATACGTAGCTATATATTTAAAAAAAAGTACCAACACTTCAAATATTGATGTCCCAGTTTCTCGAACTATAGTACTCGTATATAGGAAAAATAGTTTCGTGTCTAGGTCGTTTGCGGCATTTAATAGGTTGTGTAGTGACGACCCTCCAGTAGACTTATTTTGTAACAGTGCAAGCCTAATTAGCGAATTTTCATAGACCGATTTGTTTCTGATCTATAGTACTGTGTTGTTTCCTTTTCTTCATTTCCTTCTTTTTGTACAAGTAGACTAATTAATTAGATAAAACGGGAATTACCGTGTTAAACATTTATTATTGATGTCTCGATATTTCAACAGCATTGCAGCCATCATGGTCACGAGTAGACTGAAGTCGGTGAGTGTTAAACGTCAGAAGGGTGACACAAAACGATCTACCCTCTTTCGTGTTCGCTGACTGCGTTGAGAAAAGTTGTTGATATTTGCAGGTACCCCCATTTTGCAAAAAGAACTAATTATGTCCGCTCGTTTGCACGCACTCGCCTTTGTGCCTCGTTTACATAAGTCGATCACTGGATTCCAAGTTTTTGACAACAGAAAACCATCGTCGCGATTGAAATTTCTGTATTTCTTTATTTCAATGGCCTCGCGTACTAATCTGGGAATATAGATATTATATAAATAAATCTATATTTTAGTAAATAAGTAACACAATTGTTATTATTACACCACACGATAAACATAATTATGTAGTGACTTTATTAGGCAGTGTCCAACGAATGCTGCTGCAACAATTAAAATTAGTAATGTAAATAATATTGAAAATAGCAATTCTAGTTCGAAATATTCTGTCCAGGTCACGAATGCGGCAGATGCCTTTAGATGGTCAGTAGTGCCGTGTCGGAGAACGTACTCCGTCCACCATACGGCACGCTCCAGCGCAGTCTGAGGCTGGTCTAGAAGAAGTTCGCCCAGTTTGAGTATGTTGTGGCGGTAACTGCAACAAACAATGCAACATTGCTGAAAATAGAACTACTGCCTGCTAAACTAGAAATGCAGTAAGAGGTTTAACAGAACCCGAAGTGTTTTTCAGTAATAGGTCACAAGCAAGAAATACACTGGACTTTGACCATTAATTGCGTACCATAGCCCTCCGCGCGACTTGTCCCAATTTTGACTTTGGATTATTTTTGTTAACTGCGTCGTAAAAGTTGAACTCGTAGTCCAAGTGTTACCATCAATCTTTTGTCCAATCTACTTTCACGAACTGACGCCATTTGGATCCTATACACACCTAGGTACGTTAATGAACCTTACCTCTCATCGCTGATGACTTTATCAATACTATGCCTTAAGTTTTCTAGAGACATTGTTTCTAATCCAAGTTTGGTTCCAAGTCCATGTTTAACCATTTTTTCTACATTGAACCACTGATCTCCTGACATCGGTATACCAATCATTGGTACTCCAGCGATTATTGCTTCATCGATTGAATGCATGCCTCCTTGAGTGATGAACAATTTAATATTAGGGTGTTCTGTAAAATGACGAAGTAAATAAAATTAACAAAACGTGAAAGGGTTCAAAAATTCTGTCACAGCTTCATTATAAATTACTATACTTAAGTAAATGTAATGATTAATACTCACGTACCTAGTAAATTTTGCTGCGGTAACCATTTTGAAATTTTAATGTTCTCTGATTTTCCAAGCAACTCATCTTTATCCCATTTCCACAAAATATCATAGGGAAGTTTCGAGAACACCTTTACGAAAATTTGTATAATCTCTGGAGGCAACATGGAAGGTATTGTGTTTGTGCCGAAACTCATATATATGACTCCCTTGACTGAGGAATCTAGATACGATTTCAAATCCTGTAACAAATTAGTTGTAATGGTTCAAACCTTTACAATAATAAGTGGAGGTGGTCTTCACCATAAGTATATTTTCAAATTAAAATAATATGTTTTATAGATTACGAAATGGTCCTAAATAAAGTTCAGTGGCAGAGAATAATTCAGATACTGCTGGCGAAAAGTGAACTAAATCTATGTCAGGATAATATCAAACCTGTGATTACAAGGGTCAGAGTTGACGGCGAACTGACCGCAAATAGGACGGAGAAGTAACTACTTTGGGAAATATGAATCTAAGTCAAAGTCAAATTTCTTTATTGCAAGTAAGCACGTTGAGTACAATTTTGCACGTCAATATATTTTTTGGAATTTACATTTACACCACTTTGCAAGGAAAAGGTGCCAACGCTGAGGAGAAAAAGTGGCAAAAAACTCTCAGCAACACATCTTTTAAAACAATGATTACTTAATAACTATACAATACGTAACTATTACTATTGTTAGTAAGTTTATCCCTCGTGCGGAACCGGCGACACACACCATGCATGTTCATCGTTTAAATAGTCCTCTATCCTGTAATACGCCTTCTTAACAAGTGTTCCTTTAATGAAATTTTTAAATTTCCTCTCTGTCAACGTCGTGACACTTTCTGTATCAAAAACTAAGTTCATGCAAAAATAGTACATGCTCCTATCTAAATCTTAATATACATAGGCAGCCAGAAAGAGGAGATTGTCACTCAATTGTACCTGAGGAGCTGGCTAATTGAGTCCACGAATAATTGTCAGGATGTCCAAAGTTCGATAACAAGGAGGAACGTAAATAGCTAGAAGAAGAAACTAATTTATACAAACCTGTGGTAATTCTTCATCTGGTTTCTGGTGAATACCGGCTATAGAAATTACTGCTGGTGGCATAGGACGGTTTCCTCCATACACTAAATAATCATTGAGGAACACCATATTTATACGATGTTTCAATTTATCCACGGTTGGACTATCAGATCCAAAGTTTCTTTTAAACAATCCATTGTCTTGTTCTTCTAAAGAGTAATACAGTTGTTCTATCTTAAATTGGTTATAAGTTTCTGTCACTTCTTCCAAGATTGATAGATTATACAAGTTTTGACGAATTGAAGATGGATACAGAATTGGATGACTTGGAGCGCCCACTGTATTGTCCAAAATTGAATCCAAAGAATTTATTTGAATCACAGGTGCTTTCTCGTACAAATGGGAAAATATTAAAGACGGTCTAACACAGGCTTCTAACAATAATACATCAAATTTTATATTCTTATCATGAATAATGTTTTGAATATCTACACTTTGTATCTGCTGTTCGAATATAAACGTATATAATTTGAGTGCCACTTCCACTTGTGTGTACAAATCACTCTTTCTCCCCCTAGGCAATTTATAAAAATATTCTCGCCACGCTTTGTAAGATATATCGTGGACATCTATCTCTTGTAGATTTGCAGGTGCTTCGCCTTTATTGAATCCAGGATCTGTGGTGATCACAAACACTTCATGGCCACGTTTAGCGAGTTCTTGAGCGAGAGGGCGAAAGAACTTTTGATGACTCTTCGATGGAGTTGGTATCGCAACCAATATTCTAGCAGCTTCATTACTCACAATACTTGTTAACGATATAATAAAGCACAATGTAACCGACAACGACACTTGCCACATTATAATATACTAAAATGCTCAGACCTGCCTTCGTATCGCAACTAACATTCTAGCAGCTTCATTGCTCACAATAGTTACAAATACTATAATGAAGAACCATGTAATCGAAACCGATATTTGCGACATTGTAATAATATAACAATGAAATGATCGGATCTCACTTGGTATAATAGAGGAAATATGGGTCAATTGCGTCATTATTACACAAGCTGTTATTTCTTGGTTCTGTAAGTAACTTTAAATTCATATCTCATTGAGTACCATGAAACATATAAGTATCTAAATCTGTGAGTACCTCCACGAAACAGTTTTATTCTACCTTGTTGCGATGTTTGATTGCTTTAAATAAATTTTATTCAATTTAAATTATAATTACAATGTCAAAATTACAAATGTCAATGAAAACCTTAAAACTAAGTATCCGTATACGTCAATCGAATAACCCGCCCCTTGTAATACCCGGTGCAAAGGTGCCCATAACGCTCGCGGCGTTGCCGCGCTGTATAGCTATGGCCATTGGCAAGTCTTTGCATCAGGTAGGACCCTGACTGTAGCGCTGGTTTTCAATGGATCCGTTGATGCAATGACGTACGGACGCAGATGGAAATACGACATAAATACAGTTGACTTAATTTTATAAGCATTAAGCTATGCTAGACGAACATCTGCTAGAAATTTTTCATAATTTAATCAGTTGACATGTTGAAAACAAGAGGAGCCCGCCCTCCTATTTTGTGTTTAAATTTATCCTATCACTGAATAGTCTCAGGTACTCACTGAGATGTGTATTTACGTTGAACGCCCAGTCTATATTATTGATTGAGTTAATACACCTGTATTAAATATATTTGATCAGCATTTACTTTTACAGAATCTAGTAAAATGGCATTAAGAAACTTTACATTTAAAAAAGATACTCGTCTAAAGTCTCATAATTACTTTAATAAATATAATGAATTTATAATTTATTTATTTTATTTATTTATTTTTATGAATCTAACCAAACTATTACATAAGATTTTATAATTAATTTGAACTGGAGTAAAATGATTATATTACTATACTTATATATACTATTTTGTTCATATTTAATTACAAAATTTAATTGACTTTTAATTTAGAACTACTCAACGATACAAATTTTCTTAAAACCCTAAATAATAATGAAACACTAGCTATTAAAATAACAATGAAAGCTAACAATGTCAATAGTAAGGTAAAGACGAATTGTAATTCCAAATATTCAGACCACGAAATGTTAGCAGCTGGTGATCTTAAATGACTTGCGCCTCTATGCCTTAGTACGTGTTCTGTCCACCACACGGTGCGTTCCAATGGAGTCTGGGGCTGGTCAGTCAACAAAGCTTGAAGACGAGCTACGTTCTGACGATAACTAGATGAGAAAATATAATAATACTACATTAAAAATCATCAATAGTGAGAATTCTAGAGTGTGTACACTAATAACGACTCGCTTAGTGGCGACTAACTAAGCGAGTCGTCCCGCTCGCTCTTATACGATGTAGCATATGAACGACATTGACAGTTAAGATTAGGATTCGACTTAGTGGCCGCTACAGAATTAGTTACCAAATTGAAAAGGTTAAAGCCAAGATTAAGCCTAATTGAGTTACCAGAAGAAGAAAGTCATGCGAGTTCTGATCAAATAACCTAAAAACTCGAAGGTCTTGGTATGCGGAGTGACTAAAGCAAAAATGCTGTCACCTAGTAAAACCTCACTTCCCTTAAACCTTGTTGTTGTCTCTTTCACACTTCGTTAATAGCCGTTAAGTTAGTAAGGGACCGAAGGCTTAAAAGGTGTACAAACCTTAAATACAGTTGATGGCTAACAACCAATAGGACGACCTTTTAATACCGCTTAGGTATTGTTAAAGATCAAAATGTGATTGGCAATCATTGATCTCCCACAAACAACTTGATACACAAAGGTCTTACTAAAATAATTTAAAAAACATCCAAATAAGGGTCCATTGTTAACGTCCAAATAATGTCCAATAAAGCAAATGAGGGTCCATTCATCCGTTTGGACATTCTTTGCGCTCGGACATTTTTAGAAGGTAGACTGTGTATCTAGTTGTTTATAGGAGATCAATGTTGGCAATGTACCTATTTAAAAATTCATACCTTTCATCACCAATAACTTTGTGGATAGCATTCTTAAACTTTTCCTCAGTAAGCGTTTCCAAATCGATTCTCAATCCTATTTTATGGTGAACGTACTTTTCTACGTTATACCATTGGTCTCCTAGCATTGGTATACCAATTAATGGTATTCCAGCAGTCAAGGCTTCATCGGTCGATTGTAATCCTCCCTGAGTGACGAACAGTTTAATATTGGGATGTCCTGTAAAGTAATGGTTTTAGTTTAATTCTTATATAGGTATATCAACAGCGCGTAACTAATTGAAACAAACATAAAGTAGTTGAATTCTTTGCTTCATCATCATCAAGGCTATAGTTTATTTCAAACGCAGGCGGAAAAATGTGCAATGACACGAAGTATTATGTTGATGATTTACTTTTATTTATTAAAAACAGGAATCTGTGGTTTCCCATTTTCCTCATAATTAGCTAAAGATGATAAAAAGAAATCATAATAAAGGTTTCTTACTCCGACTTCTAGATAAAAATGGTCATTGTACGTTTTTCCACCTGTCCGAAATAAATCTGTTTTCTTTCTTTCTTTTCTTCCTAGAGTAGATATAGACTTTAGTTAGATAGATAAATCATCGATTTAATTTATGCTTAATAAAATTCGTATGCATGCAATACATATTACATAAAGCATCATAGTACTCACGTAATAGGTCTGATTGTGGAAACCATTTTGAAAATCTAATATTCTTCAATTGTCCGGGCAATTCATCCTTGTCCCATTTCCATAAAACATCATAAGGTAATTCAGAAAACACCTTGACAAATATTTGTATTTTCTCAGGAGGAAGCGTTGACGGATTTGTATTTGTTCCGAAGCTCATATAGATCACTCCGTTAACCGCAGAATCGAGATATGACTTCAAATCCTGAAATGAATTGAATACAATTATAAATTATTTTATTGAATTAAGTAACTACTACTACTAACCACTACTACTAACTACTACTACTAACTACTACTACTAACTACTACTACTGGAATCATCTACTATATTTTGTGGATTTTTAACTATTAGAGATTTTAAATGATGATTCATTATTTCCTGCGTAATGTTTTGTAGTTTCTGACCCATCATCGTTGCTGCCAATTTTCTTTTTAATTTAATATGATAATTGTTGGTTCGCGTATTACTTTAATTATAAACAAATAACGATTGTGTGTATTATGGTTTGTATAAATAATTATAATGGTTTACCTGTGGTAATTCTTTCTTCGGTTTTTGATGCAAGCCTCCCATGTAAATGACTGCAGGTGGCACAGGATTGTTTCCTTCCCAAATTGAATGTATGTTCAAAAATAACATGTGAACATTATTGCTCAATTCGGCCAGTGTCGGTATATCAGTGCCAAAGTTTCTTCGTAACATTTCGTTATCCCTCTCTTCTTGAGTTGTATCGATGTATAGCATTCGGTAGTGAGAATATAACTCTGTTAGTTTTTCCCAGAAAGTAAGATTATACAATCTTTGTCTAGTAAGTAATGGGTAAAGAATTGGATGAGATGGAGCACCTATAATATCATAACTACCAAACATTGGACCCAGCGAACTGACTTGAATTAGGGGTGCTTTATAAATATGAGATAATATTAAAGCAGGTTTAACACAAGCTTCTGCAAGCACGAGATCATATTTATCATTTTTATCATTAAGAAGTTTTTGAACTTTGCTAGTTTGAATCTGCTTTTCGAATATGATAGTCAACAGATCAAATGCTGTTTTAATTTGTGTAAAGATATCATCTTTTTTCCCTGTAGCCGTTGCTATAAACTTCTCTCTCCATATTTTATAGGATATATCGTGTACATCTATCTCTGTTAAATTAGCAGGTGTTTCGCCTTTTGGGAAGGCAGGGTCTGTAGTGACAACTATAACTTCGTGTCCTCTTTTAGCTAGTTCGTGAGTTAGTGGGCGAAATACTACTTGATGACTTATCGACGGGGTTGGGAATACAGCTAAAATTCTAGCTCCTTCACTATTTACTATTAAATTAAAACCACATAATACACTTATCACAATCCCTGCACTAACCATGTTTTAAGAGTCGCAGTTGATGTTCTATGCAAGTAATCTTTGGATTTGTCATGTCATGTCCTTTTATATGATGTGCAGGTTTATATAATTACATATAGTTAACAAACCGTTGTACTTAGTGTCTCTAATGCTAGTAATGCAGTACTTTGCTAATTATCAACAATGACTGGTAGATTACGATGTTTCTTGTAAATAAAGTGCACTGAGACGGTATTCTAATCATGATTCGTGTAGTTTCTCAATGTGGTTCTTACGTAGGTATGTAAATAGTTTGAGGTAATAATTTCGTGGGCAGCTCTCTGTGTAGTTTATCAATGTGGTTCTTACTACACAGAGAGCTGCCCTGGGGAGGACTGTCTAGTTGATGATGACCAGACATTTAACATTATCTTTGATATAGATTTTAGTAATGAAAGTCATAATATCCTCATTCAGAGAAACATAACAGAAACAAAATGAACAGTAAAAACCTTCAATGCGCTATATGGTTGTCAAAAGCAAGAGTGAGACACAAGATGCCCCGCTGCGCACGGCGCAGTGCCTCGATATTCGTATTTTAATGAATTTTGGCAGGGAAATAAAAATACGCCAAAGAAAATCAGATTTTTTTTTAAAACATGCTCTCGTATTTTTAGTACCTACCCTACATTTTGATATACATTTTGTATGAATAACTATTTCGGTTTAGATATAATTTTCATTTTAAAAGACATGGAAGGGGATGTTGATTTTTTTCTATCAAGCGAAGTTTATCCAATCGGTATTCATCAGTCTCTAAACAGACACCCCAAGATTGCTATATATTTTTTTCAGACGTTTAATTTTAGTACTTAATGCCGTAGCCTTCGTGAAAATACGCGCATACGAAGCCTTAAGATCAAACCGTTCGGAGAATCAATAAGTCCACATTGTTAAAATGTGCAGGAATATATAGACAAAAGCAGAATGGAACAAAATTAGCATGAACATGTGCGTAAAGTCATTTAATTGTGCACCATGTAATTGAATATTTGATTAAAAAAAAAGGGTTTTATTCACAAAAATGGCAAACATAGACACAATATAATACAATAAGAAGAAAAACAATAACTAAGTAATAAGTAGGAAACCCAACAAGAAAGTGCATAATGCAATATAACTTCCATTATTTGTAAAATTAGGTGAAAAGATTTTTTTTGGAAAGTAATATAATTCCTTTCTTATAGAGTGTCCACCGTGATCCGTTTCCACAATTAATATAATTTATTTCTTGTAGCCGATACCGGGATCGGTGGGTAAAAACATTAATTGTTTTTTGCGTTGGAAACCGATCCCGGTATCGGTGGAGACAAACTGTCGGGATCTGTTTCCAATCCAAACGGATCCCGGGATCGGTGGAGACAACCCCTAATATACACCAAGTAAGGTAAGATGACTCTGTGTATTCCGCAGCAGTACAGTTAAGATGGCTTGAAAATATGTACGGAATCGAAACATATAGTCAGAATTTATGGTTTATCAGGTTTTTTATCTTTAATTTTTTATATATAGTAAGTTTGCTTTTTAGATAGGTTTAGTTCTAGTTTAGATATAATTATTAGTTTGTTTAGTTTTATTATATTTGTTTTTAAGGTTTCATTATATATTTAATTATTTAAATTGAATAAAAATTACTAATCAGGAGTATATCGATGTATGGACATAATATTTTGGTAATGGCAAAGATAAGTTGGTCAGAATTTGAATTACGCATTACCCATGCTCGGTGAATAAATTAGAACATGATGAAAAATTTCTTGACGTGGGACTTGAATCTGCGATCACGGAATGACAAGGTCGCAGATTCAAGTCCTGACCACGGCAAGAAAATTTTCATCGTGTTCTAAGATAATATAGTGCTTCGTAACTAAAGTAATACTCATCAACGTGTTTTTTTTTTAATTCTTTGTTTAAGCTTGTTTAAAAAAATATTACAAACCTAGACAATTAAGATCTAGGCTTACAATCTAGTAACACGTTACGTTTTACAGGCTAAAGGTGCCTATCTAAAACTTTTGGCATACAGTCCAAACTATTTAAAACTTAGTAGAAGGTAGGTACATACTAAAAAATGTAAACAAATATATCAATGTGTAATGCAATCTTCGTTCGATGCGCATTTTGTGGCATTGAGTGTACCTAGTTAATAATAATTAATTTGATTGGATGATAATACCGTAAAGATAAAGTGTCAGATGCAAATTATGCACTTGTGATTAATGCTTAGTGCAATAATTATGTAAACATACATTATCTAAATACATACTAAGATGATTATGTTCACGGTTCGCAAGCAAACTAACAATCTTGTATAGATACGCTGCAAACTTCCTATAGTTGCTATGGGTTTTGTGTTTTCAGGCACTGTTTATAATCCTTTCGTCTTTTCAATGTCGATATATCCTCTATGCAGGGATCTTATCTTGATAAGGTGCCATTCTGGCTTCACTTCGATCCTTAATTTCCTCTTTTCTCCTCCCTAAAGATGTATTTCATTATGTCCACTATGCAGATCATGGGAAGGAGTCTGTAATCTTCTGGTTCCGGATAGTCTAACCCTCAGATCAGTTACTAAGATATCAGTTAAGTAATAACATATTCTACTCCCTGATCTGAGCTCTAACCCCAGAAAAACCATTCGCTTTCTAGCCGATGCAGGAAATTCCAAGCATTCCCGTGCGAATCTGACGAAATAGTTACTGTTACAGTATACCGACAGCAGTCAAACTAAGCAGAAGAGAGGTGTGCTTAGTGACCGGCATCATGACAGGTCACTGCTCTTTAAACAAACATCTCTTTACAATTGGGATCACAGATAGTCCTCTGTGCAGGGGCTGCATGGAGGAGATGGAAATAGACGCACATGTGCTTCTAGAGTGCAGTGGTATGGCCACGTAGCGGGCTACAATCCTCCGGTCAGCGAGGACGCTCCCGGAGGCCTGCAGGGTCATTAAGAACCTGTTGGCCTTCCTCGCTGAGCTCGGCTGGCTAGAGTAGCGCCAGACACCTCGCGCACAATGGACCATGCGGCCAAAGTGCGAACGAGCGTAGTTTTAAAGATTCAAGACAGTATACCGACGAGTCCAGATCCTGGACAACTCGGGGCTCTTCTCCAGGACATGGACAGTATTGGACAGCATCCGCAGACTGCTGGCATTCTGGTGGGAGTTGAGTTGGCTGACTTTAGTGCGGTAGCTAGCAATAAATAAAGCTGCCAATAAAGTTCCAAAAGAGTCAAACTACTTTTATTAACCGAATCTCTACAAGAACAAATGTTCTTGTACTAGTACACTTCGAAACTAAATCCCAGGTAGCGGAAGCGATCACAAAATCCAGGCACGTCGGCCGGCGAAATAAGTTAATAATTTATAAGGTACGGTGTAAGTCAATTCATACTGTCAGCACTTTTACGGCGACGAGGGAGAAATGCTGAGCAGTTAAGAATATATCTTACGGTAATTCCTTCTTAAATGGAAACCAAATTGGTATCGTAACATACCTACATTAAAATATGATCGATATAGTAATCAAAACTAGGTGGTACTGGTATATTATATCCTGCGTTAAATTCAACTCCATCAAAATCGTGCAGAACTTTAAGTTTTTGAATATTAAAAATTTTCCGTAACTCAGAAACCACTCATTTTCGACCCCTCGTTAATAGGGCCTAATTTGTTGCAAACCTCCTCTAGTATCACCCCTTACAAGGTATGTATCGAATTTCCAATCACTCTGTATTATATTTTTATAGGTACCTATTCAAAATATTAATATCTCACAGTTCAAGCTGCAAGCAAGGACCGCAGAATAACCTCAAAAGCTACTTGATTGCAAATGCAATTATAGTTTGTCCTGCATTCAGACAAGTGCCATAATAGCGTGAAGCGAACAGTCCTAATTCAATTCGACGGTTGCGGACTACCGCTGGACTGACAACTTGTGAATTTCTGAAACAAACTGCTGAATCTTAGGATGAAGATATTTAGTGGATGTGGTGAATGATTAAAAGTATGACGCTAAAAAAGTAATACTTATAAGAAATTGAATTTAGGCAACAAAAATTGTTATTGATAGATTTTAGATAAATCATATTACATAGTTGGATATTTATTATACAAGTTTAACCATTCTTGCTTAAGAATTAACGAAATTAGTGCGTAATAGAAGTACTTATAATTTTTTTACGTCACATTTCGTTCGCGTATTCGTTTTTATGAGACATTTATGGTTATGCAAAACTTTTAAACCTTTTAAACTTTAGATAATACTATTACTGTGTAAACAGACGTTTTTGGTGAGACTTAATCATGATTAAGAGGTTTAAAATGTAGGTACTTTTTACTAGTCTCACCTAATTTCTTTTTCACGCCCAATATAATAAAATATACAAATGTGTGATGAAAAGTATATTTTAAACGTGGTATTCACGAATAAGTCAATGTAATTACTTTAAAAAATAAACTGCATTTTCTTATCTACTTCATTCTACCATCAAAGAAAATGCCTAAAAGCACAGTCGTCGGTTCAATCACGGTGCAATTCAATTGTGTTTGGAGGTTACAATAGAACAACTGCGTGCACATTTAAATAAAAACAATTGTTCAACTTTTTTATTTTGTTTTATTTTATTCATGTTAGAAAACTAACAGAGTTACATATTATGCTTATTTGGCAGAACTTTAAAAAAAACTACGGCCAATTAAGGTTGTGTTTGTGTTGTGAAAATGAGCTATGTCTGTGTTGTGTTGAAGTGTGCGAGAGGGTGTTTCTGTGTGTGTTTGTTTAAAATACCGTAGAAGTATAAAATACATATTGTGATAGTCCATACATTACATATTACTTATTTTATATAACGTAGATATAAGTGGTATGAGTATAAATTCTGACTAAATAGTTTTCTCGTTTGAGGCACTGAGATCGGGTAGGTTCCCGTGGCTCGGCAACAATGGCACGAGGTGGAACACCCCACGAAGTTTAGTCGGTATTCCGCCCCTTTATGGCATCGAGTCCGACATAATCAACATGGGCGTGGTGGTACCTGGAACTAAAAAAGGTTCCTTTTGTTCATTGATCTCCTATAAACAACTATATACATAAAGGTCTTACTAAAACAATTTTAAAAACGTCCAAATAGGGGTCCATTGCTAACGTCCAAATAATGTCCAATAAAGCAAATGAGGGTCCATTCATCCGTTTGGACCTTCTTTGCGCTCGGACATTTTTAGAAGGCTGACTGAGTATCTAGTTGTTTGTAGGAGATCAATGCTTTTGTTCCATGGAACTTAACGTGTTATAACAAAATGTCCCCGTCCCCGGTGAATAAGGAGGAAGATTTCGCCGACCCGAGTACGAGTCACGGTAGGTCTATTGGAAAAGAGCATGCTATGCAAGGCGAGGTCCTTGGTTCCAATCCCGGTCATAAAGAAACTTTAACTCTGTTTAATATGTAGTAGAAAACTTTTACGTTTCTTTTAGTAGATGATATTCGTATCTCGAAAGAGCAATTTATTTTGGAGAAAAACTTTTAAGGTATTACCCTACTCCGGTACGTTTTGGACTTTGAATAATAGAGACGATAAAAATTCTACACGAATTCACGCTTGGAAAGTAAAGAAATTCGGATTTTACTTAATTATTGGAAAACTTGAAATTACTTGAATCTCTGCAACGATAGAATAAACTATAGCTTAAATCACCTTTTAACTTTTATGGTTAATTTAAACATAAGTTTAAAATAAAAATATGAGTAGGAAATATGTTTCTAGAATTAAAACTATAGTGAACCATTACTACAAATTATTATATATAAACGGATATCACTCACTTATATTGTTAAAGCCGGCAATTAGACCGACAGTTTCGACCGATTTCGACGGTCTTTTTCAAGGTGAGCGCGCCACGCCCGCGTCGCCGGTGACGTTTCTTCACGCACTGCGGATCAGCGCCCTCTGTGCGCGCTCCGACATAACTTGTCCTGCCGACGACGACGACGGTGCGTTCGATGGCTGTAGCTGGATTCGTTGATCGATCTCACTTGTCGGTCTAATTGCCGACTTTAACAATATAAGTGAGTGTTATCCGTTTATATATAATAATTTGTAGGAAATATGTCGTTATCAGGATTCGAACCAGGGACCTCGCTCGTCAAAAACATTTTATGTGCGACATTTTTTTTTTGTATTCTTCAGGATATCTATATGCTACTTTCACTTTTTAGCTGCTTTGTAGACCATGTCTGCTACAGCCGTCATTGATCGCAGGGTTGTGTTCCTGACACGATATCATTAGATACATTGATGGGTGCTTGGACGAGTTAGGTAACCCAGTGAAATGCCAATGCCAGATTCTGCCCCACCATCAACCGCATGATGTACAAGATAACGAATAAATGTAAAAATATCTCCATTTTTTTTAATAATTCGTCGGCTTACTGCAAGAAATCATTAACTAACATTTTCCAAATTTAAGAAAAACAGATATTAAGATTTGAAATTTGATTGATCACAGCATTGTAATGAAGAATGTTCTCTGAGAAATAAAAACACAATCTTATTATAGTGAAGTTTTATTATTATAATACGATAAAAAAATTAAAATTTAACGCGTCCTTTTTTTAAAAAAAAGCCGAAATAAAAGATAATGACTTCTGCACATCATAATGGAATTAAGAGATGGAGATAATGATGATCTGAAATAACATTTTGTTACGTATAATTACTAGTTTTCAGGAAAATTCTAATTAAAAAGTGTATCAGTCACATTACGTTTTAAATAAGGACAGTCATTATCGATTTTAAAACAAAATTTTTAGATAAAACAAATAATCAGTAGTTAGAAAGGAATATAACTTAAAAAAGGAATGGTTTCTTAACCTACATACATTACTATAAATCAGTCGTATATTTCTATATAGGTAATTATGTAAAAAAATTCACAATGTTCCGTAGATGTTTAATTTTCTTCGTACAATGGCACATAATAATCAGTCATATTTTGTTTTCTTATCCTCTAAACCAGGGCTTCTCAAACTGTGCGTCGCGACGCCCTGGGGCGCCGCGGCACTATCCCAGGGGCGTCGCGAGGCGATCTACATAGATTGGTTGTTTGTATCAATGGCCATTTCCAAACTTGAGCCCCGTTTTGAGAAGCTGTGCTCAGAAAAGCAAACACATCTGTCTCATTAACAGCCAGCAAAGTAAAATATTTCTTTTCATTCTCATTCTTATGCTTTTTTTTCCTTTTCTAATGAAAATTACAGAGTTACAACTTTGGTAGGTTCTTTTTAGACAAGAGGGCGGGGCGTCGTAAAAAAATGACAAATTCCCAAGGGCGTCACAGTATTTATTTTATTTTATTAATGGTCTCGACAGTTCATTTGCCAATGTCATGTTACAGAAAATTCAATATATTCAATAGTCTTCTATCTTCCTCCAGGGGAGTCGCAGTAGCGTCTTCACCCTGGGTAGCCGCGTCTTCATGTCTTCATCCAGAGGAGACGCCGTAGCGTCATCACTCTGGACGAAGCAGCTCGACAGTCACGTTCACTCCCGAGCTTGTAGCGGGAACTCTTGATAAAAGCTTGAAACTTCAGATCTTGCCTCAGAGAAATAATTTATTTCTCTGAGGATCTTGCATAAATAATACAATAACTTCACCGTACTGTCATACGCGAACATTTTATGATTAATTTAACGTGATATTAAACACAAAATAGTCCCTGTAGACATTAAAGGGAAAATTATCAAATAATTTCGCAACCGTCGTTTCCCGCCATTTTCAAGAGAACCGGGGCGTCACAGTAAAAATAAGTTTGGGAAGCCCTGCTCTAAACAATCAATGGCACATAATCATTATTTTCAGCCAATGTATTGGTTCCCCATCACTATTGAGTGAACGGTTTTTTATCAACTTCGTTTTTAAATCTTTCAGGTCCAATATGTCAAAATACTCCATTATGATGGGTTTGTACTGTTTCTTGTGTACTGGATTTGACTTTTTGGTTTTCCTGTTTGACCTAGCTTGTCGCACAATATTGCAGTAGTCGGCCATTGAGAAAACGGGAAAATTTACTAGTTGATATTCAATTGCACTGTGCATACTGTCCACTTCCATATGAGAATGACCAGATTTTAGTGTAGTGGTTAATTGAAATAATAGTGAGTTTTGGCAAAATATTTTCACTCAAAAGTGAAATTACGAAATTAATTTTATCACTTAAAGTAAGTCTGCTCACTGTCCAAAATCGACAATTAGTTTTAAGCGACTTCGCCAAAAAAGTTAAATAGCTATAATGATTTTGGTGTAACACGACATTCCAAAAATAGAGTTAATGATTTCTTAACATGCGATAACTACAGAACCAGACTAGCTAGGAAAATAATGATTTCTGATTCTTGTAGAGCTCGTCGAGCTGAGTACAATGGTGTATCAAGTGCAGTTAATGACTTTTTGCAATTAATGACTTCTTGCAGTAAGCCGACGAATTATTGGTTTAAAATAAAGTTTTGTACAAGTTTGGTTGACTGGTCGAGAATGCCGGATGGCATTAAGTCCGCCTGTACATTATATTGTGTATGAAGAATAAATGAAATGAAAGTTGCGAGTCGAAAAAAACAGCTTAATTACGAATTCAGAAAATAGTAAGAAATCGAAGCGAATTATTCATTGTTTTTGTTATTCTTCTATAGGAGTTGCGAGAGTAGTAGAAAATGATACTGATTATGATTATGCAATATGAAACCTTTAATAAATCCCCAACAAAATGATAGGTACAGCTTAAATGGTGACGTAGTTTTGTAGGTGGGGCAAAGCTCCATTGAAATGTGGCAATGTCTTTTGATCATAGATTTCGAATCCCATTGTAAGTTTAATAGTTATAAAAAAATATTATTTTGGTGCAAATTGGTCACAAGTGTCTATAATTAAAAAAAAAGTTGTTTGTTATATTTGTGCAATTTGGTCACATCTCAAAGGAGGCTTAGGACAAAGATGGGTGAATGAAAGGAACCTTTGTCCAACAGTGGGCGATTCATAGGTTTAAAAATGCATTTCTAACTTCTGTTATTGTTCTGTGGTTGAAACCACACGGGTACTTTCAATTAATGTATATTACCGATAAGATAATTGATAACAGAATGTTTCGCAAAATTAAATGTTGTTACAAAACAAAACACATAGACTCGAATACGCAACGAGGCAGGATCCATTTCGTATTAACTACCATCAGTCCCTTACGCCATAAGGTTGGGGTTCCATTTCTTGCGGTGTAAGTTTTTTTTAACCCCGAATTTGGTATTAAGTAATTTTTTATTTGGAGACAAACCAAACAGTTGTTTTAATATCTTAATACTAAATACACTATTACTTATAAACGTAAAATTATTAGTGTAACTAAATTTTGTAATTTACTTAAATAATTTTAAGGAATTTTTAATAAAATTTAAGGAATTTTACTTTTAGAAATTCGTAAATTAATTTGAAGAATTCTTATTTGTAACTAATATATAGGCACCTATGTATTCAAAAGTATTCGTGAATTAAGTATTTCATTTTTTATACCATTTGAAATCTTGCATACTCGCTTTGCGAAGCAAAAATCTAAATATTAAATGAAAAAATTCGTCACGATCGTTTTTCGAACCAGGGACCTCGCCATTCCGTGGCAAGCTCTTTTCCAAAACTACCGTGACTCTAATTCCGTCCCTAAGATGATTAATTGATTATGGAGAAATATATCGCCGATTTGATCAATAAAAATAAAATATTAATGCAGTATGCATAGAATCATGCACTAGCTATATTAAGTTCACATTGTTATCTTAAGTTCAGGGATTTCATCTACTTACCTACTTAATTGTTCAAAAAAAGTTATAAATCAATCCATATCTATATCAAAAGTCCACAGTCACAATCAACGACGAAAAGTTATAACTTGTAGAGTTTCGTCGGAAGCCGGACGATTGCATGTAATTTGACCCTCAGTCCAGTGACTTTGTTCAATCAAGGAAATTAAAGGCTTCAGATTTCTCTTACATAAGAAAGTTTCAAATTCAGCCTCCTGAAAGTTTTCATCGAGCTGCTTGCTATTTGAATACTCAAATAAATACTTTCTAAAGTATTGACTAACATAATGATAATGTTAGTAGTTCCCATGCCTATGTCAAATATTAATAAAAAGTTGTACTTATTTATTTATTATCATTAGGTAAGTACCTATATTAAATGTATAAATTAATGGTCAACCTTGAACAAAGATTTGAAATACCTAATGTAAATGTAATTTGTTAGTATTAAATAATTATGACACTAACTTTTACAGAATTAACCTAACAAAACTAAAAATAATGAATTAAATAATAAATAAATAAATTATTTGAAATTAATTAATTATAGATAGGTACTTTCACCGTGAATATCTTATTAGATGAGAAATCGGTAGGTATCCGATTTATCCCCATAATTTTATCCAATATCTAATTCTGCTGCCAATTATCCGCTCACTTATAATTCCGCTATGCTTATTATAAGCCCGCTACGTAAGCCGCCCCGCCCCATACGTTCATAAGCGAAGTTCCCATCCCGTTACCGAGATAAGCATGCGAAATTGAGCGCATTTGGCTTGATAACGCGCCAAATTAAGCGCAAGCAAGCGATGTTATGCGGAGAATGAGGGTAATATGTATCGAGGCTATGGTAGAAGTTGGGTTAGAACATGGGTTATCTTTTTATTCGCCGCTAGCGATCGCTCACGTCCCTGAATCCCTCCCTGGCCGCTTATTCTGTGTAATTTCTTTTGGCAATTACGTTATTCGCTTTGGGATATGTCGTCTTAGAATATTAGTTTCTTAGTCCTCAGATCAATTCAAACTAAAGGTTGTCGCAGACGTATTGCCCTGGCCGAGTCCTTCTGTATTCTATGTAGGTATGAAACTCCATACTGTCACGTATACTAATCGCCTATGTAACGGCGGCATCGCCTCGCATTATTTTGACATCTGGTTGACAGCGAGGTAATGAGGCGAGGCAGTGACAAAGAAAGGTGTACAGGAGAGTTTTTAAGGTTGAGATTTTCTCAAAAACTACTTGACCTATTGCAAAAATTCTTTCACTGTTAGATAGATAAAAGTTAAAACTATGTAACTGTAAAATAATTATTAAAACGGTCAAGTAAGATTTTTTTTCGTGTTGCTTAGTGATTTGTTAGAGTTATTCAGGCCGCCCATAGGCCTTTGTCATGGCCTAACGACTGCTGCCGAGGGACAGCATCCGGGACCAACTGCTTAACGAGAGGCACGAAGGGGCTCAGATGAAAGTGTCACTAATGGCTAGGTTGATGATGATTTTTACCTCGGCCAACATTGCTTAACTTGTACGATCGTTTTCAACGTGTACTCGCAACTGGACTACTCCTACGAACCCCCTGTATACTTATCTCTATCTTCGACTGTACCTACGTGTGTGGCCACGCTAAGTGGGAAATGTTCGCACACTTTTGATGCGCGGTTTGAGTTACCCAATTACTGGAATTACTGAAATTTTCGGTACTTTGACATGTACGTAGGATGTTACATTAAGGATCCACTAATGGACCCTTTTAAAAACTTGAAGGTTACAAGTTACAAACAACTGTTTTTTTTGTATGTTTCGCCCGTTGCCACGTTGAAGTTTTTAATTGGCTTGACATGGCCTGATTTGGCATTTTTATTAACCTTTTAGCATAAATGTCTCACATACTGTGACCTTATGTACGAGGAGATTAATTTTTGTCAAGTATTATAAGCAAAGACTTAGGAAACGCTCTCTCAGAGCTTCTGTCCTCAGCCCACAACGCCCACAAACTAATAAGTTGTAATGGGTAACTAACATTGTAATCAAATGCATGCGAGCTTTTGGAGACATATTCTACATGCAAGTATGTAATCTGTGATAGATATATAAAGACCTGTCGGGGCAGCTCGTGGAGTCCACACGTGACCAAAATGCTGTCTGTATTTCGCCCAAAGGACCAGCCTAGCGATCCAGAGGGTAAATGCCGCCAGCATTTTGGGCACGTTGCCGGACAACGGGGATCGGTTGAACTATCTATAATGCTAAGTCATTCAGATAGTTCAACGGACCTATTGTACAATCGAAGACAGAGATAAGTATACATGGGGCCACAATAAGGTTGAGATTTTCTCAAAAGCTAGTGGACCGAATTTAGTAATTCTTTTACAGTTACATAGTTTTCACTTTTATCTAACAAACAGTGAAAGAATTATTGGAATAGGATTTTTAGGATTACATTTGGCGGTTACAACAGAATCACACCTAGTCTTCTGTCAACATCACCAAAAAAATCGTTAGAAAATATTTTTAATTTTTATGTATTTTTATATGCGATATAATAAGGTTAAACTCTTTCGCATTTCCTGAAGGCGACGAGGCTAACCCGAAACTTTCGATGTTGTCATTTCATCCCTTCGTAAAGCAAAGTGCATAGTGGTTTTCTTTATTATCTATCACATAGGTAGATATTGAAAATGTGGAATAGGGTTTCCCTATTGCAATAACAATGAATTGTCAAGCGAGAGAGATGTCCTGAAAAGGGCCACGCGAACTATAAGTTTTTAGCTTAGATTTAGATTTCTTTATTTCATTTTTACACAATAAAATACTATACAATAACATTACATATATACACTATGTCATTATGTACATTATGTCAAATATAGTCATATTTGTAAAAATGATCGTCAGGTAATAGTAATAAATAACTTAGTCAAAATGAAATACAAAATAATGTTAAATATAACATTGAAAAAGTGTTATTAATTTAATAACGAATAAAAACAATATGTCAAAAAGTTTATGGAATAAAATCATTGATCTTCTGTTGTTTATCAATGGATAAAATTCACTGAGTACTAATAATGATCAAAACAAATACTTAATAACTAAGAATGATTTCAGATCAAAAGAAATAAGTATAAATATTAACAAGTTAGCTGGAGCGCTTGAGGATATAGTTCTAATGTGGAATCATTGCTTACTTTTCTTTAAAAATAATATCATTCATATTTTTACAGGTTCTCTTCCGTTAACGTATGAATTATTAGATCATACAAGTTCTCATAGAAATTCTAAGGCGCTCCACTCAACCTTTTGCATCCATTCTCTGCTAGTAACTTTACGTAGGTCACCCTCCCATCTAGTTGGATGCCACGAATGGGTAAAAGTAGTTACCCAATCGTGACTTCCACTAGATAACTCTATATTTACCCACACCCTCAGACACTCTCACACACACCATCTCACTCTCACACACACACTCACACACACGCACACACTCACACACACCCTCACACACACACACACACACACACACCAACAACAACATACAGAATTCTATTAGATATAAGTTATTCATTATTAGTCATTTACAAGTTAATTACCTTATTTTTGGCATTGACACTACATTATGCGACATTACAACCCGATTGGAAGGCGTTAGCATCCGTTATACAGTTTTTTAAACTAGTACGGTTGCTATCGTTTCACATTCTTGTAAATT
The DNA here is from genome assembly GCA_963506565.1 of Tachystola acroxantha. Classification (NCBI taxonomy): domain Eukaryota; kingdom Metazoa; phylum Arthropoda; class Insecta; order Lepidoptera; family Oecophoridae; genus Tachystola; species Tachystola acroxantha. Next base: position 2,963,396 of record OY735894.1, on the reverse strand, counting down.
GTTTCCAAACAATGCTGTTATAGCTATAAGTTTTCAATCAAGAAACTCTGTTCTTAAATTCTTAAGTCAATAAAAACCTTATTATTATTATTATAGTTATAGGTTTTATGAATTATTGCTTTAAAGCGACTTGTAGCGCCTGTGATACCGCCCAGTATAAACGCGCCCTTGGGGATTTGCTAAAAAGAGTTTCGCATTTAAAAAAAGATTCCGCTGGCCCTCTCCATAAGTTATGAGAGGTTAGGAAGACTCCCGACGATAAGCCGAACGTGTGCGCTCGTTCCGGTGAAATATGGCTGCCGAAATAAATTCCGCGTCGCCGTATTGGTGGAATTCGATTGTTCTTCGACTGTGGGCCATTTTTTGGCACTCTCGCAGTTTAGGGTTATAATGCGAGTAACTAGTTTTCAAGCCTGGGTGTTTTTATTGCTTATGATGAATTTGCTACAAGTATTATTCTATTATTAATACGTACTTACTAGGCCTTAACTATCAGGATGACAGTTTCTTATACAGTTCTCTATCAGTTACGATTCATAGCTTACTAAAAATGTATCTTGGTTCGTTTATATTAGATTGATATGAACGACAACCACATGAACGTGTGTGTTCCGGTGAAATATGTCCGCCGAAATAAATTCCGCGTCACCGTATTGGTGGAATTCGATTGTTTTTCAACTATGGGCCATTTTTTGGCACTCTTGCAGTTTAGGGTTATAATGCGAAACGGAAATATCGAGTTAACGATGGAATATAAATCATTACTTGACATTGGCAAATAGGTAGTGTACCCCATGGGATCGAAATTCATTCTATCGATGAGCGCTGGCTCGACTCTTCGGGGGGTCGAATGCTATAGGCTCGAATATTTGTTGAATCGATACACTTAGAAACGTTCATTCGAATTTCATGGGCTCGAATATTCGTGGGGTCGAACGCCATTGGTTCGAATATTTCTTTAGTCGGTAAGACACGAAAAATCGACAATGAGATGTAACGAAATTTGCAATCTCGAATATTCGCAGGGTCGAAAGCCGTGCGGTCGAATACCGTACAGAGGTTGACTTTTAATTTACCTTCGGTCCCATGGGGACATACATTCTTTGAGTGTCTAAAGTGGTTGTTTTGTGTTTAATATCACGGTTAATTATTCGTTCGTTACCTCTTACGAATAGTTGACTATTCGCTCAGTCGAAATTCGTAGGATAGAATATTCGTCGAAAGTCATGCGGTCTAATTTCCTACTACCTCATGAATTCATGACAATTTCATTTTTAGTTGATTCAAGTTTTATTTTATTTTTATTAACTTGAATAGTATTTAGTAGAATACAGAGCAATACATAAAGGAAACTACGAATACCTCGGAAAGGTATTTTTGTATTCGTAATTCCCGCTTTGAATAAACTTTAGTTCCTACAATTCTATACAAATTCATTCAAACAGCATTACCTCTTAAAGCCGAAACAGGAGGGAATTCTCTAAAATGACAGTAAACAATGTCGACGTTTACAATTCAAAATAAATCTGGTATATTTTCTCGACTCTCATAACCATTCTTTTATTCGCTACAGCTATTTTAAAACTCAAATGCTGTTAGACATATATACTTAGTTTAACCTCACTAACACTAACAACCTTAAACCATCGCTAAAAAACATTAAGTTACAAAGCGACCGAAGACTTGAACCTTGGACTAACTTTAATCAGTTATAGAATTAAAACTATAGTGACCCATTACTACAAATTATTATATATAAATGGATATCACTCACTTATATTGTTGAAGTCGGCAATTAGACCGATAGTTTCGACCGATTTCGACGGTCTTTTTCAAGGTGAACGCGCCATGCGATGTTAGGAGTGTGAGTGAATGCAGAGTAGACGCAGTGAGTACATACTGCGTGACGGGACCTAATGTGAGTGGCGGTAACTCCCCGACAAGTGAGATCGATCAACGAATCCAGCTAGGTAAAGCCATCGAACGCACCGTCGTCGGCGGATCAGCGCCCTCTGGCGCCCAGAGGGCGCTGATCCGCAGTGCGCGAAGAAACGTCACCGGCGACGCGGGCGTGGCGCGCTCACCTTGAAAAAGACCGTCGAAATCGGTCGAAACTATCGGTCTAATTGCCGACTTCAACAATATAAGTGAGTGATATCCGTTTATATATCAGGTTTATGGCTAATCGTCTAATAGGAATAGTATTTGGAAAGAAACTTCATAATATTTAATTATAGATTTTAAGAATATTTCTGAATCAATATTTAACTGCTAACTTTTATTTAACGACTTTTCTATTCAGTTTTAATTTTTAAGCATTAGGTAATGCTTAAAATGCTCATGCCATGCTCGGCGAATAAATACACCCTTAGTAATATAATACGATGGAATATTTCGGTAGTCGAACTGTGGCCTGTGGTGGCTCAATTGGTAAGAGCTTGTCACGAACTGACAAGTTCGCAGGTTCAACTCCTGTCCACTGCTAGAAATTCATAATTTAGTTGAACTCTTCCATTATGTAAAAAAAAATATGGATGCAGTTCCTGTCATTCTTGACGGTTCTTGTCATTTTGGCAACTGTGTCTATCAAAAGTTATAGAATCCAACATTTGGGCGACATTACTATTGTAATTTTCGCCCGTAACAAACTCGCCCAGTATCATTAAAGCATGTGGGCCAGTTTACTACGTCAAAATTTACAAAAGGGAAACTCGCCCGCAGACCAGTTATTTTGTGGGCGAGTTTGCGACTAAGCCGTTTCAAATACCGGTTTTCTTACCTATTCATAGGCAATTCTTGTCTCTTTTATATGTGTTTCTATGTCTTTAACCGCATAGGGAGTAACATTACGGCTGGTTTGTGGCCCATGAAGCCGTTTACGTAAACTGGAACGTTTATGGTCCGCGAATAACGCAGTTTAAATAAACGGTAAATAAAGTTAACTTGCCGACCACGAATGGCTATGCTCGTAGAACGATAGATAAATGTTAGGAGTATTTAACGTATGGGTCTTAGTGTGGGATGCCTCCTTACCAGAAGGAGCGATGATCTCTGCAAGATGGATGGTGGGAACTGCCCCCTTACCTTTAACTCTTATAGCAGTATTACTTTCATAATACTTTGTTACTTCGTACAATGTCGACCTTAAAGTGAGCTTATTAAGGTCGACATTGTACGAAGTAACAAAGTATTATGAAAGTAATACTGCTATAAGAGTTAAAGGTAGTCGCAAAAAGCCGAGAGTCGTGTTGAGTGACGCGCTTTGAGACCTACGTCCAGCAGTGGACTGAATGATGATGATAAGTCAAATCTTCAGTCTTACAAAAACGGTTTTAGTACAGTCGACAGCAGATCAATGGTAACACTTGCAGTACGATTTCAAGTATTACGCCGCAAATAATAAGAACGGTCCAAAGTTCAAAGTGTTACCATTGATCTGCTGTAGACTGTACATACAAGCAAGAGTCTAGGTGTAATTCGGCCGCCATATCTAATCTATTCTCATTTTGTAAACCAAAACTAATAACATTTCAAGCTTTTCCGTGATTTTTACATTATTGTAAATTTTTGAAAATTTTTGGGGTTAAATCAAAAGCAATAAAGCAGTTAACGAATTAAAACCCCACCGTTCAATCTCCGGGAGGTCTGTAATTTGTTCTAATCCAAATCAATTTTGTTCTATCAACCAATCTCTGATCAAAGGACAGAACATTTTAAAATAATTAAAGGGTTGGTACTGAAAAGACATTGCCACATTTCAATGGAGCTTTGCCCCACCTACAAAACTACGTGACCATTTCAGCTGTAGTACCTGTCATTTTGTTGGGGACATATTACAGGTTTCATATTGCATAATCATAATCAGTATCGTTTTCTACTCTCGCAACTCCTATAGAAGAATAACAAAAACAATGAATAAATCGCTTCGATTTATTACTATTTTCTGAATTTTTAATTAAGCTATTTTTTTCGAATCGCAACTTGTACAAAACTTTATTTTAAACCAATACTTTTAATAAGAAACGGAGATATTTTTACATTTATTCGTTATCTTGTACAACTTGCGGTTGATGGTGGGGCAGAATCTGGCATTGTCATTTGTGTTAAATAAATCCGAATAGAGTATCTTTGGATGGAAGAGAAAATTGAATTTGAATGATGACGGTTAAGGGTTCCATTACTGAAGTAAATTAGAGTAATGTCAGAAAACACTAAATATTCTGTGTAATGTGGTCAGACCTAGATGTATAAGCCATTCGTATCTTATATTTTATTTATATTAAGAATGATGAATTCATACTTTATAAAACGTTCATGGACAGTGGCGGCATAGACCGTACTTTGAGTATTCGGAAAATGACAGTACGGCGTATGACGTAGTATTTTGATGCATTTAAAAAGACACAACGGCATCTCCCGCGGCGTCGTAAACGGTTTTCTTTGTGGCGCGGTCCCACTGTCATTCTGTGTAGAAAATAGGTATGTGTACTGTCAAAAATAAAGGTTGTAGGTACATTTTTGTCGGTCTTGACACGCACATACTTAGAATCCCCCACGGTTATGACAGTAGTTCCGAATTGTATGAGAATTTTCACTGTCATTTCGTAATTTCTACTGTCCATGAACGTGTGTCCATTAAGGCGCTATATGGTTGTCAAAAGCTAGAGTGAAATGCCCCGCAGCGGCGGAGTGAAGAGCACGGCGCAGTGCTTCGATATTCGTATTTTTATGAATTTTGGCAGGGAAATAAAAATACGACGACAAAAATTAGATTATTTTAAAACAAGCTCTAGTATTTATAGGACCCTACATTTAGATACATATTGTGTATGAATAACTATTTCTGTTTAGATATAATTTTCATTTTAAAAGACATGGAAGGGGTAGGATGTTTGCTATTTTTTTTTCTACCGAGCGAAGTTTGACCAATCGTGTATAGGTATTCATCAGTCTCTAAATATACACCCCAAGATTGCTGTATATTTTTTTCAGACGTTTAATTTTGGTAGTTAATGCCGTAGCCTTCGTAGAAAAACTGAAAAGATGCGAATACGATAAACAAGTAACTTTTTTAATAAATGTGCAGCTGCATCCCAGTAAATTTTTTTTCACGTCCGAAGGCCAAACTTGCCAAAAAATTTACTTTAAAAAAATAATAATAATCAGGAATTTATATTTTTATTATTATTTTTATCAAAATGATATTTGAATAGGATAGCCAACTATTCGTAACCATGTGTGAAAAAAATCAGAATAAAATCAGCTCACCTGTAGGTACACACAGCAGCAAAAGACAGATTCCCAAGATTTTTCGAAAAAAAACAACTTTTTAGTCACGAGTCGCGTTAGCGGTCGACGCAACGTCGCGGAGCTGTCAAACTAATGTCAAACGCCTTGTAATAATGTCACTTTGACAGCTCCGCGGCGTTGCGTCGATCGCTAACGCTGACTCGTGCTACAAGGGCAGGTCAAATTTTTATCATAGGCCACCCCACCCTCTATGGGAGATTTTCGTTTGTCGTACTACTTACGGGACACTCTTGAAGCCTTGGCTTTTGAAAATTTATTTAAAACCTACTCTTATGCACTTTGTTATTTAAGGGATGATTACCATTGAATTGTGGCTTAACCCAAGCCTTTCATACAATACAAAGAAAACGGGTATCTATTCAAAGTTTCGTAACGGACCGTTTTGGATTAACTGAAACACCAAACTGCTTTTGGAGAGTTAACACATGAATAACTTAAGATGAAAAGAGAGCAGGAAGGGAACAACTTTATGGGAAATTGTAATTGAATTGAACAAAAGACTACCAATGAATAGATTAGAAAATAAATTAGAAATTGGGATCATAAGTAGCACGAATCATTTTAAAAGGCAATGTAGTTTTCGACTGAAATCAAATCCTATCGAACGATCCATGGAGATCACTTTCTGTACATAATCCCTAAAATTATCAGTAAATGGGCATATCTTAAAGAGTTCCCTACATCGTATCGAAAGTCTCTGCAGTAATCGAAAACTGTCCATCGAAAGATCAATCTCTCGAAAGTACGTCACATCGATGGTCATTAAATCGAAAATAGTGATATCGAACAATTCTGGCATCGAATAGTCGCCGCATCTAATGGTTTTTAAATCGAATGGTCATCATATGGGTCATTTTGTTAAAATTTAAATAATTTATTGCTATTAGATCACCTTTGATTAAGAAATTAACTGAATTAGTAGATAGGTACGGACAACAGCAGATCAATGGTAACACTTGCAGTACGACTTTAAATCTTACGTCGCAGATAATAAGAACGGTCCAAAGGGTTATACTTGATCTATTAGCGTATGTCACATCGATGGTACGTTACATCGAAAGTAGAGATATCGAACTGTTCTGGCATCGAATAGTCGCTGCATCTAATGGTTTTGATATCGACTGGTCATCAATAGAGTAGAGTAGAGTACATTCTAACAAATGGACATTTGACAGAAGTTTTTTGTACATTTTGTCACTCGTGCAATCTAAGTCCTCAAAGATTGTGACATGTTGACAGTTTGTACCCATCGTCATCATCATCATGGATCGTTTTGTTAAACGTTGAATAATTATTGACACTTTGTGTTTTATTCTGACACGAATTTAGTTAGCCAAATACATTAACAGTACACATTCACAATCGACAACATTCCTAACCAATGCAAAACAATTGCATTCTAAACCGTATTACCGCTGTGTCCTCTGTCTCACAAAACTGGAAGTACTGTCGACTGTACACAACGCTAACATGATGACGCGCTACCGGCTACAGGATTCAAACAAAATTAATTAATGGTATTAGACTGCAGCTAAGTCATGAGCGGGAGCGATAGTTACTAGCTCACTTGTTTTTCCAAGCGAAGCGTGATCAAGTGTAACTTTGAACTTTGGCCCTCATGATCTACGTCGTAAGAGTTGAAATCGTACTGCAAGTATCAGTGATCTGCTGTTGTCCGTACCAATATAGATTGCTCCAAAAAGTGTTCTACTAGTAATTTTCGGTGGTAATTAGATCCATGTAAAACATTTTACAATGCAATGTAAAATAACATTTTCACAAACGATTTACGATTTTTAACAAATTTTTAATCGAAAATGGAGAATTTGCTTTTTTCATTTATCATTTAGATTTTCGTTTCGCATAGCGTGTATGCAAGAAAATATCAAAACGATTTATCATAGATAGTTTTATTTAATGACATCTAATTGAGGAGCCATTAGCAAGTTTTATAGAATAGGTAACTAGAAAATTAAAAGACTAGGTAGGGTCCACAAATTAACCATTGAATCGTACGCTAATCAGATATTTGCTATGTAGAGCGGTTCTCGAGATCGGGAGGTGTACCAAGGCAAGCTTACTTTGGCTGCTTTGGCATAGCTACCACAACCTTTAATTTCTAGAAATTATCGTCTAAATGCATGGGCAGTCAGAATTTGATTCAATCGTGGTGGCCGTGCCAAAGTTAATCTCACAAAAAATAGATAAATATAAATTCGCCATTCCACTAATAGAGGCACTTCATTTGGCTATTCGTATTTTGACAAATGTCAAAATTGCCATTTGTAGTTGGTAGTCTTGACAATATATTCGTCTTATTTGTGTTTACGTCAAATATTTGACAAATATAACAAATATCCAATAGCGAATACGAATAGCCAAGTGAATGAAGTGTCACAATAAGACAGCAAATTCCCCAATAACAATTGTCATAACTCAAAATCGCCCAACGCTCATATTTCACGACCACATTCTGTCATAATGACAGATGATTCAGGCACTCCTCTGGATAAACACACGATGTTACATGACATCAAATTGACATGTGACATTATAGAGAACCAAACTTCAGTAATGGCAGCTAATTTATTAATGGGTTCGAGATAAAGGGTTATTTGGGAGGGTATGGTGATTATACAAACGTATAATAGGTGTAATTAACAGGGGAGTGAAAGCTGAAGGATATCTAATGGTTGACTGGTAGTTTTCCCTTGATTATTAGTTGGAAATTGTTACTTAAACAACTTAATTGTATACATACGTAAACTCACGTCTGCTTCGCATATATGTAGAGATAATGGATTTCCATCTGCTACGACCCTAGGAACACAACCTTCGCTTTCGATTTATCAATCTCTTCATGCAGGCTTGTCGGCAGTAGACCGCGGTCAGTGTTTTTATTAGTATGTCATTTGCGGTACACCTCTGCCGACCCTTCCATCTACATTCGTTATAATATAATATTCAGTGTAGTCTTGTAAACCTATAAATTGTCCCACTGCTGGGCAAAGGTCTCCCCTCTTCTCTTCCATCCATCCCTGTCCTGAGCCTCTTCCAGCCACCCATTCCATTATGTGTATATCTTTCTTAATTCGTTCTTACAACTTGAAGGGCATTGCGGATACCATGGACAGTCCAATTCTGGGACACTGGGTGCACTTACATGTCCCGGGGTCTCGGAGTCGGACCTAAGTCGCATGTTACAGCGCGTAATACGCCTCATGTAAACACTAACATAGTTTTAAGTACTTACTAACACTTACATGGTTGTGACTGCAATAATTCGTTTGAATTTGAATCTTTATCGTAAAAAAATGTTTCCGTCTTTTGATCTCGACACATTGCTTCGTCTATTGTCATTTATCGTCTTATAGACTCAAGGAAAGTTTGTTTAGATCTTTCGTGGCTTCGTGGATTCTGTCAATATCCTTCGTATGGTGTATGATATATATATACACGAGTTCTATCTATTACGTCAGTTACGTTGAGTTATTATTTTTTGGAGTCTTCAGTTAATGAATTAATTAAATGATATAATAGCTAATGGGTTAATTAATAGAAGGTTGGGGAAAAAAGTGTGTGAATCAGCAGATGATACCTTAGCCAGGCCACGTGTTGTCAGGCGTTATAATTTTGGAACTATATTGAAGTTGTGACCTGTCTTCCAGTATTATAAATACAATTGGGTTATGTGAACAAAGTAATCCTCTGCTTGTTTCGTTTATTTATAAACCAAATTCGGACCAGTCCTAATAAATTGACCAACAATCCGTTGTATCCCTAAATCACTTATTGGCGTACAAACGCCGATTCGCCAATATTGATTTGCCGAATGTTCGTTCCTGTTTATTTGGAGTAGGCGTTTCGCTAACAACCTACCAACTACGAGTAATATTAACTGAAACTAAAATTCATCGGTTTGTGGTAGGCCACTAGTGCTTATTAACTCGCACAACAACCTATCTTATTACTTATCATCATCAGTCTATTTATATTGACCCACTGCTCGGGCACAGACCTTCCCTTACATCGAGGGAGCTGGGGCCATAATCTACCACGCGGGCCCAGTGCGGATTGACGGATTTCACATGCCTTAGATTTTTTTTTCCTCTTCGACATGCAGGTTTCATCACGATGTTTTCCTTCATCGTTTTGAGAGCACTCGGTAAATGTACGTAAGTTTTCCGTCGAAAAAAACGAGGATAACTTATTGGGACATGGCTGCCCTGGCTGGGGATCGAACCTGGGACCTACGTATTGCAAGTCCTTTGACCCAACCATTGAACCACCGAGCTCTTCTTATTACTTATACCTATTATAATATTGTTATCTCGTGAAGCTTTGTAGAACTCTGAATGTGTTATGACAACAGCGAAGCTACATATCATTGGTATATCGAATTAATCTTTTAGGGAATAGAACAGAGCCTTGAGGTACTCCCGCGGCGTAGTTGTAAAGGTCTAGCAACAAGCTTCGAAAATAACTCAACAGTTCATTTGGAGAAACAATTGGCCTATATCATACCTCCCTGTTAAAAACCATTCGGGTATTCCGGATTGTAGTATGTTAGTTTCGGTAGATCTCTGTGCCAAATCTAGTCGAATGCTTTAGGCAATGTTAAAATTAATGGTGTTACCACACCAATCTATCGATGGTAGAATGGAACAGTAGACATCGATCGATAGTTTCGACTAGACCGCCGACATATTTCGCCGCCTTTCATCGACCGGAATTCGCCGTTCAGCCAACGCTACCACACCAATCGATCAATGATCGATCGATTGATTTGGCAACACCCTAAGAGAGACGCAGGATAACAAAGCCGGTCAAGGACAGCAGTAGGTATCTACTCTGTATTTAAGGTGCGTCACACGCCTCGAATAGGTTAAAAAGGCCCTTCTGAAATTCCACCTTCCGGCCTATAAACCCTACGCACCATGATTACTCGGAGATAGCAAATTACGCAAGGGAAGCAAGCAAATGAAGCGAAAATACGATTATTTTGCTCTGAAACTTGAGAAAATTTATACGAAATGTTCGCTTTTATTTAACGATGCAGACTGCTGGCTGAGATAGGCGGTGTGTGCGCGAGAAACGGGACGGAACCCTTTACTTTACATCGTTTGTGGTTATATTGTTTTAATCATCATTAATAGAAGGTATATGCTTGTTATTAATATAATGTGTAAGTGTAGACAATAAATATTTATTTTCTGAAATAAAAGTACGTAATATGAGTAATTTTGAATTCCTATTCAAAGTAGTTGTTTTTTGTTAACCTATAATTTGTCCCACTGCTGGGCAAAGGTCTCCCCCCTCGTCTTCCATCCATCCCTGTCCTGAGCCTCTTCCAGCCACCCATCCCTGTATCTAACGAAATCGTCTCTCCACCTACGCCGAGTAAAGTAAATTAAATGATGAAAAATTTCTAGGCGTGGGCAGGTCTTGAACCTGCGACCTTGCCATTCCATGACACTCTTACCAACTAAGCCACCACAGGCCACCATTCGACCATCGAAATCGTTTATTGTAAGGTCGCAGGTTCAAGTCGTGCCCACGGCTAGAAATTTTATGGCATAAAGCATAAAAATTAATTCTGAATATTCAAAGTTTCAAGATTCAATCTTTTATAGAAACGATTAGGGGAGATCTGTGATTGTGAATATCACTTCTTAAACTTTCGAGGATTGTATACATATTAATTAGATAAAACTGGAATTACCGTGTTAAACATTTATTATCACATCATGGTCACGAGTAGACTGAAGTCGGTGAGTGTTGAACGTCAGAAGGGTGACACGAAACGGGTCAAGCCTCTTTCGTGTTCGCTGACTGCGTTGCGTTAAGAAAAGTTGTTGATATTTGCAGGTACCCCCATGTTTCAAAAATAACTAATTATGTCCGCTCGTTTGCACGCATTCGCCTTTGTGCCTCGTTTACATAAGTCGATCACTGGATTCCAAGTTTTTGACAACAGAAACCCATCGTCGCGATTGAAACTGTATTTCTTTATTTCAATGGTCTCGCGTACTAATCTGGTAACAATGCTGTCGAAATATCGAGACATCAATAATAAATGTTTAACACAGTAATTACAGTTTTATCTAATTAATATGTGTTTGTGAATTTAACTCCAGCAAACAAGTGGTTATAATTATTATCGCTATGCTTATACCAATGAATCCCAACCCTATATTACCAAATGATGCAAATTAGCATATCTGTGATTCAGGTCGGCCTGCATTTGTTTATTTGTCGCATAATTTGCCACTTTCTTGTTTCGCAGAATTTCATTACTTCGTTTATGAATTGTCGACTTTCCTCGGTGTTTTACATTCCGTTCGCGGAATATTGAATGAGATTGTCATTATCATTATTTCGTGTTGTGTTGGAGTCGTTATTTTTAACGTCGCCCACGAAACCGCATCAAATGACGGGTTTTTTCGAAGCCTCTTTGTAATGAAATGGCTTATTCTCGAAGTTGGATTCTTATGTAATTTTGTCTAGTTATTTTCTTAGTATGGGGTTGTTTTGTTGTAGATAAAGCTTTATAATTAGGCATCTACTATTACACGTCGTTTGAGGATTAGGCATTAATAAAATTCCATAGAACATATTTGGAAAAGCAAGTAATTTCACAAGAAAACAGACCATTATAATGATCAAAAGTAAACTGAACATAGAATTAATGGAGAATAAAAAATACCTAAAGCAAACACAACATGAAAAATTACATTTACCCAACTCTAGAAATCTCAGAACACAAACAAAGAACGTATTACAAAATTCCCGGAAGAAACAATTGCCAATCCGTTGCAATTTCAGGATAACGCTGATATTATGAAAAAGATATCTCGCGAGAAAATCTCCCCTCGAACCAGATTTGATACGATAACACCGAAGTCTGAAGATGCTGATGTAAGCAGGGATTAACTCCGATACGAGGGAAGGTGAAAGAATTAGAACAATATAGGTATTCTTGTATCCAAGAGAGATCTCGGTTACAAAGAGTTACCAACGTAAGTTCTCTCGCTAGCGACTACGTAAACCACAGCTGCTACGTACGAGATTGGTTGGATTTTTGTTACACCTCTAAAGGGCAGTAGCGGAACCAAAGTCCCACCAATCCTGTACGTCACAACGCGCGCACTGACGTACATTTACCGATTCTCAAAATGGTGAAGGAGAGCTCGGTGGATCAGTGGTAGGGTCACTGAACTTGCGATACGGAGGTCCCGGGTTCGATTCCGAGCAGTGGGGACATGTAAATATACTGATGATGATAAAGGAAGCTATTAAAGTAATATGCATAATGCATAAAACACGGACTATCTTTTGCGTATGAATGTAATAAAATCAGCATGGACGATATGCTGTCGTCGTCCGTAGTCGTCTACATCATCATCAGCCCGTATCAGTCCACTGCTGGACGTAGGCCTCTCACTAAGTACGCCACTCAACCCGTTTCTCGACCCTCTGCATCCAGTCCTCTATCTGGTCGGAGAGCGTCCCACGTTTACCAGCTCGTGACCTCCATTCAAGAACTCGTCTACCCCATCGGTTATCGGTTATACGATAGATGTGGCCAGCCCACTGCCACTTCAGTTTACTGATTCTACATTAGTTAGTCGTCTACATAGCGTAAAAGGTGTGTTTTAAAGTATGAGTTTATGTAATGTATGTATTTTTATTTAATACATCCAATTCCAACCGCCATTTATCAGAAACGGCACCCAATTCCGCACCATTTCACACGGAATTAGTTTTGCTTGCCCGGAAATTCCGTTCCATTCACATATTTATCTGAAGTAGTTACGAACGTTTGTGTAACGGAGCGATCGATCCCCAAAAGTTATAACGAGGCACACTCGCCCGTAATAATTGTACAACTACACACGGTTATTGGTGCCTGTCCTGTGACGTAGTTATTGCCCTTTGTAATGGGAAAATATATTGCGTATCTATAGGATCTCGAGCGCGGTGGCTCAGTGGTTGGGTCAATGGACAATATGGAGACACCTTACTTTTGGCAGTCGGGTAAAAAGAAGAAAGCACAACCTTCGCTAAATATCCACATCCAAATGAAAGTTAAAAATATTTTTTTCTTAGTATTTTTTGTCACTTTTGAGCAAGGGAGTCTTTGCTCAAAAGTGACAAAAAATATTAGCAAACAAACAAAACAAATAAATGTTTCTAAAAAGCGTAAAATTCTTAAGGCGACGATGTCCGAATGCAAATGGCCAAAGAATACGAATGGCCGCAGAATGCGAATGCCGTCATTGCCCTACGAACTGGCAAGTCGTAAATTACGCCCGATTTATGACTCTGGACCAAACCCCGACAGTTTGTGTCATAAAATTAGACTTTGGTATGGAATTCAACGGATTACGAGTACTTAGCTGTATTAAAATTACGGGAATTTTTATTATTGCAACGGAACACATTCAAATGCATAAGATAAAGTCTTATAAATTAAGAAATCAAATGTAATTTGAATAATATGAGACATTTTCTACTACTCTCGCAACTCCTATAGAAGATTAACAAAAACAATGAATAAATCGCTTCGATTTCTTACTATTTTCTGAATTTTTGATTAAGCTGTTTTTTTCGAATCGCAACTTGTACAAAACTTTATTTTAAGCCAATAATTTTAATAAAAAACGGAGATATTTTTACATTTATTCGTTATCTTGTGCAACTTGCGGTTGATGGTGAGGCAGAATCTGGGGTCATTTGTACCGATTTCATGTGAATTGGGTAAGTGGTCTGTGCACGTGACCCAACCTCTATAGCCACCAATCACTTTTCGCCCCCTATTTGACACATTCCTGACCCCATGTCAATGCAGACAGGTCATATTGACTCGATTCGATAGCTATTCCTCTTTTCACTCTTGTCACGTTTTTATTCAGCAGAAAACATTCTTCAATAATAAGATTTCTGTCACTTTCTCAAAGAAATCCCATCTATTATAAGAGTGTAGTAAATTGCAAAAAGATTTAACTCGGAGGGCTAGCGTACAACGGCGCCACATATTTCTCAACGTTAAGAAATATATCATAGGGTCCGTTTACATAAACACGATTTAAAGTTAAGCGGTGGTTTACAACATGGTAGACTAACCTAAACTAACCTAAGTCGCATGTCATAGCACTTAATATACCACTTATAAACACTAACATAGTTTTAAGTATTTACTAACACTTATTATGGTCTTTATGAATGCAATAAATCATTTGAATTTGAACTACGCCATACACAATTCAACAACTGTCAAATTAGGACACAGATTTTAATCAAACTAAATGTACCTAACAGACTTTATTATCCAGTATATCCTCCTAGTCTGTGTCCTTTCATTACACATGACTGTATTAACAAGATTTATCTTTAAGTATCATGTCTTAGCAAAAACCTCGATCTGCGATCCCAAAAATCTCCTCATTAAAAAGTTACCCTTAAATTCCGCCCACCCTTTTTGCCACAAATTCGTGCCGCCTTATCTCTTACGGAATGCGCAATAAAAACATCCGCCCTAGAGAATCAGGAGCGAGACTCAGGTAGGGCGCAAAGTCAGAAGGGCGCAATTCGGTGGGGCGCAAATTAGAACTAAAAATATTTCTGTAATAAGGAAGACTGAGACTGACGGTCTTTTTCAAGGTGAGCGCGCCACGCCCGCGTCGCCGTCGAAATCGGTCGAAACTGTCGGTCTAATTGATATTGATAGAGTGATATCCGTTTATATATAATAAGGAAGATTGGTTTGCTGATAGAGAACTCTAGTCTAGAGTTAAGCACACCTTATGTACATCTTATCCCATGTCTTGTAATGAACTTTGTGTGGGTACATTAATGAATTAAAGAAGTAATACAAAGACTTGATAACCAGTGTTTTAGTAAAAACTATAGCCCAAGCTGAGGTGGAGACTGTTGTAACACCACACCACTGCACATTCACTCTCAACTTCTATTACTTATTCCTATCAACGGAAGAGTTGTGGCTGTGCCTTGTCACATAAGTATTTTCTATTCTACTTCAAACAAGTACTTATATAATGATGGTTAAAATAAAAATTGGATTAACTACGAGCACCTTATAATTCCACAGCCAGATAGCATAATGAAATCAACCAGGGATCACCAGTGACGATATTGGCTTGATTTTAACGACATTTTGTTATTCTATTACAATAACCCATAAGTTTTAATATCAATTTCAAGTGTTTCTATAACCGACCACTCAATTGGTAGCGCGCTTTCTTATCGTATAGGGGTGGGGCGAAAATTAAAACAATTCCTGGGCGCCCAGACCTCACTAGCTCCGATCCTGGTAGAATTCTCAGTTTGTAAGAGCAGAGGTTTTGGAGATACGATGATGAGACACTCTGTAAGTGGTTTTCGAGTTTTACGAGTCAAGGATTTTACTATAAACTGTATACACGAGTGGGTATTGGCATAAAAGGGCTGATATCAGTTTATGGGTCAAAACACAGAACAAACAAGGTTACTGAAAATATTGTGCATTCATCCTTTAAAGTTACGGAGCTTGGAAATATTATAATAGAATAATGTGACATGATAATAATAATGATATAATTTAGCCCGCAGGGCAGCTTTATGGCGAGCTGTTGGTGCGTAACGACACCACGGACCCGAATGCTCCAGAGAGTGGTCCAGGCCTCCGTCTCCGGCTTGCCGTACTGGCATGTACAGAGTGGACTCCCAAGGGGACCTGCAGGACTCTCGCCTCTGGCTTGCCTTAGCCAGCCGGCCAGAGTGGAGTCGTCAGAGCTATAACTTACATCTATATAGCTCGAAGGGGTGGAAGTGTTAAAGGCTGTAGGGTTTTGCCCTACCTCTTAAGTTTTATTGAGTTCTGAGTGTTGAGTTTTCATCTTATCTTCATCATCTTATTATTTCCTTAACTTTTTAACCGTATTATTTGTATTTTATAACCTATTATTTGTATTTTATAACGAAATGTAGTAATGTTTTGCAATTTACCTACCAAATTATTCAGGAGTGAATGTCGTAGTTTACATCGGACTGGCAGTTCAAAATTAAGTAATTTCTTCCTTTTTCGTTCCAAATTCAAATAATGTATGGAATTAATTGTTTAGTAGTGAGTGCCGGAGCTTATATGGGACTGGCAGTTCATTTCTTCCTCTAAATTCTAAATTCAATTTGTGGACTTTCTGACGTTTATCGATCGGCTGCCTATATATGGCTGTGAGTGAAAGAAAGCGGAACTCGTCGGCGTGGGTTTGCCTAAAAGCCTAGTTATCGACACATAGGACCTGCCCTGGGGTCCACTGATCCCAGGGCCCTGCGTGGTCCTCAAAATTATCTTCAAAAATAATTCTCTTCGTATATCAACAAGTGATGGCTGAGTTGCCCTGCGAGTTGAGCAATGTGATCCTGGAAGGACAGCGCACGTAAGCTGTGTTACCTGCCGGCCTGCCGCTGCAGCAGCCTATACCATCTTGCTGGCTGAGAGATGTGCCGCTACCTGACTAGCTCCTTCTCAGAGCTAAGGGCGTGAGGACTCCACCAGGTGGTGTGAGGACTCCGCCCCTCGCCTCACCTCTCTATTTTCTGTGCTTGTGTTTTTATTCATCCTTTTCCTTCGTCTTAAAACTAATTCGCGTGTGTTTTTTACTACGTAACTTTTTTTATATCTAAATATCTGTATTTCTTACCTTACCTGTATTTTTTAATATTATGAACTAATACAAATTACTTTTTAATTCGATACATCTTCTTGTCATTTACGTTACGTGACAGATTGGCGCCCAACTATTAAAAACCCCCCTGTATATATATTATTATTATCTATATTTCTAAATATTTATGTATTTATCCACCCATAATTTTTTCTAAATTCTAAAACAAACTTGCTCAAGTTATTGAATATGGGAAGACCCCTATTTGGACTACTATTTTGGCCTAACTATAAATATTTTTATTTTTTAATTTATATTGGTTCAAATTATTTTTTATAATCGTATATTTTTCTAATTTGTAATTTTCTTATAATGTTTTTGTTTACAGATTTTATTCATCATTCATATTCATTCTTCTTTCCGTCAGTTTCTTTTTCTTTTCTTTTCTTATTTTTTCGACTTCAAATTTTGGCTTAATTTTTCTTTTATTTTTTTTAGGGTGCGGGTTATGACACCATAAGGAAGCCGTCATTAGGAGAGAGCTATGCTCTATTTTTTTAGTAGGTGCGGGTTATGACACATTAAAGAAGCCTTCATTAGGAGAGCAGCTCTGCTCTATTTTTTTACTTTTGATCCGGCATGGTGGCAATTTTAATGGAATATTCCAAATGCTTCATCATGTCGGTATCGCCTTATATTAGCGTTCTCGTATGAGGATATTTGGGCCTAACCATGTCTTTATTTGGTCATAGGTTATTTGGTTCCTTTTATTGTCCTCTCTTTTTTAATTTCTTGGGTTTTCAGAATGAGCGGTCGACAACTCTTTAAATAAGCCTTTCTGTCATGTTTCAGGTCAATTTCTCTAGGGTACGCGTCATTGAATGTGAACCGTACCTACCCTTCGGAAGCGTGATGTATGTTAGTAGGTTTGAAAGTGATTTTGTATGCGTTGAGTGATCGACCTTAACCTTAAAAATTTTCTCCTGAAGTCGAAAATTTTTCCGGGGTTTTTGGGGAAATGTAGGGTTTTGCCCTACCTCTTAAGTTTTATTGAGTTCTGAGTGTTGAGTTTTCATCTTATCTTCATCATCTTATTATTTCCTTAACTTTTTAACCGTATTATTTGTATTTTATAACCTATTATTTGTATTTTATAACGAAATGTAGTAATGTTTTGCAATTTACCTACCAAATTATTCAGGAGTGAATGTCGTAGTTTACATCGGACTGGCAGTTCAAAATTAAGTAATTTCTTCCTTTTTCGTTCCAAATTCAAATAATGTATGGAATTAATTGTTTAGTAGTGAGTGCCGGAGCTTATATGGGACTGGCAGTTCATTTCTTCCTCTAAATTCTAAATTCAATTTGTGGACTTTCTGACGTTTATCGATCGGCTGCCTATATATGGCTGTGAGTGAAAGAAAGCGGGACTCGTCGGCGTGGGTTTGCCTAAAAGCCTAGTTATCGACACATAGGACCTGCCCTGGGGTCCACTGATCCCAGGGCCCTGCGTGGTCCTCAAAATTATCTTCAAAAATAATTCTCTTCGTATATCAACAAGTGATGGCTGAGTTGCCCTGCGAGTTGAGCAATGTGATCCTGGAAGGACAGCGCACGTAAGCTGTGTTACCTGCCGGCCTGCCGCTGCAGCAGCCTATACCATCTTGCTGGCTGAGAGATGTGCCGCTACCTGACTAGCTCCTTCTCAGAGCTAAGGGCGTGAGGACTCCACCAGGTGGTGTGAGGACTCCGCCCCTCGCCTCACCTCTCTATTTTCTGTGCTTGTGTTTTTATTCATCCTTTTCCTTCGTCTTAAAACTAATTCGCGTGTGTTTTTTACTACGTAACTTTTTTTATATCTAAATATCTGTATTTCTTACCTTACCTGTATTTTTTAATATTATGAACTAATACAAATTACTTTTTAATTCGATACATCTTCTTGTCATTTACGTTACGTGACAAGGCATTAAGCCGGGAATAGCCCACTTTCTGGCATTCCAGTAATGATGAAACTGCAGCACACCTCTCGACACCCCTTAGCCGCTCACACCGGTGTTGCTCTCAGTTGTCTTTCTGACGACCATGTTGAGGGCCCATCTAGTGAGTGGCGAGTCACCGCCTGCCAATTTTTTCATAACTTCGAGACAATGTGATCATGGCAGGTGTCCGACGTCTCGCTCTATAATCTAGCTAGCCTACAATCAAAGATTTAAATCGCTATACAGCGGATCCTGTGGGGTCATATAAAAATGCTGATGTTGAAAGCAAAAGGCGTTTCATTTCCTTAACACTCTAAGCTGTATGACGAAGGTCAAAATTACATACGAGACGTCAATATGTAGGCCAACCCCACATCATCCCAAAATCCCCTTACCTTTGCCTAATCAATAAATTCATCACGCACCGTACGACCTCATCGTAACAACAGAACAGATAATAATCAGTTTACGGAAACACTGATCCGACGTAGAACCTACTCCATTACGAGTTGTAAGGAAACATTCTCTGATTTGTCCTACTTTCCTACTTCTATGGTCATAATCAACACTAGATGTGGCTATAATTAAAGATGTGGAAGCCGCTAGAAAAAATCTTAAAAGACGGCGTTTCTTCGCGCACTTTTCCGTCGAAATCGGTCGAAACTGTTGGTCTAATTGCCGACTTTAACAATATAAGTGAGTGATATCAGTTTATATATAATAATTTGTAGTAATGACTCACTATAGTTTTAATTCTAAAATAAGGCATCTTACGGTTTCTGCTATCTCAATTGGAATTTTTGTCACTTTTCCTCTATTAAGAACTCAGTCACGTAGTCACGTCCACGCTAAGTACTCAAAGAGGGGCAATCGCTAATCCCAGGAGGGACTGGGCCAGTTAGCAAATCTGGTAGGTGTGTTTGTCCATAATTGATATCAGATTCTGTTGGAATAATAATAGGTTATTATGACGAGGCTTTTTGAAAATGGAAGGAAACCGTCGTTGCAAAAATTATTTGATAATTTTCATTAAATTGTCTAAAGTGGTTGTTATCACGTTAAATTAATTAGATAATGTTGGCGATTGCAATGTTGAAGTTTTAGTATGAATTTTGCAAAATCTGCAGATTCGAGCTAGAGTCAAGAGTCCCGCTGCGAACTCGGGAGTGAACGGGACTGTCGAACTGCTTCGTCCAGAATGACGACGCTACGGCAACTCCTCTGGAGGATGTTAGAAGACTATGATCTTGAATATTCCGTAACATGACATTGACAAATGGCGAACTGTCGAGTCCAGTAATAAACTCTAAGCTATCGACTAGTGAAAGAATTTTAACAATCGGTCAAGTAGATCCGCAGAAAATCGGCCCCCAATATACTTTTCCCCCTATATATTTAAGAGGCTCGGTGGCTCAGTGGTTGGGTCAATGGACTTGCAATATGGAGGTCCCAGGTTTGATTCCCAGCCAGGGCAGCCATGTACCAATGAGTTATCCTCGGTTTTTTCGACGGAAAAACTTACGTACATTTAGCGAGTGCTATCTAAACGGTGAAGGAAAACATCGTGATGATACCTGCATGCCGCAGAAAAAAAAACATCTAAGGCGTGTGAAATCCGCCAATCCGCACTGGGCCCGCGTGGTGGATCACGGCCCCAACTCCCTTGATGTAAGGTCTATGCCCGAGCAGTGGGGCAATATAAATAGACTGATGGTGATGATGATCATATACTTTTATCTGTTCACCGCTGTACATAATTTACTTTAAAAAAATATGTGTACGTATAAAAAAAGTCTTCCGTGTCCCCAGTAGGTGTGTTACACGTGTATTTTTACACCGAAACTCGTTTTAACAGCACGTCGGTTCAGTGATAATCCGATTGTGTTCACGCATTCGTTTTCGCGTGAAGGTAAATTCAATTGAAAATTGTATTTCGTATCTTGTTTAGGCGAAGGTTTGTATTACAACATGAAAGGCCCGAAATTAGATTGAGAATAATTCAATTTGGACTAATGTTCTACCTATCCTAAGTTAAAATTAAATAGGGTATGGCTTAGGGTGCCACAGGTAGACAACTTAGGTCCAGAGAGTATCCAATAACCATAGTTCAGTTGCAATTAGCTTTGGACCCATCAGGCATTTAGTTCCTATACAGGGTGTAACGTAAAGAGTATATGAAGCCGAAGGGAGGGAGTTCAGTATCGGTATCTGAACAACTTTTTTGCAGTAGGACCGATTATATAATTATTTTAGAGTTACATAGTTTAAACTTTTATCTATCAAACAGTGAAAGAATTTTTGCAATAGATCAAGTAGCTTTGAGAAAATCTCAATCTTAAAAACTCTCCTGCACCTTTCTCTTTGTTCCACCGTACCTATGTTGAATAAAATAATTTGAATTCAAATTGTTACTAATTTGTCGATATGCGCTAACCCTATGTCATGCCTTTCCATGATTTATTACGAAGCCCCACAAACAATAACAATGTAGACAAACCTAACAATTATGTTCCATACTGTAATATGGCTCAAATATTGGTTTGTAAACATAATAGAGCTCGGTAACATTTGAGTAATATTAAGTTTTCCATGAATGTATTATTAGGCCTATTTATGTCCTCACTATTGAACCATACCCATAGGTCTTCCTTTTCATCGATAAAGCTCAGATCAGAACATAGTCCATGATTGGAGGATGTTATTTAGGGCGTGTACTTTAAGTAACTAGGGCCAGGAAACGCGAAATAAAAGATGCACGTAATTGCTATCCAAGAGCTATATTTAGACTGACAGCTGTTGTCAAAACGTAAACATGTAGAGTTTTATGAAGTACCCACATCTTACATACTAACAGAGGATTATACGTGTTAGATTTTTTGCCAGACTGCAAAAAGAAGGATGACAATGTTTTATGTGACGGATGGTCATGAATACGGGAAGGTATTCGATCGAAACGCAAGCGCCCCCTGGTGGCAATACGGCGCTTCGACGGGGTCTAGGACTACCACACGAGGCGAGGCGACTTCATTTCACGTCCAGTCGCCACGTGTGGCACACGAAGCCTCCTCCTTGCGTCGTATTCCTCATTGCTGAGGGTCGTGACCCCTCTGGATCATCTTTTCTTTGATGATATTGCGCCATCTGTTCCTGTCTTCGGCGACGTGAAGAGTATCGTAAAAACCGGTATCGAGATTGGTTCGGATCTGATCGGACCAACGTATCGGGCTTCGTCCGCGAGATCTCCTTCCATCTACCTTGCCAGTCACCATTAATCTTTCCAGGTTGTCGCCACTCTTCCTGGCAATGTGACCGAAGTATTCAAGAATCCTTTTGCGACAGATGGTTGACAGCTTGGTCGTTATCCTAAGCTCCTTGAGGATGGACACGTTTGTCCGATGCGCCGTCCAGGGCATCCGCAGCATGTTTCTCCAGCACCACTCTCAGCAAGGCATCAATGCGATTACGGTCCGCCTTCTTCAGGGTCCAGGTCTCTGAGCCGTATAAGAAAATGGAGAACAGCAGGTTGGCCACTAATAAAAACACAATAATATAAACACGAAGCCTAGGAACTGTCATAATGTTTCGATAAGTGTGATTCGTAATTGCTACTAAGTGAATTAGAGTGATTGTGAATATCAACTATTGTCTAATTCGCACCCCACGCTTCTAGTATGTCAGATAGCCATTCCGGTCAGCCTCTTGATCCGACATAAGAGTTACGGTTCCTTTGTGGATTCCTGTAGTTTAAACGGCTTGATGGATTTTGATGTATGAGGTATCGTTAGATTCGTCTTGATTACGGGAGTGTCATAGGGTATTAAAAAAAACATAAAAACGGGTTAGATTTTCGCAGTCGTGTTTTTTTTGTTATTTGAAATAATTTCTGCTTGTTGATGGGTTTTTAGGCAAAAAGAAAAGATATACGGATTGATTTAACTTGATTTATTCGCAGATACCAAAACAACGTTATAACTTCAGCAGGCATGAGAGCAAAGAGAACAATAGACAACTTGACAGCTGACACATGACAGGTGACAGATTAAGATGCGTTTAGAAATAATTCAACATTTGTTGTTTTCAACACCACATCTCTTGTTATCTATGTTCTCAGGTTGCTGTAAGTCGACAGGTTCCAATTTATGACAAATATTGGTACAGTTAATATTTCTACTTTGACAGTCAATATGTCAACTTACGTAACTTGAGTAACATAGCTTCAGGTATTCAGGAAGTTAGGGAAATGTTTTCGTAATGAGGGTAATACGTCTTTGTCATTGATTACTGAAACTGACCGTGTTTTTAGAATACAGATGAGTTTAAGGGTTTGTATTTATGAATGAATCTTTATTTCAGATACAAGTCCATACTATGTCAGTATCAATTTACTTATAACTATGTTAGTGATAAATGACAATGCCAGATTCTGCCTCACTATCAAGGTACGATGAACAAGATAACGAATAAATGTAAAAATATCTCCGTTTTTTATTAAAATCATTGGTTTAAAATAAAGTTTTGTACCTACATCAAGCGAGTCGAAAAAAAGGCTTATTTAAGAATTCCGAAAATAGTAAGAAATCGAAGCGAATTATTCATTGTTTTTGTTATTCTTCTTTCTACAGGAGTTGCGAGAGTAGTAGAAAATGATACTGATTATGATTATGCAATATGAAACCTGTAATAAGTCCCCAACAAAATGATAGGCACAGCTTCAATGGTCACGTAGTTTTGTAGGTGGGGCAAAGCTCCATTGAAATGTGGCAATGTCATTTATAAACTATTATATCAATATTTGTTATATTATATCATTATTTGTTACCTTAACTAACTGTATCCTGTAACTTCAACTATAAAAACCCGTCGTTCTGTAACTGTAATTCTTTTAGAATCCCACGGGACAGGCTTAGCCTAGTGTGGGCTTCACTGATTAATAAGTTAATGTAAAATACTGTATGGTAAATAAACATTTCATTTCATTAATATAATTAATTGAGTAAACTGACATGAAACTAAAACCCACAGTAAACTACTTATCACACTCGGTATAATAAACCCGCATTCGTAACAGAATGCCTGCGAATGACACTATACGCATATTAGGGAAATGTCGTCCACAAAAAGTTGAGCGATTGCCTCCCAAAGTCCCAACCCATGCTTCTCCGGAAGTGACTGCCTTATTTATATCCTTACTTTAGGTTATACTTAGAACACTTAGTTTAATTCAGGTTACCTCATATCAGTACCGGATTCAGGCAACGCGGGGGCCCACAACAATAACATTTTACTTCAAGAAACCCTTGGTTTTATAATTAAAACTATAGTGAGCCATTACTACAAATTATTATATATAAACGGATATCACTCACTTCTATTGTTGAAGTCTGCAATTAGACCGACAGTTTCGACCGATTTCGACGGTCTTTTTCAAGGTGAGCGCGTCACGCCCGCGTCGCCGGTGACGTTTCTTCGCGCACAAGTTTAGTGTGTTATAGAAAGCCCTCAATAGTCAGTAAAAAAAGAGATATCACTGGAAATCACTCACCAATGGCCGAGAATACCTGGGAGTAACCGGTGAAGTAATCCAAAGGAGTTGGTTCAAGCACGATCAGCTCTCATAAACTGGTGCTTAGGATCTTCAAATGCTAAAGAAGTAGCGTTTGACGTTAGTTTGTTGGTTTTAACGATTTGTTTAAATATTTTTCGTGGAGCGATATGAGTCGATCGCCATTAGTTTTCTGCAGAAGCGTTGCGACTGGTCATCGCCAGAGGCGCTGCTTGTGGCATGCAAGTATACTGCCCAATACTTATTTTGTATTAGGTACCTAATGAAAAAACAAATTTAATTTGACAACTTTCTGTATTAGCGTATCAAATCAAATCAATACATTTATTTGTCAGAATACACAGAATACAATTTAATAATAATGTCATGGTATTCATAATGGGCAGATAACACTATAAGTACATACTATCAATTTATTTATCAATTTATTTTAATTATCATACAAATTAAAAAAAATCTATCTAAATGCTCAGACAGGCATACGTAGGTGCGTGCCCCAATGAGGTGGGCCCCCAATGCGGGGGTCCGTAGTATTTGCTATTCTATGTGGCGAATCCGACCCTGCCTCATACACCAGTTCTGTTTTATTTCTAGCTAATGGTTACAAAGTACACAAACACTCTTCCTTTATATTTATGTCTAGCTATTAGTTTACTTACCTCCATCTAGTTGCACACGTTTATTACAAAAACAATAGAACCTAACTGCTTTTTGGTATAAAATGTTAGTCCCATGATTGATCATGATTCGTGTAGATCCGCCATCATTTTGTAATGGCGGATTGATTTTTTATTCGTTTAATTTTCTATTCACATGAATACTCTAAATAACTTGACATTGGCGAAATAATCTCTTGAACAAGAGTAGAAGCCATTCAAATAAAAATAAGATAAAGAAAATTTGAAGTAAGTAAGTATATTATTGTATAAGTTTTAAGCTTGACATTTGAATAAATATTAATAAAAATAGAATAGAATAGGGTTGTTTGAGACGAATCGGGGACAAAACTTTGCAAATATGCACAAATTCCATTGTTCATTGACGGTTTCTTTCATAACATCGTCTTAGATTCTGTACAAAGCTTTCAACAGTAGGTAGTGAGGGGCTCGTAGTCCAGTTGCGAGTACACATTGAGAAAAAAAATTCGTACAAGTTAAGTAACGTTGGGCGAGGTCTGTACCTGGATGGGGGACCGCTTAAGACAATTTCACCTGAGCCCGCCGTGCCTCGTGGCGTTCGTTAAGCAGTTGGTGCCGGTTGCCGTCGCTCGGCAGCAGTCGTTCACGTCAGAGGCATACGGGCGGCCTGAATAACTCTGGCAATAGGTTTGGTCACTAAACCATACGAGAGAAAAAACTGTTAGATAAAAGTTAAAACTATGTAACTGCAAAATAATTATTAAATTCCAGTAGTTCTTGAGAAAATCTCAACCTTATTGAGGCCCCTTTACACTATTGTCTGTCCTCGTATGTGCCTAGTTAAAGTCTGTCTAGATTTTGTCACATTTTACAAGCCATTTAGGCTACAGACAGCCACAAAGGAACCGACGTATATTAGACCCTATTCTAATAAAAAAGAATGTCTTTTTGTATACCAACGTGAACTGAATAGCCGTTCAGGTAATAAATAAATAATAAAATAATAAAAATGTTTATTTTCTCACCACAAACAATAATGATAAATATTTACAATTTTGCATTTAAAACTAATTTTAATTGCTTGTGGAGAGACTGGTGCCTAAACTAGGAGTTAACCTGTAACTTAGGACACCAGGCTCCACCATTTCTTAATTAATTTATGAGCAAAAATGAATGTGGGTAGATCTTGTGTGTGTGTGTGAGAGTGAGATAGGGATGAGAGTGTGTTGTGTGTGAAAGTGTATGAGTGTTTAATGTATAACTTTTAGTATGTTCTCTGTAGCATCGTAGTTTAATTCCTGTAGCCACGCCATTACCTTCCATTTACATTTGTATTTGTTCAGTAGTATTATCCTAAGTTCATAATTTAATTTATTGTACATGTAGGCACCGAGAAAGCAGAAAAACCTGTGACTAAATGCAGTTTTGAAACGATCACTATCGCACACGATTGGTCTATGTCTGTTGGATATCAGAGAGTTAGGGTCGGGAGTAATAAGGGAATGTTTCTTCAGTGTCGTATTAAGCATAAAAAGTTGTCGAACGGTTAAAACATCGCAGGATTTGTATAGGTCTTGGGTAGGGTACATGTAGGGTTTAAAAGTGGCTACTTTTAGGATGAGTCTTTGAGCTCGTTCTACTTTAATGATGTGAGTTTTTGCAGCACCACCCCACGTTGTAATACAGTACGAGAGAATAGATTGGCAAAGTGCATAATAAACTGTTTTTATTATTTTGTAGTCTGCAATGTGTCTGAGATTTTTAAAGATAAAAATCAATTTCCTGATCCTGGAGGACAACAGTTCTATATGAGAAAGGAAGTTTAGGTTCTCATCTAAAGTTACACCCAAGTATTTGAAAATATAAGTAATAAGAAGTAGACGATCGCTTCGGGGCAGCTGAGCTTTCTGTTAAAAGGGTAGAAATAAAGTTAGAATGCAAAAGTGACTATCTACAGGTACAAACTCAGAAAGACGTTAGACGTTAGCCTTAGGTTAAGACCTGAAGCTATATTAGGGCAAACACACTTGACTATACAGGCTGTGGTTTTGATTAACGATGAGCGACTCAGTATATATAAAAAATATGCCTTAATTTCTCATGCTAAAATCAACAAATAATAAAAATCATTGTAACCTACTACGCGTAGACTTTCGCCGCGTCATTGGGCAGCGTGATGGCGTGGCGGCGCGTGGCACTGCTGACAGTGGCCACGCGTTGCGATAATTTCAAGAGAAATTGAACAGAGATTTTGTAATTATTTTAAAAATAATAATAAATAAACCACAATTATAAGCACTAAGATTTATATTCCGACTACGACCGTTGAGTTGGGCGTCGTTCATCATAAACACATAATATGCTGTTAATTCATAAGCATGTTAAACCTCACCTCCCGTAAATCATGTTGCTATCCCTTTCACACTTCGTTAAAAAAGGTTAAGATAGAAAAGGACAGGGGGCCTAAACGGTTGCGTAACTTTAAATCACGTTTATGAATAACAGCCTCAATGTATTATAATTACTCCATGAGCATTGAATTTTGGCCCCTGTAAGAGCGACTTTCATCTAGCGTTCAAAATTGTCTAGGAATCTCATCCTTAGAAGACTACTTATCTAAGTCTCAATCCCATTCAATCTGTTCAGTTGAGTTGTCTAACAGCTCCTGTGCTCACAGAACGGTTACACGCATGACTGACTTCGTTTGACAAATCGAGCTTATGAGCCAGTTTCCACACCTCCAGATTTGCGTCGATCGATCAGCGTGGGAGGACATTGAACTGAGATATACAGTCCACAATTCTCTTTATCCTGCTTTGAGTAAGTAATATTATGTAACTACATAAATCTCTATCTATCATCATTATCCTTGTCACCGAGATGAAGATTCTTAGGAGGATTCTTGGTGTGGAAAAGGGAGGATGGAAGCACAAGAGCGAGAAAAAATCTGGAAATCGAAGATCTGGTGTCCGAACCAAACATCATCGGCGAGACAAAAGCAGCCCGACTCCGCTGGCTCGGCCACTTCGAAAGAATGGGAGACGATCGTGCGGCGAAGAGAGCATACCGGGGACGAGCGGTCGGGCGACGTCCAGTCGGGCGTCCTAGATATCGCTGGAGGGATGAAGTCGAGATGGCTCTGGGCCGACTGCAGGCACACACGTGGCGCGATACGGTGCAGAACCGCAATGACTGGCGTATTCTCGTTTCAGAGGCCAAGACCCACTTCGGGTCACTGAGCCAGCGGAGTAAGTAAGTAAGTATCATCATCATCATCAGTCTATTTATATTGCCCCACTGCTTGGGCACATACCTCCCCTTACATCGAGGGAGTTGGGGCCATGATCCACCACGCGGGCGCACTGCGGATTGGCGGATTTCACATTCCTGAGATTTTTCTTCTTCTTCAGGTTTCATCACGAGCACTCGGTAAATGTACGTAAGTTTTTCCGTCGATAAAACCGAGGATAACTCATTGGTACACGGCTGCCCTGGCTGGGAATCGAACCTGGGACCTCCGTATCGCAAGTCCATTGACCCAACCATTGAGCCACCTAGCTCTTCTATATAAAATCGGTAAATGATATCTGTACGAGAAGCCTCGTATCCACTCCCACAATAACGTGACGTGAAATTGACGCCAAACACGTGACGATCAACAAGATATCAAACGTAGTCAAGTGAAGACGTGACGCGCAAAAATGTCCGCAGTCAAATCAATTCAACACTATAGTACGTACGCGTTAAGAAAATAGTGAAAAAAGAGCACGTCTATCCACGGTTGACAAATTAGATGACTTAGACAAATGTGTGAGGAAAGTTGAAATTTTTTTTATTGAACTTTCCTTCTTATGGCACATTTGTCTAAGTCATCTAATTTGTCAATCGTGGATAGACGTGCTCTTTTTTTCACTATTTTCTTAACGCGTACGTACTATAGTTCATCTGCCGACATGTTGTCGACGACTAGTCATGCATGGACAGACAATGTTACTAAACAAAAGTTCTTCGTTGCCGTTCAACATTATGGCCCGTCTTCATAACCGTGATTTAAGTTACGCCACCGTTAAGACCCCCTGTCCCTTTCTATCTTAACCTGTTTTTAACGAAGTGTGAAAGGGATAGCAACACGATTTAAGGGAAGTGAGGTTTAACTAGGTTTATGAATATTATCATATGATCAACGCGACAAATGTTGCCTAGTGGATATGAGGCTTAAAGGTTCTTAGGCCGTGTTTCCACCTGCAAGTAAAGTCGCGCAAATCTTGCATAAGTCACTTACTATTATCGTGACACATCGTAAATTTTTGTAATTTTCCTTGTACAGTCGAAGACAGAGATAAGTATACAGGGGGCCTTAATAAGGTTGAGATAGTTTTAACTTTTATCTATCAAACAACGAAATAATTATCGCAATACGTCAAGTAGTTTTTGAGAAAATCTCAACCTTAAAAACTCTCCTGTACACCTTTCTCTATGTTCCACCGTACATTTGCAAACCCAAAATTTACAGAAATCTCTCATTCTCCAGTCCAGGGCCTCCTTTGTCAGTCTTACTACCTTATTTTCTAAATTGAGGCTACTTGTTGATCAGCGCGAAGTGTTAGATGAAGCAATTTTCTCCGGAATGAAATTGTTGTTACAAAAAATGATAGTTTACAAAGAAACAGGGTAACAGGTGCTAGATGGGAACCTAAACTTGATTCATAATAGAAACATACGGATCTTGAGGATGATGAGTGAATCAGGGTCAAAATATCATAATTACACATTAATTTCAATGTTTTGAAACATTCAGTTAGAATACATGAAGTAATGAGTGGAATTGTAATGACATAATTTTAGCTATGTGAATGTAATATGTAATGACATAATTTTAGATATATTATAGATGTGAATGTGATTTGTAATGATATTTTTTGAGAGTTAGGCTTTGAACCCATTAGGCAAATAATATGCGACTGACTGTCGGCTAGCTGACTCGTGACCGTTCATCTGGGTGTACCACGGGAAGTTTTTCTTCCCGTGGTACACCCAGGTGAACCGACGTAAATTAAATTGTAAATTCTAAAATTCTGAAGTAAATTGTTTATTTTATTGTTTATGTTTATCAAACTTAAAGCCAGTATGTATCGTAGCTTAACCTATCTGCTGAAGAAAATTTACTGGCTCGTTATTTTCTAGTGGCCTCTCTCGCTCGAGAGGAATTTATTGCAGGTTACGTGAAGATGGAATTCTTCATCCCTGTCTACCTAAATTGAACTGTCGGATGTATGAGGAGGATGGATGATATTGATAGGAACAGTGGCGCAAAATGTGAATGCATTAGTTACAGTTATCGTTCAGATGCGTTTATCGAAGTGAGTGATTTTGCAACATAAGTTGTTGACGAACTATTTCTTCATTCATCTCTTCTTATGGTCTTGTTACGAAGGTTGGCGACTATTTTTTTCCAATATGTAGATCTGCGTACATTGTGCATAGTTTAAGTATGGATGTAATTATTTCTTGACATCTGGTTAAAGTTGCATTTGCATGTTGACTGTGAAAGGAAAAATGAAATTTTTTTTTAAACGAACGAAACAAATGACAATGCCAGATTCTGCCCCACCATCAACCGCAAGTTGTACAAGATATAAATGTAAAAGTATCTCCGTATTTTATTAAAATTATTGGTTTAAATTATTGGTTTATGGGCAAGTTGCGAGTCGAAAAAAGCAGCTTAATTAAGAATTCAGAAAATAGTAAGAAATCGAAGCGATTTATTCATTGTTTTTATTATTCTTCTATAGGAGTTGCGAGAGTAGTAGAAAATGATACTGATTATGATTATGCAATATGAAACCTGTAATAAGTCCCCAACAAAATGTACCTATCGTACAGCTTAAATGGTCACTTGGTTTTGTAGGTGGGGCTCCATTGAAATGTGACAATGTCATTTTGTACTTACGGTAAACACAGAATACTAGATCGATATTTAAAAATGTTTACTATTGCATAGTATGCACTTTAAAACTATCTACAATTGTACGATATTTTTACAGTCGGTAAATAGTTTTCAGGAAATCACAACTTTAATAAATGTTGCCCATGAATATTTTTTCTCTGTAAAAAGTTATCCAATTATCGTAATTGAGTCACCTGCCGATCAAAAATATCTCGTATTTCATATGTTCTTGTTACACGAACTCCATACGAAAACAATTTAACGAGATTCCAAAGTATAAAATGAACAGAACAACAATTTGGAAGTCGAAGCAAAAAACCCAATTAAATTGGCCGTAGAGATTGACATTTAAACAGCTACCAGCAATCACGGGAAACGCGGAACAATTTTGGGACAGAAGGGGTACGAGGAAATTACAGTGATTTTAAAGCTTAGCTTCGCTCTCTTATTGAAAGTAAAGTTTTAAGCTAAGTACTACTTTATTTAGCTTACTGCATTATATAGAGTTCACATAGAAATCATGAAGGTAGAGTCATGTAGAGTCAATGTAGAGCCATATAGAGATGCTCATATAGAGCTGTTTATGTAGAGCTCATGTAGAGCTCATGTAGAGCTCATGTAGTGCTCGCGTAGAGCTCGCGTAGAGCTCGTGTAGAGTCCATATAGAGCTATGTAGAGTCTAATACTCCAAGGCCGGCAGAATCGTTACCATAATATAATAAGTGGCTACTATAATAAAATAATCTATGACATACATACATCTTACTCGTCTCTCTCACACTTAGGAGTCTAATTGTTTTCCAGAAATAAAAGAGAAATGACAACTGTTTGTAGTCGCATACTAATTCTAGACTATCCTGTACTTCAAACAGTAATAAATAAAGTCAACTCCTTAAAAACAAGGCAACGTCAAATAACAATCCGAAGGAATAACTTATATTCACTAAGTCATATAAATTGTAGCAAAAGTAATATCAAGTTTGACACTTAATTACTACGAACACGGTAATTACTAGGCTAGACTAATAAGCACTTAAGTTGCTAAGTATTAATAACTTACGCACTATGCTCATCTTAATGGCCTGGGGCTGCGATGAAAGGTACTGAATATTAAACTAATGAACTAAAGGTAGGTAGAGTCGAAAACAGAGAGTCGGGCGGAAGATAAATAAATAAATAAAGAGACATTTATTCATCTGAAACATAATTTAGAACTTAAAAGTAACTTAGTTATAGTAGTACCTATTGTTAGAGATGAATAGGAAAGGCCTCAGCGACACGCTGCTTTTCAGGTCTTTCCTACTCTCGTACAGTGTCGCTAATCTCGAAGACCACAAAAAAGAGTAACTAAAACAGAAAAACTTAATGCTATTAATTGTTAATTATATGATATAAAACTATCATGAAATGGATGCTGGCGTATGCCCGAAACCTCCCCCCATAATGGCTTCCGGGCGAGTGGACATTTGGTAGTCCAACGCCCGGTAACAGGTCCTCGAGTTGGTCGGCGTGTCTGTGTTCCAGCACGCCACTAACAGCCGGATGGGAGCCAAAGGCCCCCGAGATGGGTCCCCCGGACACCCACTGGCGGAGTCGCGGAAGTAATACGCAAGTCTCCCCGTGGCTAGACGGAACACCGAAGGGTTTTCGTCCGTAAGAGTCCGACATAACCTCGAGGTATTCATGAGGATTTTCCCCCCGTTAAAAAAAATAGTAATAAAAAAGGTACATTCGAAAACAGCGATAAGTATACAAGGGACCTCAATAAGGTTGACATTTTCGCAGTAACTAGTTGACTGGTTGTAAAAATTATTTTACTAATATAGTTTCGAGTAAACACTAATGCTGTTATTCATAAACCTAGTTAAACTTCACTTCCATTAAATCATTTCCTCAAAAAATGTTAAGATAGAAAAGCACAGCCTAAACGGTGGCGTAACTTTAAATCACTTTTATGAATACTCGCCTATGTAATTGTAAAGAAATTACAAAAAAACACTCCACTGTTTACTAAACTAAAGGGAATTTTCGTTTAAGGGCCTTCCATGAGCCAAATAGCACCGCCCATTTAAAAAAA
Organism: Tachystola acroxantha; assembly: GCA_963506565.1. Lineage (NCBI taxonomy): Eukaryota > Metazoa > Arthropoda > Insecta > Lepidoptera > Oecophoridae > Tachystola > Tachystola acroxantha. Next base: position 2,930,213 of record OY735894.1, on the reverse strand, counting down.
AATAATATCTTCCAAATTAATCGTTTTCATTAAAATAGCTATGTACACTATAAATACTATTTTTCAATATACGATACATCGCATAATGCGACAAGCTAAGTTATAGTTCTCAAATATGCCAAAAAGGGTCGTTTTTCGCAATTGTGCCAACTACAACTTGGCGAACCTGAATCACGGTATAAATAAGCATTTAATAAATCATTTATTAATAAATAAAATAAACTAATCACATAATAATATCAAAACTTAAAATAATACAAATAATAAAAGTACCTATTTACAAAATATTTACAATTATTATTTTTAATAAATAGTATTTATCGTAATAAACATTGATATATTTGATATATTTGATATATTGGAATATATTGGAAGATACTATTTTTTTAAGATTGGCGGCGCTAGTTGGCTCATGTCAAGGCCCTTGAGTATAAAAAACAATATTTTTTTTATAAGAAAAACGTAAAAGGGTGTTACGTCAGATCTAAAAATAAGCTACATCATCTACTGTTTACTAAACTAAAGGGAATTTTCGTTTAACCTCCATTATCATCCATGGTCTCAGAATATAGAACAAACCAGACATTGTATTTGGATACAATGTCTGGTTTGTAGAGGCCACTTAGTCGAATCCTAATCCTATTAACGCAACTGTTACTGTCGATCATATGCTACATCCATTGATCTCCTATAAACAATTAGATACACAGTCTGTCTTCTAAAATGCCCTCAAAATTATGAAGGAAAATGTCGTGAAGAAATATGCATGACGGAGAAAAAATACTCTAAGACGTGTGTTTTAATACACCAATCATCACAGGGCGCACGTAGTGAATCATGGCCTGGTTTGCTTAACATAGGGAACCTTTCCCTATATCAAGCAAGCCCCAACAGTGACAAATATGACTTATGAATAATATACCAGGTTTATTATTTCCATCATTTGCACGTCATGGTTATTTCTATATTCTGTGTCCAAGGCATACAATAGAATCATTTATCAACTAGATCCAGAATAATAGGGCTGTAATAACCGTCAACTGTGCCGTGAAGATAAAACGATGTTTAATAAACTCCCAAGGTCGGGGAAGGCAATTTGTTATGTAACCATTACGTTATTAAATAAATAAATATGACTTAGTACTTTAATTAGAGCGAAACTCTGAATTATTTAGGAGTCACCTGTCAAACGAAATTGTAACACAATAAGAAATTGTTCGATTAATTTTCCACATCGCCACAGATGTTTAAATTCCATGTACAATTTAAGGCGCTATATGGTTGTCAAAAGCAAGAATGAGACAGAAGATGCCCCGCAGCGGCAGAGTGAAGAGCACGGCACAGTGCCTCAATATTCGTATTTTTATGAATATTGGATGAATTTTGGTAGGTAAATAAAAATACGCTAACAAAATTCAGATTTTTTAAAACAAGCTCTCGTATTTATAGTACCCTACATTTTGATATATATTTTGTATGAATAACTATTTCGGTTTAGATATATTTTAAAAGACATGGAAGGGGTATGTTTGCGATTTTTTTTCTATCGAGCGAAGCTTGTCCAATCGTGTATCGGTCTTTATTCATCAGTCTCTAAACAGAGACCCCAAGATTGCTATATATTTTTTTCAAACGTTTAAATTTAATAGATAGTACCGCAGCCTTCGTATAAAACTAAAAATACGTGCATACAAAGCCTTAAGCATTGCCGCACACTTATCCGCCTGGATTTTTGGGAGCATTTAGACCTTTTTTTTACCCAGGTAAAACATGCAAATCATGTGGCACCACGCCCGGGGGAGCGTGGTTATGTCGGGCTCACCGCCCTGAAGGGGCAGCATACCGACTAAACGTCCTGGGGTGTTCCACCTCGTGCCATTCTTGCCGAGCCACGGGAAACTGTGATACAACCGCGACCCGACTGGCGCCCGAGCACTCCCCATTGTGGGCTGTACTAGCCCACAATGTATAATCCATTCATCCCTCACCTTCCTCCTCCCCGTCTGAGCCTCGAGCCGCTCGGGCCCGGGCCCTTACTTAGGCGGCGGCACCTCGTACACTCCGGTACGCTTGGCACCGCCTCGTACCACCCCATGGCGCGGATTTCTTTCTTGCCAACCTTTCTCTCAGCCATACTCCTCCTGACCTAAACACTTCTATATTTAGACCAAAAACAATCAGCAGTCAATCCACATCTTTTCGTAAAAGACATTCCACATCAGAAACTTTTTATTGGCCATTTACGAATAAGTTAACAAACACGGGGAAATGTTTTATTCCTCATGTTGTAGCCGCCATATGTGTAGCCATAACAAGTTTCATGAAGTTTCACCAAACTTTTCTTGTACGGAGAAACCGGAGTTTGCGATATTCATGCTAAAGACGAGGGTCGGACGTGTAATTGACCAACCAAGTCAGATCTCCGCATATACAGGGCGTGGTTTTGATCAACGACGCACGTTAAAGTCAGAAAAAAATATGTTAATTTTTTTTTTCATGAAACACAATGTGTACATGCAATGACAAAAGAAACATAAGTACGGATAACAGAAGATCAATGGTAACACTTGCATTACGATTTAAAAAAAAATTTGTAAACCTATAAATTGTCCCACTGCTGGGCAAAGGTCTCCCCCCTCCTCTTCCATCCATCCCTGTCCTGAGCCTCTTCCAGCCACCCATCCCTGTATCTAACGATATCTTCTCTCCACCTACGCCGAGGTCTGCCCCGATGCCGGCGACCGTCCGATGGCACCCATTCTGTGACAGTCAGGGCCCATCGGTCCGGCTGCATGCGGCACACGAGGCCCGCACAGTTCCACTTCAATGTAGCTGCTTTGCGGGCCACGTCTGCTACACCAGTTATCGATCGCAGGGTTGTGTTTCGGACACGGTCCGTTCTCCTCACGCCCAATGTGCTGCGTTCCATTGCGCGTTGGCAGACCTTGAGTTTGGACGTCTGATCTTTAGTCAATGACCATGTCTGGGCACCGTAGGTTTGGTAGGCAAGATACACATGTCGACAAGTTTCCTCTTTAGTGACAATGGAAGGTTGCCCTTCATTAATTATTTCTTTTAAATCATACGACGCAGATAATAAGAACGATCCAAAGTCCAAAGTGTTACACTTGATCTGCTGTTAGCTGTACTAATAGACTATAGTCCCATAACTTAACAAACGAATGTTACATAAGGTCACATAGAGCGCTACTAGAGATCACTTAAATAACTAATGATTACTTAAATAAGTAATGAGTCCAACAACCAGACATCCCTTTAATACTTAATTTTTCATGAAAATATCCACAATTAATAAAAATCGTTGTTACCTATTGACAGCGAGATCGGGCGGCTCGCGAGGCGCATTTCGTACATCGTAGGCAGTGCCCATGCGCTGCGATAATTTCAGGATTAATTGAACAGAGATTTTTAATACTTAGTAATCACGTTAAAAATAATAAAAACAAAATTTGTGGGAACTAAGATTATTGAGACTACCATTAATGAGTTGGGCGTCGCTAATCAAAACACATCCTATTAACTAAGTAATAATATCGTATAAGAGAGCTCGGTATCTCAGTGGTTGGGTAAATGACCTTGCGATACGGAGGTCCCAGGTTCGATTCCCAGCCAGGGCAGCCATGTACCAATGAGTTGTCCTCGGGTTTTTCGACGGATAAACTTAAGTACATTTACCGAGTGCTCTCAAAACGGTGAAGGAAAAACATCGTGATGAAACCTGCATGCGGTAGAAGAAGAACAAACCTAAGGCATGTCATCATCATCTGCCCGTATCAGTCCCCTGCTGGACGTAGGCCTCTCCCAAAGCGCGCCACTCAACCCGACTCTCGTCCCTCTGCATCCAGTCTCTGCCGGCCATCTTGCGAAGGTTATCCCTCCATCTGGCCGGGGGGCGTCCCACACTACGTTTACCCATTCGTGGCCTCCATTAATTTGGTTTGGCAGCCTCCCGTAACCCGGGGATTCTTAGCACCCCCTTCCCCGCCATTACCATGCAAGACAAGTGAAATCCGCCAATTCTCACTAGGCCAGCGTGGTGGATCATGGCCCCAGCTCCCTCGATGTAAGGGAAGGTCTGTGCCCGAGCAGTGGGGCAATATAAATAGACTGATGATTATTCTCACTGTTAAAAAAGACATTGTAGAGGCTTTTAAAAAAATCATGACAACATACGAGTAAGTAATACTGAAATCCAATGTATTTCATCTTCTTCTTATGGTGCCGTCTTCTTACGAAGGTTGGCGATCATTATGGCAATCTGCACTCTCGACAACGCCGCACGGAACAGAGACCTGGTACTCTTGCCGTACCATTGGCGTAAGTTCCTGAGCCATGATATTCTCCTTCTACCCGGCCTTCTTCTGCCCTGGATCTTTACCTGAAGAATCAGTTGTAGAAGATCGTACTTTTTATTCCTCATTATGTGACCTAGATACTGGAGTTTCCGTTTTTTAATGGTATTAAGAATCTCCACCTCTTTGCCCATTCTCTGGAGCACTGTCTCATTTCGGACTCGCTGTTCCCACGAGATCTTCAGCATTCTATTTATGTATTTCAATGTATTTCATCAGGTACTATTAAACATCCTTTACTTGTAAAGTAAGTATATTGACCAGATTGTAATATACTGGCTTCACTTTTTCCACACTTCGTCCTAAGGTCAGCAAATATTGGTCGTTTCATATGAATCTAGGGAAGGTCACACTGCTTTGAATCTTTGTAGGGCGAAGTGATAAAGTGGGAAAATTATGTGTTAAAGGGTGACTCTATTTTTGAGCGTTATCGCAAAAAATGGTAATGTGGCTCATATTCTATTCCTTGGAGAGAAATGGAGGTTAAAATAAAATATAAGGTTTTTTGGGGTACTTTTTGTTTACTAACATAATCATATCTATATGGATTATTGATTAATCCTTATAAAATATTATACAAGATAATATTATGCAATACGTTTCACTAAGGATATAACAAATCAAATTTCTTTATTGCAAGTAAGCACGTTGTGTACATATGAGCACGTCAACATTTTTTGAAATAATATTTATTTTATTTATTGTTTATTAGAAATTAATATTAGTGATTATAATTATATTAGCCAATTAAGAAAGGAGATTGTCCATTTTTGTATGGAGCGCAGGCTCAATTCCAATGATTTTTTTATGATAGCCCAAATATATTAACATTACTTTTAGAGATAACTTTAAAAGAAGTCAAACCGAAAGAGAAACTGTCACTATATTTACACCACTTTGCAAGGAAAAGGTGCCAATACTGAGGAGAAAAAGTGGCAAAATACTTTCAGTAGCACATCACAACACAAAGTAAATCATGAAATATACTATATTATTTCCTATAATCTATTTCTTCAACCCAACATACATACCCATCTGATATATTTCGATTCCATGGGTTATAATAATCTGTATGCGAAGAAAACATATAACTTTTCTGCCCACTAACATGCCTCTGACAGCCAGAATAGATGTCAATGTGCCTACGTAGACATCTCCCTGAAAAATTACTGCCATTTACTATTTTACCCATAGAAATCACTCTCGTACATTCCATATATTTGAAGTTTATTTTATCCATTGATATTAGATGTGACATGATACTAAGATCAATTTTGAGCTCACTTCTATTACCATCGTCGTGACGACAGTTATAAGAACTAGCTTAAATTGAGATCGCTCTCAAAATTATCTCTGAATCTTAGCATTCTTAATTGCTTATCGAAAGAAAGAAGTGAAATTACTTAATGTTGCCTTTATACGATAGTTTTAGAATCGTAAAATATTCCAACACAATCAGATTTGGTAATCGTTTATCAAAAGTATATTTTACGTCATAATTTTTTGAATTTACATTTACTCCACTTTGCAAGGCAAAATTTCCAATACTGAGGAGAAAAAGTGGCAAAAACAGTAGCATATCTTTTAACAAATAATGATCCATGGGTAGCCATAATATATTAGGGTATCATTTAAGCTATCGCAAATTTAATTAGTTTTGTGTTTCTTAAATAATAGGGTTACCAAAATGTAGTCACCAAACAATATAAAATCAATTCCACAATAAATCACCTAAAATCATGGAGATATAGGGTCTAGTACCAAATAAATGTTTTTGTATGTATTATAATAGGTTTGTCCTAAGTATTTAAGCAAAATAATTTAAAGAGATCACCAATAAATCATATATTATGTCATTAAAAAATTTCATGAAGTTCCAAAAAAAATTAGGATTGTCGTCATCATCAGGGATTCTGCAAGGGATAAATCTCGTAAATCCATAGTATGTAAATAAATTAAACATAAACTGAAATATACACGAAAAACATAGCTGAATTTGTTAAACATTATAAACTCAAGATCACACTATATGAGTATGGCGTCTTGAATAAGGTTGCACGAGTAAAGCCTACCTAGTTCGGATCAAATATCCATTTTCATTCAGTATGAAATCTCACACTATATACGGGTATCTAAAGCCTTCAATCATCCGATAACCTTTCCCCTAAACTTAGGTCTGAAAAGACCCGAGGTGAATCGGCATTTTTCACTCTCACATAATTTCAGCGTATGCTTTACGTAGTCCCATTTCAGATTATTGAGAACCCTACATAATGCAATTTATTCGGCGTCTAGAGAAATTCCGAATTTACGTATCGACGACGTAATAAAGATGTTGGTAACAAATGTAATAAAACAATATCATCATCAGCCCGTATCAGTTCACTGCTGGACGTAGGCCTCTCTCAAAGCACGCCACTCAAACATATTATCGGTTTCATTCCAGTCTCTGCCAGCCATCTTGCGTAGGTCAACCCTCCATCTGGTCGGGGAGCGTCCCACACTACGTTTAAACGACATTGCCGCATTTCAATGGAGCTTTGCCCCACCTACAAAACTAGGTGACCCTTTAAGTTGTACCTATCATTTTGTTGGGGACTTATTACAGGTTTCATATTGCATAATCATAATTAGTATCATTTTCTACTACTCTCGCAACTCCTATAGAAGAATAACAAAAACAATGAATAAATCGCTTAAATTTCTTACTATTTTCTGAATTCTTAATTAAGCTGTTTTTTTCGAATCGCAACTTGTACAAAACTTTATTTTAAACCAATAATTTTAATAAAAAACGGAGATATTTTTACATTTAATCTTGTACAACTTGTGGTTGATGGTGGGGCATAATCTGGCATTGTCATTTCATTATCGCATGAGAGACTTTTATATAAATGAACGTCTAACAACTGAGTCAAAGTAATAATAAACAATCGTTACCTACTACTTCTTAGTTGCTGCAAATTACATTATATTTGAACAAAAAATGTCATCTCTCTCTTATATTGCTGTGCCTAAACAAGGTCCATAAAGAACATTGTAACAATTCTTGCCGTGGGCAGGAATTGAACCTCCCTCCTTCAAGTTGTAATGGACCGCTACCCACCCCAACGCAGGAAATCAAAAAGTACTGAGCTAATTATATTATGACATAGGTACACTGCAATGGCAGTTACGTACTTAATACAAATTATATTGGACAGACGCGTTCAAGGGACAAGAATTAGTTCCAAAAATACTGGAGGTTATTTCCTTTTTTTTGAAATGGATTTTATGGTCCTAAGTATTTTTGAAAGGCGATAAATTTTCTAAAAGTGTTTTTCTTAAAAGCGATATTTATAAGTGTCAGTTCGAAGACTCAATTGTTTTATTTATTAGGGTTATTCTTTAGAAACGAACGTTGTTATTTTAAAGTTGTAACCTAAGACGCCAATTGAGAGATCTATTGAAACATTGGGGACAAAATAAGTGGTTTCAACATTTGGCGCGACAAAAAATCTACTAAATTACTTAAAAATACTTCTTTTCACAGTTCATGGGAAAACTCCACCCAAAACCTAATCAACCAATAATGAACCCCTAAAGATAATGTCGACGCCTTTATGTTTTTTGCAGAGCCAATATTGACCAATAGCTAAATCACAAAGCGGGGACGCCATAGATGCGCAGACGCTTTTGCGTCACTAGGGGATGAATTTATCTAGTTAGTTTGTCTCGGAGCGTGGTCAAGTTCGCATAACTTTCGATAAGTTGGTTAAAAGTTACGTCGGACTACTGTGAAAGTATAAATTTATAAGTTACAGTTTTAGTTACATTAGTGACAATATATTTTATTAATTAATATAAAGATGAGATCTTTATAACGAACGTATTGTGACAAAGTGAGTGTTGTATATATGGATATGGAGCCCGGAAACCTCATCGCAATGGAGATCTAAAGCTAAGTAGTGCTGGCCGCTTTCCACCGATGGCAAAAGTTCACGATATCAACTAGAATAAATTATACTGACACTAAGTAGTGCTAGCCGTTTTCTACCTACGACAAAATTCTATTTATCAAACTAAGTAGTGCTGGCCGCTTTCCACCGATGGCAAAAGTTCACGATATCAACTAGAATAAATTATACTGACACTAAGTAGTGCTAGCCGTTTTCTACCTATGACAAAATTCTATTTATCACACTAAGTAGTGCTAGCCACTTTCTGCCTATGACAAAAGTCCATTCTATCATCTATGTAATTTACATTCACACTAAGTACCTGTGTTCTGCCTATGACAAAAGTCTATTTATGAAACTAAGTAGTGCTAGCCGCTTTCTGCCTATGACAAAAGTCAATGCTCAATATATTTAGTACATTCTATCATCTATATAACTAACATTCACACTAAGTACCTAGTGCTTCCCGTTTTCTGCCTAAGACAAAAGTCTATTTATCAAACTAAGTAGTGCTCTACTGACGACAAAACCCATCTATTGTACTCCTATAACTTATTCTTCACACTAAATAGTATAAATCGGTTTCTACTGACGACAATGAGTCCAGATTGATGTTATGCTAGACTAGCTGCTTTATAACGACCACATGATCTTTCCAAACGTTATAATCGAACTCTACTATTTCTATTTATTTTATATCGCAATTGACTACCTGACCAAATTACTTGACGTTATACTATATACTACATACAACTAATTAATGTGTGACGACGGACTATAATATGATGATAATCGGTCATAATGATATTATTACAAGTGGATTTAATGATTCCATAATGACAAAGTCAATTCGATACCACAGTGGACACAGTCCTAAGTATTACCAAAACGAACCATTCATAAGGCTACGACAGCTGAGTGCCTTGTATATGTATAATAATAATCCTTCCTTGCAGATACACGGAAGCTTAATGTATTTGCATGACATGCGCATGAAATATGTATGAATGAACATAAGCCATACACATCAACACTGCCGAAGGCACACTCATTTTTAAATATTGATGTAAGAGGTGTGGTGAAAATACAAGATTTTACACTATATACTTTATCTATGTACTCTCGTCATCTTGTCTGCACAGAGCCGATTCATAGTCCTAGGAAAGCGGTTCCAGCCTTCTGTAACCGCTCATGTATGGAGGGTAAACTGATGCACGTTCTGAGATACGACTCTATCTATCATATGTATTAATATAACAAGAGTGAACGACCCAAACGAGGCGCACTCTAAATGCCAATCACACCTCTATGGAAGGAGAATAACAAACACTTTTTATATTGTAACCAGCACCTTGCCTTATCCTTAGGGATACACGTCAGATGTAGTCGAAGCTATACCCCTGCATCTACGACACACACCAAACCGGGCAGAGCCCCAACAAACTGGAATACCTACCAAACTGGAATACCTACGGAACTGGAATACCTACGGAACTCATACTTATTTATTATTGCACTTCGCGTGCACAACCAAACAGGGACGTACTACCTTTATAGGTACTGTAAGCCAAGACTCTCTGACAATCTATCTATACAGAAACTCACAATATCACACATGACGTACGCCGAATACGTATTTGGGGGAAATATTAAAATCGCGAGAATTATTTTCAAACGAAATGGCCTATGTAAATTCGCCCTTACAGCTATCTGAACGAGACGATGTCCAGTTACGAGTCGCTGAGGCTGACACCTGTTAATATAAATTACACAATAGCATAAGGAATCTACCTGTTTAAGCATGACAACTATTGTACCGAATTTGGCGCCAAACAACAACAAATATACTCGCGCGTGCCGTGAGCTTATGAATGGAACGTACCCTAGCTGTTCATTGTCTGTTACTTTGGGTATTTACCTGACTATCACCAACTCTAATCTGACAACTTTTAGAGATCCTATATTAACCCAAGCAAATTATAAATGTTATATAATACTCATCTTGATTTATAATTATTATGTTTCTATTTCATCTTTACGATGAAATCACCTTTGTTTGAAAGTGGAACTTGGTTAGCAATGTTATTTTAAATCTACAGGACGCTGAGAGAGACACCTGTCGGAGACATGTGGCCTAGCGGAGAATCACCCAGTAGTTGCCCCGACAGGTTAGTTGCATGCCTTTACATGCGAATAATACCACCATAAATTTCGTATTAAAACAACTTCGACGTTTTGCGTTTGTTAATAGTCGCGTAATAATAATTGAATTAATCAAACATATAATTGTAATACATTTTATTTTATGAGCAAAAGCATTAAGACGATCACGGACTTTGAATTAAACAATAATATTTATAGACGATCACGCCACTAATCATTTTATTAATTATTTAGATCTTCATTCACGACTTTAGGTATTTCGACTTTAGGTATCAATAGGTTTAGGTGTTCTGAGGGGGTTAGGTATCTAGGCTTTACCTTAGGTCTAGATTTAGATTAGACCTAGATTAGGTCTTAGCTCTTAGGTTCTTGCGGATTCGAGTCAGCAAGGGGGGTGGGCAATCTCAAAGTCCTGCCCACGGCAAGAATTTTTTCATCATGTTCTAATTTATTCACCGAATGCGTAATTCAAATTCTGAACATTGTAAAATTTTTAATGTCAATTAAATGAACATCTGTATAATAACTATGGAATGCAACAAATATATTGAGTGTTGAGTCATGTGTTAGCATCACCTCTAACTAGAGAACCTATATAACACCCGGTATCGCATCATCCCCTAGATAACCTGTGAAACACCCTGTATTGTATACGACTCCTATTTCGATGGGCCTCGGGAATTTCGTCTCATACGCATGACGTCACATTGTCGGCCCGGCCTTCGGTGCGATTGGTTGTCCCATTTGTAAAAGTCCTTTAATTATTGAATATTAATGGAAGCTGTTCTCGTTTAAATCATGTATTATAATCAATATGAAATTATAAGGAATTTAAAGGAAGAAACTGTGTTTTAGTCAACAATTCAGAACCGGGATCGTCGAGAATTTCTTCAAATCTCTCGCCACGCCCAAACGAAAGTGTAAGTACTATGTTTTATTTCATTAAAATGTGCAACAACAACAAAAAGAATATGCAAATTAAGTGTTTTTTTCTTCTTATTCTGACTAATGTATACTTGGTATTTTGTAAGTATAATTAGATTTGAGGAGACGCTAGATTACGTCATTGGATCTCTTTTTGGAGGGGAATTCCCTTGCTGGTACAGTGAACCACTCGAATGAACGACCTAGAAGTCTACTAGAGGTGGACGATAGTACTTTATTGTTATAAAAAAAAATTCCATTATTTCCTTCGTGTACTTATTGGTCTATTGAACGACACACACAGTCAATCGATGTTGATAGATTTTCACAGTTGGGAGTTGTACAAAAAAAAATGTTTCAGGCATTTCAGGAATTAGAAGTTAGAAATAGAGGCAATGTGTCCACGCTTGCAACATATTAGAGAGTATGTTAACAAAATGTTCCCACAATAAAGCTTGGATTATTTATCCCTTCTTCAACCCACTTACATAATATATAGTGTAATATCAAATGTTGATTCTTACCCGACTACCGGAAGAAGAAGAGTAATGTTTTATTACTACGTCTGCTCTAAGTGAGACAACATTCTATCCTTATCAATGCCACCATGTGTTAGCACTCGAGTTCTCGAGTCCAGTCTCGATGCGGGGACGCCAAGTGTTAGCAGCGAATGAATATAGACACTTATGCTGTTTTTTAGCCATGAACGTGATTTAAAGTTAATCCACCGTTTATGGATTCGGTTCCTGTATAACTTGACGTTTTTTACAAAGCATGAAAGGGACAAAAATATGGTTTAAGCGAAGTGAGCTTTATGGCTAACAGCATTAATGATAAATTAGTGTTGTTACGATAGGTAATCGAGCTGAATACTCAATAGTAACCATTTTGCAATCCTAATTATAAAACAGAATAAACGATGTTTTAGTATACGCATTCCAGTACTTACTTTAAACTTTATCGACATGAAATGATCCGCGGAACTGCGAATATCATTCGTGTTTAGATGGAGACTCGTCCTTAATAATCGGCATGGTTTGGCTCACTCCTAACCTGAGCCATATACTTAATACTTATACAGAAATTTGATGAAATAGCAAGTGTTGCTAGAACTTTGATATTGTCTCATGAGAGAGAAAATCAAGTTGATCGGAGTGACATTTGATCGTCGGTGTCTTTAGGTACGGTACTCCTATTGGTAACCGGATAACCTAATAACTAAGTTTGAGTTTTGTAATTGGAACTTCATTCAATTGCTTGATGGATACCAAAACATTCATATCTTGTTTATTTATTTTTATGGATATAGTGATTCGATGTATGCCATAATGATTTATGAATGTTCGGTCATGACTATGATACTTACCCAGCTAGCAAAATTGTGATAAAATAAAATATTTTAACATTAAAGAGTGATAAACAAGCAATACAAAAGTGACCGTTGTGGACGCTGGTCGCATATATGCAATTCTTAACAGTTAACACTATTTAGCTGCATAAGGATACATGAATTGAAATGAAATGAAATTTTATTAATTGAACATTGGATACTTACATTCTAGCTACAAATTCACTTAGTCCCCATATAGCGAAAATGATGTAATAAAATGTCGTATAAACGTTTACTCGAACGTTTGTACAACATAAATAACGCAGCTGTAAAACGGTAAACATAATAGCGATTACATAGCAGTTTTGTTCTATAGCCGCTTTCCACAATACCTATATAATGCAAATTTATACTATTCTGGCGTCCACATCACTGCAATATCCCTGGTATTACACCAGACACGAATATAGCTACATCGTAATATAGTGCACCTCATCACAACTATTATATTGTGTCAAATCTGCCATAAAGAGACTTTCGATCACTCTGTGTTATACAAATTATAGTGGACTCTATAGTTAGCTACTTAAATGATGGAACATTGCTAATCTCCTTTTCGATAGATGTAACAGACGATATAGATTTGCGCAGGGAAAATGGTGCAGGCTATGATGTTGACTGACTTTGAGACGGTAGGGTCCCTAAATGTAAGGGGTGTAGGTAAAGTTAGATCAAGATTGAATAATTTATGAGGATGTTATTATAATATATATAAAAATAGCGGTCCTAAGTACAATATTGATAGTGAGACGCGATCGCTCGCTACATGTAGCGCTTGGTATATATATTAGCACACTCTATTATACTTCCATCCATTCGGAGCATGGAATATAAATAAAGAATGCACATAGTATTTGACAAGTATTGAAAATTAAACGTTTTTCATTATTTTAAAATTATAACTATAGTGGGCCATTATTACAAATTATTATATATAAACGAATATCACTCACTTATATTATTGCAGTCGGCAATTAGACCGAATTTTTCATTATTATTACAAAATAGACACAAATTAATGATCAACTGTGAATACAAATTCTCATACAGTGATTACAAGTTTCAGATGGACAAATGATGACGCTGTTCGGATTGGACCAGGTAATGATATGATTAATTTCATTCGTGCGATGAAGAACACCACAACGTTACTTTACTCCACGAATACCTACAAGCTACGCAATGGAAGCATTTCGACTGAATATTGATTTGATTGGTTTCTACAATTCCCCGTAAGTTGAGTCTAATGATCTACGACGACATTTCTAGCAGAGTCAACTATGATAATGATTACTTCGATGAATCTTCAATGACGACGATCATAACAAAATCTGATATTTCTTACCGTAATTCTTCGTGAGACATGATTATAAGCAAGAAGCTACTAGTGTGATAGTAATATTACGAGATTACTAACAGAATCATAGATGATGATGATTTCGGCAAATTCGGAATATATTCTTGACCCAATTCTTCGTGAGTTATGGATCTACCACGTGAATTTAAGCGAGAAGTTACTAATGTGATAGTAATGTGACGACCACGATCTTTAGATAATGATGACCTTGACGGGATCTGATAGATGAGTTCCCTAATTCTGTTGAGATCTACGATGATGTTGTAAACAGGAAGCTACTAAAGTGACAGGTAGTAGTTTTGACGAGAGGATTTGAACTGATTTATGATCGATGAGCAAGAGCAAGAAAAACTTAACATTATGGAAGCGACTAGCGTTAGAGAGACAGGCACGAACAGCGCTGGTTTAATTTCGGAGCAATGCACCCAGTATTGTAGATATGGAGCACGTCTACATGATGCAGTAACCTGAGCGGTGCGCAAGAGCGACGCTAGCTGAGTTCATCATATATGAAATGATGTAGACGGCGGGGAGCATGAGCAACGCTTACTTGAGTACGTGATCCGAACGGTGAGCACGAGCGACGTCCGAGGAATTATAATACTGGTACATCAAATGAGACGTAGACGGGGAGCACGAGCAACGACTACGTGATGTACGTGACCCGAACGATGAGCACGAGCAACGTCCGAGGAATTATAATATTGGTACATCAAATGAGACGTAGACGGGGAGCACGAGCAACGACTACGTGATGTACGTGACCCGAACGATGAGCACGAGCGACGTCCGAGGAATTATAATATTGGTACATCAAATGAGACGTAGACGGGGAGCACGAGCAACGACTACGTGATGTACGTGATCCGAACGATGAGCACGAGCGACGTCCGAGGAATTATAATATTGGTACATCAAATGAGACGTAGACGGGGAGCACGAGCAACGACTACGTGATGTACGTGACCCGAACGATGAGCACGAGCAACGTCCGTGGAATTATAATATTGGTACATCAAATGAGACGTAGACGGGGAGCACGAGCAACGACTACGTGATGTACATGATCCGAGCGGTGAGCATGAGCGACGCTCGAAGGCCATGGCGTGTACCCCGAGTATCATAGACGAAGAGCATGAGCAACGGCTATGACACCGGCAGCTTAGGGATCTTCGCAGCTTGAACATGGAGCGTGAGCAATGACCGCGCTGCGGAGACCCAGGAGAGCTGAATGACGTATAAATACGTGGTACACGAAGTCCCTTAGACGAGGAGCTTGAGCACGGCTAAGGGATAGGCAAATTCTTGATGACTGTGACATGATATCCCCAACCCCTACTCATCATATCATTACCCCTTTTCATGGCTTTACTCTAAATATGTTATGTTATGTAACTCCGAAACCAAATATAAAAAAAAGGGTGTCGGACGTGTTTCGATTCGAATCAATAATACAATTTATTGCCAGGAAATTTATGAAGTTATAATTATTATTATAAATAAAAGATGAAGCCAAATCAAATCTAGTGAGAGCAACTAAATGCAACCCTTAATTTATTATGTACTTAGAACCAAATATTGTGTGTTGCAACTGCCTACATAAGTATGTTGAAAGTATTGCAACACGGTTCGTATTCGTCATTCAGAACTATGATGATTCCTGAATAAAGAATGAATTGTTCCTTGAACAATATAATGAGAAAGTACTTACATGACTCCACCTATCTATCCAAAAACCTGTCTACATGTATACCAAATATTCCAATCCATATCATATTTTAGTATTGTACCCGTGACGACTGACTGACGAGTCTTATGACCCTTAATACGCTGGAGCAGCACACTGCAAGAACGATTATGGATGAACGACGAATTTCAAGATACAAGACATGGTTCGAACAATAGACGAACAAGCTAAGCTAGAATAACTAATTGGTCTAACGTAAACCATCACACCCAAACGTGATATCGTTTAAAATCCAGCAAAGATATTTTTGTAACTGAAAATAGGAGAATGCTCATGCAACTTTATCATTGGTAATTTTATCAAGTCACTTTGCCGAATTATATAAATGTCATTTACTAAGTTTTTAGCCTTGGGATTTAAGCTTAATGTGATAAATAATATATTACATTAAAATACCGATGAAATAACTCCTCATATATATAATACCTAATAACGCTGTCAACATATCTTTTCTTCTAGTTTGATGTATGAGAAAATAACAAAAATAGAAAAGAAATTGGGTTTCTTATCTTTGACTACTCATGGATATTAAGAATGGGAATTGTAGTAATATCTTGTTGGTGATTACTAATTCAGTTGGTCGTAATATAATGGAGTCCTGCACATATTTTATTGATGAATCAAATTGTATTAATTATTATTGTATTGCGCATTGTACAATATTTATATTTTATCTAAGTAATTCAGATGCTCCAAACCGCCTGTCTGTTTAAGTGTATAAAATTCGTAATTTATGCCAATTGCTGAAATGGCGAACCGTTTGTTTGGTTGGAAATGTGAAATAGACTATTAAGTATTATAAAATCGATTAGTCTCCTCCCAATGCTTATTATTTGTAATTGTGAGGGCACTCTATGGAGTGATTACAATCCTGCAGTTATATGAATACAAAAGATGAAGTTGACATATCCCTTTGGAACTTAAATGTTGTACTTGTAGATGACCAACTATTTGTAGACTATTAATTAGTTCAATATATAATATATAATTCGTATAAGAACTTGTTGGAAAGAAAGATTTAATTAATTTATTATTATTTAACTGTGCTCCTGTTATTGGTCAATAATGTTATATATAATGTTATAAAAAGGATAAGTAACATAACACAATACAAATACGTGTGCACCATTATTATTAACAAATTACTGTATTGAAAGTGAAAATTAATTTACTTAGCTACATATCTTACAAAAATAAATTGAGATACTTACATATTTGAAACTCTCTTATCCGTAATAGTGATGCTGTTAATCGACTTAGTTTTTGTACATATTATTGTGCACTTTGTTATTTGTATCGAATGAAATTAATGGATTTATGAATAGATGTGAATTGTATAGCATTAAATCACAATTGTATTATAATGTAGGTACGAGGACGTACCAAATGTCCGATGGCCGAGCTGTTAGCATCACCTCTAACTAGAGAACCTATATAACACCCGGTATCGCATCATCCCCTAGATAACCTGTGAAACACCCTGTATTGTATACGACTCCTATTTCGATGGGCCTCGGGAATTTCGTCTCATACGCATGACGTCACATTGTCGGCCCGGCCTTCGGTGCGATTGGTTGTCCCATTTGTAAAAGTCCTTTAATTATTGAATATTAATGGAAGCTGTTCTCGTTTAAATCATGTATTATAATCAATATGAAATTATAAGGAATTTAAAGGAAGAAACTGTGTTTTAGTCAACACATGCTACTCTGTTATCTAGCTATTACAATAACTCAATGGGAAGGCAAGTGCCCTAATTTTGAGTCACTTCATGATGTGCTATTTTACAGTGGCTGGCTACGTTAGTTATGACGTCACAAAGATGATCCTAATGATTCTGTCATTTCGACCCGGACATTATGTGGGAGGCGATTTTCTGGCCAATGCTTGAGGCGGATATGGGTTGGGGCTTGGAGTAATTTATAAGAGAGTAGGCATAATCATAATATAAGAGCTCGGTGGCTCAGTGGTTGGGTCAATGGATATGGAGGTCCCAGGTTCGATTCCCAGCTAGGACTGCCATGTACCAATGAGTTATCCTCGTTATTTTCGACGGAAAAACTTACGTACATTTACCGAGTGCTCTCAAAATGGTGAAGGAAAACATCGTGATGAAACCTGAATGTCGTAGAAGAAAAAAAAAATCTAAGGCATGTGAAATCCGCTAACACGCACTGGGCCCGCGTGGTGGATTATGGCCCGAGCTCCCTCGATGTAAGGGAAGGTCTGTGCCCGAGCAGTGGGACAATATAAATAGACTGATGATGATGAGGCATAATCTTTATTGATTTTCCGTGCTGTTGTTTTTGCAACTGCTTCTTTCTTTTCTCGTGTGGTTTAGTGACCAAACCTATTTGTCAAAGTTATTCAGGCCGCCCGTAGGCCTTTGAGGTGGCGTAACGACTGCTGGCAAGCGACAACAACCGGAACCAACTGCTTGACATGCTTTCCGATGCACGGAGGGGCTCAAATGAAAGTGTCACTAGCGGTCACCCATCCAGGTCCTGACCTCGCCCAACGTTGCTTAACTTGTACGATCGTTTTCAACTAAAATACGTGGAAGAACTCAAGTAAGGCGTCGTACACGGCGTCGTCCGCCGGCGTCGTTCTGTTGTACGCTAGTCCTAAACGTCGCGGGTCGCCTGCAATCAGCAAATACGTTCTCAAGTGTGAGTTTGACAGTTCTCTTGAGAACTGAGTTTTGTTTATTAATACGACGTTACTCACGTGATACCCGATTCCTAAAAGCGCACCTAAGTTACGTTTATTAATAGGAAACGCCATCTAGGTCGTTCTCAAGATTGACTTTTGAGCTGAGAGTGATTTATTAATACGGGCCTAAGGGCTAGCATACAACAGAACGGCGCCGGCGGACGACGCCGTATACGATGCCGTGTACCGCGCCATAAGGCGGCGCCGTCCGCCGGCACGAATGTTATCCGCCTGTGACCGGTGCCGGCCAACACGACATCGTGCACCGGTAGACGGTGCCGGCAGATGCCATGACACGCGTGACGTTGTACGCCGGCCCTAAGACAGGTCGATCAAGAAATCGCTGCCGCTTATGCCTTAAAGTTTAGGGACCGTTCTGCAGCTTATGGCTTGATGGTATTTGATGAGGTCAAGGTATCATATCCATACCACAAATGGAGTAGATGACATCGATTTATGTTATAGTTTAATGTGGCACAGTGTAACGGAACGCAGGTGGTAAATAAATATTTATAATAAAGAAATGCTCTTCCAGTTTACTTGCGCAGGCCACCGCTCCATTTGGTGGGAGGCACTCTGCGTTTACTAGCGTATCTGGTTTAAGGCACGAGTCTGGCGTCGTATCGAGGGGGCTCGGACCGTGATCTGGCGCACGGGTCCAGTGCGGATTGGTGGCACTAAGGATGTCTAGGAATACACGACACGTGTAAAGAGAGCCCAAGGCTGGGCGGTGAAACATTAAGGAAGCGGTTTTTGATTGTGCCTAGATCTTAGTATCAACAAGCGCTCATGTTATTCAAAATTAGTGGGATAGGTAGATGTAAGGAGAACCATGGCTAGGTATGATGCCAGGCGGCAAAACTCAAAAGGTGAGACCTTCGGTTGTGGCTGGATCGCAGCACAAACAAGAGCTCTGTTGTTTAATATTCGGCGCCGTCAAAGGCTATTTCAGATAAAGCTGTAACATGAAGCTGAGAAGTCTTAGGCATCGAAAAATGTTCCAGAAACATAGATTAAGTAATCGAGGCACAGATGCTGAAATAGGCAGCAACACATGTCTTATACAGTCATCGGAAGTCAGGTGTGAGGCTTCGGCCCTTGTATGGTTCTTATTGTAGTCGCCTTAGGAGTTAGAATTATTGCACTTCAAGTAGGTTGAAAATAGGTGTAGGAGCGTCCTATAGGGCGAGTATATCTAGGTTACTTGTATATCTTAATCGCTGCTATTTTATTATTGAAAATCATGTGAATTTATATTCATACTCTTATTTTAAATTATTGCAAAGCCTCTGAGAGACAAACCAAAGAAAATGGCCAGTCTCCGAGCTCGCTTGCTCATTGGAGTAATGTTTACATTAAATCATAACAATAATAGTGTCACACGAATCGAGTTAGAGGATTAGGTTTATTTTGACCAAGCACTTCGGTCTCGGTCTCTCGAAAATAATTAAAACTTAGATATTTTGTAGGGAAGTATTATACCAAAAATTAATTATGGAATTGTATCGGTGTCCAAATTTGTCTACTAAATAGTCAAGTGTCTTAGCTTACAAACCTCTAGTGAATATGAATCTTTGGGTCACTCTGGTTTCGGTTTCGGGAACGGATTCGTTCATTTAGGGCATCTCTATGAATTTGAAGTGAAATAAAACCGATTGCATGACCTGGGAGAGGGACAGTCAGTAGAGGGGCAGTCAAGGGATAGTCAAGGGTCAGGCAGTGAGTGGGCAGTCAGTCCAGGATTAGTGGAGAAGTTATTTTGGGTGACTCGGGGTGTAAATAGCTTCACGTCGCGGTAACCAGAACCTAGGATACCTAACTAGGCTGGATCAGTCAAACTCTGAGTAACCCCGAAAGTGCCTATTTGAAATCAATTAGCTTCACGTCGCGGTGTGCAAAGCCTAGGAAACCTAGCTAGGTCGTGACGGACCTAACCGCATAGGTTTACTGTCTCCTAGAGGTTTCCTCACGCGGTTCGGCTGATTCGATCTCATCGATGAGAGTTAGCTGATAGGGGTAGCAACCCTTCGCGAGTGTAGCGTATATCGCAGTGCGTATTGTGTCGTAATAGTGATAGTCTCGTTGCGAACTTATAGCAGTTGATCGGTTCCTTTCGATAGGAAATCAACTGTTTACGTGAATATAGTGAAAGTGTAGTGAAGTGTTATGTTAAGATTTAACTTCGAGATTCTAGGCACTCTAGTACGCGGGCTGGGTCTTTTATATTAGATCTCAGCAATTAACAGTTTAGACTCCGACTATAAAATAAACTAGATGTCTCGGTGTTTATAAAATAATTACAAGTTTGGATTTTAAGTGCTTGCTAATTTTATTTATTTATAGCCTTTGGTACGAGTGGCAGAAGGTAGGGTTTACTTGCTACAGTAGAGTCTTTGGAAAAATAAGCTCTGGTAAATTTACATTTTCTTTAATTTATTTCTTTATGTATCATTTAATCATATCATGTAATGAGAGGTACATTATTAAAACTTTCATGAAATTCAAGGACTCTATTTTATAGGTAAATCATTTCTATTACTGGTTGATAATTAGATTATAATTACAATCGGAGAAATGATTTATTTTTGCATGCTTATGCTTTGCTTCTTTTTACAACGTGTGCAGTCGAGGCTCCTGGGAAGTCTGAGGAGGACTTATCACATTAGATTTTAAAGATAGAGTCAGTGAGAGTGTTTATTAAATAGACTGGTTGCAGAAGTCAAAGACTAAGCTAGATTACATTTTCTACCAGAACTGATTGGTGATGCAGATACCTATTAACGTATAGTGAAGTGAAGTGATTGTTTTTGTTTGGTTTTTGCTAGAGTCCTCCTTACCTGGGGTTGGTACTTTATTTGCTAGGCTTTATTGGATCTAACCTAGGTTTCCTAAACTATAATCTTATGCCTCTAGTAGTTGTCTATTAGAATCGTCTTAGATCCAATTTAGTCATCTGTATGGGAAAAATAGGTGCAAAAATATCGAATTTGATATCGAAACGATTATTATAAAATTAAGTAAGCAGTTTATTTTCACCTATTATGAACATACTTTTGCTGCTTTCTATTTTACTTTGTTTTATTTTTGACTACGATGTTTTATGTTTATCTCCACCTTAACTATTTAGCTTTGAACCTTAACCAATCATCGAATTTTACATGAATATTACGAGCCTGTGGCCTAGATCTTTCTAGCCAGGTTTATTTGGACTACCTATGTTACATTAACACCGAGTGTCCTTGTATGCTCTTTTGGTGTTCCCACGGTAAAATATTATAATCATTTGATGCGTTAACACCGAGTGTCCTTGTATGCTCTTTTAGTGTTCCCACGGTAAAATATTATAATCATTTGATGCGTTAACACCGAGTGTCCTTGTATGCTCTTTTGGTGTTCCCACGGTAAAATATTATAATCATTTGATGCGTTAACACCGAGTGTCCTTGTATGCTCTTTTGGTGTTCCCACGGTAAAATATTACAATTACGTCATGCGTTAACACCGAGTGTCCTTGTATGCTCTTTTGGTGTTCCCACGGTAAAATATTATAATTATTTGATGCGTTAACACCGAGTGTCCTTGTATGCTCTGTTGGTGTTCCCACGGTAAAATATTACAATTGCGTAATGCGTTAATTAACACTGAGTGTCCTTGAATGCTCTTTTGGTGTTCCTACAGTAAAATATTAGCTTTAAGTTCATCCTAAGCAATGAGTGCTGATGTACGCTCTTTGGTATTCCTTCGGGAAAATATTAGATTTAAGTTCATCCTGAGTACTGAGAGTCACCGTATGCTCCTTGGTGTTCCATTGGGAAATGTTATGGTTTTGGGGAAGCTTTATGAAAACGAATTTACGTCATATTATTAATCTACGTTCGCAAATATTATTCAATTTTAATTTATATTCCATCTGAGGAATATAAAAGGGTTTCATATCATTCTCCGTCTGAGGAGGAAGATTAGGTTAGATTAGGCTAGGCAGGTTTTGCAGTAGGCTGCTGAGTTCTTTACTGGTTTCTCTCAGCGGATCCCCTTTTGTAAACCAGAACCTAGAGTCATTAGTGCGTATATGCGCTATCATATCAAGTCATCATATAACAAGACTTTGCCTTTTGTCTCTCTTTGTAATACATGCCTGGCTATAACAATCTAATTCAATAAATAGCTTTGGTTTTAGAATCTTCGTTTGTTTTGTTTTATCAATGTCATTACAATTTAATGTCAATTCTCTATTTATCTCTTTAACGTTAATTATTCCTCTAAGTGAGAAGTTGTTGTCGGTGTTGGTTAAAGCCTATACAGTTTGGTGTTGTAAATTACCTAAGTAAATATATTTCTCTACATATTGGCGCTCCGTCTCACACACGCTTTCGAAGCATTATTGGTGGAAGTTAGTTTGGACATAGAGTTATTTAACCAGCGGGTCCACAGCCTGCCCGTTTGTAACTCCATGGTATCTTTGCTAACCGATGATAATAATGTGAACAGGAGATAGTCTAGGGAATGCGGTATTCTGGGACTATCTCTATACTCTACACGCAGCTCGCAAATTTTCCCTACACTATACACAGATAGGGATACACACACACAGCAGTGAGAAAGTACCAATATGAGCCTTATTAGACCATCTATACTAGGGACTCACGACCCCTGGTATTAATGGTTTATGGTGGCATCGCGTAGTCTATTTAGATACAATACCAAGCGTAGTACGGGTTGAGACTGACATTCGGTGGCAGTGGATCATTTAGACAAGTTGGCAATTTTATATGCCTTTGCTTTTGTTCTCCTCCCTATATTTCAGTCAATCCCCGGCCCTTTAGGCCAAAAGAAAACTCCCGCTTCAGGAGGACCTGGTAAAGTCCACTCGGTACAGCGAATATAGCGAAAAGGCTGTACCGCTCGGTCAAGTTATTCATTTAGTGCGTTGGTAAGTCACATTGGTGGTTTCTTGAAGTAGGGCCAGCTTCTTTCATAACGTTCAGGTGTTATCTTATGTCCAGTAGGGATCGAGCCCACTCATACCTCTATCAAAGAATCTTAGGTTACTACATCTTCAACACAACGTATGGGTCCGCCCTTGACGATCACAGCCAGCACAGCTATCACGGCCATGATAGTTTATGAGTTTATGTATGTATGTCCTTTTATGGATGTTCGAATTTATGGATGTATGTACTTCCATATATTTATTTAAAACCACCCCAGGGGGCGGATGTTACAACAGTAAAATATGTTATGTATAGGGATAACTATGGGTGGGGACAGTTTAGGATAGTATACACAAGCATTGCTCGAGTATTTATTTATTTATTTTATTAATGGACTCGACAGTTCGTCATTTGCAAATGTCATGTTACAGAAAATTCAATATATTCAATAGTCTTCTATCTTCCTCCAGGGGAGTCGCAGTAGCGTCTTCACCCTGGGTAGCCGCGTCTTCATGTTTTCATCCAGAGGAGTCGCCGTAGCGCCATCACTCTGGACGAAGCAGCTCGACAATCACGTTCATCACTCCCGAGATTGTAGCGGGAACTCTTGATAAAAGCTTGAAACTTCAGATCAACTTCAGATCTTGCATAAATAATCCAATAACTTCACCGTACTGTCATTCGCGAACATTTTCTGATTAATTTAACGTGATATTAAACACAAAATAGTCCCTGTAGACGTTAAAAGGAAAATTATCAAATAATTTCGCAACCGTCGTTTCCCGCCATTTTCAGAAGAACCCATTCCTCGAGTAAGGACGTAATAATAATATATACAGGGTGTAACGGAAAGGGTATATGAAGCCGAAGGGAGGGTGTTCAGTATCGATAACTGAACAACTTTTGTTCTACGACTTTAGAAACGTGACACATCATTAGAAAACGTTAAGTCTTTCCCACACAGGCGCGATCGAAGACCAGTTGAAACGCATGCCCCGCCCTATTTTCTCCCGTTGTTAACGTCCAGTAGGTAGCGATTTGAGGCCTAGGCCGCAAAACGAGGTTAAACTAGTACCATAAAGGCTTACAGCTATCAGTGCGGTGGAACACAGAGAAAGGTGTACAGGAGAGTTTTTAAGGTTGAGATTTTCTCAAAAACTACTTGACCTATTGCAAAAATTCTTTCACTGTTTGATAGATAAAAGTTAAAACTATGTAACTGTAAAATAATTATTAAATTCGGTCCAGTAGTTTTTGTCAAAATCTCAACCTTATTGAGGCCTCCTGTATACTTATCTCTGTCTTCGACACAGACCAGAAAATGTTTAAAGCGATCTGAGACCTACGCCATAATCCGCTACCTACTGGACGTTAACGACGGGAGAAAATGGGGCGGGGCATGCGTTTCAACTGGCCGCAGGCCGCAAGCCGCGTGCAGATCGCGCCTGTGTGGGAAAGGCTTTAAGATAATTGAGGTTTAACTAGTTTTATGGCTTACAGCAATAGGTACAGTCGACAGCAGATCAATGGTAACACTTGTAGTACGATTTCAAGTCTTACGACGCAAATAATAAGAACTGTCAAAAGTAAAAAGTGTTAACATGGGTAAAGTTGTATGATACTTCTAACATATAGTGCATTGGTGTTTGACTGTAATGATGTACTTTTTTTTTGAATAAATAATAATAATAATATCATGCATCCCGCTGCCGGTGGGTGGCTATTTTTTATATTTATATATTTTTCTATTTGTTTTTGATATTGAAATGTATAAATATATTTAATAAGAGTTAAAATAAATAGAGAGAATAATAATAATAACATGTATTATTATTATATAAGATCTTTTTATGTACTACAACTTACTGTGATTAAATAAATAAATCAATGAATGAACCATTGATATGCTGTCGACTGTACCTAGTTAGTAAATCCATCTCCAATTCGCACCTAAGTTACACAGGTTATACCTGATAATTAGTAGTTAGTGTTATGTCAGCAAACAGTAAACAATACTAACACGTCAAATTACTATTGTCACTTAGGACAGACACTTAGGCGCTCTCAATCTGTTGTACTTTGGTCCACTTAAGTGTAAGTGACATCTCAGATTAGGGATACTCTAATGATGTCTAAGGGCTGGCGTAGAACGTCACGGCGCGGCGTCCGCCGGCGCGCGGTGGACGCCGTGTACCGCGTCTGTGGACGGTGCCGGCCGCCGGCACGACGCTGTCCGTCTGTGACCGGCACCGTCTACCGGTGCACGATATCGGCCGGCGGCGGTCACATGCGGACAACATTCGTGCCGGCGGACGGCGCCGTCCACTGGCGCGGTACACGGCGTCGTCCGCCGGCGCCGTTCTGTTGTACGCTAGCCCTAAAGCCTGACATACATGAGCGACTTGCACGCGGCCAGCAGCCAGTTAAATCGCATGCCCCACCCCCTCTTCTGCTAGTTTTCGGCAGTGATCGCTACCTACTGGACGTTAACGACGGGAGAAAAGGGGGCAGGGCATGCGGTGTGGAATCGGTACGTCACAAGTCACACAATGACCTTAGAAATGACCATTAGGTCAAATTCCAGTGAAAGAAATCGTTGCAAACAATTAAAAATACCCTAAAATATAAAAACTCTAAAGCACAGTAACGATGTACATAAATTTTTTTTTTGATAGTTGAATTTATTTAAACGCTGCGCAGAATTAATGTATGTCACAAGCCTAACCATCCATTTAATTTTGTCGAATGAATTCAATGCCACCTGTATAGAGGGTGATTGGAAATTCGATACATACCTTGAAAGGGGTGATACCAGAGGTGGTTTGCAACAAATTAGGCCCTATTAACGAGGGGTCGAAAATGAATGGTTTCTGAGTTACGTTTAATATAACATTGATAAAAAAATTAAAACCTCGTGGTTTATGACCTTTTATTTTTGAGTTAATGGGAATATTAAGCATGTATTTTTTTAAGGTAATCTCTACTTTATCAGCTTTCAAAAAAGTATTATTTCAATGCTCAATAAAAGCAGCTAAATAAAATGAAAACTACCGTAACTCAGAAACCACTCATTTTCGACCCCTCGTTAATAGGGCCTAATTTGTTGCAAACCATCTCTAGTATCACCACTTTCAAGGAATGTATCGATTTTCCAATCACTCTGTATATATAATCAAGCACATTCATATGGAACCAGTCAATCTTAGTTTCGATTAAAGGTAATGTGCATCAGATACATTGCACATTTGGCTCGACGCCAGGAAGATTTGATGCGGCGACGGCGGTTCTTTCTGGCTTATTGCTTGGATGCCAAAGTGAACCATGCCTTTAAAAGTTTATTTATTTGATGCATTGATCTCCTATAAACAATTAGATATACAGTATGCCTTCTAAAAATGTCCGAGCGCAAATAAGGTCCAAACGGATGAAACCCTCATTTATTTTATTGGACCGTATTTGGACGTTTTTTTAATTGTTTTTGTAAGACCTTTGTGTATCTGGTTGTTTATAGGAGATCAATGATTTGATACTTATAAGTTAGCTATAGATTCTAGTAGAGGCTTTTTGAAAATGGCGGGAAACGACGGTTCCGAAATTATTTAATAATTTTCAGTTAAACGTCTACAGTGGGTGTTTTGTGTTTAATATCACGTTAAATTAATCAGAAAATGTTCGCGAATGACAGTATGGTGAAGTTATAGAGAATTCAAGCAGGATCTGAAGTTTGGCGCCATGGTCAAGATTCCCACTACGAGCTCGGGAGTGAACGTGACTGTCGAGCTGCTTCGTCCACAGTGATTGACGCTACGGCGTCTCCTGTGGATGAAGACAAGAAGACGCGGCTACCCAGGGTGATGACGCTACGGCGACTCCCCTGGAGGAAGATAGAAGACTATTATACATTGAATTGTCTGTAACATGACATTGGCAAATGACGAACTGTCGAGTCCATTAATAAAATAAATAAATAGATTCTAGTAAAATCTGTTATGATTGACATACAACGTGAAATAGTGGTTGATATCCCGCAGCGAGATGATTTTGTCTCGGTAATATTAATACACATTTTTGTTTAATAAAGAAATGACAATAACAATAGTGAAAACTGCACTCGATGGCGATCGCGAATCGATAGGTACACCTCGCAGCGTGGTAACAGTACAGAGCGGGATAACACCGTCTTGGACATAAATATAACTCGAGTTATATATTAGGCTACGAAAACGACATACATTAAAGTTCAATAGACAATAAAACAAAATAAACTGGGAGGAGTCGGCTGCCGGACTCTGGCACCGAGGGTTCCGTCCGTGCAACGCACCATATCCCCGTAATTTTGCTTGAAATTCTAGATCAACCAACTAGATTTTAGTTTCCTTGCAAGAAATATGCGAGAAAATGCGACATAAACAGCCGTATCTTTTGATTGTGTTGATGTGGAAGTTTAATTTTTTCACCGCAGCATGAGGTATCACACCTGAGTATTTGGTAAGAATTTCAACTTGATCCGTCCACGCGTTTTTGAGATATAGATCTTGACAGAGAGACAGACGGGCGGACAGACAGACAGACGGACGACAAAGTGATCCTATATTATTATTATTTAATAGCCTGTAAGGTCCCACTGCTGGGCAAAGGCCTCCCCCTTCCACTCATCTATATTCTGCGCAGACCCAGACCACTCTCTCATAAAAACGTCAAGTTCGTCTCGCCATCGTTTGCGGGGACGACCACGTGGCCTTTTCGCGTTGTTTGGGGTCCATTTGGATCCTATAAAGATTCCTTTTTTCCTTTTGAGATACAGAACCCTAAAAAACATTACCAATGGCGGAAAATAGGGCAATGGTTTTGAACAAACAATAAATAGGTACTTGTTCTAGTCTTAGCTCAAAATGTTCACGTTCAAAAAGACATTGCCACTTTTCAATGGAGCATTGCCCCACCTACAAAGCTACGTGACCATTTAAGCTGTACCTATCATTTTGTTGGGGACTTATGACAGGTTTCATATTGCATAATCATAATCAGTATCATTTTCTACTACTCTCGCAACTCCTATATATATAAGAAGAATAACAAAAACAATGAATAAAATCGCTTCGATTTCTTACTATTTTCTGAATTCTTAATTAAGCTTTTTTTTTCGAATCGCAACTTGTACAAAACTTTATTTTAAACCAATAATTTTAATAAAAAACGGAGATATTTTTACATTTATTCGTTATCTTGTACAACTTGCGGTTGATGGTGGGGCAGAATCTGGCATTGTCATTTCCTCTTATTTCTTGGACAAACTGCATAGTTTTAGTTAGTTTTAAGAAGAACAAAATTAGTTTTCCTTGTTTGTCAAAACAAGTTTTTCGCCATCGCTAATGAAATTTTGTTATTTTCTACCGGAAAGTCGCAATTTCTCCGCAAAATGAAATGTCAACGAGTATCGACAACCCTTCAGAAAATTACACGAACAAAAATAAAAAAGCCACTTAGGAAAGTTCGAACCAATTACCTACTGATAGAAGTCTAGTAAATGAACGATTCGTTGCTCTTCAAAGAATCTAATTAAGCCTTATAAAAAGCTAAGCAAACGAGTAGTAGATGCCACTGGTGACCCAAGAGCTGGCAGCTACCTCGCGCAACGGATTAGCATCGCGATCCAGCGAGGTAACGCTGCCAGTGTCTTGGGTACTCTTCCTGCTACTAAATTTTTTTAAAATAGTTTAGTTTAGGTTTTTTTAAATATTGAATGGTTCTTTTTTATTTTATATTGTACCTGAAATAAACTTTTTTAATTAAGCCTTACATTTGTCTAATAAATTAAACATAATTTAATTAGATTAAGTCTAATAGAAAATTGTGACAAAAATGTACTTAGGTATTGAGCAAAAAATAAAGATGGTTTAGTTTGGTATTGGGTTTCATAATTTTTTTGTATACCTATAAATCGTCCCACTGCTGGCCAAAGGTCCTCCCCCTCCTCTTCCAAAAAATGTGTAATCTTTTCCAGCAAAGAAACATCTATCAAAGATTTTGAGTTATTACCTAATCTAGATTTGAGCCCCGAATCCTTTTGAAATATAATTCTGGTAAAGCTTATTGAATACGTTCTGAATTATTTTACAAATATCTCCGTATAGTCGAAATTCTTTTGTGTATAAAGATTACAGTTTCAATAATACTCTACAGTAAGCAAAGCCTAGGATTAAATGTCCTTTCATTATTACTTATTTATTTGTTTTTATTTATTTATTTTATTAATGGACTCGACTGTTCGTCATTTGCCAATGTCATGTTACAGAAAATTCAATGTATTCAATAGTCTTCTATCTTCCTCCAGGGGAGTCGCAGTAGCGTCTTCGCCCTGGGTAGCCGCGTCTTCATGTTTTCATCCAGAGGAGTCGCCGTAGCGTCATCACTCTGGACGAAGCAGCTCGACAGTCAGGTTCACTCCCGAGCTTGTAGCGGGAACTCTTGATAAAAGCCCTTAAACCCCAGATCTTGCTCAAATTATCCAACAAATTCACCATACTGTCACTCGCGAACATTTTCTGATTAATTTAACGTGATATTAATCTCAAAATAACCACTGTAGACAATAAAACAAAAAGTATCAAATAATTTTGCAACCGTCGTTTCCCGCCATTTTCAAGAGAACCTCTATTTATTAGTTATTATTGGTATTGTTAAATTTTATTATGATTAGGTCTTTTTTTTTTGGACAATAGGAGATCAATGGATTAGGTATGTATTTTTTACTGATATATCTGCAGCATGTTTTTGCAATAAAAATTGTAGTTAACGGGTATCATAATTGTAAGTTGTCGGCGATAAAAGGTAAGTCGTGTATAGTATAAACTACATTAATTAGGATTTTAGTTATTTTAGCAAGTATATGAAAGTGTGGCGTTGAGAATGTTTTTTCATAATTTAATAGACAAATGACAATGCCAGATTCTGCCCCACCATCAACCGCAAGTTGTACAAGAGAACGAATAAATGTAAAAGTATCTCCATTTTTTATTAAAATTATTGGTTTAAATTAAAGTTATGTACAAGTTGCGAGTCGAAAAAAAAGCTTAATTAAGGATTCAGAAAATAGTAAGAAATCGAAGCGAATTATTCATTCTTCTATAGGAATTGCGAGAGTAGTACAAAACGATACTGATTATGATTATGCAATATAAAACTAAGTCCCCAACAAAATGATAGGTACAGCTTCAATGGTCACGTAGTTTTGTAGTTGGGGCAAAGCTCCATTGAAATGTGGCTATGTATTTTTTCTCATTTATTAAAATAATAGTTATTATTAAGTTTAGTAAAATAAGCACAACACTGACAACGAATGAATTTGGAGGAAATTGTTAATAGGTTTGTCAACTCAGCCTAGACAAGCATTGTAACCGCAAAAGCAATAGGCTCCCATGACTTGCGAGTTGATACCGAAGATGGATGATAACACAGTGACCAAAAAACTTTAAGGCAATCAGCACGATGAGTAAGAGGACTTTAGGATGGATGAAGACCTGAACTGAAGCGTTTGAAGTTTGGAAGGTCATGGAAAATTATTAAACGGCAATCGTGTCAGGAAGGAAACGACAAATGGATTTTAATTTTAAAGTAATAAAATACTTTTTGATTTACAAAAACTGAAATTGAAGACGATAATTATTTCAACTATACCGCGGCCCTAATCAAGTCTTATTTTGTAAACAAATATGATCGTCTAATTACCGGTTGTGATGTAACATTGAAGGAAGTGATTGCTCGAACTTGTTCATCATTGTGAAAATAAAGTGATCCGATCTAATAATGTGAAAATAATTATGCATAATTACAGAACAGCTTAAAATGTTAGTAGGGTAGGGTAGTTTTTGTTTTTAAATAAAACACTTGATTCGGACTTAGGTTAACACTAATAGCTAATACCTACCTGATAATTGAGAAATTATTGTCTGAACTCTGAAATATCAATCATCATCAGTCTATTTTATGTTCTCACTGTGCCCAGACCTTCTTACATCGAGGGAGATCCATCATGCAGGCCCAATGCGGATTACACATGCCTTTGATTTTTTTCTGCAGCATGCAGGTTTCTTTCATCATCATCATCATCAGCCCGTATCAGTCCACTGCTGGACGTAGGCCTCTCCCAAAGCGCGCCAATCAACCCTACTCTCGGCCCTCTGCATCCAGTCCCTGCCAGCCATTTTGCGAAGGTCATCCCTCCATCTGGTCGGGGGGCGTCCCACACTACGTTTACCCGTTCGTGGCCTCCATTCGAGAACTCGTCTACCCCATCGGTTATCGGTTCTACGACAGATGTGACCAGCCCACTGCCACTTTAGTTTACTGATTCTATGAACAATGTCAACCACTTTTGTCTTCTGGCGGATATACTCGTTTCTTATTCTATCTAACAGAGAAATTCCAAGCATAGCTCTTTCCATAGCTCGCTGAGCGACCTTGAACCTGTGGGCCAGTCTCACCGTCAATGTCCACGTTTCGGCTCCGTAGGTCATCACTGGCAGGACGCACTGGTTGAAGACCTTAGTTTTTAGGCATTGTGGTATTGAAGACGAGAAGATATGACGTAGCTTCCCAAACGCTGCCCAGCCCAGCTGAATTCTCCTGTCACTCTCTTTCTCGAAGTTGTTCCTACCCAGCTGTAGAGTTTGTCCTAAGTAGACATATTTCTGAACAACTTCGAGGACCGTGGCATCGACTACTACTGGTTCCGGGACGACCAGATCATTGAACATGATCTTGGTCTTATCCAAATTCATCCCGAGCCCGACACGGCGAGAAGCAGCATTAAGGCTATCCAGCATTGCCTGCAGATCCTGCAGCGACTCAGCCATGACCACTATATCGTCGGCAAACCGAAGGTGTGAAATGTACTCGCCATTTACATTGATGCCACGTCCATTCCAGTCCAGTGTTTTGAAGACATCTTCCAGCGCGTTTGTGAAGAGTTTCACAAAGCAGGTTTCTTTACAATTGTGATTTAAAATTAGGTTTTAAATTGTACGAGGGTAAATAAGAAGACAGAACAGGAACAGAGAGGAATTATCCAAAATTGAATGACCTATTAAAGTCAAAGTCAAATTTATTTATTGCAAGTAAGCACGTTGTGTACATTTTTGCACGTCAGTATATTTTTGAA
Organism: Tachystola acroxantha; assembly: GCA_963506565.1. Classification (NCBI taxonomy): domain Eukaryota; kingdom Metazoa; phylum Arthropoda; class Insecta; order Lepidoptera; family Oecophoridae; genus Tachystola; species Tachystola acroxantha. Next base: position 2,897,518 of record OY735894.1, on the reverse strand, counting down.
TTTACACCACTTTGCAAGGAAAAGGTGCCAACGCTGAGGAGAAAAAGTGGCAAAAAACTCTCAGCAGCACATCTTTTAAATTAATGATAACACAATTACTTAATAACTAGGTATTACACAACTATTACTATTATTAGAAATCTAAACTCTATCCTTCATGCGGAACCGGCGACACACCATGCATGTTCATCTGTTTTTACATTATTAGCTGTAACTCATTTTATCTTTAACTCATCAATTCGAATAAATACTTGACTGACCATTATTAAAAAACAATCTTAGAACATTCATAAGTCATGGTTCAGTATTGCATGACTTGGAGTATGAAATGGAAGCAAAAACAATGGGATGCGAGCGTAGCACGGACAATCGGGCCTGTGCTCCGGATGGGTATGCGACCTCGATAGCACATCTAGTGTGCCTCGTATGGATAGAGTCTTGTCTAGTGCTCTGTTTCGCTTAGGCTTCGGCCAAAATAGACCGTTAAAGTGTGACGTCATAAACCTCGTATGGATAGAGACTTGTCTAGTGGTCGGTTTCGTTTCGGCTTCGACCACAATATACCGTTAAAGTGTGACGTCATAAACCTCTAATGGATAGGCTTGTCGGTGTGAATTCACACCGACTACTAGACAAGTCTCTATGCGACCTCGATAGCACATCTAGTGTGCCTCGTATGGATAGAGTCTTGTCTAGTGGTCGGTTTCGCTTCGGCTTCGGCCACAATATACCGTTAAATTGTGACGTCATCAGCTATACAGTACCAGTAGCAAAAGCAATGGGATACGATTGAAGCACAGACAATCGGACCTGTGCTCTGGATGTGTATGCTACCTCGATAGCACGTCTAGTGTGCCTCGTATGGATAGAGTCTTGTCTAGTGGTCGGTTTTACTACGACCTCGGCCGCAATACACCATTAATTGTTGCGTCATAAACTACAGGTACCCGTAGAAGAAAAAAAAACGTGAATTAGCTTCAATGCCTTATGTATGTATTTAGAATAAATCCCAAACTACAACGCTTTGCAACCGATTCTGCAACTCTACTTATATGGCAAGCTCTAATAACTAGCTATGGACATTGTAATAGGGCGGGATTTAAAAATAGCAATCTCATTTTCTCCCCTAAGGAAAAAGATTTTTCCTCCACCATCTGTATTGAGGACAAGTTGCAAAAATGTTTCTGGAATAAAATAAACTGGGCTGAAGATAGACGTCTTGATGTAGGTATAATTGGATGAAAATTATACTTTTTACAAATATATATTTTTTTAGTTTCATTTGGACTCGAAAGTTTTTGTTATTTTGTGTTGTATCTGTTGTTTTAAATATTTGTATTTGTTTGTGCCGGAATAAAAGTATTTGTGGCTCGTTCCCAGCAGGTCCACGATACTAATTCTCAAAAAAATTAAGTTAATACATTGATTCCCAAGAGGTCCACGACATTTTATAATTATAATAATAATATTTCCCAATAGGTCCATGGATTATTTAGTACAGTTGATTTTTTTAAATTAGTACTAAGAGAGGATTTATTTTATGAAAAAAAGACGATATAACTATGATTTTCTTCTTTACTTATCGTTTTCTAATTTTAAGCTAACTTTGGCAGATTAATTAGATAAAACGGGAATTACCGTGTTAAACATTTATTATTGACTTCGTTTGCGTAGAGGAGGAGGATGGAGGAGATCAGGAGGCAGATATTCATCTCTGGATCCTTGTTTCCACATCACATACCGCCATGGCTTATAGCCTATGAGCTGTCCGGATATTTCAGCTATCTCCTAGTGAAACTCACATCAAAACCCCTTCAGTAGTTATGGCGTGATACTTGCACAAAGTCACAGACAAACAGACAACATACAAATATTCTAAAAATTAGTATTTTGGCATCAGTATCGATCCTAAAACACATTACAATTATTATTTTCCAAAAATATCCAATGTACAGACACAACTTTTTTACAGTCTTATTATACATATGTATAGATGTCTCGATATTACTGAGATGTTACAATCGTTTACAGAGATTACATAACCCAATACATGGGTTATGTAATTGAATACTTAGAGGTGTGTTTAGAGGCAAAAGAATAAATATTATCAGTGTTGCCAGAACCGTTTTTAAAAATTCCGTAGATAGAAAAATCCGTAGTTCTACGGACTTTTTTTTAATAAGCTGTCTGATTGACTAAAACGTTATGGTTGATAGCCGGTAAAGAAATCAAAACAAACTTTACAACTCGCAGAAAAAAAATTCCGTAGATCTACGGGTTTTTTCCGCAGGTCTGCCAACACTGAATATAATCTTACTATTGATGCATAATATCACCCGTCGCCTGAGGGAGGCGACGGGTGACCCTCGTGCTGGCGGCTTTCTCGCGCAGAGGCTGAGCCTAGCCATCCAGCGCGGGAATGCCGCCAGCGTGATGGGCACCCTCCCAAGAGGGCCGAATTTTCTAAACTGTTTTTAGGCAAGGTTTTTTTTTTGGTAGTTTTAAAGTATTTTTAGGTATTATTATTAGTTTGTTTAGTTTAGTTTTATTTTGACATTATAAATAAATATAAGATACGTGATATTAAACACAAAACATATTATATTGATGCACCTTATATTATATTATTGATTCTATCAACACCTACGCCTGTTTTTAATATCTAACGTTTACTCTCACAACGTTTAGCAGAACATTAATCAATATTGTATACCCATATATCACCTAATTACTCCGTAACCTCCTTCACTGATGAACTTCCTGCTATAATAAGTAGAAATTACAATAAAAATAACCTAATATTAATAGGTGACGTCAATATTGACTTAAAAAAACTAAACACAGTTCGACATAGCTATATACAGTCACTCAGTGAAGTGGGTATGGAGTGCGGCATAGATCAGCACCTGTAGCATGACTTGTATGTAACGCGCCACGCCGTCGCCACGCCTTCGCCACGCCGTCGCCACGCCGCGACAAAGTCTAGAGACACATTTCGTAGCACGCGGTACATTAGCGATTGGCGCCTAATCGAACGTTGCATAGACAATAACCGCATGATGAACGCGATCTTAGTGTTCCCACCGCAAAAAAAATAGGAAGCACAATTGAAATAATCAAATAAAACAAAGTATTAAACCACTCAAATCTAAGTTATTCTGTATTTATATATTCATGGCGACATATTAAATTATAAATAATGGTTAAAATACAACGAAATAAGGAAAGCTCGATTCCAAAAATAAAATATAAATTTTATCTTAGCAACTTTTTGTGTTGCTTTTGTTTATTTTGCTTTGTTGACGTTTTATTTGTCATTTTTGTGCGAATTATCGATTTTTACTTCTAAATTAATAAATAAATATTATATTGGTGATTGTGCTGGAGGACAATTAAGACATACGGTTTAAGTAAAACGACGATGGTACTACCCAAATGTTATTCATAGAGGATTCGAGGCAAGAAATTACCGAAATCGGCAGCAATCAGCAAACATTGGCTGAATACGTGAATATGGCAAATATATTTGCGCCCAAGGAAGACATGTAGGTATATGTTATGTAGTATACAATGTAGGGTCAAAACACAAAACCGCATTGCGCGCCGCGCCGAATTCTTAACCAAAATCTACGGCGGCGGCGCAGTAACCAATACTGCGTGGCGGCGGCGGACGGCGCCGGCGATTTGGGCACCGCAACGCGGTTTTGTGTTTCAGCCCATACAGCATGACCTATTATGTGAACATCCTTTGGGTGATGGCTACCGTGGAGCATGGACGTTCATGGCCCAATTGTGTACTGGGGCCTTCTATTCTAGGCCGGTGGGACTATGGTCGACCATGCAAATGCATACATATATTGACGCATGCAGATTTCTTTACGAGGGTTTTCTTAACGTTTTGACATTGAGAGCTCTCTGTGTAACTGAAGTTTTTCTTGAAGACGAGAAAAGGTACACGGGGATCGAATTTTGGTCTCCGTATTGTGAGTCTAGTATCCTAATAACCACTGAGCCACTGTGCTCACAGCGGCATGGTACTTACAAACCACACAGCAAATTAAATAATATAATATCTATTTCAGGGCCACTGGCACACCTTGACGAGGTTGAAGAGGATACGATGAAGGCCAAAACTCCTGTTGCATCTGCATTAGAGAATACGAGTGTACTGTCGACCATATATAAAAGTTAATGCCATGTCGAGTAACGCACGAACCTACAATAAAATGTTAAATAAAATAAAGTAAACAGTTCACATTGTTGTTTTTAATATCCTGTAATCCAAATAGCTTAGAGCAGCGATTGCCAGGTACAGTCGAAAACAGACATAACTATGCACGGGGCCTCAATAAGGTTAAGATTTTCTCAAAAACTAGTAGACCGAATTTAATCATTCTTTTGCAGTACATTGTTATAACTTTTATCTATCAAACAGTGAATGAATTTTTGCATTAGATCAATTAGTTCTTGAGAAAATCTCAACCTTAAAAACTCCTGTACACCTTTATCTGGTGTTCCACCGTATGAGGCGACACACTGGTAGGATGAGCACGAATTCTTCTTCTTCAACAAATTACACAATAAGACCCAGTGGCGAATGTTTCGCCGCAGTCGTTTGCACAAAAACATCTCGTTGTGCAGTGGTGTGTTTTGCCAAAAGTCGGTCGGTTGCTTGAGAAATGGGTTTGCAAACTTTTCAGCGCCCGTGGGTGAGATGAGAACAATTTGCCATTGACGGACGGTCTTGGGTGCATTCTGCCCGTGCAATATGGGCACGGGCGATCTTGCTGTGTTGATAATGATGTGCTAGTTGGTAACAGTGTAATCATGGTGGGTAATATCTACACAACACAGCAAGATAGACGTATAGAAAATAAATAGTTCAAAAAATAAATGCAAAGCGACATGGAATATTATAAACGATGAAAATAATTCGAATGCTAGGAAACCGATTGACCATATTATAAAGGATGGAATTCATTATAAAGACCCGACACAAATAGCGGAATTATTTAATAATTATTTTATTGACATAACAATTAATTCTAAACCTGACATTGCATTTAATTCTAATAAACCCGACATTTCATTTAATTCTAATAAACCTGACATTTCATCTAATTCTAATAACATAACTCCAAGTTTAAATTCTATATATCTGACTCCTACTGACGAATTCGAATTACAGAAAATAATACAATCCTTGAGAAATACTAATGTGTTTGGTTGTGACGGTATCTGCACAAAGGTAATTAAATTCAGCGGAATCGCTCTATGCAAGGTACTAGCGCACATTGTAAACTTATCCTTTGAGCAGGGTACATTTCCTGACTTGTTGAAGATATCAATTGTTAAACCTCTGCACAAGAAAAATGATACCACAATAATGGGTAACTACCGACCAATTGTACTAGTCACAATTCTTTCTAAAATTTTTGAGAAGGTCATGTATAATCGACTGATAAATTTCATTAACAAATTTCAACTTTTAAATGAAAACCAATATGGATTTCGCAAAAACAGTTCTACAACTCTTGCTTGCTTTAATCTGGTCAAGGAAGTCACAGAAAGCATTAACTCTAAAATACCAATTGTCGCCATTTTTCTAGATCTGAGCAAGGCCTTTGACTTCGTTAATCATAAACTTCTTCTACAAAAATTGCACAAATACGGAATTAGAGGTTTGGCCTATGCTTGGATAAAAAGCTACCTGCAGGACAGAAAGCAGTACACTGAACTACAGAGAGTCGCCGACTCTCGGATGTGCTCGTATCAATCTTCGCTCAAACACAATAATTGCGGTGTTCCTCAAGGGAGTATCTTAGGGCCCTTACTATTTCTAATATACGTAAATGACCTACCAAATGCAGTCCAACACAAGTGCATAATGTTTGCAGATGACACCACAGTGCTTATAAAAGGCCATAATGCTGATAAACTTAATGATGACATTAATAAGGCTCTAAATGATATTATACAATGGTTGAATAACAATAATTTAAATATAAATATTAATAAAACGAATTTCATGCAATTTAAGACATACAGATCAAATAATATATCCTTAGAATTAAAATACAATGATACATATATTGAAGAAGTGGAAATTACAAAGTTTTTAGGATTTTCCTTGGATAAGTTCTGCGACTGGAAAGCTCACATTGACAATATATGCCAAAGGATAGATAGATTTGTTTTTGCACTTAGAACACTAAGACGGACTGCCTCAAAAGAAGTAGCACTCACGGCGTATTATGGCTATGTATCGTCTGTACTGAGTTATGGGCTCATGTTATGGGGAAACTCAGTCGAAGCTGATAGAGCACTCATTGTGCAAAAAAAGTGTATGCGTGCATTGTGCGGAGCTCGGTACAGGGACACTTGTAGGCCTCTTTTTAAATCTACAAAGATTTTGCCGGTGCCTTGTATGTATATTAAGCAAATGTGCCTATTTACTCGACAATATCCGCAATATTTCAAACGATATAACGATATTAATGGGAGGCCAACAAGACATGGACACCAGCTGTATCTACCGAAGTCTAGAGTAAACTTATATAAGAATAATTCGTTTTGTATGGCCATAATATTATATAATAATCTACCTAGCCATATCAAAGACTGTCACTCCAGGCATTTTAAAGCAAAAATTACCCAATGGCTAGGAGACAAATGCTACTACTCTGTAAACGAATATCTTAGTGATCAGAACAAATAGCTACTGAGTGTTTGTTTTGGTCACTGAGATGTTCGTTGAAAGACTTTTGCATGCCGTTATCGGCAGTACATATGATACATATATATATATTCAACATCTGTTCTGTCAACTATGTACTGGCAAATAAACCATTTCATTTCATAGAGTATAGTATATAGAGGCGCCAATGGACTTTGAGTACCAAAATCGTTCTCTCCACTTTATTAATAGCAAATAATAACAATCCGATCAAATATGATCGTTGTACCACTATTTAATGTTGGTTTATTTATTATATTACTGCAAAATTAACTCGCAACCAAAGAGAATGTTACTCGAAACGCTGAGAAATATTAACTTTTACATGACAGCGCGCCAGCGTGTATTTTGACATAAGAAGCGCCAATAGAACCACACTCGTGCTACCAATTCCCATACAAAATAGTGCATATCGATTGGCGTAACCTTTGCCGCTATTAAAAAAAATAGATCGACCGCAAAAGTCAACTCGTGCTGCGAAATGTTGTCATTTGACAGCTCGCCGGCGCGGCGTCAATCGCGCGCCAATCGCTAATGCAAGTCGTACTTACCCTGCAGTACACACGTATAGAAAAGAGAGGTGACTATATCACCAAAAGCTGTATCGATCATGTGTTTATAAGATACACGGGGAATAGAACAGTGCATACTGCAGTTGTTAATATTGCACCTGCGGACCACTGTATAACGGGGTGTGCGGTGATTGAGGATGGTAGTGGGGCTGACTGGGTGCATTCTAAAAAGACAACAAAGATAGATAATGATAAAGTGCTTGCCGAAATTAGTAAAACCGACTGGCACGAAGCTTTAACTTATAATGATCCGGAGGAGATTGTAAGCTGTATAAATAACAAGTTTACAAACATTTATAAAAATTGCAGGCAAGATGTAGTTATAAGAAGCTTAGGAAAGAGAAAGACCTGCCCATGGATCAATAATAGAATCATTCAAATGAGTAAAAAAAAGGAAGAACTTTTTGAAATTTGGAAAAAAGATGAAAGCAACAGTAATAACAGACTAATATATAACAGATACAGAAATAAAGCTAATAAATTATGCAGTTACCTAAAAAATAAACATACAAAAAAAGAAATTTGTGAGAACTTCAAAGATCATAGAAAAATGTGGCAAATCATTAACTCATTAACTGGTAAAATAACAAAATCAATTGACGATATAATTCTGAAATCATTTAGAATGCACGCACCAGCCTTAGCTAACAAATTTGCGAGGGAATTCTCAAAAAATGTGAAAAATATAAGTGTGAACTGTGATATGCCCCTATTAAACCCACAGACCTATGAAAAATGCCCAGACCGAACTATGTGGTTAAAAAAAGCAACGAATGACAATATACACAAAATAATCAAACAAATTAGTGATAAAAAAAGTCCAGGGATTGATGGCATTAGAGCAAAAGATATAAAATATATGTTACCCAAGATAGTTCCGGTAATAACTCATTTAATTAATAGATGCATAGAAACCTCATCTTATCCTGATCAGCTGAAAGTTGGTGTAATACGTCCCATTTACAAAAAAGGCAAACATACAGATATAAACAACTACAGGCCGATAACTATATTATCTTGCATTGACAAAATAGTTGAGAGATACTTCGGTACTGAACTGAACAAATACCTACAAAAACATGACATAATTAACAGAAAACAATATGGATTTCAAAAAAACCGAAGTACCACTCAACTACTGTCGAAATTTACTAACGAAATTAATAGCCACATGAATGAGAAAAAGCACGTAATTGTGGTCTTCGTTGATTTTAGTAAAGCCTTCGATACTTTAAATTTTAACACACTATATACTAAACTAATACAAAATGGTATACAGGGCCCTGTCTTAAAATGGTTTCAAAATTATCATAGCAATCGATACACGACAGTCAAAGTGGCAAACGCATACAGTAATAGATTATTATCGGAGGAAGGAACAGCACAAGGCTCTATATTGGCACCTACCGAATACTTGATATATGTAAATGACATGTGTGACGTAATTAGGGAGGGCTCAGTATACCAGTTTGCTGATGATACCTGCCTCATAGTAGCTAACAAAGACTTATATGCAGCAACAAGTTCGATGCAGTTAAATTTCGACCTTCTCTGTAAGTGGGCGCATGACAATCAACTAGTAATTAACGCCCAGAAAACAAAGGCTATGCATATACATTCACCACACCTAAAATCACAAACTATACCAACGATTATTGCTCACAACCACCAATGCCTGCACTCAAATAACTCTAATTGCAGTTGTAATAAGCTAGAATTCGTAGAACAACACACATACATAGGTCTGGTCATTGATCATAGGTTTAACTGGAGTGCGCATATAGAACATATATGTAATAAACTAAGATCATTTCTGAGTAAGATAGTAATACTAAAATACAAGCTTCCGTATAAAACACTCAGATTATTGTATCTATCTATGGCAGACTCTGTAATTAGCTACGGAATAGGTAGTTATGGCAGAACGTACAAAACATACATAGAATATATAAATAAACTACAAATCAGTATTCTTAAAAACATTGTACCTAAAAACATTAGACAGAAACATAGCATAGAAAAAATTAATTTATTCGAATTTTGTAATATACAAAATATATATAACAAAGTTAAATTTTCAATATTGTGTGATGAGGATGAAAACAAAAACCTAATCAAAAAAAGTAGTAGAAAATTAAATCAAAGAAAGTTACCATATTTACCTACATACAATGTACCAAGATGCTGTAATGTATATGGTAAGAGAACGTGGGAATATCTTTTGCCTAACATCGTCAATGAGCTTCCGCTAACACTAATGAATAAGTACCTAAACAGTAATAGATATAAAAATGAGCTGAAGAAGCACTTCATTGTCGATGTATCGTGACATGTAGAGCGACCTCACCCAGGCGCATAAATCACTGTGTGACTTAAGCTAGGGTGATAATATTATAAAAAAAAATGTAAAATTTATATATTAAATAAACTGAAAAAAAAAAAAAAAAAAAGAGTATTCCTTAGACAAAGCGAACCAATCCATTGCAAAAGCGATGCCTCCGTGATCGATCATACTCTAAAAGACACGAAGGCGATGGCGCGTGCTGCGTTTAGATTATGTACTAATGTTTAGAGATAATGCATGCTTCGGTGGTTTCAATGTCAAGCGAATGTGTGAAGAAAGATCGATGAAATCTGAAGAAAACGATCATACAAGTTAAGCAACGTGGGCGAGGTCAGGACCTGGATGGGTGACCGACTAGCGACACTTTCATTTGAGCCCCTCCGTGCCTCAACCGTGCAATCAAAAGCATATTTCTATGAAAATGCAAGAAAACCAAAACCTATAGGGTACTTCCCGTTAGCCTAGAATCATGAAAGTTGGCAAGAAACTGAAGTTGCGAATACTTAACAACTACATCTAATCTTTTACTTCCTAATATACGGCCTAATTGTCGGTCTAATTGCCGATTTCAACAATATAAGTGAGTGATATCCGTTTATATATCATCTACTTACTTACCAGACTTAGTACTGAATGCTCCTCGGAAACGAATAGAGGAATAAGGATTATATTATAAAGTTAGCTTTTAAAGAAAATTCTACTTTATCTCAGCGCAGTTTCCTTTTCCCAAGATTGATAGCTTAGTGACGACATAAATCTGGAGTATACGTATCTTCGTAAATAGGATTTGTCATTATCGTTCCGTGGTCTCTTCCCCAAATATTTGCGGACGGATTTCAGTCATTTCGAATTTCCTCATTCATGATCAAATTATAGGTCCTAAAGAGCTGTAATGGATATTGGAAATACCTTCTTTATAAAGTCGAAAATTGGTAGAAAATAGAAATGTTATTTAACATATTAATTATATAAAACGGCATTATTATTGAATAATTTGAGCAAGATCTGAAGTTTCAAGCTTTCATCAAGAGTTCCCGCTACAAGCTCGGGAGTGAACGTGACTGTCGAGCTGCTTCGTCCAGAGTGATGACGCTACGGCGTCTCCTCTGGATGAAGACATGAAGACGCGGCTACCCAGGGTGAATACTCTCCTGCGACTCCTCTGGAGGAAGATAGAAGACTTATTAATTAGATTGTAAAAACTGGTCACCCTCGATATGGTTCAAATAAAGGCCTTGTGTACTGTAGTATACAGATCACTTTTTATTGGTGCTGGTGTAAGAACGAAGAATTATAAAATATCTGTCTGTCTTATACAAAATCAACCGCACAAACGATAGCGCGTTTTAAAATGCGTGTGGCGACATCTATTGCCAAAAAATGTGAAACTCAATATTAATATATTTAATTCGCTTTAAACATACCGCCCACCATGAACATTCTCAATGTTCATAACAAAGAAACCGCCCACCATGAGGTAAAGCAGTTGAAAAAGTTGGCAATAAATGCGTGAACAACTAAAACAACGTAACAGAAATTCTATACAATTCTACAGTAATAAATGAAACTTAATCTGCTACTGGTAGTATACACAGTTTGGAGGTTGGCCTCTTAATTAATGAACCATTGCACTTCAGAGTCACAACTCGCATAACCTTGTCCAAACCTGGATGCTTTTCGACAACCTTGCCTAACAGCCAGCGGGCTGGAGGCAAGTTGTCCTCCTTGATCAAAACCACGTCCCCTATCTTAGGTTCCGGGGTTTGCCTTGCCCACTTGTAACGATGCAGCATTTGAATTAGATACTCTTCTGACCATCGACGCCAGAAATCCTGCACCATTCTTTGTGTCACCTGCCACCGTCTCAAACTACCTAAATTGCAAGCTTCGTAGTTGCGTTCAGGTATGGTTACCATCGGCTCTCCAATGATAAAGTGACCCGGTGTGAGGGGCATTGGATCGTCAGGGTTACTGGACACTTGAGAAATTGGCCGAGAATTGAGGCATGCCTCAATCTGGGTTAGTACTGTGACCATTTCCTCAAATGTGAGAGTTGAGTCACCTATCACTCTTTTCAGGTGAAATTTCGTGGACTTCACACCCGCTTCCCATAGCCCGCCGAAATTCGGTGCGTGAGGGGGTATGAAATGCCATGAAACACTGTTGTCGCTAAGCCAACTCCGAATCTCAACAGCTACTGAGGACTGCTCAGCAGCGACTAATGTTTGTAGCTCCTTGGAAGCACCGACAAAATTCGTGCCATTGTCACTCCAGATATCACTACAGTGACCTCTTCGGGCTACAAACCGTTTAAAGCCTGCGATGAAACCTTGAGAAGTCAAGTCACTTATGGCTTCTAAGTGCACAGCTTTGGTGGCCATGCACACAAAAAGGCAGATGTACCCTTTGAAAGAACGATAGCCACGACCCTTGGACATCCTAATGTTGATAGGACCTGCAAAATCCACACCAGTGTGCAGAAAGGGCCTGGTTGGAGTCACTCTACTTGAAGGCAGCTGTCCCATCAATTGGTTTCTAGAAGCAGCCGCATGACGAATACACGTAACACATTTACGCACGTGAGACTTGGTAACATTCTTCGCCGAAATGACCCAATATTTGGAACGTAAATAATTGAGCGTCAACGACGCGCCTCCGTGAAGCGTTCTTAGATGTGCAACGTCAACAATCAAGTCAGTAAGGTGACTTTTCTGAGGGAGTATAATCGGATGCTTTGTGTTGATATCTATGTCGGCATTTTGAATCCGACCTCCGACTCGCAATATTCCCTTATCGTCTAACATCGGACACAAAGGTTTCAGCTTGCTTTTACTTTTTACACTTCCTGTCTTCTGAATCTCAAGAATGTCTTCTCCAAATTCTCGCTCTTGAAAATGCCTTATGCACACTTCAAGTGCTATTCCCAACTCTTCATTCGTTAGGTGAGAATCCATATGGCTGTCGCTGTCTCTGACTCTTAGAAATCTTCTGCAGTAAGCGATCACATGGAGTAGCTTCTGCAGAGATGAAAATTTTGTCCACACTGGATCATCTTCAGTTGATGCATTTGTGGTCACGTGAGCCTTGATAGACCGTTGCTCAATATCGGTACTGATAGACTTCGGCCTGGTATACTCAACCGACTCATTCCGGAGCCAGTCAGGTCCGTGAAACCACAACAAATTGTGAGAAAGATCCTCTGGTGCCTGTCCTCTAGACGCAACGTCAGCAGGATTTGAAGCTGACTTCACGTGGGCCCAATGGTTGTTGTCTAACTTTGACAAAATCTCAGAGACACGATTCCCAACGAACGTAGTCCAGCGACTGGGATGACTGCTCAACCACGCCAGAACCACTGTCGAGTCAGTCCATGCGTGAATTTGAGACATAGGAATTTTCAAAACTTCAGCTACTTCCGTGAGTAGTTTGACCAAAAGGACAGCTCCCAACAGCTCTAGGCGCGGTATTGAAACCTGTTTAATTGGAGCTACCTTTGTCTTGGCAGTAACCAAGTTGACTTTAACATCACCGTCCGCATTAACAACTCTCAAGTACACCACTGCTGCATACGCCGCGTTGGACGCATCGCAAAAGCCGTGTAGCTCTTCACAGGAGTCGTCAGCTTTGGTGTCAATCCATCTTGGAATGTGAATGTCGCTAGTTTGGACAATCTCTTCACGGTAAGTTCGCCATTCCTTTAGCAATTCAGATGACAGTTCCTCGTCCCAATCGATCCCAGAAAGCCAAAGCTTTTGTATAAATATCTTAGCTGTGATGACACAAGGTGCCACCCAACCCAGGGGGTCGAAGAGTCGAGAAATGTCTGAAATTACTTTTCTTTTAGTGATGGGGGCCTCTTGTTCAGGAAGTCGAACTGAATATTTAAAGGTGTCAGAGTCTCGGTCCCAAGAAAGTCCCAGTATCTTTATTACTTCATCAAACTTCGTTTCCACTTTCTTCTCCTGGTTCTCTCTTCCCCCCGAAATTGACTCTGTCAATTCCTTGCTGTTGCTGACCCATTTCTGCAGTTCGAAGCCACCATTGGTAAGTAATTTTGTCATGTCCTTGTGAATTTGAATACCTTCCTCTACCGTCTGACAACCTGTCATTAAGTCATCGACGTAAAATTCACTTTTGACCTTTTCAGCTACACTCGGACAGCTTTCGCCATCGTCGTGAGCCAACTGCTGCAGTGTCTTCACAGCGAGGTAAGGAGCCGACGCTGTACCAAAGGTAACACGTAATAATCGATAATCTTCTATTTCTGTTTCAGGATCATCACGCCACACGATTCGCTGATAGTCAACGTGCTCTTCGGCTACCTTCACCTGTCTATACATCTTGACGATGTCCGCACACAGAGAGATTGGGTACTGGCGCCATGTCATAATGATATGACGCAGGTCTGGCTGTAGGGTAGGACCTACAAGCAACGTCTCGTTGAGAGACACTCCGTTTAACCCATGACTAGAAGCATCGAACACCATCCTGAGCTTGGTTGTGGTTTTATCCTCGCGAATGACCGCGTGATGTGGTAAATAAACTGCTTCGGATCTCTTCGGATCATCATCACTCGGCACTCGCTCCATATGACCAAGCTCCAAGTATTCGTGAAATACTTCAGAGTACCTTGCTTTGATCTCAGGATTCTTCGTGAAGCGCTTCTCAAGAAGTTGGAATCGTTTCACAGCAATGTCTCTTGAATTCCCATATTTACATGGAGGGTCTTCATCACGGAATGGAAGCTGAACAATGTATCGCCCAGTTGAATCCCTCTGTGTGGTGTGAGCATAAATCTCCTCGCATCGTTGTTCCTCCTGTGATAATATTTTCTTCGTGTTGCAGGAGTTCTCCGATTCGAGTTCCCAAAACATTTTGAGCATGTCATTGTCATTGGATTGTATATGCATGCTAATCACAACGTGATGCTGATGACAATGAGCTGAGTTGGATTGTGAATATGTTTGACCTGACAAGATCCATCCCAAAGCAGTATTTTGGGCTACAGGCGAGCCTGGAGGACCTTGTTTCAATCCATCTCTAAGAACCTGACCATAAACATCTGCGCCGAGCAAGAGGTCGATCTTGTTCGGTGTGTGAAACTCTGGATCTGCCAAAGTGAGATCTTGAAGTTCAGGCCAGTTGCATTCGATCAACTCTTCCGAAGGAAGGAGTGAAGTGATTGTACCTAACACGTAAGCTCGTACTTGGACTTTGAAACTGCGATCTAGACGTGATTGAATTGTCAGTATGACTATATACTTAGAGGCCAAAGCACTCTTATCACCGCCTAATCCTGAGATAATACTCCTCACGGGTATTTTCTTGAGTCCGAGTAACTGCACTGCTGATTCGGTTATGAATGTAGCCTGGGATCCTTGATCCAATAACGCCCTCAACAGTTGTGTATGACCATACTTTGTCTGTGCTTCGACAAGAGCTGTGGCCAACAAAACCTGATTAGGTACAGTCTCTTTGGAGAAGTGTGTTGCTACACTTGGTGGTACACCAACACCCGGTGGCGAGTATCGCCATTCTGATTGATTAATTTGAACTGGTGACGAAGTCTGTGCTTTAGACGTCGTACTAACTTCAACTGCTAGATCTGACTTCTTACTGGTAGCAGTCGAGTTGTAGCTATTCGTGGGGTGAACCAAAGAATGATGTTTCCGCTTACATATGCGACATGTTGTATTGACGCGGCACTGTTTGATGGAGTGGTTGGATCCTAAACAATTAAAGCACAATCGGTTAGTTTGGACAAAGTAATAACGAGTAGGGTAGTCCTCTTTAGCAAATTGCTTACAGTTGTATATCTTGTGGTTGCCTTTACAGAATGGACATGAATCAACATTGTTATCAGGATTGACTGCATGAAGAACTTTTGGCTTATTATCAGATCTCGGCTTGCTCGGTTTAGTATCTAAAAACTCTAACGCACGGAATCGAGCATTCAAAAATTCTTTGAATTGCTGTAATGTTGGTAGTTCATCGGAATAGCTGATCTGCGCTTCCCACTGTTTACGGGATTCGGAATCTAATTTTTGACTGACCAGATGAATAACCAGTATGTCCCATGAACTAACATCAATTCCGAGATTCTGTAAACCATTCAGACTGTCTACAGTGTTGTCCAAAAGCTCTTTAATTGCACTAGATGACTCTGTTACAAGGGTGGATTGGCTCATTAACCGTTTCAACAAACCGTTTGACAAAAATCTCTTATTTTCGTATCTACTATTCAGAAGAGACCAACACTCCTTATAATTGGCAGCTGTGATAGATACATGGCGCAGAAGCTTCTCAGCTTCGCCCGACAACTGCCCCTTTAAATAGTGCAATTTGTGTACGTCATCCAAAGATTTATTGTTGTGAATCAAGGACTCGAATAAATCTTTGAATGAAGTCCATTCATCATACTTCCCTGAAAACACGGGAATTGGTACTGTCGGCAATTTGCAACTAACAACTGGAGTTGTTCCCTGTAAAGGTGACTTATGACTCACAGTACTCACAAACTCAGCCAAAGCATCTTTTAACTCAGACTTATATTCAATATAAAGCTCTTCGGTTTGATCGTAAACGTCGTCGGTAAAATAATCATTTGTAAGGTCAGTTTCTTTAGCACCCTTTACAATGCTTACGTGGGTCTCTGTAAAAGACTTCCACTTCTCTTCAAGTATTTCCAACCGCGTTTGAATGTAAGACTGAGTTAAACGTGACTTTGGTGATTTACCAAAGTTTTTCTTTGCTTTAACAATAATTGAATAGGTGTCAATTTGCAACTGTAGTAGTGCATTCATTTTGAATTACTTACAAAACTTTCTAAGTGTCTGAATTTAAAAACTTAAGTCGAAGATAAAATATTTGAAATTTCCAAAAAATATTCTAAGTCCATGAAAAATTCTGAAAATTTTACAAGTGTTTGGCAGAAAATAGAAAATCGGGCATAGGTTCCCCGTAGGTACACTTGTTGCCTAATTATTCTAAGTCCTAAACTACCACTTTCTAAATTCTACAAGTCCAAAATCTAACTAATTTCTTCTATCTTCTTGACACTTTAGAACGGAATGAATGTACTCACGATTTCACTTGCAAACCACTTATGACGTCACACTCGACGTCATGCTCCTGAAGCCGCTGCAGCGCTGCCTCCAAACTCTCTCGACTCCTCGCTGACTGCCAGACGCCAAGGTCCTGGCCAGGTCAGCTCGCCGCCGGTCACCAGCCAGACTCCTCCTCGGAGCCCCGGTGCACCAGTCGGTGCTTCTTCAAAAAGGTTGCTCGGCAGGCGCCACACTCAGGGTGCGCCACTATCCGGCTGCTCGAAGGACCATGTAAAAACTGGTCACCCTCGATTTGGTTCAAATAAAAGCCTTGTGTACTGTAGTATACAGATCACATTTTATTGGTGCTGGTGTAAGAACGAAGAATTATAAAATATCTGTCTGTCTTATACAAAATCAACCGCACAAACGATAGCGCGTTTTAAAATGCGTGTGGCGACATCTATTGCCAAAAAATGTGAAACTCAATATTAATATATTTAATTCGCTTTAAACAAGATAAAACGGGAATTACCGTGTTATACATTTATTATTGATGTCTCGATATTTCGACAGCATAGCAGCCATCGTGGTATTTAAAAAGTGTTATTTAACAAAATTATTATAATTATTGTAATAAATTTTGTTCATTGCACTGCACCCTATACTAACTTGCAATTTTCGGAATTAAAATGACAAGGTTCCATTCAGGAGTCATGTACAGTCGAAGACAGAGATAAGTATACAGAGGGCCTCAATAAGGTTGAGATTTTCTCAAGAACTACTGGACCGATTTTAATAATTATTTTACAGTACATATATGATTGCAATAGGTCAAGTAGTTTTTGAGAAAATCTGATCCTTAAAAACTCTACTGTACACCTTTCTTTGTCTTCGACCGTACTTATGAGTTTTTTTGAAAAATCTTAGAATGATAGATAGATAGATAAAACATTTATTCATTTCTACAACACACAATACATATACACAGAAGAAATACACAATTGGTAGATTAATATAGATAACTAGAATAAAGAAGGTTACAATATAAATAGAAATGAATGAATGCAGTTTTTCTTAACTTTAAAATCGATATCTTGGTTCGTTAGAACAAGATTATCTAACTCTAATGCTGTAATTCATAAACCTAGTTAAACCTCACTTCTCTTAAATCTTGCTATCCCTTTCACACTTCGTTAAAAAAGGTTAAGATAGAAAGGGACTAAACGGTGGCGTAACTTTAAATCACGTTTATGAATAGCCTAATAGTTTCAGATTTATCCATACTGACTCATCTTGATGGGCTACCCTATACATAATAGGTACTTAGCATTCAATATTAGAGGTTAGAGGACAAGATAAATGGAGCAAAAGGGTGACATGGTGGTACCCAAGGGAAGGTAAAAGAAAAAGAGGCCGACCACAGAAAAGGTGGGACGACGACGTTAGACGAGTGGCGGGAGTCACATGGAACAGAGTGGCTCAAGAAAGAAAGGAATGGAAAAGGTTGGAGGAGGCCTTTGCCGACTGGCAAACAGATCTAGGAAAGATAACCAAGCAACAAATATTAGTCTAAATTCAATGTTAGTTGTTTAAATAAGTTTAAAAATCCATTGTACTAAGCGATCTGAATAAAAGGCTATATTATTATTATTCCTTTATTTCTTTTTCATCTTATTTAATATATTTATACATTTCAATATCAAAACCAAATAGAAAAATATATAAATATAAAAAATAGCCACCCACCGGCAGCGGGATGCATGCCTTTATCTATGCATCTACCTAATGCATGCATTATTATTATTATTATATTAAATATTAAGGATTCTAAAAAGAAGGGTCAGATATGAGATATCTGGCAGGCAGGAAGATCTCTCCCAGATCTCGCCATTAAGATCCCTATCTCTCCAGCCGTAAAAACTTCTCCAGGGCTCTGGCTTGTTATCTAGAAAAGTTTTATTAATTTCTTCAACTGTAATTAGCCATGAGACTTGTAATAAGAGCTCAGAAGAAATGATTATGATTACAAAGTTAAGAAATAATGTAATAAACTAAACCTACTCAACTTGTCCAAACATTCCTGCAAACAGTCACTAAAGACCTAGCTCGCCGGCCTTAACTACGACCAAACCGGAGATATCATCGGTATAGGCACATAACTTTCTTTACCACATACATACACATACCCCCCCCCCCCACACACACACACAAACACACTGGCACACCCTTACTCACCTTTACACACCCAACCACACCCACACGCGCGCATGAATTTATTGTAATCGGAAACAATAGAAAACTAAGATAGGAATGTAAAATGAGAAGAAATAAAGTAGCCATTTTGATCATTCAAAACATAATATTTTATGAGACTACGAAATCAAAAGTGATAATAAAATTATAGATACAAATAATTAAAAATTACAATAAACTTTTGTGTTTGAAATGAAACACAAAAAATGTTTACAAAGTGATATAAAATCCTTAGCTGAAGTTGTGAATTATACAATGACAGATTTTATTAAAAACCTTTTAATATTCTAAATATTGATACAGAAGTATCGTCTCTTTACAAAAACTGAAATGAAGCATAAAGCCTAACACATAGGGGGCGAGCATGTGGTTCAACTGGCCGCAGGCCGCGGACAGGCTGCCTGTGTATGTGTCAGGCTTATATAGTATTGTGTGTACAAGAAAATTCAATGTAAATAATCAGGTAACATACATAAAAAAAAAAAATATTTCGACGAATTGATAACCTCCTCCTTTTTTTTTTTGAAAGTCGGTTAAAAACAAGTGTCATAGTAGATTCATCTGCTAAAGAAATACAGCCTTACTTATAAAACACTAATCAACCACTGAACATATTAACTAACCATTATTGAAACTCTAAATCAGTGATTAACTTTTTTTTACTTATAAACGTTATTTAAGCAGTGATTAGCTAATCGTCATTGTAAACAAAAAAAAAATTTGGTACGGTAACACTGCTGAATGAATTCATAAAAAGAATGAAAATTTTGCCGAAATTGGGGTAATTCCTACTCTGAAATCCTTAAAAAAGTCCTAGGAAAGTAAAGTGAAAGTGACAAATTCAATTTGTCAACATCTTTTTGAAGAACATGAAGCAAGGAACTGCTAATGGAGTTAGCCATATTTACATTGCAAACCCCTGCATGACAATTTTTCATTTGCAAGTACTTACTCACTTGTTTTTACATTGTTTGAATTTTCAAGAGACGTCGAATCTAATAATAAACAGATGTCTCTTTCTGACGTATGAGAGTGAAAATGATGACAAAGGCGGAGAACTGTGTCCATGCAAAATATACTTTAGACTCTCTCCATAGAGGGCGGCGAATTATTTTTTTCATGAATTTAACTGTATCAAATGTAATCAGCTGTTCGGAATTCGGTCCGCCATTTTGCTACTTAAGCATTTAAACAACCCTACGACGTTGTTTAAACTGACAGCTACTTATTCGGTTGTTCAGGAGTTGATTAACTTTAAATGGTGATTATAACTAAACATTTTTATAAACAATTGTTAAACAAGGTAATAATTTTAATCATCGATTATAAGTAAGGCTGATAGTCGATAATTTAAATTAAAACATTATATAGGTACTCTCACGTCGAACACTGCATACTACAAAAATGTTACTAGTGAAATTTATTATTGGTTGTGTCATAAGTTTAAAATTAAATAACTGGGTTGAAGCTGCTAGAATATTAGCTGTATTTCCAACTCCATCGATAAGCCATCAGAAAATATTCAGACCTTTCACTCAAGAACTTGCTAGAAGAGGTCACGAAGTCGTTGTAATTACCACCGATACCGCCTTCCCTAAAGAAGGGGCACCTGAAAATATTACTGAGATTGATGTTCACGATATATCATATACTAATTGGCGTGAATTTGTCTTAGCATCGTCAAAGGGCAGAAAAGACGATTTGATAAGCTCACTTTGCTTTGCTCACCTTTCTGTCAATTTACTGCTTAAAATATTTGAAAAACAAGTAGAAGTTGACGAAATAGTGAAACTTATTAGCAGTAGTGGAGAAAATTTTGATTTGTTGCTGATAGAAGCTTGTGTTAAACCTGCGGTATCTCTTTCACATATTTTCAAAGTACCAGTTATACAAGTGAGTTCCTTTGGTTCATTCGATAATTACGATAGTGTTGGAGTTGCAACACATCCGCTTCTATATCCAACATGGACGCATCAAAAACTCTACAAGTTGTCACTTTTGGAGAAAATTACTGAGATTTACAATCATTTTATGTTCGAGAAAATGTTCAATGACCACAATGAAAAGGTAAATAAAGTATTAAAACAAATGTTCGGTCAAGATATTCCTGATGTTAAAGAATTGAGTAACAATGTGGACATGTTATTCGTTAATGTACATTCGATTTGGGAAGATTGTCGTCCTGTGCCCCCAAATGTTATATTTATGGGTGGACTAATAGATGACTTAGATGAGGAAAGTATACCACAGGTATGTTGCTGACACAACATATTGCTTTTTGATAGTGAAGGATATCTACAATGGACAATTGAAAATACTAATCTAACTTCCCTTTAAATGTCACAGGACCTCAAATCATATCTAGATTCTTCAATCAATGGTGTGATATACGTAAGTTTTGGAACAAATGTTCAACCAAGTCTATTACCGCCAGAAAAGATTGATATATTGATAAAAGTATTATCCCACTTACCATACAATGTTCTATTGAAATGGGATACCGATGAACTAATTGGACAATCTAAAAATATTAGAACAGCGAAATGGTGGCCACAACCTGCTATTTTAAGTAAGTAAATCAATATAATATGGATTCATAGCAAGGAGAGATTTCCCTCAAGGAGAGATTTTGTTGGAATCTTTTACGATAGTAATGAGATCCACATTGTGACTAGTCATCTGTCATACGGTCTGTCTATGCACTTTAAAAGCTAGCTTTTAATTTTTTCAAATTAATTAAGTTTTCAGTAGATTTTTTTTGATATAACTGATGCATAAGACACTAAATGCAATGATTTCAGAGCATCCAAATATAAAATTGTTCATTACCCAAGGAGGGCTACAGTCTACAGAGGAATCTATAGCTGCTGGAGTACCGATGATTGGTATACCCATGTTAGGCGATCAATGGTATAATGTAGAGAAATATATTCATCTTGGGATCGGAATAAAACTTGATATTGAGACGCTTACTGAAGAAGAATTTAGGAATGGAATTACTAATGCCATTGGAGATGTTAAGTAAGTACATAGAGTTGGTTAGTACATATATTCCAATAATGATAATAAAATTCGAATACTTATACGAAAAATCGTAGTTGGGATTTCCGATAAGCTCGCTCATCCAAATATGAGAATTTGTGATTGTTTCTAAGGAAATTTTACAGCACTAGATGCTCTCGACATGTACATTTGGGACATGAGTTTTGTTTTGCTAAGCCATCATTTAGTCATCATCATCATCCATATCCAGCTATATCCTGGGTAGCACAAGGTTTGGCACAAACGGACCACCGACCACAGCCACGACACGCCACTTGCGGCTGTCACAAGATGCCGTCACTGTCATGTCTCGGTGCTCCGCCTCCATATAACCCTCGCTCCGGACCCGTAGGCGTCCTATACATCGCATGTCTTCATTATGGAAATTTATTTATTTATTTTACATGTTTGGATTACCAACAGCTGTTCAAAAATTGTTACAGAACATATTTTCTACGCAGTCAATAATAATCTCAAATAAGTACATGATATGAAAACTTATCAACTAGAGAATACAAACAGATGTTAAAGGATTATTGTCCGGTATCAAATCCAGTAAACTTTCCGTGTCGAACTCCATCATGAGACCGCAGTAGCAGCTTCCGAACAGCGGTGGCTGTCGCTGGCCACCGCCTCTTTTGCATCAGCAGCAAAAAGCATCGTTTTCATCTTCATCATCATCTTTTGCATCAGCTTCTTTGGATCACGCTTCTCTGTCACTGAATACTACATGTCTGCTTGCAGTTACCGTAGCAACGTGTTGAAGCTGAGACGGTTGCTGCGCGACCAGCCGCAGGGCGCGCTACGCCGCGCCGCGGACTGCGTGGAGCGCGCGATGCGGCGCGGCACGGCACGGCACATGCGCGCGCCCGCAGCAAACATGGCCGCCGCTGAATATTTCGAGCTAGAACTCATATTCTCATCTTTCCTTATGCTATTGGTTGTAATAATTATTATAGTCTTCGTTATCAGGTATATCATCGAGAAATTTTATGCTTGCAGTAAATTAAAATATTTATCGTTTTATGTGAAGTTGGGACTTAGAAAAATTACGACTTGATTTTTTTTTTTGGATAGATGTTAGATTTTGGCTTCGTTAAATGAAAATTTATTGTATTCAAAAATAATTCAAATACCATTTGCACACCAAATAATATATCGGTTACTTACATATAAAACAAAAATTAGTATTTTCTTAAGAAATTCAAGTGGGGAAATGCTCCTAAATTTTGTAAAAAAAAATCCTGATCACCGACATGAAAGGTTTTTTTAAAAACAAAAATATAATAAAAACAAAATCATGTTTCAACGGTTACCATTAGCATTAGTTTAAGTAAGTACCTACTATAGTTAGAATCAATATATCGATCAAATTTTAATGTACACACGATGTACCTACGAGATAAGTATACAGGTGACCTCAATAAGGTTCAGAATTTTCCAAAAATAACTTGATTGATTGTTAAAAATATTTTACTAGTAGATAGTTTAGAGTAAGTAAGTAAGTTATACCTATGTAAGTAATTTGTAAAAAAAATTCAAAAATCAATCGAGGACTTTTTGTGAAAGTCTCAATACTCTCTGCGGCAATGCGGCCCGTGAGCTGGGCCAGTGCGCTGGGCACCCTACCGCGCGGGACGAGCCTAGACGACGACGTGCCTAGAATTAGGTAGATAATTATTATGTACTTATATTTTTTTTTTCTGTTTTATATGTCTAATAGCTTTTTTAATAAAATTATACTCTGATGTGCACCCCGGTATCGAAAGCTGTTTGTACAACTGATGATACCTATTAGTTCTGCGTCAACATTTAATTAGCATGAATGAATAACATGATGCAATGACGCATGCCCGAAAGAAGTAATAAACACATTGTACGTCTACCAGCTGTGTAAACGCTAATATATAAATTAAAAAAACATCGGAACGACAAAGGCAGCGGAACGGTGTAACTCTATGAAAGATGACAGACTGAACACCGCGCGTTTGCCGCTCTCTTGCTTTGCCGCTGACGCTCCGTTGCTGCTAAGTTAAATTAAGACTGCCAAATTTAGGCAAAAGTTAAAGTAAAATTTCTTTATTGCAAGTGCTTACGTTGTGTACATTTTTGCACGTCAACATATTTTTGAATTTACATTTACACCACTTTGCAACGAAAAGGTGTGAACGCTGAGGAGAAAAATAATTTATATAGAGTTTTATAATTATTTACGGTTTTTGTTACATTACCTTCCGAGGCGAATTATCATGTATTTTTTTATTTCTAAAACTTATTCCATATCAACTGTGATATAAGTGCGTTGTACTCTCATCAGACGCAAGCAAATTTACTTTGAGAAGTGAAGTTAATGTCTGTAAAGTTCTGTTGAAAATATTTGAAAGTCAATTAAAATTGAAACTGCTGTAATTAAAAAAAACTTATAAATGAAGAAGAGTATTTTGACTTTGATTTATTATCATCTCTTAATTTACAAAATTCATATATTATTTATACATTTAAAAAAACGTAAATAATGAAACATAGCAATCACCGGCGCAATTGTACTATACCGTCAAGAGAACATACCTACACAATGATAACTGACCTGAATATCCAATTTGCTTACACATAACATCTTTTCCTTGCATCCGAGTATTCCTCGTTCATTTCATTACATAAGGAATATCCTCAGAATTGTACTCGAGTGAATAATTCACCGTCCAAAGAATAAAAATTATCCGCCATGCGAGAACCGGGATAATAGCGTGGCAATACCGACAGTATACGTAGGCACTGAACAGAAAAATAGCGGAACAGAGGGTATAGTAGGTATAGTTAGTACGAACGAAAACCAAATCTCTTTATTGCAAGTAAGCACGTTGTGTACACAACAAAGCAGATGAAGTGTAACACTTTGGAGTTTGGATCGCTCTTATTATTATCTTGTTTGGATCGCTCTTATGGCAAGAATTGGATGGAAATTCCGAAAATTGTGTTGAGTGATCCTTGGGAGAGGCCTACGTCCAACAGTGGATTCATACAAGCAATTGATGATTCTCGTTGTTACGCCGTTTCTCCCCCCTTCTTCTTACCAGTAGGACTATGAGGAAAACCTATTTCTAAAGCGATCAAGTATATCTACGAATACACTTGAACTGTATCCAGGCCTTAAATTCACTGAGCAATAACAACACTGTTACGCTGGGGTGGGTGCCTGGACACAGTGGCATTGCGGGAAACGAAGCAGCAGACGAGATGGCAAGACGAGGCGCTGAGGGTCCCGCTTTAGGCCCGGAGCCTATACTCGGCATTCCCAGACGCACATCAAGGAGCGTGCTGAAAGCTTGGGCCGTGGAGCAAGGTAGCAATACCTGGAATGCCGTGGCTGGCCAGATGCACGCAAAAACACTGGTTACTCGCAAAAAATTTCATGGCACGCGATGAAATTACCACGTATGGAGTTGAGGATACTTATACGAGCCTTAACTGGACACTGCAGGCTAAATAAACATCTTAACAGAATGGGCCTGTCCGACACCACTGCCTGTAGACTCTGCTGGGAAGCCGAGGAAACCCCCATGCATATCCTCTGTGAGTGTGAAGCACTCATTCACAGCAGAAGCCGAGCCTTAGGTGGACACATAATGCCACCCGAGGATATTAAAACTCTCTCACTCAAGTGCATCATACGATTCCTGAAGGACATTGGCCTTAGGAGCGAGATATAAGAACTCGGTCGCAATAGACCTTTGAGGTCGCAGTGACCATTGGGCGTGTCCCAACACCGCGATATCAAATAATAATAATATCTTAATACTCTGGGCGTCAATGGCACTTCCAATTCTATGTAATATGTTTACAAGGGCACATTGTAAAATATAAGATAGTAAGAAACATTTCACACCTAGACTTTCCTCAAAATTACCCATACCAAGCTTTTGAGCACTGTTTAAAATTCAAGGCGTGTTCTTCAGGCCCCAGTAATGCAAGTTTAAGTCTGCGCTCCGTGTGTCTCTAACTTACACTGCACTAACAAAGTACCATAAGCTTTTGAATACGAGCTTTTAGTGCAGTCAAGCTGTGCAAAATTTTCAGTCTAGATAGTTCTAATTCATAGCCTGTCGTCGTATCTTTGTCTTTTGTTTTCTGTTCGCCACATTCTGTTCTTGCGTCGGCGTTACGACAGGTATTATATTTAAATGTGCTATTTAAATATAATACCGATGTTTTACAACAGTTTGATACAGTCCAACAGTTTTCTTTTACTGTTTTACTATACTGCGGTTGCCTGCTGCATAATATTTCGAGCTTAGTTTTCTTGTTTGCATTACCGAAGGTTGACTGATAGAGAATGCTGCATCCCGTTAAGTTCGTCTGTACATATAATTGTGTATGAAGAATTGAGTATTAAATTATTGTCGTTTATTTTTCAAGACTCTTGACGTTTATAAACACTAGCGTGAGCAGATTGACTTGCCTTTAGATTTCTGTTTTATACAAATTAACATTTTCCCTGAATCTTTAGTGCCACGTGAATCGGTCGATTTTCAAATGTACTTCACAATCTTTTCAGTTTCTACATATTACTGTTTTTATAATTTATGTGATCTTCGCAATTTTAGAATTAAAACTATAGTGAGCCATTACTACAAATTATTATATATAAACGGATATTACTCACTTATATTGTTGAAGTCGGCAATTAGACCGACAGTTTCGACCGATTTCGACGGTCTTTTTCAAGGTGAGCGCGCCACGCCCGCGTCGCCGGTGACGAAGAAACGTCAAATTCAACAATATAAGTGAGTGATATCCGTTTATATACAGGGTGTAACGTAAAGGGTATATGAAGCCGAAGGGAGGGTGTTCAGTATCGGTAACTGAACAACTTTTGTTCTACAACTTTTCGAATAAAAAATAAAAATAAATTCATGTCCCATACAAATCGACCAGCTGACCGGTAAGAAATGTATGAAAAGTCAAAAAATAAATTCGCGAAAGTTGTTCAGCTACCGACACTGAACACCCTCCCTTCGGCTTCATATACCCTTTACGTTACACCCTGTATAATGATCTTTGCAATCTCCCAAAATAATAAACCGTTTTTTGATGACGTTCAAGATACCTAAATAAACTCTGTTAGATATTTTATTAAAAATGCTTGGAGACGTACCCGGGAAGGAACTCCGCATCACATAACAATGGATCAGATGGGGATAAGAATGTACAGATTTAACAGTAAAGCAACGTGAAAATAAATTGCTTCAGTGTTGGCACAACGGAAATTGTGTATGGAGGAAGCTGGCATATTTGTAACGGGGTTATTTCTTATCGTAACGCGTGAAGTGGGAGGGTTGAAGGCTTTACAAGTTGTGTGCTTAGAAAATCGGTTAGTGTCAAGCTTAATTTTATTGTCAACTTATAAATATAATAAGACTGTAAAAAAGGTTGTATCTGTACATTGGATATGTTTTGAAAAGAATATTTTTTTTCTCTCTCTCTCTTCGTGTTTCTGCTTCGTCGCGATCTTCAGGCTTGGTTGCAATAAACGACTCTCGTGTCGGACGGTTAGAGTTTCGTCAGCAGGGCTATGTCCAATGACCTCCATTCCCATATTCTCTTATTTTGTGTTCAACTGTTATTTCGCTAGGTCCAGTACGTTGGTCCGCTTTAGTCGCCTATAGTTTGAGGCTCGGCTTGTCGCCAGAGCCAAGGCCAGTTCATTAGGGTGGTGCATAATTGTAATGTGTTTTAGGATCGATACTGATTGATGCCAAAACACTAATTTTAAGAAGTTTTGTCTGTTTGTCTGTGACTTTGTGCAAGTATCACGCCATAACTACTGAAGGGATTTTGATGGGAGTTTCACTAGGAGATAGCTGAAATATTCGGACAGCTCATAGGCTATATGCCATGGCGGTATGTGATGTGGAAACAAGGATCAAGAGAGGAAGATCTGCCGCCTGATCTCCTCCATCCTCCTGTGCGCAAACGAAGTTGCGGGGTACAGCTAGTTGTCAATAAGTGTGATTATTCCGTGGCCGCCAAATAATCCCAATCATAACCTAAACACAACTATGAAGGGCGCGTAGTCCAGTTGCGACGTTGTACAGTGTACACGTTGAAAACGATAGTACGGTGGAACACAGAGAAAGGTGTACAGGAGAGTTTTTAAGGTTGAGATTTTCTCCAAAAAAACTTGATCTATTGCAAAAATTCTTTCACTGTTTGATAGATAAAAGTTAAAACTATGTAACTGTAAAATAATTATTAAATTCGGTCTAGTAGTAATTAATAGCTTAGCCTAGTGTGGGCTTCACTGATTACTAAGTTAATGTAAAATATTGTATGGTAAATAAAACATTCTATTTCATAACATTTCATTTCATCTTGCTTATAAAAAATTGTCTTGTGGTCGGAGCATTAGGTAAAATTTCGGGATTCAACCTGAAATTATGCCTTCTGGCATACTACAGAGGCCTCTAAAGACGTTCTATTATTAGATAAAAATATTCATCTAATTTGTCATAGTTCATACGTAGGCGGAGCGGAATTAAGCGCAGGCCACACCGCCAGCGGGCGGGCGAGCGAGCTAGGCGGGCGAGCGAGCTAGGCGGGCGAACATCGTTTCACCTCTTTGTGGTTTAAGATCTTTATTCATCTCAAGAAATTATTACATTTCACTTACAGATAATGATTAATATTAATAATAAATTGGCATTCTACCAAACATGCTAACAAAATCTATTTGATGTTCAAACATTAAAAAGTAGACAAACATTAACAACAACAAAAGTGGGTAAGTGTGAAATATTTGTCAGTATTGCATTTTTGTTGCCGACCGCATTCATAGGAAACAGGTTAGTTGTTCAGCACAGGGCCGGATCCCGGCTGATGTTAATTTTTTACTACTTTACATACTTCGGTTCACACCGCGAGCTACCGACTACCGACGTTTCCTTCTCTCGCTTCACCCGCCCGCCTATCGCTCGCCCGCCCGCTGGCGGTGTGGCCTGCGCTTTAAGTTCCTACGCATTCCAGTCAGCCTAAGAAAGAGCAAAGTTCACAGAGGCAGTATAATGAAATGGGACCGCGGGTAATTAGGCGTTACCTTTAGGCTAATGTATGCGCGTATTTTCAGTTTTTCTATGAAGGCTACGGCAGTAACTACTAAAATTAAACGTCTGAATAAATTATACAGGGTGTAACGTAAAGGGTATATGAAGCCGAAGGGAGGCTGTTCAGTATCGGTAACTGAACAACTTTTGTTTCACGACTTTTCGATTTTCGCGAATTTATTTTTTGATTTTTCATACATTTCGTACCGGTCAGCTGATCGATTTGTATGAGACATTAATTTATATTTATTTTTTATTCGACTTCGGCTTCATATACCCTTTACGTTACACCCTGTATAGCAATCTTGGGGTGTCTATTTAGGGACTGATGAATACCGATACACGATCGAAAAAAATCGCAAACATACCTACCCCTTCCATGTCTTTTAAAATGAAAATTATGTCTAAACCGAAATAGTTATTCATACAAAATATATATTAAAAATGTAGGTATATAAATACGAGAGCTTGTTTTAAAAAAAAGTTTGATTTTTGTTGGCGTATTTTTATATCCCTGCCAAAATACATCCAAAATTAGTATGCACAGAAAAAAATTATATTTTAAAACAAGATTGCAACAAGATTTGAGAGCTTTTGCATTTTTTTTTCAAAATAAAAAAAAAATCGGTGTATCTACTAGGTTTTCTAAGAAACCCTAACTGAGTAGTATTTGCTAAAGTAACCGAATATAAATGGAAAACGGAAAGTAAACGTAATAAAGTAGGAGGAAAAATGAAGGGAAAATCGACCGTTCTCACTTTAACCGTCCACAGCTGAGCCGCTGGGCGTTATTTGCAATACTTTGCGATTTGGTCAGCGATGCCTAAAACCAAATTGTTATACAGAGTGTTCCGCAGACGGTTGAACATACGAAAATGGCGGATAGGTGAGAACTTATATCTTTAATCTGTGGTGAGGCCCTCTGCTACATGCTCAGCCAAAAAAAATTGACCTAGGTCCATTGATCTCCTATTTATAAACAACTAGATACACAGTCTGCCTTCTAAAAATGTCCGAGCGCAAAGAAGGTCCAAACGAATGAATGGACCCTCATTTGTTTTATTGGACATTATTTGGACGTTAACAATGGACGTTTTTTAAATTGTTTTAGTAAGACCTTTGTATATCTAGTTGTTTATAGGAGATCAATGCCTAGGTCCCACGTATTTTTTTATATTTTTTTTAACTATGCAAAATTTCGTCACGTCCAAAACTTTAAACTGCCATAACTTGGTTTAAAATTGACAAAACTCTCAACAATTTTTTTTTAATATTATCTAAACTGACGGCAGGTTCTTTCAAAAATGATTTTTGTCTCGGGTTACACAAACCATTTCACTTCTTGTTTCTTCTTTCACATTTTGTTTTCCAAAGTGTACAATGTCGTAGTTAGATGGTGTGGTTCGGCGCTTTACGAAGTGTCTAGCCCGTCTGACTGCGACATATGTACACATAGTAGTTAAGTGAGTGCAAATGTTCGCCAACAAATTGTTATGCAATTTGGCCAAGCTTAGAACTAAGTAAAATGTGTAAAATTAAAAAAAAAACTTTCCGCAAAAGTAGAGTTTCGCCAAATGTAGCAGAGGATACCTATCCGCCATTTTCGTATATTCAACTGTCTGCCGAACACCCTGTATAAGTTTTGCCTTTGAATCTAGTTGACATTGGGCGCTTTTATAATTTATCGTAGTACGGCACGGCACGATACGATTTCATCGTCATGGTATAATAGGAAGGCAAAATGTATAGAATAGACGTGCACGGCACGTTATCGTAGACTGAAATATACAGGGTGTAACGTAAAGGGTATATGAAGCCGAAGGGAGGGTGTTCAGTATCGGTAGCTGAACAACTTTTGTTCTACGACTTTTCGAATAAAAAATAAAAATAAATTAATATCTCATACAAATCGACCAGCTGACCGGTACGAAATGTATGAAAAGTCAAAAAATAAATTCTCGAGCATCGAAAAGTCGTAGAACAAAAGTTGTTCAGCTACCGATACTGAACACCCTCCCTTCGGCTTCATATACCCTTTACGTTACATCCTGTATAGGTTTCTTCATACTATTTCATACATTTCGCCTTCCTATTGTATCGTGACGATAAAATCGTACCGTGCTGTGCCGTGCTACAATATATTAAAAAGCAATATTTGAAAAAAAATAGTTAGTAGGTAGGTACTCGTACGAAACGACCACGGGGAAGGTGGCAGTATGCAATGGCCGCGCGCTGCCGCGTCGGGAGGTTCTGGGAGGTCACACATCTTCCGGGACGGGCCTCGGGCAAGTGCTAGGGACCGGTGCGTTCCGTAGGAGAACCCGGAGCCCTCCGAACAGCACGAGGTAGGCCATCGAGGGGGTTTTAGTGGGTACTCTCTCTCTGTGGTCTGTCCCTCATATCTGAGGATCGTGGTCAGCATCAGGTTTGCATCTGGAGCGGATGATTTACTGTTCTTGGACCTTTCATGCTGACTGTCTTGGAAAAATAGAAGCAGTGGTTTCCCGTTGCCTTCAGCCCCAGACGTTTTAGAAGTTATTTAGACTCCAAGGCCGCTGTTGCCTCTTCGGTCAGTTGCCCGACCGGTAGTATGGTTATACCGCCATTGCTCGGTGTATAGTACAAATCCCCCTGTGTTAGTGGGTACAAATCCCACATAACCCCCCCCCCCCCCCCCCAGGAGGTCGGGTATCTTTTAAAAGATTTCCCCCTCGTTAACAAAAAAAATAGGTACTCGTACTATTAAGTAAAATGTGCACCCATAATGCATATTTCTCACAGAACTTTTACAAGTGCAGAAATACTAAATAAACGCTTCATATAATTTGAAGACATTCCCATTTTGTCTGAATAAACGACGCTGAGCGCAAGGTTCCATATTACAGCTTTTTACACCTCACCAGTTTTCTACCCATTTTCCTTGTTGGTAAGTAAGCAGGTCGGAACTGGGAATACTTAGAGGAGGCAGCTTTGCTGGGATCATATTTGAATGGTATAAAATGTTATAGGGTTCCTTGCCTCAAGAGAAAATAGGAACCCTTATAGGATCACTTCGTTGTCCGTCTGTCTTTTTTTAAAACTTTTTTTAACCCCATGAACCTTTTGAAGACCTTTTTCTCATATACGCGTGGACGTTTGAAGTTGAAATTAATATCAAATATGCATGTCTGCAACATCTTGCAGCTGTGAAAAAATATAACTTCTAAGGGACGGCTCGTGGAGTCCACACGTGACCAAAATGCTGGCCTGTATTTCGCCCAAAGAATTAGCTTGGCTATTCAGAGGGGAAATGCCGCCAGCATTTTGGGCACGCTGCCAGACAGCGGGAATCGGTTGAACTATCTGTAATGTAAGCCATTCAGATAGTTCAACCGACCTATTTTGTACATATAGTTTTATTTTAGTTTAGTTATATTTTAGTAAGTATTTTTATTTTTAGTTTAATATTGTAGTTTAGTAAGTTAGTTTATATTTTTAATTATTTTAATAAACTCAGTACTTCTAAGTCAACGCAATCAAATGATATGGCCGTTTATGTCGCATTTTGCCATACAATTGTATGGAAACACAGGGAATCAATACCTATAGCTAGGGTACTTCTCGTTGAGAATCATGTGTCTTAGGATAGACAAGTACCTGAAGGAAAAAATCCTATATTATTTTGCGATTACAAAAGTTACATCACCAAAATACCTATATTATTTTGCGATATATTATATTTACAGTTGGCGCACATACTTGCAGGAGTAATCGAACGGCAAAGAAAAGTTTGTCCATAAATCTAGTTTATCTTTTCGTTAGAGCAACATTACGGTGTTAAGTTTGCACGGAACCCTCGGTGCGCGAGTCCGGCACTATAATACAATTCTTATGGTTTTTTAAATAGGGTTCCGTACCAACTTCAAAAGGAAATAACAGGACACCATAATGTTATTTTATTGGGGGCACTTCACTTGGCTACTCGTATTTGCGTATTTGTCATAATTGCCATGTGTGGTTGGTATTTTTGACAAAATATTCGTCTTATGTACGTCAAGTATTTGACAAATACGACAAACATCCAATAGCGAATACGAATAGCCAAGTGAAGTGGGAGCATAAAATATTTAAAGTTATGTCGGAGCGCGCACAGAGGGCGCTGATGCGCAGTGCGCGAAGAAACGTCAACGGCGGCGCGGGCGTGAAAAAGACCTTCGAAATCGGTCGAAACTGTCGGTCTAATTGCCGACTTCAACAGTATAAGTGAGTGATATCCGTTTATATATAATAATTAGCAAAAAATATATAGAGAGAGAGCTTGGTGGCTCAGTGGCTGGGTCAATAGACTTGCGATACGGAGGTCCCAGGTTCGATTCCCAGCCAGGGCAGCCTTGTACCAATGAGTATCCTCGGTTTTTTCGACGGAAAATTACGTACATTTATCGAGTGCTCTCAAAACGGTGAAGGAAAACATCGTGATGAAACCTGCATGTCGTAGAAGAAAAAAAATCTAAGGCATGTGAAATCCGCCAACCCGCACTGGCCCGCGTGGTGGATTATGGCCCCAGCTCCCTCGATGTAAGGGAAGGTCTGTGCCCGAGCAGTGGGACAATATAAATAGACTGATGATGATGATGATAAAATATATAACATAATCTAATTGTGGTTTGTATGAAATCTCAATTGTAGCTTCATGGACTCTACGTTTCGAGTTGTTTGACATGTTGGCAATAGCAAGTCAACGGGTTAGATAATTGGATACGGACATGACATGAACTGTCATAGAGGCATTCAACTCAAGCGCTACAATTTAGTCCGCGTGGACTATGTTGCTGATGAAGAAAGGAACAGCCGAATGGAGTAAGCCATATTAGTATCTAAACATGATGAAAAATTTCTTGCCGTGGGCAGGACTTAACCCTGCGATCTTGTCATTCCGTGACACGCTCTTACCAACTGAGCCACCGCAGGCCACGCCCCGCCCACCGAAAATCGTAATCGTATCGTACATACTTAAGGGCCTTACATGAGCCAACTAGCGCCGCCAATCTTAAAAAAAACAATGTTATCCAACTCCATCTATCGGACAATAGTAGTATTATTCCGACAACCATGTCTAACATCCGGCTACAGCTCTAGTTCCTTCTTAAGGTTGCTGCTGTCTTCTTCTACAAGCCTACGGAGTCTCGACTGGTTGCCCTGCAGACCCTCAGCACAGAGCAGGCCAGTTCTGCCCAATCTACACCTAGGCTAAAGAATTAGACCGACGTAGTACCCACAACCATGAGCACTATTATTAATAAACCTATTTTTAAACTATCTGATCTATTATTTTTAATCTAAAATCTATATTTTAAAATCTACCTGTTCAAGAAACTACCTTCCCTAACAGTGGCCTTGCAAGAGCGGGCCTTGCGATGTAAATAATTACGATGAACGTAATATACTTTAGACTCTCTCCAAAGGCCGCGGATATTTTTTCCTTCACAGTTGCTGGTAAACGTGTTGTCACCCCTTGAATACAAATTCAAGGTGTGACAAAACACCTCCGCAGTTTACGTGATACAAGTACTGATTCCG
This sequence comes from Tachystola acroxantha, assembly GCA_963506565.1. Classification (NCBI taxonomy): domain Eukaryota; kingdom Metazoa; phylum Arthropoda; class Insecta; order Lepidoptera; family Oecophoridae; genus Tachystola; species Tachystola acroxantha. Next base: position 2,862,863 of record OY735894.1, on the reverse strand, counting down.
TAATATCCTTTGGGAAATTATCTAAAGTAGTTTCCTATCCTCGGCAAATTCCTATCTGTCAGATAATTGGCCAACTTGATCCTACTTTTGGAGAATCGCAGACAAAAATCGCAGACATAAAATATGACTCTCATAAAAATAGCCTTTATACATTGAGTCCCAGGAAATCAAACCAATGTCTGAGTTTTAAATGTAACGGCTTTATTTAATTATTTAAGTTTTTATTGTTATAATTGAAGCTATTTCAGATTGAGTGCGTTTATTTCAGATTGAGTGCGTTTATATAAATGACAGCTGCGTTTAGGTGACTGCTATAGAATTAGATAAGTACAGTGTTTCGGTAAAATAAGCATTTTCTGTACTGGCTCCTATTAGGTTAATCTTTGGCCTGTGAGAAGCAGGTAAAGAAAGAAATTGGTAGCGTTGTCCGAACCCAAAGTTTTTTGAGGGAATTGGTTACCTTCGCGTTTTCCTTCTACATGTTTGCAATATGTGAACATTTATTGCGTTACGATACACTACCTTACGAAGGTAACTGACTCAGTCCCTTGTTAACATAAGGGCTAGCAGGTCTGGAATAACTAGTTCCCGTGGCTCGGCAACAATGGCACGAGGTGAAATACCCCAGGAACTTTAGTCGGTATTCCGCCCCTTCAGGGCGGCGAGCCCGACATAATCAACACGTTTCCCCCGGGCGTGGTGGTACACGGAAACGTGTTTCACCTGGGGGGGAAAAAGTTCCGGAAAAACTGAGAGATCTAGGAGATGGTGGCCGAGCCTAACATCGTTGGAGAAACCAAAGCAGCCAGATTCCGCTGGCTTGATCACGTGGAGAGGATGGGAGAGGAGGGCTCAGCTCAGCGAGCATATGTCGGAAAGCCCAGTGGACGATGACCAGTCGGACGTCCTAGATACCGCTGGGGCGACGAGGTGCTGAAGGACCGGCGAGAGCTGCAGGCGCCCTACTGGCGCCAGACAGCGCAGGACAGGCTGCAGGGGCCCTCTTTGGTGTCGGAGGCCAAGATCCACTTTGGATCACTGAGCCAGCGGAGTAAGTAAGTAGCAAGTTCGTTACGCTAGCGTATATGTATATGTAAACACCAGAACTACAGTGTTCGTAATTGGTGGCAACAAAAATGGCAACAATTACAAGCCTCATGGCAATTAAAACATGGAGGAATACTATTTTTCAATATACAATACATGGCATAATTGCGAAGAGCTAAGTTGTAGTTCACAAATGTGCCAAAAACGGCCGTATTTCGCAATTATGCGAACTACAACGTAATGACATTGAATCACGTTATAACATTTCGTAAATACCTTTTTTTTATAAAATTGATTATATTGGAAGATATTATTTTTTCAAGATTGGCGGCGCTAGTTGGCTCATAGAAGGCCATTAAAGACCACAACTATTCAATATCGATAAGATGTTCAATATCGATCAGGTTTGAACTTATGTGATAACAACTTTTATTGGGAGCTTTCCTATCAATAGATTAATGAGATAGTGTGGGAGGATACGTGTCTTATCTATGTCATGTTTTAAATATCTTCGTATATGCTGTAATAATATAATATGTAGATACTCGTAATGGCTATTGTGTCTGGGTGTGTTTTTGTGTAAGACTGTGATTAAGTAACGAATATTCAACTTTTTATAGTTTAATTAATGGACTGGACAGTTTGTCATTTGCCAATCACATGTTACAAAGTAATTCATATTTTAGAATTAAAACTATAGTGAGCCATTACTACAAATTATTATATATAAACGGTCACTTATATGTTGAAGTCGGCAATTAGACCGACAGTTTCGACCGATTTCGACGGTCTTTTTCAAGGTGAGCGCGCCACGCCCGCGTCGCCGGTGACGTTTCTTCTCGCACCTTGAAAAATAATGAATATGTACATTGTTTTTTTAAAATAATATTTGTACCTATACCGCGGCTCAAATCAAGTGTCTTATTTTGTAAACAAATATGATCGTCCAATTATCTGTTGTGATGTAACACTGAAGGAACTGATTGATTGGCCCTGTTTATCATTGTGAAAATAAAGTGATCCAATCTAATAATGTGAACATAACTATGCAATAATCAGAGAGCAGCCTAAAATGTTAGTAGGGTAGGGTAGTTTTTGTTTACAAAATAAGACACTTGATTTGGGCTATGGTAAATGTGTTTTAGGCTCGACACTGATGCAAAAAAAAAAACAATTTTTAGAATTATTATGATGTTTAAGCGTCACGCCAAAAGTATTGGAAGGATTTTGATAGGAGTTTGACTAGGAGATAGCTCCATTATCTGGGCAGCACCTAGGCTATAAGCCATTGCGGTATGTGATGTGGAACGTAACCAGAGAGCAAGAGCCTATCACTACATTAAAAGTACTTCGTCGCTAATTCTACGCATACAAAGTTGCGGGTAAGTAATTTATAAGTGGATCAATGAGAAGTTTCAGAGCGCGATAACACTTTAAATAGAGCAGCATCCTTTCGTCCTTAACCATTAATTACCGGAGTGCAATGAATGCGGATATTGAGTCCCAGTTATTCGGCGTCGACGTTTTCCGGTCCATTTAGTTCGCAAATCGAAACCCGTACTACTACACCGTTGCACACACACAAGGACGGAGGGTATGCAGCTCTATATGTAATTTGATATCGTATAAGCTATAAGTACATATATAAATGTGTAATAACTGTGATATAAGATAATAATTAAAAATGAAATGACCATAATGTATTATATTAAACTTAAATAATTAAATGTATGTGACGATTTAGGCATAATCTGTAATGTTTCATGCATTATGAATTAATAAATGAATTTTGAATTTGAATTTGTATCTTAGCGCAGAATAGAGATGAGTAGAAGGGTTGGGGGAGACCTTTGTCCAGCAATGGATATTATTATTATACATGTAAATGAAGTATATCTATTATATGCTTACTAATATATATATTTTTTAAACCTATAAATTGTCCCACTGCTGGGCAAAGGTCTCCCCCCTCCTCTTCCATCCATCCCTGTCCTGAGCCTCTTCCAGCCACCCATCCCTGTATCTAAACTAAAAAAAAATGTTACAGGAAGAGTAGCCAAGACACTGGCAGCGTTACCTCGCTGGATCGCGATGCTAATCCGTTGCGCGAGGTAGCTGCCAGCTCTTGGGTCACCAGTGGCATCTACTATTCGTTATAGTACTTGTAAGAATTAATGAATTAGAAATGTACCTGACGTATTGGGTCAATAGCGATTCGACCCGATCGAGTTTCCACCCGTCGCGTTTCGCTCCGAAAAATTATCTCAAAAATACATAGTCTGCCTTCTAAAAATGGCCGACCGCAAAGAAGGTCCAAACGGATGAATGGACCCTCATTTGCTTTATTTGACATTATTTGGACGTTAACAATGGACCCTTATTTGGACGTTTTTAAAATTGTTTTAATAAGACCTTTGTGTATCTAGTTGTTTATAGGAGAGCAATGCAAAAATTACGTTTAATTACAGTCGCGACTCCACCCGTTTTACGAATAATGTACGGTCAAATGAAAAATCCAAGTACCGAAATGTTATTTGTAGGTTATTTCATTTATTTGCCTTCAATTGCAGGTTATTACACAGAGATTTTATACATATAAATAAAGTGCCGATACAATTTTACCCAATCTTGGGTGTAGCAAAATAAATACTTAACTAAACAATTATTATAAATTTGATATTAATGTCGATAATTATAATGTCAATTTGTAGGTAAATAACAATACATTACATTAAGAAGAAAATAGTTTCAAACTACCAAACACGCATTAGCTACCTAATTTGTAAGCATAATGCACTCCAAAATAACCCATTACAATATTAACAACAGCAAATCCCGATCTTATTCAATCCAATTCCCTTTTGACCCAAAGGGATAAATCCGTGCCGTGTCTACCACGGTGGTCGATTACTGTAGTAGGCTAGTAACGACTGTTGTATTATTACAACATCTATTTTCATCTGTCAATCATTTATGAGAAATAAAAATGTTAACATAAAAATAATGAGTTTATTGAGTTAAGTGTTGTATTACTAATTACAAATATATATAGCTCGACTACCACTCACTCACTCACTCACTCACTCACTGACTGACTCACTGATTGACACGCCCGTTTAGTTTGAAGGAGTTCCCGGAGGTGAAAGTGATGTAGGGGGGAGTTGTATAGTTTAGTGATTGGACCAGAGGAAAACTATAGGGAAGTGAAAAAAACAAAATGGCGGCGGGTCACATGATGCCATCTCCGCCATTTTCCAACCGATTTCGTTCAAATTTGGAACACGTGTCACATGCTCCGCCTAATTTGTGATGAAATTGAAAAACAAAAGAAAAACAAAATGGCGGCGGAAATATAGCCGATTGAAAATTTGGACATTTCAGACCAAACTTTGACGAATTAGCTGGCCTAGCACGAGCGCATGAGGAATATCCAACCAATTCCACTTCGTAGCACATATGATGTAGTATACCAGAAAATTGACAATTTTTGGAAAAACAAAATGGCGGACGAGCTGTCAACCATAATATTTTCATTACAATTTGGCAAGATATTCAATCTCATTTTTCGGGTGAATGGCAACATTTTAGTGGAATGTCTTGTATGGGACAATTGTAGGTCTCGATGAATAGTGTTGCAATAAATAAAAAAAATTCCAAAATTTTAGGATAATTTACCCTCCAGAACCGTAAAATGAGGAAAATGGAAATATAGGTTTTTAACCAAATTTGGGTATGCAAATCGATGAAGGTAGCTCACCCAAATGACATTTGACTATTTTCGTCTCAATCGCCTGGCAACACTGGAAGTTATGGGACATGAAAGTTTTGGTAAGAGTAATGTTTGGGAGCTAACTTTGTTAAAGAAATGTCGCGCTAGGTGAAAGTGATGTAGGGGGGAGTTGTATAGTTTAGTGATGTGACCAGAGGAAAACTATAGGGAAGTGAAAAAAACAAGATGGCGGCGGGTCAAGTGATGCCATCTCCGCCAATTTCCAACCGATTTCGTTCAAATTTGGAACACGTGTCACATGATCCGCCTAATTTGTGATAAAATTGAAAAACAAAAGGAAAACAAAATGGCGGCGGAAATATAGCCGATTGAAAATTTGGACATTTCAGACCAAACTTTGACGAATTAGCTGGCCTAGCACGAGCGCATGAGGAATATCCAACCAATTCCACTTCGTAGCACATATGATGTAGTATACCAGAAAATTGACAATTTTTGGAAAAACAAAATGGCGGACGAGCTGTCAACCATAATATTTTCATTACAATTTGGCAAGATTTTCAATCTCATTTTTCGGGTGAATGGCAACATTTTAGTGGAATGTCTTGTATGGGACAATTGTAGGTCTCGATGAATGGTGTTGCAATAAAAAAAAAGTTTCGCAACTTTTAGGGTAATTTACCCTCCAGAGCCCAAAAATGGGGAAAATGGAAATAGCGCTTTTTAACCAAATTTGGGTATGCAGTTCGATGAAGGCACCTCACCCAAATGACATTTGACAATTTTCATCTCAATCGCCTGGCAACACTGGAAGTTATGGGGCATGAAAGTTTTGGTCAGAGTCATGTTTGGGCGCTAACTTTGTTAAATAAATTTTGGGCTATCGTAACGGTTTCAATGCCACATGTTAGATGCTATCCTGTACATTAATTATAAAGTTTAACATATTTTAAAATACAAAATGGCGGCCAGAATATTGACTTCTCCAAAAAGTTACAGTTTCCCCATACATTTTCCTATACGAAACGAAATGATTACTAGCGTGCGGTAAATATCTATCAGTAACTATAGCGAGGCCGAAGGCCGAGCTCCGCGTAGGGCGAAGCCCGAAGCGTCCCCTTGCCGAACAGAAACAACTCTCCACCCTCCAAGCAACTTTTGCGAGGCCGTAGGCCGAGCTCCGCGCAGGGCGAAGCCCGAAGCGTCCCCTCACCGAGCAGAAACAACTCCCCACCTTCCAAGTAAATTTTGCGAGGCCACAGGCAGAGCTCCGCGTAGGGCGAAGCCCGAAGCGTCCCCTTGCCAAACAGAAACAACTCCCCACCCTCCAAGTAACTCTTGCGAGGCCGAAGGCCGAGCTCCGCGTAGGGCGTAGCCCGAAGCGTCCCCTTAACGAGCAGAAACAACTCCCCACATTCCAAGTAAATTTTGCGAGGCCGAAGGCCGATCTCCGCGTAGGGCGAAGCCCGAAGCGTCCCCTTATCGAGCAGACACAACTCCCCACCTTCCAAGTAAATTTTGCGAGGCCGAAGGCCGAGCTCCGCGTAGGGCGAAGCCCGAAGCGTCCCCTTGCCGAACAGAAACAACTCCCCATCTTTCAAGTAACTTTTGCGAGGCCGCAGGCCGAGCTCCGCGTAGGGCGAAGCCCGAAGCGTCCCCTTACCGAGCAGAAACCACTCTCTTCCTTCCAAGTAACTTTTGACCCCCGGCGAGGCCGAAGGCCGAGCTCCGCGTAGGGCGAAGCCCGAAGCGTCTCCTTACCGACCAGAAACAACTCCCCACCTTCCAAGTAACTTTTGCGAGGCCGTAGGCCGAGCTCCGCGTAGGGCGAAGCCCGAAGCGTCCCTTACCGAGCAGAAACAACTCCCCACCTTCCAAGTAACTTTTGCGAGGCCGAAGGCCGAGCTACGCGTAGGGCGAAGCCCGAAGCGTCCCCTTGCCGAACAGAAACAACTCCCCATCTTTCAAGTAACTTTTGCGAGGCCGCAGGCCGAGCTCCGCGTAGGGCGAAGCCCGAAGCGTCCCCTTACCGAGCAGAAACCACTCTCTTCCTTCCAAGTAACTTTTGACCCCCGGCGAGGCCGAAGGCCGAGCTCCGCGTAGGGCGAAGCCCGAAGCGTCTCCTTACCGACCAGAAACAACTCCCCACCTTCCAAGTAACTTTTGCGAGGCCGTAGGCCGAGCTCCGCGTAGGGCGAAGCCCGAAGCGTCCCTTACCGAGCAGAAACAACTCCCCACCTTCCAAGTAACTTTTGCGAGGCCGAAGGCCGAGCTCCGCGTAGGGCGAAGCCCGAAGCGTCCCCTTACCGAGCAGAAACAACTCCCCACCTTCCAAGTAATATTTGCGTGGCCGTAGGCCGAGCTCCGCGTAGGGCGAAGCCCGAAGCGTCCCTTACTGAGCAGAAAAAACTCCCCACCTTCCAAGTAACTTTTGCGAGGCCGAAGGCCGAGCTCCGCGTAGGGCGAAGCCCGAAGCGTCCCCTTACCGAGCAGAAACAATTCCCCACCATCCAAGTAACTTTTGCGAGGCCGTAGGCCGAGCTCCGCGTAGGGCGAAGCCCGAAGCGTCCCCACGCTACCAAAGGCTGAAAAATGCCCGTATGCCAGAAACTTATAGAAAGTTTTCAAAAGCCAAACGTTGCTAGCTGTACACAATTTGCATAACTTTGTTCATAATTCGAAAGGCAGGGGCATTTTTCAGCCTTTGGTAGCATGGGGACGCTTCGGGCTTCGCCCTACGCGGAGCTCGGCCTATGGCCTCGCAATAGTTACTTGGAAAGAAGAGAGTGGTTTCTGGTCGGTAAGGGGACGCTTCGGGCTTCGCCCTACGCGGAGCTCGGCCTACGGCCTCGCAAAAGTTACTTGGATGGTGGGGAATTGTTTCTGCTCGGTAAGGGGACGCTTCGGGCTTCGCCCTACGCGGAGCTCGGCCTTCGGCCTCGCAAAAGTTACTTGGAAGGTGGGGAGTTTTTTCTGCTCAGTAAGGGACGCTTCGGGCTTCGCCCTACGCGGAGCTCGGCCTACGGCCACGCAAATATTACTTGGAAGGTGGGGAGTTGTTTCTGCTCGGTAAGGGGACGCTTCGGGCTTCGCCCTACGCGGAGCTCGGCCTTCGGCCTCGCAAAAGTTACTTGGAAGGTGGGGAGTTGTTTCTGCTCGGTAAGGGACGCTTCGGGCTTCGCCCTACGCGGAGCTCGGCCTACGGCCTCGCAAAAGTTACTTGGAAGGTGGGGAGTTGTTTCTGGTCGGTAAGGAGACGCTTCGGGCTTCGCCCTACGCGGAGCTCGGCCTTCGGCCTCGCCGGGGGTCAAAAGTTACTTGGAAGGAAGAGAGTGGTTTCTGCTCGGTAAGGGGACGCTTCGGGCTTCGCCCTACGCGGAGCTCGGCCTGCGGCCTCGCAAAAGTTACTTGAAAGATGGGGAGTTGTTTCTGTTCGGCAAGGGGACGCTTCGGGCTTCGCCCTACGCGGAGCTCGGCCTTCGGCCTCGCAAAATTTACTTGGAAGGTGGGGAGTTGTGTCTGCTCGATAAGGGGACGCTTCGGGCTTCGCCCTACGCGGAGATCGGCCTTCGGCCTCGCAAAATTTACTTGGAATGTGGGGAGTTGTTTCTGCTCGTTAAGGGGACGCTTCGGGCTACGCCCTACGCGGAGCTCGGCCTTCGGCCTCGCAAGAGTTACTTGGAGGGTGGGGAGTTGTTTCTGTTTGGCAAGGGGACGCTTCGGGCTTCGCCCTACGCGGAGCTCGGCCTACGGCCTCGCAAAAGTTACTTGGAAGGTGGGGAGTTGTTTCTGTTCGGCAAGGGGACGCTTCGGGCCTCGCCGGGTGGCAAAAGTTACTTGGAAGGAAGAAAGTGGTTTCTGCTCGGTAAGGGGACGCTTCGGGCTTCGCCCTACGCGGAGATCGGACTTCGGCCTCGCAAAAAGTTGTTTCTGCTCGGTAAGGGGACGCTTCGGGCTTCGCCCTACGCGGAGCTCGGCCTTCGGCCTCGCAAAATTTACTTGGAAGGTGGGGAGTTGTTTCTGCTCGGTAAGGGGACGCTACGGGCTTCGCCCTACGCGGAGCTCGGCCTACGGCCTCGCAAAAGTTACTTGGAGGGTGGGGAGTTGTTTCTGTTCGGCAAGGGGACGCTTCGGGCTTCGCCCTACGCGGAGCTCGGCCTTCGGCCTCGCCGGGGGGCAAAAGTTACTTGGAAGGAAGAGAGTGGTTTCTGCTCGGTAAGGGGACGCTTCGGGCTTCGCCCTACGCGGAGCTCGGCAAGGGACGCTTCGGGCTTCGCCCTACGCGGAGCTCGGCCTACGGCCACGCAAATGTTACTTGGAAGGTGGGGAGTTGTTTCTGCTCGGTAAGGGGACGCTTCGGGCTTCGCCCTACGCGGAGCTCGGCCTTCGGCCTCGCAAAATTTACTTGGAGGGCGGGGAGTTGTTTCTGCTCGGTAAGGGGACGCTTCGGGCTTCGCCCTACGCGGAGCTAGGCCTTCGGCCTCGCAAAATTTACTTGGAAGGTGGGGAGTTGTTTCTGTTCGTTAAGAGGACGCTTCGGGCTTCGCCCTACGCGGAGATCGGGCTACGGCCTCCCAAAAGTTACTTGGAGGGTGGGGAGTTGTTTCTGTTCGGCAAGGGGACGCTTCGGGCTTCGCCCTACGCGGAGCTCGGCCTTCGGCCTCGCCGGGGGGCAAAAGTTGCTTGGAAGGAAGAGAGTGGTTTCTGCTCGGTAAGGGGACGCTTCGGGCTTCGCCCTACGCGGAGCTCGGCCTTCGGCCTCGCCGGGGGGCAAAAGTTGCTTGGAAGGAAGAGAGTGGTTTCGGCTCGGTAAGGGGACGCTACCAAAGGCTGAAAAATGCCCCTGCCTTTCGAATTATGAACAAAGTTATGCAAATTGTGTACAGCTAGCAACGTTTGGCTTTTGAAAACTTTCTTTAAGTTTCTGGCATACGGGCATTTCGAGCGTTGCTTGCTTTAAAAATAAAAAATAACCTCCTTTAAATGAGCAAACTCTTTTCGAATAAATGTTTTTCACAGAGTTTTGAACTTGAAACTTTCGGGCGGTGCTTGATATAATCAGTGGATGGCTTGCACGAATTATTTGCACAGCGAACAATCCGGATAATGTTTATTTAGTTGCGGCGCCTACAACACGAAAACAAAGCAGTCTCGCGGGCCGCGCGCGGCCCGCGCACCATGCAACACCTAGTAGGTATATATAGCTCGATTACCACTGACTCACTCACTGACTGACTCACTGATTGACACGCCCGTTTAGTCTGAAGGAGTTCCCGGAGGTGAAAGTGATGTAGGGGGGAGTTGTATAGTTTAGTGATTGGACCAGAGGAAAACTATAGGGAAGTGAAAAAAACAAAATGGCGGCGGGTCACGTGATGCCATCTCCGCCATTTTCCAACCGATTTCGTTCAAATTTGGAACACGCGTCACATGGTCGACCTACTTTGTGATGAAATTGAAAAACAAAAGAAAAACAAAATGGCGGCGGAAATATAGCCGATAGAAAATTTGGACATTTCAGACCAAACTTTGACGAATTAGCTGGCCTAGCACGAGCGCATGAGGAATATCCAACCAATTCCACTTCGTAGCACATATGATGCAGTATACCAGAAAATTGTCATTTTTGGGAAAAACAAAATGGCGGACGAGCAGTAAACCATAATATTTTTTCCATATATTTTCCTATACGAAACGAAAGGATTACTGGCGTGCGGTAAATATCTATCAGTAACTATAGCGAGGCCGAAGGCCGAGCACCCTCCCGCGAGGCCGAAGGCCGAGCTCCGCGTAGGGCGAAGCCCGAAGCGATAGAACACCGCGAGGCCGTAGGCCGAGCTCCGCGTAGGGCGAAGCCCGAAGCGTCCCCTTGTCAAGCAGAAACAACTCACCACCTTCCAAGTAACTTTTGCGAGGCCGAAGGCCGAGCCGGCCTGCGAGGCCATAGGCCGAGCTCCGCGTAGGGCGAAGCCCGAAGCGTCTCCTTGCTAAGCAGAAACAACTCCCCACCTTCCAAGTAATTTTTGCGAGGCCGAAGGCCGAGCCGGCCTGCGAGGCCATAGGCCGAGCTCCGCGTAGGGCGAAGCCCGAAGCGTCCCCTTGTCAAGCAGAAACAACTCCCCACCTTCCAAGTAACTTTTGCGAGGCCGAAGGCCGAGCCGGCCTGCGAGGCCATAGGCCGAGCTCCGCGTAGGGCGAAGCCCGAAGCGTCCCCTTGCCAAGCAGAAACAACTCCCCACCTTCCAAGTAATTTTTGCAAGGCCGAAGGCCGAGCCGGCCTGCGAGGCCATAGGCCGAGCTCCGCGTAGGGCGAAGCCCGAAGCGTCCCCTTGCCAAGCAGAAACAACTCCCCACCTCCCAAGTAACTTTTGCGAGGCCGCAGGCCGAGCCGGCCTGCGAGGCCATAGGCCGAGCTCCGCGTAGGGCGAAGCCCGAAGCGTCCCCACGCTACCAAAGAAAAAGATGCCCTTGCCTTTGGAATTATGAACAAAGTTATGGAAATTGTGTACAGCTAGCAACGTTTGGCTTTTGAAAACATTTTTTAAGTTTCTGGCATACGGGCATTTCGAGCGTTGCTTGATTTAAAAATCACAACAATAACCTACTTTAAATGAGCAAACTCTTTTCGAAATAAATGTTTTTCACAGAGTTTTGAACTTGCAACTTTCGGGCGGTGCTTGATATAATTAGTGGATGGCTTGCACGAATTATTTGCACAGCGAACAAACCGGATAATGTTTATTTAGTTGCGGCGCCTACAACACGAAAACAAAGCCGTCTCGCGGGCCGCGCGCGGCCCGCGCACCATGCAACACCTAGTTTTAATTTTATACACATATACCTAACAACCTGTAACTTCAACTATAAAAACCCGTTGTTCTGTATTTGTAATTCCTTTAGAATCCCACGGGACAGGTTTAGCCTAGTGTGGGTTTCACTGATTACTAAGTTAATGTAAAATAGTGTATAAAACATTTCATTTCAAGAAGGTCGTAAGATCGAGCCAGGTATAAATGGTTCAAACTGTCAAGAAGCTGTGTCATTATTTATATCAATAAATACTTAAATAAATACTAAGTATTTAAGTATTTATTACTAATTTGAGTGGCGTAGCAGCTTTCTTATGTCTGGTGATGTGAGAATGGCAGACTACCTCGTCCCTTCTGATCCTCCGCAGACCTTTTTTGTCCCAGGTAAAACACGTAGCCATGTACCACCACGCCCGGGGGAGCGTGCCATTGTTGTCGAGCCACGGGAACTGCGATACATCCGCGACCCGACTAGCGCCCCGAGCACTCCCCATTGTGGGCTGTAAAAGCCTACAATTCATAATCCATTCATCCATCATCTTCCTCCTCCCTGTCCAGGCCTCGAGCTACTGCTTCTACAACTATCGTAACATTTATTTATTTATTTGTTTATTCATAATAGCATTTGCACACTTACAGCTAATAACCATCGCGGTACAAATTTAATAATCAATTTAACAAAACACAACATCTACGACAGTTGTTACAATTACGATCCCCAACCCTTACCACAGCGATCGGTGTACTCCCAAGAAGGCATCTTGGATTAATGTATCAAATTTCGGTATGAGGTTCCTTTACAAGGCCCCAGTGATTTATTAAGCAAATTGGGAACAATTTCATTCGTAGCCGTAATTTGATGTTGATCCAAGGGTATGCTCATCGGGTGAATGGAGACCTTAGTGGTGTTTCCCGAAAGGGTAACATTGCTTATCTTGATACGAATCGTATACATATATACAGGGTGGCCTTGAATTCATTCGACAAAATTAAATGTTATTGTCAAGTCAAGCTCAGGTTTGCATTTGTGTGAGTGCACACAGATAGTGTAGAGTGATATTCGGCCTGAGGCGCGACGCGTCCTACGCATACAAATTTATACACAGCGGGACGCCACCCTGCCGCGCACGCACCGCACTTCACCTCTTGTACCGCTAGCAGCTTGGCGATCACTCACACAAATGTAAACCTGAGCTTACGCCTCGCGCACTGTACCTACATTAATTCTCATTCAAAAAAATCAACTGTTTAAAATTTATTAATTTGATGTGCAGCGTTACTATGCTTTGGAGTTTTTATATTTTAAGGTATTTTTGAGTCTTTGCAGCGATTTCTTTCACTGCAATTTCCCCTAAAGGTCATTTCTAAAGTGAGTGATATTCGTTTATTTATATAATAATAGAATATATAATAAGGCCAGGGATTTCGCGCTGGGCATTGGGCGGCGAATGCGAGACCTCGGTCTCGGACCTCGCTCTGAATCGTTCCTGATGCTAAGGTTGGCCATAGCCATACAGCGCGGTAACGCTGCTGGTATTATGGGCACCTTTGCATCGGGAACGAACTGAGGAGGATTATTTGAGTAGTTTTATTTTTATATTTTATAATTACTTAATTGTTTTTAATTATACCCTATTGTACTTACTGTTTATAGTAATTAAATGAAACTCGTGTACCTATTTTCACACTAAAATGCATCACAGAAAATACATACAATGTTAATTTTATCAATAATGGTCCTTAAAGACAAGGCACGGTAAAATATAAATTACACTGTTGGAAAATAACAAGAAAAACGGGAAAAACATTTTTATCCTCATTCCGAGGAAAAGGGGAAACTCTGAAAAAAAAAACTTTTTTACCAAGTTTATACGATGAAGCAATAAATTTTCTTATTCACAAACATATGTACATTATGGTTTATAGTCTACAATTAGTAGGTTAGGGTTGGGATGAATCGCGATGAGATGTCATAATAATTATCTTATGTCATATCATCGCTTGTATACTTATCGAATCCCATCTCATCTTATCTGGTGAACGAATGCGCAGAACGCCGATAGACACATTGTATAGAATAATAATTATTTTATATGCCACCCTCTATGTTGATATAAAAGTAGCTTAAGAGTAAGTGGGAAGCCACGATTATTAAATATATTAATTATAATTCCTTATCTATTGGCTTTTGAAAAGGCCGGGAAACGACAGTTGCGAAATTATTTAATAATTTTCAGTTTAATGTCTACAGTGGTTGTTTTGTGTTTGATATCACGTTAAGTTGATCAGAAAATGTTTGCGAATGACATTATTGTGAAATTGGAGAATTCACGCAGGATCTGAAGTTTGGCGCTATAGTCAAGAGTCCCTCTACAAGCTCGGGAGTGAACGTGACTGTCGAGCTGCTTCGTCCAGAGTGACGACGCTACGGCGACTCCTCTGGATGAAGAGAAGACGATATGATATTTTGAATATTCTGTAACATGACATTGGCAAATGACGAACTGTCGAGTCCATTACTAAAATAAGTGAATAATAATTCCTGACCTATTAATATTATCTCTCTAGCGGCTAATAGTTGCAGAATGTATAGAAGGTTATGTGGTATATTCGAATCCAGGTCTCACATACACAACCTATAATCAGACTACCAGACGATACGCTACTATGTTTCTTCTTCAGCAAACCGCAACCCACTCCTGGGAGGTTGTCTGGTCTACATCGAGCCAGCACCCCTCTTGATGTCATCGGCCCATCTCGCCGGGTGGTCTGCCCACACTTCTTCTACTCGTCCGGGATCTCCACATTAGAACACACTTACTCTACCGATCAGTTTCTATGTTTCGCTACTATGTTTATATACGAGTAAATACTAGTCCTTAATAATGAGGGGCAAGACTTACACAAATAATAATACTTACAGAAATAAAATAAATTGGATACAGTCATGTAAAGCTGTTGGGACGCTACAAGGTTTCTTTGATCTATTTCAAATAATTAATTTGAATCTCCCACACAGGTTTTGGAATCTAAATTCGTTAACGATGTTAAAGGAATTGCGACAACCTTTGTTGTTCAGAATGTACCTGCATTATCATCGTTTGTAATTTACCTCATTCATTATTGATAATCGTTATTTATATGGGATAATTTATCTCTGTTCTCATGTCCAAGACAGAATCAATGTCATCTCATAATTGCATGTCTTTATTGCAAGCAAGTACGTTGTGTAAATTTTTGTACGTCAAGATTTTTTTGTATTTAAATGACAATGCCAGATTCTGCCCCACCATCAACCGCAAGTTGTACAAGATAACGAATAAATGTAAAAATATCTGCGTTTTTTATAAAAATATTTAAAAAAAGTTTTATACATCTAGCGAGTCGACAAAAACAGCCTAATTAAGAATTTAGAAAATAGTAAGAAATCGAAGCGAATTATTCGTTGTTTTTGTTATTCTTCTATAGGAGTTGCAAGAGTAGTAGAAAATGATACTGATTATGATTATGCAATATGAAACCTGTAATAAGTCTCCAACAAAATGATAGGTACAGCTTAAATGGTCACGTAGTTTTGTAGGTGGGGCAAAGCTCCATTGAAATGTGGCAATGTCTTTTACACCACTTTGCGAGGGGAATGTGCCAACTCTGAGGAGAATAACCTGAAAACAAAACTTTCACCAGCATGTCTTTTAAATTAATTACAATTAAATTACTTAATACTTTGGTAATTACATAATTCCTATTCTAATCTTTGGCTAACCCACAAGCAATAAATGCAACGGGTCTCTTACATTAGTATATATCTACAAATCCGAGTCCACTGGTATTCAAATACAAATTAGAAGCCATTAATTGGTCCCGAAATTAAATTGAAATGATTTCGGGGACTTTCTGTAAATTGAGGGTAATAAATTGGTGCAATTGGCAAGCTGGTCACGGAATAACGAAATTATCACTCTCATAGCGGAGGCCAATTCTGTCAGGCGTCTTGGAGGGAATGCCAAGGGTAACATGGAGTAGGGACTCGAAGTCAGCGGTTTCAGAACAGTGTGACAGGATTAAACTTGTGTGACAAAGTCAAAGGGGCTTTATTGTAATCGATTACAAAAAAAAGATCTTTAGACAACAGGAGTGAATGCAGGAGGAAACACTCTTTTCTAAAGAACTTGCGTATGGCCGTTTATGTCGCATTTTCTGGCATATTTGTATGAAAATGCAAGAAAACCAAAACCTATAGGGTACTTCCCGTTGACCTAGAATCATGAACTTTGGCAAGAACTAGGTCTTACAGCACAAGTAACGGAAGAAATCCGAAAACTGTGATTTTGAAATTACATCTCTGCAAAAAAAATCTTATTAAAAACTCATATTTGCAGATGATGAACTAATCAGGATTATATCGATGTATGGACATAAAATTTTGATAATGGTAAAGATAAGTTGGTTTCTAAATATAGTTTATCTTTTCGTTAGAGCAAAGTTATTTATAGGTATTTTCAGTTTTTCTACGAAGGCTACGGGCGCTAACTACTAAAATTAAACGTCTGAAAAAAATATATAGCAATCTTGGGGTGTCTATTTAGAGACTGATGAATACCGATACACGATTGGACAAACTTCGCTCGACAGAAAAAAATCGCAAACATACCCCTTCCATGTCTTCGAAAATGAAAATTATATCTAAACCGAAATAGTTATTCATACAAAATATATATCAAAATTCATAAAAATACGAATATTGAGGCACTGCGCCGTGCTCTTCACTCTGCTGCTGCAGGGCATCTTCTGTCTCACTCTTGCTTTTGACAACCATACTTTGCAATGCACGGAAGCCTCGACTTGGCCGTTTTTATTTAATATTAATATTCCGCTAAATTCGTGGCCCGATATCAAAAGTAAATTGTAAATCCCCTTCATTTTACACGGAAGAAACGACAAGGTAAAACCGAAATTGTTTTCACAAATTGTTTGCATTGCTCTAGGAGCAGCGGAAAATTTGTTTCCCGCCCCATTTAAACGGCACTCGTCGCAAACATTGTTTGCTAAGGTGTTTGCTGTTTTTGATTTGAAACAAGACACTTTTAATGACTTTCTGAAAGTTAAGTAAATAAAGTGAGTTTTTGCTTGGTAATTATTCTTGTTTTATAGAGAAAGGAAAACTTAGTTATTGAACTTCATATTGAATTTTTTTATGTAAGTAGGTAATTATTTCAATGTTTTTTTCATTATAAGAAGTCAATCATACAAATAAACTAATAATTATATCTAAACTAAAAGTAACCCTGTCTAAAAAGCTTAATATATAATTATATAAAAAAATTAAAATTATATATAAAATACTTGCGCCAGGTCCCCTACAATAGGCAGCGTGCCCAAAAGGCTGGCAGCGTTGCCCCGATGTATGGCGAGGCTAACGCGCTGGGCGAAGTAGCTGCCAGCCTTTTGGTCACAAAGTACTTACTTACTTATATCTTTTTTAGACATAATTATTAAGGTTAAAAAAGCATAGGGTCAATAACTGAAAACTAAATTATATACATTTAGGTAAGTACCTACTTGTAAAATTAAGGTTAAGTTGAAATCGGTTGGCAACTAAAATCATTATCGGCATTTGAAAATCGGGAACCATAGGACCAAACTAAGTTCAGCCTCCTTCCCATGAAGTCTTATAGGAGAATTACTTCAATAATACTTTGTAATTTAGTACCATGACGACCTTAAAGTAAGCTTATAAAGGGCGTCTTGGTACGAAATAATAAAGTATTATTGAAGTACTGCTATTTTGTTCATGGTAAGGGGCAGATGTATTTTCGGCATGTCACTTGAGTTGATCTAGCAATATTTATTTCAACGTACGCGAACGAACCACGCGGCCGGAGCGAATAATCTAGGTACGGTGGAACACAGAGAAAGGTGTACAGGAGAGATTTTAAGGTTGAGATTTTCTCGAAAACTACTTGACATATTGCAAAAATTCTTGCACTGTTTGATAGATAAAATTGAAAACTATGTAACTGTAAAAGAATTATTAAATTCGGTCCAGTAGTTTTTGAGAAAATCTCAACCTTATTGAGGCCCCCTGTATACTTATCTCTGTCTTCGACTGTACCTTTTTTGGTTTCATCCTTCGAATTAATTTATTATTATCTACAAATTCTACATTTTATTTGAACTACAAGTTTCCACCAAACTTCTTTTCCGGTTCCCTCTCTACCGCAATGTTTACCGGAAAACAAAATTGCTCGCTGTTAATCTCAGGGCGACCGGCAAATTGTCTGTTTTGTTACGGTAATTTGATTTGTTTCCTTTATTTATTGTTACCGGTACTGTTTTCGGTCTTTGAATAATGATTTCCGCTCTGTTACCGATCGGAAAAAAATATCCAGGACGTAAAATAAACAGGGCGTATAAGGGATAAAAAGGAAAGTGGGGTGGGTAATCGGTTGTGTTTTGTTTTTAAAGTCTGAGTGGGTTCGGTTGATTTAATTTATTAAACCGTACCTAGCCAAATGGTTTTGACGTTCGTTAATGCTAGTTTAATAGAAAGATAACTGTATGGATCTGATGTTTATCCCATATATTTTTTTATTTCTACTTGCGATAACGAAATTTAAGGTTGAGTGAGGATATCAGCATCTGGACAAACTTCTCAAGTTTTAAGATGCCGGTGAAATAATGTATTATTAGAATAGTAATGTTTTAAATAAATAAATAAATGAGGCCACTTCAGTCCCTATTTCATAAAACTTACGTATTTTGTCAGCGACAGACGACAATTGAACGTTTTATAAAACATAATTTGGCTAATAATCGGAAAAGCGCACAGAGAGTAACCCTGCTGCAGGGCTACTCTCACATCTTATAGCGATCCAGTTTAGGTTCCTAAACTGAATCGAATCGCTATTTGCTACAATGACGTTTGTCAAATTGCACAATTCGAGATTTAGCGTTTCATAAAACTTTACAAGTGACAATGTAAATCCCACAATTCTCGGACGGTTTTCCGACAACTTTACAAATATGTCGAATTGTCACAATTTCTTGTCAAGCGGCGGAGAATGACAAATGTTAAATTCTATGTAATTGAAAATAAAATGTAGTATGATGATTATTTAGAAGCATTGAAAAAAAAAAGC
Source organism: Tachystola acroxantha (assembly GCA_963506565.1). Taxonomy (NCBI): domain Eukaryota; kingdom Metazoa; phylum Arthropoda; class Insecta; order Lepidoptera; family Oecophoridae; genus Tachystola; species Tachystola acroxantha. The sequence continues at coordinate 2,844,138 of OY735894.1, read as the reverse complement.
TTTAATAATAAAAAATAGACTATTAGAATCATAGATAATCCTAAAAATATCGCTGGCCTATTTCTAAAGTAGGTAAATTAAAGTATTTACTTCATTGATCTCATATATACTAGATACACAGTCGGCCTTCTAAAAATGTCCGAGCGCAAAGAAGGTCCAAACGGATGAATGGACCCTCATTTACTTTATTGGACATTATTTGGACGTTAACAATGGACCCTTATTTGGACGTTTTTAAATTGTTTTAGTAAGACCTTTGTGTATCTAGTTGTTTATAGGAGATCAATGATTTACGTACACAAATACACAAACATCCTTACTTACCTAAAAATACCCTCTACTTTTCCGCTTTCACGTCTTACCCCAAAACCGGTAATTTCATTTACCCTTTGCCATTTTATCTGTCGCTTCCGGCCAAACTTGAGACTTTGTTGTTAATTAATTAATGTACTGTCTGTTCCTCGTGATAATTAATACTTATCTTTTGTCCGTGCATAGCCATTTCTATAAGTTTCTGGCTTCATGTACAGTCACGGACAGAAATGTTTACCGCTTTATGGTTTAAAAGTATTTGCTCTCCTACATCTGTTTCGGTTGATTTCATTTTTGTGATTTTATTTTATTAATGTACTCGGCAGTTCGTCATATGCATTACAGAGTATAACAAAATCTTCATATTATGTGATGTCTTTCTTCTTTCCTCCAGAGGAGTCACCGGAGTGTTGTCACCCTGGACGAAGGATCTCATCGTTTTCATTTCTTCATCCAGAGGAGTCGCAGAAGCCTGTTCAACTCTGACCGAAGCAGCTCAGCAGTCACGTTCACTCCCGAGGTTTGTAGTGGTACTCTTGCATCTAGCTCGAAACTGTAGCTCTGTCATATAATTAAACGGGTGAGAGATTTTTATTCAGTTTTTTGTTTGTTTAAAATTTGATTTCATAGAGAGTTTTCTTAGCTATGTTTCACAAGAATCAGAAGATCATCACCTCTTTTCTACATATCTGTCCCAATGAATTTCCCTCGTTTTACTCTAATTTACACGTACATTTACCGAAAACGTTGAAGGACAATATAGCGAGGAAACCTGGAATGCCTTAATCATCATTATCATCAGCCCGTATCACTCCACTGTTGGACGTAGGCCTCTCCCAAATCACGTCATTCTTGATTCTCGGCCTTTTGCATCCAGTCTGTGCCAGCCTCCTTGCGAAGACTTAAAACAATAAACAATCTACGGCATGTCTAATCTACTATCCACACTGGGCCCGCGTGGGAGGTCATGGACAGAGCTCCCTCGAAACGACGGAAGGTTTGTGCACCAAAAGAGGCGATATAAAAATACTGATTATTGGATACATTCTTGAATAATGTAGATCTTTTTGTTCAGATTCAAGGCCTTACATTTCACGTGACAGAGGGCGTGTTCCCACTGTTGTGAATTGCAAATTTGCAATCAGACCACGATACAATGCCTGATACAAACGCACAAGGCGATAAATAAAGATTACTGTGACACTTCCTAACCGAAATGTCCCTTCGTGTTGGGCCAGGAATCAGGCGGCTGGAGATTTGTGCAGAAGTGTTTTTCGATAGACACAAAAAGTTTTCGATTCAAAGCTTTGTGTTGTTAATATGAATGTAAATATTATTCTGATTCAGGATGTCTATTCGATTGTTTCCCATGGGATCGAAATGACAATGCCAGATTCTGCCCCACCATCAACCGCAAGTTGTACAAGATAACGAATAAATGTAAAAATATCTCCGTTTTTTATTAAAATTATTGGTTTAAAATAAAGTTTTGTACAAGTTGCGATTCGAAAAAAAACAGCTTAATTAAGAATTCAGAAAATGGTAAGAAATCAAAGCGATTTATTCATTGTTTTTGTTGTCTTCTATAGGAGTTGCGAGAGTAGTAGAAAATGATACTGATTATGATTATGCAATATGAAACCTGTAAATAAGTCCCCAACAAAATGATAGGTACAGCTTAAATGGTCACGTAGTTTTGTAGGGGGCAAAGCTCCATTGAAATGTGGCAATGTCATTTATTCTATCGATAAGCACTGGCTCGAATTATTCGTGGGGCTCAGGTTATTGCCACTTCCCATGTCATTTCGGGTCGGCTCCCTTAGTCTGTTTTCGCCAGGACGCATGTCCTGGGTCGTTTCAGTTGTCACCTGAACTGCTTCCAGGTCACTTTTCAGGTTTTTCACGTACAAAATAACTGGCAACAGTTGACTGTTTGTGTATGTCTATAACATTGCTCCTCGGTCTAAGTGAGAGTGTAGAATCTACAGTGTAGTGTAGTAGAATACAGAAGATATTCCTGTCATAACAGACCTGGCCTTACTCTTAAGTAGTTTCGGTTCAAGATATCTTGTGAAAAGGTTTTCTCAAATTTTAATTATGAAATAAATACCGCACCTCGCTAACTGAGCAACATATTAGTGACTTGTTGTTACTTTCAACATCTGATTTGACACCTAATATAAGAAAACTAATATGAGAAAGCATTTGACTCTATCGAAACCTGGGCTGTTCTGCAGTCCTTGCAGCGATGCCAAGTAGACTGGCGGTACATCGAGGTGCTGAGATGCCTGTATGACGCCGCCACTATGACCGTCCAAATCCAGAACCAGCAAACAAGATCTATCCAGTTGCGTAGAGGTGTGAGACAAGGAGATGTTATATCACCGAAACTCTTCACAAACGCGCTGGAAGATGTCTTCAAAACACTGGACTGGAATGGACGTGGCATCAATGTAAATGGCGAGTACATTTCACACCTTCGGTTTGCCGATGATATAGTGGTCATGGCTGAGTCGCTGCAGGATCTGCAGGCAATGCTGGATAGCCTTAATGCTGCTTCTCGCCGTGTCGGGCTCGGGATGAATTTGGATAAGACCAAGATCATGTTCAATGATCTGGTCGTCCCGGAACCAGTAGTAGTCGATGCCACGGTCCTCGAAGTTGTTCAGAAATATGTCTACTTAGGACAAACTCTACAGCTGGGTAGGAACAACTTCGAGAAAGAGAGTGACAGGAGAATTCAGCTGGGCTGGGCAGCGTTTGGGAAGCTACGTCATATCTTCTCGTCTTCAATACCACAATGCCTAAAAACTAAGGTCTTCAACCAGTGCGTCCTGCCAGTGATGACCTACGGAGCCGAAACGTGGACATTGACGGTGAGACTGGCCCACAGGTTCAAGGTCGCTCAGCGAGCTATGGAAAGAGCTATGCTTGGAATTTCTCTGTTAGATAGAATAAGAAACGAGTATATCCGCCAGAAGACAAAAGTGGTTGACATTGTTCATAGAATCAGTAAACTGAAGTGGCAGTGGGCTGGTCACATCTGTCGTAGAACCGATAACCGATGGGGTAGACGAGTTCTCGAATGGAGGCCACGAACGGGTAAACGTAGTGTGGGACGCCCCCCGACCAGATGGAGGGATGACCTTCGCAAAATGGCTGGCAGGGACTGGATGCAGAGGGCCGAGAGTAGGGTTGATTGGCGCGCTTTGGGAGAGGCCTACGTCCAGCAGTGGACTGATACGGGCTGATGATGATGATGATGATAAGAAAACTATTACAACAGCTAAAGCAATATCAGAAAGCACATTAATTGTTTGTACCTACCTCAGTTTTTATTTAATTAGATTTTGATTTAGGATGCATAATCAAACATTCAATTTTGTTATTTGGCACAGGATTCTCTTCAAAATTCAAATTCAAAATTTATTTATTGCGCCAGTTGTAGGTACAACTTTACAAAAAAAAATACAAAAAAATTATTTTGGAAAACTAGAAACTTAGTACAGCGCAGTAACAACTTATTTGGACTTGAGTATTTATTACACAAAGAAAGGCTGAAAACTGTGCAGATGGAATTCTAGTATCCGCGATAGGTTTCCCTGTGCTGCGGCTACCAGTGACTCCCGGTTACACCAGTGCGTATGTACAAGCCAGTGTTTTTGGACTTTGTTTTATTACTTATTTTAATAAACAACACTTACATTTCTTTATATTTTATTATTATTATTATTATTGGACAAGGCCCAAAAGTAACTAAAATAATAAGCGTCAGTGGCCCGCCAAAAGGTCTGAAACGTCCGTTTAGCCCGACTGTTAAAAAGGTTGAGCAGCATTGGTCTATAATAATTGTCAACACCGCCTCATCAACTATTTCCGCTAATTTCATGTCCCAATTTCGGGATGAAATTGCTCCCTTTCTATTGTTATCATTACGTAGCAAGTTCGTCGGCCGTTTACGCTTAATAAGGGCCGATAAATATGCCAGAAAAAAGGCGAACAACCATGTTTATTCGGAAAAGTATCCCAGTTAATGCAAAGAAAGAAGTGTATTTCGCCGAAATGGAATGGAGGTAGCGTTTTATATGTACTTAGTTTGTAATTTGTTTTGATATTGGGGTTTTGTAGGAGCTTGCAACGATGAATATGACTTAGTATTTGTGTAAATATTTTTACCAAGACAATATAGACTGTAAAAGTCGCAAGTATTATGGAAAATATTTTTTGTTCTGTAAAAAATATTTTCCTCGTTCCCACAGGTTATCTATTAAACATATTGTTATTTTATCTTTCACGCCTATTGTTTTGTAACTACTGTGTGGTAATATGTTATTTGCCTTACCTTATGTATAATTCTCATGTTATGTAAACTTGATACGCTGTTGACTACCCTACTTTAAATTTTTTTTATCAATTAGTATAAATCAAATCTCCATTACAAAATGATGTCGGATTGTCCATTTTGTTCCACCCTGTATAACAGCAACATTTTAGTGGACACTTTAATTTAACAAAGGCGACTATATGAATAAAATTAGGATTAAACGACAATAAAGATGAAATCGCCATACCTATTAATATCAATACCTTAAGAGCCTTCATAGAGCCAACTAGCGCCGCCAATCTTAAAAAAATAATATCTTCCAATATAATCAATTTTATTAAAAAAGCTATCTACGAAATGTTTATTACAAATAGTTTATTACAATTAAAAATAGTATTTATCGTAATAAACATTTCGTAGATAGCTTTTTTTAATAAAATTAATTATATTGGAAGATATTATTTTTTTAAGATTGGCGGCTCTAGTTGGCTCTATGAAGGCCCTTAAGGGTGCCTTACCACCAGAGATATGCTATTGTACGTTGCTATGGATGCGTTTGATATCCACCAATCATATTCATTCAGCCAGTGCTATGCTATGTGGACCAATGAATATGATTGGTGGATATCAAACGCATCCAAGCAGCATAGCATAGCACATCTCTGGTGGAAAGGAAGCCTAAGGCAGTTGTCTCACCGCCGGCGAGTAAGCGACTAACTATCCGCTATTTTCTAGCTAAAGAAACGTACAATAGATAATACATTTTGTGTAAACAAAACGCAGCGTTACTCGATCAGCGATATACTCGTATTTTATAGTAGATCGCTGAGCGAGTATCACTGCGTCTCTTTTGTTTACTCGTACACGGAATGTATTATCTATTCGTTTCTTTAGCTAGAAAATAGCCAATAGTTACTCGCTTTACTCGCCGGCGGTGTGACAACTGCATTACACATTAAGTTAAAATAATTTTCCGCGCTCTATGTATATATTTGTTTATTTTATTAATGGACTCGACAGTTCGTCATTTACCAATGTCATGTTACAGAAAATTCAATATATATAGTCTTCTATCTTCCTCCAGATGAGTCGCCGTAGCGTCGTCACCCTGGGTAGGCGCGCCTTCTTGTCTTCATCCAGGGAGTCACCGCCGCAGCGTCGTCACTCTGGACGAAGCAGCTCGACAGTCACGTTCACTCCCGAGCTTGTTGCGGGACTCTTGATAAAAGCTTAAACTTCAGCTCTTGGTCAAATTATCCAATAAATTCACCTTACTGTCTGTTATTCGTGAACATTTTCTGATTTATTTAACGTGATATTAAATGTATATTCTGTATGGAGACAGGTCTCAGTCCTTGTTGTCACTTCACTCTCATACGTCAAAAAGAGACATCTGTTTCTCGAAAATTCTAACAATGAGTGGCAGAGAGAGATGCTATATATAAAAAATTCCAGCGGTTTGCGATGCGTAGAGTCTACAATGTAAATATGGTTCACTCTATAAGTTGTTCCTTCCTGCATACTTTTACAGCTTGCTCTAGATATTTCAAAGAGGCAATCTAGGCTTTCATTGGTAACAATGGGCTTTCAAGGGGCCCAGGCAAGGCTGTATATCAAAGGTCAGTAGAACACTACAAAATGAATAGATGTAAAATGAAAGAGCTTTTCTAAATCTAATACCTACTACATTTATAAATCAGATGAACAATTTATCATCATTTTTTAAATATCTGTGAGAAAATACAATACAATATTTTTTACAAAATTAAATATACTTACTTACATTTGCAAGATATTTAAGTACTTACAGTGCGCGAGGCGTAAGCTCAGGTTTACATTTGTGTGAGTGATTGCCAAGCTGCTAGCGGTACAAGAGGTGAAGTGCGGTGCGTGCGCGGCAGGGTGGCGTCCCGCTGGGGACGCGCCGCGCCTCAGGCCGAATATCACTCTACACTATCTGTGTGCACTCACACAAATGCAAACCTGAGCTTACGCCTCGCGCACTGTACCTATTAGCAAAAATTAAGGGAACCTCGATTGCTGAGAATATTATATTCTACAGCTTTTAATCGGTAGACAATTTATTTTCTTAAAAGAGTTCCAGTTCTATGTTTAAGTTTGTTTATCCTAAATCTATAAAACATGTCCTAAAAATTGTTACCAAAATGAGTAGGTAGGTAGGCAAGTAACATCAGATCAATGGCAACTTGCAGTGCGATTTAAACTCTTACGACTTAGATAATAAGAACGGCCAAAGTGTTACACTTGATCTGCTGTTAGCTGTACCTATTGTACCTATAACAGGAAATCTAGATTTGTTATAATTCAAACATCTTTATTGAAATCGTAATATTAGTAAGTATTCATATTATTAGCATTGTTTCAATTCATTTTATCAACATCATCAGTCTATTTATATTGCACCACTGCTCGGGCACAGACCTTCCCTTACATCGAGGGAGCTGGGGACATGATCCACCACACCCACTGCGGATTGGCGGATATCACGTGCCTTAGAATTTTGCATGTTTCATCACGATGTTTTCCTTCACAATTTTGAGAGCACTCGGTAAATGTACGTAAGTTTTTCCGTCCAAAAAACTCCTTGGTACATGGCTGCCCTGGCTGGGAATCGAACCTGAGACCTCCGGATCGCAAGTCCATTGATCGAAATACTGAGCCACCGAGCTCTTTTATCAACTCAACGAATAAAATAAGAACGTTGATTTTAAGCCGACTCCGGACAGTATAAGATAAAGAAAAAAATAACACTTAGGTATCATTACATTGCACTACACAATCTAGATACTTACTTATAGAAATATCAATAATACTCATATTAATTTAATGAACTTTTGAAATAATTTCCACATCACAAATATTAAAAATTAATCGCGTTATAAAATAAATAAGTTTACAAATAAATATGAAAACAATAATAACAATTATAACTACGGGAACTATAATGTCTAACATGAAATATTCAGCGGCGGCCATGTTTGCTGCGGGCGCGCGCATGTGCCGTGCCGTGCCGCGCCGCATCGCGCGCTCCACGCAGTCCGCGGCGCGGCGCAGCGCGCTCTGCGGCTGGTCGCGCAGCAACCGGCTCAGCCGTAACACGTTGCTGCGGTAACTGCAAGAAGACACAGAGAAGTATATAGTATTCTACAAATAAATAAAACCGGTCAAGTGTGAGTCGGACTCGCGCACCGAGGCTTCCATGCAACGCAACTTACTAACCCCGTAACTATGCTCTAACGAAAAGAAAAAAAAAATAGATGTAATTTCAAAGCTGTTTTCGGATTTTTTCCCTTTACATGTGCTGTATGTAAGACCTAGCTTCTTGCCAAATTTCATAATTCTAGGGCAACGGGAAGTTTTTCACGGTTGCATGAGATAGCAGTATTTGGTATTAATTTCAACTTTATCCGTTTCTGAGATATAGGTCTTCACAGACAGACAAACGGACAGATAGACGGACAACAAAGTGATCCTATAAGGGTTCCTTTTTTTTCTTTTGAAGTACGGAACCCTAAAAAAAGAATTTGAATGATACTCGTATGTACTCGAAACTAAATTTAATTAGTAAGAGAATATTATAGTGGACAAGGTATTTATAATATTATAAAACAATATTAATTTTTTTATTATTTTTATCAAATAAATAATTTTAAAATTTATTTATTTAGATTTATTTTATGAATATTAATTTTATTGTTATTATGTATCTCTCTAGGTTTCACGGGTTTAAGAAAACCCGGTCCTTTGAAAGGCTTGCACGGAGACATAGGTCCAACGCGTAGAGGCCCCTTAGAGAACTTTAATTTAAAGAGATATGTGATGCACCTAGCGGGACCCGTCTCTGAGCGCATCTGACTGCACTCAATGACAGACCCCGTCAGGTGCATAAACTATTGCAGTGATTGGAAATTACAACTTAATTGGGGCTATTGGTTTGGGGTGTTGGTGGGTCAGTCAGTCTGGTCTATAGAGCGAGACGTCGGACACCTGCCATGATCACATTGTCTCGAAGTTATGAAAAAATTGGCAGGCGGTGACTCGCCCCTCACTAGATGGGCCCTCAACATGGTCGTCAGAAAGACAACTGAGAGCAACACCGGTGTGAGCGGCTAATTATTGTTATTATTATTAATATAAATTAATTTACAATCGGTCAAGTAGTTTTTAAGATTACAATTTTCAGCCTTATTGACACGTCCCGTTTATACTTTTCTCTGTTTTCTTTTCTTTAATTGACATTTACGAGTACAATTAGGTGACGAACTGCGAACAAACTGATGGGACACCTGCCCTGCCCCCCTACCCTAACATGGTAACCAACATTGATTAGATATCCACGTGCATTGCGAGTATTGAGACAATTATTGATAGAAATTGATATTACGATCTTAATCCTGCAGTCGTGAATAGACATACCAAAGTACATACTAACCTTTCATTGACAATAACGGTATTGATCGCATTGAGAAGCTGTTCCTCTGTCATAGACAGCATATCTAGTTGTACTCCGATATTCAGATACTCGATTTTCTCTGCATTGTACCACTGATCAAACAATGCGGGAATACAAATTACTGGTACTCCCGCTGATATCGCTTCATCTATTGACTGAAGTCCTCCTTGTGTTATAAATAACTTGATTTTTGGATGTTCTGTAAATTAATCTGCAGATTAAATTAAAAATATTTCGCTATTATAGTCAACTCACCCAAGTACTGGGTGAATCGACCACTAACAATTTTAAAAGATGACATCTTACTCATAGGTGAGTATTTTGGAGGGTGAGTTGCCACATAAGCCATTTACATACCCGGAGATAAAATCTGGTACGTCTAATACTTTTTTTGTTAAGTACAGTTATTGTACTGTGACGGTGGATACTCAGTCAAGGCCAACCTAGAGCAATACAAGAGTATATGATAAAATCCATATCCAGGTTATATAGGTAACTTACTCAAGAGATCAGACTGTGGAAACCATTTGTCTATTTTAATATTTCTCGATTGTCCAGGTAGTTCGTCCTTGTCCCACTTCCATAAAACGTTGTAAGAAAGTTTAGAGAATACATTTACTAACGTTTGTATTACTTCGGGCATCAAATATGAGGGGTTTAAAGTGGAACCAAAACTTATGTATATGACACCGTGCCTGGAGTTATCTAAATAAGACACTAATTCCTGAAATAATTTATATTTGATTTAAAAGTAAAAAAATAATGATGGTAATTCTTTTAACTTGAGAACTACAATAATTCATAAGTATTTAACGAGGTTTTCACAGGTTTTTCAATATTGACAAGACGAAGATATCTCTGACATGTGCGTCTAGGCTATGAAGTTTATACTTTCTTTGAAATTATTCCAAAATTTATCTCAATTTATTTCCATGGACTCGTTAATGTGATCAATCACTTTTAAGACTACAATACAAATATACATATTTACTAAAGTTAGTAAAGATATTATGACAACGAAGATCAGATTTTCTACTACTCTACACAATACACAAGATGATACAAACCTCTGGTAATTTCTTCTCCGGTATTTGGTGCATTCCCCAGATATGAACAAGACTTGGAGTTGTCGGATAATTTCCTTCGAAAATTGGATGAGAATTTATTAGAATGGTGTTGACACTGCTCAGCAATTCAGTTATTGCTGGGGTTTCAGGTCCCAGTAGTCCTTGAATTATTTCATTTTCAAAGTTTTCGTGACGAGTCAAAAGTTTTTTGCTCAAATAATAATTATATATTTCTGCCACTTTCTCCCACAGAGAATTAATATTCATTTTTTCTGAATACGCCGTTGGATATAGCAGTGGATGGTCTGCGACTCCAACTATTCTATTGATACTCACATCACGGCCTATAGAGCTCACTTGAATTACAGGCACTTTGAATACATGCGACAAAGCCAACGTCGGTCTTGAAATTGCATCTACTAACATTATGTCAAAATCAACAGTTTTATTAGTAATTAATTTGTGAATTTCATGATTTTGCAAATTAATTTTAAACAGACTTAATGCATTCTCGTATATTATTTGAGTTTGTGTCCGTTGATTGTTTTTTCTTCCAATCTGCGCAACAACCCCTTGTAAGATTTCTCTTGAATTAGACACATTAATTTCTATTAGATTATCCGGTGTTTGACCTTTTGGAAAAACAGGTTTTGTCGTCGCGACAACCACTTCATGTCCTCTGTGAAGCAGCTCCTGTGTCAAAGGACGGAAAAGCACTTGATGACTTAGAGCTGGACTTGGGTATACTGCCAATATTCTAGCGGCACTATTACTTCCTAATATATTCACAACGAAATACAACAATAAATATGGCGTTTTATACATGATTGAATTAAACTAAATTGTAATAAATATGAAATTACAGAATCGTTAAACGTTGTGTTCCAAGTAAGGCATTGAATTCTGACTTAAGGCGCTGACATGAGCCAACTAGCGCCGCCAATCTTTAAAAAATCATATTTTCCAATATAATCAATTTTATTAAAAAAGCTATGTTCACATTGTTTATTGCTATAAATATTATTTTTTAAATGCTTATTTGTAACGTGATGCAATGTAGGTAAGCATTTAAAAAATAATATTTATAGCAATAAACAATGTGAACATAGCTTTCTTAATAAAATTGATTATATTGGAAAATATGATTTTTTAAAGATTGGCGGCGCTAGTTGGCTCTAGGAAGGCTCTTAAAGGGATATCATATCATATAACAGTCTGTTATAGTTTAAAAAACCTCATTTTTGGAGAAAAATCAAAGGAGCTGGAATTAGGTCGGGCATGTACTATGGGTATCCACAGCTCTATCCTTACCGCCAATAACTTTAAAAAATGACGCATTCAATCTCTAAACTATGTTTCATTTCATGGACCATCCAACAGGCTTTAACGCTGCGTACGCAACGATAATTACCGTTGGCCGCTGCATGTGACGTTTATCCCAGTGCAGTCTTATGACTCCGTCCAAACCAAATCAGTGATCGCCAACGAACGATCTTCGACGATGGTTTCCACTTTAGACACAACAGTTTAGATAGCATATTAATTTATCTGTGATAGAAATTATAGCAAACTAATCAGCAATTTCTTTATACATGGATTCGAAGGACCCCATATAGGTACATTAAATAAATTTTGGATTAACTGATTTATGAGTTCATGAGTAATTTTTCTTCTTCTTCATATAATAATTAACAACAGTCGCCTTAACATGTCATTATTGCTTTACATATATTTCCTTTGTCCTTGGTGTGGCTTTGTTTACTTGTAAAAATCATTTATTTGTACAAATGTAATTTTGTACTTGTACCAATAATTAAGTATGGTTATTTTATAGATAATAAGAATTTAGGACGTCCACCCTAGATGTCAGATGAAAGTCTTGTGCATAACCAGTGGCGTCATTTAAATAGGCAGAAGTCCAATGTATACCATTGTTCACATAAAAAGAAACATGACCTGTTTAATTATAAAATAACTTAACCTACTAAGAAGTATAACGATGATAATCAGAGTTACAACTAATGGAATTATAACGTCTAACATGTAATATTCTGAGGCGGCTATGTTTGCTGCGGGCGCGCGCATGTGCCGTGCCGTGCCGCGCCGCATCGCGCGCTCCACGCAGTCCGCGGCGCGGCGCAGCGCGCTCTGCGGCTGGTCGCGCAGCAACCGATTCAGCTGGAACACGTTGCTGTAACTGCAAGCAGATAGGAAGACAGAGAAGTTGTACCGTTATATTCTACAAATAAAATAGGTAACAATTAGAAAATGTAAGAGTACAATTTACTCTTTCGCGTGTTTGCTGGTATACATTTCTTTTCAGATAAGCTCGCCCGTTATGCGAATTTGTATGTATTATAATGCTATTAAAATACCGACAATGTACTATACACATTGCTAATAAAACTATAGATTGACCATAATAAGTCGCTCCATTTTCAATTAAAAATACATTATAAATATCAAATACTTATCATTAGTCTCGTTAATTTGTCTCAGTACTTTACGTGTTCTTTGTCCTTTTACGTATATTATTTATATTTGTACAATTGCATTATTATACTTATACAAATAGCCTTTACTTTTGAGCACCTTTATTTAAATCAAAAGTATTGTAGTCGCAAAAAATTCGACCGTACTTCGACGGATTAAAGTCGATATTATATTTTATATTTTCTGAGACACTAGTTTAAATATAAATTATTTTAACACACCTACTTCATATTTTAGTCACATGACAATATTATATGCATAGGGAGGAGAAAAATAAGATTACGTACCTATTAAAATGTTGAAACTAAGATGACCTCGGTAAGTCATAGTAACTAATGATTGTAGCGGTCAAACTGTGCAGATCCACCTCCAGATTACCTGTCGGGGCCGCTACTATAACAAACCTTTAGCTTAGTTGAAGATGTTGAGGAGAAAATTAGTAATGTAACACACAACATAACATACATTAGCAGTGCTATTTTTTCTTCTTGAAAATACTCAGTTTGATACCGGATAAAACAACCGAACTACTGAGACTAGACGTTAATAAGTAATCTCCTAAAATATGGTATTTACTTATGTAACATATTACGAGTTAAGTGTAATAGTCCTTTATATTAATAAGAAAACGTCATCAAACTTCTTAGGTATTATTTATTAAAACAAGCAGCACGGAGGTATATTGTAGTATTCAGTTCAACATAATTATACTAAATGATTACCATAAAATTTCATTGCAATTTCGTATTTCATACAATCATGTCGAGTATAACGTATTTATTATTAGAAGTATTCTTCATAGTGAACATATTGGAAAGAAATAACGCCGCTAGAATATTAGCAGTATATCCATCGACAGTTCAAAGTCACCAAGTGTTTTTCCGCCCTTTGACTGAAGAGCTGCTTAAAAGAGGACACGAAGTGGTCGTCCTGACTACAAAACCTGCATACCCGAAAGGACAGACACCAGAAAATCTAACAGAGATAGATTTGTCTATATCGAAGCAAATTCCAAGAAAGCATATTTCGTTAATCGGAGATAAAAAATATCTAAAAACACAAATTGAATTGTTTAACGAAGGAGTATTAAGATTATTGGAACACCAGTTGCAACATTCTGAATTTCAAGAGTTACTATGTAATAAAACTGATTACTTTGACCTGCTGTTGGTGGAAGCGGTTTATAGACCGATGTTGGCTTTATCTCATGTATTCAAAGCGCCTCTAATTCAAGTGAGTTCTCTGGGCCGTGTTATGAGTAGCAATCAAATAATTGGAGCATCAGAACATCCATTATTTTATCCTACATTAATCGCCCATAAAACTCACAACCTAACCTTATTAGACAAAATATTAGAAATATACAATGTTTGCATATTTTCCAAAATTTTGAATGATCATGAAGAATTTGAAAACGAAATAATAAAACGACTACTCGGATATGAAACTCCAGCCATAGCTGAACTTAAAAGCAGTGTTCATATGCTTCTGGTAAATGTTCATCCAATTATTGAAGGAAATCATCCTGTACCTCCAAGTCTTGTAAATATCTGGGGAATACACGAAATACCGGAGAAGAAATTACCAGAGGTCTGTAGTATATTGCCATTGCGAGTATTTTAATATATCTACCTATTATTTATAACCACGGGGTTATGACAGTACGGACAACAGCAGATCAATGGTAACACTTGAAGTACGAGTTCAACTCTTACGACGCAGATAATAAGAACGGTCCAAAGTATTACACTTAATCTGCTTTGATGTGTACATCCATTACTGAGGTCCTGATTCGAACCCCGCCGGCCATGAATCAATAACTTGTTCTCAGTTTTTCGTAAAATCTTCCATACATTTACCGTTTGCTCAAAAAACTGCGGAAGATACGTCATCCCACTGGTTATTTTTGTGTGGTTGAAGTTGATTGTTCCCCACCAGTGAAAACTTCATCGAAATCCTTACAACTGGCATTTTTTACCCGACTGCCCCAGAATGAGGATAATGTTTTTCGGGTGTATGTATGTATGCACCTAAGTATGTATATTCTTTCCTGCTATCCTGTAGCCTAAACAGCTTGATGGATTTAGGTGATTGAGGTATCGTTAGATTCGTCTTGATTACGGGAGTGTGGTATAAAAATATATCAAAAGGGGTAGTTTTTTTGTAGTCAGGTTTTTTGCTTTTTGAAATATTTTTTTTTGGTTCCAGGACTTGATTTCTTATTTTGATAACTCAAAAAATGGAGTAATTTACGTTAGTTTCGGCACCAATATAAATTCCTCAAATTTGCTGCCAGAAGCAGTACAAAAGTTAGTGACAGTGTTCTCTCAATTATCTTATAATGTCTTGTGGAAGTGGGACGAGGAAGAACTACCTGAACAATCCGAAAATATTAAAATTGGCAAATGGTTTCCGCAGTCGGATCTTTTGAGTGAGTTATTTGTTTAATCCTAAAACTATTCCGACAATTAGATTTGGCTGGCCAGAGACTTATTTATCTATATATTTATTTATATAATATACTAATTATCTGCTCCTTGATATTGCAGAACATCCGAAAATCAAACTATTTATAACACAAGGAGGAGTTCAGTCAATAGACGAAGCGTTATCAGCTGGAGTACCACTTATTTTCATACCAACAATGATAGACCAATGGTATAATGCAGATAAGTTTGTGAATCACAAGATAGGGGTGCAACTTGATATGATGTTGATGACAGAAGAACAAATATTAAACGCAATAGATACCGTTATTGGTGATGAAAGGTAAGCATTATGTACTTTGGTTATACAATTGTGTATGTATGGTAAATGGAATTTAATGGCCAGAAGAGAAACAAACAGAATCTCATCTTAGATATAACTGAGATAAAAAAGTTAGTACTTTTTATAATGAGATAAGACAAACATTCAGGGGTCAAATTATAAATTAAGTTATAATTAGGTACACATATAAGTATGCCAACAATATGGAAATCACGGGCACAGCTATCTAGTATATTAATTTATGGTCTAAAGAATTAATACTCTCCGCGTACAATACAGTTTATTGGAAGAAATCTTTGTCTGTAAATTATAAAAAAGTAAACCAAACGTGATGATCTCCTAGCCTAGTCGGCAGTGTTTCAGCCTTCTGTGCAAAGAGTCCTGGGTTTAATTATCAGTCAGAAAAGTACTTGTATTTAAATTATATATATATATATAAGCACTTTTACTGAAACACTGGGTGTATTGCATTACTACCTCATATACCAATCCTAGATTGAGTCATGAGTTCATAATCAATATTATTTATAATTTAAGATTAACATATCGTAAAAGTAAAAATGCATCATCATTTTTAATGGCTTTGCCACGCTCATCAGTTTTATAATCATCATCAATTTCAATGTGGTAGGGTAACAGCTTCTTGGGATTATACCACTTCTCTGTATGCTTGCAGTTACCGTAGCAACGTGTTCCAGCTGAATCGGTTGCTGCGCGACCAGCCGCAGAGCGCGCTGCGCCGCGCCGCGGACTGCGTGGAGCGCGCGATGCGGCTCGGCACGGCACGGCACATGCGCGCGCCCGCAGCCAACATGGCCGCCGCTGAATATTTCATGATAGACATTATAGTTCCTTTGGTTTTAATTATTGTGATTGCATTCATATTTATCTGTAAGTTTATTTATTTTATAACTTGTTTAATTTTAAACTAATAATTTATTGCAAAAAAAACTAACTACTACAAAATAATGTAAATACCATTTGTTTTTCAATTATTTTTCATTTTATTCTTGTATTTCTACCTCTACCTCTTTCACTTTACTATGCTAAATTCCATCAACAGGTGGTTGCCTGGAAGAAATCGCTTTTAGCGATAAGGCCGCCAAAATTGTACATATTGTTTTGTATTTCTGTATTGTAATTGTTTGTGTCTTTTATGTACAATAAAGTGTATTTGAATTGAATTGAATTGAAATAAAACTAACTTGATATCTAAAAAAAAAAATACTTATGAAATAAAACTATACACTAAAGAACGAACACGTCGTCGAGGTCCCCGTTCTGTGGCATGGTGCCCAGGACGCTGGCAGCATTTCCTCGCTGTATGACAATACTTAAACGCTTAACTTTAATTTTAAATATTTCTCAAATAGATATTATTTTAAGAATTCATTAAAGATACAAATAAGTTCTTGTCTTTTATTTTAACTATTTCGGGATCGACTTCAAATCAGTGATTGCAATTCATTCTATCCGTAATGTTTTCTAACTAATTCCTACAGCAATTTGTAGCCGAGTCTTATACAAAGTACGTGTTTACTTACCTGCGTACTCTGCCAAGTTTTATCTTTTAGATAACCTGCGAGTTAAGGAATTTATGACCAACTCGGTGCCAAGCGTGCCATGATAAATAAACTCACTGATTTTATCTGAATAATAACTGGACAGAGGCATTCGAAATATGGTGCTACCATTTCTCAAGATTTGATGGATCAAAGTCACGTTAACCCGATGTTAAACTAATGTCATCTAAGATTGCATAAGACGATTTATCTCAACACTTACAAACAATTTAGCGAACGAAACGAATATGACAACGATCTATTAATACGCTAACTACACTTTTGTATCATGTTAGACACTGTTCAACATTAATCTGGCTGACATTTCCCGAGGATTTAAATCTCGAATCGAACACACGAACACACTACCGTTCTTTTTCTTTTCTCATGTAAAACTAAACCAGTGACCAAACCTATTGTCAGAGTTATTCAGGCCGCCCGTAGGCCTCTGACGGAATGACAACAACCGTTGGGGCTCGGGGGGCTAGCCGGCTGGCCTTTTCTGTCCTGTCAAAGCCTGCGCGAACGAAATTTTTGTACTAATTTTCGCCAAAAATCTGACATTGACGGCTAGTAAAAATCGACGCAGCGCGCCCCCCAGATAAAAATGTCACTAACGGTCACCCATCCAGGTACTGACCGCGCCCAACGTTGCGTAACTTATACGATCGTTTTCAGCGTGTACTTGCAACTTGACTATGAGCCCCTCTACCATTATATTTGTAACATTTAAGACTAGGTACAAAGTTTTACCACACAATGCTGCCCCGGAAGGACAATTTGCATGAAATACAGAGAGAAAAGGTGTATATTTCAAGTCGAGAGAATTTTTTGCGTCTTGGAAACTTCCTTCGAATTGAGATGGTACAAACTTCCTGGATTTAAGCCAGGAACGTGAACTGAGAGGTAAAAAGGATACGTTTTTACAATGCGCCAAGTGGGTGTTGGACACAATAATATAAACTGTGAAAATTGTTTGTTTTCGTTTAAGTTTGTGAAATTAAGTATTCAGTCTGAACCTCCTCACATACCCTGGTTTTCTGCAAGTAAAATAAGTAGACAGAATATAATTACTGCACATAGATTGCGGTCCGGACATATTCCATCAAAATCGTTTGCATTCTTAATGCGCAAAGTTGATTCTCCCAACTGCGAAGATTGTGGGACCAAGGAAGACTTGCAACATATTTTGATGGAATGTGTCCGGTACGCGACTAAAAGAGAGCATGTTATCAATAGTTTAGGTTTATGCAAATTAGATGTAGGTATATTCCACGGCATTTTAGCTGAGCCAACTTCAGGCCCAGCTAAAATGCTGTTCTCGATATTTTATAAAATTTAAGTTAATTTAGAATAGGTACGATGGGATTGGCATCGTCACTTTGGGTGTACAAAAATCCCTAAACAATTATAGATTAAAAAAAAAAGTTTGTGAAATATAACTATTACTTTATTGTATACGAAAAAGAGATAACTACCTATGCAAAAAGAAGAATTAAAAGCTTATGGTGCTGCTCTAAACAAAGATTCCTTCCAGCCAGATCAACAAAAGTTAAAATGAATTTAAAAAAAAAATGACATAAATAATTAATCATTCACGGAGCATTGCGTTTTCTCGACATCAACTCTCGCGTCGCGTTCCCATTACTGCAACTCTTGTTCCGTCGACTCTCGCTGGGTACTTATCATATTTACTTTTATTTAATTAGGTACCATATCAAGTAATTTCAAATAAGCAAGCAAGAAAATTAAACAATGATGTTGAATGTTTACAAGAAATCTTCAAATTTTTTAAAATCCTGCTTTAAATAAACTTTTTTGAGTAGGTAAACTTGGAAGAATGATTTTCTAATTTAGGACAATAAAAATAATAAACCGTAATAAAATATTTCATTATTCTAATTTAAAAAAGTATAAAACTCACAATATTCGATAATTATTCATTGCTATATCAAATCATAATCCTAATTAAATTCTAGCTCTGAACAAATGTTTCAGTCTTAAGTATCTGATACTCTCATCGATCCAACTCCTCAAAGCTGATATCTTCGCGTAGACTCCAGGATACTCTGGTCTTGCACACCCCATACCCCATGAGACCACTCCGGCCAGTTTGCCATCATGAACCAATGGGCCACCACTGTCGCCCTGAAAATTAAGTTAAAGTAGAACATCAACCTTTTTTTTATTAATGGACTCGACTGTTCGTCATTTGTCAATGTCATGTTACAGAAAATTCAATATATTCAATAGTCTTTTATCTTCCTCCAGGGGAGCCGCAGTAGCGTCTTCACCCTGGGTAGCCGCGTCTTCATGTCTTCATCCAGAGGAGTCGCCGTAGCGTCATCACTCTGGACGAAGCAGCTCGACAGTCACGTTCACTCCCGAGCTTGTAGCGGGAACTCTTGATAATAGCTTGAAACTTCAGATCTTGCATAAATAATCCAATAACTTCACCGTACTGTCATTCGCGAACATTTTCTGATTAATTTACCGTGATATTAAACACAAAATAGTCCCTGTAGACATTAAAAGGAAAATTATCAAATAATTTCGCAAACCGTCATTTCCCGCCATTTTCAAGAGTACCAAAATCAACCTTATTTTTCTATTCATCCATGAGAAAGACAAATAAAGATCATGAGTTTATAAATACATAGGTATCTAAATAGTTTATAAGCAACTCCTCATTGGCACACAAATCCTGCGAAGCATCGCTAAAGATGGGAAAGAAATTTCAAAACGTAAGTATCTTTTTTTAAATGTTAATAAGCAAGAATTAAAAAAAGAGAGATTAATAAAAAACTGAAAAAGCATCATCACAGACAGAAACTAAGTAACGAACTTCGAGGAGAAGCCGTAACAACTTCAAGAACTTAAAAGGACTTAGGTTTAAGCAATATCTGATGATGATTGGAGGCATATAGTAGTAGAAATTTATAGATTTCAGAAATGGATCACTTTATAGTATAACCTATAGGTATGTGTCCAATACAAGTAATTTTGTAAACAGGGAGAAAATGTAATCGATGATACATCGATATTTATATCTGAACTGTAAATATTATTCTGTCTCAACAATAAAATACTGTATATAAGCATGTGGAAGGGTTGGGGGCGAGGCATTTGCCCAAAAGTGGGACATTACATGTGGACTAATTTTCCCTATTAAATGGACAAACTTACTTGACAAGCATCCTTGCCTCCTGTAGGAGAGCCGGCGCATAACATTCTCGGAGTAATAGAGTACATTGAAGAGTAGGCTTCACTACAAGACTCTTCGCTTACTACTGGCACTAGTACTTTTTGTAGAGTCGATGGGAAATCGCCTCCTTCCTGAAAATTAATGAATAATTCTGAATTTGGTTTATTGTTTCTTAAATACAACATTAATTGACGTACATAAATCAAAATCATTTTGAAGACGATTTGGTTTCCTTTTCCTGAATTTTTTTCATACTTATACTCATTTATTCGGCCTTAGGTACACTATGCAACAATTGGTTACGTCACGGATCATGGAACTCATATAATTATACTGTCTTTTAGTCCTTATAAATAGAAATAAAGGGATGGATATTATTGTTATGGGAATCATCATCCTCCTAGGCCTTAATCCCATCTATTTAGTGTCCTCAGTCTCCATTGTGGAAGACTTTGTGCACAAAGGGAACAGGAGTCTTATTTTTTAACGACCAAAATCCATTTCAGTTCTGACATCTCCATCCGAAATCTTAGCAGAGCCAGAAGTATTACCTTTGCTACACCATCTAAATAAAACACGTTTGCATTTCCCGAAACTAACAAATCTTCAAGGAACTTTGTTATAGAACCTTTCATCTTCGACCACATCTTCACTAACAAAACAGGAACTCACCTGAGTATGTCCCCAACCAGTAACAATGGTTTCATCGCCATCTGTAATTTCTTCGTCTTCATCGTACATGTCAATTGCAGCTACTTTATCACTGAATTCCAAAGGTTTGGACAGCCATATTACAGCTACGTCACTGTCCATTTGAGCATAATTAAAGCCAGGATGGCGAATTATCTCCCCCACTGGATAGAGATCTCCGCCGGTTGCACTGGACGATGAACCAGCCCTAATTTGGTAGTCATTGGCATTTATT
Organism: Tachystola acroxantha; assembly: GCA_963506565.1. NCBI lineage: Eukaryota > Metazoa > Arthropoda > Insecta > Lepidoptera > Oecophoridae > Tachystola > Tachystola acroxantha. The sequence continues at coordinate 2,823,007 of OY735894.1, read as the reverse complement.
CTGGAATATTAACATAGGTATCGTTTTATTCATCATCGGTCTATTGTCCTGCATCTCTGCTCGGGGCAGCTTGAGCGAGCTCGGGCCATGATTCACCATCCTTAGTGCTAGCAATATTTTAGTATCCTTTACCTGCTTGTTTTAATAAATTGGTTTATATACCCTTTAAAATATTATTGTCAAAGCGCAGATAACTTCTATTATGTTAGTGTGTATTGAAGTCGTTTAATGGACTCATGAAAAAGAAATCGTTGATAACCATTCATGATTATAAAAGATTCACTTTGTGACCTCTAAGCTTCTATTTGGTTCTTTATAAATTATTGTAGTTATATAATTTTCTTTTAAAACACATTAATACTCGTATACTTACGAAACGCAATGTGCAGCTGTTATAATTAAGTCTTTGGCCACTATAGTACCTCCGCAAGAGTGCCTTCCTCTATTTACTAAGGATATTTGATATGGTGCTTCTGTTATATCTATGTCTTCGCCACCAACTATTTTGACATTTTCTAAGGATCTTAGGGTTGGTGTTGATACTGTAACAAATATAGTTTTATGAATATGATTCCAATAAATGTGAAATTCGAAGAATTGTAGAACCTGTAATGTAAATATAGGTAGTTAAACAAAGCGGAAAGGAGAGGAGAGATGTGTTTTGAAATGTGATTGGTTATTCAAAATACATCTTATGTCGTCTCCTCTCCTCTTCGCTTTGGTCCTTAGGGAGAAAGCTGTATATTTATAGCTAAAAGAGGCTATCACTGAAATATGACTCACAATAAGAAGGTGTATAATAGAGGAATGATATAGATTAGGTGATGATGATGATGAATCATATAAATAATGATTAAATAAAGAATACACACAACTCTTAACTACACCAAAAACAGAAACAAATCGAGATAATAAGACACCAAAAATGACCATAAATAAGAATTGCTGTGAGTTTAGAGACAACTTCAAATTTAAATCCAGATCTCTATTGTATCTTCTGAATTACGAACCGACTGGAATCAAACTAGGACCACATAGTTCAGAAGGCAGAAACGTTACCGACTGCGCTATTAAGTCTTTGACTTGATAAACATATTCAAGACCAAATCAAAAGACTCACCAACAACTCCAACTATGGTCAAACCAATGAGAAATTTAAACATCTTGAAATAAACAAATACTACTGGCAAATTACCCTATTCGAAGCAGAATTTATACCTGAGAGTTTCAAAAGAAAAAAAGATTATTGGGTCAATATAATTATCACAATTATCAAACTGATAACACCTGACCTTCACACCATTTCTGACTGATAAGTGTACAATCCAGATTATAATGTGATGTGTATAATTGAAATTCAAGTACAAGATAAACTTGAAACATGAGAGATAGTGATCAAAATACAAATATAAACAAAGTACAGACAGACAACATAATAACGGCAGGTTATATTTCTTTGACTCATGGAACCATCTCATAAAAAATAGATTTAAACATTTTCAGTAAATAAATATATAAATAAAAACAAGATATGTCATACAATCTGATCAATAGAAAAAAATCAATTCGAGACAATCTCAAACCAACTTGAAATAAACTGGATTTTGCAAATCTAACTCGGAGAGAAAAAATTTCACTACATAAATTAAAAAATAAAATACAAGCGCGATGAATTGAGAACCTCATCTTTTTTAAAAGTCGGATGGAAAGGAAAACAAAACCTATAATCACAATTAATTATTTTTAGTTCATTTTAATGTATTTTTAATATGTTAAGTAGTTTTAATTTATTTTGTAATGTAATTTTAATTTTTGTAATTACATATAATTACAAATACTTAACACCATTATAAATTGCGATTTATAAATAAATTAAGATACTCGTAGATTATAGATAAACAATTTACTGCTGTTAAGAAATTGGTATAACTAGTAAATCGTCTATTATCTAACTAAGGTATTGTGTGATTACAAGGATCCATGTCAAGGTGCGAATCAATGAAATAACTAACGCAATACTTTTTATATGTCAATAAAATAATTAGGTAGTAAGTACCAAATAGTGGCAAATATCTATACTGGCTGGTCAATTCATTCGACAAAATTAATTGGATTGTTAGGCTTGTGACCTAGTACTGTTTCCTTGTTTCCTATAAGGGTTCCTTTTTTTCCTTATGGTGCCCGTCTTCTTACGAAGGTTGGCGATCATTATGGCAATCTGCACTCTCGACAACGCCGCACGGAATAGAGACCTGGTACTCTTGCCGTACCTTTGGCGTAAGTTCTTGAGCCATGATATCCTCCTTCTACCTAGCCTTCTTCTGCCCTGGACCTTTTCCTGAAGAATCAGTTGTAGAAGATCGTACTGTTTATTCCTCATTATGTGACCTAGATTGGATACTGGAGTTTACGTTTTTTAATAGTCTTAAGAATCTCCACATCCTGGCCCATTCTCTGGAGCACTGTCTTATTTCGGACTCTCTTTTGAGACACGGAATTCTAAAAATATCTTTTTTGCACCGCTGCCAATTTCAGCTTACTACGTAATTCTTTTCAAGTTAATTCTCATAGTTGCCGAGTTTCATTCGATATAAACGACTAATCTCAGAGATTACTCGCTACACTGTCGCTTTTTATTTGCTTCCATTCCACAATCTCCATTTCAATAGCGAAACAGGATTTCGTGACATATTGCCCTACTGTTCGACGTATATTGCATTTTATCGAGTGTACTTTGACATTTTTTCCAGTACAATATTGGACGTACAATGAAATTCCGATTGTTTAATAAAATGTAATGAAATTTTTGATTCACGTTTCGAAAAGTTCAGTATTGAAGCTCAGAGTCAGATAGTCAGTATTTTTGAGAATTTTTTAAATTAAATTTGAGTACAGTCTGACACAAAGAAGAGTATAGATATCTTACCAGAAATTATTTCAAAAATCAAAAATCTAACGATACCTCATACACCAAAATCCATCAAGCTATTTAGGCTACAGGATGATAGGAAGGAATGGACATACATACATGCTTACATACATACAAATACATACATACACACACACTCACACATCCTATTATACACACACACTCACATACCCTATTATACACACACACACACATTTATATATACTCTCTTTCACACACATACATACATAGTATTATCTGAGTAAAACAAATTGAATCTGCATGTTGGCCGTACAATCCTGTTTCCGCAAATACGTTTGTCAACCCAAATATCTGTGTGTTTCAAGGTTTAAAAGTGAATTTCTATTCAAGTCTTGATTCCGCTTTAGGAGTTAACTCTGTTTTAAGAGTTTTTAAGAGTTGCGACATTGTTTCCGATGTTCCCGTTTTGTTTGTCGGATTATTGCGCAACTTCTCGAATTGTCGAGATTTATTTTTTATTTGGAAATTGTGCAAAAGTTATATCATGAATATCTCTTTATACGGCGATTGCTACGGTTTGAATGTAAAAGTAAATTATAAGAGTATTAACACATTTCATGTGTGTAAAGTTTCTGTACGTTTTCTAATCGTAAATCAATACCATTACCATGTGAGTTGCTGTAGTAAATTCGTTCGCTAGCGAATGCGTCATAACTGTTACTCTCCGCCAAACTTTCGAAAATACTGTATGTTAGCGACTGGCTAGAGATAATTTTTACTTTATATTTAATATCTTTTTAAACTATTATTCCTTTCTATTTTATTGTCAGATGCGTCCCTGGCCCCTACAAATTAAGTCTATTTTTACTATTTTAAGTCAATATATTCAGTTTTCATCAGTTTTCAGTATTTTAATTGCCAGCGAGCCTAGCCTCAACACTGTGTGAAAAGGGAAACTGCCATTCGCGTTTCAATTTAATTGAAATTATTAAAGGCGAGGTTTCGTAGTAATTTGATTTCTCCCTTATGTTTTTTTGGTATGTCTTGGTCCTTTTCCTCAGTTCAGGTGGTCAGAGTCTTTTTTCATACCTAGTTCTGAATAAGACAGGATCAATGCATCCATATGGCATGGACTGATGACCTTGATGTCCGATGATTTAATATTATACACACATACATATAATAAGACTGTAAAAAAGTTGAGTCTGTATTGGATATTTTTTGAAAAGAATAATTGTAATGTGTTTTAGGATCGATACTGATGCCAAAACACTAATGTTTAGAATTTTTGTCTGTTTGTCTGTGACTTTGTGCAAGTATCACGCCATAACTACTGAAGGGATTTTAATAGGAATTTCACTAGGAGATAGCTGAAATATCCGGACAGCTCATAGGCTATAAGCCATGGCGGTATGTGATGTGGAAACAAGGATATAGAGAGGAAGATCTGCCTCCTGATCTCCTCCATCCTCCTCCTCTACGCAAACGAAGTTACGGGGTACAGCTAGTATATAATATTACAGTACAGTCTCATATAATATAATGTTTACAGTATGAGTACACTTCAATCTTATGCTAGTCTTATATTATGACCTATATCATAATGCAGAGGATCTTCTGTGAGTGTGGATCACTCATTCACAGCATAAGCCGAACCTCAGGTGGACACATAATGACACCCGAGGATAAAACTCTCTCACCCAAGCGCATCATACGATTCCTGAAGGACATTGGCCTTAGGAGCGAGGTATAAGAACTCGGTGCGCGGCCACAATAAACCTTTGAGGTCGCAGTGACCCTTGGGCTTGTACCAACTCCATCAAATAAAACCACCACTAAATTTCATAATCTATGCCACTACCATGAGTCGAAAGTTGCTGTAGTGAGTTGGTTCGCTAGCGAGTACGTAAACAAGTAGCTATTTAGGACCACTTTCGATGCTTGTGAATTTATGGCAGCAACAAATGTGTTCCAGCTAACAGCAGTGTAATACTTTGGACTTTGGACCGTTCTTATTATCTGCGTCATAAGAGTTGAACTCGTACTGCAAGTGTCATCATTGATCTGCTGTTGTCCGTACCATGACATTACTCACAGCAACATTATATACGCAGCGAGATAACTTACTACGGTAACTCATAGTGACGTAATTATTTTTCCATCCATTTCCACACGGAATTATCAAACCTGTACACAGTAACCATGTTACGGACTTCGAATTTGTCACTTAGTGATTGCAAATCGTGCAGATTGGTAATCACTGATGTTTGTGAATACGGGTGAAATTGGAACCAGCTTCCGATTACCGCTACAGCTTCCGATGTTACGCTATGTCGGTAAGAATTTTTAATCATTTGCCTGACCATTTCAAGACATATCCAGTTAAGAAATTTAAATCTGCGGTGTATTCATGGCTGGCAGAAAAATGCTTTTATTCAGTTCAGGAGTACTTAAGCACTGATTAAATTTACTGTTTGTGATTGTGTTCGTTGTATAATGTGAAATTTGCATGTCATTTTATTGGCTAAATGTGTTGAACTCTATTAGAAATTAAGAACTACTGTAACCAAATTTATGCAAATAAATATATCATATCTTATCTGTTTTATTTTTCTATCAACTCATTGAAGGAGATAGTCATCTTCAAGGTCATCTTCTCGTGTTGTTGCAGCATCCAATCCCTTCAATGTCATCAGTCCAGCCACTAAAGAAAAAGTTGCCGTTCTCCATAGAGAAAGCAAAGAATAATATTAAGTATGGACGAAATATTGACAGATTACGGACCCTTGTTATCACTTTCACTCTCATATGTTAGAAAGAGACATGGAGATACCCGGCGTGTTCTTATGAGGGAAAGTTACTGTAGTAAGCTATACCTATTTACTTAATAAAATAATTGTTATTGATTCTTTGCGTCATACTACTGTTTATTGTCTTTGCAGCTCCTTTCACCAGGGGTTGCCTGGAAGAGATCGCTCTGAGCGATAAGACCGCCTTTGTACAGTCGAAGACAGAGATAAGTATACAGGGGGCCTCAATAAGGTTGAGATATTCTCAAAAACTACTGGACCGAATTTAATAACTCTTTTACAGTTACATAGTTTTAACTTTTATTTACCAAACAGTGAAATAATTTTTGTAATAGGTCAAGTAGTTTTTGAGATAATTCCAACCTTAAAAACTCTCCTGTACACCTTTCTCTGTGTTCCACCGTACAATAATATAACATGTAATCAAGTACATTAAAATGTAATTCTTTGTACAATAAAGAGTCTATCTATCTATCTATTTACATAACAAGTCCGACTGTAACATAACAATTTTAGTTTGTTTGAATTTTCAATATAACTCGAACATATAAAAACAGATGTCTCTTTCTGACGTATGAGAGTGAAAGTGATAACAAGGTCTTACTCTGTGCCTATACAAAACATACTTGGCTCTCATCAATATAGAGCGCGCCATTATTTTTTTCCTTCAGATGTGATTCACATGACGTGACATACTTACCCATCGCCATTTCAATAGATCCCGAATTTCGTTAGACATAACTTTATGACTCACGCTTCAAATAGAACTCCAAAGGCTTTTGAACTTTTAAAAGGTGTGTCAAAGCTTTTGTTTCAAATGATAATTTTGACGGAGGACGGAGTTTCTTAAAGAGGGCGAAATTACTTTCCGGGTCAAGGCACTTTGAGAGGTGATTATGAAATGCTTACCTGAGATGCCGGGAGCGGAGAGAAAATGTGGAATTTGAGTCTGATGTAATACAGCCCGAGATTCCTGCAGGGATATAAACTGATAACGACGGGGTTATAATTCTGCGAAAGATTGGATTATAGGGCATTAATAGAGTGGCCACGGCTTGGTATTAAGATTGGGGTTAGTATTCATATTCATTTATTAAGATCGTAGGAACTATTCGGTACACTTGATCACGTCAATAAACTAATACACTTAAGGCGCCGCTATATGGTTGTGAAAAGCAAGAGTGGGACAGAAGATGCCCCGCAGCGCCGGAGTGAAGAGCACGGCGCAGTGCCTCAATATTCGTATTATTATGAATTTTGGCAGGGAAATAAAAATACGCCAACAAAAATCAGATTTTTTTAAAACATGCTCTCGTATTTATAGTACCCTACATTTTGATATATATTTTGTATGAATAACTATTACGAGCGAAGTTTGTCCAATCGTGTATCGGTATTCATCAGTCTCTAAATAGACACCCCAAGATTGCTATATCTATATTTTTTTGAGACGTTTAATTTTAGTAGTTAATGACGTAGCCTTCGTAGAAAAACTGAAAATACGCGCATACGAAGCCTTAAGTATATATATATAAATCCTGTAACAGGTCAGGTATAAAACGAATAGATGCAAAACGTGGCCGGAGAATGATCCATGTGAGGCGATGCGGCAGGCTATCACCAGGACAGACCAGATATTAGGCACAACATAGTAGTCGAATATAGGATCTAAACAGTGTAAATATGCACATTTCACTGAAATGTGAGATTATTCCTTAGTGCTGCAGGTGGGTGGCTATTTTTTATATTTATATATTTTCAATTTGTTTTTGATATTAAAATGTATAAATATATTAAATAAGAGATAAAATAAATAAAGAGAATAATAATAATATTTGTGTTAGTAACAATTTTCTTAAAAGTACAACAATATTCATTTTCTATTCTTTATAAAAATCTTGTCTAATCTTTTCTTTTCTCGTGTGGTTTAAACCAAACCTATTTGTCAGAGTTATTCAGGCCGCCCGTAGGCCTTTGACGTGGCCTAACGACTGCTGTCAAGCAACAACAACAGGGACCAACTGCTTAACGTGCTTTACGAGGCACGAAGGGGCTCAGATGAAAGTGTCACTATCAGTTACTCATCCAGGTCCTGACCTCGTCCAACGTTGCTTAACTTGTACGATAGTTTTCAACGTGTACTCATAACTGGACTACGACCCCACTACTTCTTGGCTAATGAGATGACTGTTTTGACGAGACCCTGAAAACTCTCATTTCCGGAGGGAAAAATCCATTTTTATCTCCAATCTTAAATGGACATGACAGATTAGGCCTTTTTAAATTCTCACCGTCATTAAGGGGGACTTGAAAGGAATTTTATTCTGATCCAATCCGCTAATCGAGAATCTGAGACCATCCATCATGGACAGATTGAATTACGATGTGAGGTGATGGATGAAGCGGTGAGATAGGTCAACTGTGGCTTCGTAGAAACCATATATACTTCTCAGAACTGCAGGGACGCCTTGGACGCAGTAGAATTTTGAAGTCAGTACATCTTTCATGTGCATTGTAGTATAATGTGTATACATAATTCTACTGTTATTTTATAATACATTTATTGGTATTAGAAATATATCGATTTATAGTGTCCATTTGCGATATAAATATCATTTATGTATTTTCTGTTTTTTCCTTTATTGTTTCCACACTTAGTTCTGTATGCACTTATTATACTCAGCGTATTCCTTAGATGTTGGTTACCAGGAAGAAATTTTAGCGATAAGGTCGCCAAATTGTACATACCTACTGCTGTCTTATAATTTTCTTGTGTCTTTTTGTTTGTACAATAAAGTTGGTAAGTATATTGAATTGATTGAATTAAATTGTAATTATCCCACAACATGCCGAAAAGTGTCACAACCTTGACAAAGATAATTTAAAAACTTAAATAAAGAAACGCTAATTAAAGGTTTATTCACATTACGACGACGGTAACGTAGATGGCTCTGGCAACGAGTTAATCTAAAATAAAGCGTATTCGTATAGGTGTAAATCTATCTATAAACTGGGGCCTAACTAGAACACTTGTTTAAATTTTATCTTGCATTAAGGAATATTTAACTGTTGTTATTAGATCAAGATAATCCCGGTTTTCTATATAGGTTCCTTGTGTCATAGTTTAAATACGTATACAAAACTGACGTGGCTAGTAACTATCCTACTCAATTATTTTTCATCTCACAGCAAAATAATTGTTATAATTTATACTTAAACTCAAACTCAAACTCAAACTCAAAATTTTTATTTGCGAGAATACAGTCATATTATAAAATGGTCTTATGATAAAGTTGGTCATAGTATTCAACCTGCATGCAGGTGTGCAAACATAATTATCTAACTAGCTCAAATCTATACAAATTCAAATGATAGACCCTGTCTTGTGATTCAAATATTCCGTAACTTTGTAAAAACAGCTTTCCAACAGCCAATTTGTTAGGCTAATCTTAAATTGAGTCATATTAAGTATTTTTATATTGTCTGGTAGATTATTATACAGAAGCACACACATGTTATATGCATTTACTTTATAAATATATTTCTTACAAGGAGGTTGATATAGAAGGTTTCTGTATTGACTTCTAGCTCGTCCTGTGAAAGCATCTGTGTATTTTCTAAAATAAACTGGATGAGACTTGACGAACATACAAGCATCTTTAATGTACAAACATGGCAGCGGCAGTATATTAAATTTTCTGAATAGAGGTTTGCAACTCTCCAAGTACCAAGCTCTGTCTATGGCCCGGATACACCTCTTCTGTATTTTGAAGACCCTATCCAGGTCCACAGAGTTTCCCCATTAGGTAATAATGGCATTAGAAGAGGTAATTTTAAAATGTGAATGGTCGAGTCATCATGTCATGGCAAATGATCATGCATGGGACACATGAATCCTTTGTTTCATAATTCAAGTATTTTAGGATTGACCCATAATTTTATAATGATCGGTAGTATAAAAATGTGCTGCTGAGAGTTTTTTGCCACTTTTTCTCCTCCTCCGCCTTTTCCTTGCAAAGTGGTGTAAATGTAAATTCAAAAATATGTTGACGTGCAAAAATGTGCACAACGTGCTTACTTGCAATAAAGAAATTTGACTTTGACAAGTTGACAAAAATATTCATAAGAGTTTCTTAAAGAAATATTATCAAAAACCATTTTTAAACATTTCAAGTTCACATAAATTTTAAACGTCATGGTATGAGTATCTACAATAATCTCAATTAGAGGTCTGTGTAAAAGATGTATAAAATGACTGGTCTGATGCAAAAGAAACAGTCACAACATTGAACATGAAGAGACCACTACTAATAACAGCGCTTTTTGTACTCATTACGGTCACGAGAAGTGACGCTGCAAAAATATTAGCCATGTTTCCAACGCCGTCGGTAAGTCATCAAATAGTATTTCGTCCTCTAACCCAAGAGCTAGCAAAACGTGGACACGAAGTCGTGGTAATCACTACAGACCCCGCATTTCCTAAAGGAAAAACACCTGCAAACTTAACAGAGATTGATGTTCATGACTTATCGTATCAACTTTGGCGTGATCACTTTCTAGAGACGACAACTGGAACAAAGCAAGACTTGACAAATCAAATGAAAGTCGCATTCGATGTTTTCGCCGCTATTTTTGAGAAACAAATTCAAACCAAGGAGGTGCAAGAAATTCTACATAAAGGAGAGAATCATTATGATTTGCTGTTGCTAGAAGCATGTGTGAGACCAGCGTTAGTGTTATCTCATGCGTTTAAAGCCCCTGTGATTCAAATAAGCTCTTTTGGTAGAATATTTGAAAATTATGAAGTAATTGGTGCTCCAACACATCCTATGCTATACCCATCTAGTACGCGACAAAGGATATACAATCTAACTTTCTGGGAAAAAGTGACAGAATTATACAATCACTACTCAATTCAAAGTATATTCAAATCTCATGAGAATGAAGAAAACGAGATGATTAAAAGGAATTTCGGTCCAAATGTTCCCACATTGAGTGAGTTAAGTAACAATGTTGACATGTTGTTTTTGAATGTGCATCCGATATTTGAAGGAAATTATCCTGTGCCTCCAACTGTGATTCATATGTGGGGTTTGCATCAGAAACCAGAAAAGGAACTACCAAAGGTATGTAAGGTCTAACACAGAGAAAAGTGTACAGTAGAGTTTTTAGATTATTTCAAAAACTACTTGACCTGTTGCAAAAAATTCTCAATGTAAGATAGATGAAAGTTAAATCTATGTAAGTGTAAAATAATTATTAAATTCGGTCCAGTATTTTGTATACCTTTCTCTGTCTTCTTGTGTACAATTGTTGGTAAAATAGTTATTCAGCGTACATATATATATTTCTTACCACATTACCCAACTGTATAATAATTTCCTTCTTAAAACTCTAAATTTTAAATGTAATATTCATCATCATCATCAGTCTATTTAGGTATATGTCCCCACTACTCGGACACAGACCTTCCCTTACATCGAGGGAGCTCGGGCCATGATCCACCACGCGGGCCCAGTGCGGATTGGCCGATTTCACATGCCTTAGTATGTTTCTTTCTTCTACGGCATGCAGGTTTATCACGATGTTTCCTTCACCGTTTTGAGAGCACTCGGTAAATGTACGTAAGTTCTTCCGTCGAAAAAACCGAGGATAACTCATTGGTACATGGCTGCCCTGGCTGGGAATCAAACCAGGGATATTGCAAGTCCATTGACCCAATCACTGAGCCACCGAGAATGTAATATTACAAACATCAAAAACCTACTTATAAATAGTAACAAGGATTTTACATAAAGTTGCACTATTGTCTGTGAAATCTTTCACGATTTTCCGTTGCATACAAATATTGTTTCAATGTGTAAATTTATGTAATTTTATGTACTTACAGGACATAAAATCATATTTGGATTCATCAAAACATGGCGTAATCTATATGAGTTTTGGAACAAACACAAACACATCAATGCTGCCCTCTGAGACGATACAAATATTTGTGAAAGTATTCTCTCAAATGCCATATGATATTCTGTGGAAATGGGATGGAGGCATACTGCCTGGACAATCGAAAAACATTAGAACTGAAAAATGGTTTCCTCAATCAGACATACTAAGTACGTATTTACTTAACGAAAATGGCATTAGAATTCAAATTAATGTAGTTTTTATATACCCAAGTAAAAAGGTTATCTCAAAAACTTTGCTATAAGTACGGTCGAATACAGGGAAAGGTGTACAGTAGAGATTTTAAGGATGACATTTCCTCAAAAACTACTTGACCTATTGCAATAATTATTTCGTTGTTATATAGATAAAAGTTAAAACTATGTACTGTAAAATAATTATTAAAATCGGTCCAGAAGTTCTTGAGAAAATCTCAACCTTAATGAGGCCTCCTGTATATTTATCTCTGTCTTCGTGTGTACCTATCTCGACTTAATCTGTTTTTAACCTTTAACTGGTGACAAGCGGTCTCACAGGCCCAGCCGTGTCAGTGAAACATCATTTCACCCCCTTCCCCGCGCTTCCTGTGTTTGAGCACCTGAGTACCTTCGAGTTTAGTTGCGTCCACGTCGTAGAAGAGGATAACTACGTTGTACAGGCCTAAATCGGTAAGTTACATCGTCATTAAGTTCGGCAGCGGCCTCTCAGACCTTATGTCACCACTTACGTAATTTTTTTGCGTGAATTTGTTGTATTGTTTTTTTGTTATTTTACATCTAATACTGGCAATTAATAATTCCGGACCTCCAAAAAAGAAGCGTAGTGAGTCGGGAGTCAGGAATGTAGTGCCAAAGACCAGTAAACAGGTTTCATTCGCAAATACTAACTTCGAACGTCAAATTGAAGAATAGCTGGCACAGGGAGACCCAAGTGAATCGGAAGCCGAAGATGTTACCGAAAATTTCGTCCTGGAGCAAAATGATCATGATCCGGGAACTGAAGAAAGTGTATCTGAAGATTAAGAGCCGGAAATAAACCAAGCCACGAGTTGCAGTGTGCCAAACAAATTAGTCCTGACTGTCAATAAAAATACCAAAGTTTGACCATTGTCAGTTTTGTGAAAAGACACTTGTGATAAAAACATAATTTTTTGTAGTATCGAATTGTATCTTAACTTTATGAAAAAAAAGTATTTTTGTTATAATATGTTGATTTAATTTTTTTTTGAGAATTGTTGATCTCTCCTCTAGTTTTTTTTGATTGTAGATAATACATGACTTGTGATTGCAAGTTCCTAATTAAAAATTATATTTAGAGTATACTGGTTTGTTTTATTTTATCCTTTAATATGTTATTAAACTATTTTTAAACACTGCAGTAAGCTACTATACTTAATTTATATGCTATAGACCAGATACGGCAGCGGCCTCTCAGGCCGCTCGTCACCAGTTATGTTACACAAAAACCATGTCACCAGTCAAAGGTTAAGTTTCGGCTCTTGCGTGACATTACCATCATTACGTTGTTACAAATTAGTTTCAAACTACTCTTTTTGTGTTTATTGTTTATTTTTGTCCGGCAATAATTAATTGTGAAGGTCTCTAGTCAACTTATGGTTTATATCATATTTTATAAATTGATGATAACGACACGAATCTACGTTATTTTAAAAACAGCTTTCTTGCAACGGGTAACATTTATTATACAATGATAAACAAAGCAATGATTGTCTGTTTTTTCTAATTACAGGGCACCCAAAAGTTAAGCTTTTCATAACACAAGGTGGACTGCAGTCTACGGATGAAGCTATTACCGCTGGTGTACCACTAATTGGAATCCCAATGTTGGCAGACCAATGGCATAACACAGAAAAATATGTATATCACAATATTGGAGTAAAACTTGATCTTGGATCGCTTACCGAAGAACTATTGAGGAATTCAATAAACGTTGTTATTGATGACGAAAGGTTTGTAGTCTAAATATTGTTTGTACTGACCTTTCAAATATTTAAATTCCATTGTATTTGTACAGTCGACAGCGAATCAAAGGTTATCTCTCTTTGGTCTCTGGACCGTTTTCTGTTGGTTTGTCTGCACTGCACCATAATAATTGAAATCAGACTCCAAGTGTCACCAATGATGTGCTATCGAATCTACAAGTCTTATGCACCTGTTGGGAAGACACTAGTCCTCACGATACAGGGAATCCTAGTGTGGGAACTAGAGTGGTAGTTATATACGTCTAAAACTCCTGTAGTATTCAGTCGAATAAACTATTAAAATAAAATAAGATAAATATTCTTTATTGCAAAAAAGAAAAGAATTACACAAAAGAAATAGGCTAATATCGTTAATATTACAATTGGTGGTCTTATCGCTCAAAGCGATCTCTTCCAGACAACCTTTGGGTAGAGAATTCAGCTTATGAATAGGTAGCTTGTTGAGCAATAATAAATATATATCACTAATTATTTTTATTACTTTGTCTACATTTTCATCTATAGGCGACTATACTGTCCTTCAACATAGTAAATTATCCTAATTGTTACTGGTAGTGACGACGATCAGCTCGGTAGACGTGCCTTGTAACTTAAAAGAAACGCATTCTCTTTAATCATCCCGAATTGGGTCTTGGTCTTCTAAATTAGAACACGCCTGTCTTACACGAGTGTGCCTCTCTCCACTTCATCCCTCCAGCGCTATGTAGGACTACCGGCTGGTCCCAGGTATGTTCACTTCTCAGCACATCGTCTCCCATTATCTTCTCTTATTTCAGTTACCGTCGCAACGTCGTCAGACTGCGTGCTCTGTTCTTGGACCAGCCGCAGAGCGCCCTGCAGCGCGCCGCGTGGTGGGCCGAGCACGCGCTGCGCCACGGCGGCGCGAGGCACCTGCGCGCGCCGGCAGCTAACATCTCCTGGGCACAGTATCTAGAAATAGAACTAGTACTCACTTTGCTCATAGGCTTTGTTACCATTGCTATCGTATTCATTACAATATTGTACTTCTTGTTCAAATATATTTCCCTTCATTTCCTTTCTAGTGATAAGTTGAAGGTCAAGTAGGTTGTCTACCATTATCTTTGTTTTCCTAATCATCAAAATCACAAATTCTTGTCTTCTTTGGCCTTATGTCTCCAAAATCTTCTGAGCCCAGTATCATGACATTTAACTATTTAATCGCACTATTATAGACTTCATCACCATTGCTGCCATATTGATTACCATAATATTTTACTTCTTGTTTAGATATTATGTTTCCTTTAATCTCGTTACTAGTGTTGAGTTGAAGGTTAAGTAGGTTACCATTATCTTTGCTTTACATTACTAAGATAAATATTATTATCATCTCCTGGGCACAGTTTCTGACGGATTTACAACTAGTATTCACTTTGCTTATAGGTTTTATTACTTCTGCTTCTATATTCATTATGCTTTGTTTAAATACTTTATACTTATCCTTAATATCGTTACTAGTGTTAACTTCTGAGTGTTTATCATAATTAAGTATTTGATAATGCTACTATAGTTTAACATAATTAAGTTATTTCTTAGAGCCGTTTCTCATTGTTGTAATATCTACATAGATAATTAGTACTCACTTTATATTTTCAATACTATTGCTGTTGTTTTAGAATTAAAACTATAGTGAGCCATTACTACAAATTATTATATATAAACGGATATCACTGACTCACTCGTGGCGCGCTCAACTTGAAAAAGACCGTCGAAATCGGTCGAAACTGTCGGTCTAATTGCCGACTTTAACAATATAAGTGAGTGATATCCGTTTATATATAATAATCTATTGCTGTTGTGTTCATTACTACCTTTGTACTTTTTGTTTTGATATTACTACAATTTTATAGTACGGTGGAACACAGAGAAAGGTGTACAGGAGAGTTTTTAAGATTGAGATTTTCTCAAAAACTACTTGACCTATTGCAAAAATTCTTTCACTGTTTGATAGATAAATGTGAAAACTATGTAACTGTAAAAAAAATATTAAATTCGGTCCAGTAGTTTTAGAGAAAATCTCAACCTTATTGAGGCCCCCTGTATACTTATCTCTGTCTTCGACTGTACTTCTAAGTTAAAGGTTTTAGCAATACTTCGGTAATACTAAACGAAATATTAGCTGTACAAAGGCTTTACATAATACGCTTACCCTGAAAATCCTGTCGGAGCGGTGTGAATAATGTTATATTTTAGAACTAGAATTCGTATTTATAATATTTTTATGTTTATTATTCGTTATTCCTTTAGTTATCTTAGCATTGTTATTATATGGAGTTTCAAGAAAATTTAATATTACTAAGATAAAACTCTTAGAAATATTTTCTTTCAATTTTATTTAATAAAATATATAAAAACCTATTTTAATAAGAAGGCGAGATAGGCTAGACGCTCCTAATTGATGATATCGTCAAATTTTTCATAGGTACAATGTTACTGAGTATATAACAATAATAATTTACGAAACCGTACCTAGATCACGATATCCAGATTATTAAACATTATTGGTAATTTAGCTTACTTTGATCTAAATTTCAACTGATTCTGTAGTGCGGTAAAATCCAATGCTAAACCTAAATGAATCTGTCACGGTTACTAGATTATGGGACGGTTTTTTTCGATCATCAATTTAGCATGCCACACCTAAGAATCGAATGGAGGACACGAACATATTATATACAGGGTGTCTTTGAATTCATTATACATAATTAAATGGATGGTTAGGCCTGTGAAATACATTAATTCTGCACAGCGTTTAAGTAAATTAAACAATTTGGAGAAAAATTTAAAATAACTGGCGTAGTCTCGTTTCAGAGGCCAAGACCCACTTCGGGTCGCTGAGCCAGCGGAGTAAGTTATTTACTTTAATTCAGAAACACAATTCAGAACCGCTACCATTGTATGCCTTAACAACGTTAGAGATAAACCGGTCAGAACCAGTATTATCCGGTTTCTTCGACCAATGACGTCACTGCACCTAGTGCGAACTCGATTAATCGGCGCATTGTCTATGTCGCGACCCTTCTCAACTGCCTCCTTTAAGACCACGCCGCGTGCCAATGACAGAGAGAAAGCTCGATTATTCGGTTCGTGTCATCGATTTTTTTGATAATATCATACGATGTCGTTAGATACATGTATGGGTGGCTGGAAGAGGCTCAGGACAGGGATGGATGGAAGAGGAGGGGGGAGACCTTTGCCCAGTAGTGGGACGATTTATAGGTTAACAAATATAAATATATATATATATATATATATATATACATAGGTACTACTACTCCGCTGGCTCAGCGACCCAAAGTGGGTATTGGCCTCTGAAACCACCGAACTTGGCACCGATTACCGCCACGTGTGGGACGTGGGGACCACTGTCATCGGTGGATAAAATCTATCAGATATGTTAGCCACCGATTACAGGCCTACTTAGCGGTAATTGGTGCCAAGTCTGGTGGTGTCGGAGCTAATCAAAATATATCAAGACAAGCTCTAATAGTAGTCTGTTTACACTACAGGAGTGTACATATGCAACTGATGTATTTACATAAAACATTACCGTAAAAAGGAGGCAAGTCTCTGAAGCTCTGTTGATTTCCTGAAAAAAACGCTGTTATTTAATATTGTTTTTGGTCTATGCTTGCCACTAAGAGGTATCCTATTAGAAACGTAAAAATCCCAACAGAATGTGAATTTGAAATTGCCATAATTATTATTTCAAATATATCATATATTTATATAACCAAAATATATCATATATTTGAAATAATAATTATGGCAATTTCAAATTCACATTCTGTTGGGATTTTTACGTTTCATTATTTCAAATTCGAAGACAGTACTCTGATAAAGTACGATGGCCGTTCACGAGTTATTGATGACCTCTTCTTCCGTTGTCTTAATACTTTTCTTAACAAAAGGAATTATACTGATTGTCATCTCAATCTGTAACTTTCAGAGTTCCATCTGATGACATTCTTAACTATAGGTACTATATTATTTACAGAATTTGAACCATCTAAACATCGAGTAGGTACTATCGATATCTATGTAGAATTATTTTGGAAAAATTTAAAATTTAAACGATTAGGTACGCTGTTGCATGTGGAATCCACCAATCGCGATGACTCAAGATCTTATTACGATAGGCATGTATCCATGTTCTAACAGTGAAAACTTAAATAAGCTATTTAATTGAGACAATAATGAGTTTATTTGTAGGTATAAACTCATTATTTTTTATATTATTTGTAACCTTTCAAACTTTGTTTACGATTGGATGATACATTTGATTGATATTGAAATAAAACTAAAACTGGACCTATTCAAACATTCGAATTTCAATAGTTGCATATCTAGCAAAGGCCTATCATTTTAATACATCCAAAACTCGAAATTCACAAATAAAATGTTTTTCATTTCGAAATCAAGCCATCTACATGCATCCCTTTTGGAGATAGATTGAAATAAATATGGATGACGGTCTATTTGATAAAAAGGAACCCTGGGATGGTCGGCGTGGCTAAACGCTCATAAATGTGGGGTCACACTGACAGCGGAAAATCCATATTTTTTTTTTGGTTTATTACAAAGTCTACGGCGCTTAAAATGAATAAAAAGAAGCCTTTATTACCGTATAATCGATTTTACAATTGTCGTTGAAACAATCATATATAGCGTTGACGATCGGTTATTTCCCAGCATCAACTTGTCCTTCGACAAAGGCCTCCTATAAAGATTTCCATCTCTCTCTGTCTCTCGCTATCCTTGTCCATTCTGGACCTGCATTTCTTTTTAGCTCATCGTTCCAGCGTTTCATTTGTCATACTTATTGCCACTTAAACAACAGCCATGAATACACCGCAGATTTAAATTCCGAGATGGATATGTCTTGAAATGGACAGGCGAATGATTAAAAATTCTTACCGACATATCGTAACAGTGTCTGTTCCTGTAGTGAGTATTCATTCTTTTTTGGATCAATCTATCAGGATACCTCTTACTAAATTTAATCTCGTCTCTCATTGATCTCATATAAACAACTAGATGCACAAATGTCTTACTAAAACAATTTAAAAAACGTCCAAATAAGGGTCCATGGTTAACGTCCTAATAATGTCCAATAAAGCAAATGAGGGTCCATTCATCCGTTTGGACCTTCTTTGCGTTCGGACATTTTTAGAAGGCAGACTGAGTATCCAGTTTTTTATAGGAAATCAATACTCGTCTCTATTTGTTTTAAACAATTGTGGATTCATCATCAGTCTATTTATATTGCCCCACTGCTCGGGCACAGACCTTCCCTTACATCGAGGGAGCTCGGGCCATGATCCACCACGCGGGCCCAGTGCGGGTTGGCGGATTTCACATGCCTTAGATTTTTATTCTTCTACGACATGCAGGTTTCATCACGATGTTTTCCTTCACCGTTTTTGAAAGCACTCGGTAAATATACGTAAGTTTTTCCGTCGAAAAAACCGAGGATAACTCATTGGTACATGGCTGCCCTAGCTGGGAATCGAACCTGGGACCTCTATATTGCAAGTCCATTGACCCAACCACTGAGCCACCGAGCTCTTCACCGATTGTGGATTCATTTTTTACAAAATTACAAATTTCGTATATATACATTATTTAGGTTAGAAGTTTTAAAAATTTAAATAGAGCTCTTAATAAAGCCAGTTTTACATTACCCAGTCTCTCCGCTATTATTGGGACCACGCCCTATGGGATAGAAGGTCAGTATTACCCCAGTTCCCCAAACTGTAACCAATATCTACGTGAAAAACGACTCTTTCGCATATACTAATGTCTATATTGGCTGAAATGTGTATATTCAAGTGTTTTCAACGGACATTTGAATAATAATGTAGGTTAGCTACCAGATAAACTTGTTTAGTATTTATTTAGGACAATGTATTCATAAACACGAGTGACTGCAATATCTTGGTTATGTATGAGTGAGTCGTAGAATAAGTCATTCCGTTTCCCAAAGGTTTAGTATCAGAGATAGGTTTTAACGGGTATAAAAAAATCGTTTTCTCGAAATTATATTGGACCGATTGTAAAAATTCTGTCACTATAGTCCGTCAACGTCACAGACCACTTACCCCATAGACCTGTAACAGGAGTACGCCCGTGTCCGTGCATATCATCATCAGCCCGTATCAGTCCACTGCTAGACGTAGGCCTATCCCAAAGCGCGCCAATCAACCCTACTCTCGGCCCTCTGCATCCAGTCCCTGCCAGCTATCTTGCGAAGGTCATCCCTCCATCTGGTCGGGGGGCGTCCCACGCTACGTTTAAACGTTCGTGGCCTCCATTCGAGAACTCGTCTACCCCATCGGTTATCGGTTCAGATGTGACCAGCCCACTGCCACTTCAGTTTACTGATTCTATGAGCAATGTCAACCACTTTTGTCTTCTGGCGGATATACTCGTTTTTTATTCTATCTAACAGAGAAATTCCAAGCATAGCTCTTTCTATAGCTCGCTGAGCGACTTTGAACTTGTGTGCCAGTCTCACCGTCAATGTCCACGTTTCGGCTCCGTAGGTCATCACTGGCAGGACGCACTGGTTGAAGACCTTAGTTATTAGGCACTGCCCAGCCCAGCTGAATTCTCCTGTCACTCTCTTTCTCGAAGTTGTTCCTACCCAGCTGCAGAGTTTGTTCTAAGTAGACATATTTCTGAACAACTTCGAGGACCGTGCCATCGACTACTACTGGTTCCGGGACGACCAGATCATTGAACATGATCTTGGTCTTATTCAAGTTCATCCCGAGTCCGACACGGCGAGAAGCAGCATTAAAGCTATACAGAATTTCCTGCAGATCCTGCAGCGACTCAGCCATGACCACCATATCATCGGCAAACCGAAGGTGTGAAATGTACTCGCCATTTACATTGATGCCACGTCCATTCCAGTCCAGTGTTTTGAAGACATCTTCGAGCACGTTTGTGAAGAGTTTCGGTGAAGATAAATATCTTCACCATATGTTTACTTATGCTGAACCTTTCATAAAGCCGAATGTCGAATGAAAGGGAAGACGTATGTCGCTAAATAGTGCGCATGGTTGAACGAACTATACAGGGTGTAAGGTGAAGGGTATATGAAGCCGAAGGGAGGGTGTTCTGTATCGGTAACTGAACAACTTTTGTTCTACGACTTTTCGAATAAAAATTAAAAATAAATTAATGTCTCATACAAATTGATCAGCTGACCGGGACGAAATGTATGAAAAGTCAAAAAATAAATTCGCGAAAATTGAAAAGTCGTAGAACAAAAGTTGTTCAGTTACCGATACTGCATATCCTCCCTTCGGCTTCATATACTCTTTACGTTACACCCTGTATATAGCCGGCGTCTTATTAATTTTCTGCTTAGTTCATTGAACTTGTCTGATTTGGTTCGTTTTTCCTTAAAGAGCGTACTATTAGGGATCATTCGCGCGTAGCAAGCATTCGACCACGAATATTCGCGAAAGTATATTGGCTCGCGCCTTTAACACATATTATGCTTATTTCTGGTATATCTACCAAGGCTCGTAGCCATAAAGATTGCTAAACGGTGCCTTATTTAGACTGTTGATAAACTACCGATTTTGTATGGCGAAAACCAGCGAAAATTCTTTAATCGTGACTTAAGGCGAGGCCATTGGGTCATTTGAGCCTAGTGAGGGGGTGAGGTGCGGGGCGAGGGAGGGGCGAGAGAGGGATGACGCGCATTGATCGGGGTCAATCACGTAATCTATGTAAGAGTCTAATGTTCAATTATGCATGAAAATATGTGTCTGAAGGTCTGTCAGGGTCGTAGCAGATGGAAGTATATCGTCTCTATTGCTGATTGTCAACGATGAGCGCATAGAGAGGAAGCGGGAGACAGGGGTGCCGTGTTAAAGAGATGCGTCCATGTCGATAATATCTCTAGGTTACACGTGCCGCGAAGCAATTTTGCGTTCATGCGCCCTCCTGTTACAGATATATGGGGTATGTGGATGTAGATCATATCCCAGAGAGCCTAAAGTAAAATGTAAGGAAACAGAGTCAAAGAGCGCCGCCTGTCTTATTTAACATAATACAATTTAGGTCACATCAAAAGTCGATCCATACAGAATGAATTCAATAACTTAAATTGGGCCGACGGAAAAGAGGGTCCAGCGAAAAACCTCATTATGTTGCCACCCAGTCTGTCTTTAGGTTTATTCCTATTCTCACCAAATTACATTTTAATAGGGATGTTGACAATATTGAATAAAAAATTATTGTCATTAATTTTACATCTTAGACATTGTAATTCTGTAATGGGGGCTTTTTAAAATGGCGGGAAACGACGGTTGCGAAATTATTTGATAATTTTCAGTTTAATGTCTGCAGTGGTGTTTTGTGTTTAATATCACGTTAAATTAATCAGAAAATGTTCCCGAATGACAGTATGGTGAAAGGTATTGGAGGATTCATGCAGGATCTGAAGTTTGGCGCTATACTCAAGAGTCCGACTACGAACTCGGGACTGAACGTGACTGCTGCTTCGTCCAGAGTGATGACGCTACGGCAGCTCCTCTGGATGAAGACAAGAAGACGCGGATGGATACCCAGGCTGACGACGCTACGGCGATTCGCCTGGATGAAGAGAAGACGATATGATATTTTGAATATTCTGTAACATGACATACCACTAAGTCGAATTCTATATCTAAACGCAACTGTCACGGTCGTTTCTATGTTACAACGCGTAAGAGCGATCGGGATACCTCATTCAGCGGCGACTAATATTAGCGTATGCAATCTGGATTGGCTACCATAATAGCCTAATGGCAATACTGATTAAGCAAGCGGGTTGTTTCATCGAATCTTTGAATGACAAAGGATAATGAATATTTTGTTTTTAAGTCTTTTATTGTAGCAGTTTTAAGTTTGACTTACCACGCCACAAACGACCCATTGAACAGGATCAGATTGGTGGAGGCTCCGGCCTGCTGGGCCTTTGGTGGGTGATAGGATCGAGTCACACACTTGTTGTGTGTGTGTGACTCACTGGCTAGGAAGCGAATAAATATTCTGGGGTCAGCCTATCCGGGACCAGAAGATTACGGACCCATGAGTTCATCTATTGAACTATATTTTATAAAGGAAAGGACAGAGCATAAAATATCCCAATGGGTCGCGGTGCCGCCGAACTAGCTGTCAGGATAAGATAAGAAATGACAATGCCAGATTCTGCCTCACCATCAATCGCAAGTTGTACAAGATAACGAATAAATGTAAAAAAATCTCCGTTTTTTATTAAAATTATTGGTTTAAAATAAAGTTTTGTACAAGTTGCGATTCGAAAAAAAACAGCTTAATTAAGAATTCAGAAAATAGTAAGAAATCGAAGCGATCTATTCATTGTTTTTGTTATTCTTCTATAGGAGTTGCGAGAGTAGTAGAAAATGGTACTGATTATGATTATGCAATATGAAACCTGTAATAAGTCCCCAACAAAATGATAGGTACAGCATAAATGGTCACGTAGTTTTGTAGGTGGGGCAAAGCTCCATTGAAAAGTGGCAATGTCTTTTGACTTTGACTTTTGACATCAAATTTACAATTTAGCATTAGGAAAGATGGGAGTATACCACTCTGCTGGCTCTTTGCCAGACGGGTATCAGCAAACATATTGACAAATGACTGTACACATCACTTGGTGGGGCAGTGAGCCACAACCGATTTATTTGTTGTCCCTACAGACCGTTATATACTAGTGAATGTTAACAAGATTAACTACGCGGTCTAGTGTATTGATTCCAAACATTACTGTTAAATTAAAGATGTGTTTCCGAATGTTTTTTTTGTAGCGTTTCTATACTTTTTAAACTTATCTATAGAGATTATTGACAAGTTAAAGATCGTGCACTATCTATAGATTTACAGTCAGATTTACAAACAATCAACCAAATATCTTTATCGACATTAAATAATCAACTCTTAGTGCTTTTGTATAATTAATTTCGTTAAAGTTTTGTTCACAAATGTACTGTGTCAGAGCTATTTATGTAAAAATATGGCTGGTTGTCTATCAGGGAACCAAAAAGTACCTGAGCAGGTGCCGAAGACTGAGCAGGGGACGAGTAGGTACCTTAAAAATAAATTAATATTGACTCTTCTCCTGCCGGGGGACCAATGGGCACCTATATAGGGGCCGAATCTACAACTTTTAATCCGGTGGACGAATATTAGGGGACCAATGGGTTCTGACCCAAAGGGATAGACAAATTGGGTCGTTCCCACCAGATCCACGAGCCTATTGTTCTCAAAAAATTGAAGTTCTTACATTAATTCCCAAGAGGTCCCACGACATTTTATAATAATAATAAAAATGTTTCCCAATAGGTCCACGCATTATTTAGTACAGTCAGCAATGAAGAATAGATATTTCTTTAAATCAGTACTAACCTAGGTGTCCGAGCCTAACTCGTCTTACTTGCCGTGCGGGCGAGAACGGCGGGGCGGGGGTAAGGCCCCCCGCGCCTTTATAAAACGTCTTTGATCGCCCACGCGGCGCGCTCTCCGGCTCTGCCTTCGTTTGTATCGAGTCATACAATCTTCATACGGCGCTTCTCGCAATTGTAACCTTATTATTTTATTTCAATACAAGTATCAAAATTCCTAGTTGTTTGTTTTCGCTTCGGCGCAGACACTAGGTTTTAGAGGATTTCTTTTATGAAATAAAAGACGACATAAATATGTTTATAAAATAAGTTATCAAATCAAATCAAATATTCTTTATTTGCACACAAATGAAAATACATCAGTTACATATAAATAAAACCAAAGTTAGCTAGTGTACAGACATGCGGCCTTATCGCTTTAAGCGATTTCTTCCAGGCAACCTTCGGGTGATGGAGATATTGTATCAAAAACAGCGTAGCGGATGCAAAAATGTCATAATACAATACTATAAAAGCAATAAAATACCTATTGTATTCAAATATGTTAAATAAACCTACAATATAATACAATAAACTACTTAATAAAAAATATAAATAAATTACATATACCTATTTCAATAAAAAATATATACCTAATTAAGTTATCTGTATTATTACTAAAACAAAAATAAATATAATAAATGAGCATGTATTAAATAAATAGTTTGGAGCGATGCTTCTTTATATGACAATGGTGACGTTCAAAAATAGACGCAATGTACACTTGCAATAGAGATATATGATTCTGATTCAATGGCAATATCTGTTTGTGTTTTTATAAAACTAACCTAATCTGATAGGTCTAATGGAATCCTTTACTAAACCATAAAAAATAACACCATATAAAAGGATGACATGACTTTTAGAACCAAAGATTTATATCATCAGATGTATGGCACGGACCAAGCACTGATTATTTAAAAAATTTAAATTCACCCAAATGAAGATTAAATTTTTTTACAACTATCAACTTAGATTACAATTGGCATGGTGACAGTACCAAAGATTCTCTAAAATCATGTGTTTATCTAATTATATAAGACACAGATTTTGAAAACACATTTTTTTTCTATTTGTAGCTAGATTGATATTATAAGAGCGCATGACGTCATGCACTCTGATTGGTGTTTACTATATATTATACTATATCATGATGACTATATCGTAGTTTTATTTTATCAAAAATAATATAAAGAGTTGCTGGTCCAGAATGGACAAGGATCCAGAATGGACAAGGATAGCGAGAGACAGAGAGAGATGGAAATCTTTAGAGGAGGCCTTTGTTGAAGGACAAGCTGTTGCTGGGAAATAACCGATCATCAACGTTATAGCTGTTATTTATTTCAATAACATTGAAAAAAAAATTGTTAAACGGCAATGAAGGCCTATTACATACAACGAAGGCAATAAGTAAACACGGAAGGACACTGATTCCCGAAACACAGGTCACCCTAGTTCGGGAGTCAGGGTTATCTAAATCGTGCTAATTATAATGCTGACTCTGTCATACTTGCACTATGTTACATATTAAGCACATTGTAACCATTCATTTTGTGAAAATAAATATTTATTATTATTTTATTTTTTAATAAAAGCTCGCGTGTCGTTTTCGGGAGTGCCATCAGTGTTTGTAAGCTTGTTATTTTGCACTCGATTTTTATTATGACAAATCCGTGTATAATATTAGAGATCGGGGACCAGTTATAGGCTTGGCCTACTCGTTAGGCTTTCGTGTATTCCGTTCGTGTTTCCCGAAATAACCTTGGGATATTCAAGGCTACTGTTGGCTGTTTGGAATTGGCCTAAATTGTGTAAGACCAACCAAATTAATTTTCAAAAAAATCTGGCCACTGATGTACACTAGGGTCTTTTTGCACGTGGCAAAAATCTGAACTAACGCCGCTATCTTGTAAAACGTTACATTTCGTTGCAAACAGCGCCCCCTTTCAATGTCATCCACGTGTCAAAACATCTTTGTCGGTCTTTACTGCAGCTTCAATCAATCAAAAATAACCCCAGTCTATATATAGATTACTCATACATTTTCATATCACATGTGCGGGCCAACATCATAACAGCAAATTCATTCATATTGTTTTTAAGATAAGACTCTTTATTGTATAGAATTAGGTGTATTTTGCAGATGAAATTGCTCAAGATAATACTTCGTTAAATCATACCTATACAGGGTGTCATTCGACAAATTGAAACTAGGGGTTGTACTCGTGACAAATATTAAATTGGTAAGGTTTTCTTTAGAACGCATCTTTGAACGTACGCCCAAATCAAGTGTCTTATTTTGTAAACAAAAACTACTAACATTTTATGTCTTTTTGTGATTATTGCATAGTTATCACATTATTAGATCGGATCACTTTATTTTCACAATGATGAACAGGTTCTATCAATCAGTTCCTTTAGTGTTACATCACATTACATGTAATTAGACGATCATATTTGTTTACGAAATAAGACACTTGATTTGGGCCTCGGTATAGTGTTATTTATTATCTTAGACCACACTACTCATTCGTAGACAGTAACATATATGTCAATTAACTTAACCTTCCTCTCATTTTGTGAGTAACCATGACAAAGCATAATCACTAAATTTAACAAAACAAATGATAACACAGACCAGTATAAAAAGAGTTCACAATAACATTTACATGTTATATATAATCTTGAATAGTGACAATTAGAATACTTAATTATTAAAATGTTGTATTATTTCGTAGTTTTGGTAAGTGTACTGTATTTTCTCTACTATTATGTTACAAGAAACTATAACTTTTGGAAGGAAAGAAATGTCGTCGGCCCAGAACCTACAGCTCTATTCGGTAACTTGAAACAATCAGCGTTTAGAAAGAAACAAATCGGCATAATCTTTAAAGAAATCTATGACCAATATCCTAAGGAAAAAGTGGTCGGAGTATACAGAATGACAACACCATGTCTGCTACTCAGAGATCTGGATGTGATAAAGCATATCATGATTAAAGACTTTGATGCTTTCATTGATCGAGGAATAGAATTCAGCAAGGAAGGGCTTGGGTCTAATTTGTTTCATGCTGATGGTGACACGTGGCAAGTATTGAGGAACAGATTCACACCACTATTCACGTCAGGGAAACTGAAGAACATGTTCTATCTGATGACGGAACGCGGAGATAAGTTTGTTAACTATGTTGATAGTATTTGTCGTGAACAACCAGAGCAAGAAATGCATAAACTCATCCAGAAGTATACTGTATCTACGATATCCGCATGCGCTTTTGGCCTCGACATCGATTTACAAGATGATAAAATGAAGGAACTCAAGGTAATCGACGATGCAATTTTCACGTTCAATTTTTTCAACGAACTTGACTTTATGTTCCCAGGCATATTGAAGAAATTTTCTAATACATTGCTACCTAAAGTGGTTAAGACATTTTTCAAAAATCTTGTGGATACAGTCATTGAACAACGAAACGGTTTGCCGGGCAATAGAAAAGATTTCATGGACTTAATATTGGAGCTGAGACAACATAAAGAAATCCAAGGTATGAAGAGACATGATAACGAAAACTTAAGTCTGGAATTGAGCAATGAAATTATAGCGGCACAAGCCTTTGTATTTTATGCAGCTGGATACGAAACAAGTGCTACAACCATGACTTTTATGCTATATGAGTTAGCAAAGAACCCTGACGTTCAAGATAAACTGATAGCAGAAATAGACGAAGTACTTGAGAGGAGCGGTGGCGAAGTTACATACGATTGTCTAAAAGAAATGACGTACATGACAGAGGTTTTTGATGAAACGTTACGTATATATCCTTTGGTGGAACCACTGCAAAGGAAAGCTAAAATAAATTACACAGTGCCTGATACAGAAGTAACTGTTCAGAAAGGGCAGGTGGTGTTAATTTCACCGTTAGGTATTCACCATGATGAACAATATTATCCTGATCCGGAGAAATTCGACCCAGAGAGATTTAGTCCAGAGAATTCAAGAGACAGGCATCCCTGCGCTTACATGCCGTTTGGAGTTGGTCCACGAAACTGTATTGGTAATTGATTTTAATTTTTCTAATTCTGAAATTTCGATATTTTAATATTCTGACCAAACCTATTGTCGGAATTTGTCCAGACCTCCTGTAACATGGCATAACGACTGCTTCCTATCGGCAGAATCCAGGACCAACTGCTTAAGGTGCTTTCTGAGACATTTAATATGTAGTCCTTGCATCAGAAAGTTACCTAATCATTGATATCAGATTACCTCGAGTCTATTTATGTAACACTCCCGGCTTCGGCCAACTAGCCATCATCAGATAAAGACTATTTTATCATTTAAAGCTTATTCAATTCCGAATTGAACAGTGAGTTTAGAACACTGCCCTTAAAATTATTTTAATCGATCAATTGTATCGCATGAACGACAACAGTTGCGTGGCCGCTATACGATCAGCTGCTATGTCCCCATTTCTGATTTATTAATCTTAATATTTCTCAATTTACAGGAATGCGTTTCGCTAAAGTGCAGTCTCGGATTTGTATCGCGAAATTGCTGTCCAATTTCCGCGTGGAACCTTCCAAAAACACCAAGCCAGTCATGGAATACGATCCACATAAAATCATCATCAACCCTCTGGGAGGTGTACACTTAAACATTGTGCCTAGAAAATATTAGAATAACCCGAATAAGTTAATTCTGGGACCAGCGAAGAGAAAGGACGGAAGCTGGAGGATCCGGAAAAACTGCGAGATCGAGAACATGGTGGCCGAGCCTAACATCATTGGAGAAACCAAAGCAGCCCGACTCCGCTGGCTTGGTCACGTGGATAGGATGGGTGTGGAGAGCGTAGCGAGCTTCGCGAGCATACGTTGTAAAGCCTAATGGATGACGACCGGTCGGACGTCCTAGATACCGCTGGGGCGACGAGGTGCAGAAGGACCCGCGAGAGCTGCAGGCGCCCGACTGGCGCCAGACAGAGCAGGACAGGCTGCAGGCGCTCTTTGGTGCCGGAGGCCAAGATCCACTTTGGGTCACTGAGCCAGCGGAGTAAAGTGCATTCTTGAATTCGATTCCTGTGCATTCACGCAAAGCTAAACACTCATAGTGCATAAGTCCTTAATTTTAGATTTTGTAAATTATTGTTTAAATGTACTTAAATGTAAGTTTATTAATTTTACTTAGATTTTTTTGTAACTAGAAATTATTCCAATAAAATATTCAATTTATTTACTTTCATTTATTCGTTTAACAGACATAACAAATCGAAATAAACGCGTGCATACTATAGTTTGCTTCAAGGAAAAATTATAACCCCACATCTCCCTTTGTAACAAAAACTATATCGTAAACTGCCGAACTTCCGCCTAAAAGCAAAAACAGATAGAAATAAGTTTCCACAATATTTCCTCCCCTTAAAAACTAAACAGACGTATTCATACCGTCATCAAATCCTTTTACATAGAGTTAAAAATTGTGACCAAAAGGACAACAGATTGTATACTCTCACAATTTCACTGTTAGATGATGTTTTTGTCACAAAATAATCATTTACAAAATTATGTCAACGATGAGCGCATAGAAACGAAGCGGGGGCAGGGGTGCCGTATTGAAGAGATGCGTCCATGTCGATAATATCTCTAGTTTACACATGTCGCGAAGCAAGTTTCCGCTCATGTGCGGGCAGACACGGGCGCCCTCCTGTTACAGGTCTATGTGGTAAGCGGTCTGTGGTGCCACGGATCGCAGGTTAAGCAATGGTTCCGATTTAAATCGCTCGATAGCAATATTCTAGTTAGGTCATACCCTGCGGACGGCCTGTACAACTCTGACCATTCGTTACTAAAGTTTTAAATGGAGATGTGGCCTTTATATTATTACTTAGCTCCATGTATTTCTGTATCAATGCACATACTTCTCTGTCCCCTCTTCCGGCACTTCCGGGAAGGAGTTGGGGGATTCAAACAAAACTTTTCCGGAATATGCCGATAAATCGACCGTGATTATCATGTTTTGCATTTAGGTCCATATTATTGTTGTATTGTGTTCAATCCTTCCATTTCCGTGCCTTTTCTTTCATTATTTTTGCGATGTCCCTATACTTCTCGGTATCAATTCTGAATATATTTCTGCCTTTAGCCAGACGATAGTTATTTCTTATATGTCCATTATTTTCTACCGCTATTTCATACTTTTCATTTTCCTATATTCTTCTTATTGTATACTATCTCCTGCTTTTAAGTAGTCTTCAAGTAACTCACTTTTATTATCTTGATAGTGGACATGATAACATGTACCTATATCGGATTTAGTAGGACTTTAGGTTTCACCATTCTTTGATAACATCATTGGAGAAACCAAAGCAGTCCGCTGGCTTGGTCATGTGGAGAGGATGGGAGAGGAGCGCGCAGTGAAGCGAGCATATGTCGGAAAGCCCAGCGAACGACGGCCAGTCGGACGTCCTCGATACCGCTGGGGCGATGAGGTGCAGAAGGACCCGCGAGAGCTGCAGACGCCCGACTGGCGCCAGACAGCGCAGGACAGGCTGCAGTGGCGCTTTGTATTGTCGGAGGCCAAGATCCACTTTGGGTCACTGAGCCAGCGGAGCAAGTAAATAAAAAATAATAATAATAAAAAGCCTTTTATTTCCATGTCCTATTTACAAATCAGATGTTGTATGTAGTATTAGTTGATTTGCTTAGGCTATTATTAGTATGGTTAGTTGTATTCTACATCTAAATCTAGGATATGGACACTTTTTGGGGTAAAGGCCTCCTCCAGCTCTTTCCATGCCTGTGGCTACGTTTGCCCAGTCTACAGCGGAGCAATTAAGTAAGTATTATTCTTTGATAACCACCCGTTTGTATTAAATCATAAATGCATGGTGGCGGATTACACAGTCCACTATGAACATGACATATCTATACTATTAAACATCATTGACTTCAGCAGAAACTTTCCTAAATTCCGTGACTGAAGTCAATTCAATTGTAAAAGTAACACAAGACAAAGTTATTCAGTACAAAGTTGATGAAATCCTCTCACAAGAATTCAAAAGTTTAACATTAATTCGTTGTGACTTATTAATATGACTTAGTGTAATGGAAATGGAAATCTGAATTACGCTCCACGTTCGCTTCATTATTTACTCTTAAGCCTTCCATGTCTGTAGAGCAGTCTAGATATGGCAAAACGCTTCAATATGCTTTGTTTGACTATTTGAATACTTATGGTTTCTCTTCTATTCAGTTACTAGTGAGTAAGTGTAAATGAAGTAACAAGATAACGTAGTGATCTGAAAGGTAATGTAGTAAGCCAAATTGAGATGAGTATGTTATGGTTTGGGCAAGATGTATGAAAGAAAGGTCATGAGGTGGTAGCGAGCAAGTGTCAGCAGAGGTAGATCAAGGAAGACTTCAGCGTCGACCAAATTAGCGATGTTTAAAAAAATTCAAATGCTGTCAATTACAACTCTACGAACGTTCATGATGAGATTGATGAATTTGGAGGAAGAGAGAGTGTTGTACGAATATTGCAGCAGGTGGGAACAGAAGCGCGTATGTTTAAGTACCTACATAATACATGAATCAGTGAATTCACAATTATCGAAGCCAGATCTAGTGAAATCGATGCTAGCGGATATTGCCATCACATTCCTTTCAGTTCAAAGACGAAATTATATTAAATTCCACTTCTCTATCATGAGCTCTGATATCAAATAGGTATGTTTGTAATTAATGTTTACTACACGTTGAAATCTAATTGCTAAATTTTATCAAAGTATGTGATACGGCAATAATAGAAGCCAATGTTCCTCAGAAGTTTGTTCTAAGTTCTTCAGTAAATTGGGTTCAACTGTTTTCAATTTTGACCTTTGACTTTCACATAACCTATTAATTGGAAGATATTCGCAAATGTTTACTTGTGAAAGTCCAATAACATCTTCAACAAGGGATTCTATGTATTCCCTAACCTATTTAACTTAGATAGTATTGGAGGATTAGGCCCCATCTATATGATAATTGTCATCGTTCGGTGCGACTGCATTCACATAAGTGACGATTCTGCATCATCAAAATTGGCGATCATAACTATTAGTTTGGAAGATAAACATTTTAAGTGGGTAAGTAAAGTAGTATGTATTATGTGGGATCTATGTTGACACCTTGGGAGACACCCTGCCTTATATTATTACACCACAGCTACTATTACACCACATCTCGTACGAAGTCCCCAGCAGGTCTCAAAGAATTCGAGCCAAGTACCCCCACAAACTATTCGTCCTTAAGGCAACCAGAACCCATGCTGGTGAGCCCGCCCCCCCCCCCCCCCCCCTACATAGACTGATGAAATCTTACAATGATCACTTATGACATGATCACTACCTAAATTTAGAAAATAATTATTAATAGTTTAAGCTTCACTTTGTAAATTCTACATCTCAAAATGTAATCCGTGGATAACGTTGCTGGTTATACAACTTTGTTATGTTAGAATGAAGCTTATGCTAAATATACACATTGTATAACTGTTTGTTTTCTCAAATAAAATAAAAATGATACATACGAGTATTATCATTATGAGGATTGAACGGAGAGTAATTAATATTTTAATGATGTGAAACATGTTTAACTTCCTAATTAAACCAGGTCATTAGTTTTTCACAGACGATTTTCGTTTAAAAATTAATTAAAACAGTTTTTCCTACTTTCAGTTCTATTCAAGCAGCTTTGGCGTGAAAGTTCAGTGCAGTGTGGTGTTATATTACATGGAAATGTGTTCATACGGCTTAAAAACTGTGAAATGGCAGCCACATAAAGCGAAGCATAGCGGTAAGCTGAGCGGGAGCAAGAGCGGATTCTGTAAACCACGGCCTTTCATGGAAATGGTTAATCAGATTTCAAACCGTTTATTGCAATTAAGTTATAGTGTTATTTTCACAACGTCATCAGTCTGTCTTAGCTCACCCCAATTAGGGACCTTCATATGATCTCAGGATTTTGATTTGCATACTTTTGTAACCTACTTACAAAGACTATCAGCTGGATTTTATCGATCGCAATACTAAATGTGATTCAATCTCAGTTAATGTACCTTATTAAGTTTGACCGTAACCATCAGTTCGCGAGTTCCCAGATTTTTAGGTCAGATGTTTATCCGACTTCGGGAAGGAGAATAATGTTTTAAAGCGTAAGTCGATTCCTTTGTGAACTTCTATAGCTAACGGCTTGATGGATTTCGATGTTTGAGGTAGCGTTAGGTTAATGTAATAATTGTATACATTTTATGCCAAAAACAGTTGTTTAGTTTTTGTCATCATCCTAGGCCTTGATCCTATTTATTTAGGGTAGGCCCTCCTTGTCCTCAGTGTCCCTTGAGCACGGTTTTGTGCCAGGCTGGTCCAGTTCGGCTTCATTAAGGTCTTTGTGGACCGTCGGTGGCACGTCTTCCGCGTTGGCAAGTTTAAATCGACTTTGACTATATGATCTTCCGGTCGTAGGTGGTGTCTTTTGTAATTAATAATATCTACGATCTTCTGCAACTGATTCAAGGATAGGTTCAGGGTAGAAGAAAAATATGATGGCTCAGGAGCTTACGCCAGTGGTACGGCAAGAGTACCATGCGGCGTTGTCGAGAGTGCAGAGTGACATAATGATTACAAACCTTCATAGGAATACAGCACCATAATGATTATTAACTATTTTCCTTATGTTATATATAGATCCCAGATTTCTTTGCTGGGCGAAGAAATTAAAATAATGAAAAAATTCGAGCCCTTTCAGGTTTTGACTCTGCGACCTTATCATTCCGTGACACGCTTTTACCAACTGAGTCACCGCATACCACTGTATGGGAATTACAACGTCGCAGGGTGCAAGTCCTTTTTTGTCCCAGGTAAAACACGTTTCCCTGTACCACAACGCCCAGGGGAGCATGTTGATTATGTCGTGCTCCCGCCCTGAAGGGGCGGAATACGGACTAAACTTCTTGGGGTGTTCCACCTCGTGCCATTGTTGCCGAGTTAGAACTAGTTATTCCGGACCTGCTAGTCCTTACGTAACAAGGGGCTAAGTTACCTCCGTAAGGTAGTGTATCGTAACGCAATAAATGTTCACCTATTGCAAACATGTAGAAGAAAAACGCGAAGGTAACCAATTCCCTCAAAAAACTTTGGGTTCGGACAACGCTACCAATTTCTTTCTTTACCTGCGTCTCACAGGCCGAAGATTAACCTAATAGGAGCCACTACAGAAAATGCTTATTTTACCGGCACGTCTCTGGCACCACCCCAAGGCGCGGATTTCTTCCTTGCAAACCTTTCTCTCAGCACAGGTTCAAGTCCTGCCCACGCCTAGAATTTTTTCATCATTTAATTTGTAAACAGATCCGTATATCTCAGCACACAACGTATATAGGAGAAGCTGAAAGGGTGCACATTTCACAGTAATTAAGATATTAAAGAGTGGAGCGTTTTGAGCCGTTTTCGCATTCGTTTGGAAAGGTAAAAGCCTGGAATGCTCGGGTTAAGCTTCGGAAATGCAAAGGATTTCTAGCACTCGTGGCGCTGCCGTGCAAACTTTCTGGAATTAGTGGAATTTCCAACAGTTTGATAGTATTTTGAACTAGCTGTTGATCGTGGCTTTGCTCGCAGACACCGACTTAGTCGAATTTATATTAGTATTTTTCGAATATACTAAATACCTATTAGGATTTCCTAATGATCCGAAAAATAGATAGTCATAGACAGTTTTGAACACGAACTCAGCGTGAGCTCACTCTTACGACTGTGAAAATTGTATGAAAACTGACAATGTAAGCCCGAAGTCAAACTCTTACTTAAAAATGTCTATGGCTATCTATTTTTCGGATCATCAGTATGTTCCAAAAATAGATAATAACTTATCGCTGAGAGCAATCTATTTGAGAAATAGATTGATCGATACCCATCGTTTGCGATTGCCCAGATCGTTTGCGGCATTTAATAGGTTATGTAGTGACGACCCTCGGGTAGACTTATTTTGTAGCAGTGCAAGCCTAATTAAGCAAATATTCATTGACCAATTTGTCTCTGATCTGTAGTATTGTTTTGTTTCCTTTTATTCATTTATATTTCTTTGTGTACGTACCTACATGTATACTATTGATATATGTGCGTGAGTGAATTGTTTTGTAACCTCATTAGAGTGCTATATTCAAGCTATATGTGGTGGCTTGTAATTGGCTTTGTGTTAATTTTTAAGATGTTACATATTTGTAGAAGCCTCCCAAATAAAATAAAATAAAATAAAATAAGTTACAATTCTAATAAAATTCTCGGCAGTCTGTTTCACCTTAATAATAATTCATTTATTCATTGCTTATAGTACAGGTACTGCTCACATAAACCATGTAAGGTAACTGCAACATTAATAAATATCAATTTAAATTCAATTTTGTCAGTCAGTCAGTAATGTCCTTCTTCATTTAATACTTCTACTTTTTGTTACTTTATCTTTGTAACAAAAGTTATTAAGCTACATCTAACATTTATTAAGCTAAATTCTATTTATATTCTCTTTTTGTTGTCCATGTTTCGAGTTTCTATATAAGTATTGGAAGTAGGTTTGTTGGACAACAATTTTACCAAAAATCGGCAATAATTATAATCAAATGACATGACACTTTAGGTCTCTCTGATATGCCTAATATAATTTAAACTTGTCCAAAGTCAAAGTCAAATTTATTTATTGCAAGTAAGCACGTTGAGTACATTTTTGCACGTCAATAAATTTTTTTTGAATTTACATTTACACCACTTTGCAAGGAAAAGGTGCCAACGCTGAGGAGAAAAAGTGGCATAAAACTCTCAGCAACACATCTTTTAAAACAATGATAATACAATTATTACTTAATAACTATACAGGTACGTAACTATTACTATTGTTAGTAAGTTTATCCCTCATGCGGAACCGGCGACACACACCATGCATGTTCATCGTTTAAATAGTCATCTATCCTGTAATACGCCTTCCTAACAAGTGTTCCTTTAATGAAATTTTTAAATTTCCTCTCCATATTGCATCTATGAAATCAAAAGGTAACATTTGCTATTTGGTTCCAAACTTGCGAATCTACGAACTAATTGAGCATGAAGATAGCTCAGTGCAAGTATTATGAGCTAATGAGCTGGGAGTACAGTCGCATTCAAAATTGCCTGCTTCGTTCTAGTCTAGACTAACAATGGAGAATTAAGTTTGGACGTACGGTTTAACTCAGAGAAAGTGTAGGTACAGAAGAGTTTTTAAGGTTGAGATTATCTCAAAAACTACTTGGCCTATTGCAAAAGTTACTCTTAGATTACTTAAGTCACTGTTAGATAGGTAAATGTTAAACCTTGTTACTGTAAAAGAATTACTAAATTCGGTCGAGTAGTTTTTGAGAAAATCTCAAACTTGTTGAAACCCTCTGTATACTGTCCTCTGTCCTCATAATGACAATGAAGCCGGTATTTTGATATGATATAATTGTCTTAAAAAGTAATGTGTGTCTGTGAGAGAGAGAGAGGAGGAGGGAGAAAGAGAGAGAGAGGGTGTGTCCGTGTGTCGGCCTAACATAGAGAAAGGTGTACATGAAAGTTTTTAAGCCTGAGATTTTCTCAAAAAATACTTGACTAATTTTGGAAAATTCTTTACAATTGCATCACTATACTCTAAACTATTTACTAGTAAAATAATTCATACAATCGGTCAAGTAAATATTGAGACCCCCAGTATACTCTCTCTTCTGTCTTAATGTGTACCTCCACGACCCGACCTTAACCATTAATATCACTATAGTGTTAAATAGTTTCAAACTTTTTCTACCGAAATGTACTCAGATTTCAGCGTCTAAACGGCAATTTCGACTTGACGACTCCACTAATGAAGTTGCAAACTTAAACTGAATCGTAATGTTGGTTTAACTGAATGTCGTTACAAAGTTTCACGAGTGTCATTAATTATGGTGAGGTACGCTGAGCGACTTTCAACGGGAACTTGGGTCTTAAGAAAACAGACTCAAATTAAAAAAGGGCGCCCGACTGAGAACTGGCACCGTGGAAAACGGTATATAAACATGAAACACCGGACGGAAATAATGCAAAACGGTACGAACTAATTTTTATTTTAAACAAGATTTTACCATTGATATTTTACGTTTTATAAATGTGATTCATACCCATATTTCCGATCTCAAAAAATAAAATGATTTCATGACTGATGACATCAACGTGGTCGTTTTGAGAACGTCAATATTTATTCAATCCCAGGGCTGGCAGCTACCTCGGTCCAAGGGCTGGCAGCTACCTCGCTCCCAGGGCTGGAAGCTACCTCGCTCAGCGGCTGAGCTTCGAGGAAATGCTGCCAGCGTCCTGGGCAGCATGCCACAGAACGGAGATCTTGACGACGTGTTCGTTCTTTAGTATTTAGTTTTATTTTATTTTATAAGTAATGTGCATATTTTTAGATGTAGTTGGTTTTGTTTTATTTAATAAATTATTATATGTACATGCAATTTAAGGCATTAATAAACGAATGTAATAAATAATTGGAGAAACACATAAACATCGTTTAAATATGGGGACCAATTATTAATATAAACCTGACATCACTCACTTATATTGTTGAAGTCGACACATAGACAATAAACACAAACAAGACACAAATAATATTTATAAAACTAGAATTAACATATTAACTAAACTGTTTAGTTTAGACATGCGGGTCAGTTACGAGAGTAAATAGATATCAGCACATTCTTGAAATATCTCTACGTCGTCAAACAAAACTGCCTCAGGGCGGTTTGCAACGATTCTGTCCGCATTACAGTCGTTGTCGTTAGTTGGCAGGTCACGTTCCTTAGTAACGGTCATAGACATCCGCAGATTGTTGAGGTCTTGTTAAAAGATGTGTTTGTGCCGCTGTTTTACTTGGCCTTTCGGCTTTAATTTAAACGTTCTCGCTTTTGGGAATAAAATGAGGTTTAACGGCGTGACTTGTTAATGTTTGTCTGCTGTTGTGTTGAATACAGAATTACTTTTGTTCTTAAAAACTTTTACGATGTAGGCAAGAACTCTTTCTTAGAAGAATCTAAAAAATCTCTCCTCTAACTCAATGATAAAGATTGGTGAATTATTACAAATATATATAGCTCGACTACCACTCACTCACTCACTCACTCACTCACTGACTGACTCACTGATTGACACGCCCGTTTAGTTTGAAGGAGTTCCCGGAGGTGAAAGTGATGTAGGGGGGAGTTGTATAGTTTAGTGATTGGACCAGAGGAAAACTATAGGGAAGTGAAAAAAACAAAATGGCGGCGGGTCACATGATGCCATCTCCGCCATTTTCCAACCGATTTCGTTCAAATTTGGAACACGTGTCACATGCTCCGCCTAATTTGTGATGAAATTGAAAAACAAAAGAAAAACAAAATGGCGGCGGAAATATAGCCGATTGAAAATTTGGACATTTCAGACCAAACTTTGACGAATTAGCTGGCCTAGCACGAGCGCATGAGGAATATCCAACCAATTCCACTTCGTAGCACATATGATGTAGTATACCAGAAAATTGACAATTTTTGGAAAAACAAAATGGCGGACGAGCTGTCAACCATAATATTTTCATTACAATTTGGCAAGATATTCAATCTCATTTTTCGGGTGAATGGCAACATTTTAGTGGAATGTCTTGTATGGGACAATTGTAGGTCTCGATGAATAGTGTTGCAATAAATAAAAAAAATTCCAAAATTTTAGGATAATTTACCCTCCAGAACCGTAAAATGAGGAAAATGGAAATATAGGTTTTTAACCAAATTTGGGTATGCAAATCGATGAAGGTAGCTCACCCAAATGACATTTGACTATTTTCGTCTCAATCGCCTGGCAACACTGGAAGTTATGGGACATGAAAGTTTTGGTAAGAGTAATGTTTGGGAGCTAACTTTGTTAAAGAAATGTCGCGCTAGGTGAAAGTGATGTAGGGGGGAGTTGTATAGTTTAGTGATGTGACCAGAGGAAAACTATAGGGAAGTGAAAAAAACAAGATGGCGGCGGGTCAAGTGATGCCATCTCCGCCAATTTCCAACCGATTTCGTTCAAATTTGGAACACGTGTCACATGATCCGCCTAATTTGTGATAAAATTGAAAAACAAAAGGAAAACAAAATGGCGGCGGAAATATAGCCGATTGAAAATTTGGACATTTCAGACCAAACTTTGACGAATTAGCTGGCCTAGCACGAGCGCATGAGGAATATCCAACCAATTCCACTTCGTAGCACATATGATGTAGTATACCAGAAAATTGACAATTTTTGGAAAAACAAAATGGCGGACGAGCTGTCAACCATAATATTTTCATTACAATTTGGCAAGATTTTCAATCTCATTTTTCGGGTGAATGGCAACATTTTAGTGGAATGTCTTGTATGGGACAATTGTAGGTCTCGATGAATGGTGTTGCAATAAAAAAAAAGTTTCGCAACTTTTAGGGTAATTTACCCTCCAGAGCCCAAAAATGGGGAAAATGGAAATAGCGCTTTTTAACCAAATTTGGGTATGCAGTTCGATGAAGGCACCTCACCCAAATGACATTTGACAATTTTCATCTCAATCGCCTGGCAACACTGGAAGTTATGGGGCATGAAAGTTTTGGTCAGAGTCATGTTTGGGCGCTAACTTTGTTAAATAAATTTTGGGCTATCGTAACGGTTTCAATGCCACATGTTAGATGCTATCCTGTACATTAATTATAAAGTTTAACATATTTTAAAATACAAAATGGCGGCCAGAATATTGACTTCTCCAAAAAGTTACAGTTTCCCCATACATTTTCCTATACGAAACGAAATGATTACTAGCGTGCGGTAAATATCTATCAGTAACTATAGCGAGGCCGAAGGCCGAG
The DNA here is from genome assembly GCA_963506565.1 of Tachystola acroxantha. NCBI lineage: Eukaryota > Metazoa > Arthropoda > Insecta > Lepidoptera > Oecophoridae > Tachystola > Tachystola acroxantha. Next base: position 2,782,948 of record OY735894.1, on the reverse strand, counting down.
CTCCGCGTAGGGCGAAGCCCGAAGCGTCCCCTTGCCGAACAGAAACAACTCTCCACCCTCCAAGCAACTTTTGCGAGGCCGTAGGCCGAGCTCCGCGCAGGGCGAAGCCCGAAGCGTCCCCTCACCGAGCAGAAACAACTCCCCACCTTCCAAGTAAATTTTGCGAGGCCACAGGCAGAGCTCCGCGTAGGGCGAAGCCCGAAGCGTCCCCTTGCCAAACAGAAACAACTCCCCACCCTCCAAGTAACTCTTGCGAGGCCGAAGGCCGAGCTCCGCGTAGGGCGTAGCCCGAAGCGTCCCCTTAACGAGCAGAAACAACTCCCCACATTCCAAGTAAATTTTGCGAGGCCGAAGGCCGATCTCCGCGTAGGGCGAAGCCCGAAGCGTCCCCTTATCGAGCAGACACAACTCCCCACCTTCCAAGTAAATTTTGCGAGGCCGAAGGCCGAGCTCCGCGTAGGGCGAAGCCCGAAGCGTCCCCTTGCCGAACAGAAACAACTCCCCATCTTTCAAGTAACTTTTGCGAGGCCGCAGGCCGAGCTCCGCGTAGGGCGAAGCCCGAAGCGTCCCCTTACCGAGCAGAAACCACTCTCTTCCTTCCAAGTAACTTTTGACCCCCGGCGAGGCCGAAGGCCGAGCTCCGCGTAGGGCGAAGCCCGAAGCGTCTCCTTACCGACCAGAAACAACTCCCCACCTTCCAAGTAACTTTTGCGAGGCCGTAGGCCGAGCTCCGCGTAGGGCGAAGCCCGAAGCGTCCCTTACCGAGCAGAAACAACTCCCCACCTTCCAAGTAACTTTTGCGAGGCCGAAGGCCGAGCTACGCGTAGGGCGAAGCCCGAAGCGTCCCCTTGCCGAACAGAAACAACTCCCCATCTTTCAAGTAACTTTTGCGAGGCCGCAGGCCGAGCTCCGCGTAGGGCGAAGCCCGAAGCGTCCCCTTACCGAGCAGAAACCACTCTCTTCCTTCCAAGTAACTTTTGACCCCCGGCGAGGCCGAAGGCCGAGCTCCGCGTAGGGCGAAGCCCGAAGCGTCTCCTTACCGACCAGAAACAACTCCCCACCTTCCAAGTAACTTTTGCGAGGCCGTAGGCCGAGCTCCGCGTAGGGCGAAGCCCGAAGCGTCCCTTACCGAGCAGAAACAACTCCCCACCTTCCAAGTAACTTTTGCGAGGCCGAAGGCCGAGCTCCGCGTAGGGCGAAGCCCGAAGCGTCCCCTTACCGAGCAGAAACAACTCCCCACCTTCCAAGTAATATTTGCGTGGCCGTAGGCCGAGCTCCGCGTAGGGCGAAGCCCGAAGCGTCCCTTACTGAGCAGAAAAAACTCCCCACCTTCCAAGTAACTTTTGCGAGGCCGAAGGCCGAGCTCCGCGTAGGGCGAAGCCCGAAGCGTCCCCTTACCGAGCAGAAACAATTCCCCACCATCCAAGTAACTTTTGCGAGGCCGTAGGCCGAGCTCCGCGTAGGGCGAAGCCCGAAGCGTCCCCACGCTACCAAAGGCTGAAAAATGCCCGTATGCCAGAAACTTATAGAAAGTTTTCAAAAGCCAAACGTTGCTAGCTGTACACAATTTGCATAACTTTGTTCATAATTCGAAAGGCAGGGGCATTTTTCAGCCTTTGGTAGCATGGGGACGCTTCGGGCTTCGCCCTACGCGGAGCTCGGCCTATGGCCTCGCAATAGTTACTTGGAAAGAAGAGAGTGGTTTCTGGTCGGTAAGGGGACGCTTCGGGCTTCGCCCTACGCGGAGCTCGGCCTACGGCCTCGCAAAAGTTACTTGGATGGTGGGGAATTGTTTCTGCTCGGTAAGGGGACGCTTCGGGCTTCGCCCTACGCGGAGCTCGGCCTTCGGCCTCGCAAAAGTTACTTGGAAGGTGGGGAGTTTTTTCTGCTCAGTAAGGGACGCTTCGGGCTTCGCCCTACGCGGAGCTCGGCCTACGGCCACGCAAATATTACTTGGAAGGTGGGGAGTTGTTTCTGCTCGGTAAGGGGACGCTTCGGGCTTCGCCCTACGCGGAGCTCGGCCTTCGGCCTCGCAAAAGTTACTTGGAAGGTGGGGAGTTGTTTCTGCTCGGTAAGGGACGCTTCGGGCTTCGCCCTACGCGGAGCTCGGCCTACGGCCTCGCAAAAGTTACTTGGAAGGTGGGGAGTTGTTTCTGGTCGGTAAGGAGACGCTTCGGGCTTCGCCCTACGCGGAGCTCGGCCTTCGGCCTCGCCGGGGGTCAAAAGTTACTTGGAAGGAAGAGAGTGGTTTCTGCTCGGTAAGGGGACGCTTCGGGCTTCGCCCTACGCGGAGCTCGGCCTGCGGCCTCGCAAAAGTTACTTGAAAGATGGGGAGTTGTTTCTGTTCGGCAAGGGGACGCTTCGGGCTTCGCCCTACGCGGAGCTCGGCCTTCGGCCTCGCAAAATTTACTTGGAAGGTGGGGAGTTGTGTCTGCTCGATAAGGGGACGCTTCGGGCTTCGCCCTACGCGGAGATCGGCCTTCGGCCTCGCAAAATTTACTTGGAATGTGGGGAGTTGTTTCTGCTCGTTAAGGGGACGCTTCGGGCTACGCCCTACGCGGAGCTCGGCCTTCGGCCTCGCAAGAGTTACTTGGAGGGTGGGGAGTTGTTTCTGTTTGGCAAGGGGACGCTTCGGGCTTCGCCCTACGCGGAGCTCGGCCTACGGCCTCGCAAAAGTTACTTGGAAGGTGGGGAGTTGTTTCTGTTCGGCAAGGGGACGCTTCGGGCCTCGCCGGGTGGCAAAAGTTACTTGGAAGGAAGAAAGTGGTTTCTGCTCGGTAAGGGGACGCTTCGGGCTTCGCCCTACGCGGAGATCGGACTTCGGCCTCGCAAAAAGTTGTTTCTGCTCGGTAAGGGGACGCTTCGGGCTTCGCCCTACGCGGAGCTCGGCCTTCGGCCTCGCAAAATTTACTTGGAAGGTGGGGAGTTGTTTCTGCTCGGTAAGGGGACGCTACGGGCTTCGCCCTACGCGGAGCTCGGCCTACGGCCTCGCAAAAGTTACTTGGAGGGTGGGGAGTTGTTTCTGTTCGGCAAGGGGACGCTTCGGGCTTCGCCCTACGCGGAGCTCGGCCTTCGGCCTCGCCGGGGGGCAAAAGTTACTTGGAAGGAAGAGAGTGGTTTCTGCTCGGTAAGGGGACGCTTCGGGCTTCGCCCTACGCGGAGCTCGGCAAGGGACGCTTCGGGCTTCGCCCTACGCGGAGCTCGGCCTACGGCCACGCAAATGTTACTTGGAAGGTGGGGAGTTGTTTCTGCTCGGTAAGGGGACGCTTCGGGCTTCGCCCTACGCGGAGCTCGGCCTTCGGCCTCGCAAAATTTACTTGGAGGGCGGGGAGTTGTTTCTGCTCGGTAAGGGGACGCTTCGGGCTTCGCCCTACGCGGAGCTAGGCCTTCGGCCTCGCAAAATTTACTTGGAAGGTGGGGAGTTGTTTCTGTTCGTTAAGAGGACGCTTCGGGCTTCGCCCTACGCGGAGATCGGGCTACGGCCTCCCAAAAGTTACTTGGAGGGTGGGGAGTTGTTTCTGTTCGGCAAGGGGACGCTTCGGGCTTCGCCCTACGCGGAGCTCGGCCTTCGGCCTCGCCGGGGGGCAAAAGTTGCTTGGAAGGAAGAGAGTGGTTTCTGCTCGGTAAGGGGACGCTTCGGGCTTCGCCCTACGCGGAGCTCGGCCTTCGGCCTCGCCGGGGGGCAAAAGTTGCTTGGAAGGAAGAGAGTGGTTTCGGCTCGGTAAGGGGACGCTACCAAAGGCTGAAAAATGCCCCTGCCTTTCGAATTATGAACAAAGTTATGCAAATTGTGTACAGCTAGCAACGTTTGGCTTTTGAAAACTTTCTTTAAGTTTCTGGCATACGGGCATTTCGAGCGTTGCTTGCTTTAAAAATAAAAAATAACCTCCTTTAAATGAGCAAACTCTTTTCGAATAAATGTTTTTCACAGAGTTTTGAACTTGAAACTTTCGGGCGGTGCTTGATATAATCAGTGGATGGCTTGCACGAATTATTTGCACAGCGAACAATCCGGATAATGTTTATTTAGTTGCGGCGCCTACAACACGAAAACAAAGCAGTCTCGCGGGCCGCGCGCGGCCCGCGCACCATGCAACACCTAGTTATGAAGATATGGGTAGAAGAAAATCGGGCCAATGACCGTGCCTTGAGACACGCCTATTGTAATTTTTTAGTTCCAACAATAAAACTGACAATGATTGACTTTAAAGTTGTCTTAAATTATCACTCCTAAAAGAATCTTTTTACATTCCACATTAACTTACGGTCATTTATCTGAAATAATCACGATAATCACAGAATGACTCGATCAGAAGTTTTATACAAAACTGTGCCTGTGAAATAATAACTCAGGAACACTGTTGATTGATTAGGTTATGGCTGTCAAAGAAACGTGCTCATAATTCGTTTCGCTTCGTTTTATCGAAAACAAAAAGTAATAATAATACAGACTGATATTTTGTTTGTATAAGTTTATTAGATAGGTGTTTGGCAAGGGTAGATATCCCGCAGATAGTCGTAACTATAAAAAACAGTTAATCGCGTGGGAGGTTTCAGTGAGAAATCTAGAAAAGGTTTCCTTCTAAAACTATAACAGTTACAGTTTTACCTTAGCTCTGTCGTTATTATTGTCCCTTAGTGGGTAGTTAGGGGTATAAAGGTGTTCAATAAGGGTAAAGTGGTATCGTATCAATAAAACCCACCAGTGAATCTCATGGGCGGTGTAGGCGCAAAGTATGGGACAAAGGGACCAGTTAACCACATCAAAGTTTGAACTTGTATTATTCTTGTTGTCTACGCCAAGTCGAAGTTGTGCTTTACTATAATTAAAATAAAGGTTTCCTTAGGCAGAGTTGGTGCCTACTTTTAATGACATTAATGGTAGTTTGCTTATCATTTGTTAATTGCATTATAGGGTAAGGTAATGTAATAGGTATCCTAAAATGTAAGTTCAGAATCAGAAATCATTTATTGTGTAACTGTGTGCATTATAGTTTAGTACCTACTTATAGACAGTTTACCCATTTTGGGCGTACAATAGCGACAAATAGATATATGGGCATATGAAATAAAATATCTAAATTTAAACATACATTGCGATAACTCTACATTCTTAGACTTTTAAATCGATTTGATAAAGTTTGAATAATTCTTTGAATAACTCTAGTTTTCCAATTTTTACACAAAAATGGAATTACCGTGCTTCTACTTGAGCTCCCGATATTGAGAATCGTGATGACATGATTGTCAACTAAAATTCGGTGATCTGAATACTTCAGTTAGTAAAATTGGTCATCGAATAAGTTGATATTGAAACTTATTAAACATTTTAATAAGCCAATAACAGAACTCCTCAAAATTGGTTTGATAATATAATCAACAGTACCTATAACAGCTAATAATTGTCACGATGCGTGAGCTGATAGGCTAACGAAACAAAGATTGGAATGTCCTAATCATGCATTACGTCAAAATGCTAAAGAGAATGCGTGTTCACTAAAATGCTTAACGACCATCCACACATGATAGAATGTAGTGTGGGTCGTGAAGCCAAAATGTATGCGTGATCGCGGGAGGGCCATCAAATGATATGAAAATTCACACCTAAACCTAATATAGATAACACCATAATGATAAGATAATAGACTAATACACATAGAGAATTATATTTATATTATATATTATATTATATATATAGCAGGACTACGTAGGTAGATGACCTTCGCAAGATGGCTGGCAGGGACTGGATGCAGAGGGCCGAGAGTAGGGTTGATTGGCGCGCTTTGGGAGAGGCCTACGTCCAGCAGTGGACTGATACGGGCTGATGATGATAACGTAGGTAAAGAACGAAGCAAAAAAGGTGGGTTTTGTGAGGATGGGAATTGGTCCATTAATTACTACAGAATAAAACTAACTTAATATCTAACAAAATATACTTTCGAAATAAAACTAACTAAAGAACGAACACGTCGTCGAGGTCCCCGTTCTGTGGCATGGTGCCCAAGACGCTGGCAGCATTTCCTCGCTGTATGGCAATACTTAACCACTGAGCGAGGTAGCTGCCAGCTCTGGGATCACCCGAGATGTGGACCAACCGGGTAGACAGGTCGTGGATGATATCTTTTGAGTCTGTCGACCATGGGCCCATTGTTTCTACAGCAAGCGCCGCAAACTCATGATGTGGAGTCAGTCGTGAGTATTTGTGGCGCTTGAGTATTTGCGCCTGTATTGTATTGTTCCATTCCAATATATCTAACTCATAATGATGTGCAAGATTGAGGGGAAGTGAATTTGAACTTTGAATGTGTGGATTTTTCCAATGGCAAAACAGGCTACCTATGCACACTGGGAATATATTGGATCATGGCACGTATTCTCTATCGATATGATCCTTGGAGGAAACAGAAATAGGATGATATAGCACTCTCAAGGAGCTCGGTGGCTCAGTGGTTGGGTCAATGGAATTGCGATACGGAGGTCCTAGGTTCGATTCCCAGCCAGGGCAGTCATGTACCAATGAGTTACCCTCGGTTTTTTTCGACGGAAAAACTTATGTACATTTACCGAGTGCTCTCAAAACGGTGAAGGAAAAACATCGTGATGAAACCTGCATGCCGTAGAAGAAGAAAAAAAATCTAAGGCATGTGAAATTCGCCAATCCGCACTGGGCCCGCGTGGTGGATCATGGCCCCAGCTCCCTCAATGTAAGGGAAGGTCTGTGCCCGAGCAGTGGGGCAATATAAATAGACTGATGATGATGGCACTATCTAACTTGAGAACAATAGTTTTATACGACGAACTCCACAAAAGACTAGTGTAACTAAAAATAAAACCGACAATCAACTGTCAGGACGAGCTGCGGAAATGTGCGAAACCACGAAAAAGGGGACCCGGATGAAAACCATCGATAGTTACAACATGTCCGTCGTAAATCAAAAAGCCAATATTTCGGCTGAATCACTGGCGGCGCGTGGATGGAAAACTGATAATCTAAACCCGAAAAATACCTACAGACAATTTACGATAAAGACAATAAAGGTTTTGGTTGTTGCCGGTTAAATTATAAAAGATAAACTTTCTGATTATGAAAATTTTATTTATATATATAAGTTACTACAATATTTTTTTATACATTTTATTTTATGCAGTCATTACCTAATAAAACTACTTATCATCTATCTATTTACATTTGTATCTTCGTACTTATGTACATTCTTAATTAATAATTATAAATGGCTTAATAATACCCCATAAACACTTCCCAAACCTAAGCATTAGATAATAGTATAACCTCCAACATAATTATGTAATTATAGAGGCCGTTACTTTCAATCCATATTAACTATTTTTTCCTTGGTACAACATTTAGTCGAATACCACCCAAGCAATTAGTGATTCCTTTATAGGGGTCAAATTTCATCGTCCTCTTAGTATTTTTGCAAGGTTCAACTCGGAAATTGGACAGCATTTTTGCGATGCAAACACGAGACTGGACTTTAGCGAACCGCATACCTGTAGAAATACAAAAATAATTGATAGAATAGCCACAGAGAAGAAAGTAAATAATCTATTCTATTTTTATATGAATGGCTTCTACTCTTATTTAGGAGATAATTTCGCCAATGTCAAGTTATTTAGAGTATTCATGTAAATAGAAAATTAAACAAATTAAACATCAATCCGCCATTCCAAAATGATGGAATGCGTTTTTTCAGAAAATAATCTAGAACATTGTGTGCGTCAATGATCAAATCAAAAATAAAATCATGTTTATCTGTATAAAATAGTAAAAACTTACCAATGCAATTTCTGGGTCCAACTCCGAACGGCAAGTAAGCACAGGTATGTCTGTCCCCAGAATTCTGTGGACTGAATCTATCTGGATCAAATTTCTCTGGATCAGGATAATATTTCTCATCATGATGGACACCCATTGGTGATACCAAAACTATCGTCCCTTTCTCTATGGTCACATCTGTACCAGGTATCTTGTAATCTACTTTTGCACATCTCTGCAATGGCTCCACCAGAGAATACATTCTTAGTGTCTCATCAAATACTTGAGTCATATACGTCATTTCTTTCAGACTTTCGTAAGTAATTTCTCCGCCGTTTCTTTCTAGCACTTCATCTATTTCTGCTATAAGTTTGTCTTGTATATCTGGGTTCAATGCTAAGCTGTGTAACATAAATGCCATTGTGCTTGCACTAGTTTCATAACCTGCTACGTAGAATACAAACGCCTGAGCAGCAATCACATCGTCAGTTAATTCTAAACTAAGATTTGAGTGATCTCCTCTCTTATTGCCATGAATTTCTTTCTGCTGTCTCAACTCCAAAATCAAATCCATGAAATCTTTCCTGTTACTCGGCATGCCGTTTCTTTGACTGATAACCGTCTTGACGAGACTGTGGAAGAATTGCGTCACAACTTTCGGTAGGAATGAAGCATTTAGTTTCTTAAAAATGCCCGGAAACATCATGTCTACTTCGAGAATATAGCTAACATTGAAGACTAAATCGTTAATCTTTTTCAAATCTTCCATCTTGTCCTTTTGTAAGTCAATGTCTAGACCAAAAGCGCAAGCTGATATCGTTGATACGGTGTATTTTTGAACCAGTTCATGTACTTCTTGTTCCGGTTCTTTAAGACAAATATCATTAAGGTAGTCAATAAACTTGTCTCCCCGTTCAGTCAAAAGATACATCATATTCTTTAGTTTTCCTGAAGTGAATAGTGGTGTGAATTTATTTCGTAACACTTGCCATGTATCACCATCAGCACTAAACAAATTAGCTCCTAAACCTTCCTTGCTGAATTCTTGACCACGATCCAAAAAAGCATCAAAATCTTTAATCATGATATTCTTGATGACATCCAAATCTCTGAGCAGTAGAGATGGTGTCGTCATTCTATATACTCCGACAACTTTTTCATTGGGATATTGATCGTATATTTCTTTAAAAACCATTCCCATTGGTTTTCTTCTCAGTGTAGATTCTTTCATGTTTCCGAATAAGGCTGTAGGTGTTGGGCCAACCACATTTCTGTCTTTCCAATAGTCGAAAGTTCTAGTAATATAATAGTAGAGTAGATAGACTATAGTTACCAATAGAATAGGTAGATAGAACAACATTTTCACGTGGTATATAATTAGTAATATTAACTACGAATAGTTGATTATTACTGTCTCGTGCTGATATATCGTTTAGTCTTTTATGTAAACTGTTATCAAAATTATTATGCGTAGGTGTTTTATCGTAGAATAAGCATTGTAATGCTAGCAATGCTTAATCTTTGTTTAATGTCTATAATTAGAGGACTGTTATATACCTTTTTAGGTTTGTTGTTGGTAAATTTCTAACTAAAGAGTTGAGAAATGAATTGTTGAAGTCAACAATATTAGTGAGTGATATCCGTTTATATATAATAGTTTATATATAGTATTTTGGGGACTTCAGAGCTGGGGAGTATTTTGCCCAGCGCCTGAGCCTCGCTATACAGCGGGGCAATGCGGCCAGTGCGCTGGGCACCCTGCCGCGCGGGACGGGCCTTGACGAGGTGTAGTGTTGGCTAGATATATTTTTTATATAATATGTCATTTTTATAAACAGTTGTACGTATTGTAATTAAATACAATATTAATTATTAAATTCCTCAGAAGTTTATTTGTAGTAATGGCTCACCATAGTTTTAATTCTAAAATAAAGAGTTGACGTTGAACGTGACATTGTTCACTAAAATCGATTGACAATGCTCTTCGGCGAGTGTTATTTGATATAGTATATGATAAGTACTAATAGTTTTTTTTACTTATGTTTATTGTGGAGCCTAGCCTAGAAGGACCTTCAATAAAGGAAAATATTTCTTAAGGATTATTTGAGTTCCGAATTTTAATCACCCAACATTGGTTTGCTAATGCTATGTCTGCCCCAGGTTGTAATTACAACAAGTCATTAAAAAAAATTGTGACATTCACATGTACCTACTTATAAAATGATTATGATGAGTATTAAAAGCTAAGCATAATTACAAAGCAGTTACTGATAAAAAATACGAAAAACAATTACTTTCACATCTAATAAGTATGGACTAATTTACCTACCCAATGATATTAAAATTATTATATGACAATAAGATATCATCAATATTGTAAATGACGAAGCGATAAGAGGCGAGATAAAAGTACCTACGGAAAAGAATAATGAACGCTGAAGTCTAATTTACACTAAATTAGCCTAGTATCACTCCCAAGAGGAACAAATAGCTTTAATTACCGGTTATCCCGAATATGTATACTAAATGTATAGTCTACAGGACATCAACCAATACAAAATCATTGCAATCTAAGCTGTACCACTAGGACATAGAGCGCCATATATTACATTTGATGTGCTATCGAATATACAGCCAAAACCGACGACAGATCGATATAATACCACAAATGACAAGATTGGCTGAGATAATAATGGCTAACGAATGATAGTAACAAACGATTACTAATTGTATTTTCAATATCATAATGATTCGTGGTGTAAGGGGTGGGGACCGACAATATTGGCCACCCATTTGCCAACCTCACCGGCACGTGGTGCACCCTGCCGACCAACGGACGGGGCTCTGGCGACCGACAGTTGGCGGTATACCCAGCTCGCACCGTGCCGGCGCCAAGTGCAGCAGGTCGGTGACGGGCAGCAGCGTCACCGGCGCGAGGTGGCCGGCTCTGCGATCGCCAACCCGCTTGCCCAGCGTGGCGATTACGGGCATCACCTCCCAAATATGAGTGACACCACAAGGCCCCGGCCCCCAGTTCCCGGCCGCCCCGCTATTCCTAGCCAAGGCAGCGGCTACGGTAACGGCGGGGCAGGGGGTGCTAAGAATCCCCGGGTTACGGGAGGCTGCCAAACAAAATTGACCCTGGCTACGTACAACGGACGAACTCTGCGGCTGGACGATCATATCGCGGAACTCGAAGTAGAGTTGGAGAGGATACGCTGGCACGTCCTAGGGTTATGTGAAGTCCGAAGAGAGGGGGAGGACACACTGACCCTGGAATCGGGCCATCTACTCTACTTTCGAGAGGGCGATCAACTCTCCCAAGGCGGGGTAGGTTTTCTGGTGAATAAGGCCCTCGTAGACAACGTAATGGAGATCTCCAGTGTGTCGCCACGGGTAGCGTACCTCATTTTGAAACTTACCGAGAGATACTCTCTTAAGGTAGTACAGGTCTACGCACCAACGTCGGCACACTCGGATGAAGAAGTGGAGGCTGTCTATGAAGACATAGCCAAAGCCCTCAATCACACCACTAAGACACACTTCAACGTTGTCATGGGGGACTTCAACGCTAAAGTGGGAGTACAGAGCAACATCGAATCGAAAATCGGACCACATGGTCTTGGTTGCAGGAATCATAGAGGGCAAATGCTAGTTAACTTCCTGGAGAAAGAGGGGCTATTCTTAATGAATTCGTTCTTTAAGAAGCAGCCTCAGAGGAAGTGGACTTGGCAAAGCCCCGACTCTATGACGAAAAATGAGATAGACTTCATCATAACGGACAAAAGGCATATATTCAGGGATGTCTCTGTACTTAACCGGTTTAACACTGGTAGTGACCACCGACTCGTGCGAGGCACCCTGAATATCGATTTTAAGCTAGAAAGACTCCGTATGATGAAGTCTACGCTCCGACCTAACCTACAACAGATCGTAACCGGCTCCGATAAATTTCAGCTGGAGCTGAAAAATAGATTCGATGTCTTGGAAACCACAATTGACGTTGACCAGGCGTTTGACACAATGGTGAAGACCATCAGGGACGTAGGCGTAAGGTTTTGCAGGTCGCAACGTACTGGCACGAAGTCTAAGCTCTCAGTGGAGACTCTGGATCTCATGAAGGAAAGACGTGAAAAGGCTACGCAAATCTCTCAGACAGAACAGCGGACCCTCAACAAGCATGTAAGGAAGCTTATACGACGTGACCTTCGTCGCTCCAATACACGCCGCATACAAGAGGCAATTGAGCAAAATCGAGGGTCAAAAGTATTCATACAGCAGTTGGGGAGAAGCCATCTGACCAAACTGAAGTCGGCGAATGGCAGAACCGTCACTTCCAAACCAGAGATACTCGCTGAGATCGAAGACTTCTACGGCCGATTGTACGCACCTCACGCACCGCAACCTGAGCCTAGTACCGATGATCCCCGAGCTACGTTAACACGCCATTTTACCGAAGACCTGCCGGATGTGAGTCTTGACGAAATCGGACTGGCTCTCAAACAGCTTAAGAATGGAAAAGCCCCCGGTGAAGACGGGGTTACATCTGAGCTCCTGAAAGCAGGTGGTACTCCTGTCCTGATGGAGCTACAGAAGCTTTTTAACTCCGTCATACAGAGTGGGAGAACTCCGAAGGCATGGCACAGGAGCATTGTTGTCCTGTTTTTCAAGAAAGGGGACAAAACCCTATTGAAAAACTATAGACCTATCTCTCTCCTGAGTCATGTATACAAGCTGTTTTCGAGAGTCATTACGAATCGTCTTGGACGGAGATTTGACGACTTCCAGCCCCCGGAGCAGGCCGGGTTTCGCGGAGGATATGGCACCATAGACCACATCCACACAGTGAGGCAGATTATACAAAAGACAGAGGAATACAATCGGCCCCTGTGTCTTGCATTTGTGGACTATGAGAAAGCATTCGACTCTATCGAAACCTGGGCTGTTCTGCAGTCCTTGCAGCGATGCCAAGTAGACTGGCGGTACATCGAGGTGCTGAGGTGCCTGTATGACGCCGCCACTATGACCGTCCAAATCCAGAACCAGCAAACAAGATCTATCCAGTTGCGTAGAGGTGTGAGACAGGGAGATGTTATATCACCGAAACTCTTCACAAACGCGCTGGAAGATGTCTTCAAAACACTGGACTGGAATGGACGTGGCATCAATGTAAATGGCGAGTACATTTCACACCTTCGGTTTGCCGACGATATAGTGGTCATGGCTGAGTCGCTGCAGGATCTGCAGGCAATGCTGGATAGCCTTAATGCTGCTTCTCGCCGTGTCGGGCTCGGGATGAATTTGGATAAGACCAAGATCATGTTCAATGATCTGGTCGTCCCGGAACCAGTAGTAGTCGATGCCACGGTCCTCGAAGTTGTTCAGAAATATGTCTACTTAGGACAAACTCTACAGCTGGGTAGGAACAACTTCGAGAAAGAGAGTGACAGGAGAATTCAGCTGGGCTGGGCAGCGTTTGGGAAGCTACGTCATATCTTCTCGTCTTCAATACCACAATGCCTAAAAACTAAGGTCTTCAACCAGTGCGTCCTGCCAGTGATGACCTACGGAGCCGAAACGTGGACATTGACGGTGAGACTGGCCCACAGGTTCAAGGTCGCTCAGCGAGCTATGGAAAGAGCTATGCTTGGAATTTCTCTGTTAGATAGAATAAGAAACGAGTATATCCGCCAGAAGACAAAAGTGGTTGACATTGTTCATAGAATCAGTAAACTGAAGTGGCAGTGGGCTGGTCACATCTGTCGTAGAACCGATAACCGATGGGGTAGACGAGTTCTCGAATGGAGGCCACGAACGGGTAAACGTAGTGTGGGACGCCCCCCGACCAGATGGAGGGATGACCTTCGCAAAATGGCTGGCAGGGACTGGATGCAGAGGGCCGAGAGTAGGGTTGATTGGCGCGCTTTGGGAGAGGCCTACGTCCAGCAGTGGACTGATACGGGCTGATGATGAATGATTCGTACATATTTAATAATGATAAGGAAATGAAACAGCTAAATATAAAAATGCTGGAATGGATATGTAATCTGCTCATGCTTGGGTCAACATCGATGCCAAATATTTAGGTACCAACTATTACGAAGGCCACGGTAAAGCATCTAAGTGAATTTTGACAATTTCTTCCTCCATATTCGTATCCATGGTGGTGAATGCAACCCAGGTATTTAAAGCAGTCTAACCCTTACGCCATTACCCGATTTCTTCACTGTAATGAACGCTTATAGTCTCGCGCTTCAGAAACTTTTAGGCAGCGCGAATCGCTTTTGGGTAAAAAGAGAGATCGTACAGTCGACAGCAGATCAATGGTAACAATTGCAGTACGATTTCAAGTCTTACGTCGCAAATAATAAGAACTGTCAAAAATAAAAACTGTTACCATTGATCTGCTGTCTACTGTACCTAGTCGCCGGTTCCGCATGAAGGAAAGAGTTTAGATTACTAACAATAGTAACAGTTATGTACATAGTTATTAAGTAATTGCGATACCATTATTTTAAAAGATGTGCTGCTGAGAGTTTTTGCCACTTTTTCTCCTCAGCGTTGGCACCTTTTCCTTGCAAAGTGGTGTAAATGTAAATTCAAAATATGCTGACGTGCAAAAATGTATACAACGTGCTTACTTGCAATAAAGAAATTTGACTTTGACTGCAGATCAGTAGAGAGCAGTGAAGAACGCGAATCGCGATTGACACGTGATAATGCACGAACATCGAATTTCGCGCTTCGGAAAATTTCTGTCAACGCTGATTGCGTTTGGGTAAAGCGATATTTGTATTGCAATTTATAGATGGGTAGGGAGAATTGAAAATACCGAAGAAATTGGCAACACAAAAGAGAGAAATTTGAGAATTTGGTCAGTACAAATCCTTTTTGGTAAACAACGAGATCGTACTGAAAAGACATTGCCACATTTCAATGGAGCTTTGCCCCACCTACAAAACTACGTGACCATTTAAGCTGTACCTATCATTTTGTTGGGGACTTATTACAGGTTTCATGTGGCATAATCATAATCAGTATCATTTTCTACTACTCTCGCAACTACTATAGAATATTCTTCTAACACAAACAATGAATAAATCGCTTCGATTTCTTACTATTTTCTGAATTCTTAATTAAGCTGATTTTTTCGAATCGCAACTTGTACAAAACTTTATTTTAAACCAATAATTTTAATAAAAAACGGAGATATTTTTACATTTATTCGTTATCTTGTACAACTTGCGGTTGATGGTGGGGCAGAATCTGGCATTGTCATTTCTAGATCGGTAGAGAGCACTGCTCTCTAGATGATGAATAAATAATAATATTGTAGTATTTTATTTTATTTTAATATAAAATAATGCTTCACATTATACATTGATCTCCCATAAACAACTAGACACACAAAAGTCTTACTAAAACAATTTAAAAAATGTCCAAATAAGGGTCCATTGTTAACGTCCAAATAATGTCCAATAAAGCAAATGAGGGTCCATTCATCCGTTTGGACCTTCTTTACGGTCGGACATTTTTAGAAGGCAGACTGTGTATCTAGTTGTTTATAGGAGATCAATGACATTATAACAGTAATTCAATAACAAAATTAATTACTTATCTTTCTGGGTACAATATTTAGCCGAATACCTCCCAAAGCAGAGTTGAATGATTTGCGAGGATCAAATTCTATAGATTTTTGTGTGTTCCTTGTAGGTTCCACTCGGAAATTTGCCAGAATTTTTGCAATGCATACTCTAGACTGGACTTCTGCGAAGCGCATACCTGTAAATACACCGTAATATTATTATTATAGTTTTGAAGCGAAACTATATGAGCACTAGTTTGATAATCTTTTACTATAAACGCACCATAGGCACTCAAGGCCTTATCTATTCAGTTTGTAAACAAAATCAAACCGCTTCAATTATGATTGCCTAATCTCTATGTGTGAATACAGAGATAATGCAATTTCTTCAATCTAAAGAATACATCAAACCATTCAGATGATTCCCAGCCAGGGCAGCCATGTACCAATGAGTTATCCTTGGTTTTTTCGACGGAAAAACTTACTTACATTTACCGAGTGCTCTCAAAACGGTGATGGAAAACATCGTGATGAAACCTGCATGCCGTTTAAGAAGAAGTCATGTGAAATCCGCCAATCCGCACTCGGCCCGCGTAATGGATTATGGCCCCAGCTCCCTCGATGTAAGGGAAGGTCTGTGCCCGAGCAGTGGGGCAATATTAATAGACTGATGATGATGATTCAGATGATTCTGTGTATGACATGAGTGGAGATAATGCACTTAATTGACCTATTGTCAATACTCATAACACTTACCAATACAATTTCTCGGTCCAACTCCAAACGGCAAGTAAGCACAAGGGTGTCTGTTCTGAGAATTCTCTGGACTAAACCTATCTGGATCAAATTTATTTGGATTAGGATAATATTTTTCATCATAATGAATACCCAATGGCGACACAAAAACAAGTTCTCCCTTCTTTACAATCACATCTGTACCCGGTATTGGGTAATCCGTTTTAGCTTTCCTTTGCAAATCTACCACAGGATACATTCGTAGTGTCTCATCAAAAACTTGAGTCATGTATCTCATTTCTTTCAGACTTTCATATGTTAATTCTCCATTATATCGCTTAAGTACATCGTCAATTTCTGATATTAGTTTGTCTTGGATGTCTGGGTTTACTGCTAGGCTATGAAGCATATATCCCATAGTACCAGCACTTGTCTCGAAACCAGCTGTGTAAAATATAAAAGCCTGCGCCGCTATTATGTCTTCTGTCAATTCCAAGCTTATGCTCGAGTGATCCCCTCTCTTAATACCAAGTATTTCCTTTTGTTGTCTCATCTCCAGTATCAAATCCATAAAATCTTTCCTGTTAGATGGCTGACCATTTCTTTGGCTGACAACCGTTCTGACAAGTCCATAAAAAAAGTCGGTAACTTGTTTAGGAAAGAGTAAATGTCCGTAGTTTTTAAAGACACCTGGAAACACCATTGCTATTGCTCTAAAGATCGTTGCACTGGAAGATAATTTGTTCATCATTTTTAGTTCCTTTAGATCTTTTTCCATATCGACGTCGAGACCAAAAGCACACGCTGAAATCGTTGATACTGTATACTTCTTAACTAGTTCATGTACCTCTTGTTCGGGCTCATTGCGTATAGTCTTCTTAATGTAATCCACAAATTTGTCACCACGTTCATTTATCAGGTGAAACATGTTCTTTAGTCTTACTGAAGTAAAGAGTGGTGTAAATTTGCTTCGCAGAATTTGCCAGGCTTCACTTTTGGCATTTATAAGATGACCTCCTAGACCTTTAGTACTTTTCTCCATGCCTCGGTCTATGAAGTTATTGAAGTCTTTAATCATTATACTCTTTATTACATCCAAGTCTCTGATTAGCAAGCTTGGTGTCAGCATTCTGTAGATTCCAATAACTTTTTCATTTGGAAATTCCATATACAATTCTTTATAGACATCACTTACAGTTTTTCTTCGCAGTGCGTATTCTTTCAAATTGCCGAATAGCGGTATAGGCGTGGGACCAGCAACGTTTCTATCTTTCCAGTAATTTAGTTTGTTTGTAACATAACAATAGATAAAATAGATAAGAGTAACCAATGTTATAGAAATGTAAAGTGACATTTTTAAAAACCAAAACCACTGTTTTGTTAGTGGATAAATAAGAAACACTGCTTGATACAGAATGTCTAGAACCTTTTATGGTTTAGTTTTTATCGTTCTTTCACTGAGATCAAGTGACTTAATCTTATCGTAATACAATTGGCTTCTTGATAAAATTCA
The DNA here is from genome assembly GCA_963506565.1 of Tachystola acroxantha. Classification (NCBI taxonomy): domain Eukaryota; kingdom Metazoa; phylum Arthropoda; class Insecta; order Lepidoptera; family Oecophoridae; genus Tachystola; species Tachystola acroxantha. The sequence continues at coordinate 2,765,338 of OY735894.1, read as the reverse complement.
AAGTGATTGCAATTCTTCTCTAAATGGTGCAATAGATGTGACATTACCTATTTATATTTAAACATCTCAATCTAAATGAAAGCTATATCAATACGGCCGGTCATAGTAACAGAAAAGACAGTTTTAGAATTAAAAAAATAGTTTGAGAAAAAACAGTTTCTCGGGTTACCTGTGTTTGTACTTTCATTAGTTTATCTTACTCCTAAAAATGAGCTCTATCCTTATAATATATTTTTGACATTGCTAATAGTGGCCACTATTTGTGATCCAGGTGAATATTGTAGTATACAATAATTTAAATGTCAATACATGTGAGGCGTTATAGTTTTGAACTTAATTAGGTACTATTCTATATACTTTAACGGTTTTCATAATTAATGCACCTAGTGTTAGTTTTTTTAAGCCAACATTGGACACATTGGTTACAGCGACGACGAATATAAAACATAGGAATATTGTATATGTTAATAAACTTACTTCTCTACATTGATCTCCTATAAACAACTAGATACACAAAGGTCTTACTAAAACAATTTAAAAACCTCCAAATAACCTCCATTGTTAACGTCCAAATAATGTCCAATAAAGCAATGAGGGTCGATTCATCCGTTTGGACCTTCTTTGCGCTCGGACATTTTTAGAAGGCAGACTGTGTATCTAGTTGTTTATAGGAGATTAATGCTTCTCTACAAAGAAACGCCTGCCTCACAAAGCATTGCATATACTCGATTACGACTTTCGTAATTATTAACTTGGGCAGGCATTTTAATACTTCTTCAAAAAAGCTGAATTTAAAAAACTAAATCGTTTTCAAGAAACCAAATTAACGTCATCATCAGCCCGCATCAGTCCAATGCTGGACATAGGCATCTCCCAAAGCACGTCATTCAACCTGATTCTCGGCATCCAGTCCCTGCCAGCCATCTTGCGCAGGCCATCCCTCCATTGCCCGGGGCGCACAACACTACGTTTATCCGTTCGTGGCCTCCACCCGGGAACTCGTCTACACCATCGGTTATCGGTTCTACGACAGATGTGTGTCCAGCCCACTGTCACTTCAGTTTGCTGATACCTATGAACACATAAACGCGATTTAAAGTTACGCCACCGTTTAGGCCCCCTGTCCTTTTCTATCTTAACCTTTTTAACACGATTTAAGGAAAGTGAGGTTTAACTAGGTTTATGAATAACAGCAAATGTCAACTACTTTTGTTGTCTGGCTATACCATTTCAAACATAATAGGTAATATATTTCTAGAAAACGTCATATTGTGCAGCTTTAGGGAAATTGATTGATGAAGTCGGGTCCAATTTTACCCGACTGCTTAAAGAAGGAGGGTAATGTTTATCGAGTATATGTTATGTACAGTCGAAGACAGAGAAAAGTATACAGGGGGCCTCAATAAGGTTGAGATTTTCTCAAAACTACTGGACCGAATTTAATAATTCTTTTACAATTACTTATATCAATTGCATTAATTCTCATTTATTGGGTTATAATATTATTATATCCTGATTAAGTATGAGATGACTTGATTTTTTATTTTGGAGATCATTGCTTCAATATAATTCATAATTCATTTATTGCATATCACACACATATTAGGTACATAACACAGTTACATTTCACAATACATGTGGACCCCGTCGGGCACATATATTGTTATATATATTGTTTCAACAGAGGTTTTTTTTTAATTCCGGTTAAATATAACTAGGTGTTAAAGTAATTATGTCATAAAAAATAAGTAGGTACTAAGTATATAATTGTACATAATAATGCAATTATAGATAGTAAAATTAAGGAACTAAAATCTATAAAAGTACTATAATCAATTAAGACATTTTTGTTATAAGAAATTTTATTAAAAAACATCAAATATTAAAATAATAAAACTGGCATTTCTTATAAGGACCTATTTACATAAGTATCTCTAATTTTCTTAATTAATATAGGTAAATTAATATTACAAAATACTTATATTTAAGTACGGTACGGTACGAACATGTGGAATTTGTATTGGCAATTGTTTTTTAATAAAGGAATTAATTATTTTTCTTCCTAGGTACAATATTCAAGCGAATACCACCCAAAGGCACATTCAGTGGTTTATAAGGATCGAATACAATGGATTTCTGGGTATTGCTGGAAGGTTCCACTCGGAAGTTAGACAGCATTTTGGCGATGCATACCCGAGACTGGACTTGAGCGAAGCGCAATCCTGTAAAAGAAGAAAATATATACATATTAACGGAATATCTAGGACGCCCGACTGGACGTTGTCGACTGTAAAGTCTGTACAAACAAATTTTCCAAGGATTACCTCCTTGGAAAATTTGTTTGGACACACTACTAACCGCATCGCACTGTGGCATAAAAATTGCTATAAATTTTTGTTTCAAAAATGAGGTACTAAGTATTAATAATTATTAATTTTTTAACCGCTGGGGACCAAAATTGAGCAATATTTTATTGGAAAAATAGATCAGGAAATAAAAAAAAACGTAGTTCCGGAATTATTTTTAACAAAATGGAATTTGAATACGATAGACCAACTATTCGTGACCATTTGTGAAAAATATCAAAATAAAATCAGCTCATTTGTACACTGTTGGGAATTAATAGAGATAAACGTAATAAAAGAGGAAAATAGTGTATACTAATGAAGATAATTTATTGAAGTGACGAGAATGGAGATGAACAATGTAATAATGACAGTCAGATAGAAAATTGTAAAAAGAACTACAAAATATCTATAAAATATATGCCAGTATTACAACATACACACATCAACAAAAGACAGATCCAAAGGGAACATTTTTCGAAAAAACTAAAAATTTAAAATAGGTCTCTCTCGAAAATGGAGACACTTTTACTAAGGTCAAATTTTTAACATAGGTAGGCTACCCCACCCTCTATCTCCCATTTTTGTTTGTCGTACTAGTTACGGTACACCCTGTATATTGTTTTTGGTGCCGCCATGTTTGTTTACATCCATGGCAAATTGGATTAGGATGGACTTTGGATTAGTAGTAATTCAAGGCCGCAATGGCAATAGGTTGGTATGAAGCCGTTTTAGCCACGTCATTGTCATTATTGATGAATAATAACTTAGGATCAGGTTAAGTAATTATATCCACTATCTTTTGCAGAAATCAAAACAAAATAAAATGAAGAAGATCATTATACAGCAAAGAAAATTCTCAGAACTAATACCTCTAACGATAGTTACCCCGTAGATCAAAATGCGACAAACCTTTTTCTGCACGAGACCACAAAAGAATCGATGAGCTGCTGTCGATAAACATAAATGCTGTTATTGATAAACCTAGTTAAATCTCACATCCCTTAAACCGTGTTGTTGTCCCTTTCACACTTCGTTAAAAACGTTAAGGCAGAAAGGGACAGACTGCTTAAACAGTGGAATAACTTTAAATCACGTTCAAATGAATTCACGCCTATTTTTTGGCGGTTTAAAGGTAAAAATAATACAAGTAGAAAACAACAATGGGTTCCAGTGAACCCATTGCAGTCAGTAGCAGTCTACTGACCCTTACACTGCAAGTAACAAAACATCTAAAGCAAAGTTCTCTTGAAAATGACGGGAAACGACGGTTGCGAAATCATTTGATATTTTTCCTTTTAATGTCTACAGTGGCTATTTTGTGTTTAAATATCACGTTAAATTAATCAGAAAATGTTCGCGAATGACAGTACGGTGAAGTATTGGATTATTTATGCAAGATCTGAAGTTTCAAGCTTTTATCAAGAGTTCCCGCTACAAGCTCGGGAGTGAACATGACTGTCGAGCTGCTTCGTCCAGAGTGATGACGCTACGGCGACTCCTCTGGATGAAGACATGAAGACGCGGCTACCCAGGGTGAAGACGCTGCTGCGACTCCCCTGGAGGAATATAGAAGACTATTGAATTTTCTGTAACATGACATTGGCAAATGACGAACTGTCGAGTCCATTAATAAAATAAATAAATAATAAATCTAAAGCAGATAATTATAATGTATGCAGCAATGGTCAATACAAAAATAAAAAGTTACTTACCAATACAATTCCTTGGTCCTACTCCAAAAGGCAAGTAAGCACAAGAATGCCTTTCTCCACAATTCTCGACACTAAATCTGTCTGGATCAAACTTTTCTGGATTTGGATAATATTTCTCATCATGATGAATACCCAATGGCGTTATTAAGGCAAGTTGCCCTTTCTTTAGAGTCACATAAGTACCCGGTATCTTATAATCAACTTTGGCCTTTCTTTGCAACGGTTCTACTAACGGATACATACGTAATGTTTCGTCAAATACTTGAGTCATATATTTCATTTCTTTCAAACTTTCATATGTTAATTCTCCGTTGTTTCTTTCAAGCACTTCGTCTACTTCTGCAATCAATTTATCTTGGACTTCAGGGTTTGTTGCTAAACTGTAAAGCATAAATCCCATAGTGCTGGCACTGGTCTCGAAACCAGCAACATAAAACACAAACGCCTGAGCTGCTATTATAGTTTCTGTTAATTCCAAGCTTATGTCAGAGTGATCTCCTCTTTTGCTACCATGCACTTCCTTTTGTTGTCTCATCTCTAGTATCAAATCCATAAAATCCTTCCTATTAGAAGGTTGACCATTTCTTTGACTGATAACAGTCCTGACGAGACCATAAAAGAAATTCGTTACATTTTTAGGAAAAATCAGATGCCCGTAATTTCTAAAGACATTTGGAAAAATCATAGCTATTTCTCTAAAGACTGACACACTGGAGAATAATTTGTTGATCATATCTAGTTCTTCCCATTTATCTTTATTTATATCGATGTCCAGACCAAAGGCACATGCTGATATCGTTGATACTGTGTACTTTTGAACCAGTTGTCGTACCTCTTGTTCTGAGCTTTTGTTGATAGCTTTGTTGATATATCCCACAAAATCGTCTCCACGTTCATTCATTAGGTAGAACATATTCCTTAATTTCCCAGATGTAAAGAGAGGTGTAAATTTATTTCGCAAAATTTGCCATGCTTCACTCTGTGCATTAAATAGATGACCTCCCAATCCTTTCCTGCTAATTTCTGTGCCTCGGTCGATGAAGTTATCGAAGTCTTTAATCATTATATGCTTTATAATCTCCGGGTCTCTGATCAGCAAGCATGGTGTTAGCATTCTGTGTATTCCAACAACTTTTTCATTAGGAAAATCGTGGTAGAGTTGCCTTAAAACATCGCCTAATGCCTTTTTTCGCAACGCAGAATCTTGTATGTTACCAAATAGTAGTTTAGGTTTCGGACCGACTACATTTTGATCTCGCCAATAGTTAAGATTACTAGTGATGTAATAATAGAGAAGATATATTACAGTTACCAATGCAATTGGTAAATAAACGTAGAGTATCATTTTCACGGAACTATTTATTATTTTGTGTTACTTTATGTGTGTTCAACTTTCGGACACCTGAGTGCTACTGACGGTTAGCCAGACATACATCCGTCTATCACCTTTTATGTACTCATATTATTATCATACCAAGATGATTTTGCACATTTTTTATCGTCATGAAGTGAATAAACCGTGTCGCTCTCGATAAAAAACAAAATAGTATATCTGCATCTTTATGGCATACATGATTATAATGTTTCGTCAGCCAAACAAACAAATAACACGAATCTTACTGGAATTAATGACTATTTCAATATCCTGGTATCAAATGCCTTTCGATCCCCAGTCAACCATGTACGATCAGCACATCAATGATAATTATATAAGAACGACACAAAATCCAAAGTACGTGACGTGCTGTCGACTGTGCCAATGGTAAAAGAAACATCAGGAGGCCGGAAAAATAAAAAAGGCAGTAATCCAGCAGTTTAGTTTGAAATCAAACTCGTTTGGTTTTTTTGCGCTCAAATTTGGCTCTAAAAAGGTCTTAGTTTTATGCTTTTAGAATATGAAGGATATAATTAAAGCAAACAACAACGTTATTATAAAGTTATGTATAAATATGTACATAATTTTTATTAATACTATAAGTAACAAATTATAATATTAAGTTGCTCTAACAAAATTACTTACACTTCTTCCTAGGTACAATATTTAAATGGATCCCACCTACAGGCACATTCAGTGGTTTGTAAGGATCGAATACAATGAATTTCTGGGTATTGCTGGAAGGTTCCACTCGGAAATTAGACAGCATTTTGGCGATGCATACCCGAGACTGGACTTGAGCGAAGCGCAATCCTGTAAAAGAAGAGAGGGTTACTAGTGGTATTAATTTATTGTCATTAATTTTTTAAATTAGATATATTGCATGTGAAAATCAAAAATCTGAGAGGCATTGAGTGACGTTCTTGTTAAAGTTGTTAAAATTGGTCATTGCAATGAATTAATTAATTAATTCCGTTTAAACTCTACCTAACTCATTTTTCCAAAAAGAGATCTTGCTTCAGCAAGACTTTGACTACCTATTAATATTCTTGGAATCTAATCTTAAATTACATCCTGTATAAAACATTTAGATGATTTATGTCTTGTAATCAGTTCGGATATAATTAGGGCATATCCCCCAGTGAATTGAATAAGTGAATAACAATGATAAAAATATACAAGTCACCACAACATTGACGGATATTTTACGTATTGTAAATATAGCAAGTTTGTATTGTGAACTATTACAACTTGTAATCAGTCAAGTACACTCGCATTCGTATTAAAAATCACCTAAAATTAACATGATTATTGTCAATATATTTTCTACAATAAATTAACCTAAACTGAGACTAATAAATGTGAAAATAAAAGTAAATTATCTACTTGATTCGAAAAGCACAATAACAGAAACTCATTTAGTTAACAATTCGATTATTAAGCATGGTATCGGACGTGAAAATGAAAAATAGAATAAACATTTTGAATATTATAAGAATATCTTACCAATACAATTCCTGGGTCCAACTCCAAACGGCAAGAAGGCACAGGAATGCCTTTCCCCAGAATTTTCGGCACTAAATCTATCTGGATCAAACTTTTCCGGATTAGGATAGTATTTCTCATCATGCTGAATTCCTAATGGCGTTACTAATACCAACTGCCCTGCCTTTATAATAAGATCTGTACCCGGTATCTTATAATCTACTTTGGCTTTTCTTTGCAACGGTTCTACCAAAGGATACATACGTAATGTTTCGTCAAATACTTGAGTCATATACTTCATTTCTTTTAGACTATCATATGTTAGTTCCCCATTGTGTCTTTGGAGTACTTCATCTATCTCCGCTATTACTTTGTCTTGTATGTCAGGGTTTGTTGCTAAACTGTATAGCATAAATCCCATGGTACTGGCACTTGTCTCAAAACCTGCAATGTAGAATATAAAAGCTTGCGCAGCTATTACATTCTCTTTCAATTCCAAGCTTATATCAGAATGATCACCTCTTTTACTGCCATGTACTTCCTTCTGCTGTCTCATCTCCAAAATCAAATCCATGAAATCTTTCCTATTAGAAGGCTGACCATTTCTTTGACTAATAACAGTCCTGACGAGTCCATAAAAGAAATTCGATATTTTTTTAGGGAATAGATGATGTCCAAACTTACGAAAAATACTAGGAAACACCATAGCCAATTCTCTGAGTATAGTTATGTTTAAAAATAGATCGTTTATCATTTTGAGTTCTTCCAATTTATCGTTATGTATATCTATGTCCAGACCAAAAGCACAGGCTGATATCGTTGACACTGTATACTTCTGAACTAGTTCACGTACCTCCTGTTCTGGTTCTTTGTTTATAATATTGTTCATGTAATCCACGAAATGATCTCCTCGTTCATTCATTAAATAGAACATGTTCCTCAGCTTTCCCGATGTGAAGAGAGGTGTAAATTTATTGCGCAAAATTTGCCACGCGTCACTCTGTGCGTTAAAAAGATGGCCTCCCAATCCTTCTGTACTGACTTCAGTTCCTCGATCGATGAAATTATCAAAATCTTTGATCATGATGTGCTTTATTATGTCCAAGTCCCTGATTAGTAAGCACGGCATTAGCATTCTGTGTAATCCAATAAATTTTTCATCAGGATAATCTCGGTAGAGTTGTTTCAGTACATCCCCTAATGCTTTCCTTCGGAGCGCTGATTCTTTGAAATTTCCAAACAGTAGCTCAGGCTTGGGGCCCACGATGTTTCTATCCTTCCAGTAGTTAAGATTTTTAGTGACATAATAGTACAGTAGATAAATGATTGTCGCTAACAGTATTAGTACGTATAGTAGCATTTTAATTCACTTTTTGTTGGACAACTGAGTAGCACGGAATGACTGATACCTTTGAGGATACAACCAGTTATGTGTTTATAACGGCTAGTGTTGTTACGTCTCTAGAGATACATCGCTGTTTATACCGGCGACGGAGATTTAAGTGATGCAATACGATTAATAATCGTGTATTTTATGGTGGATTCTGAATCACAGCTTCTTAATGTGTTAGCCTTCTTGTGTCGGACTATATTGGTGTTAAACTTCGGCAATATCATATTATGATTGGTCAATCGCTGAAATTATGACGCAAGAATTATGATTTTTTTTGCGATTTTCATTGTGAATTCGGGTTTTAAGGTTTCAACTCTAAATCATTCTAAGATATTGCTAGTCTTTTGAATAATTGGGACGAAAGTTGTTCAAGTCTATAATTTCTGTCTACTTAAGTCATCCCACAATTTAATATTTATCATGAGGTCAACTCCCAATTTCAATTTGTCGAATGAATTCAAGGACACCTGTATATTGTTTGCTGTATGTAACATAATGTTTTATTAGTTGTGTGATATTGATAATTAAATATTTCCATGATTTGTAAATCATTATTTAGATTTCTTTATTTTCGCCTTTACACAATAACTTACCCTACAATAATAAGTATTGTGTCAAAAAAGTCATCCCACAATATATATCACATATATTGATACTTACGTAGAAACAATGTTTCTAAATTGTGTAATAATCAAACAACAAAACAACTATTTTTGAAGTTTTGGAAAAGACACAGCTGGAACCAGAGAGTTCTGTTGATATTAAAAAAAATAGATCCCAATTTATTACCGACCTTCGGCGGTATAGATACTAAAAGACTAGCAAAGGTATAAGTACTAATATACCGACGACGGTATAGATACTCTTGGTCTTTAAGACCGGTAACGGGTGCCGTAATGTCGCTTCGTTGGCGTGCGTATGCGCATCTCTACAATATACAAAACAAAACACTTCGCTGGAGTATTGGAGGAAAACCGGTTAACCTTGAATTCAGGTTTGAGTGTGATTGCTTTTGATTATAACCACAGTAAATCAAGATCTAAATACAGTAACCCCATATTGTATTGGCTTTGTAACAAATTCTAGGTTATGATGATTTAATCTATGAGTATGTATCAAATTGCATTTCAACGTTGTGTATAGGTACGAGTTATTATTAAGGGTAGGCTAATAAATAAACGAAGTTATGAACTTTAAATAAAACTTTGTATTGTATAGAGATTTGGTCTAATACATATAAAGGTGTAAGTACAGGAGAGTTTTTAAGGTAGAGATTATCTCAAAAACTACTTGATCTATTGCAAGAATTCTTTCACTATTAGATAGATAAAAGTTAAAACTAAGCAAATGTAAAAGAATTATTAAATTCGGTCCAGTAGTTTTTGAGAAAATCTTAACCTTATAGAGGCTGTATACTTTCCTGTCTTCGTGTCCACTCGGTAATATCTCTTGTCTATTAGCTAACGATGTAGCCGATGAAAAATTACTGTTATTTTCAGGTTAACTGTACTTAGTGGCATTATCGGGCATACAGCGATAGTCGTAATCTCTTTAACCGTAATAGGAACCGTTGTTCGAAATCTAATATGAATATTTCATCATGCTAGAGTCTCTCGTTTACAAATTGCATAAATAGTTTCGTAAAATTTCAATTTTTTATTGTTACCTATATTGAACAGCCTTGTATTACATAACATTAGTATTTATAACTATTACATAATGGTGTATATTTTTTTAGAAACTACGTAGGTATGAATCTGAATACAATATTTACCGTAACAAAAAAATGTTAGGTTACTGCATTGATCTCCTATAAACAACTAGATACACAGTCGGTATATTTGCTAACGAAAAAACAAGTGCCAATTCCGTACATTCTTCTGTATATTTTAAGCGTTAACGAAAGTCAAATCTCTTTATTGCAAGTAAGCACGTTTTGTACATTTTTGCACGTCCACATATTTTTTTTGAATTTACATTTACACCACTTTGCAAGGAAAAGGTGCCATGTGACGAAACTCGGGACATTCTTACAGACGGGACACTACCCTATTCTATTGTCTAAATAATATCAGATAAGTAAAATAAAACTAATCGTACCAAACATGCATTGTAAGTTTCATATCAGTCAATTCTTTTTCCAATATCACTAACATGATGACTTTCATTGTTTTGTTTTGGATGTCATTCGTTATGTTTATAGTTGGGATTAGATTCCGGTTCAACGAATGTGTCACGAGTCACGACGTATTATTTATTTAATTGATTTTATGAATGGACTGGATATTTTATTTCATTTGCCAATTAAGAGCGTTCCATGAGCCAACTAGCGCCGCCAATCTTAAAAAAATCATATCTTCCAATATAATCAATTTTATTAAAAAAGCTACGTTCACATTGTTTATTGCTATAAATATTATTTTTTAAATGCTTATTTGTAACGTGATTCAATGTAGGTAAGTTGTAGTTCACAAATGTGCCAGAAACGGCCGTTTTTCGCAATTATGTGAACTACAACTTACCTACATTGCATCACGTTACAAATAAGCATTTAAAAAATAATATTTATAGCAATAAACAATGTGAACGTAGCTTTTTTAATAAAATTGATTACCTATATTGGAAGATATGATTTTTTTAAGATTGGCGGCGCTAGTTGGCTCATGGAACGCTCTTAACAGCCTTACTTATAATCGATGATTAAAATTATTACCTTGTTTAACAATTGTTTAATTTTTTTTACTTATATTTAAAGTTAATCAACTCCTGAAGAACCGAATAAGTAGCTGTCAGTTTAAACAACGTCGTATGCTTAATTAACAAAATGGCGGACCGAATTCGGAACATCTGATTCTATTTGATACTGCTGATTACTTTTTTAAGGACTTTGGAGTAGGCATTACCCCAATTTAGGCCAAATTTTCGTTCTTTTTTTGAATTCATTCAGCAGTGTTACCTGAATATGGTGTTTAAAATGACGATTAGCTAATCACTGCTTAAATAACGTTTATAAGTAAAAAAGGTTAATCACTTAACTTAGTTTAAATAATGATTAGTTAATATGTTGCTCAGTGCTTGATTAGTGTTTTTTATAAGTAAGAGTGTTAGTGACTACGTTGCCCTCGGACTTCCTTGTTTACAAACCTTTTTATTTTACTTAGGATGCTTTACGCAAACAGAGGACGTTAGCTATCATCATCAGCCCGTACTCATATAAATTGTCTTCATTCTGTCTTCAATTTTATTAGCAATTGCTGTTATCATTATCCCGGTAAAACCTCACTTCCCTTTCACGCTTCGTTAAAAAGGTTAAGATAGAAAGGGACAGGGAGCCTAAACGGTGGCGTAACTTTAAATCGCGTTTATGAATAACAGTCATTGAGTATTAATAATAATAATAACATGCATCCCGCTGCCGGCGGGTGGCTATTTTTTATATTTATATATTTTTTAAATTTTATTTTTGTGATGTATACCTAAATGTATTTAAATAAGAATATGTATAAATAAAGAGGATAATAATAATAATAATCATTTATTCTCAGGTAAATAGTAGGTACCCATAATATTACTACAGTAAATAAAATTAAAATTAAGATAAATGTTAATAAAGGCACAATACGTAAATAAGTTAAGTATACCTACTCTAATCTAAATAAACATAAAAATACATTTTTGTTTAGCGATTTGTTTTAGGCAAGTACCTACCTATTTTCTATCTATTTTCTATTATAACTCTGGTGCGTGCTGAGCCAGTGTTTCCATATTTTGTTTTTGTGGCTATTTTCGTTAAGCACTTGTAAGAGTTCGTTTTTCGAGCTACTCACTCTCTCAACGCTACAGAATCTCGGCAGTTTCATTATTATTGTATAGTATTGATTAGTATGATCGGATTACATACCAGTACCTAGTAGGATCTAGTGCAATTAGGGACACTCGAGTCGTCAGTGAGGCAACTGCCATAGGCAATACGATAGGTATATAGTTTGTTATCCGTTTCCTAATACATAATAATAGTATGGTTTATAAAGACGAGCGAATATCGAAGTATATAAATATGGATCATAAATGCCTAAATATAATTTATTAGCAAACATAGCACCTATGCTTGCTCCTAAGCAATATTGCAATAGTTGATGTGATAGGCGATTGGTGATTACTATACAACAGGCTATACCGAAGCCCAAATCAAGTGTCTTATTTTGTAAACAAAAACTACCCTACCCTACTAAAGCTTTAAAGCTGTTCTATGATTATTGCATAGTTATTTTCACATTTTTAGATCGGATCACTTTATTTTCACAATGATGAACAGATTCGATCAATCATTTCCTTCAGTGTTACATTACAACCAATAATTAGACGATCATATTTGTTTACAAAATAAGACACTTAATTTGGGCTGCGGTATTGGTAGGGACAACAGCAGAGAGTGTACGATTTTAAATCTTACGACACAGATAATAAGAACGGCCCAAAGTCCAAAGTGTTACACTTGATCTGCTGTTAGTTGTACCTACTTAGGGATCCTGGAGGCGACGAGCTCTTTTTGATGATTTCTTAACTTTGTGTTAAAGTAATCTGGACAGATAAATACGTCATATTATTATGTCTGAAACTTGGTTTCTGTGACCAAGATTGTTGGGTTTGAAGGAGCCTTCCATGAGCCAACTAGCGCCGCCAATCTAAAAAAAATAATATCTTCCAATATTATCGATTTTATTAAAAAAACTATTTACAAAATGTTTATTACGATAAATATTATTTTTTAAATGCTTATTTATAACGTGATTCAATTTCGGTAAGTTGTAGTTCGCATAATTGCGAAAAACGGCCGTTTTTGGCACATTTGTGAACTACAACTTACCTTGTCGCAATTATGCCATGTATTGTAATATTGAAAAATAGTATTCATCCTAATAAACATTTTGTAAATAGCTCTTTTAATAAAATTTATTAAATTGGAAGATATTATTTTTTCAAGATTGGCGGCGCTAGTTGGCTCATGGAAGGCCCTTAAATCAATAATATATTGGATTTTTGCATGTTTTGGGTTATAAGGTAATAAAAATAGATTTTTTTAACTCTTTGCAACTGGCAAAAATTATTATTGAGATAAGTATATTATTATTCTTCAGGCTCATTTCAACGCGTTGTAGGAGGCACTTTGCCTTTTTCTGTTTTAAATAAGTTCTAGAACAAAGTTACATTTCATAGATAAAGTTTTTTTAAATTCTTTAATGTACACAAAGTTACTAAGACAATAAGATGTAAGTACCTACATAAGGAGTTTTTATTACGGGGATAATTTTCTGTAATTTTATACGAGTACTGTGATTGAATCCTATGGGATTTCTTATCTACTAAAACAGATAATACGATAATATACATTTTGCGTTAACTCCTTATCAATTTATCACAATGTCAATAAGTAATCTGATAACAACAGCTTTATTTGGAAAAATTGCACTGATAAGATAAATTCAACAAATAAATAAGATAATGAATGCGAAAAATATGGAGTAGGATAAACTTTGTAGTATTTTAGGATGTCCAAATTGCAACGAAAGTAAAATAAATAAAACTAAAAAAAAAAATTAGGAATACAGTTTATTGATCCAAATATTTACGTACAAAATAAAACTTAAAAGTAGTTGTAGTAATAGAAAAATAATTAGGTACAGTCGACGGCAGAGATAAGTATACAGGGGACCTCAATAAGGTTGAGATTTTCTCAAAAACTAATGGACCGAATTTAACAATTCTTTTACAGTTACATAGTTTTTACTTTTATCTATCAAACAGTGAAAGAAATTTAGCAATAAGTCATGTAGTTTTTAAGAAAATCTCTACCTTAAAAACTCTCCTGTACACCTTTCTCTGTGTTCCACCGTACTTATACAGGGTGTAAGTGAAGTATTATTTATTTCTAGGCAAAACATTTAGGTATATACCACCCAAAGGATACATAAGTGGTTTGCAAGGGTCAAATTCCATGACTTTCTGTGTGTTTCTAGATATTTCCACCCGAAAGTTTGACAGCAGTTTAGTTATGCACACCTTTGACTGGACTTTGGCGAAGCGCATACCTGTAAATAGTTTAAAATAATTTCAAATCTTACATTTTTTCGAAAACATAGAAAGTATATAGCATCATTAGGATTGAGATTTTCTCATAAACTACTTGACCGATTTTCAAAATTCTTTCACTAGTAGATAACTTAGGAAACAGACTATGTAATGTAAAAGAACTTTGAAAATTGGTCTAGAGCTTCTTGAGAAAATCTCAACCATAATGAAATTCTAGCGTCTTTGCCACTCATTTGTTTTTCCGTTGTTTGAATTTTCAGTAATAGATAGTTTTGAAAGAAGACTATGTAATAAGATATTTTATTATGGAGGTATCAAAGATCCATCGAAATTATTCCCAGAATTGGGCGATTCCTTTCATTTTCATATTATTATATCGGATCACTTCATTTTTAAAATCCAATTTGACAGTTTTATTCAATCAGAGCCTTCAGTGTTACACTACAACGAATTAATAACCTCCTCCTTTTTTTGGAAGTCGGTTAACAAGTAATTACAGTTTGTCTTCAAAATAAAGCCTAGGCATATCTCAGTCATTCTTTCTCTCCTACTACTCTTAGGTCGAGATTTATTGACAGTTTTGAACGCAAGATTAGCGTGAGCTCGCTCTTGCAATTGTCAAACGTCTATGGAATTTGACATTGTCAAAATTCACTGTCAAGATTCATTGAGAAAATATCTACCTATAAATCTCGACGTTATACTCACCGATGCAGTTCCTCGGTCCAACTCCAAATGGCATATAAGCACACGGATGTCTGTCCCTGGAATTCTCTGGACTAAATCTATCTGGATCAAACTTCTTCGCATTAGGATAATACTTGTCATCATAATGTACACTGATTGGAGACACCAACACTATCTGTCCCTTCTTCAATACTATGTCTGTATCCGGTACCTTATAATCCATTTTAACACATCTCTGCAATGGTTCCACGACGGGGTAAAGTCGTAATGTCTCATCAAATACCTGAGACATATAAGTCATATCTTTAAGACAATCGTACGTTACTTCTCCGCCATGCCTTTGAAGTACTTCGTCTATTTCAGCTATTACTTTGTCCTGTATTTCTAAGTTTTGCGCTAAACTGTAAAGCATGAAAGCCATGGTGGTGGCACTTGTTTCAAAACCAGCTACATAGAATACAAACGCTTGAGCCGCAATGACGTCTTCACTAAATTCCAAGCTCTTCAATTCTCCACCACCTCTCTTCGAACTTTGTAACTCTCCTTGCTGTCTCAGCTCCAATATCAAATCCATAAAGTCCTTCCTATTAGTTGGCTTCCCATTTCTTTGCCTAATTACAGTTCTGACCAGATCGTAGAAGAATTTATTCACCGATTGAGGAAAAAACGACGTGTTCAGTCTCTTCAGTAGACCCGGGAACATAATCTCTAATTCTCCAAAGATGTTGAGTGTTAAAACTAATTCGTTGATCATTTTCAGTTCTTCCATCTTATCATTTTCTAAATCGATGTCGAGGCCAAAGGCACAAGCTGATATCGTCGATACAGTATACTTCTGAACCAGTTGATGTATTTGTTGTTCCGGTTCTTTGTCACAAACTGTTTTAACGTAGTCTATAAACTTGTCTCCACGTTCAGTCATAAGATAGAGCATATTTTTTAGTTTCCCTGATGTGAAGAGAGGTGTGAACTTGTTTCTTAAGACTTGCCACGTATCTCCATCTGCAGTAAACAGATTGGCTCCCAATCCTTCCTTGCTGAATTCCAAACCTCTGTCAATGAAATAATCAAAATCTTTAATCATGATGTGCTTTATCAAGTCCAGGTCCCGTATTAGTAGGCTTGGCGTTGTCATTCGGTATACTCCAACGACCTTTTCATTGGGATATTGTTCATATATTTCTTTGAAAACAATTCCGCCTGGTTTCCTTCTCAATGCGGATTCTTTGAGATTGCCAAATAGGGCTGTAGGTTCTGGGCCGACAACGTTTCTGTCCTTCCAATAGCTGAACGTTCTAGTGACATAATAGTAAAGAAGATAGGCTATAGTTAGTAGCAAAATACATGCATAGAGTAACATTATCAAGTGCCAAAAAAATATTTAACGTTGTATATGTCAAAAGAACTGATTATCACTGTATTGTACTGACGTATATCCAAACCTTTTATGTAAGCTATTATCGAGAATACAAGTTCTTATCGCGGAAATGACATTATTGGTAGAGGTAAGTCAATAGACGTGCTAATATTTTATACAAAATAAGTAAATATTTGATGTAATTTGACTTTGAGGTGAGATATACCTGGATAAAATAATCTTAATGCAAGATAAAACATGCAAGGCGATGGCGATCTATCAATGCGATATTTAATCAAAAATGCGCATGTACAACATACCTAATTACCTACTAGATTGTTATTGTTACAGACTCAAACCTTAGTATTAACGCCATCTATCATTTTACTGTATGACTAATAATAATATCATCAACCTATGATAATGTTTGTAATACTTATTTGTAATGATTGTGAAGTTACGCTGATTTACGTGTAGGTGGCGTTGAAAATAAAAGTACTATAATATCAGACACAGGCATTGATCTCCTATAAACAACTAGATACACAGTCTGCCTTCTAAAAATGTCCGAGCGCAACGAAGGTCCAAACGGATGGAAAGGCCCTCATTTGCTTTATTGGACATTATTTGGTCGTTAACAATGGACCCTTATTTGGACGTTTTTTAAATTGTTTTAGTAAGACCTTTGTGTATCTAGTTGTTTATAGGAGATCAATGGACACAGGTCAATTTAGAATCGATTGCTAAATCTCGGCCAAAGGAATGGCATTTGAGTTTTCGTCACGAAATCTAAATATAGGTACTGTAAATGCTTATTTCTATCATTCATTTTGTCTACGGGGTCAGTGCACATTGGATTACCGATCAAAATATTATTATATTTATCACTAGAGATAAGTCCCTAAACAAAGTTCATTTGCTCATGTGTCCATAGTGTATTTAAGCATTTTATCTATTTGATGATAACATTATTCTTCATAAATAACAATTATTACTTAATTTTATCAGATATGGGACTTTAAAATTATGATTCCTAATCTTATCAGAATGACGTGAATGACTGGCCTGAAAATATAGTTAAGCGATGAATAATGAAGAAATTGAGGTATATACATTTTAGAAGACTAATTTATTTTATTATTAATGGACTCGACAGTTCGTCATTTGCCAATGTCATGTTACAGAATATTCAGAATATCATATCGTCTTCCTTCATCCAGCGAAGTCGCCGTAGCGTCGTCACCCTGGGTATCTGCGTCTTCTTGTCTACATCCAGAGGAGCCACCGTAGCGTCATCACTCTAGACGAAGCAGCTCGACAGTCACGTTACTCACGTTCACCCTCGGCTCTTACCAATGGAGGGATGTTATACGTAAAACAATAAATGAGATGAGAGTCGTAATAAGAAAGTGTTCATTTATTATTTATACAATTATTAATATGCAAACTTCATTTTCTTAAGTGTAAGTAATAAATAATTTAATTGTACAAAACAAGAGAGTATAATTTATGACATAATCAATAAATTAATATAATTAAATTACCTACACCAGTTTTTTATTTGTAAAACTGGAGTGAGAAAAATATAAGTAACTTAAATGCGACGAGAATTTGAAAGTTTCATAATAAATAAAAAAATTGTATCGTCCAGAGGCCTGATGGCGTAACCTTGATACCGTGGCGGCTGGGAAGGACCCTGGTGTGGGACGCGACTTGTGTAGATACTCTTGCCACGTCCCATATCCAGGGTACTTCCCATAAGGCCGGCGCTGCTGCCGAACAGGCCCAAATACTCTATTCTATTCTTTTTTTATTTGAATGGCTTCTACTCTTATTCAAGAGATAATTTCGCCAATATCAAGTTTTTTAGAGTATTCATGTAAATATAAAATTAAACAAATAAAAAATCAATCCGCTATTCCAAAATGATGGCGGATCCTCGGCACAAATACTCAAGCGCCGCAAATACTCACGACTGACTCCACATCATGAGTTTGCGGCGCTTGCAGTAGAAACAATGGGCCCATGGTCGACAGACTCGAAACATCTCATCCACGAGCTGTCTCCGGTTGGTCCATGTCTCGGGCGATCCCAGGGCTGGCAGCTACCCTCAGCGACTAAGTATTGCGATACAGCGAGGAAATGCTGCCAGCGTCCTGGGCAGCATTCTACAAAACGGAGATCTTGACGACGTGTTCGTTCTTTAGTATTTAATTTTATTTTATTTTATAAGTAATGTATTTTATAATATTACATAATGCCTTTTGGGCACGCTGCCAATTGTGGGGGACCTAGGGCAAGTTTTTTTATCTTTAAATTTTTATTTGTACATATAGTTTTAGTTTATTTCATTTAGTTTTTTAATGTTACATGTATTTTTTTGATTTTTCCAAATAAATAAGTAATATGTATTCTTAGATAGTAGTTAGTTTCATTTCATTGAATAAAAAGTTTAGTAAAATCCTCAAAGAATGAACGTAGTTTTATCTACCCATGAAATTGAACAGTTGTTTTACTGTCCAGATTTTTTTAAATACGACTTTTTCGTAACAAATCTTCTGAGTTTTTTTTTCCATTTTCAAAAGTTACATCTGAAACGCAATTTGTGCGTTTTCGAGAGAAAGTTATTTTCTTAGAACGTTTTAGTTGAGTACCTATTTCCATTTGCCTATGTCTGATATGTCCTACCTACCTACCTGTCTCGACAAACAGGTTTGGAGCACTATTTATTTCTAGGCACAACATTTAAATAAATTCCGCCCAAAGGACTAATAAGTGGCTTATAAGGATCGTACTCTATGTGGCTCTGGGTTCTTCTAGAAGGTTCCACGCGGTAATGTGACAGCAGTTTTGCTATACACACTCTTGACTGGACTTTAGCGAATCGCATACCTGTAACAGAAATAATTCATGTTGATAACTAATTTACTACTGAGAACAATAAATGGTTTGTAAATAACGTCTTCGCAAGGTGGTTGGCAGAGATTGGATGCAAAAGGCCTAGAAACGGGTTGAGTGGCGTGCTTCGGGAGAGGCATACCTACCTATGTCCTCTGTCCAGCAGTGGACTGATATGGGCTAATGATGGTGATGTGATGATATAACGTCATTGTGAAGCCTTTGTACGGTGGAACACAGAGAAAGGTGTACAGGAGAGTTTTAAAGGTTGAGATTTTCTCAAAAACTACTCGACCTATTGCAAAAATTATTTCACTGTTTGATAGACAAAAGTTAAAACTATGTAACTGTAAAAGAGTAGTTTTTTGTGAAAATCTCAACCTTACTGAGGCCCCTTGTATACTTATCTCTGTCTTCGACTGTACAACAGTATTGGAACTACTGAACTTGACATCATGTATTTATTGCAAGTAAATATATTTCGTAGATATATATGTGTACATTGACACACTTTTCATAGAAAAGGTACCAACGCTGAGGCTAAAAAGTGACAAAAAACTTTCAGCAGCTCATCTTTTAAATTAATAATAATACTTGCCGATGGGATTATACCTTATAATTTTTTTGCGGAAGTTAAAGAGAGGTAGGTCAAGGCGTTTTAATTGCTATTAACTTGTCTGGAAAGAGTGACAGTGGTGTATCAGGATAGTAGCTGGAAGTACATAGTATCATCTCTGCCTACCCTTACTGTGATATGCACATAATTCAGATGTTTTCGGGTCTTTAAACAAAGTGTATAGTTTCAAACTTACCAATACAGTTCCTGGGTCCAACTCCAAATGGTAAGTAAGCACATGGATGTCTATCTCTGGAGTTCTGTGGACTAAATCTGTCTGGATCGAATCTTTCAGGGTCCGGATAATGTTTTGCGTCATGATGAATACCCATAGGTGAAACTAATATCATTTGTCCTTTCTTTACAGTCACATTAGTTCCAGGTATCTTATAATCGACTGTTGCATTTCTTTGCAATGGCTCTACCAAAGGATACATTCTCAATGTCTCATCAAATACTTGTGTCATGTATGTCATTTCTTTCAGACCTTCATATGTCAATTCTCCGTTGTGCCTTTCAATAACTTCATCAATTTCTGCTATTACTTTATCTTGTATTTCAGGATGTTTAGCTAGTTCATACAACATGAAATTCATGGTACTGGCACTAGTTTCGTAACCAGCTACGTAAAAAACAAACGCCTGCGCAGCTATAACGTCCTCAGTGAATTCCAAGTTAATGCTTTCGTCACCACCCCTCTTAGTACCATGTAAGTCTTTCTGTTGTCTCAACTCCAGAATCAAGTCCATGAAATCTTTCCTGTTACTCGGCACTCCGTTTCTTTGACTAATAACATTTCTGATAAGGTCATAGAAGAAGTTTGTTACAATCTTAGGGAAGAATGAGGTATTTAATTTCTTGAGTAGTCCTGGAAACATCATGTCTAACTCGATGAAGTGGTTTACTTGGAAAACTAGATCGTTAATCATTTTAAGTTCAGCTAACTTGTCGTTCTGTAAATCGATGTCGAGACCAAAGGCACAAGCTGATATGTTGGAAACTGTGAATTTTTGGATAATTTCATGCACGGCCTGTTCAGGTTGGTTACGACAAACGCTGTCGACGTATTCGAGGAATTTGTCACCGCGTTCATTCATAAGGTACAACATGTTCTTTAGTTTTCCTGACGTAAACAGTGGAGTGAATCTGCTTCTTAGAAGCTGCCACGTGTCTCCATCTGCGTTGAAAATGTTGGATCCCAGTCCATCCTTACCAAATTCCAGACCACGGTCCATAAATGCATCAAAATCTTTAATCATCACATGTTTTATTAAATCCACATCTCTTATAAGAAGACACGGTGTTGTCATTCTGTAGATTCCAATAATTTTCTCATTTGGAAATTGATCATATAAATCTTTGTGTACTATACCTATTGGTTTTCTTCTCAGCGTAGATTCTTTAAGATTACCAAACAGAGGTATGGGTTTAGGGCCGACCACATTTCTGTCTTTCCAGTAGTTAAATGTTCTCGTTATATAGTAATATACAGAATATGCTATAGTTAGCAACGTAATGCCTATATATATTAACATTTTGACGAAACTTGTTCAATAGTATAACACAGACCAACTAAGTACTATTGAGTGGGTTTGTAAGCCTATATAGTTTTTATTGTACTGTTATCAAAATGAGTGTGTGGATTTTTATCGTAAATCTTTTGATTATCTATGTCGAGAATTTGAAGTTCATGACAATTTGTGCACCATCATATTTTAAATCCTTATTATCCATAATTAATCGTTGTTCTATCGCATATATATCTATTTAAAGTCAAAGTTTCCCAATGACTAATTTTTTTACCCCCTTTATGATTTTTTTTATGAAGATATAGGTATAAATTACCCATATATTTTCTTTTATTTAAATAACGTCGTTTTCATTAGTTAAAAATTAAAATCGTGAAAATTAAAGAGGGCGTAAGTGACGATGACGTCACATTACTGAAATAGTGTCGTTCCAAAATCGGTGAATACCCATGTTTCGGACGTTTTCGGTATTTGTAAGAGTGTGTTCATTGCCATTTTTCTTGTGTACTCGCCAAATATGATTCCGACTACCTAGAAAGCATTGAAAAAGTGTTACAAACAAAAATGCAATGTTTTATTTGGCTGTATGGGTTAGATTCCCTTTGCCTACTACGTCAGAGAATGCCTAATTTTACACCCCAATTTTTTTTTTCGGAATTTATCTATAAAAAAATTCTGAAAAAAATTAAAGGTATTCAAAGAGACAAAATCTTGAAATGGTATTTTTCTTTTAGGATGTTAATTACTTTTAAACCTTGTCAATTTAATAGTTCGTGTGTCGAGGTAGAGACGGTTCACTTCAGTATTATCAATTACAATTGTGTGAATTTTGTATAGGCACGAATAAAAAATAATATCAGAATATATAATAATAATCGCTATTTAAAATTCTCTAAATAGTTGGTTGCCTGGAAGAGATCGCTTTTAGCGAAAAGGCCGCCAAAATTTTACATTATGTCTGTAATCTTTTTCTGTAATTGTTGTGTTTTATGTACAATAAAGTGTATTTGAATTTGAATAATCACCTTTTACTGAATAACATTGATAATTTTTATCAGTAGTAAATTACCTTATTTGAATGCAGATAGTATAAATAGTTGTCATTGCTAATCATTTGCCAATCTTCATAGGTAGATTAAACATTTTGATTAAGTGAAAAAAAAAACAAGCTATTTATACAGTTTGACTTATGTCGTTTTGTATTCTGATAGGAAGGCAAGAGCTTAGCGTAAGCTCGCTCTTACAACTGTCAAACGTCTTATTGGAACTGGATACTAGTAAAGGTTCGTTTATATCTACAGATTATTGTGCGTGGCAGACAAGTGCCGTGGCACACAACGATATAAACTTGTATGTAACGTATTTATTTTTTTGTGTCCGTGGCACGGACAGACACGGGTCACTGTGTGTAATAAACGAACCTTTAGAGCGAGCTTAGACTAATATTGCACTCAAAACTATCTTGAATGAATCAAGGCGTAGAGGTAGAACCAAAACGTGACTTTTTTTTGGGATAAATAACCCCGCTGAAAATACGGGCGAAAATAAATATAAAATAATACTTAAATACTACAATATAATGAGAATGATATTAGTATAAAATCATTTATTCAATTGACCAAAACGTGACTTGATTATAAATCAAAGATATCAAAGATATTTGATATGTTTTTTTTTTAATTTCATTATATTTATGATTCATTAGCATGCAGGTTAAGGTTATAAGAAAGAATTTAACAGTTTAAATATAAAAAATTAAAAGAAACGACTAAGTATTTCTTATCTTATCATCTATAATAAATATAATGTTGTTGTTATCTAATTACAGATGACAAAATAAATAAATAAACAATAAATTAAACTCTACATACATACTGAATGAAATTCGGGGTAGAACCCAGATTTTCACCCCACGAATATTTGAACCAGCGCTAACGCGAAAATTCTAAAATAAGGGTGAAAATTCTATATTGATTAGTCAATAGCAATAAATTTCCATTACACGGGGTACAATAAAGTATGCATCTTGACTCTATTTATTAAGATTACATAATTATTATTATTCTTTTTTTGTATGGTCATCAATCATCATACCAGCATATTCTATATAAACTACAAAAAATTGGACATTATGATTGTAAATCTTGTCTAGGCGCTTAACTTTTTGAAGAATTCCAGATGTGGAATTAGTTCCTGCGACGCTTGCATAGCAATCTCACACATTAGCGAGAGAATATGTACTAAACCTTAGCCGTCAGGCTGCGGTTCCTACTTCTTTCTCGGAACAATGTTCAAATAAACACCGCCAATGGGATTCACCACTGACTTCCATGGATCAATTTCAATGAGTTTCTGAGTGTTTCGGGAACGTTCCACTCTGAAATTTGACAGTACTTTCGCGATGCAAACCCTTGACTGGACCTTAGCGAACCGCATTCCTGAAAATATAATTTCGGTGAACAATTTAGCCTGTGAATTTGTTTTGAACTTTAAAAAGTGATTAGCTCAAAGGTTTTGCGACTACACTATGACGGTGTAAAGATAACAACATCGACCTATGGATAACAAACAACCAATTAAATTATCTTTTATAATATTCTTCAAAATTTAGGTTCTGCATTTCCCAAAAACAAGTTCCTATTTTGCCTGCCAATATTATTAAAATAATTTGAATATAAGTGATTAAGAAATCTATTAGTCAGGCGTATTTTTATGAAAAATCACAAACCATGGTGAAGTAATTGAATTGATGAAATCCTTTCATATCCCCCACCCTCTATAAAAGCTGCACTATGTATGATATGCACTCACTCTTAGGCGATGCAACTTAGCGATGACAGTAATATTTACGCTTCTTATTACATTTGGATGGATGGATGACCTTCGTAAGGTAGAGACTGGATGCAAAAGACCGAGAATCGAGAAAGTGACGTGTTTTCGGAGAGGCCTACGTCCAGCAGTGGACTGATACGACTGATGATGATGATTACACTTGGTGATCATGATATAATCACACCTATAGCATTGAACTGGTTTAGAATAAAAGGGAAAGAAAGATCCAGGGCAGAAGAAGGCCAGGTAGAAGGAGAATATCATGGCTCAAGAACTTACGCCAATGGTACGGCAAGAGTACCAGGTCTCTGTTCCGTGCGACGTTGTGGAGAGTGCAGAGTGACATAATGATCGCTAACCTTCGTAAGAAGACGACACCATAAGAAGAAGAAGAAGAATTGGACATCGTTGGGTTATCTTCGTCTACTTGTAGGTGGAGATTTGTAAATATAAAGAAATCCATTGTTATCTAGTGCTGTAAATCTTCCTAAAAGTAAATATAGAAAAGTTTATCAAGAGACTTACCAATACAATGCCGTGGGCCGACGCCAAATGCCAGATTTGCGCAAGGATGTCTGTCCCTCGAATTTTCAGCATTAAATCTCTCTGGATCAAACTTTTCAGGATTAGGATAATATTTTTCATCATGATGAATACCTAAGGGAGAAATTAATACTGTCTGCCCTTTCTCCACTATCACGTTTGTACCAGGGATCTTGTAATCTATTTTTGCGTTTCTTTGTAACGGCTCTACCAGTGGATACATTCGCAATGTTTCATCAAATACTTGGTTCATGTACGTCATTTCTTTCAAGCCATCGTATGTAACTTCTCCTCCGGTTTTTGATAGCACTTCATCAATTTCCGCTATCAGTTTGTCTTGGATATCTGGGTTCATTGCTAATTCATATAGCATATAAGTCATGGTTGTAGCACTTGTTTCAAAGCCAGCTGCATAAAACACGAATGCTTGTGCCGCTATTATATCGTCGTTCAATTGTAAGTGTATATTATTATCTTTGTCATGTCTTTTAGTTCCTTGTATTTCTCCTTTCTGTCTCAGCTCTAATATTAAATCCATGAAATCTTTCCTGTTACTGGGCATTCCGTTCCTTTGGCTGATGACAGTTTCGACAAGATCATAGAAGAATTTTGATACATCCTTAGGAAAGAAGGAGCTACCCAACACTTTTAAAATACCTGGATACATCATATCTAGTTCTCTAGTTAGACTGGGTATGAAGATTTTACTGTTAAGCTTGTTCAGTTCCTCCATTTTGTCTTTTTGAACGTCGATGTCGAGACCGAATGCACAAGCTGATATTGTTGAAACAGTGAACTTTTCAATGAGTTGATGCACCTCTTGTTCAGGGTGCTGACGGCAAATGTTATCAACGTATTTCACAAAATTGTCGCCACGTTCTGTTAATAGGTAAAACATATTTTTCAGTTTCCCTGACGTGAATAGCGGAGTGAATTGACTTCTGAGAACTTGCCATGTAGCACCGTCTGCATGGAAAAGATTGGCTCCCAATCCTTTCTTGCTGAACTCCACACCTCTATCAATAAAAGCGTCAAAATCTTTAATCATGATATGTTTAATTGCATCCAGATCTCTTATTAGCAGACATGGTGTTGTCATCCTGTAGACGCCGACTACCTTTTCCTCGGGATATTGATTGTAGATTCTCTTGAAGATTAGACCGACGTGAATTTTTCTAAGAGTAGACTCCTTTATGTTGCCAAAAAGTATTGTAGGCTCTGGGTAGACGACATTTCTCTTTTTCCAATAGTTAAATGTTCGCGTAAAATAATATCGGATGAGATATAAAATAAGTATGACAAATACTATTAAATATGCCAACATTTTAATAATTTATTCTTAGATCATTCTGTTTAACTGTGAATAAAGTATGAAACAAAACAAAGTGTTCATGTTTCGTATCTTATATATGTTTCTTGTATAGATAACATTGTGTAGCAGTAAAAACTGATAATTGAACGCTCAGATACAAACAAAAACATGCGTAGTCATACTTATATTTGGTTTTAATGTGAGTGGAAGAAAAAGTCATGCAGGACAGACTTGAAATAATATTAGTACAGTCGACAGCAGATCGATGGTAACACTTGCAGTACGATTTCAAGTCTTACGACGCAAATAATAAGAACTGTCAAAAGAAAAAAGTTTACCATTGATCTGCTGTCGACTGTACATAAATGTATTGATATGACGAGTGAATGACGAGGCCACTTTACAGCAGATTATTATTTTTATGTTATTTTTAGGTATATTAAATTATTTTCACAGAAACTTATTTTGACATTCAGTGCAATTAATTATAATATTGTGAATCCATTAAAAACTTACTCGAAATTGTAAAACATTGACAAGGCCTCTTTACAGCCGCAATTAGATCATTTTGTTATATCCCGTGGGTCGGTTCCTTGCCCTGTTTCTCTGTTCGTACATGCAGCCGTGAACTAGTTTGTATTCTGTACCTTATATTATAAATTATTACATTATGTATGACATAACCAAGTGTTCCCTAGAGCTCCTAAGGTGGAATCAATGAAGTATTGAAGTATTATTGTATTGTTAGGAGAAGCCTAATATTTTATTATATTATTATCGACTACTGAGAAAACTTTGACTACATGCACTAGGTTTTATGCTCCTTTTTACCCGACTGCTCCAGAAGGAGATTTGTGAGTATGTATGTCTAATTCTTTGATGTTATGCCCTGTAGCCTGAACGGCTGGATGGATTTTAACATAATGAGGTGTCGTTAGATTCGTTTTGATTGTATGAGTGACATAGGCTATAAAAATTTAATCAATGTGATGCGGCCTTTTTTAAATTTTTTTTTTTTAAATAAATCTTTTTGAAACGGAAGTGATACATATGATATAGTATTTATTTGGTTTCTAAGTAGGTGGTTAGTAAACATTTATATAGTGTCCAACTAGGTGTTGCATGGTGCGCGGGCCGCGCGCGGCCCGCGAGACGGCTTTGTTTTCGTGTTGTAGGCGCCGCAACTAAATAAACATTATCCGGTTTGTTCGCTGTGCGAATAATTCGTGCAAGCCATCCACTAATTATATCAAGCACCGCCCGAAAGTTGCAAGTTCAAAACTCTGTGAAAAACATTTATTTCGAAAAGAGTTTGCTCATTTAAAGTAGGTTATTGTTGTGATTTTTAAATCAAGCAACGCTCGAAATGCCCGTATGCCAGAAACTTAAAAAATGTTTTCAAAAGCCAAACGTTTCTAGCTGTACACAATTTCCATAACTTTGTTCATAATTCGAAAGGCAAGGGCATCTTTTTCTTTGGTAGCGTGGGGACGCTTCGGGCTTCGCCCTACGCGGAGCTCGGCCTATGGCCTCGCAGGCCGGCTCGGCCTGCGGCCTCGCAAAAGTTACTTGGGAGGTGGGTAGTTGTTTCTGCTTGGCAAGGGGACGCTTCGGGCTTCGCCCTACGCGGAGCTCGGCCTATGGCCTCGCAGGCCGGCTCGGCCTTCGGCCTCGCAAAAATTACTTGGAAGGTGGGGAGTTGTTTCTGCTTGGCAAGGGGACGCTTCGGGCTTCGCCCTACGCGGAGCTCGGCCTATGGCCTCGCAGGCCGGCTCGGCCTTCGGCCTCGCAAAAGTTACTTGGAAGGTGGGGAGTTGTTTCTGCTTGACAAGGGGACGCTTCGGGCTTCGCCCTACGCGGAGCTCGGCCTATAGCCTCGCAGGTCGGCTCGGCCTTCGGCCTCGCAAAAATTACTTGGAAGGTGGGGAGTTGTTTCTGCTTGGCAAGGAGACGCTTCGGGCTTCGCCCTACGCGGAGCTCGGCCTTTGGCCTCGCAGGCCGGCTCGGCCTTCGGCCTCGCAAAAGTTACTTGGAAGGTGGTGAGTTGTTTCTGCTTGACAAGGGGACGCTTCGGGCTTCGCCCTACGCGGAGCTCGGCCTACGGCCTCGCGGTGTTCTATCGCTTCGGGCTTCGCCCTACGCGGAGCTCGGCCTTCGGCCTCGCGGGAGGGTGCTCGGCCTTCGGCCTCGCTATAGTTACTGATAGATATTTACCGCACGCCAGTAATCCTTTCGTTTCGTATAGGAAAATATATGGAAAAAATATTATGGTTTACTGCTCGTCCGCCATTTTGTTTTTCCCAAAAATGACAATTTTCTGGTATACTGCATCATATGTGCTACGAAGTGGAATTGGTTGGATATTCCTCATGCGCTCGTGCTAGGCCAGCTAATTCGTCAAAGTTTGGTCTGAAATGTCAAAATTTTCAATCGGCTATATTTCCGCCGCCATTTTGTTTTTCTTTTGTTTTTCAATTTCATCACTAAGTAGGTCGACCATGTGACGCGTGTTCCAAATTTGAACGAAATCGGTTGGAAAATGGCGGAGATGGCATCACGTGACCCGCCGCCATCTTGTTTTTTTCACTTCCCTATAGTTTTCCTCTGGTCCAATCACTAAACTATACAACTCCCCCCTACATCACTTTCACCTCCGGGAACTCCTTCAGACTAAACGGGCACGTCAATCAGTGAGTCAGTCAGTCAGTCAGTCAGTCAGTGAGTCAGTCAGTCAGTCAGTGGTAGTCGAGCTATATATATTAGTAATGACTTGCTATCTCGAACTATCAATTTTATTGGTAATAGGCAAGATAAAAAATCATGCAGAATCATGAACACACATTACTTTCAATTTTGTATTAATTACTTTTATCATAACAGAGGTGGCTATTTAAGATACGCCTTAGTTATATAAGGAAAATATTTTTTTTAGGAAAAAGGAAATTTTCAAAAAAAAATTGTAATCAAATCGAATTGTCAATCGTAGTGTGGGACGGCCCCGGACCAGCTGGAGGCAAACTCTGCGAAGGGCGGCTCTGCGAAGTCTCAAAAACTGTCAA
This sequence comes from Tachystola acroxantha, assembly GCA_963506565.1. Classification (NCBI taxonomy): domain Eukaryota; kingdom Metazoa; phylum Arthropoda; class Insecta; order Lepidoptera; family Oecophoridae; genus Tachystola; species Tachystola acroxantha. The sequence goes on along the minus strand of OY735894.1, from coordinate 2,736,102 downwards.
AAATGACAAGAACTGCCCAAAAATGACAAGAACTGTCAAAAATGACGAGAACTGTCAAAAATCACGAAATTTGATTTTTTTTTTATCCCTCGTTAATAGGGCCTAATTTGTTGTAAACCACCTCTAGGATCACCCCTTTCAAAGAATGTATCAAATCACCCTGTATATTTCATGGCTCGACAAAGAGGCAGAAGGGCAAAAAGCAGACCCACTGTATGACGTAACCAAGTGTTCCCTGTATACAGTCGACAGCAGATCAATGGTAACACTTGCAGTACAATTTCAAGTCTTACGACGCAAATAATAAGAACTGTCAAAAGTAAAAAGTGGTACCATTGATCCGCTGTCGACTGTACCTAAGGTATAAATAAATGACTATGAGTTTGGGCCATGAGTGGCTTTTTTTTCATGGAAACAAGCTAGATAAATAACAATGACGTTACATAATTACCAATCCAGAGAATATGCCAGAGAGCTATGGAGCGCAGCATCCTAGGAAAAAGTAGACTAGATAAAATAACAAACGAAAGACTAAGAGAACAAACAAAAGTAATTGACGCGTCTGAATACATACGAAGGATGAAGTGGAAATGGGCTGGACATGTGGCAAGGACAACTGACGGTAGATGGTCAAGAACACTAACAGAGTGGGAAGGTCCGAAAGACGGAAAACGAAAACGAGGTCGACCATACGCGAGATGGGATGATGAGCTAAAGGTCGAAGCGGGCAGCACTTGGATGGACACTGCACAAGACAGAAATGCATGGATAGATCTGGAGGAGGCCTATACCCTAAAAGGGTCTTCCAAAGTTTAAAAGAAATAAATATGACTATGACATACTTAAGTGATAATTTAATATAATATAATGTGAACTAACTAGGTACTTATATACAATATTATTTAAAATTAGATGACATAAAATAATATACTTAAGTAAATGAATTGTAATTATATTTGGAAGAAATAAATGGCTATTGAAATTGAAATTGAAAATTACCAATCAATACAATTAATTAGCTCTGAGTTATTTGGGTCGATAAGGCCAGTTCATATGTTATCACGTTATGTCACAAAGGCATAATAAAAAAGCATAGTCATTGGCATTTTAGTTACTTCGGTACTTGTTACTTACGAAATACAAATGAAGCATATAAACGCACCAATTAGCACTCACTAAGACTCGTAGCGATAAACGCGAGTTAAGAGAAGGAATTAGTTTAAGCCATGATTAGAGAATTTTCATTGGATTTCGCTGTACAAAATACCTCAAGAACATGAAGGAAAGTATATTCTGGATGGGGACAGGTCTCCGCCGTTGTTGTCACTTTCACTCTTCACACATCAGAAAGAGACATCTGCTTTATATGTTCTACTTCTATCGAAAATTCAAACAATAGGAAGACAATATCATGCACGAGCAGAATCTGCGATGTAAATATGGCTAACTCCATCGGCGGCTCCTAGCTTCATGCTCATAGGTGAATTGGTAAATAAGCAACCGCCATTGCTTAGATACTGCCTGTATGAGACGCGAGTCACTATGATTTCCACAGACAAAACATAATTCTACGATCTCATCGTGCAATGACAGTATGACCACGCAAAATATTCAGTATGATAACAAAAATAACGCCTTGTCATGCACCGATTAGTGGCTATAAAAGCATTACGAGTATCAGAAACTGTATTATTTAGGTAGCAAGCTTACAACAAATATACAAGTAATTAAATACAATGTGGCAATATATAGTGGCAATACTATCCTTCATCTATCTCCTATACTATTATGTGACAAGGACATTCAACTATTGGAAGGACAAAAATGTCGTTGGACCTAAACCGACACCATTATTCGGGAACTTGAGAGACTCTGCCCTTAGGAAGAGACAAATAGGGCTAATCTTCAAAGAAATGTATGAACAATATCCAAATGAAAAAGTAGTTGGAATGTTCAGAATGACAACACCGTGCCTACTAATCAGAGATCTTGATATAATTAAGAATATTATGATCAAAGACTTCGATGATTTTCTCGACAGAGGAATTGAGTTCAGCAAAGAAGGCTTAGGAGCTAATCTATTTCACGCAGATGGAGAAACATGGCAAGTGTTAAGAAATCGTTTCACTCCGCTTTTTACGTCAGGGAAACTGAAGAATATGTTCTATTTAATGACTGAACGCGGTGATAAATTTGTTGACTACATTAACAGTGTATGCCACAAACAACCAGAGCATGAAGTACATACACTAGTTCAGAAGTACACGATTTCGACGATATCAGCCTGCGCTTTTGGCCTTGACATCGATTTGCAAAAAGACAAAATGGAAGAGCTAACTAAAATTAACAACATTATATTCTCCCTGAACTTCGCAAATGAACTAGACATGATGTATCCAGGTATCTTAAAGAAATTTAACACCTCGATTTTCCCGAAGATAATTCCAAATTTCTTTCAAAATTTGGTACGTACTGTTATTAGCCAAAGGAATGGCATGCCGAGCAACAGAAAAGACTTCATGGATTTAATATTAGAGCTGAGACAACAAAAAGAGCTTACAGGTGTTACGAGACGTGATAACGAAGGTTTACAGCTGGAAATGACTGACGATGTAATAGCAGCACAAGCTTTCGTATTTTATGCTGCTGGTTTCGAAACAAGTGCTACAACTATGGCCTTTATGCTGTACGCATTAGCACAGAATCCTGACATACAAGATAAATTGATAGCAGAAATAGACGAAGTTCTTTCTAGATCTGGCGGAGAAGTTACATACGATTGTCTCAAAGAAATGACTTATATGACCCAAGTATTTGATGAAACGTTGCGAGTGTATCCATTAGTGGAACCGTTGCAAAGGAATGCCACTGTGGATTACAAGATACCTGGCACAAATGTAACTATTAAGAAGGGGCAAACTGTTTTAGTGTCACCTTTGGGAATTCATTACGATCCCAAAAACTATCCTAATCCTGAGAAGTTTGATCCTGAAAGGTTTAGTGTTGAGAACTCTAGGGATAGACATCCTTGCGCTTATTTGCCATTTGGAGTTGGACCGAGACACTGTATTGGTGAGTTCTCATTAATATTATTTGGTTTCATAGTTTGGTTGGTGTTGTGATGTCTAAATGCTAACTTAACCTTTACATAGTACAGTCGACAGCAGATCAATGGTAACACTTTTTACTTTTGACAGTTACGACGACGCTAATAATAAGAATATTATTTGCGTCATCGTAAGACCTTGAAATCGTACTGCAAGTGTTACCATTGATCTGCTGTCGACTGTACTTGTACTATTATTTCTTCTGTGACATAGTGGAATCATTAAATGATTTCACTCGATTTTGTCTGTAGTTTTAAGATAGTCACAGTATAAGTTTTTACTGACTTTGAAACTGCGTAGTAATTGTTTATCATACCTACTCCAAATGAACTATAACACTCACTGAAGTGGTCGTTATGAAAGCCGATGTTAACTTCGAGATAAGCATTGCATCTTCATCAATTATGAAGATTTAGATATTTCAATGCTTATCTCTGAATTTAGGTGAATAAACTTCTCTTTATGTAGCTGATGTACAAACATCGTTAACAGGGTCTAATTTGTTGCAAACCACCTCTAGTATCACCCCTTTCAAGGAATTAATCGAATTTCCAATCACCCTGTATAGAAGAAGAAAAAATGTGGACTATCGGTTAATTCTACATACTCATACTCATTTATTCCACCTTGAGGTACCATTGTACACTTGGTTACGTCTATACAAAAGTAATGAATTAAATTATTGTATACAATTCAATTATTTCAGCAATAGCTTCGTCAGTTGTAATTCTTAAAACATTCTAGTATTATTGTTTAGATTACAAAAATGGTCATCATCAAAAGCCCCGTCAATTGTGTAGAAACTTGTCTGAAGTATATATTTTCTAATTGTATCACATAATTCTTTATGTGTCTCTAAGTCTCTGACATTGGAGGGCAATTTATTATAAAATTTGACACCTAAAGACATAAAACTTTTAGCTATCTTAGAAAGTCTCGTTTTTGACAATATTAACAATTCTTTATGTCTAGTATTATATTCATGAATTTCTTCCCATCTGGTCATTTTATGCAAATTGTTTCTGATATGTAAAATGCTTTGATATACAAATTCTCCCACCATTGTCATGACTCCTAATTCTCTAAATTTATCTCTGCATGAATCCCTATATTTCATTCCCAAGATATATCTCATTGCCCTCTTTTGTAAAACGAACACCCTGTTAGCATCAGCTGCAGTTCCCCAGAACAAAACACCGTATGTCATAACGGAATGAAAATATGCAAAGTGCACGTTCCTAGCAGCTATAGAAGCTACAGTTTTATATGTATAAAAAAATCTTATGAATTGACACGATATAATAAACAATTTTTGAATGAAAAACACAAAAAAAAAAATGTAAAAGGCGCCGTCTCGGGTCGTGTCTCGTCGAAAGGTCCCCATCACCCATTCAGTATTTAATTAGGAGCCCTCATTTTCATCGTTACATATTGAGTCAATTAGAATTAAAACTATAGTGAGCCATTACTACAAATTTTATTATATATAAACGGATATCACTCACTTATATTGTTAAAGTCGGCAATTAGACCGACGGTTTCGACCGATTTCGACGGTCTTTTTCAAGGAGAGCGCGCCACGCCCGCGTCGCCGTTGACGTTTCTTCGCGCACTGCGGATCCTTGAAAAAGACCGTCGAAATCGGTCGAAACTGTCGGTCTAATTGCCGACTTTAACAATATAAGTGAGTGATATCCGTTTATATATAATAATTTGAGTCAATTAGGTTTCCTGAACTAAACCATATCCTTATTTATTTTTCAGGAATGAGATTCGCCAAGGTCCAGTCTCGGATTTGCATCGCAAAAATGCTGTCCAATTTCCGAGTGGAGCCATCCAGAAATACACAGAAGTTTATGGAATATGATCCATACAAACCAATCATTAATCCTTTGAATGGAATTTATTTAAATATTGTACCTAGAAAGAAGTAATTTTCAAGTTAACGTACGCTAACAGCAGATAAAGTGTAACACTTTCATCATCATCAGCCCGTATCAGTCCACTGCTGGACGTAGGCCTCTCCCAAAGCGCGCCAATCAACCCTACTCTGGGCCCTCTGCATCCAGTCCCTGCCAGCCATCTGGTGGGGGGGCGTCCCACACTACGTTTACCCGTTCGTGGCCTCCATTCGAGAACTCGTCTACCCCATCGGTTATCGGTTCTACGACAGATGTGACCAGCCCACTGACACTTCAGTTTACTGATTATATGAGCAATATCAACCACTTTTGTCTTCTGGTGGATATACTCGTTTCTTATTCTATCTAACAGAGAAATTCCAAAGCCATAGCTCGCTGAGCGACTTTGAACTTGTGGGCCAGTCTCACCGTCAATGTCCACGTTTCGGCTCCGTAGGTCATCACTGACAGGACCATTCTTATTATCTGCGTCACAAGTGTTGAATTCGTACTGCAAGTGTTACCATTGATCTGCTGTTGTCCGTACCTACCTAATTATTGATATTGAAAGAGGGTTGTATTATAGATATTTTATTGTTAAAATGCTTCAAAACTAATTTTGAATTGTTTTAAAGTTTAGGCATACTTACCTAGTTAAGTTACTCGTATCGTATGTGTACCTATACAAGTATTTACTAAAATAATCATAACATTTCCGTGAAGGTTTTATAGGTTATGCACATTACCCGACTGCGCAAGAGAGGGGGTAATGTTTTTTTTTGTAAATATCGTCATTAGTAACATTTTGTATTTTTTTTTTAATAAATTTATTTAATAAATTATCCTATAAAATATACCTAAAAACCTACCTACCTACCTAAAAACTAAACCTTATCTAAAAATATAATACTATTTACAACTAACAATGGAGCTTCCATAAGACGTCGTTCAGATCCCTTCCATAAGGCGTCATTCGCGAACATTTTCTGATTAATTTAACGTGATATTAAACACAAAGCAATCACTGTAGAAAATTATCAAATAATTTCGTAACCGTCGTTTCCCGCCATTTTCAAAAGCCTCTTTTTTATATATAAACCGATATCACTCACTTCTATTGTTAAAGTCTATTGTCGGTCTAATTGCCGACTTCAACAATAGAAGTGAGTGATATCCGTTTTATATTAATTTGTAGTAATGGCTCACTATAGTTTTAATTCTAAAAAAGCCTCTTTCTTTATGTAACTACTAACTAGTATGTAAGAGCTCGGTGGCTCAGTGGTTGGGTCAATGGCCTTGCAATATGGAGGTCCCAGGTTCGATTCCCAGCTAGGGCAGCCATGTACCAATGAGTTATCCTCGGTTTTTTCGACGGAAAAACTTACGTACATTTACCGAGTGCTCTCAAAAACGGTGAAAGAAAACATCGTGATGAAACCTGCATGTCGTAGAAGAAGAAAAACTAGGGCATGTGAAATCCGCCAACCCGCACTGGGCCCGCGTGGTGGATCATGACCCGAGCTCCCTCGATGTAAGGGGTGCCCGAGCAGTGGGGCAATATAAATAGACTGATGATGATGATGATGATGTTATTCTTCAACAGATTTCAATTCGGTTTCCAGCACCGTTAACTACCAATTTACGTCTACTACTAATTTTAATTACAAACACAATTTCGTTAAAACGTTCTTTAAAAACGAAGATAGAGCCTTTTTTTAAAGCAAAGAATGAGACAAAGACATGTCTAGTTTGGTTAGAATTTACGATCGGAAGCACTTTGCACAGGCACACAGAATAGGAGAGGTCTTAAATCGTAGTTAACTGTTATTCTAGAGGTGCCTCTACTATACGGAGAGTCAGACAGAATTCAATGGAAAGTTTATTTCAAAATTGATATTTTTTATTTTTTTTTTTTTTATTTTTTTTTTTTTTTTTATTTTTTTTTTTTTTTATATAGGAAAGCACAGGACAGGGGTAGAGTATGAGGAATGATCAAAGATAGAGCATGGTTGATATATGGACTTACAATACGGAGGTCTCAGGTTCGATCCCCGGCCAGATCAGTACCTAATAATGAGTTTTGCTACACATAAAGATAAATCAGTACTACGGTAACAATTACTCGAAAACAGATATTATTTTAACATCTGATCAGGCTGTATACAGGGTGATTGGAAATTCGATACATTCCTTGAAAGGGGTAATACTAGAGCTGGTTTGCAACAAATTAGGCCCTATTAACGAGGGGTCGGGACATAAAAATAGACTGATGATGATGATGACTACCTCTCAGAGACAATCTATCCATGTGAGTTGAGAAATGGCTGGCTAAGTCAGTCAGAAACGCAATACATAATGTTGAATGATCGACAAAAGTCTTCCTCAAACCGAACCACTGGTATTTTTTAAGCACTCCCGATCAGCAAGCTCCCACAGGACTTTTTCATGTCGTTTGTCCATTTAATTTTCTCCAGACCCTAGTAAACCTTTTCCATCATTAAAATTCAATCCAACACCATGTCGTCAATATTAAATCGCCATTTTTTCAACCCGGCAAATTTTCGCGCAAAATTTTGTCCCCGCCATTGTTCGGTCACAGCTGCTGAAGTTGTGAGTAGAAATGAAATTCCAGCGCCACTTGTTCGGGTTGACATTCTGGGAGGACGTGTCTTGAATTTCGTTATTGGATATGGATTTTTGTAGCTTGCACCTCGTCAGATATTCTTGGATAATCAGTGGAGGAATTCGGTTTCGATAACGATAAACCCCTAGAGAATTTCAGTGGTGCGAATCGTCCCAGTACCTAAACTAATGTGGGGAATTTTTGACAGTTCTTGTCATTTTTGACAGTTTTTGACAGTTCTTGTCATTTTTGACAGTTCTTGTTATTTTTTATCAACGTCGGTCAAAAGTTATGTCGGCCATCGTCGGTGTCTGGACGAAAGTCGTGTCGATCAATTGTAGTGTCGGTCAAAAGTTGTGTCGATCAACTGTAGTGTCGGTCGATCAAAAGTTATGTCGGTCATACGTTGTTCGGGCAACGGTGTGTCGATCAAAGTTATAGAATAAAGTTTTACCTACCGTTGAAAGCTGTAACACGAAATCATAAAAATCGTCAATGTACAAAATTTATGTAAATTTGAGCATATTTGCAAAGTTTTGCGCACATGTTATTACACCAAATTTGACTGTAATCGAGCAAATAAATATTTCATGCCTGGCACCGGGGTTAGCAAATTAGCAAAGGGGTCGACTGGTTTCAGGTCCCAGTTTGGGCCTGGGTCCAATTGCCACCTAACCCACAAATACAAGTACCTATATGTTGGCGACTGGCTGGTTCCGCGGCCATAGAAACTAGTAGTAAATATATTGTCGTGCAAAAATGTACTCAACGTGCTTACTTGCAATATAGAAATTTGATTTTGCCTTTGACTAAACTATCTATCAGGTCTAAACGCTAGTGCACGAACCGCACGGCGCCCGAGTGGCTCGAGGCTCAGACGGGGAGGAGGAAGGTGATGGATGAATGGATTATACATTGTGGGCTAGTACAGCCCACAATGGGGACTGCTGGGGCGCCAGTCGGGTCGCGGATGTATCACAGTTTCCCGTGGCTCGGCAAGAATGGCACGAGGTGGAACACCCCAGGACGTTTAGTCGGTATGCTGCCCCTTCAGGACGGTGAGCCCGACATAACCAACACGCTCCCCCGGCCGTGGTCACACATGATTTACATGTTTTACCTGGGTAAAAAAAAGGTCTAAACCCGTATTTCCCGTATTACTGTTATGAAAAGGATGACATTACTTTTAGGAGAATATTAATTAGTAAACGCACGCCTAAATTGCTACATTACTAATAGGTACCTACATAAATTAAATATACCTAATAGATAGGTAATGTAGTTAAGGTAGTTAGGATGTGTGAGTGGCTGATTGTTCTAATTTGTGTTATAATAATTTGACCTGTGTTGTCCTAAATATTGTATAATGATTGATTGACGTAGATTTTACCTAGTGAATAAGACTCTATCTGTAATACTAGTGAATCAAATAAATAAATAAATAAATGTAATTGAGTGTGCGTTAGTAAGTACATAATATCGGCATATACTAGGAAAGTCTGCCATAGTGACCTTCACTGACCTCACTATTGACATAATAATATGTCAGTAATGATATCAGCGAAGTGATAAATTGCACACTAATCTAAACAAAACCATTGTAATCTAGGCCCTTTACCAACATATAAAATTCCAGTGTTATATGTTTGTGGATAAATTGCTTAAAAACTTCAATTCCAAATTACCATGCCAGATTCTGTCCCACCATCAACCGCAAGATAACGAATAAATGTAAAAATATCTCCGTTTTTTATTAAAAATATTGGTTTAAAATAAAGTTTTGTACAAGTTGCGATTCGAAAAAAACAGCTTAATTAAGAATTCAGAAAATAGTAAGAAATCGAAGCGAATTATTCATTGTTTTTGTTATTCTTCTACATAGGAGTTGCGAGAGTAGTAGAAAATGATACTGATTATGATTATGCAATATGAAACCTGTAATAAGTCCTCAACAGAATGATAAGTACAGCTTAAATGGTCACGTAGTTTTGTTGGTGGGGCAAAGCTCCATTGATATGTGGCAATGTCTCTTTCACGTCTAAAGCCAAGAGCGGTCGTAACTTCACTAAATAATACCTATTCACATAAACTTAATTGTGACTAAATTACTAAATAGCAAGGTCATAATAGTTCTCATAATATCCCACACGCGATAATATAGCAAGAAATAACTATGACAATGCGCGAAAATGTTTACATGTGACTGTCAATTATTTATGTATTAAGAACATCCGTTATCATTTCAAGAGCAGTATATAAGATTATTAAACATCGAAAACTGCGCATTATTTGTTACTTCTTCCTAATAACCAAAAGTGTTAAACATGTTTCCTTATTTGTTAACATTAATTAGTGTACTTGCTTTTCTGTACTATTATTTAACACGAACATTCAACTATTGGAAGAACAGAAATGTTATCGGTCCAGAACCAGTTCCATTATTTGGCAATTTAAAAGATTCCTCTCTTCGAAAGAAACCAGTGGGTCTCGTATTTAAAGAAATCTATGACCAATATCCAGAGGAAAAAGTTGTCGGAGTATACAGAATGACAACACCATGTCTGCTACTCAGAGATCTGGATGTGATAAAGCATGTTATGATTAAAGATTTCAACGATTTTCTCGATCGAGGAGTTGAATTCAGCAAGAAAGGTTTGGGAGCGAATCTGTTTCACGCTGATGGTGATACATGGCAAGTTTTGAGGAACAAATTCTCACCACTGTTCACTTCGAGCAAACTGAAGAATATGCTCTATTTAATGACGGATCGCGGCGACAAATTTGTTGACTACGTCCACAGTATTTGCAGTCAACAACTAGAACAAGAAGTACATCAGTTAGTTCAAAAGTATACAATATCAACCATATCCGCTTGTGCATTTGGTCTAGACATAGACTTGCAAAAGGATAAAATGGAAGAGCTTAAAAAAGTCAATGACGCAATATTCAAACTTAATTTCTTTAACGAATTAGACATGATGTATCCTGGTGTTCTGAAGAATTTAAATTCGTCTATATTTCCTCAAGTGGTGACGTCATTTTTCCAAAACCTTGTTAAGACTGTTATCAGTCAAAGAAACGGTATGCCGAGTAACAGGAAAGACTTCATGGATTTAATTTTGGAGCTGAGACAGCAAGGAGAAATCCAAGGTACGAAGCGACGTGATAATGAAAGCTTACATTTGGAGTTGACTGATGGGATTATAGCGGCTCAGGCATTCGTGTTTTATGCTGCTGGATACGAGACTAGTGCTACAACCATGGCCTTCATGCTTTACCAATTGGCAATGAACCCTGACGTTCAAGACAAATTGATAAAAGAAATCGATGAAGTACTCGATAGAAGCAATGGAGAAGTAACTTATGACTGCCTGAAGGAAATGACGTACATGACCCAAGTATTTGATGAAACATTGCGATATTTTCCTTTAGTGGAGCCATTGCAAAGAAATGCAAAGGTGAATTACCAAATACCTGGTACAGACGTCACGGTTAAGAAAGGTCAGACTGTGTTGATATCTCCGATGGGAATTCACCATGATGAGAAATATTATCCGAATCCTGAGAAGTTTGACCCTGAGAGGTTCAGTTCAGAGGGGTCTGCTGACAGACATCCCTGTGCTTATTTACCGTTTGGGGTTGGTCCACGAAACTGTATAGGTAAGTGACTATTATATTCGTCAAAACATGTGGCCTTTCTCGTGGTCAAATTGAACAAATAACTGTCTTTGATGAACGGGTCCATCAACGACAATAACATATCGTAATCCTAAAAAAAACTTTCATATAGGGTTACTGGTAATTCGTTACATTTCTTCGAAGGTGTGGTATTAGGAGGTAGGTAGAGGTAGTGAAGAATTAATCATTATCATCAGTCTATTTATATGTCCACTGCTCGGGCACAGACCTTCCCTTACATCGAGGGAGCTCGGGTCAATATCCACCACGCGGGCCCAGTGATTTCACATGCCTTAGATATTTTTCCTACGGCATGCAGGTATCATCACGATGTTTTCCTTCACCGTTTTGAGAGCACTCAGTAAACGCATACGTAAGTTTTCCGTCGAAAAAAACGAGGATAACTTATTGGTACGGTGGAACACAGAGAAAGGTACAGGAGAGTTTTTTAAGGTTGAGATTTTCTCAAAAACTACTTTGCAAATTGCAAAAATTATTTCACTGTTAGATAGATAAAAGTTAAAACTATGTAACTGTAAAAGAATTATTAAATTCGGTCCAGTAGTTTTTGAGAAAATCTCAACCTTATTGAGGTTGATAAGTATACAGGGGGTATACATATCTCTGTCTTCGACTGTACACGGCTGCCCTGGCTGGGAAACGAACCTAGGACCTCCGTATCATAACTCCATTGACACAGCGCCAACGAGCTCTTACCTCACCGAGGAATTTATATAACCCATTATAACCCTATTAATTTGCATTATACAAAATGTTAACTGTTACCGAGATATTTTATCATTTTATTAAAATTCCAGAACTTGTACTACATTTTAATGGTGTTTGTAATTTCCAGGAATGCGTTTCGCCAAAGTGCAATCCCGGATTTGCATCACGAAATTGCTGTCCAATTTTCGAGTGGAGCCTTCAAGAAAGACGCAGAAATCAATGAAATTTGACCCCCTATATTTTATCATTAACCCAGCTGGAGGAGTTTATTTAAATGTCGTACCCAGGAAAAAATAAGTGCACTGCTTCTGTAACCTTTTTTCCCCCTTGCTTATCTGCCATCAGTCTATATGGACTTTCATCAGATGTGCTGAATGTCAGGTAGTATGTAGGCGCTACATTCAGCAACGCAGCTCCCTCATGTGTTACTGCTCGGTGGGACAAGCGAGAAATTCGTTCCGTTTTAGTCTTTTTGGACATCTTGAAGTGTCTAGCAATTCAACAGCAAGTTGGTTTGGATGTTTTCGGAGCCGTTCCTTGTATCGCTCTATCTTGATGCTAATTTCCTGCTCTGTAATCATTGAAAATCATATTCGCTTGTCATACTACGTCAGGCTTATTTGCATTTTCTTACGACAAACTAAGGTTTATTTATGTATTTATTAAAAGTCATAAGTTTAAGCGTTTTTATTAGTACTTAATCTAAATTATTTCGATGGGAAAAATCCAACATTGCGAGATATAAGAGTCATGTGTCTTTTTGTACATTAAAGTGTATTGATATGAAATAAATTTTTTAGGCGAATAAATTTGTTTCAGACAAGTTAATTATAATATTTTCTCCTTATTTTCATACTAAGATACATCCAATAATGTTAGTGCCTTTTTATAAAATATTATTAGTACCGACAGTTATTCTAAAACGCTTCTCGGGCATACATATTGGGCTGTCAGCGCCAATGGTCAGCGTGACTCTAAAACCAGCCTTATTCATTGTAAAAATGGCATACTTTAATAGCGAATAAGATTTATTTATTTAGGGTTTAATTTAAACATTATAATAATAATAAATTGAGTGCATTCTGATGCGCTCAGAGACGGGTCCCACTAGGTGCATCACATATCCCTTCAAATTAAAGTTCTCTAAGGGGCCTCTACGCGTTGGACCTATGTCTCCGTGCAAGCCTTTCAAATGACCGGGTTTCTTGAAACCCGTGATACCTGGAGAGATACATAATAACAATAATAAAGTTTATTTGGTCTCATTCTTATAGCATAAACATTAACATTAACCTGTCGGGGCGGCTCGCGGAGTCCACACGTGACCAAAATGCTGGCCTGTGTTTCGCCCAAAGGACCAGCCTAGCGACCCAGAGGGGAAATGCCGCCAGCATTTTGGGCACGTTGCCGGACAACGGGGATCGGTTGAACTATCTGTAATGCTAAGCCATTCAGATAGTTCAACAATTGTACATTGTGAGCGAGATAAGTATCCAGGAGGCCTCAATAAGGTTGAGATTTTCTCAAAACTACAGGACCAAATTTACTAATTATTCTACAGTTACATAGATTTAACTTCTATCTATCAAACAGAGAAAGAATTTTTGCAATAAGTCAAGTAGTTTTTGAGAAAATCTCAACCTTAAAAACTCTCCTGTACACCTTACTCTGTGTTCCACCGTATATGTACGGTTTTTAGTTTAGTTTATATTTTTTAGGTTAATAGTTATTTTTATTATTGTCATATGAATAATGCCTTATAAACATTAGCTTAAAAATCTTAAAAAATACACAAAACTCTTCTTCAAACCTGATGCAGTTGCATAGAGTAAACCACTAGGCTGTCGAATGGAATTGGTTTTGCCTCTATTTACCCGACTACGCAAAGAAAGTATTTACTTAAGGGCCTACCATGAGCCAACTAGCGCCGCCAATCTTGAAAAAATAATATCTTCCAATTTAATCAATTTTATTAAAAAAAGCTATTTACAAAATGTTTATTAGGATGAATACTATTTTTCAATATACAATACATGGCATAATTGCGACAAGCTAAGTTGTAGTTCGCATAAATGCGAATATATGATATTATTTTTTTAAGATTGGCGGCGCTAGTTGGCTCTTTGAAGGCTCTTAATAGCATTCACTCAATGAGCAACGCTCTATTTACGCAGCTCTACCAAGCCATTTCTTGGACGCAATTATTTTTCAAATGAAAATGTTTGTTTCCTATAAACATTTTCATTTGAAAAAGAATTGCGTCACTTTATTAAATCTTAATCCTATTTTTTTTTTCTTTACTTTACGGTACAACTTCGAAATTAAGGACAGCTTGCGTAACGTTAAATATTATTTAGCAGTAGCGTAAACGCATTTTAGCCTTCCAGGCCAAACATTTTTAACATCTTGCACGTAATGCATTGAAGAGTCAATGTACAATATTAATATTGTACATTGTGTTTAGGATAAACATGTTTAGCGACATAAATAAGGGCCTTCCATGAGCCAACTAGCGCCGCCAATCTTTAAAAAATGATATCTTCCAATTTAATAAATTTTATTAAAAAAGCTATTTACAAAATGTTTATTAGGATGAATACTATTTTTCAATATACAACATGGCATAATTGCGACAAGCTAAGTTGTAGTTCACAAATGTGCCAAAAACGGCCGTTTTTCGCCATTATGCGAACTACAATTTACCGAAATTGAATCACGTTATAAATAAGCATTTTAAAAATAGTATTTATCGTAATAAACATTTCGTAAATAGCTTTTTTAATAAAAATGATTATATTAGAAGATTGTATTTTTTAAGATTGGCGGCGCTAGTTGGCTCATGTAAGGCCCTTAAATGTACCTACAAAACGTAGTTTTATCTTGTTGATACGAATATTAAACTTATGCCAATAATAATAATGTTTCCCAAATCATCATACCTATTCTATTTTAGGATTTCCCTTTACATCATCGAAGGAACTCTGGTCATGATCCACCACTCCGACACCTGGTGCTGATTGATGAATTAGACATGCGTTAGGCCCGTATTAATTAGACCACAAAAGATGTGCTGCTGAGAGTTTTTCGCCGTTTTCCCGTGGAACCCACTAAGTTGACCCACTAGTGGGACCACGAGGGAGACTTATTTCTCGTAGACCCACTGCTTCATAGGTCTGAATTGGATTACTGTTGATAAAGGACAAGGCATAAGGTGTGACTACGGATCGGTCAAGGTATGCCACTTTTTCTCCTCAGCGTTGGCACCTTTTCCTTGCAAAGTGGTGTAAATGTAAATTCAAAAATATGTTGACGTGCAAAAATGTACACAACGTGCTTACTTGCAATAAAGAAATTTGACTTTGACTTCAATACCTGATAGTACACACGCATGTGATCACCATCTCAAGTATGTACGTCGTTAATTAATAGACGGGCCGCCTGCACTCAGCAAATACTATCTCAAATTTTAACTTGAGAGTGTTCTTGAGTGCTGAGTTGTGTTTACTAATACGGCGTTACTCACGTGATACCCGATTACTAAACGCGCATTAAGTTTTTTAATAGGAACGCCATCTTAAGATCGCTATCATGATTGAGGTCAGAGTTGAGAGCTATTTATTAATGGACCTTAGACTTATTATTGTTTCTCAGGCAGTTTTATTAAATCGGTCAAGTAGTTTCTAAGAAAATCTTTTCTTTAACGAGTCCCTTCGTTTACTTTTCTCTAAGTTAATACAACACATAAACCTCTCTCAAGACTTACTGCCCAACATTCCTACAAACTTATCCAATTAATTAGAAAGAATACCTCCACTGATATACTAGCCTTCGCAATTAAACTTGGAATGGAACTGAATGGTACTTGTAATGTTCAGGACTTGTTTACAACATTCAGTTGCCATTTACAACAGACGATGATATTAATGAGATGAATTTAACTTCCTTTTGGCCTTACTTACCTTTTCGTGCCACTCAACATAGCATTTATCGTATAAAATAAGCACAAAATCGACCACACAAAAATTCCCAAACCATTCAAACACACACAAGAGCATCCAAACAAATGAAAAACATCCAAAACACACATAAAAACATCCAAAACACACATAAAACATCCAAAAGACACATAAAAACATCCAAAACACTCAGAAAAACATCCAAAACACACATAAAAACATCCAAAATACACATAAAACATCCAAAACACACAGAAAAACATCCAAAATACACATAAAACATACAAAACACAGAGAGAAACATCCTAAACACTCAAAAACTCTCATCCTCGTGGACGTCGCGGGACAGAAGTATCTGCTGGTGACAAATTCAAGATAAGTTAATTTTGAAGTGTTTCGCCCGCTAACTAATTAAGCAAATAGTTTGCGGGCTGACTGTTTGTCTCCCTTCCATTCATGCGTGTGATAGCCAGACGCAAATTCTGCCACAGACTGCTAACAAAAGAGGAGATATACAAGACACCACCGACACAGTCAAGTAAAAATAAAAATAAAACGGCCGGACTCGCGCCCCGAGGCTTCCGTGCAACCCAACTTAACTCCGTAACTTTGCTCTAACGAAAAGATAAACTAGATTTAGAGACAGACTTGTCTTTGAGTTTTCGAAACTGATAACGTTATACATCGACATACCAGGCGTCGACTGCAAATATAAGTTTGTAATTACAAAAAAATAATTATTTCGTACAGTTTTCGTATTTTTTCCTTTACTTGTGCTACCTACCTACCTTCTTGCCAAATTTCCTGATTCTATGTCAACGGGAAGTACCCTATAGGTTTTCTTGCATTTTCATACAAATATGCGAGAAAATGCGACATAAACAGCGATATCTTTTGATTGCGTTGACGTAGAGGGTTGATTCAACTTGATCCGTCCACGCGCTTCGATATAGGGCTTGACAGATGGACAGACAGACGGACAACAAAGTGATCCTATAAGGGTTCCTTTATTCCTCTTGAGGTACGGAACCCTAAAAGACGAGACAATATAGCAATCATGCTTAAAAGCCTTCAAGGGGCAGGTGTGAAAAGGACAGACATATGTATATAACATACGTATGTACGAGACAGAATGTATAAGTGTCGCAAACAAGCCTTAAGACAAGTGCTTTCCACCGTAACATCTCATATGCATACCAGACGCTCGCGCAAAAATTAGATACACTGGCGGACATAAAAATGTATAAAACTAACAATATTTTCATAAATAATAAAAATAGGAGACTTTGGCCGTGGAGACGATGGGTCCGTGGTCGTTCGACACAAAATTTTTTATAAATGAAATATCCATTCGACTGGTCCTCGCCTCGGGGGACTTTAGAGCTGGGGAGTATTTTGCCCAGCCCCTGAGCCTCGCTATACAGCGGGGCAATGCGGCCAGTACGCTGGGCACCCTGCCGCGCGGGACGGGCCTTGACGAGGTGTAGTGTTGGCTAGATTTTTTTTTATATAAAATGTCATTTTTATAAACAGTTGTACGTGTAGAGGTAATAAAAATATGAATATTTTAACATTATCAATTTTCTTATCAACAACTCCAACTCTAAACTAAATGATTGCACTAGGAGCGGCCCACAATATACCTAGTCCTAGATTAATTATACAAAAATAAGGAATCTGATTTTTTTAATAATAAGTAGGTATGTAAATCTCGTTGTAGCCGAGACGTAACGACACCTCCCTTATAAAAGAAAACAGATTTATTTCCACAAGCTAAAGCTAGACGTAGTAAACCTGAAATCTGGTTATCGAGGATCGATATTTCCACTAAAACTTATGGGGGTTTGCTGGAAGAAATCTCTCATAGAGATAAGTTACGCCCTTTGTGCATGTCTTTTCTTTTTATTTTGTTACATTAATGTATCAGTGTGTACAATAAAGAGTTATTATTATTATTATTATAAAAATGAGGATTTCTTCACGGAATATTTCTTCTATCCTCGATAACCAGATCTCACACGTCAAAAATTTCACAAATCTCATTCGCGCACCATTGTATCACACTCGAGCACACCATCATTGTCGCCATCGTCCGTATAGTCACTATGGGGTCAACTGAAAAAAAAGCGTGTCCTGTTATGTCAGACCGCAGGACTATGCTGAGCTGATGCTTATTTGACACTTGAGCAAAGCGTATATATTTGTACCTATATCGCTACTTTACTTGTTCTTCTCTTTATTCTGTTCATGTGCATCTGTAATTTGTAGATGTCAAAACGTGGAAAAAATATATGTCAATTGTCATTGCTGTCACGATTCATCAAAAACGGATGTCAAGTTACTTCTTATTCTCTTATTTTTTGTAACAAAGATTGAATAATTAAAATAGGTAAACTTCCTAAATAATTATTAACCAATTTATTACAAAACACCTTTATTTTGCAACCAAGTGTAAAAGTCAAGGCTCTTAAGAGATTGAAGTTTGCGGCGAGGATCCCTAAATTACGCGCAGATAAATTAAAGGCGCAATGTATGCAAATTTTTGATAAAATGACAAGAGTTGGAATCGAATTTTTAGCATTTTAGACACAAGATATTCGATCTAATACAGAGAAAGGTCATGAGAGTTTCTGAATGACTGATTTAAAAAAATATACTCATATAATTTTTTGCCATCATCATCAGTCTATTTTTATATCTCCGCTGCTCGGGCACAGACCTTTCTTTACATCGCGGGAGCTCGGGCTATGATCCACCACGCGGGCCTAGTGCGAATTGACCGATTACACATGCCTTAGATTTTTTTCTACGGCATGCATTTCATCGCAATGTTTTTCACCGTTTTGAGAGCATTCGGTATATGTACGTAAGTTTTTCCGACAAAAAACCGAGGACAACTCATTGGTACACGGCTGACCTGGCTGGGAATCGAACCTGGGACCTCCGTATCGCAAGTCCATTGACCCAACCACTGCGCCATCGAGCTCTCCTTTTTGCATCAGTATCCCAGCTTCCTCGATGTAAGGGAAGGTCTGTGCCCGAGCAGTGGGGCAATACAAATAGACTGATGATTTAAATTTTTACACTGTAATTAGTTGTTATTGAAAATGCGGTAGGCCACGACCCAAATAAGGTTTACCTACAACAAAACAAATCACCAATGAAATAATTTCATTTATTGCACTTTCGACAGTAAGCCGTGATTTACGAATTAAATATTTACCCACTTATTTTGGGTTATCTATTTGATTTATATAATTTTTTCACTTACCTGTTAAATTGTATAAACGAGTCACCATCACATTGTTCTCTCGAAAAGCCGTGAAATATTTTTAGTTCAGTCGCAAACACAGAAAAGTATCATCATCATCAGTCTATTTATATTGCCCCACTGCTCGGGCACAGACCTTCCATCGAGCGAGCTGGGGCCATGATCCACCACGCGGGCCCAGTGCGGATTGGCGGATTTCACATGCCTTAGATTTCTTCTTCTACGGCATACAGATTTAATAACGATGTTTTCCTTCACCGTTTTGAGAGCACTCGGTAAATGTACGTAAATTTTTCCGTCGAAAAAAACGAGGATAGCTCATTGGTACATGGCTGCCCTGGCTGGGAATCGAACTTGAGACCTCCGTATTGCAAGTCCATTGACCCAACCACTGAGCCACCGAGCTCCGAAAAAA
Organism: Tachystola acroxantha; assembly: GCA_963506565.1. Lineage (NCBI taxonomy): Eukaryota > Metazoa > Arthropoda > Insecta > Lepidoptera > Oecophoridae > Tachystola > Tachystola acroxantha. Next base: position 2,716,422 of record OY735894.1, on the reverse strand, counting down.
ATAAAACTCCGAGAAAAGTATAATACAAGAGTTTTATTAAGGTTGAGATTTTCTCACAAAGAAAGTAAGTACTGTACTTTAATATCCTTTCGCTAATAGTCTAAGTTTAGGTCTACATACTCGTATATCTGTTTATGGAATAATAATTAAGAAACCAGTAGTGTCGCGGCGTCACGTCGTTCGCTGCTGCTCCCTGCCGTCGGCTACGGAATGGTACACACGAAGACAGAGATAAGTATACATGAGACCTCAATAAGGTTGAGATTTTCTCGAAAACTACTGGATCGATTTTGACAATTCTTTACAGTTACATAGTTTTCACTTTTATCTATCTAACAGTGAAATAATTTTTACAATCGGTCAAGTAGTTTTTGAGCAAATCCCAACCTTTAAAACTCTCCTGTACACCTTTCTTTGACGTCGACCGTACCTTAAGACCCCATATATACCATTCTATATTTAACACTGTACATGGTTAAAGATAAAAATTGGAGGCCTATAACAATACAAAAATTCAGTATCCAAGCTCTAGAACTCCCAAATTTCTCAAAAAAAAATTGAGAATTTAGATTGTGATATCTCACTCAGTAAAATCTATCAAAATAACAATGAACGTTAAACGTCACGTCGTCTTAACGTGACGTCCTTTTTGTGAGGTATCCCCTGAAGGCCATTGAGGATTGGATTCTTTGACAGATGATCAGATACACATACAACACCTCCTCCTTCAGATTAGGTACTATCGCAGAATTACAAATTAAGCTTTTCAGGTGCTCTTACCTGTCTACCGCTACGGGTATGAGTAACATTGGAGTTGGTCCCTATAACTTCTGATTGGTTTACAGGTTGAGATTCTATTGCGAGTTGAAGACTCGGTGTGTAACAGTCAGGCATAAATAGATCTACTGGGTTCCTTACATATTCATCATTGGTACAAGATTTTCTTAATTGAGCAGAGGTTCTACGTAGAGTTCTATTATTTTGTTTAACCCAATATGATCTTGGTTCAACTGATTTGTTTATGATAACAGCTTTATTCCATGTACCTTCCCTATCTGTTCTTACTACTATCTTTTCACCAGAGCTGAATACCGTTTCCTTCCTCCTTGCATGTCTATCATACATGTCTTTATTTATGGACTGATTTAAGCATAAATGTTTATAAACATTTGATTGTATTTTTGGTTCTAATAGCTCTGATGTGGTTGGTATTTCTGACCTTAGAATTCTACTTTGTAATATTTGAGCAGGAGACATATTCAGCTTTGACAACGGAGAGTTATTATAATGAAACAAATTATCTCTATAATCATTATGAGTGTCTGCAGACTTTCGCAAAATTTTCCGACTTATTCCAACAGCCTTCTCTGCCATACCATTGCTTTGGTGGTGGTATGGAGTACTGGTAACTAAAACTATGTCTTTACTTTTATAGTACTGTTGGCACTCATAAGATGCAAATGGAACATTATCTGCTACTACACAGGTAGGATAACCAAACCTACAGAAAACTTCCTGCATAGCATTTACAACAGATTTTGAACTTTTATCTCTAATAGGTAATATTTCTAGCCAATGCGAGAAGTAATCAACCACTATTAGAAAGTATTTGCCACCAAAATCCAGGATGTCCATACCTATTTTCTCGAATCTTAATTTTGGCACATTGTGTGGTAATAATGGTTCCTTGAAGTTTTGTGGCATAAACTTTTCACAAGTTCTACACAACTTAACATAATTAACAATGTCATTGGTCATTCCTGGCCAGTAGAATAACTGACGAGCCCTTACAATACACTTAGAAACTCCCACATGACCTTTATGGATTAAATTAAGTACATACGACTTTAAGGTTTTTGGGACTACAATTCTGTTGTCTAAGAACAATATGCCAGCTTCGACATAGAGACGATCGACAAGAGAGCTGTACGATTTGCACTGAGGTGGTATACCTTGAGTTGGCCATCCAGCGGAGCAATATTTAGAAATGTTTCTCAATACCTCATCTTTAGCAGTTTCCCGTCTAAAAATCTGTTTTCTCTCCGCGCTCATTGGTAAGTACTTTGTGACCAGATGTACCATCTCGTGCATCTCTGGGTCTCGTTCTGTAACATTCAAGTAATTTCTAGATAACATATCAGCAAAAATTAACTTTTTCCCAGGCACATAAACAAGTCTAATATTAAATTTTAGTAATTTTAATCTAAGCCTTTGTAGCCTTACTGAACCGATTTTGCTTATGTGCTTGTTCATAATTGGAATAAGAGGTTTGTGATCTGTATGTATTTCTACCTCACAACCATAAATATATTTATAAAATTTTTGTGTAGCAAAGTGTATTGCTAACATTTCTTTTTCTGACTGACTGTAGTTCAGTTCAGCGTCATTCATGGACCGTGAGGCACAAGCTACCAGCTTGTCACCCTGAAGGAGACAGCAACCAAGTCCACTCTTCGAAGCGTCACATTGCAATACTATTTTTTTATTTCTGTCAAATGTCAGTAAGGATGGTGCTTTGGAGACTGCTACCTTCAGTTTTTTAAAGGCATTTTCATGCAGATCATGCCATTGCCACTCTACATTTTTCTTTAGTAATTTAAATAATGGTGACATTAATTCAGCCATATCGGGTATGTAACGTCTGACATAATTAAAAGAGCCTAAAATTCTTTGTAATTCTTCTTTACTTTCAGGACTTTTCAGACTTACCAGTGAATCAACTCGATCTGGGTCCATTTTCATGCCTCCAGCGCCAAAAATTTGACCAATATACTTCACTTCGTTCATTCTGTACTGGAGTTTTTCTTTGTTGAATACTGCATTCTTACACTTTGCTCTTCCCACAACTTCGGCCAATGCCTTGTCATGTTCTTCTGTTGTTTCTCCCATGACTAAGAGGTCATCGAACCAGATCAGTACATTTTTAATGTCTCCAAACAAATTTTCGACCTGTTCCTGAAAAATTTCTGGTGCACTTGCTATACCATATGGAAGTACTTTATACCTATATACTCCAAACGGTGTTGCGAAGCAGCATTTCCACGATGCACTCTCCGACAATTGACAATGGTGAAAACCTTCTTTTAAATCTAGAACTGTGAATACCTTCTTATTCATGAGCATTCCTGCAACCTCGTCAAGAGTTGGCATTTCTTTTGGCTTCCTGACGATCCTTTCATTTAGGTCACGAGGATCTAGGCACAATCTTAAGCTTTTATCTGGCTTTTCAACTAATACCAGTTTATTTATGCAAGCATTTTCATTCATAGCCTCCACTTTTTCTATTGCCTGTCTTTTTACAAGCCTCTCTAACTCTATTTTTAGTGGATCTCTTAATGCCATAGGTATTCTACTAGAGGGATGACAAATATTATCCTCTGATTTTCTTGTTTTTATATCAATTTCCCCAGGGAATTTCCCTGACCCTGAGAAGATATCATTGTTATCCTGGACAAATTTCTCTTTCGGACTGTTTTTATTAAAATTTACAGCGTACACTCTTTTGACTAAGTTTAGCTTGCTGCATCCTTCACTTCCCAGCAACATTGTCTTGCAGTCCACAATCATGAAATCAAGGTAAGCTTCATTATTTTTGTACTTACATAATAGGTTTACGCAACCTTCCGGCTTCACTCTGGACCCATTGAAACTTTCCAAGCAGGATCTCGCCGGGACAGATCTCACCATTTCAGGTAAGTTAAGTTTCTTGAAAACTGATTTAGGTATTATACTTATGTCTGCACCTGTATCCAGCCTACATTCTAAACTTTGGCCTTCAATGCAAATTTTCTCTATCCAGGCACTTTTATTTTCCTTTCTGTTCCGATTCATTTTCATGTTTTTCTGTGTAGCCTCTTTTACTGTGTTGCAGTACATCGTTTCATCATCACTATCCTGCTGAACAGCATTCACTTTTTTTCTATTTTTGAAGCACGCTTTCGCAAAATGGTTTAGTGTCCCGCAGGTGGTACACTTTTCTCCATAAGCTGGGCACTCGCGTGGGCCATGTGTAGTGCGACAGCGACGACACTTGAACTTCTTTTTGGTATGGTTTTCGTCTTTCTTATTTCCACTTTGACGAACTCTATTTATGTCCATCGACGAAGTTTCTGCTTCATTTATTTTTTGGACCTGTTCCCGACTTTGTTCGCCGGCTCGACAGAAGGCGATGGCGCGTTCCAGCGTTAGATTTTCGATCCTGAGCAGAGCTTCTTGCGTGGATTTATCTCTGATGCCATGGACTATTTTATCTCTCAAAAGCTGTTCCTCGATGTCCACTGCGTTTTGCTTCGTCGGCTTGTAATTGCACGAGCTTATAAGTTGGCGGCATGCAGTTAGATAGTGCTCGAAGGCTTCGCCATCTTCTTGTAGCCTCTTGTTAAACACGTATCTGTCAAAGACTTCGTTAGACCTTGGCTTGACATAATCTTCTATAGATTTTATTACTAGATCATATGATTGATGATCATTTAAATCAGGCAATGTCCTCAAAATCTTCACCGCTTCCTGTCCCAACAAGTTTCGTAACGTGGCGACTTTCATTTTGTCTGTGCCGGTGTCTTTGCCCGTTGCTATGAGGTAATCTTCGAACATTAGGAGCCAGATACTCCATTCGCTAGCTGCATTTTTTCCTTGCAGATCGAAATTGGGCGGCAGTTTCGCTGATCCCTCCATTTTTCTGTCTTTTCTTAATTTTCTAATTAGATTTTAATTCGACTGCGCCATGTTCAATGAAAGACATTTTACAAGTGATCCTTTTTATTTAGTGTTCGGATACACACTATGAACAACTTATGACAGATGATCAGATACACATACAACAGAAGTATCTTGTAACGTTGGGTATAAAACGTGTCAACGTAGTTGTCAGGCGTGTCGAAATTCCATTTATTTATTTATTTTATCAATGGATTCGACAGTTCGTCATTTGCCAATGGCATGTTACAGAATATTCAATATATCTTCTATCTTCCTCCAGAGGAGTCGCAGTAGCGTCGTCATTCTGGACGAAGCAGCTCGACAGTCACGTTCACTCCCGAGCTCGTAGCGGGACTCTTGATAAAAGCTTGAAACTTCAGATCTTGTACAAATTATCCAATAAATTCACGATCCTGTCATTCAAGAACATTTTCTGATTAATTTAACATGATATTAAACACAAAATAACCACTATACCTACGCATTATAATGAAAATTATAAAACAATTTCGCAACCGTCGTTTCCAGCCATTTTGCAATTGCATTTTGCCAAAGGTCTTCCAAAATTCCATTACTATAGGTAATCGTGTAAACCAAATACTCGACTGTCTCATTACTTTGATTGCTATATGTCACTTCTACAATCAACACGAATCTAACGACATCTCATTTATGTTAAAATCCATCAAGTCGTTTGGGGTTGCAAGGCGTGACAAAGAATTAGATAGGTATACAAACTCACCTATACCGCAGCCCAAATCAAGTGTCTTATTTTGTAAACAAATATGATCGCATAATTACCTGTTTTGTGATATAATACTGAAGGATTGATTGATCGAACCTGTTCATCATTGTGAAAATAAAGTAATCCGATCCAATAATGTGAAAATAACTACGCAATAATCACAGAAAAGCTTAAAATGTTAGTAGGGTAGGGTAGTTTTTGTTTACAAAATAAGACACTTGATTTGGGCTTTGGTTTACATACATACACTCGAAAAACCTAACAATTCTTGCGTAGTCCGTTAAAAATTGCCAGTTAATTGTAAAGAATTTTCCAAAAACTGCCAAATACGTTTTCCGAAGACTCTACTTACCCTTTCTCAGCGTATACCGCATCATGTGTAAATAAATATACGACTTTAAAAGGCAAATCTAATAACATTTTCTTATCTCTATGGCCAGCACAGCGTGGTTCGATCCCAGTGGAAATTAGAGAGAAAATTTGCTCAAGACGATGCGGATGCTGCAATACTTCCCGTACCGAGATTCTGGTTTAAAAATAAATATTGAGAAGCTGTTTACAGATAAAATGTATTCAGTAACATATCTAAATGTAATCTTCCTACCTACTGAAAAACTGTAAGTCTTGCAATATCGAGATAATCCTGGGTTAAGTACTTAACCCGAGAAAATACCGTACATTTTCCTCGGATTAAGTCGCTAACTCTAGAGTAATCTTATATTGCAAGTGGGGGTTACTATAGCAAACAATATTCTTAGTATTTTGACAGTTGTAAGATCTCACACTAAACTTATAAAACATGATGACATGTAAAGCAATAGTAATATTAAAATGATAAAGGAGAAAAATCTTCTACGCCCGGGATTCCTTTCCAATAAATTAATTAATTGCACAATTACTGGATAGATGTAGCTTGGCAGGTTTTCGTAATATTAAAGTGGTATTGACCCTAGTTACGAAAACCTGCCAAGTTAAAAGTTAATATCTTTGTAGCTTTATGTAATTATGTTTATGGATAAATAAAAATTCTAAATAACTATTATAATATTAACCTAAAAATATATATATATAAACTAAACTAAAAACTATATGTACAAAAGGTCGGTTGAACTATCTGAATGACTTAGCATTACAGATAGTTCAACCGATCCCCGTTGTCCGGCAACGTGCCCAAAATGCTGGCGGCATTTCCCCTCTGGATCGCTAGGCTGATCCTTTGGGCGAATTATGTTTTAAGTTAGAAGTTATACTGGTTGGGCAAGAGCTTTATGACTTGGCCAAGCATTTATATTTCAGCATTTTTATAGAAATAAAGATACTTTTGCCAATGTTTTCAAAATTTATGTTGTTGTTTTTTTTTTTTTTGGGGGGGGGGGGGGGGCTTATCTTTATTCTGAAATATAAATGATTTACAAGTTTACAGTGTTAAATACAATTACAACACTTTACAAAGAAAATGTTTTGGCACAAAGTAGATAATTGTACGGTGGAACACAGAGAAAGGTGTATAGGAGAGTTTTTAAGGTTGAGATTTTCTCAAAAACTACATAACCTATTGCAAAAATTATTTCACTGTTTGATAGATAAAACTGAAAACTATGTAACTGTAAAAGAATTATTAAATTCGGTCCAGTAGTTTTTGAGAAAGTCTCAACCTTATTGAGGTCCCCTGTGTATACTTATCTCTGTCGTCGACTGTACATATATTAGAATCGTAAAAAGTATCATATTAGAATCTTTAACTAGAAATAAATAAGGGAAATAAATAAGTCCAATATATAATCTTCATACAGTAAATACTACTTCATACAGTAGACAAATGTTAAAAAAATGTTACAAAATGCACCTGAAAAACATAGAATATAAAAGCCTATTTTTATTTCACGATAAAAACATTCTGCTTGATAAATTCATTTTAGAGAACCGCGAATGTTTACCTCAATTAATAATTTTGGGCCTACATACGTACAGTGAACCCCACAGTAAGTGTAAGTAACACTTTAACCGTCCGTAATAAGGACTAGATTGCATTTGTTTAGTATACGTTCTTGTGTTGTCGACTGTATGTACATGTTCAAATATGTGGAAAGGGATTAGGTTTTTAGAGTTCCGTAGTTAAAACGAGAAATGTTACAGAGGGTTTCAATAAGGTTGAGCCACAGACCACTTACCCCATAGACCTGTAACAGGAGGGCGGCCGTTTCTGTCTGCACATGAGCGCAAAATTGTTTCGCGACACGCGTAACCTTGAGATATCGAAACAGGTTTAATATGGCGCCCCTGCCCCCCGCTTCGTCTAATAGCGCCTATCGCTTGACATAATTTTTCGCTTGCTATGTACCGATTTCATGTCTATGGGGTAAGTGGTCTGTGGGTTGAGCATTGTTAGAACTACTTGACCTATTGTAAAAAATCTTCAACTAGTACCTACCTAGATAGTTTAGAGTAAACTCTATGTAAAATGTAAAGTTATTTTTTAAGAAATTGGAAATTTTATTGTTATTTTAGTCAGAATGAGTGTTGGAATTTGTGTAGTAAAACAGTCGACAAAGAAGACGAAATAATAAATGTACGGTGTGCCATTGATCTCCTATAAAAAACTAGATACACAAAAAAACTAGATACTAAAACAATTTAAACAATGTCCAAATAAGGGTATCTTGGTTATGTCCAAATAATGTCCAATAAAGCAAAAGAGGGTCCATTCATCCGTTTGGACCTTCTTTGCGCTCGGACTTTTCTAGAAGGCAGACTGTGTATCTAATTGTTTATAGGAGATCATTGACGGTGTACAGATAAAACTGTACAGGAGAGTCATTACGGTTGACATTTTCTCCAAAAGTAAAGAATCGATTTTTTTTTTATTTTACATGACACAGTCTGGGCTCTAAGCTAATGAAAGAATTATAACAATTGGTCCAGTAGTTCTTGAGAAAATCATTTATTTGAGGCCCCCTGGATCTGTCTGTTTTCAATACATATACAGGGAAGGGTATATGAAGCCGAAGGAAGGGTGATCAGTATTGGTAACTGAAAAACCTTTGTTCTACGACTTTTCGATTTTCACGAAGTTATTTTTTTATAAAATATGATAGGAAAGCCTCTTAGCAATGAAAAACTGTCTAAACATTGGCTTTATTTGATAGGCTGAACTAGCTATTTAAGAGCCTTCATAGAGTCAACTAGCGCCGCCAATCTTAAAAAAATAATATCTTCCAATATAATCAATTTTATTAAAAAAAGCTATTTAGGTACAAAATGTTTATTAGGATGAATACTATTTTTCGATATACAATACGTGGCACAATTGCGACATGCAAAGTTGTAGTTCTCAAAGGTGCCAAAAACGGCCGTTTTTCGCAATTATGTGAACTACAACTTACCGACATTGAATCACGTTATAAATAAGCATTTAAAAAATAGTATCGTACCGATTTTGTATGGCGTCATTAGTGGATATAATAGAATAAAAATCACATAATTTTGAATAAAACGTTTATTTTTCTCATTTATTTTATTATAAACAACATCACTGTCTTATTTTCTCGTTCTTACAACTAGTATTTTTCAGATTTATTACAAGCTTCATAAATAAAACCATTTAACAAAATATTTCAAAACATAATTCGACGGCGGAAATCTCAATTGACGTAAAGGACAACCTACATAAATGGTAACACTTTTTACTTTTGACAGTTCTTATTATTTGCGTCGTAAGACTTGAAATCGTACTGCAAGTGTTACCATTGATCTGCTGTCGACTGTACAACTTTACAGGAGAAGTAGATTAGCGGTTTTATTTCAAAATAATAGAAACATAAAACGCTAATTAAATAAAAACTAAAGCTATTGCTATTTAAATTGAAACATCACAATCGAAGTGGAAAAAAAACTCTATACAGCAGCTGGTAAGTACGGTGGAACACAGAGAAAGGTGTACAGGAGAGTAAAACCTTAAAAAAGGTTGAGATTTTCTCAAAAACTACTTAACCTATTGCAAAAAAAACACTCACTGTTTGATAGATAAAAGTGAAAACTATGAAAATGTAAAAGAATTATTAAATTCGGTCCAGTAGTTTTTAAGAAAATCTCAACCTTATTGAGGCCCCCTGTATACTTATCTCTGTCTTCGACTGTACCTATAATGTAGAAACATTTTTGAGATCTTGACCCTTACATCAATTCAGATTTCCACTTTACATAGAATAAAATAACTAATTTTTAAATAAACTAAAGTTGCATTTAGTGTCATGCGGTTGCGGTGCGAATTTCGTAAACTGCACACAAGCTATTCGATAGATGCGGTGTGAATTCCGTGCGGAATACGGAATGCGATCGGTAGGACAACTGATCATGCAAATTGGGTAGCGATCGCAGCCAGTAGTCCGCATTTCGGCTGCATCAACGTCGGTTTAAATTGTATTCCTATCTACATTCGTTCCATAGACAAGAGTGATTGAATTTTCAAAAATCTAAAACTGCTTTGCCGGTCGAAAAACGTCTATTCCTACTAGTTCAGTGGACAGAAACAGCGAGAAGTATTTTCTCGTTTGTTCGGTTCAAAAATCAAAGATTACTCCAACGAACAAAAACACAATTGATCAATCAATGCCGCAAAATGAGTATCGAACCAAGATTGTATTACACATTAACATATTTGTTTACATTTTAGTACGTACCTACCTTCTGCTAAGATTTAAATAGTGTGCACTGTATGCCAAAAATTTTAGATAGGCACCTTTAGCCTGTAAAACGTAATGTATTCCTAAAACCTCGATTTTAAATTGTCTTTGTAATATTTTTTACATAAGTTTAATAAAGAATTTTAAAATCAAATCAATTGTCCAATATGTATTTATATGCATTGGCGGTGGCACTCCACCACAACACGTTTTTTACAGACTTCTTCATTGTAAAAAATCATTTTGTTCCTTTGGCCTTTCCTAGGTTTAGTTCTTGGATATATCGACGGATATAATTTCAAATTTCGTAAAAATATACAGACGCCACAATGACACCACTATCTACCTATATGTTTAGTTTTTCAAGCATTCTTCCAAGCCTATTCTTATAATTACTCCAATATTTAGGTAAAAACTAAAATCGAAACAGAAGCAGTTTAGTAGGTAACCTAATTGTGTGCGTGTAAATCTGAGCCAATCGCATGACACTAAAAACGATCTTAGGCCGGAGTCTTTAAAGCAGGGTCAAAATTAGTATATATTTGGGCGTGAGGAGAACGGACCGTGTCCGAAACACAACCCTGCGATCGATAACTGGCGTAGCAGACGTGGCCCGCAACGCAGCTACATTAAAGTGGAACTGGGCGGGCCACGTGTACCGCATGCAGCCGGACCGATGGGCCCGGACTGTCACAGAATGGGTGCCATCGGACGGTCGCCGGCGTCGGGGCAGACCTCGGTGTAGGTGGAGAGACGATGTCGTTAGATACAGGGATGGGTGGCTGGAAGAGGCTCAGGACAGGGATGGATGGAAGAGGAGGGGGGAGACCTTTGCCCAGCAGTGGGACAATTTATAGGTTAACAATATTAGACATTAGACAAATAATTTAATGCAGCGCGTGTGTAGAGTTCACAGAGCCAGAGAGGTCAGAGAGCACGAAAACAGGTCAATTTATTGTTCCCCCTCCCCCAACGCATTGATATTATAATTATAACACAAATTGAATTGAATTTTATGTAAAAGTCGAACCTTCCTATAAGTTTAGGAAACTGGTACAAAGTTATTTTAAAATTTAAATCAGGTATGCGAAGAAAACTTGAACCAATATCTCTGATAGAATTAATACAATTCAAATTCAAATGCAAGAAAATTCATTTCAATAAGTTGAGTTATTCGTTGGGATTGGGAATTTCCGGTTGGAAATGCATTTTGAACGGCAGAACGCCATGGAATATAAATTAGATCAGCTCTCTACGCGGGATTATGCTTGGTTTGTTCAGTTTCCCATTGGAATTGAATATTTCCCTTGGTAAAAATATATAGTACGGACGACAGCAGATTAATGGTAACACTTGCAGTACGATTTCAACTCTAATGATGCAGATAATAAGAACGGTCCAATGTACAAAGTGTTACGCATGATGTGCTTTGTGCTTTGATGTGCATAAATAGTAAAAATATAATTAAAAATTTTAGTGAACGTTGCCTTTCCGATGCATTTTAATGTGCCTTTAGAGCAAAGTTTGTAAGGAACCCTCACTCGGTGCGCGAGTCTAACTTGTTTTTTATATATATAAATAATTGCATACTTTCTTTGAATACCTTCAGTATTTAATGTACAGCTAACAGCAGATCACACTATGGGTTTTGGACCGTTCTTATTATCTGCGTCGTAATAGTTAAAATCGTACTGCAAGTGTTACCATTGATCTGCTGTTGTCCGTACTATTTTCTCCATTCAAAAATTCCACTCTGTATCAATATAATATTATTCAAACAAAATATGTTCAGTACTTTGCATACTGTACGTAGACAGGCGTTAAATTTAATAAACATGGAGACCGGATAAAACCGGTCTGATCCAGATTTGTTGGAACATTTTCTATTTTCAGATTAATTTGAACGCGCTGTTTATTTATCTGGAATCCCGCAATGAATGTAAACAATACTAGAAACTGCAAAACGATATTACTTCATGCAGAGCAAAAAAAAACATTTTCCATTATTCAGTTTTCTCTGCGGCTAGTAAACTCCTGATTCGGAATATAAAATGTCGTTATGGTATTTGCTCTTGGAATTTTTTTTTGAATTATGTTATTATTTTCGCAAATAATTAGTTAGTCGAATACAAAAAAAAAGTATAAAACACCGATTTTAAAAATTATTTTACAACTTAATTTAAAGTTTAATCCATTTAACAGTGAAATAATCTCGGTCAAGTAGACTTTGAGAAAATCTCATCCTTAAATACATGACAGATTGTAAAAAAAACTTTTAAAAATTACATAGTCTGAATTTTTAAACTGTATATTACCTGTTGCTCTCTCTTGCTTTAATATACTTACTTAATAACAAGTAATTATTGGATCAAACTCCAGAAAAAGAGCTATTTGTAAACCACCGGCCAGTTTTCCTCAAACTTCCATTATTAAAACATAAAAGTTTTAATTATGCAATTCGAAGAGGCGAAAGTAAAATTCAACAGTGTTTTCTTAAGTAATTAAACTCTTAAAGTGAATCATCGAAATATAACTTTTATACCAAACTTTTAAAATAGTACTGAACATATGAATAAGTAGATATCCAGAATAAAGAACATATGGAGATTTCCTGTATAATCGTAGTTCTGACAGTATCGCAGTGCGGATATAATTTTTAGGAATCTATACCTGTTTCATATGAACAATTTAAAATGTAAAAATAAAGTTTACTGATAATATTTTCAAAATACTTATCACACGAAGACAGAGATAAGTATACAACCTCAATAAGGTTGAGATTTTCTCAAGAACTACTGGACCGATGTTCATAATTCTTTTACAGTTACATAGTTTTAACTTTTCTCTATATAACAGTGAAATAATTATTGCAATAGGTCAAGTAGTTTTTGAGAAAATCTCATCCTTGAAAACTCTCCTGTACACCTTTCTCTGTCTTCGACCGTGTACCTATTGATTTGGTACATAGTTAATTTATGCAGAAATATAGTTCAGAAGGTTATTAAAAGTATGTGTGAAAGAATTTTGAACTTAAGTATAAAAGTTTTGTTTCGATGAAACCCCGTAACCGTAATGAACAAAATTGTACATTGATTAGGTATATAGTATTGTATTCTATCTACATTTTTTTTATTCACAAATATAAATAGTATTTACATCAATTTCGCTATTAAATCCTTTGCAGAGTAAACCAAATAGTCGGTCGATTTATCTGGTAGGTGACAATAAAATGAAGTCATTCGACGAAAATTTTTCTTGCATATTTTTATAACTACGAGTATATACGTAAAGAATAAAATTTTCATAAATCGAAGTTGAAACTTCGCACATTTCGCGAGAAATACAAAATAAAAACTAATATATAACACAATGTGGAAATCGTATGTGGTATCATTTAATGTGCAAATAAGTGGAATCAAAAGATATGTACAGTCGACAAAAGAGATTCATAACTGTAGAATTGATGAAAAAAAAATTATATGATGTAGTCATTGATCTCTTTGGTGTAGAGACCATGGGGCCATGGGGACCAGAGGCGTGGCGACTATTCAAGGAACTGTCGTCGCGCCTCATTGACTCGTCGGGTGACCAAAGGGCTGGCGCTTACCTCGGCCAGCGTATATCGCTGGCTATACAACGAGGTAACGTCGCCAGCCTTTTGGGCACTCTCACAAAGGGTAGCGATCTGGCGTCAATTTTTTATTTATAAGTATTTTTATTATTATTATTGTTTACTTAATAAAATTGATCTCTTATAAACAACTAGATACACAGTTCTGCCTTGGCACGTTTTTTAAATAGTTTTAGTAAGACCTTTGTGTATCTAGTTGTTTATAGGAGATCAATGGATGTAGTTCATTGAATCGAAAATTATGGTCTGACTGAAATATTATGGTATGATTCGTGTCAAACGAGCGTTTGTGGAGATGAAGTAAGTACTAAAACCAATTTAATATCGAGATATGTTTATATTTTTAAACGGACCAACAATTTTGTTTACTCTATATACAAGGGTTCTTACTTTCATTACGTTATTGGATTATTCGGAGTGTTACATTAATTTAAAGTAAATAAACAACGTCGAATTTATACCAAATGGAAATTGTTTTGGCGAAAATTAAATATTATTGTGGCATGAATAAAATTTATTACGGCAAATGCAAACAAGGCATAACAAAAGGTACTAAATCAGTTATCAGAGAACGTTTCCAAAAATACGTTAAATTAATATTTTGAGCCGATTTAAATATGGAATGAAATCTAAAGTGAATTTTTGGGGTAATTTGAAACTAAAGCAAATATTTTGAATCAGAATCGGAAAATTTTCCGGAAGCCATTGACGAAATTGAGATATATTTTTAAATTGCGAATTTGATATTCGATTGGAGCTTTCCGTAACTGCACCATGCTTTTTATATGGACTTAATTTACAACTCATATTAATCAATTTTTAGGCTTGAAAACTTCAATTTATAAAAGTTTTTAACCAAGATATTATAGCGTTTATTAAAGGGCCTTCCATGAGCCAACTAGCGCCGCTAATCTTGAAAAAATAATATCTTCCAATTTTATTAATTTTAATAAAAAAGCTATTTACAAAATGTTTATTAGGATGAATACTATTTTTCAATATAGGTACAGTACATGGCATAATTGCGACAAGCTAAGTTGTAGTTCACAAATGTGCCAAAAACGACCGTTTTTCGCAATTATGCGAACTACAACTTACCGAAATTGAATCACGTTATAAATAAGCATTTAAAAAATAGTATTTATCGTAATAAACATTTTGTAAATAGCTTTTTTAATAAAATTGATTATATTGGGAGATATTATTTTATTAAGATTGGCGGCGCTAGTTGGCTCATGGAAGGCCTTACGCTAAGAATTATATTAATAAATAAGGCGTTTACAATTGTATCTGTGTACAGAAAAATGTTTCAAAGATCGTCAACTGATCATTTTCGTCCAAATATTCATTGAACGAGAATGATGTCAAAGAGAATATAATGAACCCTAATCCAAATAAACAAAAGAAACATTGACAAGGGTATGCAATTTGCCAAACAAGCGAACCCAAAGAAATTGCACTGAAGTTATATGTTAATATACGTTTGAAATAAACCTATACCCTAATTACCAGAAAGGACTTAAATGCCAATGCCAGATTCTGCCCCACCATCAAGCGCAGGTTGTACAAGATACATTCATTCGTTAACTTGTACAACTTGCGGTTGATGGTGGGGCAGAATCTGGCATTGTCATTTCCATTCAAAATTGTTGATACCAAATGAATAAAAATGAAATTTTCAGGTAAAAAAACATCGACAATATTACAACTTTGTATGTAACATAGGTAGAGTCAGTTATTATAATAGTTTTACAATAAAACTGGAACCTGTAATTTTTTTTGCAGTAACTGAAATTATCATTTTCAATAACAAAATCAACTTCGACTGTACTTACAAGAGGATTACCATCTAGCGATTTATAGACGTCATTAATTCTAGTTACGTTTCGTTGCGCGTCCAATACGCGCTTAGTAAGTGTCAGCTGACGAAAGTTGCGATGACAGCGAGCAATGGATGCGACAACGTTGCGGCGCCCCCTCGTTGCATTGCCAGAGGATTTTCACCTGGGAACAAATGTTCTATATTATTTCTATTCTATTTATCATCATCATCATCATCAGCCCGTATCAGTCCACTGCTGGACGTAGGCCTCTCCCAAAGCGCGCCAATCAACCCTACTCTCGGCCCTCTGCATCCAGTCCCTGCCAGCCATTTTGCGAAGGTCATCCCTCCATCTGGTCGGGGGGCGTCCCACACTACGTTTACCCGTTCGTGGCCTCCATTCGAGAACTCGTCTACCCCATCGGTTATCGGTTCTACGACAGATGTGACCAGCCCACTGCCACTTCAGTTTACTGATTCTACGAACAATGTCAACCACTTTTGTCTTCTGGCGGATATACTCGTTTCTTATTCTATCTAACAGAGAAATTCCAAGCATAGCTCTTTCCATAGCTCGCTGAGCGACCTTGAACCTGTGGGCCAGTCTCACCGTCAATGTCCACGTTTCGGCTCCGTAGGTCATCACTGGCAGGACGCACTGGTTGAAGACCTTAGTTTTTAGGCATTGTGGTATTGAAGACGAGAAGATATGACGTAGCTTCCCAAACGCTGCCCAGCCCAGCTGAATTCTCCTGTCACTCTCTTTCTCGAAGTTGTTCCTACCCAGCTGTAGAGTTTGTCCTAAGTAGACATATTTCTGAACAACTTCGAGGACCGTGGCATCGACTACTACTGGTTCCGGGACGACCAGATCATTGAACATGATCTTGAACTTTGAACTTGATTCTATTTATGACTTCTCTTAATAGAGAGGTAGTTTGTCAATTTATTTAGAGTATTCATGTAGGTAAATAGAAAATTAAACAAATTGTACAAAATCAATCTGTCATTGCAAAAATGGTGGGTAAAATTTAAAAAATTAAAAAGTGGACTAATAAATAAATGACATTGCCACATTTCAATGGAGCTTTGCCCTAGTTTTGGTCACCTACGTGACCATTGAAGGTCATATATCATTTTGTTAGGGACTTATTATAGGTTTCATATTGCATAATCATAATCAGTAGGAGTTGCGAGAGTAGTAGAAAATGATAACAAAGACAATGAATAATTCGCTTCGATTTCTTACTATTTTCTGAGTTTTTAATTAAGCTGTTTTTTCGACTCGCATGTTGTACAAAACTTTATTGTAAACCAATAATTTTAATAAAAAACGGAGATATTTTTACATTTATTCGTTATCTTGTTCATCATGCGGTTGATGGTGGGGCAGAATCTGGCATTGTCATTTAACCTCATTATTTTGATTAATTTTTTATAGCTTATAGACGAATCTAACGACACCTCATTATTATCCATCAAGCCTTTAGTCTGCAGGGCGTGTCAAGCCAAAGAATTAGACATAATGTATAATACACTCGACAACTATAACCTTCCTTCCTGCACAGTCGGGTAAATATTATGGATCGTATCGTATATCATTCTTCATCTTAAGGGGCTGCCAGTTGTCAAACTCAAACGCGAGACAGAAGATGTCCCGCAGCGGCGGAGTGAAGAGTACGGTAGGTACAGTGACTCCATATTTGTATTTTTAACAATTTCGGATGAAAAAAAATACGCCAACAAAAATTAGATTTTTTTAAAACAATCTCTCGTGTTTATAATACCCTACATTTTGATATATATTTTGTATGAATAACTATTTCGGTTTAGATATAATTTCATTTTAAAAGACATGGAAGGGGTATGTATGCGATTTTTTTTCTGTAGAGCGAAGTTTGTCCAATCGTGTATCGGTATTCATCAGTCTCTAAATAGACACCCCAAGATTGCTATATATTTTTTTCAGATGTTTAATTTGAGTAGTTAGTGCTGTAGCGTTCATAGGAAAACTGTAAATCCGCGCTTACGAAGCCTTAAGCAAAACAACAATTATACTCTTGATCACCTCAAAGATATTTATATACGGACAACAACAGATCAATGGTAACACTTGCAGTACGAATTCAACTCTTATGACGCATATAATAAGAACGGTCCAAAGGAACTGGTCTACAGAGCGAGACTGGTATAGTCATATTGTCTTGTAGCTATGAATAAAATATGGCAGGTGGTGACTAGATGGGCTCAGCCAAAATGGTCGTCAGAAGGACACCGGTGTGAGCGGCTAGAGGGGTGGGGTTTTCTAGAGGTGGGCTGCTTTCACCATTTGAATATGTATTATTATTATTTGGTATTATATTGGTATTTAATAGAGAGACTGAGCAGAATAGGCATGAGTAATAGGGTTGCAATACTAATTGGTTGCAAAATTGGTTATCATTTTTTTTAATTACTGTAATCCGTTTAACGAGTATAAAGTCAAAGTTATACTTGATCTGCTGTTAGGTTAGGTATGTAAGGATAGATAGATTAGCTCCTTTGAGAGACTGCGTAGTTTGATAAATCTTGTCAGATATTAATAGACCAGATTTATTATTCACTACAAAGATATTAGCCCGTCTCGAGAAATCGTTAAATCCAATAAACTCCAAACTCACTCAAAGTAAAAGGAAACGATATTTCTCTTGTAATACTTTCATAATATTTGTACAAGGGATGAGTATAAGACTGAGAGTTGGTAGCGTAAATTCTTCGTCATTTGATACCGAACAAATTATTATTTTAGGACTATTGAGTATTAGAATAATAAATTCAATGATAATACCTAATATAGTAATGGTAACACTTGAAGTACGATTTCAATTCATTCAACACAAGAAAATCTTTTAATAATTATTATTATTGATAATAATTTATTCGGTATCAGAATTTAAAGATTTAACTTAAGGGCCTGATATGAGCCAACTAGCGCCGTCAATCTTGAAAAATAATATTTTCCAATTTAATCAATTTTATTAAAAAAGCTATTTACAAAATGTTTATTACGATAAATACTATTTTTCAATACATGGCATAATTGCGACAAGCTAAGTTGTAGTTCACAAATGTGCCAAAAACGGCCGTTTTCCGCAATTATGCGAACTACAACTTACCGACATTGAATCACGTTATAAATAAGCATTTAAAAAATAGTATTTATCGTAATAAACATTTTGTAAATAGCTTTTTTAATAAAATTGATTAAATTGGTAGATATTATTTTTTCAAGATTGGCGGCGCTAGTTGGCTCATATCAGACCCTTAATACTAAATACCTACCTTTAGATTTAAATACAGTCCAAAGACAAAAAAGTCGACTTTACCATTTGAACTAATGTTAAAGTTGAAACATCATTTGTGTTCGCTATAGGATACATAGATGTACTATGTGGTCAAAATACAATTGATTGAAGACAAAAGTCATTCAAAAAATTTAAAAAATATATATGTAGGTCAACGGCAGATCAATGGTAATACTTGCAGTACGAATTCAACTCTTGTGACGCAGATAATAAGAACGGTCCAAAGTTAAAAGTGTTACACTTGATTTGCTGTTAGCTGTACCTACCCTACACAACAAATAATCATACAATATCGATAGTCTACAAACACGTAAAAACAAAGATAACATGAACTTATACGAATAACTTGTTTTAGCAAATCAAACAACGAAAACAAACGGTCCCACGGTGGGCGCCAATTAAAACAATTTACACGAATAATATTTGCGAATAACTCCGTCGCTTGATATTTTTTTGTGTTAATATGACGTCACGTAGTTATACTATTGTGTGGGTGTGTAGGAAAACGAGTGTTGATCTTTAATAATATATCAATTTATTTAATTGACGTATTACCCACACGTTATGTTGTCCTATGTTACGTTACTATATATAGCAAGCAAGGGACCTTGGCATAATAATTTTTTTTTTAAAGTCATTTTTCTTGACACAATAAAAGAATTAATAAATATTAATTAGATAAAACGGGAATTACCGTGTTAAACATTTATTATTGATGTCTCGATATTTCGACAGCATTGCAGCCATATTCACGAGTAGACTGATTTCTTTCTGAGTTTATCTAATTAATATGTATACAAACCGTGAAAGTTTAAAGAGTTAATAAATGTTAATTAATAATAGCAAGGATTCCTTGCATAACTCGATGATTGCGTGGATCGTTTAGTTATTTCGTTTAGGGGTTTGGGAGGGTTGTGCATAGGTTTAGGTTAGGTTATTTTTGTATACATGTATGTATTTAAAGGAATTCAGACATTCTATTAACATCAGACCAGGTTGTATGCAATAGTTGGCTTTGCCTTTTCCCCTGGGAAGAATATCACAAAAAAAAAAAGTTTAAAAATGTGTAAAAATAAAATCTGAACCTTAAAAACTCTTCTGTACACTTTTCAATGTGATCATGATATTGACGATTATTTTAATAAATTATGAAAAAAAGACAAATGTAATGTAATGTAAGCGACTTGTAGTAAGTGTAAGTTTAAAGAAAATGAACGATATTGAAATGAAAATAGTTTTGTCGTAAAAGTTTATAAAATCCGACATTCAGTGCACGTTCAGCATACGGCACTCTGAAGGAGCTTCTATTCCGAGCTGACAATTTGAGGTTAAAAATGCTCAGCTTCAAAGCTTTTAAGAGAACAATTTTCGAGACGTTTCAAATGTGAACATGTTCTAACTTGGAGTATCTGTTGACGATTAAGAGACCGGTACATACAGCACAAGAGAAAGTTTCGGAATGCTTACATGAGCATTACAGATTAATTCGCTACTATTCGTAATTATTCGCAAGTAATTAGAATATTTGAAACCGTTCAAATATAGGAATTCTAGGCTCAGGCCCTGAATGACAACTTCTCAGAATGTTTCCTTCGCAAAATGTCTCATTCTCAATATCGGACTTTAAAAAATTGTAAATAGAATATGACGTAATAAAATAAATATTTACGAGAACTAGTAAAAGTAAATCCCCCCAAAATTTTATCAACTAAAGATCGAAATTTGAATACGAGCTTTGATGCGACTGAAACCTCATTAGACTTAAGCTCCGTTTATATCTACAGACATTGGCATGTCAGACACGTGCCGTGGTAGACAATATATTACTCTACTATACAATGTCTATTAACTCTACTGTAATAGAGTAATGTACGGCCGCGCAGACGCGGAAAGACACATTATATGTGATCACGTCGTGGCCAGTAAATCTAATCCTAAACCAAACGCAACTGTCAAAGTCTCTCGTATACTACATCGCGTAAGAGTGAGTGAGACTCCTTGCTAATGGACGATTAAAATTAGCAATGGATACGAAAATATGACTATGTATCTTATATGTAAGTACCAGAGAAAAGGGAAATGGTGATATTTATAATATATAATATTGTGTGCGTGTGTGAAGTGAAAAGTGCTCACAAGACATATGTCTGACACGATTAATGTCTGTAGATATAAACGGACCTTTAAATGTGCCGAGCTTACCTCTTAAAACATGAACGGAGACTGCTGACGCCGCGACGTCTGCTAATGAGCACGTGTAGTTCCCGGAGTCGTTTCTATTCGCGTTCGCTATGTAGAGACGCGACAACGCGCCGTTGGATGTCGCCTCTGTTTTAACACTGTGGACGAAAATATTTAGTAAATATTTACGAGTAAAATATGAACGGAGCTGTTAGATAAATATGTAACGAATATATCCGCCAGCTCGGTGGCTCAGTGGTTGGGTCAATGGACTTGCGATGCGGAGGTCCTAGGTTCGATTCCCAGCCAGGGCAGCCATGTACCAACGAGTTATTCTCGATTTTTTCGACGGAAAAACTTACGTACATTTACCGAGTGCTCTCAAAACGGTGAAGGAAAAACATCGTGATGAAACCTGCATGCCGTAGAAGAAGAAAAAAATCTAAGGCATATGAAATCCGCCAATCCGCACTGGGCCCATCTGTGGTAGAACCGATAACCGATGGGGTAGACGAGTTCTCGAATGGAGGCCATGACCGGGTAAACGTAGTGTGGGACGCCCCCCGACTAAATGGAGGGATGACCTTCGCAAGATGGCTGGCAGGAACTGGATGCAGAGGGTCGAGAGTAGGGTTGAGTGGCGCGCTTTGGGAGAGCCCTACGTCCAGCAGTGGACTGATACGGGCTGATGATGATGATGAACGGAGAATTTTTTTGGTCGCCTCGCCATTACTTGGCACGCTCCATTCCAACAGACCTACCGTGACATCGTACCCAGGTCGTAAGAATTCCTCCATATTCGTGTTAGGGACGGTAGCGACATCTATCGTGTTTGTGCAAGTTACTCAAATTTATGTCTAATTGTTGCTGTTAGTAATCATGTTTTTAATTGATGACGCGTTCCTTTTTCATATGTTTTGATATTTTCATGCATAATGCGCTATACGAAACGAAAATTTAAATGATGTGGCTATATTCAAGTAAGCTAGATGCTCATTAACTGGTACGCTGCGTGACGGCTATATGACCAGTGCAGGTGCCAGGAGATAATCCATGTGGAATAGGTACAGGCAGACTAGGCAATCATAAACATAAAATTTTATATAAGTAATAATCTGGAATATTTATGTCTATATAAATGTGTATATTTTTGTATCTATACAACTCTGTTGGTTAAATAAATGATTTTGTATTTGTATTCTTGTAGAATGAAGAAAAAATTTGAATTTCGTTTCGAATAGCGCATTTATGCAGGTAAATATCAAAACATATTTACAAGTAAGGTCCGTTTATATCTACAGACATTGAACGTGTTACGCATATAAAATTGTGATTTGCTCAAAGAGTACTTGACAGATTTTTAAAAATTCTTTACAATTACATAGTGTGTACTCTAAACTATCTACTAGTAAAAGAATTTGTATAATCAGTCAAGTAGTTCTTGACAAAATCTCAACCTTATTGAGCCCCATGACTTTCTCTGTTTTTGACATCAAAAGCTTTTCAATTAGTAAGTCTTTCTTCAGAGCAATTAATAAACCTTCACAACAGTTTCTATTTTTGTCCCAATTCTAGAATTCTGAAACTTTATTACCCTGAAGCCATTTAGAATAATTCCAACAACAGATTCACAATGTACTGTTTTCTATTTAACTTGTAATTTTATCAGCGATTTTAATTAAACCATTCACAGAGAGGACACATCGTAACCGAACAAAGGCGAAGTTTAATTAACTGGTTACAGCAGAATTTTCTTCTGCCCTCAAATAAATCTTTTGCAAACAAAATACTGGTGTCACGGAGGAACAAAGCGATGGAGACATGTAGTAATAACATGAAGGGAAAAAATTCGACAAGCTCTATGGAGAGAGCTTGAAGTATATTTTGTATGGAGACAGGATTCAGGAAGGTTAGTAGCATCAACGATTTGTACGGTCGAAGACAAGGAAAGGTATCTGTCTTCATGTTTATATGTGCATAATGTACTTGTACGGTGGAGCACAGAGAACGGTGTACAAGAGTGTTTGTGAGGTTGAGATTTTCTCAAAAACTACTTGACCTATTGCAAAAATTCTTTCACTGTTAGATAGATAAAAGTTAAAACTATGTAACTGTAAAATAATTATTAAAATCGGTCCAGCAGTTCTTGAGAAAATATCAACCATATTTAAAAAAAACTGTATACATATCTCTGTCTTCGACTGTACTAGCGCTCAAGTACTGTCAAAATCAAATGTTTGGCGAAAAATGAAAAGGTTGTTGGCGCAGATTTTCACAGGACTTGAAGGCTAATAAAAATCGTTATTGCTTACCATCGTACGTGTAATGACAGTGACAGCAAACCCATTCCCATTGCTCGGTTGCTGTGACAAGAATTTTTATGTTACTATTGAAAGCCAATTACACAATGGGGGCCAGTCTCCGCCATTGTTGTCACTGTCACTCTCATACGTCAGAAAGAGACATCTATTATTATGTGTTCGATTTCTATAACACAAATCCTTTTATTACACTTATATAATATATTTACAAACATTTATGTAATCCTTTTCTACAAATATCAATACTTATTAACACTATGTATTTATAATTGTGTTGAGCCATTGATCAAGTTTTATATGCTTCACGATGTTTGAACTAATATTGTGCCTAGTACGGTTGACAGTGCATCTAGGGTAACTCTTGTGGTACAATCGTAGCCCGCAGGGCAAAATAAGTGCCTCAATGCTGCAATGGATGCGCTCTCAAGTAGGTACGTATTTGTCACGTTATTACGCATAACTGTAAGTATAAAGGCCTGGCTACCCATAGTACAGGGTATCCTAGTTTGGGAGCTGGTCCTTTTCGACATTTAAAATACAATTAAGTATATTGCTATTTAATTTTCGATTAAAATAAGAATATTTGTATACTGTAATTTCCAAATTAATAAACGATTTTTTCTTTCTTTCTTTCTTTCTTTCTTTCTTTCTTTCTATAAAAAATTCAAACAATGGAAAAACAAATGAGTTGTGACCGTAAAATTTGTCAAAAAGGGCTTGCAGTTAACCCCCCCAGAGTTAGTGATATAAATATGGCTTATTCTATTAGGTCATTCAATGCTGCATGAGTAATACCTAAGAATTTCATGCAAGCTAAGGTTAAGCGTAGTCCATTCAAGATCGAGGTATTGAAATGGGGATGGTTTGTTGTCGATGAGACTTAGGAGGGATTCTCACGAGTAAATGAGAAATAGACAAATATGTGGGATTTGATATATGTCAATAGTTTGGCTAGTAATATGAACCTCTAGTGTCAGAAGAGATTGTAACAGAGGTGTGATAAATATATACAGGGTGTCTATGAATTTATTCGACAAATTGAAACTGGGTCCTCATGATAAATATTCAATTCTTAAGTTTTTTAGTAAATCAAATCTGCAAAAAAAAATATAACTAAGTACTTACGTCCCAAGTCACACAATGACTATTAGGTCAAATTCCAGTAAAAGAAATCGTTCCAAAAAATTAGAAATACCTTAAAATATAAAAAATACAAAGCGTAGTAAAAACTCACATAAAATTAAAAAAAAAATTATAGTTGAATTTTTTGTCACAAGTCTATCCATGTAATTTTGTCGAATGAATTCAAGGCCACCCTGTACAGTCGATAATACATCAAGTGTATGTAACACTTATTGTTTGTCCTATAAGGTTGAAATCGTACTTCAAGTGTTACCATCAATATCCTGAACAGAGACATACTAACATATTAATAGTTATCTACAAATTGGACATCAATAATTAGTTTCAAAGGTGAACTGTTCGAAGTCTGTTAACTAATTTTATTTCGTCACTATTTTAGTAAGTAGATCTTTTCAAATTGATTTATCTATTAATTTCGTTGCTTTAATATGACTTCTCTAACTCTATTATACACCTTTTTTTTACTTGGGGAAATGCTTTTCGCATCTCAAACTCTATTGTACACCTACATCTCTCTTTCAATGTTTCCATCATTCTCGTAAAATTTTATTCAATCTTTGTTTATTTCTTCCCTTCTTTCGCAGGTCTGCCGTTCAAAAAAGGCGGTATACGATATCCACTGAACCAATTGATTTCGTATTCTATGTCCGAACCCTTTAGGTACGGGTCTTGCATATGCCCAAAGGATTTAATTCGGAAACAATCCCTTTGTTGTCAGATGTTTTAAACGTTTGTTTTAAAGCTTAGTGTTGCAAAATCAATCTTTTTGGTGAACAATTCATGGGATCGGTCGCGTTTCGTGCGTCGGTGTTTTTGAGTAAACAACAAAGTTGGTCGCGTTTCGTGCGTTTTATGAAATCAATAAAAAACTACCTCCACTGTTGGTCGCGGTTCGTGCGTTTAATAGTTTGGTGATCTTACTACCGACGTTTGCAGGTATTACCATAGAGTTATAAAAACCGTTAAATTGTCCAAAGGTTTAAGAGAGTTCTGTTGCGACGACGCCGCTAGTAGCGTTGCTAGTAGCAGAGTTTTCTGTCTCGCTCGCCCTTACGTGTCCTTTGAAGAGGCTTGGTGATGCACGTAACAGTAACAGATGTGTATATCGATAGGATAACTCTTAAATAAATAAAAGAATCAATTTTTTTGTTTTGTTTTAAAATACAAGTAATAAAAACGCTCAGCAATCACAAAATACAGATTTTAACTTTTTATTTATTCCCTTCTTGATATTTTGGTATAGGAAAATCAACGTATCAGGTAAGTTACCAAAAGTTTAAAAAATATAATTTAGTGTTTAAAATATAAATAATCAACAATACAAAATAAATTATGATAATCACAGTTATTTTTCTTAATTTTAAACTTAGCAGTTATGTAAATAGGGCAGACAACACAGCCTCTTTCCCCCCCCCCCCCAAAACAACTTAGGATTAATTCGAGACATGAAAGTTACTTTACGAGTAATTCGAGACAGTCCTCAACACTTATGATATTATCCACCAATAAACTTGTCACCATTATTATATGATTATCACGGTCTACGACGCCTTGTATCGATTTTTGTTAGTATGCCTTTGTTGAATTTTTATATACATATCTTTCAATTCGTCATTCAATATATTTAATGTATAAATGAAAAAAATGCATTTCTTTTAAATATCCATGAAAGAACTAAAATCGGTTCGAAAATAAATTAGCAGGTTGTTTAAGTTTGACTACTAGTAACTTTCAACTAATTCGTATTAAATCTCACTGATTATAATATAAGACAGAAAAAAATTCAACACTGCACCGTTTATTATTAAATAATATTTTTAAAACAATAAATGAAATAGTCAAGTACACTATTAGTAATTTCTTATTTATTCATGAATTTTCTTATCGATACACACCCCTTTTACTATTACGTGCATCACTATGCCTCTTCAAAGGACACGTAAGTGCGAGCGAGACAGAAAATTTGCGATAGATCTCTACTAAAGTACCCGCTGCGATCCTAAGCAATCATTAAAATCTTTAAACGTTTGACAGTTTCGCGGGTTCATAACTCTATGGTTACACTCCCTAAAGTAGGTAGTAAGACGACCACAGCAAATATTAAATTAGGTAGAACGCACGAACCGCGACCAACAGTGGAGGTAGTTTTTTTATTGTTTTCATGAAACGCACGAAACGCGATCAACTAGGTTGTTTACTCAAAAACACCGACGCACGAACCGCGACTATTCCAATTCATGATATGACTTTTGGGTTTAATCGTTTGCTGAAATTGAGATGTAGAGTGACCTGGGTAAATAACTTTATCAACGAAAAATTCTGAAAAAAAAATCTACGTATTCAAAGCATTGATCTCCTATAAACAACTAGATACACAGTCTGCCTTCTAAAAATGCCCGAGCGCAAAGAAGGTCCAAACGGATGAATGGACCCTCATTTGCTTTATTGGACATTATTTGGACGTTAACAATGGACCCTTATTTGGACGTTTTTAATTGTTTAGGCCTTAACCTTTGTGCATCTAGCTAGTTGTTAATAGGAGATCAATGATTCAGAGAGACAAAATCTTGAAAAGGTATTTTTCTTTTAGGATGTTAATAATTTTTAGACCTTATCAATTCAGAGAAAAGTTTTTGCATGGGGGCTATGTACAGTCGAAGACAGAGATAAGTATACAGGGGGCCTCAATAACGTTGAGATTTTCTCAAAAACTACTGGACTGAATTTAATAATTATTTTAGAGTTACATAGTTTTAACTTTTATATATCTAACAGTGAAAGAATTATTTCAATAGGTCAAGTAGTGTATGAGAAAATCTCATTCTTTAAAAACTCTACTGTACACCTTTCTCTGTCTTCGACCGTACATTGATAAGTGGGTTATTGCCTGTGGTCAATAGCTATGTATTTTTATTTTCTCTGAGAAAGGCAATTTATAGACAGTTTTGAGTGAGAGATTTACAATTTGATTACAATTAATGACTAAAGATTAATTTAATAATGAAACTTTATAAGTCTTAGTAAAGTTTTTTTTGTTGTTAAAAATAAAACAATTAAGTATCTTATTCCTTTCTTTTCTAAAAATCCCGACCCTGGTTTCAACACCAATATTTTTTTATAAGCTGACTTTTATCTAAACAAGGGCTACTTGTGAATTTACAAATTAATTAATTTTACAACCCTTTCCGCCATGTAATGTACCACCAACACGCCTGTTTCACCCCAAATGATGCGGATTAAATTTATGGAGTGTTAACTGCCCCTATTTGCTCAAATGGGTTACTCCCATTAGCCGCAATTTAAGTTTAAAATTTGACTAAAATTTTTACAACAATGCTTTCAGTGAATGTTTTGTTTTATAAATTCAGAGTTGGTTATTTGTTTACTTTTCATGAAAATGCTTCTACTAAATGTATTGACGGAGTGTATAGAGAAATTAATGATATTTGATCGGACGGAGCGTGAAAATGCATGTATTGTGTATGCTCTAAAACAGACAAAATTATGTAGCCTCTATAAGGCCAAGTTTATGTCAAAAACAACAGTTTTACAGTTAATACATAGTTTGCACCTTAAACTACTTATCAGTGTTTTTAAGGGCAAATAGTTTTTGATTATTTCGACCTAAAACAACCTGCCTGTAGACTTTTAAGCACATAATGTAGACAAAATATGTTTTAATTATTTGAAAAAACTAAAAACCCGACTTCAAAAAAACTACCCCCATTTGATTTTTTTAAACTTATTTATTACATAAATCACTTTGTCTCCTCGTTGGCACCTTTTCTTTGCAAAGTCGTGTAAATGTAAATTCAAAAATATGTTGACATGCAAAAATGTACACAACGTGCTTACCTACTTGCAATAAAGAAATGACAATGCCAGATTCTGCCCCACCATCAACCGCAAGTTGTACAAGATAACGAATAAATGTAAAAGTTTTTTATTAAAATTATTGGTATAAATTAAAGTTATGTACAAGTTGCGAGTCGAAAAAAACAGCTTAATTAATAATTCAGAAAATAGTAAGAAATCGAAGCGAATTATTCATTGTTTTTGTTATTCTTCTATAGGAGTTGCGAGAGTAGTAGAAAATGATACTGATTATGATTATGCAATATGAAACCTGTAATAAGTCCCCAACAAAATGATAGGTACAGCTTAAATGGTCACGTAGTTTTGTGGGGCAAAGCTCCAATAAAATGTGACAATGTCTTTAGACTTTGAAACCAATTGAAAAGTATCGGTCGAATCGCGAGTAATCCTACTCCCAGGGTCCCCGAAGACTTACTGAGTTCTACGTTAATTAACTTTCAAGATAACAATAAGTTGGCGGCGCCGGCGCCGGAAGATACGTAAATAAGTAACTCAATGAATTATTCCACTGCCTTTTAATTAGGCTATGGAAATTGAAACACCGTTAGGGTTAATTAACACTAGTCGTTAGGTCGTACGTGTTTGTCTTTTCTTGTAAAAGAGAGGATTAAATAAAATAAAAAATATATGTACAGTCATGAGTAATAACATAGAAACATCCTTAAAATTCAAATTCTAGTAACAACTTTAAATCGCAAAAATAAGTATGCTAAACTGTGGCCAATAATTATGTAAACGCTAAATTGTATACTCATGACTGTACAGAGGTAAGTTTTAATTACTTTAATTATTATTATTTATTTATTTTATTAATGGACTCGATTGTTTGTCACTTGCCAATGTAATGTTACAGAAAATTCAATATATTCAATAGTCCTCTATCTTCCCCCAGGGGAGCCGCAGCAGCGTCTTCACCCTGGGAAGCCGCGTCTTCATGTCTTCATCCAGAGGAGACGCCGTAGCGTCATCACTCTGGACGAAGCAGCTCGACAGTCACGTTCGCTCCCGAGCTTGTAGCGGGAACTCTTGATAAAAGCTTGAAACCTCAGATCTTGCTCAAATTATTCAATAAATTCACCATACTGTCACTCGCGAACATTTTCTGATTAACTTAACGTGATATTAATCACAAAATAAGCACTGTAGACATTACAACAATAATTATCAAACAATTTTGCAACCGCCGTTTCCCGCCGTTTTCAAGAGAACCTCTAATTATTATTACTATATTGTACACGAAAGAAGATAAATATGAATTAGGAACTTAAGTCTGACACATACACAGGCGGCCTGCACGCGGCCTGCGGCCATTTGAACCGCATCGCCCCGCCCCCTTTTCTGCTAGGTTTCGGTTGTGATCTGCGGGCTAGGCCGCAATTACAGGTACAGTGCGCGAGGCGTAAGCTCAGGTTTACATTTGTGTGAGTGATCGCCAATCGCTAGCGGTACAAGAGGTGAAGTGCGGTGCGTGCGCGGCAGGGTGGCGTCCCGCTGGGGACGCGCCGCGCCTCAGGCCGAATATCACTCTACACTATCTGTGTGCACTCACACAAATGCAAACCTGAGCTTACGCCTCGCGCACTGGTGGTACAATTAAAATAACTATTGATAACGTCAAATTTACAATAATAATCAGATTCTAACGCCACTAAATATAATATTTCAATAATCTGTAAAAATGATTATTCGGGATATTGACCAACGCATACCTAGCCTAATGAGAATGAGCCCTTAACGGAAAGTAATTAAAATTTCACTTTCCGGGATTTAGCCAGGAGGATAATAAGAAAAACCTAAATCGTTTGAAAAAAAATCTCCATGGGCCGTTCAACAAGCTATTTAAATAATAATTGAAGATGTTTCTTATATAGTGACCTCAGCTTGGTGGTGGAGTGGTTGGGTCGCTCGACTTCCGACACGGATGCCCAAGTTCGATCCCCATCAGGTCAGCCACGTAAGGACAACAGCAGATCAATATTAACACTTGCAGTACGATTTTAAAACTTACGACACAGATAATAAGAACGGTCCAAAGTCCAAAGTGACACTTGATCTGCTGTTAGCTGTAATTCATTTATTCCTTGCTTTATGTGGTAACATGGTTGTTAGACAGTACAGGAAGTGCTCACATAAACCCTGTAAGGGCACGGCAACATTAGACACTTAAACATTAAAAATTCAAATTTGTCAGTCAGTCAGTCAATAATACAAATAAATATTCAAGTAAATATAATAATTAAGAACCATTATTATTTAGTACCATTGGGATATTCTCGTTTTTTTCGATGGAAACGCTTACCTACATTTACCGAATGCTTTAAAACGATGAAGGAAAACCTGCATGCCGTAGAAAAAATTTAAGGCATGTGTAATCTCGTACGCCATTAAAAATCAAATATAGTCTCACGACTCCTCGCTTAGTTTATATCTCGTTCCCAAATTGACATAATGGTAAAAGTTCGCGTTCGTGTACTTCGCTAAAGAACACTTCGCTTCTACAATTTAAAAAAAAAACAATGTTAACGACTCATCGCTTCGTTTAGCAGTACTATCCCATTCTACCAATCTTTTTACTAGCGTCAACTACAATTAAAAGACGCCCTTCGGACATGAGTTGGAGTTATTATTATTATTTTTCATTTGATAGACAGGCAGCACAATGCTGGTGTGTCTATATCACAGTGTTGGTAAGTTCAGTCTATGTTGTCTAATGTTCATATGATTCACTAAACATATTGCTTATTTATATAATGTTTGATTTTAACCACATGTCGAAGCGATTTTTAGATCGACAAAGCCATGCTGCTGGACAGATATAACATTTTCTCTGTTGAGGAAATTGTTCAGTTGGTTGCATATTAGTCTTCACCTTACCCACAATACTTGTCAAGCTGATTGGCCTAAACTTGGCAGGCTGTTTCGCTTACTTCGCCATCTAAAGTTGGAACACTTCGCTTCTACAAAAAAAGGAATGCTCAATTGCTCACCTCACGCCTCCTCGCTTCGTGTCATAGTTCAGCATTCTTGTCCCGTGCTTCCAGTTGACTTGGCGGGTAGGTTGGGGCACTTCGCTCACTACACAGCGAAGTTCTATAATAGAGCCTTCTTTGTAGAACTTGTCTAGTAGAGGGCGGCCTCGCTCGTCCACTATCTCCACTTTTGGTACTGTTGAAGATGAGAAAGGTTCAATGTATTAACAATTATGTTTATAAGAAAGAAACGAGGAGAACGTACGTCGACCAAATTGGCGATGTCTTGAAAAAGGGCCAAGTACGGTCTACTACAAACCGACGAGCGTGCATGAAGAGAGTGATGAATGTGGATGAGGCAAGGGTTGTGTGCCAGGATCTCAGCAGATGGAAGTCCATCGTCTCTGCCTACCCCTACGGGAATCAGGCGTGAGTTTATAAATAAATAAATGAAACGTGGACATTGACGGTGAGACTGGCCCACAAGTTCAAAGTCGCTCAGCGAGCTATGGAAAGAGCTATGCTTGGCATTTCTCTGTTAGATAGAATAACAAACGAGTATATCCGCCAGAAGACAAAAGTGGTTGACATTGCTCATAGAATCAGTAAACTAAAGTGGCAGTGGGCTGGCCACATCTGTCGTAGAACCGATAACCGATGGGGTAGACGAGTTCTCGAATGGAGACCACGAACGGGTAAACGTAGTGTGGGACGCGCCCCGACCAGACGACGAGAAGATGACCTTCGCAAGATGGCTGGCAGGGACTGGATGCAGAGGGCCCAGAGTAGGGTTGATTGGCGCGCTTTGGGAGAGGCCTACGTCCAGCAGTGGACTGATACGGGCTGATGATGATGATGATGAAAGTGTTACACTTTATCTGCTGTTAGCGTACGTTAACTTGAAAATTACTTCTTTCTAGGTACAATATTTAAATAAATTCCATTCAAAGGATTAATGATTGGTTTGTATGGATCATATTCCATAAACTTCTGTGTACTTCTGGATGGTTCCACTCGGAAATTGGACAGCATTTTTGCGATGCAAATACGAGACTGGACCTTGGCGAATCTCATTCCTGAAAAATAATGATGATGAAGTGATCTCAAGATAAACTCATGCTCAAAATTGTATATAGAACCTCGCTCTCTATAGCAAATGTTCCAGATTGCTTGTTACGTGGTTTTCCGCTCGAATCAACTAATTTTCCGCCCAAACTCGTTTAAGAAGGGCAGAAGTAATCACTTTTCCACCCCCTTATTACATAAGATTATTGTACTACTTATACTAAGAAAACTCTGGCTTATACAGGTAGATGTTATCATATTATTTGCCTGGCATGTTTACGCAAAACTTTATCTACAGAGTGTTACGAAACGCATATATATCGATTGATGCATGACCGGCTAGAGGTTCGAATTTTAGTGATTGCTTTCCTGAAGCGAGATGTATATATTTTTATCTCTGTAGTACAATCGCGTATGTGTTTTGTTTAAAGAAATGAAAGTCACAACTGTGAAAAACCTGGCTCCAGCCACGTGTGGTTCGTTAGAAATTAAGAATAATAACTATTACTTACTATTATTAGTAATCTAAACTCTATCCCTCACGCGAACCGGCGACACACACCATGCATGTTCATCGTTTAAATAGTCATCTATTCTGTAATACGTCTTGTTAACAAGTGTTCCTTTAAGGCTGGTTGTACGCGGATTTTCAGTGTTTTTCTATGAAGGCACTAACTACTGAAATTAAACGTTTGAAAAAAAAATATATAGCAATCTTGGGGTGTCAATTTAGAGACTGATGAATACACGATTGGACAAACTTCGCTCGATATAAAAAAATCGCAAACATACCCTTTCCTGTCTTTTAAAATAAAAATTATGTCTAAACCGAATTAGTTATTTATACAAAATGTATATCAAAATGTAGGGTACTATAAATACGAGAGCTTATTTAAAAAAAAATATAATAAAAACAATTTCCTATCCAAATATGGATCACTGTGCCGTACTCTTCACTCCGCCGCTGCGGGACATCTTCTGTGTCGCGCTTGAGTTTGACAGCCGGCAGCCCCTTAAGAACCTTCATAGAGCCAACTAGCGCCGCCAATCTTAAAAAAATAATATCTTCCAATATAATCAATTTGATTAAAAAAGCTATTTAAAAAATGTTTATTACGATAATTACTATTTTTCAATATACAATACGTGGCATAATTGCGACAAGCTGTAGTTCTCAAATGTGCCAAAACCGGCCGTTTTTCGCAATTATGCGAACTACAACTTACCGACATTGAATCACGTTATAAATAAGCATTTAAAAAATAGTATTTATCGTAATAAACATTTCGTAAATAGCTTTTTTAATAAAATTGATTATAGGTATTGGAAGATATTATTTTTTTAAGATTGGCGGCGCTAGTTGGCTTTATGAAAGCCTTTAATGAAATTTTTAAATTTCTTCTGTGTCAAAGTCGTGACACTTTCTGGCAACTTGTAAAAAGGCGATGTATATTGCTGAACCACCCTGTATATACCCCTGACCTACTATTTGGGTGCGTTCTCATTTCGAAGGTAAATAATAACTATAGTCAAGATATTGCTTACACAGAACCCTGGTTTCGTTAAAAAAAACGGATGTGTGTTTAGGCCCTTCTAATTTCAACCTACAAGGGCATTTATTTGCGTTTGTATTTTTACATAGTTACATAAAAAAGTGAAAATTCAAAGAAATTTGTTTACGTACAGACGAAAACACAGATAAGTATCCAGGGGCCCTCAATAAGGTTGAGATTTTCTCAAGAATTACTTGACCGGTTGTAAAAATTATTTTACTAATGGACACCATAGATAATTTTCATAAATCAGTTAGGTAGTTTTTAAAAAAAATAATAAAATTAGTAAAAATTAAAAAAAAATAATAGCTCTCCTGTATACTCTCTGTGAGAGACCGTACGAAATATTCAACAGAGATTCCTGATTTTATCTAATTATACCTATCAAAATCGCAGCGCATTTTGAAACTAGATTTTTTTTGTCCCATGTAAAACACTGTTACGTGTACCACCAAGCCCGGGGGAGCGTGTTGATTATGTCGGGCTCGCCACCCTGAAGGGGCGGAATACCGACTAAGCTTCCTGGGGTGTTCCACCTCGTGCCATTGTTGCCGAGCCACGGGCACTGCGATACATCCGCGACCCGACTGGCGCCCCGAGCACTCCCCATTGTGGGCTGCAATAGCCCATAATTCATCATTCATTCATCCATCACCTTCACCTGCAGACGGCCGCGAGAGGTACGTTCCTAAACTAAGCGCTGGTTTACATTGGCTGTAAGAGCAGTGGTTCCGAAATCTGCCAATCTGTAAAGGAAGCCTCCCTATACGCCACCGAGGTCTTATTTAATTATAGAGTAAAACTTGCGTTATGGCAACACTTAATAGGTACCTCATTAGTTATTCATTACATTGTTTGGTTAACTAGTCTGATATGAAGCAAGGAACGAACGATGGAGTTAGCCGAAGATTTAAATCGACATATAGGCCCGTGCTACATCGACCGTGCACAGCTTTTATGTAATACTGATTTATTACACCTTAGATACTCTATGGAACACTTGGTTACGCCAATTCAATATAATAACAGATTCAATTTAATATCTATTAAGTTATATTAGTGTACCTACTTAATTATGTTTACAAATCATTCCGTGTAATCGATTGTACTTGTGATATTTGCGTATTTTTCACTATGTACCTAGGGAAGAGACTAGTCTCCCACGACACAGGGTATCCTAGTGTGGGGACTAGTGAATTTGTATCTAGAATGTAAGTATCCAACGTACAATTAATAAATTTCATTTCATAATAAATTTCATTTCATTTCAAGGAACAAAGACTGGCTGGATATAAAGAGGCATAGGGACAAAAAGCAGACCATTCGTCAGTAATGATCCTGTCATAAATTGTGATGACAAAAATATCAAAATGCTGTGAATTTCATACATCATAATTAGTCATCCGTCAGTCAACCAATATATGAAATTCATACCAAAGAGCCGCTCACGGTCGATGTATGGCGATTTAAATCTGTTCAGTTAAACATATTTGCATCGCATCACCGCTCTGACATGACAATTTTTCGCGTCGATACCACTCACTTATTTTTCCATTGTTCTAATTATCAATACGAGTCGAACTTAAAACAGATTTCTCTTTCTAACGTATGAGAGTGAAACAACAAGGGTAAAATAATTTAGGCTCTCTCCATGGATCGCGTCGAAATTTTTTCCTTCATGTCTGTGTATAATAAATTGGGTCATTATGTACGTCATGTGTAGCGCTAGGGTAATTTACGCGATGGTAATACGGACCAGATTGCAATGGTTTGGTATTTATTGTTGTGCTGTCGGCTGTACCTACTAACGATCGATGGCTTTGTTTCTAGTGGTCATAATAGAAAGATACTAAATCATGCAAACGTACATTTCTACTTTACACATATACTAATACATATATAATACTCTCGTAGGCAGAATACGGTTTTCGGTTTAGTATTCAATTCGAATTACAATCTTTAAGAAATAACAATAGAGTTTATTTAAATTATTATATATAAACGGATATCACTCACTTATATTGTTAAAGTCGGCAATTAGACCGACAGTTTCAGTTTCAGATCAGGGAAGCGATTGAGATTGCACGACGGCCCAATTTCAACAGAGATTGCGGTTGGTCCTTGTATGCTACGTGGAAGCCCGTATTCAGGGCCGTATCCGATGTTAGGAGTATGAGTGAAGTGCGCGAAGAAACGTCAACGGCGAAGCGGGCGTGGCGCGCTCACCTTTAAAAAGACCGTCGAAATCGGTCGAAACTGTCGGTCTAATTGCCGACTTTAACAATATATGTGAGTGATATCCGTTTATATATAATAATTTGTAGTAATGGCTCACTATAGTTTTAATTCTAAAAGAGTTTATTTATTTATCAATAACTAAAAAAACTAAAATTAACTTATAAAATAAATTAAAACTACCTAAAATATTCAAAACTACTTAAAAACTACCTAAACATCTACCTAACTAAAAACATTCTAAAAAACTCGGCCCTCTTGGAAGGGGCCCATCACACTGGCGGCATTCCCGCGCTGGATAGCTAGGCTCAGCCTCTGCGCGAGAAAGCCGCCAGCACGAGGGCCTATCGTACCAACCGATCACTTATTTGGCCACAACACTATAACTCTCAAACTAGATCTGTCATCGATAAAATAAATGATTGAAAATACATTGCTCTCCTATAAACAACTAGATACTCAAAGATCTCACTAAAACAATTTAAAAAGGTCCAAATAATGTCCAATAAATCAAATGAGGGTCCATTCATCCGGACCTTCTTTGCGCTCGGACATTTTTAGATGGCAGACTGTGTATCTAGTTGTTTATAGGAGATCAATGTTGGAAATAGCATAGTTTCATTCAAATTTCGTGCATGGTGACAATAGACATTGCCACATTTCAATGGAGCTTTGCCCCACCTACAAAACTACGTGACCATTTAAGCTGTCCCTATCATTTTGTTGGGGACTTATTACAGGTTTCATATTGCATAATCATAATCAGTATCATTTTCTACTACTCTCGCAACTCCTATAGAAGAATAACAAAAACAATGAATAAATCGCTTCGATTTCTTACTATTTTCTGAATTATTAATTAAGCTGTTTTTTTCGAATCGCAACTTGTACAAAACTTTATTTTAAACCAATAATTTTAATAAAAAACGGAGATATTTTTACATTTATTTGTTATCCTGTACAACTTGCGGTTCATGGTGGGGCAGAATGGTTGTCATTTCGTGCATGGTGACAATTTTGTCCCTGTCGCCGCTGTCGTGTTGTTGTCGCTGAATAGAGCTTAAAGGTCGCTCTATACAAGGCTGCTACTATCAAGAAACATGATGGATCGTACACCATTTGTAATGAAATCTGTATTGATCCCTTGCTGTGAGAGCGCGTATAAGATTATCCAGGCTTTACGTCAGCCAATAGATTTATTTGGTAGATACGACTTCATGCTCAGGTCTACACCCATTGTTACTCGGGTTTAATTTAATTTAAGACGCTATATGGTTGTCAAAGGCAAGAATGAGACAGAAGATGCCCCGCAGCGCCGTGCTCTTCACACGGCGCAGTGCCTCAATATTCGTATTTTTATGAATTTTGGCAGGGAAATAAAAATATGCCAAACAAAATCAGATTTTTTAAAACACGCTCTCGTATAACCCTACATTTGGATATATATTTTGTATGAATAAATATTTCAGTTTAGATATAATTTCATTTTAAAAGACATGGAATGTATTATTATTATTATGTTTGCGATTTTTTTCTATCGAGCGAAGTTTGTCCAATCGTGTATCGGTATTCATCAGTCTCTAAATAGACACCCCAAGATTTAGTTAGATTGAATTAATGTAGTCTATCGTTGACTGGATCATGATTTTTATTTATATTCATGATACCGTACGTAGGAACGTGGATAGATAACATCGTTCACAGCAAGCAAGATCAACTTATCTAACAGCTAGCTATTAGCTGTTAAAATTTAGGAATACCTCCTTCCATCTGTTGCGATCCTAGTACCCAACTTTTTACTTTCCTGATTTCTCAAGAATTACCCCAACACCGCTAAAACCCAAAGGAAACAAATCTCGTAACTCAATTTAGTTACAAAAACCAGACGCCGACGAACTGTAGTAAGTTCGTTTCTCACGTAATAATGTGTGACCCGAATCTAAGTCCAGGGCTTACGCTCGGAGTGATGCAAACGTGTAATTGAACGCCTGAGAGGGATTAGTCTCAGGCCTCCTTGGTTTGAAGCTCACGGCGGAGGTCCATGACCTTTTGAGGGTACTACAGTCGAAAACAGTTAAAAGTTTACAGTGGGCCTCTTATTGGCCTCTGGCTCAGATTCTATTATAACTTTTTACAATACAAAGGAAGACAGAGAAAAGTACACTCATTAAGGTTGAGATTTTCTCAAAAACGATTGGACTTATTTTACAGATCATACACACGTCACAATATATTATTTTCAAAAAATGGCCAATGGACAGACTCAAATTTTTTATCGTCTTATTATATGCATAGATTCTGTGGTACAGACTGGTTGTAGTTATTATGTTCCCGAAGAGTTTGTGGAATATATTATTTACCATTTGGCATCATAACGCATTCTCATGCATGCGAATGAGTGCGAACCACCATTGTAGTGATGTATAAATATCGATGCTTTAGATATCGATAGTCGAATAATGTCGATCGAAACAAAAGTTCTCAAAAATTGATTGTCGTTTCTTTTTACTGTTTTTAATAAATTGTTAGACCAATACTATCGGCTTTCGATTTTCATTTTTGGCATTCGACTCATAGAATTTCTGCCTTCGTGCAGAATTACTTTGGCGTACATTAGAAATATTTGAACGAAATTATAGTCGAAAACTCTAGGCCTCATACTCTATGACTGCATAGCTTTTCTCTTCTATAATGACTCACTTTATCTTGTCAAGAATTATTAATTACCTAGATAAAACGGGAATTACCGTGTTAATCATTTATTATTGATGTCTCGATATTTCGACAGCATTGCAGCCATCATGGTCACGAGTAAAATCAGTGGTCTCAGTGATCAGTCTACTCGTGACCATGATGCCTGCAAGGCTGTCGAAATATCGAGACATCAATAATAAATGGTTAACACGGTAATTCCCGTTTTATCTAATTAATATGTATACAAACAAACCGTGTAAGTTAAAAGTGATTGTCAAGAATTATACTAATGCTGCTTATTTATGTGCATAATAATGAAAATAATGTAGCATATATTAAGCGAATTAAATTAAAAATCACGTAATGTAGATACGTCAATATAATGTTATTTAAGCAGCTGTCTTATAGTTTTATCGATAAACTAGAATAACAACATTTGAAGCACTAGCCCCACTATTTCATTTCTGTATAAAATATTCAACAATCATTGTGAGCCGGCATTTTGCGAGCACGCTGTATAGCGGTGAATAAAAATGCGGTATTAGTCTGGTGTTAAGAAACTACCAGCGTTTGTTTAATATACAGGGTCGTTGGCTTTAAGACACTGCATATACAGGGTGTAAAGGCCGAAGGGAGGATGTTCAGTATCGGTCACTAAACAACTTTTTACTCTACGACTTTTCGATTTTCGCTACTTTATTTTTTGAAACTCATATGTATAATATTTATTCATCTTTTCTGTTGTTCAAATATACCATAAGCGATTTCAACAATATTATTAGACACCCACACCTGTTTCCCGTAGGGGTAGGCAGAGACGATGGACTTTCATCTGCCGCGATCCTGGCATACAACTACATTCATCAATATCTTCAAGCACGCTCGTCGGTTTATTGTAGACCGCATTTGACCCTTTTTAAAACATCGACAATCTGGTCGACGTACGCTAACAGCAGATCAAGTTTAGCACTTTGGAATTGGACCATTCTTATTGTCTACGTCGTATGATTTAAAATCGTATTGCAAGTGTTACCATTGCTGTTGTCCGTACGTCCTTGGTCTATCTCTGCCGACCTTTCCATCAACGTGTGCTCTATATATATATTTCGTGACCCTCCTTTCATCCATTCGCTCTAAATAATCAAACCAGCGTACATACTCTTTTCAATCCTATTTACTACATTTTCTTTCAGACCACACTGTTCTCTGATCACTTCATATTACGTACATTTGGTTATTCTAATTCCGACATCATTAAGAAGCCTTTCCCGAAAACAAATTCGACTGTAAAAATTGTGGTTCGACCAGTCCTTTTTCCGAACCATTAGTCTTACATAGATCCCTATGTACACAAATAAAAAACTATGCTAATAGTTGCGGCTTTTTAGGGTCTCGAAGAGGAAATAACTTGAGTTTTATTTTGTTAACCAGACCTTTCTTGCCTTATTTCCAAGTCTTAGAGTCTATTTATAACTTTACCGGCATTTATTATGTTAAGTAGGTACTATATTTGCTTAGATAGCTTTGTATACATAAATAAGCTTTTTAATTATGCAGAAAGAAAGAAAGAAAGAAAGAAAGAAAGAAAGAAAGAAAGAAAGAAAGAAAGAAAGAAAGAAAGAAAGAAACACACAGCGCTAGAACCAAGCGATGAACGGTAACATACCCAGAGGATAGTTAAAACTGGAATTCATTCGCTTACCTACAACAGTAAGATGCACTCTCCGCACTAAAGGCGGATGCGTAGAGATCTGACACTCGTAGAATCCTTCATCCCGCTCCCCCACGTACTGTATGAGCAGGCGCCAGTCATTAGGGTGCTCGAATGCTAGGGAATATCTGGAGTCTGCGGAGTAGGTGTGACGGCCAAAGGACAGGAGATGCAGGTCTTCGCCGCGACGACGCACCCAGGATATCTGGAGAAGACATAAGATAGTTAGGTGGAAAGACCAATATTTTTCTGTAAAATTGTAGAATAAATGCATTGATAGATATCCCGTCGTATGTTTTCTAATGTTAATTACAGTTCAAAAAATTGGGTCTCTAAGTCCAGTTGCGAGTACACGATGTAAACGATCGTACAAGTTATGCAACGTCGAGGTAACTGGATGGGTGACCGTTAGTGACATTGAAAGCACATTAAGCAGTTGGTCACGGCAGTTGTTGACAGGAGTCGTTAGACCACGTCAAAAGCCTACTACGGATGACCTGCGAGACGACTGCTGCCGAATGAAAACAACCGGGACTAACTGTTTTACGTGCTTTCCGAGGCACGGAGGGGCTCAGATGAAAATGTCTCTATCGGTCACCCACCCAAGTCCTGAACTCGCCCAACGTTGCTTAACTTGTGCGATCGTTTTCAACGTGTACTCGTAACTGGACTACAAGCCCCAACAGCGACTGGACTACGAGCAACAACAACTGACTCAATTGACCTGCTACAATTCAAAGTGTGTTTATAAAAAGACATTGCCACATTTCAATGGAGCTTTGCCCCACCTACGAAACTACGTGACCATTTAAGCTGTACCTATCATTTTGTTGGGGACTTATTATTGTTTCATATTGCATAATCATAATCAGTATCATTTTCTACTATTCTCGCAACTCCTATAGAAGAATAACAAAAACAATGAATAAATCGCTTCGATATGTTACTATTTACTGAATTCTTATTTGAACTGTTTTTTTCGAATCGCAACTTGTAAAAAACTTTATTTTAAACCAATAATTTTAATAAAAAACGGAGATATTTTTACATTTATTCGTTATCTTGTACAACTTGAGGTTGATGGTGGGGCAGAATCTGGCATTGTCATTTTGTCGAAAATCATTTTCAATATCTATAAATTTGGGAGCCTTTTGCATTTAACTACTTATATGGGAGAGGCAAAAGCCTGCGCTCCAGACGGCTGGTATCCAAGTTATGCTACTGACGTAGTCTCAAACCTCTCAAGAGCTGTGAGAAATGGCAGAAAAACTGGAAAGTGAAGTTTTTATTGATGAAGTTTAGTTGTTAGTTTCGATATATGGCACCCCATTGGCCCATCAGGGGACATTGAAAAGGCTATTTAATCCAACTTTGTTGAATCAATTGGAGAATAAATCAGAGCACACGTACATTTAACTTGGGTCGTTGTAAGTCTTCTTGTTTTGTAGCACTACTTCGTGGCTTAATTAATGAAAAGTTATGAAGAAATATTCATTCTCAAGGCATTCAATATGTAGTGTGCGGGACCGGGCTCAGATAGTGCCAGGAAGACCTGAGCCTTAGATCCCAATGCACCGGTGGAGGTTCGGTTCTCCTCGAAGTAGATGCGCAGTCGCTAGGCTTCGGTAGACCGCAGAGTTGTATGGCGAGGTGTCGTTGAAATAATCAACACGTTTTCTATCCAAACAGTACGTGTTAACAGGGGCGATTATGGCGTGGTGAATTCACGTGGCGCGGCGTGGCATAACGAAATCTGGTGAATTCACGCACGTAGTTCGATGGTGACGAAGTAGTAGAAGAAGTGAAGAAGAAAGAAGAAGAAGTGAGGCTCGGCAGGACGCCGCGCTCTATTTATGCGCGTGACAACGACATACCCCTCTGAGGGGGAGCAGCCCCGCCAGAGGGATGGCGTCCGGCCGATCCTATTGTCTGTAATCGCCCATGCTAACACGTTTCATTTAACTTTATTTAAAATAACACTAAATACAATATAGGAAACACGAAAGTAATGAACTTATACTATAAACTATTACAAAGAATGCTAAACTACTATTTATATTCTTGTGTACTACGGTGGAGCCATATTTTACATCGACGTGGTATTTTAGTCGTCGCGTACATACTCCCGCCGTGCAGTGCCGGTATCGGCGCTGCATTCTATTTCCGGTCAGCGGCGACTTCTTCTCGTGGCTCCGTCGGTAGTACTATTAGCTTCTTTGTGGGCCTTCTTAGAACTCCTCCTTTAGTCTGCACATCGGCAGCGCGTACCACATTATCTCGGCCAGGATAGACCTCTACGATTCTCCCACGCGGCCATGTGTTACGAGGCAGCGTGGAGTCGACTATGAGGACGAGGTCTCCTATATTCAGTGCCTTTCCACGGCCGTAGGGCTCCCGCCGGTACTGAAGGTCCGGGAGGTACTCTGTTACCCATCTTTTCCAGAATAGGTCGGCTAGTCTCTGGGCGCGCCGCCAGTGCTGTCTGCTGTTGAGGTCGGAGTCTATAAAACTTCCAGGTGTCGATACTCTGCCCGATCCTCCAATAAGAAAGTGATTGGGGGTCAGGGCCTCGTCATCGTGTGGATCCGTTGATACGTGTGTGAGGGGACGACTGTTTACTGTATATTCCGCCTCACACAGTAATGTCGCTAGCAAATCTTCATGAGGGTGCTTCTCGTGTAGTACGGTATACAGCGCTGTCTTTACTGATTTCACAAGGCGTTCCCATGCACCGCCCATGAATGGTGCGCTCGGAGGTATGTACTTCCACACGATACAGCGCTTGGATGCTTCGTCTCTTACGGCGTCTCTCAGTTCCCTGTCCGCTGCATGCATATTGGTGCCGTTATCGGAGAAGATTTCGGCTGGACATCCTCTTCTGGCTATCATTCTTCTCAGCGCTAGTATAGCTGAGTCGGCTGAGAGGTTTGCTGCTATCTCAAGGTGGACAGCTCTGGTGGTGAGACACGTGAACAAAGCTACGTATCTCTTCTGACGCTGTCGTCCGACAGTGATAGAGATCGGACCAAAATAATCGAGCCCTGTGTAGGTAAAGGGTCGATAGTGATGTGCTAATCTGCTCCTCGGGTGGTTGCCCGTCGGTGGTTCAGCCGGAATAGCTTTGCGGATTCGGCATTGGATACAGCTCTTCACTACTGTTTTCGTAATCGGTCTAAGTCGTAAGACCCAATAGTGCTGTCTCACTTCATTCACGACCATTTCAGTTCCACCGTGTTGCAGTTGGGTATGTGTCCACGCGATATAGAGACGCGTATACGGATGGTCGCCGTCTAATATAGCAGGCTCTCGTTGTTCATCTGTGATGTTCTCTGTGGCAGCTATCCTTGATCTAAGTCTAACTATTGATTTCTCGTCGAGACGTATTGCGAGTTGTCGTAAACGGCTATTCTTAGGCAGGCCTTCTCCGGCTTGTAGTGCGCTTATCTCTGTAGTAAATGACTCCTGTTGCGAAGCTATAATCCATAATTCCACAGCTCTTTGCATATATTCTGCCTCTAGTGGAATTGGAATGTTGCACTTATCATCTGTGTGACGGCGTGATGTAGGTAGAGGCACGTAATTGGAATTTTTACTGTTAACTCTTTTCCAATTGGGATCTGCTTCGATATTGCGCGCCGTGCGCTTATAATTCACTGCACAGCGTGGCGATCTTATTAGATCAATCGCCTGTAGTACTCGTGCGGTAGTTCTTATAAGTCGTAGCCAGGACGAGAATCTTTTCACATCTGGTAGAGCGTCTATTAGCCTAGATTCGGCTAATTGGACTGTGTGAGTACGCTCTTCTCCGGTGATTACTGTACTGGTTAGCTCCTTTCTCTCTATTGGCCATTTGTCTTGACTCTCGTAGAGGAACTCTGGTCCAGTGAACCATCTATGGTTTTGATCGAAGTTCTTCGGCACGCCACGGGTGGCGTCATCGGCGACGTTTCGTTGAGTGGGAACCCATCGCCATTCATTTACTGTTGTTTCTTCTTCTATCTCAGCGACGCGGTGGGCGACGAATGCTTTGAATGTCCGAGGTCCCGCTCGTAGCCACGAGAGTACTGTTTTTGAATCGCTCCAGTAATACTTTCTGTCTGGCTTCACTTGATATTCTTCTATGGTAGTCTTAGCTAGTCTGCAGCCAATGACAGCGGCTTGCAGCTCTAATCTCGGTATCGAAGTGAGCTTCAATGGCGCGACTCGGGCTTTGGCGGTGGCCAGCGTGACACTCACATGACCCTCTGTGTCTATTGTTCTCCAATACA
Source organism: Tachystola acroxantha (assembly GCA_963506565.1). NCBI lineage: Eukaryota > Metazoa > Arthropoda > Insecta > Lepidoptera > Oecophoridae > Tachystola > Tachystola acroxantha. Next base: position 2,671,484 of record OY735894.1, on the reverse strand, counting down.
CTGCGGCGGCGTACGCCGTCTCACTGGCGTCAACGAATGTGTGTATCTCTCGGGTGACGGCGTCGCTCAAGTGTGGATGACAGCGAGGTATATTCATATCTCGGAGGTGACTTAGGTCATCAATCCATATTTTCCAGCGGCTCGCCAGTTGATTAGGCAGCCTTTCATCCCACCCTGTGCCCGTACGCCATGTCTCTTGTAACAGCTGTTTGGCCTGGATAGTGACAGGTGACACCAGGCCAAGAGGATCGAAGAGAGACATGACGGTCTGCAGTGCTTCTCTTTTAGTGGGAATTCTATTACCCGTTATGATCTCGGGTGACACTCTGGCGAAATCGAGGTTAAAGCCCAGGGTGTCGGTCTCAGGTCTCCATGTTAGACCCAAAATCTTTTCCTCTTTGTACCCGTCGTCGAGCTTTATGACAGAGGAGGTGGTAACAGGTTCATCTTCATAGGCTTCTATTATTTCTTTCCTATTTGACGTCCATTTTCGTAGATGAAAATTTGCCTTTTCATGAACTTTTCTGACTTCGGTGGTTACTCTCTGTGCTTCTTCGATGCTTTCAAAGCTTTGTAAGTAGTCATCCATATAGTGGTGTTTGACTATGGCTTCGGCGGCGTCGGGGTACTGTTGACGATGTCGTTCGGCGTTCAAGTTTTTTACAAACAGCGCTGTACAAGGTGAGCACGCTGCGCCGAAGATAACTGATTTCATGCGATATTCTCGGGGCGGGCCCTCCCGCCGGTCTTGGCGCCATAAAAATCGTAGCACGTCTCTATCTTCCTCTTTTATTCCAATTCGCAGAAACATCTCTTGAATATCAGCGACCACCGCTATTTGATATTGACGAAACCTCATTAGCACCCCAGGTAGTGATTGTAGTAGATCGGGGCCCGTCAGTAGGTGGTCATTGAGACATGTTCCTCGAGCACGTGCAGCGGCGTCAAATACGGAACGTACTTTTCCCGGCTTCGCAGGATGAGTCACGGCAAAGTGAGGCAAATACCATGTTTTTCCAGGTATAGCAGGTGTTCTCACTTCCTCTGCATAGCCTTTGTTCAAAAGCTCATTCATTTGCTTCTCGTAGTTTACTTTTAACTGTGGCTCCTTATCTATTGTTTTCTCTGTACTATAGAGCCTTTTCAGAGCGCTATCGTAATTGTTCGGCAGCGTGATGTTGTCTCTTTTCCACAATAGCGTTGCTTCGTACCCGCCCGTAGGTCGCTCGGCTGTATTGTTTTTTAACGTCTGTAGAGCGCGTTCCTCTGGGTCGCTGCGTGTTGATTTCGGTTGCACGCCAATGTAATCCAAACTGAAGTATCTCTTCACTGTTTCCTCCATTCGGTCATCAACGAGCTGATGCACATAGTGAAGGCGTTGCCCCAAGCTTCTGGTGTTTAAGCCATGGAGAACCCATCCCAAAGGTGTAAGGGATGCTACGGGTTGTTCGAGTGACCCGTGTCTCATATCACGAGCGACGAGTAGGTGCCAGTTGTCTTGGCCAATCAAAATGGTCGGCTTTGCTTCTTCATAGATCAAGTGATCCTTGATGTCTTGTAGATAATGGCAACCATCGATATCTATGTCTTCGACGCTTTGTGAAGATAGCCTCAGGTTATCGATTGTTCTGGCTTTGATGTCGAACTCTTCAGTTTGCCCCATTATGCGTAGAGCAACACGGCGTGACGCTGTTCTTCTTACTTTGGCGCCGGCGATCGCATCGATGTACAGTGGCTCGAGAGGTCCGTCAATGCCGACACGTGTTATTATATCGGCATCGACTAATGTAACGGTAGACCCGTCGTCGAGCAGTGCGTGCGTATCTACGTAGCCTTCCGGCCCAGTAACTCGAACAGGTAGTATCTTGAGGTAGGTACGCGTCTGTTTCCGAGAGAAGGTTGAAGCAACGGTCTCGGTCGATTTTATGACGGCGGCGCTGGAATCTCTTTGTTCTGACGGCGAGCGCGCGGCGTCATAATGTAACAATGGGTGGTGCGTTTTCGGGCAACCATCTGTTTCGCATCTTTTGTTCTTACATCTGTGCGTAGCTGTTCTATATCTCAGGCAACGAAAACATAGGCGTGATTGTTTCGCTATGTTCCAACGTGCGTCGCTATCGGCTTCTTTCAATGTTTCACAGGTTGGCGCGCTATGTCCCGTTTTGGTGCACACAGGACAAGATGGCGGTCGGCGTCCGTTTTTATCTTTGGTAGAGTGCGTGCGGTGCGGTCGGCTTCTGTTTGTCTGTGCTCTGTCTTCGGTAACTATGTCGGCCGGAGCGTGCCTTCCACAGGCTATGGCTTCTTTGTCAAGGAATTGACTCATCAAAGATAAATCTGCTTCGTCCTCTGGCTGCTGGTTTTCGAAGTCGTACCATCTGTAGCGTAACGCTGGAGTGAGCTTGTCGACGATGATCTTGACTATCTCCGGATTGTACAGATAGTGCGGGCGGTCGAGTGCTCGGAGCGTCGCGACGCTTATGTTCACTTGGGACGCGAATAAGCAAACGTCCTTCGGTGCGTCGGTCGGTCGTGGTATATTTCGCACCTTTTCGAGCTCGGCGAGAGCGATGGACTTGATGCGGCCAAATCTGGTTTCTAAGCCGGACAATATCTCCAGAGGCTTGGCGTTGGCCACATACAGGCTGTTGGATACTTCCTTGGCTTTGCCTGTTAGAGCTTTTCGAAGTCGCGCCGTATTCTCAATATCTGAGAAATATTTTTCGGATTCGGTGTACGCGGCTCGAAAGGCAAGCCATTCGTTATGAGAACCGTTAAAGGATGGCAGTTCTGTAACGAATCTTGGTACCTGATGTGGCTGTCCGGAACGTGCGGCTATTGTAATAGCAGCCGCTAGCTTGGCGATATTTATGTTATCGCTGTCGACTGCATTATTTTCTAATCTCGACGCCGATGTTGCAGGATTATTCGATGGCTGTACGTGGCGGCTGGCGTCGTCCGGTTTGGCAGTCGGCGGAGGTTCCGTGGGCTTTATAGTGCCGTCCATATCACGCGTGGGCGTGGGTTGCTGGTCGAACCACGTGTCTATTCGGTCACGTGTCGATTTCGATGCGGCCGTGGTGATTGAGGCGTCGTCGTCTTCGGATTCTTCGGCTTCGATGACTTTCACTTTTGCTAGTGCCATCTCCAGCTTTGCGCGAGCAACCTCTTCTAGTGCCCGGGCGAGACGCCGTGCGCGTTGTGTTTTAATGCTCGATGCACGCGACGTCTTTTTCTGTAGCCTTTGATTGCCTGTAGTCATCGGCGACGAACCTGTATTATTACGGCTGTTGACGGCACTGATTTCCCCTCCGTCTTGCGTGTTGTCCACGTGGTGTAAATGCGGATTTTCTGTGGTGACTTCTTCTTCATTCTGATGATCTTGACCGCTGTGTCTGTATTCTTGACCACCTTTTTCCTGTTCACTCTGTAGTCTTGTTGTAACTGGCATTTTCTTCGACGAGATGTGACGTCTAGGCACCTGTTATGTCCTAGATCCGGCTCGAAGGACCAATAAATATGTGCGGGACCGGGCTCAGATAGTGCCAGGAAGACCTGAGCCTTAGATCCCAATGCACCGGTGGAGGTTCGGTTCTCCTCGAAGTAGATGCGCAGTCGCTAGGCTTCGGTAGACCGCAGAGTTGTATGGCGAGGTGTCGTTGAAATAATCAACACGTTTTCTATCCAAACAGTACGTGTTAACAGGGGCGATTATGGCGTGGTGAATTCACGTGGCGCGGCGTGGCGTAACGAAATCTGGTGAATTCACGCACGTAGTTCGATGGTGACGAAGTAGTAGAAGAAGTGAAGAAGAAAGAAGAAGAAGTGAGGCTCGGCAGGACGCCGCGCTCTATTTATGCGCGTGACAACGACATACCCCTCTGAGGGGGAGCAGCCCCGCCAGAGGGATGGCGTCCGGCCGATCCTATTGTCTGTAATCGCCCATGCTAACACGTTTCATTTAACTTTATTTAAAATAACACTAAATACAATATAGGAAACACGAAAGTAATGAACTTATACTATAAACTATTACAAAGAATGCTAAACTACTATTTATATTCTTGTGTACTACGGTGGAGCCATATTTTACATCGACGTGGTATTTTAGTCGTCGCGTACATGTAGATTGAAAGGGAATAAAAATATCCACAGATCCACCGGGTGGATCGATGAGGAAAAAGAAGTATGCATAGATCCACATGTGGATTTAAGAGGAGATAAAGATATCTGCGCAATTGTGGAGCCGAGCTGTGGATCCAAGTGGACAGAGGGATAAACGCAACTATCACTCAATCACTCATATGCTATCGCGTGAGAGTGTGAGACGTTTCGCTTAGTGACGATTAAATTTAGCGTGCGTGCATCCTACAATCGATACTGATGATCCAAAACAAAACTATTTAAAAAACCAAATGGCAAATATTCCGGAAATTATTGGCCTAACATTTTGTATCATTTAGAATCGTAAAAAAAACCTAATAAATACAATATTCATCTAGCCCGTTTATTCCCACTAGTTCAGTATCCAGTTCAGTTGACTGAACTAGTGATAAATTTTTTCCCATTTGTAGAGTTGAAGATAAGACTACTTTTGGGGGTTTCATTTTCATTCTCTACTATAAACCACAAAAAAAACGTGTAAGTCTAAGTAATACAGTGTAGTATTACAGACTCGACTCTAAAAACTTAAAATAAACTATACTGAGTCTGCATGAAGTCCAATTTTCAATTTCCATGAAAATTCGTTTTATGTCGCAACTAAACCGCACCGAAATGACGTTTGCCCTTCACCACAAACCACAAACGTTCACGTCCACGTTCAGTCGTTCAATCGAACTTTCGCTGTGGTTCTAATTTGAACCGAAATAAATAGCTGGTTCCTACCGATAGACATTGAGAGAGAAAGTTATCTAACAACGGAGTTATCGGACTCCTGGGAAATATATTTCTAAATAGATTAAGAGGAACAGTGGATAAGGAAAAAGGAGAAATTTCGAAATTAAAGGATGAAACTGTATGAATATCGACACAGGTATCATTAGGACATTGCAGAACCACGGCTTACCGCCGCCCGCTTTTCGCAAATACTTACGCTAATGGCGTAATGGGTAGAATTATTGACAACCCCCATAAAAAAAATAGCTACACAGTCCATTTTTAGAACTTACTACTCGTATAACATAAATGATGAAACATTGATTTTGTGTACACTTGCTCTGTCTGCTCCAGATTTCTCTCTCACACACTAGTTTGCTGGTAGAACTCTAATCTAGAGTTAAACACACCTTATGTACATCTTACTCCATGTTTTGTATTGTAATTAACTTTGTATACATTAAATAATTAAAAAAATATTTAAGGCTGACTCATGAGCTGAGCTCATTCGTGCAGACTGTATTAAATTAATTCATATAAGACCAACCATGTATTTATACCCTCGATATATATTTTATGAGCTCGGTGGCTCAGTGATTGGGTCAATGGACTTGCAATATGGAGGTCCCAGGTTCGATTCCCAGCCAGGGCAGCCATGTACCAATGAGTTATCCTCGGTTTTTTCGACGGAAAAACTTACGTACATTTACCGAGTGCTCTCAAAAACGGTGAAGGAAAACATCGTGATGAAACCTGCATGTCGTAGAAGAAAAAAAGAAAATCTAAGGCATGTGAAATCCGCCAACCCGCACTGGGCCCGCGTGGTGGATTATGGCCCGAGCTCCCTCGATGTAAGGGAAGGTCTGTGCCCGAGCAGTGGGGCAATATAAATAGACTGATGATGATGATGATGATGTATTTATACCAACTGCGATTTAGACCAAATGCGTATTGGACCTACTGCTACTAAATCTAGCAATCCTCGTCGCCTGCTTTTTGGAACCATATTTTTCTCCATTCATTTTATACAATGTCTTTTGATATATGTAATACCTACTTCCCTGAGGTACCTACCGTCTTCTCTCCCAAGTCATGAACTCGGCAGTGCAAATGGACCATGCTGCCGAGCTGTGATGTCACGTTGTTGGTGGACGGATCATCCTCAAAGAACGGCAGCGGCTCCGAAGTGGTGGTGGAGATATCCTCGTCAGCATCCTCGATTATCTCCGTGAAGACTTCGTGCCAGAACGGGCCGTTCACGATTTTCTTGTCACCGGTTTTGAAATCTGGTGAAGAAATATCTATTATTAATACTTTATGCAAATAAATTTTAAAAGTGAAGAGATGATTCATCTTTACAAATATGAAGAGCTGATCCGCAGCCGATCGTTTTCACGTAAAGGTAGGCAAAGGATATAGTATTCCATCTATGCCGATCCTAGTAAATAAAAAAATTATATCTATCTAATCTATCTAATAGCCTGCTATGTCCCACTGCTGTGCAAAGGCCTCCCCCCAACCGTTCCACTCATCTCAATTCTGCGCAGACTCAGACCACTCTCTCATAAAATCCATCGTTTGCGTGGCCAATAAAAAAAAAGAGAATTTTATTCAAGACAGCATACACAATATAACAAAGAACATATAATTATTTTGTCACTATTGACTACTACAAGTTTGTATTATACAAGTTCTATCCTACTACACTGGCCTAGTGGTCGTAAAATGACAAAAATGAAAAATGAAAAAATATATATTTTTTTGTTTCTCAACTTAGTCTAGAGATACAATGTTGCCGGGGTTCTCCTGTTAAGTACCAGGTACCTGTGTTAGGAGGCCCCGCTCTTCCACCTTATGGTCAATTCTAATGACAGAGTTGAGTAAAAACAATTATAACTATGTTCATTTTGAAACGGTAACTATGTTCATCTTTTTTCTAGCCACATCGTTCTCTGATCACTACAACACTATTACCTAAATGAAATTATTCTTTCTCGCTTTCTTTTAAATTATTAACCATTTAGTGTTAAATGAAAAAGCTAAATTCATCAAATCGTTAATAAATTACTACAAATCACCCACAATACCTTCGCCTAATAGCCAAGTACATTATTAACACAATGGTGTCTATTCATGTCAGACACAATGATGCTACATTTAATAAAGAATATATCTAATCTACCGATCAATCAAATTATTGTGATAAATTGACAAAACCTTTCATAATCGGCTTTTTATAGCAATATTCATTAGGTAAATGATTTTTTTATGAGACATGGCAACCTGACGATAAACGGTCACCGTCGACTAGAAAACCCCGAGGCGTCGCTACCTGCCTTTGAGAGAATGACCACCATACTATTTTTTTTGTTAACCTACAAATTGTCCCACAGCTGGGCAAAGGTCTCCCCCCTCCTCTTCCATCCATCCCTGTCCTGAGCCTCTTCCAGCCACCCATCCCTGTATCTAACGATATCGTCTCTCCACCTCTCTACCATACTAATTAAACAATAATAAATTAACAATAGGCTTTGCCATCCCCCCTAGCTTGAGAGGACATAGGTCATTTCAATTCAATCATCTAACTACACGGAACAATATTCCGCCTAGTTCTACTGATAGAAATGGGGTTCTGTAGAACTGGACGGATTTTTTTACGGAAACTAAATGGAATAGATCAGCCTGCGCAGTGGCGCGGAAACACTTTAAATTAAACTCGCTTGCTAACTAGAAACATCTAGGTAAAACTCAATTTGTGTGTCCTTTGAAGCAATACATGTCATAGCTCTGTGTAATTAAACCGTTTTACCATTTAACTAGCTGTTACGTATGTGATTGTTGACCACAAATGGAAATACGTACCTTCGCAAGCAATTTCTTAAAAAACGATGCTTCTCTAGCCAAAAAAATGACGAATATTAGAGTAGCATGATGAATATTAGAGTTAAACGGTAGGTGGAATGTAAAGCAAAAGTAGATGGCACGCTACCTATCGGTAGCGTGCCATCCCAATCATCCCATCCTTGGAAGACAAGCCTTCCGATATGAAACGCTGCAACAGTGGAGTTATCAGTCAGAAACTCCGATAGGCTACTTCAGTAAGTTACGTTTATTAATAGGAACGCCATCTTGAGGTAGTTCTCAAGATTGTCTTTGAGAGTGATTTAACGTTAGTCGGTTATACAACTAGCAGACAAACATACTCGTAGTATGACAACCACCATTTGTGAGTGGTCTAACTAGCTTTTTCTCGTGATCTCGTGAATCTATCTACTCGCACGGAAGAATGATTCTGTCTACAGACAAATTCTTTTAGATCTTTTTCCACAAAACCCGCCTTTTGCTCAGTTCTCTTTAGTGACAGTTCAATGGTTCATACACGAAAATTTTCCTCAAGAAACTCCATAAGATATGATGCCACGTTCAATTCTTTGTCGGCAAATTGCTTGTGAAATGTGTAAGTACTTACATTGTTGAGCCACTGCCCATTATTCGTAATTTGGTCGAATTCGCAACTTTTGTAGGTTTGAATTAGAACATGATGAAAAAATTCTTGCCGTGGGCAGGACTTGAACCTTGTAACGGTCATTATGAAATAATGTACCTTACATATACCTACCTACATACTTATCTATAAATACATACCCTCGGTACATGGTTGCATTATTTAAGATTCCTCTGATCTTAAAACAAGGCGAGTAAGACGGGGCCGAGATCTTCAGAAAAAAATTAAAACGCCTTACAACGTGCATTGTGTTCAGTGAAACATTGGAATTCGTCGCTTGGCGCGACGAACTTAACACTTGAAACTACGATAACAGTTTTGCTTGTGTTATGGAATGTGTTGAAAAAAATATGACGCCAACTTTCGGGGATTCCGAGAGCTGCCTGCCAGACACTCAGGATCGAACCGGGACCAAAGCAACACGCGTAGTTTATTAGAATATAATTTAACACATTTGCGTGAGGCATAAGACCTAGATTGGTCACAAAATAGTGCAAAGCGTATATAATATATTTTTAAGGTGTTGTGCATGAGAATAATGTAATCAGGAGTGTAACTAACGTGACAGTGTGTCTACGGTGCATCAGGCGAGGGGCGTGACGCAGTGAGTTATCTTTTAAGTTGTTAGACACCGTTGTAATCCTCAACTCATATATAGAATAAGGAATTTACGTGTGATGATTTTATCTACTCTAACCACCTTAACAGGATATGTGACATCGTGCAACAGTTCCAGACCTAGATTGGGTAGTAGCATAGGTCTATAGGGACTGTAGGGACTTAGGCTGTGTGATACAACAATACCATTAAGTGTGAGACATGTCACTGTTTGATGCAGACCTCGGAAATTATTTCTAAACAACTTGGCTGTATAACAGCATTACCTATGGATTCGTCACTGATACATTATTATGCAAATTATAAATTGATCACCGAATACCTAATCGCAGAATATATTGTGCTAATGACAGCCGTACTGCGACCTCTAATTAAATACTTATAATGGCGTTGTGAGCCAATCAATCAATCATAAAATATATCTTCAAACAACATGATTTTCATAAATAAAACAATTACGCTTGAGCTGGATATTTTACAGTACTCTGATATACTTGTGTATTATATAGTTTTCCCTGAGATTAATGTCTAGTATTTGCTTTCGTCAAATCTCAACGGAGAATTTTGAACTTTGCGTTCGCTCGAGATGGGGAAGGCCGGCAATTCGTTGTCGCACCGGAGTATCATCGCAGAAGAGCAAAATCAAAACAATTTTCTTCGCGCGTTGCATAAGCACAAGCTGGGTGCTGGTACTCGGTGGACCGCGGACTGGGCGTAGTGCCGCATTGAAGAGGCAATGCGTTCATAGCCGTCATCCTATATAGCCGAGCCTGGCAGAAGAACTCGGTAAAGTGCAAGTAAATTGTAGTATTGCCGTTTATGGCATTAAGCTAGATATAAACCCCAGGGACTTATTTATATTAGTATGTATTTGTATGTATATTATGCTTGCACTAACATTAGAGAGCAACTAAGCAGTTGCACGTCTCATACGGAGCATTTGAGAGATGTATGAATGCGAACTGATCGGCATGGAGAGACGGTTTGACCATTAGCTTAGCTTAGAAGGTCGTAGGTCGCTCAATCGACGGATTTGCTGGGCATGGGACTGGGGTCGCGTAGACCTGTAACAGTCCGTGCAGAGGCGCAAGTGCTAGGTTGGATGGGAGCTTGCGTGGCCGAAAGGCCAATCAAAATTGAACTAGGGTCCCCCATTCAAAGACCTAAGGTCTAACTCCAAACTCATCTTGTTGGAATTTTATTTGGTTGTCGGTCATATCTGTCAATGTTCATTTCTAGGTACAGGTGGCGAGCTTCATGACGAACATGGTAATTTACCATTATTAATTTATTATGTCTAGCATTAGGCGTAACCCATTGTTATAGAGGGTGTACGGCGCGTGCGACGAAACGGGATAGTGGCGCATGAGAGGTGACCGTATGACCGAGGCGCAGCTGAGCCGATGCCATTGTATGGAATCGAATCGAGCTAAGTAGCGTACTCTACCGTAACTTTTACTTTTGTGCCATCCCTTCTAGGTATTGCAGTTTCAACATGCGGGTCTATTCTTTTAATTTGTAAGTAATTAACGCGTAATAATTTACTTTAAACACAACGTAATGGGTCCTTTAGGATAGTTAGAACTAGACGATCACACCAGGCCAATTCATTTATTTATGTTAGGTAGGTCATGGACGTTTACCCTTATATATCTATTGGATATAAGTAAACGCTTCTACAGTGGTGCCGATGACCAGAGGATGTGCGTCATTAAAAACTGAATCAATTTTGATTCAGTTACGCATATAAAAGAACCTGAGATACTACAAATCAAATCATGGTAATTCAAAATCTTAGTATTCTTCAAAACACAACGTAGGAAGCAATATTTAGAATATTAATCTCAATTCTAGAAAGTTTCAAAATTTTAATCTGCACTTAACCTTGTGGTGGATCTTCGATTGAGCCTCCCACGATAGTATGACACAAACGTAAATAAAGATCCGGGCGATACACAAAAAATGGTTCGTCTCATCAACTGTTCAGGCACACTTGCATAAATGTGCAGAACTAATTCTTTCTACCTGATTTTTTGTCAACAGTCGGGTCACATTTTTTTTGTGACGTATGTTACTTTTGTACAGATCTTTCGACTGTTTATTTTTGGAATTGAGAAAAAGGGGTCATGTGAGTAAGTAATCAGCTGAGGTCAACTTAGGTATACTTATTTACTCTTTAGGTCATGCATTTTTATTATTTACGTACAGAAGTTTCTCATAATTTCCTGTGGTAGACTGCAGAAGAACTTAATCGTGAGGCCAGTTTTCCCGTATTTTTCTTTATGCGATATTTTAGAAACCTTAAGGAGGACTTAATCGTGTGGTCTTATTGTGATGGTTTCCCATGTTTTCCTTTAAATAAATTAGACGTTTGTGGTTTGTCGACACAAAGTAGTACAAATAAAAACTTATTCGCGCGCTTACTTAAACCATTTTTTTTTCATGATGGTTAGTCGTCGCTACCTCGAGCGCTCACTTGAGAGGACGGACGGCAGTGGTTGAAAAAAAAGGCGCCTTGCAACCATGTGTGCTCGCGGGGTGCATCGATATTGGGGTTCGTCTCGTTTCGCACAATTTCGTTTCGGAAGAATTATTAAATTTACAAGAACTGCAATTTTTGTCTTGTTTGTCTTTAAATGTGAGTGATTACTTTTGCAAATTTACCTATTTTGATTGATAACCAAACAATGTTAATATTTGAAGAAATTAATGGTGATGGTATTTCAAAGTAGCCGATGCTTAACGCCTAGGGGCGAGTGCAACGATTATTTATACAAAGGAAATAATTCAAATTCTGGTTAATTCAATTACGACATTATAAGGACTGATGGTCTTGGAATATACAATATATAAATTGTAAAGTAATTTATCAATTTAGTGCGGTTGATTTTATTTCAGCTACTTTACTCATAAGCTGCTAGGGGCGGGGTATGACATCTTGCAAGGAATCGAGATGTATTTACCATTTCCAATTGGAAAGATGATAGTCCTATAAGACACTCATTAGAATAGAAGAACAACCAACATCTTCCAATATAAAGCATTTTAAGTATAGTTGAGCTTGTGATTTCTTCAATTTACGTCATGCCTTCGGACAGCCAAAAATTTCTGAAATCAAGGGGCGATCTGTAACGGTCATTATGAAATAATGTACCTTACATATACCTACCTACATACTTATCTATAAATACATACCCTCGGTACATGGTTGCATTATTTAAGATTCCTCTGATCTTAAAACAAGGCGAGTAAGACGGGGCCGAGATCTTCAGAAAAAAATTAAAACGCCTTACAACGTGCATTGTGTTCAGTGAAACATTGGAATTCGTCGCTTGGCGCGACGAACTTAACACTTGAAACTACGATAACAGTTTTGCTTGTGTTATGGAATGTGTTGAAAAAAATATGACGCCAACTTTCGGGGATTCCGAGAGCTGCCTGCCAGACACTCAGGATCGAACCGGGACCAAAGCAACACGCGTAGTTTATTAGAATATAATTTAACACATTTGCGTGAGGCATAAGACCTAGATTGGTCACAAAATAGTGCAAAGCGTATATAATATATTTTTAAGGTGTTGTGCATGAGAATAATGTAATCAGGAGTGTAACTAACGTGACAGTGTGTCTACGGTGCATCAGGCGAGGGGCGTGACGCAGTGAGTTATCTTTTAAGTTGTTAGACACCGTTGTAATCCTCAACTCATATATAGAATAAGGAATTTACGTGTGATGATTTTATCTACTCTAACCACCTTAACAGGATATGTGACATCGTGCAACAGTTCCAGACCTAGATTGGGTAGTAGCATAGGTCTATAGGGACTGTAGGGACTTAGGCTGTGTGATACAACAATACCATTAAGTGTGAGACATGTCACTGTTTGATGCAGACCTCGGAAATTATTTCTAAACAACTTGGCTGTATAACAGCATTACCTATGGATTCGTCACTGATACATTATTATGCAAATTATAAATTGATCACCGAATACCTAATCGCAGAATATATTGTGCTAATGACAGCCGTACTGCGACCTCTAATTAAATACTTATAATGGCGTTGTGAGCCAATCAATCAATCATAAAATATATCTTCAAACAACATGATTTTCATAAATAAAACAATTACGCTTGAGCTGGATATTTTACAGTACTCTGATATACTTGTGTATTATATAGTTTTCCCTGAGATTAATGTCTAGTATTTGCTTTCGTCAAATCTCAACGGAGAATTTTGAACTTTGCGTTCGCTCGAGATGGGGAAGGCCGGCAATTCGTTGTCGCACCGGAGTATCATCGCAGAAGAGCAAAATCAAAACAATTTTCTTCGCGCGTTGCATAAGCACAAGCTGGGTGCTGGTACTCGGTGGACCGCGGACTGGGCGTAGTGCCGCATTGAAGAGGCAATGCGTTCATAGCCGTCATCCTATATAGCCGAGCCTGGCAGAAGAACTCGGTAAAGTGCAAGTAAATTGTAGTATTGCCGTTTATGGCATTAAGCTAGATATAAACCCCAGGGACTTATTTATATTAGTATGTATTTGTATGTATATTATGCTTGCACTAACATTAGAGAGCAACTAAGCAGTTGCACGTCTCATACGGAGCATTTGAGAGATGTATGAATGCGAACTGATCGGCATGGAGAGACGGTTTGACCATTAGCTTAGCTTAGAAGGTCGTAGGTCGCTCAATCGACGGATTTGCTGGGCATGGGACTGGGGTCGCGTAGACCTGTAACAGTCCGTGCAGAGGCGCAAGTGCTAGGTTGGATGGGAGCTTGCGTGGCCGAAAGGCCAATCAAAATTGAACTAGGGTCCCCCATTCAAAGACCTAAGGTCTAACTCCAAACTCATCTTGTTGGAATTTTATTTGGTTGTCGGTCATATCTGTCAATGTTCATTTCTAGGTACAGGTGGCGAGCTTCATGACGAACATGGTAATTTACCATTATTAATTTATTATGTCTAGCATTAGGCGTAACCCATTGTTATAGAGGGTGTACGGCGCGTGCGACGAAACGGGATAGTGGCGCATGAGAGGTGACCGTATGACCGAGGCGCAGCTGAGCCGATGCCATTGTATGGAATCGAATCGAGCTAAGTAGCGTACTCTACCGTAACTTTTACTTTTGTGCCATCCCTTCTAGGTATTGCAGTTTCAACATGCGGGTCTATTCTTTTAATTTGTAAGTAATTAACGCGTAATAATTTACTTTAAACACAACGTAATGGGTCCTTTAGGATAGTTAGAACTAGACGATCACACCAGGCCAATTCATTTATTTATGTTAGGTAGGTCATGGACGTTTACCCTTATATATATATTGTATATAAGTAAACGCTTCTACAACCTGCGACCTTATCATTCCGTGACAGTTTTGTAGGTTTCTTTCACAACCAAAGACAGCATTTTCATGGTCAGTCCCTAAATAGACACTCCAAGATTGCTATATATTTTTTCAGACGTTTCATTTTAGTAGTTAGTGCCGTAGCCTTCATAGAAAAACTGAAAATCCGCGCATACGAAGCCGCAGACATAGCTGTCTATAAGGTATACTCGCCATCACATGAAGCCATTCCAATCTATACCGTATTATCGCTACCTATAATTACCATTCATAGCCTTCATAGAAAAACTGAGCTCGTACAGCTAACAGCAGATCAAGAGTAGCACTTTGGACTTTGGACCTTTATTATATGCGTCGTAAGATTTAAAATCGTACTGCAAGTGTTACCTGCTGTTATTGATCTGCTGTTGTCGGCTGTCTCTCGCGACCCTTTTTTTTTACCCAGGTAAAACATGCTAGATCATGTGTCACCACGCACGGGGGAGCGTGTTGGTTATGTCGGGCTCACCGCCCTGAAGGGGCAGCATACCGACTAAACGTCCTGGGGTGTTCCACCTCGTGCCATTCTTGCCGAGCCACGGGAAACTGTGATACAACCGCGACCCGACTGGCGCCCGAGCAGTCCCCATTGTGGGCTGTACTAGCTCACAATGTATAATCCAGTCTGACAGAAAGACCGCCACCGGTTCGAGCGAACACGCCGGTAAACCCGTGTACGCGACTCCGGCTTTTTGAAACGTGAAATGTAGCGCGCGTGTAAGCGTGCATAACGTATACCTACGTGCAGAAAAAAACGCTAATGTGAAACCACTCTAATGGCTGCGACTTCTATAAATATCATTACAGATTGACGATATCAGACACAATGCCACTCACGGTAGGTAATCGATCAATTCGATTACAGCAGTAATCATTTAAGTACATACTGATATGATAATCAAAACACAAAACATATTATGTGATAGAAATGCATCTAAGAGTTACGAGGTATAAAATCGTGTGTTAGATAACAGCTGTATTTCAACTAATAGTATAAAGACGAGAAAGTTATGTTGGTTTGTTTCATCACCATCATTAGCCAGTATCAATCTACTGCTGGACGTAGGCCTCTCCCAAAGCACAAACCCTATTCTCGGCCCTTTGCATCCAGTCTCTGCCAGCCATCTTGCGAAGGTCATCCCTTCATGTATTTTTGAGAAAATCTCAACTTTATAAAATCTCCTGTGGGTGCCGCCGCCTAAGCAAGGGCCCGGGCCCACGGACGCAGTGCGCGAACCGCACGGCGCCCGAGTGGCTCGAGGCCCGGACGGGGTGGAGGAGGGTGATGGATGAATGGATTGGCTATTACAGCCCACAATGGGGAGTGGGCGCTAGTCGGGTCGCGGAAGTATCGTAGTTCCCGTGGCTCGGCAACAATGACACGAGGTGGAACACCCCAGGATGTTTAGTCGGTATCCCGCCCCTTCAGGGCAGTGAGCCCGACATAATCAACACGCTCCCCCGGGCGTGGTGGTACATGGTTGGCATGTTTTACCTGGGTAAAAAATGTCGTACCTGGTATCTGCGGTGCTATAACACATAGCGTCCTCGTTAGAAGCGAGCAGAAGACCAGTAGACCAGTCCGAGTCATCTTGTCAGCCCCAGGAGTTTGGAGCCATAGGAGTTCATCTGGTACGTCTTTCCATCTGCAACAAGATTAACGGGATTGTAGCATCTTTATTAAGAACTGGGTCAAATTATTTCGAACACAATCAATAAGTGGAGTATTCCCATTGCTTAGATCAATCTGACCAGTGAGATTTATCCCGTTAGTCAGATAACACTATTTATATATCAGGGTTATACGTATCATACACACTCTCATACACCTTGACATACAAATACACACCAATACACAAATACACGCCTTAATACAATTTGTGTGTGTATACGGCGAGGGTCAACGTCAAATTTATTTATTGCAAGGAAGCACGTTGTGTACATTTTTGCACGTCAACATATTTTTTGAATTTACGTTTACTCGACTTTCAAGGAAAAGGTGCCAACGCTGAGGAGAAAAAGTGGCAAAAAACTCTCAGCAGCACATCTTTTAAAATAATAATAACACAATTAGGTACTTATTAACGACTATTGCTATTTCATATTTATTTATTCGCTAACTTGAATTTGAGGGTGTGTTGGAGTGTGTTTTTGTGGGTCTACTCACCCAGCCATACAAAAACAGGATTATGTCTTGTTGATTTGTTTTTTGATTTTTCATTGTAGCAATTACTTTCCGGACACAGGTTTTCGTGGTGAGCTACCTCTGGTAAACGGGAAAAAAATTCCCACTTGTCATATCGTGGACTGCTCTGACCGACGGGGAAAAATTCCCAATGGAAACCAAAAATTTCCAATAACCATTTGAAAAAAGGTAGTTGGATCTAACCACTGATCTAAGCAGTAGGAAAACGCACACTAAATGGTCACTTATCGACATAGTTAATTCGGCACAGAATCCTCAAAATATCGTGATCAAAAAGTCGATACAGGATAATCGAACGTATTCGTCTGAGATCAGGGAATTAACTGAGGTATTCGTCAATATCACTAACCGGGCACGATACCTACATTTAGACCATTTTCAAATCACATCATAACCCCGTGATACTAAATTGTCTTCCGACTATGATAACTATTTGCATGGTAATTTTGGTCTCGTTAAACGTAATGAGAAGCTGTTATAAAACTACTTAGTCATTATAATGTTACAAAATCACTACCTACTTTATCTCATCTTTATCTCATCATTTACCTATTTTATCATACAATGATAAAAATAGCACTAGTGCCTGAAGGGCCGATCGATATCCTTGTATGTAACATGTACACTCGAAGACAGAGATAAGTATACAGGGGGCCTCAATAAGGTTGAGATTTTCTCAAAAACTACTGGACCGAATTTAATAATTATTTTACAGTTACATAGTTTTAACTTTTATCTATCAAACAGTGAAATAATTTTTGCAATAGATCAAGTAGTTTTTGAGAAAATTTCAACCTTAACAACTCTCCTGTACACCTTTCTCTCTGTTCCACCATACCTACTGGAAAATTTAGTAAATTATAAATATTAAGTTTTTGCTCAACATAAATAAATCTAATAAGGAATCTTTTATTACAGATCATGATGTAAATAGATAGGCTAGTTGACATAATCAAAAAAAATCTTTACAAAACATGCATCAACTGAATGTAAATTGTTGTAAATATAATTGAAATTGGGTTAAAACCAAACAAGTTACCTGCATTTGAAAAATAGAAATTATACATATATTAAAACTTCACTTTGACTTTATCTTCTGTCGTCCGTTTAATTAGTTTGCCCTCATTAACCGTGAATTATATTTTGATATGAATTATATATTGAATTATACTAATTATATTTACAATAATAATAATGTTTGTCATTAAATGAGTGAGCTACAATTTATGAGAGAGATACCTCTTTTGTAATATAACAATCATTCACTCATGATGTCACAGGGTCAGTTCACAATGGTGGATTAAATTCAAATAAGTATATAAAAACTAATTGACCACCTATTGCACAAATTTTTCACTGTTTGATGGATAAATGTCCCATAGTTTTGGTCCCCTATATAACTTCTCTGTTTCCGACTGAGAAAACATATAGATGTTGCATATATTTGATGAATATATCGACAAGAAGGAACTTGATGGTAGAGTTGAAGACAGAGATAAGTATACAGAGGGCTAAACTACTGGATCGAATTTAATAATTCTTTTACAGTTACATAGTTTTAAGTTTTATCTATCTTACAGTGAAATAATTTTTGCAATAGGTCAAGTAGTTTTTGAGAAAATCTCAATCTTAAAAAGTCTCCTGCACACCTTTTCTGTGTTCCACCGTACATCATAATTAGGAATTATTACGATTAGATACTATTACAATTTACAATGCTGTCTTTCTAATTGTAGAGGCATAATATATTGAAGGTAATAATATTAAAATTAGTTGAAAATAAAATGGTTAGCTGTTACTTTTGAAAATTAGAAATTATCAAATCGAATCCAATATACTTTATTTGCACACAAATGAAATAATAAATCAGTTACATATAAAACTAAAATTAGCTAGTGTACAGAGCGGCCTTACCGTTTTAAGCGATTTCTTCCAAGCAACCGGTTCGGGTGGTGAAGATATTGTATCAAAACAGCGTAGCGGGTGCAAAAATGTCATAAGACAATATAAATGTAGTAAATTATCTATTGAAATTTGATTTTGACTTTGTTTTGTCGTTGACGCCGTTTAATTAGTTTGCCCTCGCTTATCGTGAATAATTAACTATATTTACATAGAGTTAATGTCATCACATAAGTAAGCTATAATTTATGAGAGATACCTCAGACAGGTAAATTGACAATCGTCCATTTGTGTCACACAGACAGTTCACAATGGTGGATTGAATTTTGATGTTGCCGTAGATAGAGAGATGTTGCTGTATTTTTTTCAGTTCATTCAATAATTTTACCCTTCACTGTCACTCTTTAAAATTTCGATCGATTTCGACAGTCTTTTCAAGATCCTCACCTTTGGCTCGAAACTGTCGGTCTAAACAGTGCGTGAGTTTAATCCGTGTACATCCCATCCCACAAATATATAAACGCGAAAGTTTGGATGGATTTGGATGGATGCATGTTTGTTGCTCTTTCACGCAAAAAGTAATGAATGAATTTGAATGAAACTTTACAATAATATGGCTCATAAATCAGAATAACACATATGTAATTTATAAATATCCTGCGCAGACGATGTCGCGGGCACCAGCTAGTGTTATAATAACTTGAAGGCTCACTATAGTTTTAATACCAAAAATGTTGTTACTAACTCTATTTAGAACATCATAATATGCGACTAACAATTTAATTAACAATTTTTACCACTATCAATGTGAATTGACCTTTACACATCTCAATTAGATTCCTAATCTGTATATAAAACCGCTCGTAAATAAGGAGTAGTTAGCTACATTAAACATGCCGCGAGTATTGTTAACAGTATTCTTCGCTTTAATATTAACGAAAAATGAAGCCGCTAAAATATTAGCCGTGTTTCCAGTTCCATCGATAAGTCATCAAGTAGTTTTCCGGCCTTTGACTCAAGAACTAGCGAAACGTGGACACGAAGTGATTGTCATCACTGCAGATCCAGCATTCCCGAAAGGACAAACACCTACAAATCTAACAGAGATCGATGTACACGACTTGTCTTATAAAGTATGGCGAGAAAACTTCATCAACGCGGCAGTCATCGGCAAAAAAGAAGACTTAGTGACACAAATGAAACTTATATTCGATCTATGTATGATAGTAATCGAAAAACAACTTCAAACTAAGGAAATTCAAGGAATTCTTCAACACAAAGAAGATTACTTTGATTTGCTGCTACTAGAAGCTTGTGTACGACCTGCTTTAGCATTTTCTTACGTGTTCAAAGCTCCAGTAATTCAAATAAGCTCTTTTGGTAGCATACTTGGGAACTACGAATCAATAGGAGCACCAGCACATCCAATTTTGTACCCAGTGAGTACTCGGCAAAGGATATACAATCTTACATTTTGGGAGAAAATTACAGAACTATATAACCATTACTCTATTATCGAAATGTATAATTCTCATGAGAAAAAAGAAAATGAAATGCTTAAAAGGATTTTAGGTCCTGATATTCCCAGTTTGAGTGAATTAAGTAATAATGTTAATATGCTGTTCTTAAATATACATCCAATATTTGAAGGAAATTATCCTGTGCCACCAGGTGTGATTCATATGTGGGGTTTGCATCAGAAACCTGAAAAAGAACTGCCGCAGGTAAGTGCGTGCTTATTATTGTAATATCATCATCAGCTCGTATCAGTCCACTATTGGACTTGAGCCTCTCGACTTTTTATTGCAGCAATTTTAATTTGTATTTAATCAAAACACGTCGAAACCTTTATATATTTTTGCTAATTACAGGATTTAAAGTCTTATTTAGATTTTTCAAAGAACGGTGTAATTTATATGAGTTTTGGAACAAATGCAAATCCTTCAATGCTGCCTCCAGAGAAGATACAAATGTTTGTAAAAGTGTTCTCTGAACTGCCCTATGATATTTTGTGGAAGTGGGACAAAGATTTACTACCAGGAAAATCAAAGAATATCAGGATCGGCAAATGGTTTCCACAATCAGATCTTTTGCGTAAGTATTATACCTAGTTTGACGTTCGAGGCATTAGTTAGCTAGATGTTAGAATGAAAGTGATGATTACTCTATTAAAAAGAATCTCAGACTTGAGACAAAGCATATAATAATTAAATTTCTTACAGGTCATCCAAAAATAAAGCTTTTCATAACACAAGGAGGGCTTCAGTCCACTGATGAGGCAATTACAGCGGGAGTGCCGCTTGTTGGAATCCCAATGTTAGGAGACCAGTGGTACAATACAGACAAATATATATACCACAAGATCGGAGTTAAGCTTGACTTAGAATCTCTGAACTATGAATTGTTTAATAATTCAATAAACACCGTTATTAACGATGAAAGGTTAGTAAATTTGGCACATTAAGAGAACCATGTTCGACTTATTTTGCTCAGATTTTGATGGTAAAGATCAAGTCGTGTTCTTCAAGGTAGTGAAGGTAGTGTCTAGATTCTGAAGGTAGTGTCTAGATTGAAAAACTTCCATCGATCTGTCAGCTAATTTCCTCCATCCGTTTCTGCCTTCAGACCATCTCCAAAATGGCCAAAATAATTCAGGTTTCTCTGCGGACACCGTTGAGAGTCTTGTTGATCCAAGGATTGACATGACATATTCGTTCTTTTAATAGTCCGATATGCAATATGCGCCGAATGCCAAAGTAGTTCACCAATATCTGCAGGCATACTGTTAAGAGTCTTGTCTTAATCCGCAGTTGTTTGATCGCCACATTCGTTCTTTTATCGATCCGGGGTATTTTTAACATGTGTCTCCACCATCACATCATTCAAGGCACCACATTACTTAACTCAAGAATATCTTATTTCAGTTATCGTCGCAACGTCGTCAGGCTGCGTGCTCTGTTCTTGGACCAGCCGCAGAGCGCCCTGCAGCGCGCCGCGTGGTGGGCCGAGCACGCGCTGCGCCACGGCGGCGCGAGACACCTGCGCGCGCCGGCAGCTAACATCTCCTGGGCACAGTATCTAGAGATAGAACTAGTACTCACTTTGCTTATAAGCTTCATTATCGTTGCTGCCATATTCTTTACCACTGTCTACTTCTTGTTTAGATATATTTCCCTCAATTTCGTTACTAGTGTTAAGTTAAAGATGAAGTAGTACATTGTCTTTTGTAATGCTAAGTATTATGTTTGCTCAATAATGTAAACCTTCTTCAGGTGACCTCTCGTTGGTGCTGTATTTAGAGACACGTGTACTCTCCTTATAGGTTTAATTACTGTTAAGTACTTTAATATTCAGTACTGCTTCTTACTTTTACTTCTTCAGATGATAAATATTTCCTTTAATGTTGTTACTCATGTTAAGTTCAAAGTTAAGTAGATCAGTACTTATAATAATTATAGTAGTATAACATATTATTTGCTCAATTATTTAATTCCTCTGAAAGCTTAGCGATGATGCAACATTTAGAACTAGCTTTTATTACTATTGATGCCACATTCATTACGACTTTGTAATATTTATTTAGAATAGGTTTCCTTTAATTTTTCTAGACGATTGATTTATCTCTGCCGTGATCCTGTCCTACCATTTTCACTTCGTTCATATTCAATCACTTCATTACACCCGTCGTCGGTTTGAAGTAGACTGCACTTGGCCATTGTCAATTTGGTAGACATATATTTTTAATTTTTCAAAATACTTATCTGTAAAAATAGCTTGTAATAATTTAGTCACATTTAGTTAAACATATATGACTACTTGGTATAATAATAATCTTTATTTCGAACAACAGTGGTCCATAAATTGTTAATATTGCTTATTATATGTTAGTAAACAAAAATGTCCTCAATACAATAAAAAATAAATAAAAGGTGCCAGCCTTCTGGGCACCGTGACTCCCGATGCCTATTTTACGATACATATTTTATTTATAGTTAATTTATTTATAGGTAGTTTTAGTTTTTAGTTATTTAATGTTAGTTTTTAATCATGTATTATTATTATTCAATTCTTACTTAATTAATAAATATATATTGGACATCTATAAAATATAAAAATAAAAAATGTCAACAATAAAATACAATTCATTCGTTACAGTAATAAATAGCTTAGTCCATTAAAGCCTACGCCACTAGCACTTTCGTCCAGTGTGCTGCTATGGGACACTCGCACTTATCACCTATTACCCTCAGGATGCCGTTGGAACTACCACGCACTCTGCTCATTATGGTATAAAACCGACTAGTTCAATATGTAAGTAGAACTATTTGTACTTTATGGAAAATATGGAATTTGAAAAAAAAATAACAATTGTCATACAATAGCGCACACATGACTACCTATTTGGAAAATAATTGACAATGCCAGATTCTGCCCCACCATCAACCGCATGATGTACAAAATAACGAATAAATGTAAAAATATCTTCGTTTTTTATTAAAATTATTGGTTTAAAATAAAGTTTTGCACAAGTTGCGATTCGAAAAAAAACAGCTTAATTAAGAATTCAGAAAATAGTAACAAATCGAAGCGATTTATTCATTGATTTTGTTATTCTTCTATAGGAGTTGCGAGAGTAGTAGAAAATGATACTGATTATGATTATGCAATATGAAACCTGTAATAAGTCGCCAATAAAATGATAGGTACAGCATAAATGGTCACGTAGTTTTGTAGGTAGAGCAAAGCTCCATTGAAATGTGGCAATGTCTTTTAGGCATTTTCAGTGATTAACAAAAAGGAATGTCTGACCATCAAAACTTGCGCTAATTTCAATAGAATTCCGTAGGTACTTCCTTTTAGATCCCTAGCGAGCAACGAGTTTCTAAATTGCCTCCCCGGACCCTAATTTATAACTTTTTCCGGCAAAAACAATTTAGAATAGATTCTATATCATAGTGTTTTAGGGGGAAAGTTGGGAGCGAACCCTTGGGTTAGTGGAATCAATTACCATCCGTAGGTTTAACGTTACAATTATTGCCCTTTGACAATGATTACTAAAGACCGGATTATATGTAACACAAATGTTGTTAAATAATAATCAATAAAAACAATAAAATAATTCCTTCATTTAAGAAAATGGCATGAAAAAATCAGACCAAGGGTACTAATTTTTCCAATATTCCTAAAATTTCGAATATCTCGAAAACCGTGACACTTTTACTAAACCTATGTTGGATTATTCTGATAGAGCATGTCCTTGTGTATCGACACCCTTAGTCTGGACCACTATTAACGGGACACCCTGTATACATGAAAATGCTTGAAATATGCACGAAAATCAGCAAAATATGCACGAAAATCATCAAAATATGCAACCTCAAAAAAATAATAATCGTAATTTTTTTTATTTATTCTAAAAGCAACATAGAATTTGTAAATTATCCAATGATAGACGATAATAAGTACAACACATTAAACATCTTTAATTTTTTTTTATAAACGTAAACAATGTTCAGTGGTGAGATTGTGTCTTCGATCATACAAAATATTTGATTACCTAGCGTCATCATCATCAGTCAATTTATATGTCCCCACTGCTCGGGCACAGACCTTCCCTTATATCGAGGGAGCTGGGGCTATCATCCACCACGCGGGCCCAGTTGGCTTTCACATGCCTTAGGTTTTTTTTCTTCATCTACGGTATGCAGGTTTCATCACGATGTTTTCCTTCACCGTTTTGAAAGCACTCGGTAAATGTACGTAAGTTTTCCGTCGAAAAAACCGAGGATAACTCATTGGTACATGGCTGCCCTGGCTGGGAATCGAACCTGGGACCTCCGTATCGCAAGTCCATTGACCCAACCACTGTGCCACCGAGCTCTATTATCTATCAAGCTTAGATATACTCAATTGCTGTTATTCATAAACTTAGTTAAACCTCACTTCCCTTAAATCGTTCCCTTTCACACTTCGTTAAAAAGGTTAAGAGAGAAAGGGACGGGGGCCTAAACGGTGGCGTAACTTTAACTCACGTTTATGTATAAACGGCAATGACTATAATTTATTATTTATTTTATTAATGGACTCGACAGTTCGTCATTTGCCAATGTCATGTTATAGAAAATTCAATATATTCAATAGTCTTCTATCTTCCTCCAGGGGAGTCGCAGTGGCGTTTTCACCCTGGGTAGCCGCGTCTTCATCCAGAGGAGACGCCGTAGCGTCATCACTCTGGACGAAGCAGCTCGACAGTCACGTTCACTTGTAGCGGGAACTCTTGATAAAATCTTGAAACCCCAGATCTTGCTCAAATTATCCAACAAATTCACCATACTGTCACTCGCGAACATTTTCTGATTAATTTACCGTGATATTAATCTCAAAATAACCACTGTAGACAATAAAACAAAAATTATCAAATAATTTTGCAACCGTCGTTTCCCGTCATTTTCAAGAGAACCCAATGACTATAATGGATTTGACCCAAACGCAATAGTGACACTAATTTTTAAGGGCCTTCCATGAGCCAACTAGCGCCGCCAATCTTAAAAAAATAATATCTTACAAATTATTGATTTTTATTAAAAAAGCTAAGTACACAATCTTTATTAGCATAAACACTATTTTTTAATATACAATACATGGCATAATTGCGACAAGCAAGTAGTTCTCAAATGTGCCAAAAACGGCGGTTTTTCGCAATTATGCGAACTACAACTTACCGACATTGAATCACGTTATAAATAAGCATTTAAAAAATAGTATTTATTGTAATAAGCATACGTACAAAGCTTTTTAAATAAAATTTATTAAATAGGAAGATATTATTATTCAAAGATTGGCGGCGCTAGTTGGCTCATTAAAATAATGGAAAATCTTGAAAAAAATATATTTCGTGCTTTCTTTTTGAACTCACCACATACACACAGTTCTACCCCAAAATGCCAACGCTGAGAAAAAAAAGTGGCAAAAAAAATCTATTTATCTATTTGTTTACGCAATATGCTTATTGCGTAAACAAATAGATAATATACTTATTGCGTAAACAAATAGATAAAATTTTCCCTTAATTATAGGAAACATGGAGATTATTGTAGATTCGCAGAATAATCATCTGTCATCATTGAGAGAATCGCGTGAGATCACATAGCGTCGATGCGCGTGCAATACCGCGGAAGAGCAGTTTGTTAATACTGCGTATGTGCTTTTGTACGATTTTACAGGAGGTGAACAAACTGGAATTCTAGTCATTTGACTATATTTTATGGACCGAACTAAGTAGTAACTTTTTGTGACCTACTTTATGAGAAAGTAACGTAAATTGATCTTGAATCTACTACAAGCCAATACGCGTTAAGAATCCATTGGCGCGATAATTCAATTTTGCGCCTTTTGCTGTTACGCGGTATTAAGGGCCTGATATGAACCAACTAGCGCCGCCCATCTTGAAAAAATAATATCTTCCAATTTAATAAATTTTATTAAAAAAGCTAGTTACAAAATGTTTATTACGATAAATACTATTTTTTAAATGCTTATTTATAACGTAATTCAATTTCGGTAAGTTGTATTTCGCATAATTGCGAAAAACGGCCGTTTTTGGCACATTTATGAACTACAGCTTAGCTTGTCGCAAATAGTCGCAATTATGCCATGTATTGTATATTGAAAAATAGTATCCATCCTAATAAACATTTTGTAAATAGCTTTTTTAATAAAATTGATTAAATTGGAAGATATTATTTTTTTCAAGATTGGCGGCGCTAGTTGGCTCATATGAGACCCTTAAAACTGCTCTTCCGCGGTATTGCACGCGCATCGACGATAGTAACAGCACTTATTACAAGGAAATCCAACGCCGAATTACATACAAGGAAAATTCCCGACATCCAATTCGCTATATTGTTATACGCTAAACAAAAACCCGAAAACAATAACGCTCCATGTCGCCGTGATAAAATAATATTTTGCCGGGACAAAGTCGGAACACAACGGGCACAAAAAGTGTCCCGTTTGGACAACATCCAAATATCAGAGAAGCTCAGAGAAGGCAGTTGTCCCACCGCCAGCGAGTAAGCGAGTAACTCTCGGCTATTTTCTCGCCCAAGAAACGTATAAAAGATAGTACATTCCATGTAAACAAAAGAGACGCATATATTAATAGTTAAGATAAATACACTTTATTGCACCATATTACAGTATTAATTACATTATTGAGAAGCATGTACAATTTTGGCGGTCTTATCGCTAAAAGCGAGTTCATCGCCACAGACCACTTACCCAATATACTTGAAATCGGTACTTTGTAAGCGAAAAATGCTGTCAACGATGAATGCATAGAGACGAAGCGGGGGACAGGGGTGCAGATGCGTCCATGTCGATAATATCTCTAGGTTATACGTGTCGCGAAGCAATTTTGCGCTCATGTGCGGTTAGACACGGGCGTCCTGTTACAGGTAGGTATATGGGGTAAGTGGTCTGTGTTCATCGCCGACCCGGTACTCCGTACCCGCTACGCTATTTTGTCGTCGAGCGATGTACTCGCTCGGCGACTCTCGCTCAGCGATGAACCATAAATATTATGTCGCCGAGCGAGTATCGTTGCGTCTCTTTTGTTTACACGGAATGTAATATCTATTGTACGCTTCTTGCGCGAAAAAAATAGCCCAAGGTTACTCGCTTACTCGCCGGCGGCTTATAGCCGAGCTACAAAACTATACTCGCCACTCGCTGCTCGCCCACTCGTTTTATAGTTGATAGCTCTACTCACTACTCGCTCATCGCCGGCGGTGGAACACCTGCCTATGGGACCGCGACGGATACGGAAAGCTAATGAGGCAGTGACTTTCATTAATTTAATTGAGATCCAACGATAGGAATTAATGTAGTGCGCAGTAAATTATGTTTATTATTATTTTTTATATTTAGTACAGTATTGTTGGTTTGTACTCTTGTAAACTATATAACATATATAATATTAAATATTTTGTTGCTACCCATCACTTTTTTCTTTTAGAAATGTTTAAATGTAATTACAGAATGACAGATTATGATTATTTGAGAAAAAAACACGGTCAGTGTATAATCAGTTCCGCATGAATGCTCAAGTTTTGATTATTAGAATTTATTAATCGCCGCTTGTGAAGTAACCCGTGGTTAACGGTGTTGGTGGCACAATAATATTATGTGTATAACTTACTTAGAATTAATATTTTATTGTGAACACTGTTTGTTAACCCAAATATGTAGAAAATAAAATTAAGAATGTATGGTTTTTTTAAAAAGATGTGCGTCTAAGAGTGTTAAAAACCAATTTTTTTCCTCAGCTTTGGAACCCTCCTAGTAAAGTAATGTAAGTTTAAGCAATGGCATACAAAAGTACTGGTATACACAATTTTTGAAGCGGAAAATATTCCCGGCTCAGCGCGCACTACGAATTTCTCGTGCTGGCTGTGGAAACACTGTACCCGCCGTCTGTGGTCGTCGGACACAAAAATGTTTGCTAAGAGTCCAAAAGAATCCTCGTTCCAGGGCTGGCGCTTACTTCGCTCAACAAGGTATTAATTTTAATCATCGATTATAAGTAAGGCTGTATGTGTTTACTTGTAATAAAGAGATAATTATGAATTTCTTGGTCTGATTCTGAAATGACTTTAATTTGAACAAGTAAGTACCTAGTAATTGTTATTTTTCTCATATATGGTACACACATAAAAAACAAGTACCTACAATATTGTTGTTACTACTCTTGTATATCTATTGTACACAAAATACACAACGATACATAAAATATAATAATATGATTCTATATTGGAAAACATTGTTGATACCCAACATTTTATCTTATCGAATGCATTTAATTTGCCATCGTATAGTCATCACCACTTGGATATAATAAATTGTTATTGCAGCATTATCATCTCAAAAAAATAACATAAAACATTTGACTTTATCGTAATCTGCCTCATTCAATTTTTTCTTACCTACTGAACAACACGTTACGTAATAAAATTATAATATTCTTTGATTACCATAAATGATAAAATTTTAAAATGTTTCTTTACGTAGTTCTAGCGGTATTAACCGTGTGCTATTTCCTGTATTATTATGTCACAAGGACTTTTAACTACTGGAAGGATAGAAATGTGGTCGGCCCTAAACCTACAGCTTTATTCGGTAACCTAAAGGAATCGGCTCTTCGAAGGAAGCAAATAGCTCAGGTGTTTCAAGAGATTTACGAACAATTCCCTAACGAAAAAGTTGTTGGTGTCTTCAGAATGACAACACCATGTCTACTCATCAGAGATCTTGACATAGTAAGGAATATAATGATCAAAGATTTTGACGACTTCCTCGATCGAGGAGTTGAATTCAGCAAGGACGGGTTAGGAGCTAATCTGTTTCACGCAGATGGTGATACATGGCAAGTACTAAGAAACAGATTCACACCGCTATTCACTTCCGGAAAACTAAAGAACATGTTCTATCTTATGACTGAACGCGGTGACAAATTTATCCAATATGTTGAAGAAATATGTAACCAACAAACAGAACAAGAAGTGCATACACTGGTTGCAAAGTATACTATATCGACTATTGCAGCCTGTGCCTTTGGTCTCGACATTGAAATGCAGAAAGGTAAAATGGCAGAACTGCAAGCACTCAACGAAAAGCTTTTCAACATCAATTTCTTTAACGAATTAGACATGATGTATCCAGGTGTAATGAAGAAGCTTGCAACCTCATTTTTCCCGAAAGAAGTGACACAGTTTTTCTTTGACCTCACAAAAACTGTTATCGCTGAAAGGAATGGAAAGCCGGGTAACAGAAAAGATTTCATGGACTTAATATTGGAATTGAGACAACAAGGTAACATCCAAAACACTAATAGACGTCAAACCGATAATCTGAGCTTGGAATTGACTGAAGGTATAATAGCAGCACAGGCGTTCGCATTTTATGGAGGTGGTTTCGAAACCAGTGCTACAACCATGGCGCATCTGCTTTTCCAGTTAGCAAGGAACCCTGATGTACAAGACAAACTGATAGAAGAAATAGACGAAGTCCTTGACAGAACTGGTGGAGAAGTTACGTACGATTGTCTAAAAGAAATGACATACATGACTCAAGTGTTTGATGAAACATTACGCATGTATCCCATCGTAGAACCGTTGCAAAGAAGTGCAAAAGTCAATTATAAAATACCAGATACAAATGTGACGATTGAAAAGGGTCAGCTAGTGTTAATATCTGCAATGGGCATACATCACGATGAGAAATATTATCCTGACCCAGAGAAATTTGATCCAGAGAGATTTCGTATTGAGAACTCGAAAGATAGACATCCCTGTGCTTACTTGCCATTTGGGACAGGTCCTCGCAACTGTATTGGTAAGTGATTTCATTACAAAATTATGTACTGTCTAACCTAACTCTAGGTCAACCTAGATTAAACGAGAAAGGGCTTGGAATCAATGATGACGACTAACAAGAATCTTGACAGAAGTATGGGGCATCATTATGGTTCAGATTTTCGCAAGAACTACTTTACCGATTGTTACAATTCTCTCACTAATACAAAGCTTAGAGTAATTGTAAAAACAAAATAAAATTTATCTATAGGTTTGAGAAAATCTCTACCCAGATATCACATGTACAGTTTTGATAATTTCTTAATATAAGCGCTATGCGAAACGAAAATCTAAATGATAAATGGAGAAAAATTTTCATCCCTAAGACGAATATGGAGACAAAATTCACGACCTGCGTTCGATATCACTGGCTCTGTTGTAATAGAGCATGTCACGGAATGGCGAGGTCTCTGGTTCGAATCCCGTGATGTAAATTTTTCCGTGTACAGTTTTCTCTGAGTTTACAACTATATAATTTGGAAAATATAATATAAGATCCATCAAAACCTATAATCTGAAAACTGATATAACGTTGAAGACTACACCTATACAATCTATTTATAATACCATATCTACAAAATGTTTATAATATTTTGTCTGTTATCTTTGTTTAAAGACGTATTATCATTAATTACTTATGTAATTTAATAATTTTGTTTTCCAGGGATGCGATTCGCCAAAGTTCAATCCAGGGTCTGCATTTCAAAATTGCTATCCAAATTCCGCGTGGAACCATCGAGAAACACTCAGAAATGTATAAAAATGGATCCCGCTAAACAACTGCTGGTTAATCCAATGGGCGGTGTATATTTGAACCTTATACCGAGAAATAAATAAAAGAAAATTAAAAAATTTAAGTACAACGTTCTTGGGTCTACGAAGGTGCATTCACAATCTTCTATATACATATAATAAGACTGTAAAGAAGTTGTGTCTGTACATTGGATATTTTTTGAAAAGAATAACTGTAATGTGTTTTAGGATCTATACTGATGCCAAGACACAAATTTTTTGAATTTTTGTCTGTTTGTCTGTGACTTTGTGCAAGTATCACGCCATAACTACTGAAGGTATTTTGATGGGAGTTTCACTAGGAGATAGCTGAAATATCCGGACAGCTCATAGGCTATAAGCCATGGCGGTATGTGATGTGGAAACAAGGATCCAGAGAGGAAGATCTGCCTCCTGATCTCCTCCATCCTCTCCATCCTCCTCCTCTACGCAAACGAAGTTGCGGGGTACAGTTAGTCAACTATAATTTCGGCATTTCCTGTTAGCAAATGTTGTTATTTTTTTTATAAATATTTTATAATATACGAAGCTGCCATTATAATTTACAAACTGTGACTAAATTGTGATTTTATCTGGTTGGCAACACAGCTTTGATAAAAGTGAAAGCAAGTCATTACCCATTATCTACTACACTCTTAGGCTGTGATTTAAAGTTACGACACCGTTTAGTCACCCTGTCCTTTTCTATCTTAACCTTTTTTACACGAAGTATGAAAGGGATAGCAACACGGTTTAAAGGAAGTGAGGTTTAACTAGGTTTATGAATAACAGCATTAATTCCATCATCTTCATAAATACCTATATTAATTAAATGTTTTTATTTTATCCAAATTCAATTTTAATTAGCGACATTGCTTTTTTAGTCATAACTAGCTGTACCCCGCAATTTCGTTTGCGTAGAGGAGGAGGATGGAGGAGATCAGGATCTTGTTTCCACATCACATACCGCCATGGCTTATAGCCTATGAGCTGTCCGGATATTTTAGCTATCTCCCAGTGAAACTCCCATCAAAATCCCTTCAATAGTTATGGCGTGATACTTGCACAAACTCACAGACGAACAGACAAAAATTCTAAAAATTTGTGTTTTAGCATCAGTATCGATCCTAAAACACATTACAATTATTATTTTCAAAAAAATTCCAATGTACCTACAGACACAACTATTTTACAGTCTTATTATATGTTTAGATGTTTTGTTAAAATCTACTGCGATAATATTAATTGTTTTTGTGAAGTCACCAGTATCAGTATCAATTTTTATTTTTACAATTATCACTTAGCACTAATTAAAATTTTAATCACATTTTGTAGCTATACATAATCAACAACTTTAGTTTTACATAGAGTAACTTTAATAAAAACTAATACCTATAATAACAAATAAAACGTGATTAAAATAAAAACTTGCCTAAATTAATTAAATAACCCGCCCCTTGTCGTACCCGGTGCAAAGGTGCCCATAACTTTAATTGTGTATTTTTAATTAGAGTTATTACTTTAACATAACCTACATGTGTATGTGTAATGTAAGTACATTATTGTAACTACTCTAAAGTAAAAGGTTTAATGTAATAATAAACTAATTAAGGAACGATGATGGCTGTAATTATATGGCGACAACCCACAGACCACTTACCCCATAGACCTGTAACAGGACTATGCCCGCACATGAGCGCAAAATTGCTTCGCGACACTTGCAACCTAGAGATATTATCGACATACCTACACGCATATCTTTAATACGGCACCCCTGTCCACCGCTTCGTCTCTATGCGCTCATCGTTGAGATAATTTTCGCTTGCAAATGACATTGTCATATTTCGAAATGAAATGAAATGAAATAAATTTATTTGCATATGATTTTGGTAAATAAATAGGATGTTCGATAGGTTTCATTTTGTTGGGGACTTATTACAAGTTCTATATTGCATATAATCATAACCAGTATCATTTTCTACTACTCTCGCAACTCCTATAGAATAATAACAAAAACAATGAATAATTCGCTTCGATTTCTTACTATTTTCTGAATTCATAATTAAGCTGTTTTTTTCGACACGCAACTTGACGTAACTTTAATTTAAACCAAAAAATTTAATAAAAAACGGAGATATTTTTACATTTATTCGTTATCTTGTACAACTTGCGGTTGATGGTGGGGCAGAATCTGGCATTGTCATTTGTACCGATATCATGTCTATTGGGTAAGTGGTATGTGCGACAACCCCATAAGACAGCGACGAAACTGTCGCCGGTCATATGTATGAAAACATGTAAGTACACACTTTGATGGCTTCAAGCGACTTAACTTTTCAGCTCGGCGACATTTTTGTCGCTGACACATGGTCCGAAAAGAAACTTAACTTAAACTTACTATAATTAATTCAGGACTGTAACAGCAGGCCAAGTGTAATCTGCAACAATAAATGAAGGAAATTAATAAAATCTCTATTCAATTTAGTATAAGTTTTAGTTACATGCTCCGACAAACGGGAAAAAAGTTCCCACTTGTCAGTTTGATCGTGAACTGCTCTGACAAACGGGAAAAAAGTTCCCAGTGGTCAGATTCATCGTCAAGACGCGGGGTCGCGTCAGAGTCTTTGACTCGCGTGCTGTCGCGCGGGGTCGCGTCAGAGTCAAAGTGTCGCGAGCTGTCGCGCGGAGTCGCGTCAGAGTCAAGGTGTGGCAAGCTGTCGCTGACATACTACCTCTCGTCTGTTAGAGCCCTAAGATGTTTTGACTGAGATACATTTCAAATCTGTTGGGTATAAGTATGTTTCTACGCATCGTCCTTTATTCCTTCATTATCTAGATATACATAATACCTCTTGCTTGATACATTATGAATCTTTGGGATCGGTCTTAAATCAAATTCCTATTCAATTTCCCAGCAAAGCTTATGAAAGCACGCAGAAAAATTACAAACGACATCTTTTCGCCAAAAAACGTAAATTCCTTATTCAAATTTCTTGTAAAGGAACGAAGAAGAAAAACGTCGCGTCTTGAGAGAGCCTAAAGTATATTTTTCAATTCAAATGATTTATAGCAGTCACAAAGACCATATAAGTGTTAGTAAGTACTTAAAACTTTGTTAGTGTTTACATGAGGTGTATTACGCGCCATACATGCGACTTAGGTCCGACTCCGAGACCCCGGGACATGTAAGTGTACCCAGTGGCTCAGAATCGGACTGTCCATGGTATCCGCAATGCCCTTCAGGATGCTGTTAGGGCTGCCGCGAACCCGTCGCATCAGGGACGCGACTCTTTTGCGTATGATGGCATGGAATCCGTCTACGCCGGCTTCCGTAAACATCCCTGACGCGCTGATATTTTAGGTTTCCGCCCATGTTGTCACTTTCGTAAGAGACATCTAATTGTGGAACTGATAGTGACAGCAAGCCCATTCCCAATTTAATAGTCCATTTCTGGCTTTCGTTCTTCTTGAAGTGCCTCTCCGCTAGCGGAGGTTGGCTGTCAGCTCCGCGTTCTTGTCCCTGTCTTGAGCGAGCCGGAACAGCTGTTCAGCGCTCGCGATGCCAGGCCATTCACGAATATCACGGAGCCAAGATTTTTTCCAGCGTCCTTCTGCCGGCTATTTTGCCCATCATAATTAATTTGAGAAGTTGGTATCTGTCGCTCCGTAATATGTGTCCTAGATTACCCAACTTGTCTCTTTTTTTCGTTAGTAACATAAAAATTGTTGTCACAGCAACTTAGCAATGGATTATAGAAATGGGAATGGGTTTACTGTAGCTGTCAGATCCACAATTGAGTTACCTAGCTATTTTTATTAGACTTCTATTAAAAATTCCAGCATTGGAAAATTAACTGAGTGGCAGAGACGCGAAAAATTGTAATACAAGAGCCGAGTTTGCGATGTAAATATGGCTTACTCCATCGGCAATTCCTTGTGTAAAGTGTAAAGGCGACGAAATTTAAATTCCAAAAAGGAGAGCCGAACTCCCCTGCATAATGCCGCAATGCGTAGCTCGGTGGTTCCGACCGAGCTGTGAAAACCCGACAAAATATATTATGCGTTATCGCCCCCAAGGGTACGGTACATTGGCTCCTGTGAACGTGCAACACTATTGACTCTTAAATTAACCCGGTTAATACTTATATTTCACCTTTGGTGATTGCTAATTTCGTTTCATTACAACATTCTCTAGTTTTTGTTTTCGCTGAGATAATGGGTAAATACGAATCCGTAGGAGATACAGGGAGACTGTGGTTATTTTATACAAAGTACGATCTAAACAGCCAATAGGACAGGTTATACATTTATTAATGCTGCATATACACCTGCGAAATAAGTGGCTGTATGTGTTAGATAGGTCCCATTGCCAAATGAATTGTCATCAGAAAACAACAACAATTGTCACTTTTGAAAATGGCGGGAACGAGATTCCCTGAAAAGCGCGCCAAACGCCATTTGCTACTTTTTGTGAAAATTGTAATTAAATAGTTACCATGGTGTTTAGTGATTAATGATCACGTTAAGTTAATCAGATGATGTCCGCGAACATTTCTATTAATTGGAGTTCTCGAAAGAAGTCGTGCTTGTGAAGTTTCGTGCTCTTAGCAACTTAGCAAGGTTTCCCTGTGTGACTCAATAATTGGCGTGGATCGTGAAGTTACTTCGTTTAGGGGTTTGGGAGGGTTGTGCGTAGGTTTAGATTAGGTTATCTTCGTATTATATGTATGTATTTAATGAAAACTTGAGTTTACTTCAGATTAGGCTGTATGCCCTAGACGGCCATGCCTTTCCCATTGGGAATAATTTATTGAAGAAGAAAAAACGCTCGGGAACGTGACGGTTGCAAAACTATGTACTTACTTATTTAAAATAAAAAATATTATGTATAATGGTTTGTTTTGTATTAAATTAATCATTGGAAAAGAGTGTGCCACGGAATAGGGTGTCGTAAGAAAAAAAAATCTCCATTAATAAGGTCACAAAATTTTCTCCGAACAATATTTTAAATCGCAAAAAAGTCCGTACCTTTTAAATTGGTACTTCCGCTTCATAAAGCGCCTTAAAATAAAATAGCTGACCCAGAAAATGTACTTTTCGATTGAAAACCTTTTTTTTAACAAAATTGCGAATGAAGGGTATATTGGAATGAGATGGTCGGTTAGTCGGTCGCGTTACTTTTAATGTCGCTATTTCTTTTCCTGCTTTTTTTCGGGGAATTGATTCCCGTAACTGCACAGTTAATTTAGCGTTCTATTGTATTGTTATTTTATTGTTTCAAATAGCTTAATACGATTTGGGATTTTCTCGACTTTTCTTTATTGACTTCAGTTTTCGACGAATGTAGTTTACATGGTTCATCATCATCATCATAAACTCACGCCCGTAGAGATAGGTAGAGACGATGAACTTTCATCGTTTCCACTATACTCTATCACAAGGTGTGCAAATATTGTAATGATAATTACAATGATATATGTAGAGCTTTCAATATTAACTGTATATTAATAAATTTGCTGTACTCTAAATATTTATTGAAAAAAAAAAATACTACAAAATAAAACTAACTTAATATCTAAAAAAAAAATACCTATGAAATAAAACTATAAACTAAAGAACGAACACGTCGTCGAGGTCCCCGTTCTGTGGCATGGTGCCCAGGACGCTGGCAGCATTTCCTCGCTGTATGGCAATACTTAAACGCTGTACTCTTGATTTTCTATTATGCTGTTATTCATAAACCTAGTTAAACCTCACTTCTCTTAAAACGTGTTGCTATCCCTTTCACACTTCGTTAAAAAAGATTAAGATAGAAAGGGACAGGGGCTAACTTGAAATCACGTTTATGACTAACAGCTATAGTGTAGAACACCCAATTTTGGGCATAGTCTTCGCTCATCTTTGTCCTTGGTTTCTTACTGTGTGTGTGTAAGGGAGGGAGTGTGAGGGTGTGTGTGTATGTGTATGCCATGTAATCAAATTGAGATAATTTTCAGATAATATTTATCCTCAAAAGAAAATGTTCAACTGCCCTGTAGTGATCCAATTATGTATTAATTAGATAAAACGGGAATTACCGTGTTAAACATTTATTATTAATATAAAACAAAATATCAAGACATCAATAATAAATGTTTAACACGGTAATTCCCGTTTTATCTAATTAATATGTATACAAACCGTGAAAGTTTAAAAAGTGAGATCAAATTATGGTTACGGGCACATTTGTGAGAAACTAATCACACACGTGGTATTAACTAAACCCGCGTCC
Organism: Tachystola acroxantha; assembly: GCA_963506565.1. Lineage (NCBI taxonomy): Eukaryota > Metazoa > Arthropoda > Insecta > Lepidoptera > Oecophoridae > Tachystola > Tachystola acroxantha. Next base: position 2,634,530 of record OY735894.1, on the reverse strand, counting down.
ATTTACCAATTACATTATAACCTTGTTACTAAATGGGTCCCTTTGCGTGTAGCCGTATTACAGGAAGTGGTAACTTTTTCGTCACGAAGTTTTGTTCATTGTAACCTTTCTTCTTTCGACATTTTGATGCGAGTAATAATAGAGCTAGGTATGTCTTTCCTAGAACCGATACCCGATGGAGTATTTATTATTTGAAATCAGGGTGTCGGAGACAGAGATAAGTACCTGTATACTTACTATAGGGCAGTTGAAGATTTTCTTTTGAGGATAAATATTATTTGAAAATTATCTCAATTTGATTACATGTCATACACATACACACACACCCTCACATTCCCTCCTTTACACACACACACAGTAAGAAACCAATGGACAAAGATGAGCGAAGACTATAAGGGTCTCAATAAGGTTGAGATTTTCTCAAAAACTACTGGACTGAATTTAATAATTCCTTTACAGTTACATAGTTTTATCTTTTATCTATCAAACAGTGAAATTTTTTTTGCAATAGGTCAAGTAGTTTTTGAGAAAATCTCAACCTTAAAAACTCTCCTGTACACCTTTCTCTGTGTTCCACCGTACAAGCCCAAGGGTCACTGCGACCTCAAAGGTCTATAGTGGCCGCGCACCGAGTTCTTATATCTCGCTCCCAAGGCCAACGTCCTTCAGGAATCGTATGATGCACTTGGGTGAGAGAGTAGGCGGGTTCTCAAATGGAGACCACGAACGGATAAACGTAACGTGGACCGCCCCTTGACCAGATGGAGGGTAGACCTGCGCAGGGTGGTTGGAAAATTACATTTTAAATAATACCCTGTGTGTATTGCTAATAAAAAATAATACTTACCTAAGTTTAATAACCTAGGAACAATATTATTTATTTTAGAATTAAAACTATAGTGGGTCATTACTATAAATTATTATATATAAACGGATATCACTCACTTATATATGAAAAAGACCGTCGAAATCGGTCGAAACTGTCGGTCTAATTGCCGACTTTAACCATATAAGTGAGTGATATCCGTTTATATATAATAATTATTATTTCGATGAGCATGCATGAAGAGATTGATGAATGTGGAGGAGGCAAGGGTTGTATGCCAAGATCGCAGCAGATGGACGTCCATCGTCTCTGCCTACCCCTACGGGAATCAGGCGTGAGTTTATAAATAAATAACATTATTTCTCATAAATCCTAGAATAGAGAAATACTAGGTGTTAGCCACGCTACCCTCTTTATTGTGCAATAAAGTGTAAAAATAAATACGAGGCAATAAAATACAGGAGAAATGGAACAAAACATGGACGTGTATTTATTGTCCGTACCTGTTTCTGTCATAACTGCCGTGGAGCTGGGAGTTCTATTAAAGGAGGCAGTTTTAGTTTGGCCATTCAAAGTCAAAAAAAGTCTTTCTTTATTGCAAGTAAGCACGTTGAGTACATTTTTTTTCCACTATCGACTGCCTAATGAGAGGTAATCAGTGACATTTAAAAAAAGTACCGATAAGATGGGCACTGATTTCTCGTCCAATGTCAAAATTAGATTTGTTTATGACGATGTCATTTTTTGGTTGTAATTACCTATTAAATTTATAAAATTGTATTGTTTAAAATTCCACAAACCAAAAAATGTTTATTTCAAAAAGGTACAATATAAAATAAAAAGAACCATTCAAATTTTAAAAAAAACCTAATCTAAACTATTTAAAAAAAAAGTAAGTGTATAATTTAATTTTTAACCAAAAAATATATTAATCAGCTGACTTTGACAATATTTTCATGGTGCTGTTTTTTTTTTCGATGACACTTGACTTCGAAGCTTATTTTTTTAACTGTCACTTTGGAAACCTCTTATTGTGTAACAGACGAAGGCCTAAACTATTGCGTGGTTTCATTACTAACATTATAATTCTTCGCAAAGTAACCAAGCAATCTACTTTAAAATTGGGTTCGTCTACCTGTCACAGACAGGTACATAATAGGGGGACTCTTGACAATGAGATTGGTCTACTTGGTAGACCGGTTTTTTATCTTTCTTTTTACTTTATTCCGTTCATCTCCTCTCTTTCCTTTTTAGGTTTATTTTTAAAATAAAGTTTGAGCTTATCCCAATAAGTATGTAGATTAATACATGCAAGATTAGGAGTGGTGAAAAGTTAAATTATCTTCTAAAGCACTTCATTAATTTTAATAGAATTAATTTCCATTTAGGATTCGGGGTTTCGTTTATTCATTACTTAGGCATTCCTTTGAGAGAAAGGTTCCAATAGGGAATGTGTGGGTCAATATCATAAAATAAATTAGGCGTTCCGAGTTTGGGTGCAAATTGGGTAGTGACTTTTGTTTCGTCTTTGGAAAAGTATTAGGAGGAATTCTAGTTTCAATTACTAAATTATTTTCATTAATTTTATACAATTTAGATATAATTTTTCTTCTTAATAATTCTGGAAACATAATTGAAATCAGTTGAAAAATAAAATAATTACTGGCATTTGAAATTCTGCAATCTGAAAGTTATGACGTCAATTAATGATAGTAATTCTAACAATGGTGGTGCTTCTGAATAATAATAATAATTGTTCACTGCCTTCTGCATCCGGCTCTTGACCCAACTGTCTAGCGAGAGCGCTAGACAGTTGGGTCAAGAGCCGGATGCAGAAGGCAGTGCTGCTAGACACGGCACGCATTGTGAGGAGGTTCCTCACTCTGGGATCCAAACCTCCGGCAGCTTGGATACGCATGCATCCCGCTGCCGGTGCATAAACATAAATTGGTACCATTAACAATTACAAAAATATATCTATATAGATAATATAATGTTGTATAAGACTAACGTGTGAGGTCAGATGGCAGTTTATTATAATTTTTTAAGGCCATACAATAAACTAAATCAAGTGTTCTTACCTCTTGTGTTTTTGATGGCTTGTCCAAATACGTACTATTATTTTCTTTCGTCCAAGGTGTACATTTATCCAAGTCTTAAGTAACACGCGATGGTATTTCTATAAGCAATTTAGAAGGCGATAAAATTGACACGAAGGAGCGTGAAAACGTAAAAATTACTACGTTTCACCGTGACACCTGGTAATTTTCGGTTTTTACTTTTTGGCTGAGCATTATTGTCGGTTTACCCTAACGCAGCTATAAGTCAAAGAGTATTTACTATAAAATATATTGTTACTTATACTATAAAAATTAATGTGGATAATTTTTTTGTCACGAACGGGATTAGAATCAAGGACCTTGCTATTCCGTGATACGATATTTTCCAACATAGCTACCGCGACTCGAATCAGATTTTAATTTTCGTCGCTAAACAGGTATAGGTAATTAAAACTTTCTGCACTTCTTTTAAAATATTTCAATTTTTATATTTTTTATTAATTATGTAAATATGTTAATGGTTTGTTGTAAATAAATATAAATTTTAAAATGACATAATTATTATAGAAAAATAATTAACAGGTTTTTTGACACGAGATGTAAATATGCTAAACCTTGTTTCAGAATTCAACACCACAAGTTTTATTAGGTACCTACATACCTATTTAAATTGGCAATTTTAATATGAAAGATCAGTTTATGTAATCATTTGTATCTAATTTTAACATGTTAACAAACTCACTTAAGTTTAATTAATTACTTAAATTTCAAAATTCCTTAATAACCTTGTCCTAAGCAAACACTTCCGTTCAGTTTCCGTACCCAAAGCATGTACCGAATTGTGGGCCACAGTGGGACATTTCAACAGTATATCATCTACGATGCCAAACGTAACCGGAAGAATCGGCTGAAACTTATCTAGAATAATTACACATACATCGCAAGCGTAGAGCTCTACTGCGTCACATACGTGCGATAGAACCTTCAAGACCGAGTTTGGCTTTACGAGTCACATTCGAACATGAGACGACAGGTCGCCGTCGATGGATTCATGTCGGAAAACATTATCATAATACAATCAATACAAGATTCGACATTTATTTTTAGATATGCCAATGTTCTTAAGTTACATTATTATGTATAACTGTGCTCTGTAGTACTCAATAACTCTGTAGTACTGTGCTTAGTACTCAGGACTTCCGTTTCAGGTACAAACCTTGCGCGAATTAATCCAAACATACAATATATGAGAACAGAGTCAACCAATATTGGAGGAATAATTGGTAATGACGGATGCCCACCCGATCAAAAAGCAAAAGTAATCGCGGAAAACTACAACGTCTCAACAAGACAGTGGAGTGTTAAGGTTAAAAAAATCGGATTTCTCACTCACTCAAGAGTGAGAAATCCGATTTTTTTAAACAAGCTCTCGTATTTATAGTACCTTTTGATATATGTTTTGTATGAATAACTATTTCGGTTTAGACATAATTTCATTTTAAAAGACATGGAAGGGGTATGTTTGCGATTTTTTTTCTATCGAGCGAAGTTTATCCAATCGTGTAGGTATCGGTATTCATCAGTCTCAAAATAGATACCCCAAGATTACTATATATTTATTTCACACGTTTAATTCTGAAAATACGCGCATACGAAGCCTTAATACGATGACTGAATTATCACGGTAGGTGAAATTCAATTCGAAACGCACCAAAAAATTAAACTCTGTTTTATTACGCGTACTGTGTAAGTTAGCACCAATTAACCCTATCGCACTTCGTTTCTGATTAAGTGTCCTTGGAGTGTTGATTCGGAAGGGATATAATTAGCAGCGAGCGGCCGGAGGGTTAGGATTAGGAAGGGAGAATAACATTACCCTCCTACTTCCGCCTCTAGGGTAAAAACTTCGGCCCTGACACAGTTTTTTACGCAACAGTTTTTATTTTGAATCTAAAGTTCCACATGGAAACGAAAAGTGTGTCCAGCTCATAATTTCTCCAATTTAAGAGCCTTTCATGAGCCAACTAGCGCCGCTAATCTTAGAAAAATAATATCTTCCAATATAATAAATTTTATTAAAAAAGCTATTTACAAATTGTTTCTAACGATAAATACTATTTTTAGATGCTTATTTATAACGTGATTCAATTTCGGTAAGTTGTAGTTCGCATAATTGCGAAAGTTTTTGGCACATTTGAGAACTACAACTTAGCTTTTCGCAATTATGCCATGTATTGTATATTGAAAAATAGTATTCATCCTAATAAACATTTTGTAAATAGCTTTTTTTCAAGATTGGCGGCGCTAGTTGGCAGGCCCTTAAGAGATATTTCAAAATTATAAGCTGATTTAGAATTTACGTCGTTTAATCATTGTTCTCCTATAAACAACTAGATACACAAAGGTCTAACTAAAACAATTTAAAAACATCCAAAAAGGGTCCATTGTTAACGTCCAAATAATGTCCAACAAAGCAAATGAGGGTCCATTCATCCGTCTGGACCTTCTTTGCGCTCGGACATTTTTAGAAGGCAGGCTGTGTATCTAGTTGTTTATAGGAGATCAATGTTCCTGACACAGTTTTTTATGAACGAAATGCATAAAAAAGTAACGCCATGTCTTCGTAATTTGTACTTTTACAACTCCCATACATTTACTATGGACTACATAAAACTCTTAGGCTGTTATTCATAAACGTGATGTAAAGTTACGCCACGAAGTGTGAAAGGTATAGCAACAAGGGAAGTGAGGTTTAACTGGGTTTATGAATAACAGCAATAGATGTAAAGATGCACGGAAGAAAATGTGCAAAAGTGACAATCAAATGACAATACCAGATTCTGCCCCACCATCAACCGCAAGTTGTACAAGATAACGAATAAATGTAAAAAAAATTAAAACAAAGTCTTGTATATCTAGCGAGTCGAAAAACAGCCTAATTAAGAATTCAGAAAATAGTAAGAAATCGAAGCGATTTATTCATTGTTTTTGTTATTCTTCTATAGGAGTTGCTAGAGTAGTAGAAAATGATACTGGTTATGATTATGCAATATGAAACCTGTAATAAGTCCCCGACAAAATGATAGGTACAGCTTAAATGGTCACGTAGTTTTGTAGGTGGGGCAAAGCTCCATTGAAATGTGGCAATGTCTTTTCAGCAGCACATCTTTTAAAATACAATACTAACAACTAAATTAGATACTAATTAGGTAATTACATAATTACTTATTATTAACAATCTAACTACCATTTCTGTTACACCCTAACTGACGCTAATATGCGATAACTATATTAAACTATTTCCATCAAGGCCTGCAGAATTAACTGCAACAATGTGCATCCAAAATAACTGAACATCATTTGCAGCCGTCCATTTCCATATACGAAGCCACTATTGTCCTAAAAAGCTATTTCCACGTTCGCCGACAATTTATCGTGCAAGTGGGAATAGCATTGTTTGCCTCGATGAATACTATCATTGTAACGTGGTATAGAGCTCGGTGGCGTAGTGGTTAAGGGGCTGCCAGATGTCAAACTCAAGCGTCCCGCAGCGGCGGAGTGAAGAGTAGGTACGCTAACAAAAATCAATTTTTTTTAAACAAGCTCTTGTATTAAAATACCCTACATTTTGATATATATATTTTGTATAAATAACTATTTCGGTTTAGACATAATTTTCATTTTAAAAGACGGCTTCGATGCGTTTAGACTCTGCTAGCATGAATTGACGGATCCGAAGCAAATGACCAAAAACGCAAAAGGTCAATGAACGTTTTTGGCCATTTGCGTTGACCTTGGTATTCAGAAATTATTCGCAAATATCGATTTTGGAGTTTCCGAATAATTATATGCAAGAAATGCAATTATGAGCTAGATTCAAGAGTTCCGCTTAGTTCAGGAGTGAACGTGACTGCTGAGCTGCTTCGTCCAGGGTTACAATCGCTTCAGGCAATTCCTTTGGATGAAGAAATTTAAAAAAAATGTTTATGTGCAGCTCTAGTCAGTTTACCGTTGGACTCCGCACTAGATGGAACAAAGAAAGAGGTGTTGGAAGAAAGACAGAAATCTACGATTAAAATATAATAATTTGTAAGTCTAAGTTATTGTGGCAAATAACAAAAGCAGTCTAGTCCATTAATAAAACTAAATAAATATCCCTTCTAACCTTTACCTGTTTACTAAGAAATCTCAACAGCTGTTTGACCTTTCGTAACCTCGGGGGAAATCAGACTATTTTTAGGGCATACTTTGTTACATGAGCTGCCAACAAAATGTCACCAACTGTCAATATTTCGTATTATTAGATATCCTACTCCCGGATTCTGCGGCCTTAGTCGATACCATATTTTTTCAAAATGCATCTATGCCCGTTTATTTGCAGGTTTATGCGTTTGTGTGAGTTGTGTTTTTGAATGATTGTATCTGTTTTTGTTGGAAGAAAGATGGAAAGACATGGAGCATCGTAGTAACATTTTGTAAATAGCTTTTTTAATAAAATTGATTTATGATATTTAATCAATTTGGAAGATATTATTTTTTCGAGATTGGCGGCGCTAGTTGGCTCATATCCCATCCAGGGACAGACCTCACCCAGAGTTACTTAACTTGTACGATCTATACCTTTACAGTTAAAATTACTTAATAAATGGAATATATTCCAAAGCGGAATTACCTGTTAAGTTTTACAAAGAGGCTACCCTGTATATAATTCTCATTTCATTGAATTCCACTGAATGATTTAATTGAGCCGTTACATTCACCGAATTCGAAATGAATAAAACATTGATATAAATTATTTATGATTTAATAAACTGTTTTACGGCTCTGCAATAAAAATATGACATGAACGCATATATCCATTTCATTAACGATTTCACAAACAAACTTCGTTGCCATCTAGAAAAAAATCAGACCAATGCTTACTAACTTAGAAAAGCATTAACAGATGACTGCACTCTTGTTTAAACAGACTTTAAAAAGGAGGAGTTTCTCAATACGATAGGGATACGGGATTATAGGTAAAGAAAAAAGAAAATACATTTATTCTCATAGAGCACCATCGAAACACACAAATTAAAAAGAAATTAATTTAGGTATATGAACTATAATACCATGTACGGTGGAACACAGAGAAAGGTGTACAGGAGAATTTTTAAGGATGATATTTTCTCAAAAACTACTTGACCTATTGCAAAAATTCTTTTACTCTTTGATAGATAAAAGTGAAAACTATGTAACTGTAAAAGAATAATTAAATTCGGTCTAACAGTTTTTGAGAAAATCTCAACCTTATTGAAGCCCCCTGTATACTTATCTCTGTCTTCGACTGTACAAGCAGGAGCATTCTACGGACTATAAAATGACCGATATCCAAATACTATTGTGTAGATTCATTGACTGTACCTACATACAAATAAATAAATATGCTATATCAATAAATAAAATTCATTTCATTTTTCTACTTCTATTTGTTCCTCCTAGGTACAATATTCAAATAAATCCCTCCCAAAGGATTAACGATTGGTTTGTAGGGATCGAATTCCATCATTTTCTGTGTTTTCCTCGAAAGCTCCACACGAAAATTGGACAGCATTTTCGCTATACAAACCCGTGATTGGACTTTGGCAAAACGCATTCCTGAAAAGGGAATATAAACATAAATTTTGTACATATGAAAAGAGAGAAATAATATAGTAACACAAAGAAGGGCTGCAAATGACAATGCAAGATTCTGCCCCACCATCAGCCGTACAAGATAAAGAATAAATGTAAAAATATCCCCGCTATTTATTAAAATTATTGGTTTAAAATAAAGTTTTGTACATCTAGCGAGTTGAAAAAAAAAGCTTAATTAAGAATTCAGAAAATAGTAAGAAATCGAAGCGAATTATTAATTGTTTTTGTTATTCTTCTGTAGGAGTTGGGAGAGTAGTAGAAAATGATACTGATTATGATTATGCAATATGAAACCTGTAATAAGTCCCCAACAAAATGATAGGTACAGCTTAAATTGTCACGTAGTTTTGTAGGTGGGGCAAAGCTCCGTTGAAATGTGGCAATGTCTTTTGAACGGTGAACAAAAATCACTTACCGATACAATTCCGTGGTCCAACACCAAAGGGCATATACGCACAAGGGTGTCTATTCCCAGAGTTCTGAGGACTAAACCTGTCTGGATCGAATTTCTCTGGATCAGGATAATATTTCTCATCGTGATGAATACCTATCGGTGACACTAATACAGTCTGTCCTTTCTCAATCGTCACATCTGTGTCTGGTATCTTGTAATTCACTTTGGCATTCCTTTGCAACGGTTCCACCAAAGGATACAAACGTAATGTTTCATCAAACACTTGAGTCATATACGTCATATCTTTAAGACAATCATATGTAACTTCTCCATTATTCCTTTGAAGTACTTCGTCTATTTCTGCTATCAGTTTATCTTGTATGTCAGGGTTCTTTGCTAATTCGTACAACATAAAAGCCATGGTAGTAGCACTAGTCTCGTATCCAGCAGCATAAAACACGAATGCCTGAGCAGCTATGATTCCATCGGTCAATTCTAAATGTAGGCTTTCGTTATCACCTCTCTTCGTACCCTGGAGTTCTCCTTGCTGTCTCAGCTCCAAAATTAAATCCATGAAGTCTTTTCTATTACTTGGTTTACCACTTCTCTGACTAACAACAGTTTCGACAAGATTACTAAAGAATTTCGACACCATTTTAGGAAATAGCGAAGCACTGAAATTCTTTAAGATACCAGGATACATCATGTCTAGTTCGTTGAAGTAATTAATTTGAAAAATCGTGTCGTTAATTACTTTGAGTTCTTCCATTTTGTCTTTTTGCAAGTCAATGTCGAGACCAAAGGCGCATGCAGATATCGTAGAAATCGTATATTTCTGAACTAATTGATGTACTTCTTGTTCTGGTTCTATACGACACATATCTTCAATGTAATTCACAAACTTATCACCGCGTTGCACCAATAAATAGAACATGTTCTTCAGTTTCCCAGAAGTAAAGAGTGGCGTGAATTTATTCCTCAGCACTTGCCATGTATCACCATCAGCATGAAACAGATTAGCTCCAAGCCCTTCCTTACTGAATTCGACTCCTCGATCAATGAAAGCATCAAAGTCTTTTATCATGATATGCTTTATCACATCCAGATCTCTGAGGAGTAGACATGGTGTTGTCATTCTGTATACTCCGACAACTTTCTCCTTAGGATAGTCATCATAAATTTCTTTAAATACAAGTCCCATTAATTTCCTTCTAAGCGCAGATTCCTTTAGGTTACCGAAGAACGGCACAGGTTTGGGTCCAACGACATTTCTTTTTTCCCAATACTTGAATGTCCTTGTCAAGTAACGGTAGAGAAGATAGGTTAAGGAAACAAGCGCAAATAAATATACAATCATGTTCTAAGATTTGTGTCGCATTTGAATAGATAAGTAGCATTCTAATAGTGTGTTATGACTATTCAAATCTTATATAGCGCTCTAGCAATGACGATGCGTGTTATTCTGATAATAACTGGTTATTAAACAGTGTCGTTTCTGGGGTGGGGCTGCTATAAAATTGCAGTTTATGGGGCACTGAATGATATGCTTGCTTTGATTCGTTCCTTCCTCTCTTCTTCTTCATGATCACTATGTACCCTCTCATATATAAGTTTAATTACTCCATCTACATTTTTAACAAAATGGTTTCTGTAATTTACTATGACGTTACATTACAATTTTGTCATCAATGTATTTTTAAACCGTCCTGAAGTAATCGGGTACTGTTTTTGATGCATACCTACGTATGTTAGTTATTGTATATCAAATAAATAAATATCGGTTCTCTTTAGATCTCCTGTGACTTAAACGGCTTGATAGGTTTTGATATAATTAGGTGTAGTTACATTCGTCGTAATCATAGCACTGACGTGGGAATTTATACCAGTACCTATATGTATAAGCAGTCGTCAAAACATTTAATTTTGTTATGTGTTAAATAAGGCTCCGCTTGCAAATATCCTAGCAGCGGCACTGATTGCTAAAGTAAATATATAATAGGTAAGGCGTAATTATTCAATTTACCAGTGAATTGTACTAATAATGCAATGTACTTATCGTAAATACCTCATATGTCTTGTCCATTATAAGTGACAAACAAACTCACGAGTAGGTATTTGTCAATGGTTCACATCATTGTATAGTTAATTTTACCGTCCGGTGTTTTGCGTCTATGGTAGGTAGGTAGGTTAAGAGCCTTCCATGAGCCAACTAGCGCCGCCAATCTTATAAAAACAATATCTTCCAATATAATCAATTTCATTAAAAAAGCTATTTACAACATGTTTATTACGATAAAGACTATTTTTAAATGCTTATTTATAACGTGATTCAATTTCGGTAAGTTGTAATTCGCATAATTGCGAAAAACGGCCGTTTTTGGCACATTAGTGAACTACAACTTAGCTTGTCGCAATTATGTCATGTATTGTATAATTGTATATTGAAAAATAGTATTTTTATACACACTTGATTTGGGCTGCGGTATACACTTTTATGTGTTAGACAGTACTTAATTATATTATTCTATAGAGCAAATACTATAAATACTAAGTTGTAAATTACCATGCAAATATAATTACTTACGCGCACTACGCGAATACATGTTGTATTCGTTTTATGATAGCGTTTATAACATCATTAAAACCTGCGTAGAATATTCATGTTATTAATTATTATGTATGGGACATTAGTGCAGTGCAGCGAAAATGGATATTTTGTAATTGGAATTACATAAGAACTTATAATAATTTCAGGTAAGCTTGGTGTTGGTAGAGACGATGAACTTCCATCTTCTGGGATCCCGGCACATCACCCTACAGATATTTATGGGCCTGACATGAGCCAACTAGCGCCACCAATCTTAAAAAAATAATATCTTCCAATTTAATCCATTTTATTTAAAAAAAAACTAAACCGTATGATGGCCGCCTACAATTATTTGTTGCTGAATGACGAATGTGTGGACATCTTCGTGGACTCTGCTGCGATATTCAGGCGCAATGTAAAGAAAATCTTGGAGGGTGACCTTTAGTGGGCATCCTTTTTTTTATATAACCCAGGTAAAACATGCAAATCATGTGTCACCACGCCCGGGGGAGCGTGTTGGTTATGTCGGGCACACCGCCCTGAAGGGGCAGCATACCGACTAAACGTCCTGGGGTGTTCCACCTCGTGTTTAGTGGGCATCCTAGGAATTGTTTATTTAGATTTAGTTTTTTTATTAATATAATATATATATTTTTATCTTTTTATTTACGTGCTGCGTGATTTAAATTATGTGAATGTTGTGGGTACCTGTAATTGTCAGGGTCACACAGGACAATAGTTTAAGATTTATTTTTATGTGTAAGCTTTGTGATTGTGATGTTGGTACTCCTTTAAAATAAAATAAAGCTATGTACGGACAACAGCAGATCAATGGTAACACTTGCAGTACGATATTAACTCTTACGACGCAGATAATAAGAACGGTATAAAGTGTTAGTTGATCTGCTGTCGTATGTGTGTAAACAAAATGGTACTAAATCACTCCCATTTATCTATTGTGTGGAATGTACTGAATCGACAGTCGTATATATTACTGCAATAAATATAACCTTTGTTGATTCAAGCGGTTTTTGTCCGTTACTCAACTTCGTCCTTTCGTTACGAATTTGACAATCGATTTTGTGACGTGCGGTCTCCATGAAGCAATAAACCTGATGGAGTTAGCTATATTAACACCGCTCTCTTGCAAGACATTTGTTCGTGTCTCTGAAACTCATTTGTTTTTCCATTGTTTGAATGTTCAATAGAAGTCTGATTCAAAGTCAAAGTCAAATCATTTATTTGCGTGAATGTAGGTACATGCATAATCAGTTGTCATGATACAATAATAAGCCCCTAATACATTCTACCACTTATATGGCATGCAAATATAGAGTATATTACTTAAATGAATTTAATGTCTAAAATGTAACTGAAATTTCATGTCATATCCATGTTTAATACAATAATCCTAGCTATAATTTAAAAATTCGTCAACAGAATAGAATCGCTTGTCAAGTAACCACTCATGCAATTTTCTTTTAAAGAGGGGGTTGGGTAGCTCTTTTATTTCATTTGGCAGCTTGTTGTATATCAATACTGCCATACCGTAGACATTTCTTGATCTCGTAGATTGTTTGTTTTACCACTGACTCATATTGAAATTCAATAAAACAATACTTATTTCATATAGTATTTCACATTAGGATCCCAAATATATCACTTTTATTACATAAAAGTTGAAGATGACTGTAAAAATTGAAATTGAAATATTTTCCCACGCGTCTGTAACACTAGTCGGCCATTTTCGCGAGATCCGTGACGTCACTCTGATTTTTAGGGATGTTCGATTATTTAGATATATCGATCTTATGTGGTTTTTGGTAAATACATTGAATTATTATTAATAATTCAAATTTTAATGACATGTAAATGAAATATTTACCAAATAAATGGATTTGAATACATTTGAAGGCTCTCTTACAGCTAGATTTAATTAGGTATTACGATGATAATCTATGTTAAGAGTAAAAACATCGATGTTTTAACATTGTGTTTTCTCAACATCGAACATCCCTAGTTTATCGGGGCCGCTATGACGTCATGCAACAGATAATCATGGCGGACTCTGTTTTTAATCTAATTTTTTGTACGGTGTAATAGAAATTTTATTAAATATTTAGGGTCAAAAAAAATTTGGGTCAACTATCCCAGACAAATACATAAGAGATTAGTGTACATAATCAAGAATAGCTACTGCCACAGTCAAATACGTTAGCAGTAATTAGATTACAGACTAAATAAGCATAGATATTTTTTACACATTCCATTATTCTAAGAATATCACAAAATATAAAGGAATCCTCAAAAACATTTTCCTTCTAATAACATTACATCATTCTATACCGCGCACGTGCCGCAAAACGAATTACAAATACCGGAGCTTAGGTGTTAAGGGACTTACAGATTACATTAAAACTAAAGTCACCGATATCTAAAGTCAGAACCACACATGACAATTATGACAAATACGCAAATATGAAGCCAAGTTGCCAACATAAGCTCAATATTGCACGCGAAAAATATCTCCGTTTTTTATTAAAATTATTGGTTTAAAATAAAGTGTTGTACATCTAGCGAGTCGAAAAAAACCAGCTTAATTAAGAATTCAAAAATTACTAAGATATCGAAGCGAATTATTCATTGTTTTTGTTATTCTTCTATAGAAGTTGCGAGAGTAGTAGAAAATGATACTGATTATGATTATGCAATATGAAACCTGTAACAAGTCCCCAACAAAATGATAGGTACACAGCTTAAATGGTCACGTAGTTTTGTAGGTGGGGCAAAGCTCCATTGAAATGTGGCATTGTCATTTGCAAGCGAAAAATTCTGTCAACGATGAACGCATAGAGACGAAGCGAGGGACAGGGGTGCTGTGTTAAAGAGATGCGTCCATATCGATAATATCTCTAGGTTACACGTGTTGCGAAGTAATTTTGCGCTCATTTGCGGGCAGACACGGGCTCCTGTTACAGGTCTATGGGGTAAGTGGACTGTGGGCGTGTGCAAAGATTCAACGGCACGTGCAATTGGGTGATTGAATAGTCGATTTCTGTATGTATTTGGTGACTATTTGCTTACGACTGTATATCCTACTTGGTGATTCCCAGATACGTAATGCGAAAATACGTACCAAAGCAAAAGAACAACTTGAGGAATGTTTTGATATTTTCTTGCATATGCGCTATGCGAAACGAAAATCTATATAATAAATGGACAAAAAATTTAATCCCGACCGGGATTCGAACCCGGGACCTCGCCATTCCGTGGCACGCTCTATTCCAAGAAAGCCGCCGCGACATCGTATTATTGAATTAATCCTGCTATAAGAGGTCATGGTACGGGGAGGGTAGTCTGAACACACCTTCACAGAACAAGGTAACACTTCTCGCTGAAAAACTGCGTTGCTCTCAAAGCGTCAACTTATTCATGAGCTGCGGAGATTTGTCGTTTGAGTTCCAGACGTGAGACTTTTTCTTTCAGATAAATGAGGGTAGGTGGACATTAGTTAGATACCCTCGTTAGACTTGAGTACATGTGAAGCTTCACAATGACGGAATACGTGCATGAATGATCACCACTGCTCATGTGGTGAAATCCAGAGCATGTCACACGTCACCGATAATTTAAAAATTCAAAAGTGAGATTCGAAAGTCACAGAAACATTAGATCACACAGTTAATTTAATTTCATTTATCACTCTTTGTTAATTTACTATACTATCTTATATTACTCTATCTTATATTTATTTATCTATATACTATCTTAATCATAACTATATTATGTTTGTAATCTCTGCATGCGCGCTGTTATGAATGTTGTGTCCTCCTATAAAAGACACATACATCAGAACCAGCCATCTGAATACTGTTTGTTATTAAATGTATAATGTATGTGTTGTTGGAGAACCTAAATAAATAAATAATTGCCCGCAATTGAAGGTGGTCTTGTCAAGATTTATAAGGCTGACGAGGACGTGATTGAGGCGTTGGATAGCCTCACACTCACCGTCTGATCTCCTGTCACGTCGCCGTGACCATACGAAAATAAAATAAAATAAATAATTATCGATCAAGCAAGTCGAGCGAGAAAGACAGACTTTAGTTGCTTTGCATTTGACTAAATATTTTCGCTCATCTCCGGTTGATATTTGTACTAGTAGATAGCTTCATCATCATCAGCCCGTATCAGTCTACTGCTGGACGTAGGCCTCTCCCAAGGCGTGCCACTCAACCTGTTTCTCGATAGCTTAGAGTCTCAGCTGTCATCTTTCTGAGTCAGCACATCACCCTTATTTCAGCGTGTCACCAGTACCGTCTTTACCATAAGGGCACTTGGGGCCCCTACCCAGGGCCCCCATCCTCACGGGGGCCCGCCCCGAAAGACCGATAGTACACTTTACAATTTATTTTCTATTTTGAACCATTTATATTTGAGCGGCACGAAAATTACCGCCAACATTTCTAAGTCAAAATGTTAATCGGATCAGTTTTCTGAAACTAAACAGTGAAAATTTTAAATTTTTTGTCAACCACTTTTTATTTTCTAACAGGGCCCCATTCTTGTCTGCCCAAGGGCCCCGGTATGACCTAAGACGGCCCTGCGTGTCACTCTTATTTTGTTGCGATCGCGTCTATATTTTGAAGTCGCAAAATTATGCACGAAGGCCATCGCTCGAAATGGAAGCTATTCGTGGATCCTACAATTTCTTCTCAACTTGCGAGGAACGCGGTTGGGAGAAATGAAGCGCACGGTGCTGAGAGCCAAGTTCTGTACTACTACGAGTTATAATGTAAGTGTTAGTTCTCTCTCGCTAGGAGATTACGTAAAAATATTAGGTAGTTATTGTTTCTGTTTAATTTGAGTACTGACATGAATAAATAAATAAAGTAAATTAAGACTGATATAATATATAAGTGTGCATGCGACAAAAACTGTGAAAGGACAATAAAGGCTTTTTTAATTTTATTTATTTTTATTTATCGTTTCTGTTAATTTTTTATAGGATATCAAAGGGTAGGTTTGGACATTTAGTGCTGATTAATGAAAGAAGAGTGACTAAAAAATACATAGAGCGATTATTGGTGGAAGTTATAGACCGAGGAGGACTAAATTGTAGATGTTTTTAAAAAAAAAGGACAAGTGCAGTCTACTTCAAACCGAAGAACCAAATGAAAAGAAACCAATGAAAAGATTTATAAAGATAGCGGAAGCGAGAGTTGTGTGCTAGGATCGCAGCAGATGGACTCTAGATGAAACAGTAATTTAGTCTATTATAGTCCAACGTGTCTCTCTACCATCCACGGGAAAGCAGTGTTTGATTTAATTTATATATCAATTGTCTTGTTTTGTAAACAATTATGATCGTCAAATTACCTGTTGTGATGTACCACTGAAGGAACTGATTGATTGAACCTGTTCATCATTGTGAAAATAAAGTGATCCGATCTAATAATGTAAAAATAACTATGCAAAAACTTAAAATTTTATTTGTTTTTGTTTACAAAATAAGACACTTGATTTGGACTTCAGTATATTTGTGTTGATTTCACTCCTAGCGGCGAATATCGGAATTAGAATCAACAAAATATGAAAATCAGAAAGGTGCAACCAAAAATCTCACTAATATCGAACGATATAACTACCATATTTGCGTAATACTCGCTAGCGAGCGAAATAACAGCAACTTATGGTAATGGTACTGTAGTAGCAACACGCCACAGCCGTAATTAAGTTTTCAATGTAGAGCGAATTTACATTGTGTAGAGAAAATGTACGAAGTTAGCAAAAGGACTCTACGTAGAGACTAACGACAAAACAATGTGGGTACACAAATAAATGCACGTATAACATTGTACATGGAAAAATATTTAGATCAAGAAAATTATATTCAAATTCAAAGTCAAAGATTTTTATTGCTGGTTATAGGTATTACAGATGTTATGGTTTAGAAAGTGCTTATCGCTATAACCTACCTTGTTAAGGCATGCAATAATTAATATTTAATAAAATGGTATACTTATTTAAAATTTAAATTATTGATTTGATATACATAATTATTAAAATCTTTACAAGTACATACTTAGAACATTCACAATATTTTTTTATATTTGAAGTAGTCATTATTAATGTTCCTTTTATATTATATTTTTGTATGTATGCAGGAAACATGATCGCGGAGGAGATCAAGGCTCAGAGCATTTCATAGTCGACAACCAAAGCAAAGTTGTATTGATATTAACGCTAGTATATCATCATCATCAGCCCGTATCAGTCCACTGTTAGACGTAGGCCTCTCCCAAAGCACGCCACTCAACCCTACTCTCGGCCCTCTGCATCCAGTCTCTGCCAGCCATCTTGCGAAGGTCATCCATCCTTCTGGGGGGCGTCCCACACTACGTTTACCCGTTCGTGGCCTCCATTCGAGAACTCGTCTACCCCATCGGTTATCGGTTCTACGACAGATGTGACCAGCTCACTGACACTTCAGTTTACTGATTCTATGAGCAATGTCAATCACTTTTGTCTTCTGGCGGATATACTCGTTTCTTATTCTATCTAACAGAGAAATGCCAAGCATAGCTCTTTCCATAGCTCGCTGATGCTAGTATATATAAATAGAAAGAAAAATGTACTATGGGCTAACTTTTATTAGACAGTTTTTAATAGAGCCTTTTTTGTAAAGTGCTTACAAAAAAAAGTTGTTCAATTAACCATAAAACATTAATTATTAACCACATGAATAATTGATGTAACATATTAATTCAAATATTGATTTCCAATTATGGCAGGGGCATAAAATTATTTATCTTACAAAGTAATCGTAACTTATATCAGTTCATTTTAGTAGGTATTTTCAACCCCAAAAAATATGAGTAATCGTAAAACGCAAGGGCTGGAATCAATGCGCGGAAGACGATAGCAAAGGCACTTTGCCCTCTTTTTACAAACAACAATATCTTGGGTTAAAGCATTCGGAATTCAGATTTGCAACGGATTGACGGAGTATGAGAATGGTATGACCGAGTTTTCGTTACGCTTATATTTTCTTTTCCTTGATACATTTTGTTACATATTTCTTTGTATACTTCATCTATAGGGAATAATAACACAATATTTTGAAGCAATTTAGGTCATGTACGTGAGAAATATTAGAACAATCCTTACGTTTTTGTCTCGCTTTGTTTTGGATCGTAGCGATAAATACGACTTAACTTAAAAAGAAAGAAAGAAAGAAAATACATTTATTCAGGCACATACACAAATACAAATATTATAAACTCCTTAACTAATCTGACATTGATGTGCAGCGCCGGAAGGGGTCAGCTGCCTCAGCATAATGCCACAGCCACGCGGTACATGGCTGCGGCGCTGATTTTCAGGCAGAACCCATAGGTCCACTAGGGACCCCCAGGAGCAGAACTTAACTGATACAAAAGCCATGCTAAGTATTTTCGATGCAATTCGGCATACAAAATCGTTGGTTCAGCAACTGACAAATTAGGCTACCGCTTAGCAGTTTATGTCGCTACGAGCCTTATATATAATTTCTTTTTATGATAGACTAGCTGTACCCCGTACTTCGTTTGCGTACGTTTAATGTACTGGGAGGCAGATATTCCTCTCTTGTTTGTTTCCACATCACATACCGTCATGGCTTATAGCCTATGAGCTGTCCGGATATTTCACCCATCTCCTAGTGAAACGTAACGAAGTGTTAGTTATGGTGTGATACTTGCACAAAGTCCGTCATCAGTATCGATCCTAAAACATATTACAATTATTCTTTTCAAAAAAAAAATCCAATGTACAGGCACAACTTTTTTACAGTCTTATTATGTATAGATTATGCCCAGTCACATAAAACACTGGCTTTGTATCATTTGCTGTTAGCCTAGCTTAGCCTCACTTCACTTAGCCATAAACCGTGTTCTAATAATTCTTCTTCTTCTTATGGTGCCGTCTTCTTACGAAGGTTAACGATCATTGTGTCAATCTGCACTCTCGACAACGCCGCCCGGAATAGACCCCTGGTACTCTAGCCGTACCACTGGCGTAAGTTCCTGAACCATGATATTCTCCTTCTACCTGGCCTTCTTCTGCCCTGGATCTTTTCCTAAAGAATCAGTTGTAGAAGATCGTACTTTTTATTCCTCATTATGTGACCTAGATACTGGAGTTTCCGTTTTTATAATTATTACACTTTGTTAAAAACGATAAGTTTAAAAGGGACCAAAGTCTTAATCTGTGATTGTTATTATTTAGAATGAGTTGAAATCATACTTACTTTTAATGTTACCATTGATATGCTGTCGAGTATACAATATAGACTTGCAGTAAATATGCAAATGAATCTAAATTAGTTTAACAAGTTTCCATATATTTCTTTATTAACCCTAAAACCCTCTCATTTACCGTTTCATTAATATTCTTACCCCAAATATAGTATACATGACAATAATGATCATATAAATGAAAATCAATAACATTTGGTAAATTATCCCTTAGACGAGCAACATCAGTGTCATTTGATATCCAATCATTATTACTGTAAAACAGGGCTACTGGTGTAATCACTTTATCGAGGGGATAATCAGGAGGAGATTCACTTCCATATAATTCTTCATTCTTAGTCTTTCCATTATCAAATCTACAGAACCTTTGTGATGCTACCTCTTGTCCATAATGCACCAGTTGTTTAGTAGAAGCCCCTGCAGGCGTATGACCTAAATTAACAGGCAAATTAGTAACATTTACTTGCCCAAGATCGAATCCAGTCGTTATAAATGCCAAATTGCTGCAAACTATCTTACCCAACGCATTATTACCACATAAAACAGTCGCAATTGCTTGGGTGAACAAATCATATGGTGCAATCTCATTAACTCCAATAGCTTTAACTAGTAAGTATTCTAAATCAGTATTTAAACCTAGTACTCTAGGAATAGGACTTCTAACACGACCCATGTACACTATAGGAGCTAATGCTATCATTACTGAAACTTTATCGTTGTAATCTGGTAGCATTGATGCCATTACGAAAAACGTAGTTGTGCCTTGAGAATGACCTATGTAAGCCACTTTGCTTTGTCCTGTTGTGTCCAACACATAGTCGATCATAGTTGGTAAATCGATGCGTCCGATTTCGTCCCAACTAAAATCCCAGAATTCAGCGCAGTCTGGAGAAAGAGTTTCGTGTTGTCTCGAGTGCTTATTCCCTCTAGCATTCCCCAGCCACACGTCATAACCAGCTGCAGCTAGAGCATAGACTATGGCATTATCAGGTCCTGCTGTCACAAAATCATCAGCACTGCTAAAGATTCCGTGCATTACGAAAACTACATCACCTTCTCCTGGAACTCTTTGCATAGTTAGTATATATCCATCTGGAGTTACGACTTTATGTTCTTCACAATTGTATCCATATTTCTCTATCAAATCAGTGATGTACATGTGAATATCTTCATTATCTTTTCCACTGTTAAACTCTGCCACGTCTTTGAGGACTTGTGTCTCTGAAACGAGAACATCGTCTACTAGTTTCGGTCCGTAAAAGGCTTGAGATTTGATGAAGCATAGAAGTTGTTTTAGATCTGGCAGAGAGAGTGGTGTAGCAGGAATACTGAGAGCACACAAAAGGTTACTTATAATTGGCAAATCACTATTGGCGAAATTATTTAAAAGAAATAAGAATAGTAATTTAGTTTTAAAATATTCCATTTCGTCGTCTTGTGAGGATAATTTGAAAAGGAGTAGTTAAAATCAAGTGTCACGTTTAAATATATTGCAGTAGCATGATAATAAAATAGTATTTATTACAAAACAATGTTTTTACGTGATGTTTATAGCAATTGTGAAATGGAAATGTAGCAACATTTATAGAACTGTACTATCACCACTTCAACTATTACGATAGACAGTAGTCACTTAATAGTAATACAGTAGTTGGCCCTGACGTAGTGTCAATGACCTTAAGGGTCAACGTCAGACCCCGTTCTGCATACAAAACTGTGTCGGTGTAAACTCGCGAAGAACATTAAGTTGTAAGAATTTGAATTACGCATTATCCATGCTCGGTAAATAAATTAGAACATGATGAAAAAATTCTTGCCGTGGGCAGGACATGAACCTGCGACCTTGTCATTCCGTGACATTCCTGTCCACGGCAAGAATTTTTTCATCATGTTCTAATTAAGTTGTAAACTTTTTTTTAATTCATGTGCTTTAATCATAAAGTAAAAAATCAAGAATTCGAATCTGGTGTCCTAACCAATCATCATCGGCGAGACAAAAGCAGCCCGACTCCGCTGGCTCGGCCACGTCGAAAGAATGGGAGACGAGCGTGCGGCGAAGAGAGCATACCGGGGACGACCGGCCGGCGACACGTCCAGTCGGGCGTCCTAGATATCGCTGGAGGTATGAAGTCGAGAGGGCTCTGGGCCGACTGCAGGCACACACGTGGCGCGATGCGGTGCAGAACCGAAATGACTGACGTATTCTCGTTTCAGAGGCCAAGACCCACTTCCGGTCGCTGAGCCAGCGGAGTAAGTAAGTAAACATGATGTTCTACTGCTGTTATCTGAATATTGTTCAAATTCGATTTTAAATGACTATGCCAGATTCTGCCCCACCATCAACCGCAAGTTGTACAAGATAACGAATAAGTGTAAAATATCTCCGTTTTTTTTTATTAAAATTATTGGTTTAAAATAAAGTTTTGTGCAAGTTGCGATTCGAAAAAAACAGCTTAATTAAGAATTCAGAAAATAGTAAGAAATCGAAACGATTTACTCATTGTTTTTGTTATTCTTCTATAGGAGTTGCGAGAGTAGTAGAAAATGATACCTACTGATTATGATTGTGTAATATGAAACCTGTAATAAATAAGTCGCCAACAAAATGATAGGTACAGCTTAAATGGTCACGTAGTTTTATAGGTGGGGCAAAGCTCCATTGAAATCTGGCAATGTCTTTTGTCTTTTAAAGGAACTTATATTATTCCAATACTATCAGAGTAGTCGTGAATTTAAGGTTGAAATCGAATGATATATGTGATATTCAAGTAACTATAAAAACAAGAACTTCACAATTAATGCATCTGATGTTCTTCATGGTTTTATGCCGACATAAATTTGTATGCAGAACGTAGCCTAGCGTTGGCCCTTAAGGTTGTTATCAAATTAAAAAAAGTGCAGTAATCAAATAAATTGCTACTGCGCTACAATTTAAAACATGTTTTAGTTGATAATCGAATCTAAATTAAGAGCAACTAGTTTAGATATGTTCGAATGGAAATTAGAATTGGAATTTTTCCATCGATGTCTTTTGATTTTATCAATGAAGATCAGGTTCCAACGTGAAATGCGACTTGATAGCAAATACCACAATTTCAAATCAAAAATATTTATTAAAATTAATTTTCACTAAAGCCAATTAATTCATTCCACGCAGAAGTTAAAGCACGCTAACGATGAAAAGTTTTTTTATTACCAAGCCTTATACAAATGGTAAATTTACCCATAAATAATCGAAAATCGCATGTTTATAAGAAACTCATAACAACTTAGCATACCTACCTACTTATTTACTTAGTTGATTTTTAATGCCGCAAGACACGCCCTTTAAATTTAGGGGTCAGTAGAAAGATTATTTAATCAACGATTGACCGATTACTAGTTTTAGAATTAAAACTATAGTGAGCTATTACTACAAATTATTATATTATATATAAACGGATATTGTTGAAGTAGGCAATTAGATTACTAGTTTTCCGAGTATTAATCGGTTTTGTCAAACCGAGTACTCGGCCGAATTTATAAGTAGTTAATTACTATATAATTGTGTATACCTTTGTATAATACTTTTGCAATAAGGAATATTTCTTCTTCTTTTTAGCCATTCTCTATCAGCCTGCACCAAGGCCTCCTTTAAATTTCTCCACTCCCGTCTATTTTGCGTCACTTCCAAGTGACGCACTTCGAACGTGCTACTCTCCGGATGTCATCAAGCCATCTCTTCTTGGCCTCCCATGTAGGGCGTTTTCTCCCCACGGCCGCTGTGTTTACGCAGTCGGTCGAAGACAAAGAAAGGTGTATATTAGTGTTTTTAAGGTTGATATTATCTCAAAAACTACTTGACCTATTGCAAAAATTATTTCACTGTTTGATAGATAAAAGTTAAAACTATGTAACTGTAAAAGAATTATTAAATTATGTCCAGTAGTTTTTGAGAAAATCTCAACCTTATTGAGGCCCCTGTATACTTATCTCTGTCTTCGACTGTACGAGTTTAAAATCCGATACGGAACCCTTAAAATATAAATCGAAATCACGCATGATCGGTTTTCGATTTCGCGTGACTTTCAAAAGGTAACCGTAAAAGCAAAAACTAATACTTTATTTGTTCTCATTTTACGAACACAATTCGGTTTGTGATATTTTTAGCAAAAAACATAATATTTGGTTTAATTTAAGAGGTCACCTGATGGTAATCGGTCAATTGCGTAAGGCTAGAGACTCGTAATTATTTTACCTCATAGTACAGTCGAAAATAGAGAAAAGAAGATATACATATTAGCGTAGAGCTCGGTGGCTCAGTGGTTTGTGGACTTGCGATACGGAGGTCCCAGGTTCGATTCACAGCCAAGGCAGCCATGTACAGTCGAAGACAGAGATAAGTATACAGGGGGCCTCAATAAGGTTGAGATTTTCTCAAAAACTACTGGACCGAATTTAATAATTCTTTTACAGTTACATAGTTTTAACTTTTATCTAGCTAACAGTGAAAGAATTTTTGCAATAGATCAAGTAGTTTTTGAGAAAATCTCAACCTTAAAAACTCTCCTGTACACCTCTCTCTGTGTTCCACCGTACCAATGAGTTATCCTCCGTTTTTTCGACAAAAAGACTTTCGTACATTTACCGCGAATGACAGTATGTTGAATTTATTGGATAATTTGTGCAATATCTGAAGTTTCGTGCTAAAGTCAAGAGTCCCACTACGAGCTCGGGAGTGAACGTGACTGTCTAGCTGCTTCGTCCAGAGTGATGACGCTACGGATGAAGAGAATACGATATGATATTTTGAATATTCTGTAACATGACATTGGCAAATGACGAACTGTCACGTCCATCAATAAATACCTAAATAATAATTATAAAATGATTAAGTGCATACATAGCATTTACGTTGGGAATAACGAGCGATTCCCCATAACACTCCAGTAATGGCATTATGGCAGTGTCATGGGGATGAACGACCATTTATGTATTTAAAAAAATACATAAATTAAATAAACACAAGTCTCTTAAGGCTACAACAATCTATACATATAATAAGACTGTACAAAAGTTGTGTCTGTACATTGGATATTTTTTGAAAAGAAAAATTGTAATATGTTTTAGGATCGATACTGATGCCAAAACACTAATTTTTAGAATGTTTGTCTGTGTCTTTGTGCAAGTATCACGCCATAACTACTGAAGGGATTTTGATGGGAGTTTCACTAGGAGATAGGTGACATATCCGGACAGCTCATAGGTAGGTATGTGATGTGGAAACAAGGATCCAGAGAGGAAGATCTGTCTCCCAGTACATTAAACGTACGCAAACGAAGTTGCGGGGTACAGCTAGTAATCTAATAAGTAAAGGACATATCCCTAAATACTTCTCTCAAGCCCTCAGACTATAAAATAAAAATAAACATCTTAAATATTTCCTTCTCTTCCCACAAATTGCAAACATCAAATATTTATGAAAGTGAAATGAGCCTTGCGGTGCGCCTAACAGCGTGGGAAGTTTGGAAATTATTAGGACGTAGTCATACTGGGGCGCGACGCGATGGGACTCGCAGGTCAAATACAAAGAATTCTCCAAAGACTATATATAAGAAAATAAGATGTTCTAAATGGTAAGATAGGATAACGTTTATTTAGCAAACGAGTTATATATATTAGTAATAATATATAGCGTTTATGAGGTGTAATATATAATAACCGTGTATAATTTTATACTAGTTAAAAATTGTAAATGTGTGCATACATGTATATACAATATACATGCATGAAAACAAATATTACAATTTGCTGGTGTCCGTTTGTCGCGTGCTCCGCGGGGAATCGGATTGCCCCGAACTAGTGGCTCCACTTGTGAGGCTGGCTGTTCCGGACGTTCCCAGGAGCAGCCTCAGACCTCGCCGGCGCGCATTGCTGGCGGTGCCGGCTGCGCGCACAGTATCGCACAGGAGCTCGCCCCTGGTCCGTGCACTGGCGCTGCTCAGTGCCCTCCTGACAACAGTACCAGAGTGGGATGTGTTTGCGAGTGGATGGACAACTGTGTGTTGTGAATGCCTGAAGTTTTGTGAGTTGATGGATGACAGGGTGTCCAGTGTATTTAGGTCTTAAGTCTGCAATCAAATCTGCTTGTTTATCTATGTCTATTATATAATTAATTTAAGTACATGAGTACTATTTTACGTTTGTGGTGCTTTGGTTTGTAAACTGTTATGCCATAAATATATGTATAAATAAATAAAAAATAAATAAAATATTCATGTAGGTATCTGTGTATGAGTTTATGAGTATGTGTCTAGGTATAAGCCTAAATGTAAACTAGAACCTATATCGGGTTAGAAACCGTAATCGGAACGGGGACAGGGTACTTCGGCCGTTTCAGAAAAGAACTTTCGAAACTAATAGGTAGTAATTCCGAAATTCGTAATAACTGTGTTTTAAAATTTAGTTTCTGTAAAAGTCCTCTAAAAAAAGCTGGTAACTTTTAAAAAGCATGAATACTCACTATAGGAACAGAAACTGTTACGCTATGTCGGTAAGAATTTTCAATCATTTCAAGACATCGTTAAGAAATTTAAATCTGCGGCTGGCAGAAAAATGATTTCATTCGGTTCAGGAGTACTTAAGCACTGATTGAATTTACTGTTTGTGATTGTATTTATTGTAATATGTTTTATTGGCTAAATGTGTCGAACTCTATTAGAAATAAAGAACTATTGTAACCACATTTATGCAAATAAATACCTACATCTTATCTTAGCTTAAAATCTCTGTGAACGCCATAGTGGACGCCATATTTGTTTGTAACTACAAAGGCCGTGAGATGACGTAACACGACGCAGCAGAAAATGCAACCAAAGTCGTCCAGGACGTGTCATAGCCGATAGCATCACAGTCGTGTCGCTTGACGCGTGGCTAGTATGAATTGATCCTTAGAGGCCGAGCAGGGCTGATGAGCTTAGAACATGAACTTTCTTCAAACCCTGCGAATATCAAAAGCCGAAGTTTGTGAACCATTTGTTTTGATTTATGTTCTACGTGTTGGTTGAAAAATATATGTATTATGTAACTAAGTAAGTATAGTTACTTATTTTTATCATAATAAAATACTGCAGATTTATGTGAATATAACTATGCAATAATCACAGAACAGCTTAAAATGTTAGTAGGGGAGGGTAGTTTTTGTTTACAAAATAAGACACTTGATTTGGGTTCAGCTTAGGTACCTATAGGTATTGTATTGATCTACGAAGGTTTTTAAATAGAGCTTTTTTCTGCTCATAAAAATATACACAATGTATTAGTTGCGTAAAGAGATGATTTTGAATTATTCTAAAACTTAATTTATTTAACGAAAGTATTTTGTTTACTTTTTCACTTAAGAACTCATAAAATATGTTTATTTTGTACCGAATAAGTGTAAAAGATTTATCGATACGAAACTCATCATCATCAATTTCGCATTAACTTACCACGTACAGTCGACATCACGTCAACACGTAGACCATTGCAATCTATGCCGTATTGCCGATGCATAGAGTATTAACTGTACCTACCTTATTCTCGAGTTACAACTTTAACTCATTCTGTCATTTTCGATTACGACCGCGTAAAAGTCACAGGGACAATCACTTAATATCACCTGAGACAATCAAGTATACTATACCGAAGCTATACAAGTGTCTTATTTTGTAAAATATGACGCGGAAAGCCTCAAGCGGCGCAAATATGCGGCTCTCAGCGAGAGCTACATATTTGTGCCGTTTGGTGTAGAGACCATGGGGCCATGGGGACAAGAGGCGCGGCGACTGGTCAAAGAATGGTCGTCGCGCCTCATTGACTCGTCGGGTGACCAAAGGGCTGGCGCTTACCTCGGCCAGCGTATATCGCTGGCTATACAACGAGGTAACGTCGACAGCCTTTTGGGCACTCTTCCGCAGGGCAGCGAATTGGCGTCCATTTTTTATTTATAAGTATTTTTTTATTAAATCCTGTACCGTATATCGATCTTAACAATAAAAATAAAACAAAAAATTACTTTAAAAAAATATGACTGTCTAATTACCTTTTTTGTTTTTCGTGTGGTTTAGTAACCAAATCTATTTGTCAGAGTTATTCAGGCCGCCCATAGGCCTTCTCAACAAATACGTAAAATTAACCTAATTAAGATGACCAGAATGATATATTACTCGTGCCTATAAAATACAAGTAAGTAATTTTTGAAACGGCGTAAATATTCCCAGCTCAGCGCGCACTACGAATTTGTCGCGCTGGCTGTGGAAACACTGGGCCCGTGGTCGTAGGACACAAAAATTGCAAAGAGTATGTCCAAAAGACTGGTCCTCGCTACAGGGGATCTCAGGGCTGGCGCTTACTTCGCTCAACGGCTGAGTTTAGCCGTTCAGCGAGGTAATGCCGCCAGCATCCTGGGAACCCTTGATCTAGTATTTCTACATAAGTTGTTGCATGGTGTAATAGATTGCCAGGATGTTTTTGACAGGATAAGTTTTGCGGTGCCTATACCGAACGCCAGGAGAAAGCTCACCGATACATTTGTTGTGCCCCTCATGAAAACCAACCTCGGTAGGCACGCTCCCTTTCACAGAATGGTTCGTAGTTACAACACCCTCAATAGCAAAACCGATCTTGACATTAATCATGACTCTCTTCTCAACTTTAAGTCAAAGATACAGTCCTCTTCTCAATAACTTATTTAAAATAGACTTACTGTTATTTTCTAAATTGTACTATATATTAAAGTGAATGATGTGTTCACCTATAATTGGGTTGCATGTTAGAACATAATTTATATCGTTTCCATATATACGCTTACATGTAATCTGTTGGTGTTCCAATAAATAAATAAATAAAAAATAAAACCCTGCCCCATGGGGGCGACGTAGGCGATATGCTTATTATGTAAATATTACTTTTATTATTTGTATTATTTTAAGTTTTTATATTAGTATGCTCTTATTTAAAAAATACAAGTAAGTACATAAGGTTAAATTACAAAGCTTGTAAAAAAAATCTTTCGCCGTAAAATACAAACATTGGTATAATCCAGGGCTTTTAGCGAAAGGCGATGGCATTCCAACATTTATTCACACCTATTGTTCTTTTTACACGATAAATGGGGAACGTTTATCTCCCCGCCGATTTAGTGCGAGAAGGTTCGGAATTCTGTGCAAAAGGCGCACGGTAGTGGTTGCAGCTAAGTTCTCTTTACTATGCCTTACCTATTGTAAATACCATTTAATTTAACTAAAATTAATAGAGGGGCTCGTAGTACAGTTGCGAGTACACGTTGAAAACGATCGTACAAGTTAAACAACGCTGGGCGGGGTCAGTGGATGGGTAACCGGCTAGTGACACTTTCATCTGAGCCCCTCCGTGCCTCGGAATGTACGTTAAGCAATTGGTCCCGGGTGCTTTCGCTCGGCAGCAGTCGTTAGGTCACGTCAGAGGCGGCCTTAATAACTGACAAATAGGTTTGGTTAGTTAAATAATTCGGTGGTGTGGTGTTACTAGTAAATTTCCGTTACGTAGGTCCAAGTTTGCACCCCGGATCTGCCAAGTACCAAAGAGGTTGGTATTGTTTTTTAAGTAAAATTTATGTACATTCGGTGTGCTATCTAAACGATGTAGGAAGTTCCTAGCCTAGAAACATATCGCGAGGAAATATGCTTGCCAAAAAAAAATATATAAGACATGTGAAATTGTGTAATCCACACTGGGCCCGCTTGGTTGATCATGGCCCGAGCTCTTTCGACGTAAGGGAAGGTATGTGCCCGAGCAATGGGGACATAAAAATAGACTGACGATGAAGTATTTTTTGAGAAAATCTCGAATTTATTGAGTTCCCTTGTAGGTATACTTTTATCTGAGTTTGTATATAAAATATTTAGTATCACTCGCGTACTTTTCCATAGTTCAACCAGTACTTGGCCTTTTTCACGTACCCGCCAACAACACATCACGTGGGTAAATGAAATAGGACACAGCGCCGCCTCCTAAATTGTCGGAACCCTTTAGTACGGCCCTGGATTTAATTTCAGAGGGATCCTTCAGACTGGTCTAAATTCGCACCTGATGCCGAATTCCTGGCTGACAGAGGGAATATTGTTTCAAATATTCCAGAATCCAGTCTCTCTAGTTATAGGGTGTAATATAACGCTTAGTATCGTCATTGAATAAACAAAATATAGGTATTTCTTCTTTTCGATGGGGTCCGTAGTAGCGCGTTGAAAATGATCGTACAAGTTAAAATTAAAACTATAGTGAGCCTATACTATACTACAAATTATTATATATAAACGGATATCACTCACTTATATTTCAAAGTCGGCAATTAGACCGACAGTTTCGACCGATTTCGACGGTCTTTTTCAAGGTGCGCGCCACGCCCGCGTCGCCGGTGACGTTTCTTGTCGAAGAAACGTCAGGGTCTAATTGCCGACTTCAACAATATAAGTGAGTGATATCCGTTTATATATAATAATCTGTAGTAATGGCTCACTACAGTTTTAATTCTAAAATAATTTGTGACTTATTTTTGTACATGTATCAATCCATTTTAATCCCTTAAAAACCTTTTTAAGACCTTAATCTGTAATAGTATTAGGTCTAAGTTAACTTGTCAAGAATTAATTTTATTCCGTCGAAATCGGAAATATAATAATGTTGGCCTTGATTAATATTTCTATGACAGTGATATTTTCATCTGACCTCTGTACTACAGAAAGCACGTTAAGCAATAGGTCCCGGTTGCTGTCACTCGGCATCAGTCACAGACCACTACCCCATAGACCTGTAACAGGAAGGCGCCCGTGTCTGCCCGCACATGAGCGCAACATTGCTTCGCCACACTTGTAACCTAGAGATATTATCGACATGGACGCATCTCTATAATACGGCACCCCTGGCCCCCGCTTCGTCTGTCGTTGACAGAATTTTTCGCTTGCAAATGACATTGCCACATTTCAATGGAGCTTTGCCCCACCTTTGGTCACCTACGTGACCATTGAAGCTCATATATCATTTTGTTGGGGACTTATTACAGGTTTCATATTGCATAGTCATAATCAGTAGGAGTTGCGAGAGTAGTAGAAAATCATAACAGAAATAATGAATAATTCGCTTCGATTTCTTACTATTTTCTGAATTCTTAATTACCTAAGCTGTTTTTTCGACTCGCATGTTGTACATATAACTTTAGCTTGGTCTCTATGCGTTCATCGTTGACAGAATTTTTCGCTTGCAAATTTGTACCGATTTCATGTCTAATGGGCAAGTGGTCTGTGGCATCAGTTGTCAGGTCATGTCTGAGGGCTAACGGACCTCAACAATACTAAACCTTACGACAAGAAGAGTTTTCTTTCAAATAGTTTCCGTATAACCCCGAATTTCTATCAAACATCATCATCAATAACATATTAGTCCACTGCTGAACATAGACCTCTAGACGCACCACTCAATCCTATTCCCTGCTCTTCACATCCAATCTCTTAAGTCACCTTGCGCAGATCACCTTCTCCATCTGATCGGAGAATCTTTACTACATTTAATCCTTTCGTGATCTCCACTCGAAAACCCGTTTACCCCGTCAGTTGTTGCTCCTGACTGCCACTTCAGTTTCCTAATTCCTGGCCATCAGAAGGGATATTATTTCAATGGCTTTTGACTTCAAAGCTTGCGTGTACGACAGACCACTTAATTAGATATTTCAAAATTACATTCTCTTTTCTAGAGACGCTACGTTTTGTATTTTCTATTGTTGAAACTAGAATTGCCAACTACTTGTTTATCTCGGGAAAGTCCAATCTCATTGAATTAAATTGTAAGCCGTCGGCAAACTGCTAATTCGAGAGGCAACTTTCCGAATACTAAGCGAAATCCATCCAAGACAAACAATCTTAAAACTTATTCTAGTTACTAATAGTACTTGTTTAAATGCTAAACGTTGCTTAACTTGTACGATCGGTTTCAACGTGTACGCGCAACTTGGGCGAGGTCTGGAACTGAATGGGTGACCGCTAGTGACACTTTCATCTGAGCCCCTCCGTGCCCCGGAAAGCACGTTAAGCAGTTGGTCCCGGTTGTTGTCGCTTGACAGCAGTCGTTAGGCCACGTCAATGGCCTACGGGCGCCCTGAATAACTTTGACAAATAGGTTTGGTCACTAAACCACACGAGAAAATAAAAGAATGCTAAAGGTTGTTAAGTTTCGTCGTCGTCAACACCTTAGTATCCAAATCCACCAACTCGAGGCTTGATGAATGATTTCCCAATGCCACATTTCTGTAGAAACTCTGATAACGACTGACTTTATAAACATAACCTTTTGACAATAACATGTTATCAGCGCCGGGCACGTAGACGTAGGTACGGTAGATAGAAAAGACATAACAAGATCTCGTGAATAGAGTTTGCAGATCAATAGTTGCAGCAGGGCCGCAGTTAGTATAGGGCGCAGGGATGCTCTAAGCCTAGTTGCGAGTACCATAAGTTGTTTTAAATCAATGTTGGGCGGAGATTATGCCTCAGAAAGTGTGAGTAAAGAATGCATTCAAAACTACAGACAACATCGGGATTCGACTATTCACGCCAGTCAATTAAGGGGCAATATTTCCAACGTTTTACGCCCGAAACGCTACAATTTTGGCATAAAATCTCTGATTGTCAAGTTCCTATGGTTCGACAGCAGTCCAAATAACGCCACAGCACTGTCTTGTTCTAGCTGTCCCTAAACTTAAAATTATGGAATCATTAGGCAAATAGTTTGTCTGACACTGTTTGCCTCTCAATTATTTTAGATGGAGCGTTCATGCGTACTGTATTATGCCGTTTACGACGTTTCGCTTGCCGACTCATGCAATCAACGTCTGATTTGCAGCAAAAATACGCGAGCAATTGATTCACTACGCCCGGCTATGCAGCCCAGACTCAGCTAACCGATAGTCAACCGCCCTCTATTTTACTAATGGGGCCACAGCCGAAGAGAGCGCTATACGATGGTAGAGGGGCGCTAAATTGCATAAGTACACACCTGTCGTCCAACAGAGTCACGCACCATTACCCAAGACAATATTAATGAGGTCGAGAAGCAAATAAGGAAAATATGTAACGTATTGTATAAGATGGGATCGATACTAATCTAATGTGATATATTTAGTCGTTTATCGCAGTTATTTCATGTGACAGTAGGAAATACGCAATCTTAATCATCCTCAGACGATAATCCAACGCTGGACGATTCATATAGGTACATAGCTTTTGGATGAGATTAGATTTAGAAAAAAACTAAGAGAAATTAAATTCTCAATTATTAATACTCTACTTTATCATGTATTTAGTAATAAATAAGGAAGAAAGTTAGAAATATCAAAAAAGGCTCGATGTGATTTTTTTTTTTAATTCTTTATTATCTAGCGTCTATAGTGATGTATATTACAATAACAAAGACAAATGTACTAACTTAGCTTTTAAGAAAATTGTTACTAACACAAATGGACCTAGTTGTCTGAATAAATAAATATTATTATTATTATTTTCTTTATTTAATTTATCTCTTATTTAATATATTTATACATTTCAATATGAAAAACAAATAGAAAAATATATAAATAAATAGCCACCCACCGGCAGCGGGATGCATGCATTATTATTATTATTATACATTATTTAGTGATACTAACAAAATAACACTTAATTAACAAAGTTATAATGATTAGACATAATAATAAAAACTACACTTTATTAGGCTGACGGCACCTTTACAAGTTTTCTAACAATGGGTATTTGTATACCTATAGGCTCTTTAACATTGTATTTTTTTTTTCGATTTGATTGACATCGTCAATTGTGACATAAATCCCTAAATTTATAAATAAAGATTCGTAAATAGATTCGTAGGAATTCGTATGATATATTTTTAATATTTTAAAATTTTGTTAACATCTAAAAGTCTCAATGTGATGTAGAACATCAGCATTCCAAACATGTATCTCTATTTACACCTACATCGAAAGCATACGTTGCCTAAATATTAAAAACCCCACGTGCCTTTGTCACTGAAACGAATAACTTTTCACAAAGCAAACCCATTTCACATGCGAATGTTGACAGACGAGCTACATACCGCTGAGGTTAAAATATCTCATACAGAATGTTAATAAAAACCTTGGCCTGAACACTGCCGTGCGCTTAGATATTATTATTATGGTTTATTAATGGACTCAACGGTTTATTAATAGATTCTTTGTATTCTATTAGCTTTAACGAAAGTAAAAGCCACTTGGCTAGGGCTGAATTGACAATATTTAAAA
Organism: Tachystola acroxantha; assembly: GCA_963506565.1. Lineage (NCBI taxonomy): Eukaryota > Metazoa > Arthropoda > Insecta > Lepidoptera > Oecophoridae > Tachystola > Tachystola acroxantha. Next base: position 2,600,367 of record OY735894.1, on the reverse strand, counting down.
ACTATTAACATCCTAAAAAAATACCATTTCAAGATTTTATATTTCTGAATCATTGATATCCTATAAACAACTAGATACACAGTCTGCCTTCTAAAAATGTCCGAGCGCAAGGAAGCTCCAAACGGATGAATGGACCCTCATTTGCTTTATTGGACATTATTTGGACGTTAACAATCAACCCTTACTTGGACGTTTTTTAAATTATTTTAGTAAGACCTTTGTGTATCTAGTTGTTTATAGGAGATCAATGTTCTGAATACATGGAATGTATTAACAAAAAAAATATTTGAAGAAAAGGAAAATATGGGTAGGTAATTAAATGACATTGCCACATTTCAATGGAGCTTTGCCCCGCCTTCAAAACTACATGACCATTGAAGCTCTATCATTTTGTTGGGGACTTATTACAGGTTTCATATTGCATAATCATAATCAGTATGAGTTGCGACAGTAGTAGAAAATGATAACAAAGACAATGAATAATTAGCTTCGATTTCTTACTATTTTCTGAATTCTTAATTAAGCTGTTTTTTCGACTCGCATGTTGTACAAAACATTATTTTAAACCAATAATTTTAATAAAAAACGGAAATATTTTTACATTTATTCGTTATCTTGTTCATCATACGGTTGATGGTTGGGCAGAATCTAGCATTGTCAGTTTACCTACATTTTCATTAAAAAAATTGTCAATTGAAACTTCAACTGCAGCCTCTAGCAATATCCCGAGCTTTCGCAAACAAAGTATTGAGATTTTGACCTTTTCGAAGCCGGGCTTAACGTCAATAGACCTCGGGCATTCGTCTGAAGTTGCCTTTACATCCATATTAATGAACAGCGTTCTAGGAATAAGTACGAAGTTTACCGCAAATTCCGGTGCGACCTATGCTATCCAAAAACGTGTTGTTCCATTGGAACGGTTTCTAATAAACATTACACTCAAGGCCCAAACTAAGATTACCTGTGTTATGGGTTCAGAAGCAGACACTCAGACTAGGAAAAGTAGTAGGTACTTGCAGTACGAATTCAACTCTTATAACGCATATAATAAGAACGGTTCAAAGTGTTATACTTGATCTGCTGTTAGCTGTACAAGCGCCACTCAAATTATGAAAAAAACTAAAACTAACTTTAAGAAAAAATACGTATTCAATAGAGAATTTGTGTTATTTTTTGCCGAAGCCCAATCTCAAAGGCTGTTATTTATTCATAAACGTGATTTAAAGTTACGCCACCGTTTAGCCACCCTGTCCCTTTCTATCTTAACCATTTTTAACGAAGTGTGAAAGCGATAGCAACACGATTTAAGCAAAGTGAGGTGGCGGGAGATTGTGGTGTTTTGTGAGGGTATGAATGTGTGATTGGCTGATAGTCCTAATTTCCGTTATAAAAATTTTATCTGTGTTGTCCTAAATATTGTATAGTAATTGATTGACGTAGATTTACCTAGTGAATAAGAGTGTATCTGTAATACTAGTAAATCAAATAAATAAACAAATTAAGTTTATGAATAACAGCATAAGAAAATACAAAAATGACACATAAACAACAATAACAACACGTCAGTCATATCGGATGCGACGTATAGTATAATCAAAGGGAGGTTTTTATTCACATATATTCCCGACCACGGCTAGTCTACAAACATCGTAACTTTACACTGTATTAGGAGAAACTTGTATAACTTTTGGAAATTCGTAAATAACCCGCCTTTCCTTACAAGCTGTGCCACTTGATGGATTGTTTTGGCAAGTATTCTCCTGAAAACTCTTATTTTTCTGAAAATTACAGTATTATCATCGATAAACATGCGTGGTGAACATCATGCACAGCGGATATAGAGTCACATAATAGGCGGTAGAGCTCGGTGGCTCAGTGGTTGGGTCAATGGACTTGCAATATGGAGGTCCCAGGTTCGATTCCCACCTAGGGTAGCCATGTACCAATGAGTTATCCTCGGTTTTTTCGACGGAAAAACTTACGTACATTTACCGAGTGCTCTCAAAACGGTGAAGGAAAACATCGTGATGAAACCTGCATGTCGTAGAAGAAGAAAAAAAATTTAAGGCATGTGAAATCCGCCGGGCCCGCGTGGTGGATTATGGCCCCAGCTCCCTCGATGTAAGGGAAGGTCTGTGCCCGAGCAGTGGGGCAATATAGACTATGATGATGATGAATAGGCGGACCGTAATCGCATTGATGCCTTCGAGATGTGGTGCTGGAGAAAAATTCTGAGGATACCCTCGACGGCGCATCGGACAAACGTATCCAACCTCAAGGAGCTTATGATAACGACCAGGCTGTCAACCATCTGTCTCAAAAGGATTCTTGAATACTTCAGTCACATTGACAGGAAGAGTGGCAACCTGGAAAGATTAATGGTGACTGGCAAGGTAGATGGAAGGAGACCTCGCGGTCGAAGCCCGATACGTTGGTCCGATCAGATCCGTACCAATCTCGATACGGGTTTTTACGATGCTCTTCACGTCGCCGAAGATAGGAACAGATGGCGCAATATCATTAAAGAAAAGAAGATTCAGAGAGGTCACGACCCTCAGCAATGAGGAGTACGACGCAAGGAGGAAAAATAGTTTTTTTTACATGTAATAAGCGGGAATATAATGTTTAATATATAATACAACACAAAATGCGGGTTTAAATGCGGAGGAAAATGCGGAATTCCTGCGAGATTGATGAACTACAAATCGTCGTAGGAGCTGCCAAAGCGAGAGAGGCGATATCAGCCTGAAGAAAATAGACATAGTGTGTTACTTTTGGTCTGGCTTCTAATTACTAGCTTTACAAATGTGTTATTTATCTTCTATACCTACATATAATAAGACTGTAAAAAAGTCGTGTCTGTACATTTTTGGAAAAGAATAACTGTAATGTGTTTTAGGATCGATACTGATGCCAAAACACTAGCCACATTTCAATGGAGCTTTGCCCCACCTACAAAACTACGTGACTATTTAAGCTGTACCTATCGTTTTGTTGGGGACTTATTACAGGTTTCATATTGCATAATCATAATCAGTATCATTTTCTACTACTCTCGCAACTTCTATAGAAGAATAACAAAAACAATGAATAAGTGGCTTCGATTTCATACTATTTTCTGAATTCTTAATTAAGCTGTTTTTTTTCGACTACTCGCCAGATGTAATTTTTGTCTGTTTGTCTGTGACTTTGTGCAAGTATCACGCCATAAATACTGAAGGGATTTTGATGGGAGTTTCACTAGGAGATAGCTGAAATATTCGGACAGCTCATAGGCTACAAGCCATGGCGGTATGTGATGTGGAAACAAGGATCCAGAGAGAAAGATCTACCTCCTGATATCCTCCATCCTCCTCCTCTACGCATACGAAGTTGCGGGGTACAGCTAGTAATTAATAAATAAAGAATTTTGAAAATCAATCAAATCAATTAATATGATCATCATCATCATCAGCCCGTATCAGTCCACTGCTGGACGTAGGCCTCTCCCAAAGCGCGCCAATCAACCCTACTCTCGGCCCTCTGCATCCACCTCTGCATCCTCTGCATCCATTAATATGATATAAAACCCAATTTTTTCCGAAACAAATCCCTCCGATTCAGTACAATGGCCAGATTTGCATCAAAAGTGTCCTCCACACGCCAATGGGAATTAAATTGCGGCTTTAAATGGCCACAACTGTTCAGCAACATTTCAATAAAATGTAAAAGGAATTCAGCAGTCAGCACTATATAGGGTGTCCTTGAATTCTTTCGACAAATTGAAATTGTAAGTAAGTAAGTAAGTAAGTAAGTAATCCGTAAGAGCTCGGTGGCTCAGTGGTTGGGTCAATGGACTTGAGAGGGGCTCGTAGTCCAGTTGCGAGTACACGTTGAAAACGATCGTACAAGTTAAGCAACGCTGGGCGAGGTCAGTACCTGGATGGGTGACCGCTAGTGACACTTTCATCTGAGCCCCTCCGTGCCTCGGAAAGCACGTTAAGCAGTTGGTCCCGGTTGCTGTCGCTCGACTGTCGTTAGGCCACGTCAGAAGCCTTCGTGCGGCCTGAATAACTCTGACAAATAGGTTTGGTCACTAAACCACACGAAATAAATAAAAAATGGACTTGAGATACGGAAGTCCCAGGTTCGATTCCCAGCTAGGGCAGCCATGTACCAATGAGTGGTTTTTTCGACGGAAAATCTTACGTACATTTACCGAGTGCTCTCAAATCGGTGAAGGTAAACATCGTGATAAAACCTGCATGCCATGGAAGAAGAAAACAAAAATTTAAGGCATGTTGAAATCCGCCAATCCGTAGTGGGCCCGCGTGGTGGATCATGGCCCCAGCTCCCTCGATGTTAGGGAAGGTCTGTGCCCGAGCAGTGGGGCAATATAAATAGACTGATGATGAAATAATCCGTTTATTTCGCAACAGCAAGACATTATAGTGACTAACAAGATAACACACCAGATAAATATAGAGCGGTTGTGCTGCCGTTGCGGCCAGGACCTCAACTCAGCATGATGTTGTCGACAGGATGCCGGCAACGCTGGTATTCTGTTGGACCCGAGTTGTAGTCCTGGGAAGTGGGAGTTGTACTCATGGTAAATATTAAATTGATAAGGTTTTCTCGTAAATCCATCACATGAGTCACTGGCTAGAAAGCGAATGAGTCTCCTGGGGTCGGCCTATCCGGAACCAGAAGACTACAGGCTCCTTCCCATGAGCTGCATAGCGCACCTACTCAGTTATATCTTTAGGGAGGAGGGAGGAGCATAAAAGAAAGGGGAGAGCACAAAATATCCCAATGGGTCGAAGAGCCGCCACATTGGCACCCAATCAGGATAAGATAAGATAAGATCGTAAATCCATACGATGATTTGTGTGTTTTTGGATGTTCTTGCCTTGGTTGCAATAGGTGGAAACCAGTGTGCATATATTCCACGATACAGATAGGTGGAATCAAATTCCACTTATCCCTCAATAGCCACGTATACTATGCGAATTGGTATTTGAAAACCTCGTAAGGAATAAGGCCCGTATTGATAGTCTGAGCTCAAACCCACCAAAGAGCAAATTCAGCTGATACACTCTCCAGACGTCAAAGTCAAATATCTTTATTGCAAGTAAGCACGTTGTGTACATTTTTGCACGTCAAAATATTTTTGAATTTACATTTATACCACTTTGCAAGGAAAAGGTGCCAACGCTGAGGAGAAAAAGTGGCAAAAACTCTCAACAGCACATCTTTTAAAATAATATAATAATAATACACAATTACTTAATAACTAGGTATTACACAACTATTACTATTGTTAGTAATCTAGACGTGATCACCATCTCAAGTATGTCATTTATTAATAAACAATCTTGAGGGCGTATCACGTGATGTCTTTCTCAAGTCGCGGTTCGCCTACAATTAGCAAATACGTTCTCAAGTGTGAGTTTGATCATGGCTCTTCACTTGGCTATTCGTATTTGCGGATTTGTCATAATTGCCATGTGTGGTTGGTATTCTTGACAAAATATGCGCCTTGTTTGTATGTAGGTACGTCAAGTATTTGACAAATACGACAAACACCCAATACGAATACGAAAAGTGAAGTGCCACCATGACAGTTCTCTTGAGAACCGAGTTTTGTTTATTAATACGGCGCGGCGTTACCACGTGATACCCGATTCCTAAACGCGCACCTAAGTCGTTTATTAATATGAACGCCATCTTGAGGTTGTTATCAAGATAGACTTTTGAGCTGAGAGTGATTTATTAATATGGGCCTATCCCCGACTTGCAATATAAGATGACTAGTTAACGACTGATGTGGTTGGCAGAATCCTCGGCGTGCCCTTTGAAGAGGCTGTGAGAAGAGCACAAAACCGTGTCTCCTGGCGCCAGTTCATACATGCCAAGACGGCACCTGCTGTTGAGGGTCACGATCCTCAGCACTGAGGCAACGATTAGGGAGGAGGAGTTAACGACTTAACCAAGCAAACTGTATAGGTTTTCTCGGGTTAAGTACTTAACCCAGGGTTATCAAATCAAATCAAATACACTATATTGTACATAAAAGACACAAACAATTACAATACAGAAATACAAAACAATATGTATAATTTTGGCGGCCTTATCGCTAAAAGCGATTTCTTCCAGGCAACCAACTGTTGATGGTTATCTCGATATTGCGAGAGATACTGAGTCATTTAAAAATAATTTGAATATCACTATCGTAGCGTTTATTTGGAAAATGTAATCTCCACTATATCAATAACGGCACTCGAAATTCCGAACTGTTCCAATTCAATTGAAACTTTTTGGTTTCATTTAATCCAACGTGATGTGTTTCCATCTCGTGGCGGGTTTTGCAAACAGATGTGAATATTGATGAAAAATAACGGGGTTTATGTGGTTTTTGCCTTGAAATTTGGAATTGATACGGTTTGAAAGTTCCCATAGAATTCATTAAGGGGTCATCAAGGGATTAAGCAACATTGATTCGCCCTTGTAACGTTTTCACGGTATGTCTTATGCCCACGATAGCTGTAACGTCGTCGATAAAATATCAGAAGCCAACTTAGCAGACCATAGACTTGCTTGGCACTTCTCCTTTTGAAAATATATTATAAGTGTATGTGGATACTTAATATTTTAAGTAGGTACAAATTTACATTTGCATGCCACAAAAAGGCTAAATGTGTGAACACAAAATTGACAAAACTACTGTAATTTAAGGTACCTAATAAGTACTTACCACATTATTTTATAACAAATAAACTATTTTGATACTCAAAAAGTATTTATTAAAAAATATTCAGCAAAATAATTATCATTGCGGAATTTCGCGATTTTGAAATAACCCCTTTAGATTAACAGTTAAGTCTATAATCAAGAATTTATCCGAAAATTCTAGCTGATTTCAGACAAGTACAAGACATTTTTTTATATAGGGTGTTGATAAAAGCCGAAAGGAGACCGTTCACTTTTCAATTCTCGCAAATAAAACTTGCCCATTTGATATTTTTGACATTTTGTTCCAATCAGCTGATCGATTCATATAAAAAAACATTAATTTTAACGTCATCCTTTCCGTTTGTTCCCCGTGGTAACATAGGCACTAAAATTATCCCGTAGTAGGTACTACCAAGTATAAAATCCCGTCCAGTAGTAAGACGGGATTTTTTTACCCGTAATATTAACTAGGTATAACATTTTTCCGAATTTGAATTACGCATTACCTATCTATGCTCGGTGAATAAATTAGAACATGATGAAAAAATTCGTGCCGTGGGCAGGACTTGAACCTGCGACCATGTCATTCCGTGACACGCTCTTACCAACTGAGCCACCACAGGCCACGCCACGCCCATCGAAAATCTTCATCGCTTTATACATACTTAAAGGGTATGTTATAACATTTTTATTAAAAATCTCCAGAGGAATCGCAGAAGCGACTTCAACCCTGGATGAAATAACGCAGCACCAGCAGTCACTACAACATGGCCATTCGCGAACTTGATCTAATTAATTTACCTATAATACATTACTCTGAACATTTAAATCAAAATTATCAAATAATTTTGCACCTACCACGTTCCCGCAATTAAAAAAAAATACCTTTATAAAAATAGCAGTAACTCAATAAAAAGGTCTTATTCTTAGCCGGTTCCATTCAATAACCTCTTGTAATACGTCGCTCACAACAGCGACACTTACTCATTGTGTAACTACACAATAGCCATTAGAAAGCCATTTTTATAAAAATGTAGGTGACAGCCACTCACGCCTTCGTATTACGTAGTAGCAAGAATAAACAGTAATTCAATTCAGTCATTAAACGTAAACCCTCTTTGATAAACCTGGTACCGACCGCGAAGTTCTATAGTTCTATAGTTTCGTTACGTTTTTGACAAGTATCGATACATTGCTGCAATATTTTCGCAAAATTTGACATCATTAAGATCATATGTTTTGATATTTTTTTGCATATGCGCTATGCGAAACGAAAATCTAAATGATAAATGGAGATTTTTTTTTATTTTCATCCCGGTCGTGAAAAAAAAAATTCTCCATTTATCATTTATCATTAAGATCGTTTACAATTTTCTATGTCATGTCATTATGTATATCAGTCTGAAGAATAAACTGTAATTCAATTCGGCATATTATAAGTACTTAAACCCTCTTTAAAAAACATGTTACTGACCGCGAAATTCTATCGTATTCGTTACCTTTTTGACAAGTACCTTGACAAGTACCTATACGCCATTTATTTCAATATTTTTGCAAAATGACATTATTAAGACCATTTACAATTTTTCCTGTCATCAGTCTCCTTTTCGGCATGTGCCAGGAGGCTCCGCTCTTCATACACTTATACTTCATACACAATACAATCAGTAGAACATAAATTACCGTTTATAAATTATACTGTGGATGCACACTCCACAAATATTTTATGAAGATTAAGCAAATTATAACGAGACAGACTGGGTGCTATTATTGTGATATCAATAACATTTTAAGCCTTATCGAGTCGTCTACAAAAAATATAATTAACGTGAGCCGATATTGCCCATTCTCCTTTTTATTATAATTTAAAATACATTTTCAACTAGACTTTTGAAGATGGGAAATTGGACTTTTGCTGAATTTTGATTTTATTTTGTAAGTATTTTCTACAGTTATTTTGTTTTAAAGTCATGATAAAATTAATTATCAAATGGTCATGAAATTCAATATCTTGCAGTTTTCGAATAATTCTATGCAAGATCTGCAGTTTCGAGCTAGACTCAATAGTCCCATTACATAGGTCATGAAGTAATGAATTTGGATGCTGAGATTCTTCTTCCAGGGTTGAAGTCATTGGACGACTCCTCTGGAGGAAGAAACGAAGACCAAATACTGTGGTATAATATTGTTAGTCTTTAAAATGACATTGGCAAATGACGAAACCGTCGAGTCAATAAAATAAATAAACATTTTCAAGTACTTATCTCTATTAACCTAGCTAGGTTAGCTACCTACTAAAAGGTACATAATTTGTTATGTTATTTAACTTAGCATTTTACTAATATTCTAAAGAAACCTAGTGTCTTGTAGTGTGCAAATAAGCCCTTAATTTAATGTTGTCGTATATTTCTCATATCTAAACGAGTAATGAAATCAATCAAAAGACATTGCCACTTTTCAATGGAGCTTTGCCCCACCTACAAAACTACGGGACTATTTAAGCTGTACCTATCATTTTGTTGGGGACTTATTACAGGTTTCATATTGCATAATCACAATCAGTATCATTTTCTACTACTTTCGCAACTCCTATAGAAGAACAACAAAAACAATGAATAAATCGCTTCGATTTCTTACTATTTTCTGAATTCTTAATTAAGCTGTTTTTTTCGAATCGCAACTTGTACAAAACTTTATTTTAAACCAATAAATTTAATAAAAAACGGAGATATTTTTACATTTATTCGTTATCTTGTACAATTTGCGGTTGGTGGTGGGGCAGAATCTGGCATTGTCATTTGATTTAACCGCGTATACCGCAGCCCAAATCAAGTGTCTTATTTTGTAACACTGTAAAACACAAAAACTACCCTACCCTACTAACATTTTAAGCTGTTCTATGATTATTGCATAGTTATTTTCACATTATTAGATCGGATCACTTTATTTTCACAATGATGAACAGGTTTGATCAATCAGTACATTCAGTGTTACATCAGAACAGCTAATTTACGATTGTTTACAAAATAAGACACTTGATTTGGTCTGCGGTATACCGACGGTTAATTTGATTGATTTCATTACTCGTTTAGATATGAGAAAATACGACAACATTAAATTAATGTAGAAACCTTAAAATCGAAGCAATCAAGCTTGTCTGTGCAGAATAAATTAGTTATCGATCTTTAATTTATAGGTCTGGCTTGTCAGATAAATTAAAACCACTCAAGTATATTGTTAATTAACTCCAGACTTGGTAAAAGACATTGACACATTTCAATGGAGCTTTGCCCCACCTACAAAACTACGTGACTATTTAAGCTGTAAGTACCTATCATTTTGATGGGGACTTATTACAGGTTTCATATTGCATAATCATAATCAGTATCATTTTCTACTACTCTCGCAACTCCTATAGAAGAATAACAAAAACAATGAATAATTCGGTTCGATTTCTTACTATTTTCTGAATTCTTAATTAGGCTGTTTTTTTCGACTCGCTAGATGTACAAGACTTTGTTTTAAACCAATAATTTTAATAAAAAACGCAGATATTTTTACATTTATTCGTTATCTTGTACATCTTGCGGTTGATGGTGGGGCAGAATCTGGCATTGTCATTCTAAAATGTTCCTCCAAACTCGTGTCATATGTCGCTTCCCTCCTCGTACATTAAGTGCAGTAAAGTGGCTTATCGCCGCCCGCTTTTCGACACCATTGGGAAATGGTTGGCACACCTCACCATCTAAACGGTGGCGTAACTTTAAATCCCGTTTATGAATAACACTTTTTAAACTTACACGGTTTGTATACCTACATATTCTATACATATAATAAGACTGTAAAAAAGTTGTGTCCTCGTCAGCCTTATGAATCTTGACAAGATCACCCTCAATTGACCATTGCGGGCAGTTATCGGTGAAGTGTGACATGCTCTAGATTTCGCCACAGGAGCAGTGAGGCTCCGACCAGAAATGCCATCTGTGCATAAGTTCTGCGCACCGGCCCTGTGATGTCCTAAACCTAAAGTAATTAATCCCTATGTTGCATTATCGACATTAAGCCCTTAAAATAGTACCAATTCCATGCCATGAATTGTAATCAGCAGCTTCCGTAAACAACTCAACTTGAAGTAACTCCATTCAGGGCGATACGTGCTTCGAATACAAAAGCAGTATTATTGAAAGATCCGCAGTTGCTGGAGGAGAAATTATCGTAATTTACTTGTGATAATGATGGGTTTACTGTAAAGGGCATTGGAAAGAAACATCCCCACCCTCCATCAGACCTAAAACTAGTGTCATTCGAAGCGTCTAGTTGGTTAGATATTTTTTTTAATATGGAGACTTTTCTGGTATACCTAATATGTGAGGTTTAACTGGAATTGCATTATTTTTATTCGAATTTCTTACCATACAATAAAGAAGTGGAATTGAATATGGCACTTATCATGGTTCTATGGTTGTTATCATTAAGATAACCTTTCTGATTCGTATACGTATCCAACTTTCTGACAAATGAGTGAAATATTCTTTTCACACTATACTCGTATTGGGCTTATCACAAAATAGTGCATTCACAATGCTACTCGCACTCGATCTCGATACCGTCTTTTATTCGATTCTGCCTTTTCACTATTCAACTCGACGAATCGATACGCGCACAGAATGCTAGGCTTAGGGTTGCCAACTGGAAAAATGTTTAGGATAATATAGTGTTATGTAGCACGCTAATTTTATAAGCGAAGCGTTCGGCTCACGAACTACCGAGACGCTCTTAGTCTCAGTCTGTAGTTCGGTGCATGTGAAGCGAACTGTTGAGAATAAGAGGGTCTCAGTAGTTCGGAACCGGACAAAAACACCGAACTACTGAGACTAGAGGACTCTTACGCGATGTAATTAGTTTTTATTAACACTTTTTCTTATGTTATTTTAAGTTCACAAATTATGCAATAATATTTGATTTAATTGATTGACGTACCATTTAGGGTGACAGTAACAGTGTCTTTAAGTTTAGGATTATAATAATACTAGGTGTTGCATGGTGCGCGGGCCGCGCGCGGCCCGCGAGACTGCTTTGTTTTCGTGTTGTAGGCGCCGCAACTAAATAAACATTATCCGGATTGTTCGCTGTGCAAATAATTCGTGCAAGCCATCCACTGATTATATCAAGCACCGCCCGAAAGTTTCAAGTTCAAAACTCTGTGAAAAACATTTATTCGAAAAGAGTTTGCTCATTTAAAGGAGGTTATTTTTTTATTTTTAAAGCAAGCAACGCTCGAAATGCCCGTATGCCGAAAACTTAAAGAAAGTTTTCAAAAGCCAAACGTTGCTAGCTGTACACAATTTGCATAACTTTGTTCATAATTCGAAAGGCAGGGGCATTTTTCAGCCTTTGGTAGCATCCCCTTACCGAGCAGAAACCACTCTCTTCCTTCCAAGCAACTTTTGCCCCCCGGCGAGGCCGAAGGCCGAGCTCCGCGTAGGGCGAAGCCCGAAGCGTCCCCTTACCAAGCAGAAACCACTCTCTTCCTTTCAAGCAACTTTTGCCCCCCGGCGAGGCCGAAGGCCGAGCTCCGCGTAGGGCGAAGCCCGAAGCGTCTCCTTGGCGAACAGAAACAACTCCCCACCCTCCAAGTAACTTTTGCGAGGCCGTAGGCCGAGCTTCGCGTAGGGCGAAGCCCGAAGCGTCCCCTTACCGAACAGAAACAACTCCCCACCTTCCAAGTAAATTTTGCGAGGCCGAAGGCCGAGCTCCGCGTAGGGCGAAGCCCGAAGCGTCCCCTTACCGAGCAGACACAACTCCCCACCTTCCAAGTAAATTTTGCGAGGCCGAAGGCCGAGCTCCGCGTAGGGCGAAGCCCGAAGCGTCCCCTTACCAAGCAGAAACAACTCCCCACCTTCCAAGTAACATTTGCGTGGCCGTAGGCCGAGCTCCGCGTATGGCGAAGCCCGAAGCGTCCCTTACCGAGCAGAAACAACTCCCCACCTTCCAAGTAACTTTTGCGAGGCCGAAGGCCGAGCTCCGCGTAGGGCGAAGCCCGAAGCGTCCCCTTGCCGAACAGAAACAACTCCCCACCCTCCAAGTAACTTATGCGAGGCCGTAGGCCGAGCTCCGCGTAGGGCGAAGCCCGTAGCGTCCCCTTACCGAGCAGAAACAACTCCCCACCTTCCAAGTAAATTTTGCAAGGCCGAAGGCCGAGCTCCGCGTAGGGCGAAGCCCGAAGCGTCCCCTTACCGAGCAGACACAACTCCCCACCTTCCAAGTAAATTTTGCGAGGCCGAAGGCCGAGCTCCGCGTAGGGCGAAGCCCGAAGCGTCCCCTTACCGAGCAGAAACAACTCCCCACCTTCCAAGTAACATTTGCGTGGCCGTAGGCCGAGCTCCGCGTATGGCGAAGCCCGAAGCGTCCCTTACCGAGCAGAAACAACTCCCCACCTTCCAAGTAACTTTTGCGAGGCCGAAGGCCGAGCTTCGCGTAGGGCGAAGCCCGAAGCGTCCCCTTGCCGAACAGAAACAACTCCCCACCCTCCAAGTAACTTTTGCGAGGCCGTAGGCCGAGCTCCGCGTAGGGCGAAGCCTGTAGCGTCCCCTTACCGAGCAGAAACAACTCCCCACCTTCCAAGTAAATTTTGCAAGGCCGAAGGCCGAGCTCCGCGTAGGGCGAAGCCCGAAGCGTCCCCTTACCGAGCAGAAACCACTTTCTTCCTTCCAAGTAACTTTTGCCTCCCGGCGAGGCCCGAACCGTCCCCTTGCCGAACAGAAACAACTCCCCACCCTCCAAGTAACTTTTGCGAGGCCGTAGGCCGAGCTCTGCGTAGGGCGAAGCCCGAAGCGTCCCCTTACCGAGCAGAAACAACTCCCCGCCTTCCAAGTAAATTTTGCGAGGCCGAAGGCCGAGCTCCGCGTAGGACGAAGCCCGAAGCGTCCCCTTGCCGAACAGAAACAACTCCCCACCTTTCAAGTAACTTTTGCGAGGCCGCAGGCCGAGCTCCGCGTAGGGCGAAGCCCGAAGCGTCCCCTTACCGAGCAGAAACCACTCTCTTCCTTCCAAGTAACTTTTGCCCCCCGGCGATGCCGAAGGCCGAGCTCCGCGTAGGGCGAAGCCCGAAGCGTCCCCTTGTCGAACAGAAACAACTCCCCACCCTCCAAGTAACTTTTGCGAGGCCGTAGGCCGAGCTCCGCGTAGGGCGAAGCCCGAAGCGTCCCCTTACCGAGCAGAAACAACTCCCCACCTTCCAAGTAAATTTTGCGAGGCCGCAGGCCGAGCTCCACGTAGGGCAGAGCCTGAAGCGTCTCCTTACCGAGCAGAAACAACTCCCCACCTTCCAAGTAACATTTGCGTGTCCGTAGGCCGAGCTCCGCGTAGGGCGAAGCCCGAAGCGTCCCTTGCCGAGCTCCGCGTAGGGCGAAGCCCGAAGCGTCCCTTACCGAGCAGAAACAACTCCCCACCTTCCAAGTAACTTTTGCGAGGCCGAAGGCCGAGCTCCGCGTAGGGCGAAGCCCGAAGCGTCCCCTTACCGAGCAGAAACAACTCCCCACCTTCCAAGTAACTATTGCGAGGCCGAAGGCCGAGCCGGACTGCGAGGCCGTAGGCCGAGCTCCGCGTAGGGCGAAGCCCGAAGCGCCCCCTTACCGACCAGAAACCACTCTCTTCTTTCCAAGTAACTATTGCGAGGCCGAAGGCCGAGCTCCGCGAAGGGCGAAGCCCGGAGCGTCCCCACGCTACCAAAGGCTGAAAAATGCCCGTATGCCAGAAACTTATAGAAAGTTTTCAAAAGCCAAACGTTGCTAGCTGTACACAATTTGCATAACTTTGTTCATAATTCGAAAGGCAGGGGCATTTTTCAGCCTTTGGTAGCATGGGGACGCTCCGGGCTTCGCCCTACGCGGAGCTCGGCCTATGGCCTCGCAATAGTTACTTGGAAAGAAGAGAGTGGTTTCTGGTCGGTAAGGGGACGCTTCGGGCTTCGCCCTACGCGGAGCTCGGCCTACGGCCTCGCGGTCCGGCTCGGCCTTCGGCCTCGCAAAAGTTACTTGGATGGTGGGGAATTGTTTCTGCTCGGTAAGGGGACGCTTCGGGCTTCGCCTTACGCGGAGCTCGGCCTTCGGCCTCGCAAAAGTTACTTGGAAGGTGGGGAGTTTTTCTGCTCAGTAAGGGACGCTTCGGGCTTCGCCCTACGCGGAGCTCGGCCTACGGCCACGCAAATGTTACTTGGAAGGTGGGGAGTTGTTTCTGCTCGGTAAGGGGACGCTTCGGGCTTCGCCCTACGCGGAGCTCGGCCTTCGGCCTCGCAAAAGTTACTTGGAAGGTGGGGAGTTGTTTCTGCTCGGTAAGGGACGCTTCGGGCTTCGCCCTACGCGGAGCTCGGCCTACGGCCTCGCAAAAGTTACTTGGAAGGTGGGGAGTTGTTTCTGCTCGGTAAGGAGACGCTTCGGGCTTCGCCCTACGCGGAGCTCGGCCTTCGGCCTCGCCGGGGGTCAAAAGTTACTTGGAAGGAACAGAGTGGTTTCTGCTCGGTAAGGGGACGCTTCGGGCTTCGCCCTACGCGAAGCTCGGCCTGCGGCCTCGCAATAGTTACTTGAAAGATGGGGAGTTGTTTCTGTTCGGCAAGGGGACGCTTCGGGCTTCGCCCTACGCGGAGCTCGGCCTTCGGCCTCGCAAAATTTACTTGGAAGGTGGGGAGTTGTGTCTGCTCGATAAGGGGACGCTTCGGGCTTCGCCCTACGCGGAGATCGGCCTTCGGCCTCGCAAAATTTACTTGGAATGTGGGGAGTTGTTTCTGCTCGGTAAGGGGACGCTTCGGGCTACGCCCTACGCGGAGCTCGGCCTACGGCCTCGCAAGAGTTACTTGGAGGGTGGGGAGTAGTTTCTGTTCGGCAATGGGACGCTTCGGGCTTCGCCCTACGCGGAGCTCGGCCTACGGCCTCGCCGGGGGGCAAAAGTTACTTGGAGGTTGGGGAGTTGTTTCTGTTTGGCAAGGGGACGCTTCGGGCTTCGCCCTACGCGGAGCTCGGCCTACGGCCTCGCAAAATTTACTTGGAAGGTGGGAAGTTGTTTCTGCTCCGTAAAGGGACGCTTCGGGCTTCGCCCTACGCGGAGCTCAGCCTACGGCCTCGCAAAAGTTACTTGGAGGGTGGGGAGTTGTTTCTGTTCGGCAAGGGGACGCTTCGGGCTTCGCCCTACGCGGAGCTCGGCCTTCGGCCTCGCCGGGGGGTGCTCGGCCTTCGGCCTCGCTATAGTTACTGTTAGATATTTAAACAAAGCCGTCTACCGCACGCTAGTAATCATTTCGTTTCGTATAGGAAAATGTATGGGGAAACTGTAACTTTTTGGAGAAGTCAATATTCTGGCCGCCATTTTGTATTTTAAAATATGTTAAACTTTATAATTAATGTACAGGATAGCATCTAATATGTGGCATTTAAACCGTTACGATAGCCCAAAATTTCTTTAACAAAGTTAGCGCCCAAACATGACTCTGACCAAAACTTTCATGCCCCATAACTTCCAGTGTTGCCAGGCGATTGAGATGAAAATGGTCAAATGTCATTTGGGTGAGGTGCCTTCATCGAACTGCATACCCAGATTTGGTTAAAAAGCGCTACTTCCATTTTCCCCATTTTTGGGCTCTGGAGGGTAAATTACCCTAAAAGTTGGGAAACTTTTTTTTTATTGCAACACTATTCATCGAGACCTACAATTGTCCCATACAAGACATTCCACTTAAATGTTGCCATTCACCCGAAAAATTAGATTGAAAATCTTGCCAAATTGTAATGAAAATATTATGGTTGACAGCTCGTCCGCCATTTTGTTTTTCCAAAAATTGACAATTTTCTGGTATACTACATCATATGTGCTACGAAGTGGAATTGGTTGGATATTCCTCATGCGCTCGTGCTAGGCCAGCTAATTCGTCAAAGTTTGGTCTGAAATGTCCAAATTTTCAATCGGCTATATTTCCGCCGCCATTTTGTTTTTCTTTTGTTTTTCAATTTCATCACAAAGTAGGTCGACCATGTGACGCGTGTTCCAAATTTGAACGAAATCGGTTGGAAAATGGCGGAGATGGCATCACGTGACCCGCCGCCATTTTGTTTTTTTCACTTCCCTATAGTTTTCCTCTGGTCCAATCACTAAACTATACAACTCCCCCCTACATCACTTTCACCTCCTGGAACTCCTTCAGACTAAACGGGCGTGTCAATCAGTGAGTCAGTCAGTCAGTCAGTGAGTGAGTGAGTGAGTGGTAATCGAGCTATATATATTAGTAATAATTATAAAGAATATTATAGGAATTTATAGGTAGGTATTTGTCTGGCCGTCAGCTAAATACCTACAAATAATATACTCTTTCTAACAGTAAATAAGCTCGATGACGATGTTATAAGGACACGGGACTTCCAATATTTAATATGTAAATTGACTTTTCGTAAAGTGCCTGAATTATGTGAGAAGTAATGTCAATTAATACTTAAAGTATAACTAATTTAAATTCTTAAATAATCACTATTATTATATACATACACACCTATGACAAAGATACCTTTCTTTCATTTAAAAAATAAATACCAGTTCATAATCTAGGCTTTTTTAACGCAATTTATTCAAGCGTCAACCTTGACCCAACTACGAGTAAGTCGACAAAAAGCCAAGACAAAAGAAGTTTTCAACTTTTCGACGTGGCAGCCCTAACTGAATGCTACACTCAGCTTTTGAGGAAATTTTCTATTGACTCGGCGTAAATTGGGACTTCTGCGTCCCTTTGACGAGGGAACCGACTTAATTTTTTCTAGCGCATGCGAATAAATGAATGAAAATTGGAAAAGTTTGACTCACGCCCGGATTCACGTGGAATTTTTAGTATTACGTGCTAGCGTTCTAGAACTCACTGTCACGGCCTTGCCAAGTGACTTTTACTTCCGATATAGAATCTAGTCTAATGGCATTGACTTTCGTTTGATTTTAAGTTAGCAAATGCCTTCCCATATATATCATTATATTCGGTGCCGGCAGACGCCGTTGTACGCTAGTCCAAAGGTGTCGCGAGCTATCGCGAGACGCACTGTCGCTCATCTGTCTGAGCCCTAAGTTGTTTGCACGGAACCCTATAAATTAAATTTTTGACACTACTACTAAATAAGCACAGAAAAGACGGTTCGTCAGTGATAATCGAATCTTACCTAGCACTCCTCTCCTCCGCTTTTACTTTCTACGCATGCTGGCGGGTCTGACGTCATGCGTCCAACTTAGTCCACGCTTGCTTAACAATTTGTATTGTAGGTAGGTAACAGGTTACTTGAACTCTTTGAGACCGGGAACTTTGTTTCTTGCTAACTTCAGGCGCTAGTGGAGTCTGGAGAAATAATTATGTTACGCAAACTTTACTAACATTACCTAGATACAAGGGGTTGCTTGGTTACGAGGCTTTAAGGCGCTATATGGTTGTCAAAAGCAAGAGTGAGCCACAAACCCGCAGCGGCGGAGTGAAGAGCACGGCGCAGTGCCTCAATATTCGTATATTTATGAATTTTGGATGAACTTTGGCAGGGAAATAAAAATACGCCAACAAAAATCAGATTTTTTAAAAAACAAGCTCCCTTATATGTGGTATCCTACATTTTGATATAGGTATATTTTGTATGAATAACTACAGTTTAGATATAATTTTCATTTTAAAAGACATGGGTATGTTTGCGATTTTTTTCTATCGAGCGAAGTTTGTCCAATGGTATTCATCAGTCTCTAAATAGATACCCACCCCAAGATTGCTATATATTTTTTTCAGACGTTTAATTTTAGTAGTTAATACTTGTAGCCGTCGTAGAATAACTGAAAATACGCTCATACGAAGCCTTAAGTCGAGCTTCCTCTATGTGAGGGAAGACAGCGAGGACCTAATAAATAGTCTGATGATGAATCATTCCCTTCCCATGTTGCCGACTGTACCCCAAACCCTGACATAACAATAACCATATCGGAGGCGACACGTAATTCAGAACACAGATATATTTGTCACTGTCACGCCTGTCTGCGACGCGTCTGCAAAGAATAATGGACGAAAAAACATGACGAAACACGGTATTGCTATTAAAAACATAAAAAAAAACATTTTCCAGAAAAACTGTTCGGCTCGACCATGTCTAAAGAATGGGAGACGATCGTGCTGCAAAGCAAGGATACTTAATAATTTTGACTTTATTGTCTAAACTAAAGTCGTTGTCTAGCTTGTGTTTAATATAACGGTGAAGGAAACATCGTGATGAAACCTGCATGCCGTAGAAGAAGAAAAAATTATAAGGCATGTGAAATCCGCCAAACCGCAGTGGGCCCGCGTGGTGGATCATGGCCCCAGCTCCCTCGATGTAAGGGAAGGTCTATGCCCGAGCAGTGGGGACATATAAATAGACTGATGATGATGATCACGAACGCTATGAGTTGCTTCAACTTATTACGATGGGGAAAGTCGCCAGAAAGAGAAAAATCGGTCGCAGGAAAAAGTCGTGGCTGCATCCGGGAATGGACTGGAATCGCGAGCGCCGCAGACCTGTTCCGCCTCGCGAGGGATAGCCACAAATATGATGACCTGATTGCCAACCTTCACAACTTGGAGAGGCAACCCCCAAGAAGAAGAAGATGATGATGGACAGTTTTAAACAGTGTTTTATCTTATCACTTTCACACTTCCTTAAAATAACGTTAAGTTATAATTAAGTAGTCTAGCTAAGTTAAACAAGGAACCATGACTTAAACCGTGAAATAACTTTTATTCCTAACCTAACTATTATGGCAACTAGTCAATACTTAGAGATTTTTTAAAAATAATAAAATTTAAAGAAAATTTCAAACTAACCTGTCTTGGTTGCTCTCAGGATAGATGTATTCTGAAAAGAAAATAAAGTCAAAGTCAAATTTCTTTATTTACAAGTAAGCACATGTTTGCACGTCAATATATTTTTTGAATTTACATTTACACCACTTTTCAAGGAAAAGGTGCCAACGCTGAGGAGAAAAAGTGGCAAAAAAACTCTCAGCAGCACATCTTTTAAAATAATGATAATACAATTATTACTTAATAACTATACAGTAGGTAACTATTACTATTGTTAGTAAGTTTATCCCTCATGCGGAACCGGCGACACACACCATGCATGTTCATCGTTTAAATAGTCGTCTATCCTGTAATACGCCTTCTTAAGAGCCTTCCTAGAGCCAACTAGCGCCGCCAATCTTAAAAAAATCATATCTTCCAATATAATCAATTTTATTAAAAAAGCTACGTTCACATTGTTTATTGCTATAAATATTATTTTTTAAATGCTTATTTGTAACGTGATGCAATGTAGGTAAGTTGTAGTTCACATAATTGCGAAAAACGGCCGTTTCTGGCACATTTGTGAACTACAACTTAACTACATTGAATCACGTTACAAATAAGCATTTAAATAATAATATTTATATTAATTACGATACGTATAACTGTTTATAAAAATGACATATTATATAAAAAATATATCTAGCCAACACTACTCCTCGTCAAGGCCCGTCCCGCGCGGCAGGGTGCCCAGCGCACTGGCCGCATTGCCCCGCTGTATAGCGAGGCTCGGGCGCTGGGCAAAATACTCACCAGCTCTGAAGTCCCCCGAGGCGAGGACCAGTCGAATGGATATTTCTTTTATTATATCACTTATATTGTTGAAGTCGGCAATTAGACCGACAGTTTATAAATGAGCGATATCCGTTTATATAACAATAATTTGTAGTAATGGCTCACTATAGTTTTAGTTCTAAAATACCCTAGAGATATTATCGACATGGACGCATCTCTTTCCGGCACCCCTGTCCCGCGCTTTGTCTCTATGCGCTCATCGTTGAAGCCTATATTTGACGTGCTACTAAGAAATATCCTGTCCATTTGTAAATATTCACGGATGGCTACTATTTTACGAGTCTTCCGACTGACGTTGAAAGCCTTCTTACTTTACTAGTATTGCTCTCCAATATGGCGAGGTGCCAAACCAAGCAATATATTATGTACAGGCACGCACTCAGGGTTTTATGGGCCCCTTTCAAAACAGTATTGTGGCGCCCGCATGTGAAGAATGCAGCTATTTTTGTTGTCGTAATTTTTACGATCAGAAGACGTAAAAATTGCGATCGTGGTGTTTTTTAGGTTGATAATTGCTACTACCATTATTGCCATTTTATTTTACCATTAGTTAAGCCAAATAGCTTTAACTGTGGATGTGATCCCTAAATAAATTTAGGACCCCAATTCCCCCTGAATTTCTTGCACGCCCATTCCTCAATGAAGTGAAAACAAATAGCTTTA
Organism: Tachystola acroxantha; assembly: GCA_963506565.1. Classification (NCBI taxonomy): domain Eukaryota; kingdom Metazoa; phylum Arthropoda; class Insecta; order Lepidoptera; family Oecophoridae; genus Tachystola; species Tachystola acroxantha. The sequence continues at coordinate 2,579,321 of OY735894.1, read as the reverse complement.
GGTAGGGAAGTGGACCCCTAAATATTTTTTTTATTAATTAGGACCCCAAGTCCCCCTGAGTACACTCCAGTCAGACCCTGCTTGTGCATTTCTTGCACGCAAATTCCTCAATCAAGTGAAAACAATAGCTTTAAGTGGGGATGTGTACCCCTAAATATTATTATTTAGGGCCCCAATTCTGCCTGAATACACTCCCGTCCGGCCCTACTCGTGCATTTCTTGCACGCCCATTCTTCAATCAAGTGAAAACAATAGATTTAAGTAGGGAAGTAGACCCCTAAATATTTTTTTTAATTAATTAGGGCCCCAAGTCCCCCTGAGTACACTCCAGTCCGACCCTGCTTGTGCATTTCTTGCACGCCCATTCCTCAATCAAGTCAAAACAACAGCTTTAAGTGGGGATGTGTGTGTACCCCTCGTCGTCGTCGTCGTCGTCGTCAGCCTGTATCCGTCCACTGCTGTACGTAGGCCTTCTCGCAATCCTTCCATTGTCTTCTATTTGTGGCCGTACGCATCCATTTCTTCCCACATGTGCGAGAGATGTCGTCAGACCATCTCATCGGTGTGTACCCCTTTGGGATGTGCATTAGTAATTATAGGCATAATGACCCGATTAATATATACTGGCTGGAACTGCAACAATGAATATTTTGACTGTTATTACGATACTCTAATTACAATAATTCAATTCATAATTACGTTTCGTGAAAGATTCACTTCTTTTGCTAACTGTATCACACGTAGCGAAAAGTTGATATATCGAGACTCCACGTAGCGAGAGTTGACGTAAAGAGAGTTGCGGTAATGGGAAAGCGACGTAAAGAGAGTTGCGCTTACGGGAAAGCGAGGTTACGGGAATGAATCCTAAATATTATTATTAAGGGCCCCAATTCTGCCTGAGTATACCCCAGTCCGACCCTGCTTGTGCATTTCTTGCACGCCGATTCCTCAATCAAGCGAAAACCGCTGCATTGATTGGTCCAACTTCCCAACTGGGGCGCCTTTCGATCAATTATTTAAGTTGGCCAACTAGGTTCATTTAAGTGCTTAACTAAATAGTTGGCAGCCCTGAGAATGTGCATTGTTTGTTTAGGGGCAGCGCAGACCGAACGGGCTGGAGTGGCGGCGAACTGACTAATTTAGTAACAATTTCAATTAAACTTTATTTACTTCAACTGTAATCGGTTTATTGAAGTAAGATGCACAGATCACTTACCCAATAGACATGAAATCGGTACAAATGACAATGCCAGATTCTGCCCCACCATCAACCGCAAGTTGTACAAGATAACGAATAAATGTAAAAATATCTCCGTTTTTATCAAAATTATTGGTTTAAAATAAAGTTTTGTACAAGTTGCGATTCGAAAAAAACAGCTTAATTCAGAATTCAGAAAATAGTAAGAAATCGAAGCGATTTATTCATTGTTTTTTGTTATTCTTCTATAGGAGTTGCGAGAGTAGTAGAAAATGATACTGATTATGATTATGCAATATAAAACCTGTAATAAGTCCCCAACAAAATGATAGGTACAGCTTAAATGGTCACGTAGTTTTGTGGGTGGGGCAAAGCTCCATGGAAATGTGGCAATGTCTTTTGCACGCGAAAAATTCTGTCAACGACGAGCGCATAGAGACGAAGCGGGGGACAGGGATACGTCCATGTCGATAATAACTCTAGCTTACACGTGTTGCAAACGGTGAACAACTAGATTCACAGTCTGCCTTCTAAAAATGTCCGAGCGCAAAGAAGGTCCAAACGGATGAATGAATTTGCTTTATTGGACATTATTTGGACGTTAACAATGGACCCTTATTTGGACGTTTTTTGAATTGTTTTAGTAAGACCTTTGTGTATCTAGTTGTTTATAGGAGATCTGTGCCCTCAAAGCACAAAGTAACTATATACTAGATACTACTTCACAATTTCACAAACCATCACACAAAATCTTTATAACACCCGCAGTATGAGCGTATAAGTTTTGGTAGGATTCCAACAGGACTTTTGAGGCCACGCTTCTTTCTTAAATATGGATTCACAATGCAGTTTTATCACGGCAGTTTTGACGACCCATCTCTATTTATGCTGCGATAATTTAAAGACAAATTGAACAGAGAGTTTTTATCAGTAACTAGCTGTACCCCGCAACTTCGTTTCCGTCGAGGAGGAGGATGGAGGAGATCAGGAGGCAGATCTTCCTCTCTGGATCCTTGTTTCCACATCACATACCGCCATGGCTTATAGCCTATGAACTGTCCGGATATTTCAGCTATCTCCTAGTGAAACTCCCATCAAAATTCCTTCAGTAGTTATGGCGTCATACTTGCACAAAGTCACAGACAAACAGACAAAAATTCAAAAGAAAATAGTTTTTTGTCTTCACTATCGATCCTATAACACATTACAATTACTTTTATAAGTTTTTCCGTCGAAAAAACCGAGGATAACTCATTGGTACAGTCGACAGCAGATCAATGGTTGCAGTACGATTCCAAGTCTTACGACGCAAATAATAAGAACCGTCAAAAGTAAAAAAGTGTTACCATTGATCTGCTGTCGACTGTACATGCCCAATCTTGAGGGCGTATCACGTGATGTCTTTCTCAAGTCGCGATTCGCCTGCAATCTGCAAATACGTTCTCAAGTGTGAGTTTGACAGTTCTCTTGAGAACTGAGTTTTGTTTATTAATGCGGCGTTACTCACGTGATACCCGATTCCTAAACGAACACCTAAGTTACGTGTAGATAGATAGATTCATTTATTTCAGATTACAATGTCATTTTTACAGTTATGTCAATACTTAAAATACACATTAGTAATTTGATCGTCAATTTAAATATAATAATAACTATGTATATAATAACATTATGCATTGCATAAATTATGATTTTAACATTAATAAGTCAAATTCCTTAAAGGAATACAATTCACTATCCAATAAAAGTATTAATAGGAACGCCATCTTGAGGTCGTTCTCCAGATTGACTTTTAAACTAAGAGTAATTTATTAATACGGGCCTTAAGACTACACAACCCCTTAGTTGGGCATCACTGATCAAAAACACTTCCTATAAAGGCCTATTAAAGCTATTAACACAACCCAAACAAAGTTTCAGCTTCATAACAATTACTTAAACAAATTAAGTAAATAATTAAGCGTATTACGCTTCATATACCAGGAACTAAGTAGAAGCACTAAAATGTCTCATTTCACTCTCAAATTAGGGAACTCATTAGTGCGTCTACGTTATAATGTGCTGCCATTTAATTCGGAGAGCAACATTTTAGCGCTATTTGGCGACAAAGTTGTCTCAGAGCAAAAACTTTACTCATTAAATGACTCTTGGTTCTCTTGAAAATGGTGGGAAAAGACGGTTGCAAAATTATTTAATAATTTTTATTTTAATGTCTACAGTGGTTTTTTTGTGTTTAATATCACGTTAAATTAATCAGAAAATGTTCGCGAATGACAGTATGGTGAATTTATTGTATAATTTGAGCAAGATCTGAAGTTTCAAGCTTTTATCAAGATTCCCGCTACGAGCTCGGGAGTGAACGTGACTGTCGAGCTGCTTCGTCCAGAGTGATGACGCTATGGCGACTCCTCTGGAGGAAGATAGAAGACTATTATATGTTGAATTTTCAGTAACATGACATTGACAAATGACGAACTGTCGAGTCCATTAATAAAATAAATGACTCTATGGTAGCAAGTAGCTAGAAGTGACAAAATTTTAGACAAAGACATGGCAACAATGAATTCGTGAAATTCCGAGAGACAATATGGAGTGCAAGCTTATCGTGAGCTCACTCTTAAAACTCTATACACGTTTGACAGTTGTAAGTGCATGTTGAAATCTTGCTAAAAGTCCATATGAATCCTGCCCTAAATCAACAGCTATTTAAAAGCCACCTGCATCCCTGTTCTAGGGTTTCGTACAGTCGAAGACAGAGATAAGTATACAGGGGGCCTCAATAAGGTTGAGATTTTCTCAAAAACTACTGGACCGATTTTAATAATTATTTTACAGTTACATAGTTTTAACTTTTATCTATCAAACAGTGAAAGAATTTTTGCAATAGGTCAAGTAGTTTTTGAGAAAATCTGAACCTTAAAAACTCTCCTGTACACCTTTCTCTGTGTTCCACCGTACCTCAAGAGGATAAAGAATCCTTAGATATAGGATAATTTCCTTATCCGTCTGTCAAGTATTACAAAACATACACCAGCATAGATACCCTGCTTTTAGAAGTCGTTTAAAATTTGGCACCGATCGCTTTGCACGCCACCGCACTGACCCGTGTATTGGTTTACAAAGTGACGCAAAACGAACGCCCAAGGGATCGTGTGGCGAGAGTTTTTTTGTGCTTTTTGGTGGTTAGATCGTGTACATTGTGCACTTTATTTGGAATGTTTTTTATTATTATTTTTTAACCCAAAAAGAGGGGTGTTTGACTGTGGCATCGTACCCAGAAGAAACAGGAAGTGGAGCAGCTAAATGACCATGCCAGATTCTGCCCCACCATCAACCGCAAGTTGTACAAGATAACGAATAAATGTAAATATATCTCCGATTTTTATTAAAATTATTGGTTTAAAATAAAGTTTTGTACAAGTTGCGATTTGAAAAAAAAAACAGATTCAGAAAATAGTAAGAAATCGAAGCGATTTATTCATTGTTTTTATTATTTTTCTATGCCACATTTCAATGGAGCTTTGCCCCACCTACAAAATTAGGTGACCATTTAAGCTGTACCTATCATTTTGTTGGGGACTTATTACATGTTTCATATTGCATAATCATAATACGTATCATTTTCTACTACTCTCGCAACTCCTATAGAAGAATAACAAAAACAATGAATAATTCGCTTCGATTTCTTACTATTTTGTGAATTCTTAATTAAGCTGTTTTTTTTTCGACTCGCAACTTGTACATAACTTTACTTTAACCCATAATTTTAATAAAAAACGGATATATTTTTACATTTATTCGTTATCTTGTACATCATGCGGTTGCTGGTGGGTCAGAATCTGGCATTGTCATTTAGACGTCCAAAAATCCTTCACTAACCCAATATCGGAAATATTTTAGGTTAAAGTTCAGTTTGCCACAACACAATTTGACACAAATCGCGCTGTGAGCTGGGACCGTACAGCGTACATATTCGTTGTTTTATTTACTCAAAGGATTTTGCTTTATGAGGGTTCCATTTTACTTTTTGGGGATTTAGGAAAAATGCCTATTGCTGGATCAATTTGCTGTTTGTTGTTTTCGCTATTTCATTTTGGGGATCACGGTGTTTGGTCAATTAATGGAAGCATGTGAACGTATTTGCCCATGAAAGAGCTGAGATGAAAATGACATTGTTGGTCACCCATCCAATTCACCATCAGGCCATTTTATGTCTCCATCTGCTCGGGCACAGACCTCTCACACCGTTGCGCGTAGAGAGTCGCCGCTGGTGAACGCTCTTACCGACATCAATGCACTCATAGGCCAGTATTAATAGTCTGAGCTTAAACCATCAAGGTCAACCTTGTACGCACGTTGGTATTCTCCATTTTTTTCTACGGTGCAGAGACCTGGACATTGAAAGCTGCGGACCTGAAACGCATTGATGCCTTTGAGATGTGGTGTTGGCGACGTATGCTCAGGATACCGTGGACTGCACGCCGAACTAATGAGTCGATAATCTCTGAATTGAACCGTAGAGACAGATTATCAATATGAATGGACCCTTCCAAATTGGAGAGAACTATACTGCTCGGCAAAGTTGAGGGGTCGTGACGTATTCAGTATGAGTGCGTATATTGAGTTTCGTGACGTATTCAGTATATTGAGAACTGAGTTTTGTTTATTAAGGGCCTTCATAGAGCCAACTAGCGCCGCCAATCTTAAAAAAATACTATCTTCCAATATAATCAATTTTATTAAAAAAGCTATTTACGAAATGTTTATTACGATAAATATTATTTTTAAATGCTTATTTATAACGTGATTCAATGTCGGTAAGTTGTAGTTGTGAACTACAACTTAGCTTGTCGCAATTATGCCATGTATTGTATATTGAAAAATAGTATTTATCGTAATAAACATTTTGTAAAAACATTTTTTAATAAAATTGATTACATTGGAAGATATTATTTTTTTAAGATTGGCGGCGCTAGTTGGCTCTATGAAGGCTCTTACCACGGCGTTACTCACATAAAACCCGATTCCTAAACGCGTACCTAAGTTACCTACGTTTATTAACAGCAACGCCATCTTGAGGTCGTTCTCAAGATTGACTTTTGAGCTGAGAGTGATTGTTTGACTGACAGTTGGTTGAGTGTAGTGAGAGAGTGTGCTAGATATTGTGAGAAGAACTATAAATTGCAATCGTCTATTGTATAATTAATATTCTAAGCCCCTATGTACTTACGTTATTTTATATATAATGTAAGTAAGTATGACTGTCCTACGCCTTGGGGCAACCCGTTATGTTGGACAAAATTTGAAATAAATCGATAGAGCTCAGGCCATGATCCACCACGCGGGCCCAGTGCGGATTGGCGGATTACACATGCCACTTTGCTGTACTTATGTTATGGAGGTGGAAAAATGATAAGATGCGATACGATTCTACTACGAGTTTATTAAACGATTTACAATGGGTGACATGACACAGCGAATAGCACAGGTTATCAAGAACAGGAAACGGATACAGAAGTGACAGGCAGTTGACACCGACACAGTTCTATACTTTTTAAATTGCGTTTTGTTTATGCATTTCCAACAACTTACTATAAAACTATATAATTATAGCTATAATTATAAAACTTTAGGCAGCTCTCAGAGATTACCCAAATATTTAAGTACGATTTGATACTCTTGTAATGAACCCAAGTTAATCTAAGGTATATTTATTGAGGGTACTCCAATAAATTCCGTTCCGACCATAACACAAAGGCTCTATTCTGTTCCTTTGTGATACAAATAGATTTAATTAAGATTAAGGATTAAGGCTGTTAAGGTAGACGATGACGTCATAAAAGTTATTGTTGCAACATGTTGAATGAAATCGATCGATAAACATTCTTCTAAATAACTTCGATTTTAGAAAATTTACGGTGTATTGAAGGAAAATGTACTTAGGTATAGTAACAAGGATTGGAACCTACGTCACCTTGATTTAGGTATTTAGAGCGAATGACTAAGGCCCGTATTAATAGTCTGAGCTCAAACCCGCCCTCAAGAGCGAATTCAGCTGATACACTCTCAAGACGTGATGACCATCTCAAGTATGTCGTTTATTAATAAACTAATCTTGAGGGCGTATCGCATGATGTCTTTCTCAAGTCGCGGTTTGCCTGCAATCAGCAAATGTGTTATCAAGTGTGACTTTGACTCTTGAGAAAGAACAGAGTTTTGTTTATTAATACGGCGTTACTTACGTGATGCCCGATTCCTAAACGCGCACCTAAGTTACGTTTATTAATAAGAACGCCATCTTGAGGTCGTTGCCAAGATTGACTTTTGAGCTGAGAGTGGTTTATTAATACGGGCCTTAAAGAAGAGACAGGGAAAGAGACAGAAAGAAAGAGAGAATATTTGTCTTTTTGTACAATATTGAATTGAACAAAATACGTAGAGATAATGTTGTCCGAAGAGACAGTAAAGTAGAGAAAGCGGGAGTCGTATGATAGGATCGCAGCAGATGGAGTTCATCGTCTCTGGCAACCCTACAGGAAATAGGCGTGTTATATGTAAAAGTATTACGATAGTTTAATTTAAGCTATATCTAGCGTTAACCGTAAATCATCAATAAACCGTTGTTAAGACGGTTAACTTAACCGTAGTCAGCAAAGCAACTGTTTGCTGTTATAGTATGACCGTCTAAATCAGTCTTCGCCTGCGCGGTACAGGGACGCGGGGGTATGACGACAACGAGGACCGAGAGAAGTGCGGGGGCGGGCGCGCGAACAGAAATGTATTGTAACAGAAATGCGCCTGCCGCCCGCACCTCTCTCGGTCCCCGTTGTCGTCCTACCCCCGCATCCCTGTACCGCGCAGGCGAAGACTGATTTAGACGGTCATACTATATCCATAAACCGAGTTTAACCTCACCCCCTTAAACCGTGTTTTGTCACTTTCACACTTAGTTTAAAAATATTAAGTTAGAAAGAGACCGATGACGTAATGTTAAGTCACATTTATGGCTAACAACGTGATAGTTTATCTATACAGCGAGCAATTATGGTGGTATCTCATATTTCAAAGCTGGCCCCTTCATTATGTATGAAACTACAATTATTACTTTGTCTCTACATAAAATAACAATACACTAACTAGGTCAGGGGATATCAAGTTTTGGGCCGCGACATTATTCTTGTGAGTACGTTATACGTAATTTAAGGTGCAACACTAGACACCGTTCTGCATACAATACTATGTCGGCATAAACTCACAAAGAACACGTTAGTTGTTACCTTTTTTTAAACCAGATGCTTTAATCGTGAAGTTCTACTGCCGTTATCCAAATCAATCTCAAATTCGCCTTTAAAAATATTTATAAGTAGCTGTACCCTGCAACTTCGTTTACGTAGAGCAGGAGGATGGAGATCAGGAGGCATATCTTCCTCTCTGGATCCTTGTTTCCACATCACATACCGCCATGGCTTATAGCCTATGAGCTGTCCGGATATTTTATCTATCTCCTAGTGAAACTCCCACCAAAATCCCTTCAGTAGTTATGGCGTGATACTTGCACAAAGTCACAGACAAACAGACAAAAATTCTAAAAATTAGTGTTTTGGCATCAGTATCGATCCTAAAACACATTACAATTATTCTTTTCAAAAATACCCAACGTACAGACACAACTTTTTTACAGTCTTATTATATGTAAAGATCATTCCACTACTATCGGAATAGTGATTTAAGATTGAAATAAATGTTATTTATTCATAAAATTTAAAATAATTAAAATTAAAATAAGTAATCAAATGTGTAAATAAAATATTATAAAAGGTACACGTCGTCATCCAGCTCCCCTCCACAGGGCATCATGATGCTGCATGAGGTTGCAGACCTTAGTATTTAATCTTAATTTCAACTTGATCCGTCCACGCGTTTCTGAGACATAGTTCTTGACAGACAGACGGGCAACAAAGTGATCCTATAATGGTTCCTTTTTTCCTTTTGAGGCACGAAACCCTAAAAAATCAACAACCAACGTGTTCTGCGTGAGTTTATGCCGATATACTGTTGTATGAAGATCTTTCACTAGCGATATGCCTTAAGTAGTAATAATGCCCTTAATTCAAAAAAGTTGACCATCCCTATTATGGTTGTACCTACCGACATAATTACTTCGCTTACCGAACTTACATAGATACACAATTATTTGTTATTTATATTTTGATAACTTATACAAAGTCAACCCATTCGTGGTTTGTGACGCATTTTGAAAATTACAGGCTTCGGTTAGTTAGGAATCTAAGTACCTAATGTCATGGTTTAACGTCCGGAGAAATTACAGAGGATTTTCAATGTCATGGCAAACGTTTATAATCAAACAGTGGTAAACCTAAAAATAAAAACCGGCCAAGTTCGAGTAGTAATCGAATAGTATAAAATATAGTTAATTTCGTAGATAAATAATATATATATAAAAAAAAATGTTAATCTAACCAACTCTAAAAATAAATCTTTTGAATAAAATCCCACTAAAAAAGGAATTCCACGTAATGCTAAAGAGTTAAAAAGTATAAGGGAAAAGTCCTAAAAAATTATTAAATAAGACAAGAAAATATTGAAATAAAAATAAAAGTTGAGCCATTAAATTTATTTTTTCCTATTTTTTTAAATTCATTGTGTAGTTTTTAAGATAAAGCTGTCGGACTCGCGCCCCGAGGGTTCCGTGCACCTTCACCATAACATTTGCTCTAACGAAAAGATAGACTAGATTTAGGGACAAACTTATCTTTGCGTTTTTGAAACTGATAACGTCATACATCGACATACCAGGCATCAACTGCAAATATAAGTTTGTGATTACAAAAAAAATATATTTCGTGACGGAACTCAGTGGTTGGGTCAATGGACTTGCAATATGGAGGTCCCAGGTTCGATTCCCAGCCAGGGCAGCCATGTACCAATAAGTTATCCTCGGTTTTTTCGACGAAAAAACTTATGTACATTTACCGAGTGCTCTCAAAACGGTGAAGGAAAACATCGTGATGAAACCTGCATGCCGTTGAAGAAAAAGAAAAAATCTAAGGCATGTGAAATCCGCCAACCCGCACTGGGCCCGCGTGGTGGATCATGGCCCCAGCTCCCCCAATGTAAGGGAAGGTCTGTGCCTAAATGAATATAAGTCTGAATATAAATAGACTGATGATGATGATGATGCGAGAAAATGCGACTTATGTGGCTACCGACATAAATGGCTATATCTTTTGATTGGATTGACGTAGAAGTTTGATTTTTTCTCGGCTGCATGTGATTACAGACCTGAGTATTTGGTATTAATTTCAACTTGATACGTCCACGCGTTTCTGAGAAAAAGGTCTCGACAGACGGACAGTAAAGTGATCCTATAAGGGTTCCTATTTTCCTCTTGAGGTACGGAACTCTTAAAATAGTAAATCAACCCGATATAAATCGATCAGCTGATTGGAGGAAATAAACTACATAAATTGTATAAAAATCACAAATAAAATTACGTATAAAAAATGTATTTTTGGTATAAAATATATCCTGTACCTACTAATTTCGTGATCAATATTAATCTAACTATAGTTTATACTCGAAAACGTGACCCTCCTTTGAGCAATCGGGTAAAAAAATCACGCAAATAAAAAAGAAAGTTTAGATTACCTTTTTGTTACTACGCATATTTCTCTATGTGAATAAATATTAAATTATATCTAACAGTTCTATAAAAGCTTCTAATAAATTCGTTCACAAAGTAAAAGTAACTTTATAAGATTTTCAGCATTTATCAAGGTATCACTCTAAAATCATAGAGCTTGGAAACTCTAAGGTAACCAAGAACGGAGCTTTACGAGGAGCTTTTAAGTGTATATTTTGACCCACTTTCAATAAAGCCTCAAGCCTTTAGTGGAAGATCTCAAATTCCTCTCATTGTGGCCGCCTGCACGGACGGGACAATGCAGACATGGATGAAATAAAATGAAGATGTTATTGGAGCCCGTATATTATCATAATAAGTTATGTAAATACATAAACAGAAACTAAATTGCAATGGCTGGTACAAATTTTGACACCTTATTTCATCAATAAGGTGAAATTAGTACTATATTTCATTGTTTTAAATTATGACACACTTACTTTTGTCATTTTCGAGGTTTTATTTTAACACCAATATATATATTTTATTCAAATATATTTAAAAATATATTTGAATAAAATCGTACAGTAGACTCTCGCTTTTAGAGAGATGGTCTGCATTTCAACTGCACTCGGGCTGTTAATTTGCAATTTGAATGCATTTAGTACGAATGCAATAAAACTGCAATAAACCGTGTAGCCCGATTGCAGTCGACGTGCAGCTGTCGGCCTGAAGTTCCATCGACTCGGAATGCAGTTGAAATGCAATCTATCTGTCTAAAGCCTACAAGCCTACATGCGATTTCTCAATTTACTAAAAATAATATGGTTATCTTGAAAATGGCGGGAAAAGACGGTTGCATAATTATTTGATAATTTTTATTTTAATGTCTACAGTGTTTATTTTGTGTTTAATATCACGTTAATGTTCGCGAATGACAGTATGGTGAATTTGTTGGATAATTTGAGCAAGATCTGAAGTTTCAAGCCTTTATTAAGAGTCCCGCTCCCGCTACAAGCTCGGGAGTGAACGTGACTGTCGAGCTGCTTTATCCAGAGTGATGACGCTATGGCGTCTCCTCTGAATGAAGACAAGAAGACGCGGCTGCCCAGGGTAAAGACGCTACTGCGACTCCTCTGGAGGAAGATAGAAGACTATTATACCTATATTGAATTTTCTGTAACATGACATTGCACATAGAGACGACGAACGCTGGGCGTACAGAGCCTACAGTTTGGAGGTCACGCTCGGGACATCGCAGCGTGGGAAGACCACCGATTAGATGGTCTGACGACATCTCTCGCACATGTGGGAAGAAATGAATGCGTACGGCCAGATGGAAGGATTGCGAGAAGGCCTACGTCCAGCAGTGGACGGATATAGGCTGACCACAACGACGACGATGACATTGGCAAATGACGAACTGTCGAGTCCATTAATAAAATAAATAATATTATAATAACTTCGAGACAATGTGATCATGGCAGGTGTCCGACGTCTCGCTCTATAGACCAGACTGACTGACCCACCAACACCCCAAACCAATAGCCCCAATTAAGTTGTAATTTCCAATCACTGCAATAGTTTATGCACCTGACGGGGTCTGTCATTGAGTGCAGTCAGATGCGCTCAGAGACCCCGCTAGGTGCATCACATATCCCTTCAAATTAAAGTTCTCTAAGGGGCCTCTACGCGTTGGAGCTATGTCTCCGTGCAAGCCTTTCAAAGGACCGGGTTTTCTGAAACCCGTGAAACCTGGAGCATAATATTTTGAAAGGTACCTCCTCAGCTATCCCCAGCTCTACACCTCCAACCATTACTTTTTTTACATTCACCGCGCGGTCTTGGGATTTATACCTTTTATGACTCGTAAAGCGTTCCATATTAAGTACAGTCAGCTTGGAAAAAGATCTTTTTATACCCCTAGAGAATTAATTTTTCCCCTCTCACTATTTTCACGGAAGCTCTTTGTTTTACGTGAAAAATGTAGAAATCTGGGTTTCTGATAATGCTGATGTGGTAGAATGGAATAAAAAGGGTTACTCCAAAAGGTGAATCTTATCTCGTACGGTTTGCGGTTCATATTTTAAAGTCATTATCATCAGCCCGTATCAGTCCAGTGCTGGACGTACGCCTTGCCCAAGGTACGTCATTTAACATGATTCTCGGTTTTTTAGCATCAAGTGATTAGCTGCCTGTGTATTTATATATTTGAATTTTTTTTTATGGAGGTAACTATTGCATTGGACATATTCTAATTAAATTGACATTAGTCTTAAGATTTAAAGTTACGCCACCGTTTAGGTGTCCCTTTCAGTCTTAATCTTTTTTAACGAAGTGTGAAAGGGATAGCAACACGATTTAAGGAAAATGAGATTTTACTAGGTTCAAATTCAAAATCTCTATTGCATTCCGTAAGTTATTGAATTGATGTTACTATATATAACATTACGGATCCTGTTGGGCACACAATTAAGAGAGAGGAAGGTTTATGAATAACAGCATTAGACTGTTATTCATAAACGTGATTTAAAGTTATGCCACCGTTTAGGCCCCCTGTCCCATTCTATCTTAACCTTTGTTAACGAAGTGTGAAAGGGATAACAACACGATTTAAAGGAAGTGAGATTTAACTAGGTACATGAATAACAGGAGTAGTCATAAATATTGCTAAACAGTGGCTTAATTTGACAGTTGCCCACCAATTTTGTATGGCGAAAACTAGCTTAGAAATCATGGCTTACACAGCACAACTTTAATTCACAATAATGGCTGAGAGACTAAATGGTTCTAGCTTATTCCCGATTCACTCTATAGAACTGAACTGCTGGAAACCAGGCTATCGGATCAGAAGTTGTTGACAGACAAACCGACGACGAGGTCGGGATTTAAATGTGAAATGGTACCATTGTACAAGTGCAATAGCAAGTCTTGCAGTTTGACCCAGTTTGAAGTGAGTCGAGCTTACATGGGGCCACTGGCTGGATCGTTCGTTAGATGTTCATTGTGTAATACGAATATTAATACCTAATAATCTATTTTATCAATCAATCAATCATTTATTTTATTTTCTCATCACAAAGTTTTATACAGGTAAATGTATGGTATTCCAGAAATCGGTGCGATAAATGACAATGCCAGATTCTGCCCCACTATCAACCGCAAGTTGTACAATACAAGGAATAAATGTAAAAATATCTCCGTTTTTATTAAAATTATTGGTTTAAAATAAAGTTTTGTACAAGTTGCGATTCGAAAAAAACAGCTTAATTAAGAATTCAGAAAATAGTAAGAAATCGAAGCGATTTATTCATTGTTTTTGCTATTCTTCTATAGGAGTTGCGAGAGTAGTAGAAAATGATACTGATTATGATTATGCAATATGAAACCTGTAATAAGTCCTCAATAAAATGATACAGCTTAAATGGTCACGTAGTTTTGTAGGTGGGGCAAAGCTCCATTGAAATGTGGCAACGTCTTTTGTGGGAGACTTATAAAAGGGAGGGAATTATAAAAATTATTATTAATAAAAAAATTATCATTTTCTTATAATAAATTAAATCTTTGAAAATAATCATTTCCATGAGTTCGAATTATTGAAACTAAAATTGACAATCCTAATGAAATGATTTAAATTTAAATAATTTTCGCCTTTTAGATGTTGATAATCGCATTGTTCTCCGAACTAAGTTGTGAAACTTGTATTTCAGGTCACCAGGCCTCCGTCCCGAGGTAATAGGTACATTAGGAATATGCTTTGTTGGCTCCTTGCGAAGCCAAGGGTTGGTTGATGATGAATTTGGATGATAAGGCTGGATTTATTTATTTATTTATAAAAATATTACACAGCATTACAGTTAACACCAATGTGCTGTGTAATTCATAATAATAACTTAGTCTACTTATAGATAATAATAATATAAAATTCAGTCACATTAAAATATTACATTAAAATAGGTATAAGTACTAACAATTATGCGTTATACACTTGTCAATAAAACAAACAACATCAAACATATACGCATAGACACACCCTTACATATAAAAAGACACAACACTCATCCATCTATCTCACAGACCACCATGCACTCTCTCAGCACACTCGTCAACCGTTCAGCAAACAGCCCCCTTACCTTGAAGTCTTATAGCAGTATTACTTCCATAATACTTTGTTACTTCGTATAATGACGACCTTAAAGTAAGCTCATTAAGGTCGTCATTGTACGAAGTAACAAAGTATTATGAAAGTAATACTGCTACAGGTCGCACTGTGGTGCCGCCGCTGTCAGAAGCGCATTCAGTCGCGCGAGCGATATGGATATTTAATGGATATTAGATATAAATGAAAATGAGGTAGACGATGATGGGGTAGACGATGACGGGGTAGACGAGTTCTCGAATGGAGGCCACGAACGGGTAAATGTAGTGTGGGACGCCCCCCGACCAGATGGAGGGATGACGTTCGCAAGATGGCTGGCAGGGACTGGATGCGGAGGTTTAGATATAATTTTCATTTTAAAAGACATGGAAGGGGTATGTTTGCGATTTTTTTGTATCGAGCGAAGTTTGTTCAATCGTGTATCGGTATTCATCAGTCATTCCCCAAGATTTTATCAAATATATTTTTTTTCAAATGTTTAATTTTAGTAGTTACTGCCGTAGCCTTCGTAGAAAAACTGAAAATACGATGCCTTAAAACCAATGTGTGTTGCATGAGTTTATGCCGACATAAACATTTTATTAGATTTTTTCACCTTAAAATCTAAATTCAAATAGATTACTTGTAATTTAAATAGTAATTAAAGGTATCTTTGTTTAACGAATTCTGTCGTAACAATATTTGGCTTAATTATAAGAGAAGATTGATGATGTTTGTATTGTAGAACGAGCACAAATATACGTTTAGAGTAATAATTGCTTGTATCGTTTCGTTGGATTACCAGGGGATTGTAGTAATTAGTGAGAAAGTAAATAATTTATAAGGGAATCGGTAATTGATGCCGGGGATTGTTTATATTAGTAGAGTTACGGAAACAGTGATTTTCAAAATCGATGACACAATTACAATACAAGAAAGATGGGCAATGTATTCGCCTAAAAGTCCAGTCTCTAGGTCACAAAATGAGGACTAAAACGCACGATCTTCTAGAACTGATTATTCAAGGAACTTCTCTGCAGAAGGCCAGGTAGAAGAAGAATATCATGGCTCAGGAACTTACAATGGTACGACAAGAGTGCCAGGTCTCTATTCCGTGCGGCGTTGTCAAGAGTGCAGAGTGACATAATGAGCGCCAACCTTCGTAAGAAGACGGCACCATAAGAAGAAGTCGGAAAATGTCACGCCGTTCACAGAGAGAAATTGATAGAAAAGATTGCGTGAGTTGATTTTACAAATGATTATGCCAGAATCTGCCCCACCATCAACCGCAAGTTGTACAATATAACGAATAAATGTAAAAACATCTCTGTTTTTTATTAAAATTATTGCTTTAAAATAAAGTTTTGTACAAGTTGCGACTCGAAAAAAACAGCTTAATTAAGAATTCAGAAAATAGTAAGAAATCGAAGCGATTTATTCATTGTTTTTGTTATTCTTCTATAGGAGTTGCTAGAGTAGTAGAAAATGATACTGATTATGATTATGCAATATGAAACCTGTAATAAGTGCCCAATAAAATTATAGGTACTTACAGCTTAAATGGTCTCGTAGTTTTATATGTGGGGCAAAGCTCCATTGAAATGTGGCAATGTCTTTTCAGATTTAGAAACGCATACCAGAATTATTTAGTATTGGTCGCTAAAATTCAATTTCAGTAATTCTATTATACTGTCTATCACAAACGCGGTACATTCATGATATCAACTCAATTTACAATTCATTGGCTAATATATTCGTACTCGAAAATTAATACAGCTTCCTGTAAATTGATTCCGCAAATTACATGAATTAAGCAGAGCGTAGTAAATAAATTATTTCAGAGAAATGACATTGTGAAGCGGTGTGATTCAGAAATGCACTTTTAGAAATGAAAAGACAATATAGAGAGTGGAGATGGAGGGATGACCTTCGCAAGATGGCTGGCAGAGACTGGATGCAAAAAGCTGAGAATCGGGTTGAGTGGCGTGCTTTGGAGAGGCAAACTGCACTTATCAGGTACATTGAACATGTCAATAAAGATATATAATCATATCCCAGACGAAATAAAAAATGTATCAAATGAAAAAACATTCATAATTGTATGCATAGGTGTGCTGTTTGTCAAATAAACGATTATTCTATTCTATTCTATTCTATTCTATTCTACGACTGCTAAAACAACACCTACATGCTAAATGCTATTACACAGTACTAATAATAATAATAAACAACCGTTACCTACTACTTCTTAGTTACTACACAAATTACATTATATTTGAACAAGAAGTGTCGTCTCTCTTGTATTGCTGTGCCTAAACAAGGTCCATAAAGAACATTGTAACATTGTAATGTTAATTATATGAACATGTGTATTATAACTTAATACCTATTGAGGCCTACGTCCAGCAGTGGACTGATACGGGCTGATGATGATGAGATAATATACAGGGTGGCATTGACTTGGGTGGTCATTCGATAAAATTAAATGGATGGCTTGTGACATACATTAATTCTATAAAGTTTATCTCTATAATTCAATACTACTGAGGCCAAATTATTCTGCCGCAGGACAGCAACTACTAAAGACATTGCCACATTTCAATGGAGCTTTGCCCCACCTACAAAACTACATGACCATTTAAGCTGTACCTATCATTTTGTTGGCGACTTATTTATTACAGGTTTCATATTGCATAAGCATAATCAGTATCATTTTCTACTACTCTCGCAACTCCTATAGAAGAATAACAAATACAATGAGTAAACCGCTTCGATTTCCTACTATTTTCTGAATTCTTAATTAAGCTGTTTTTTTCGAATCGCAACTTGTACAAAACTTTATTTTAAACCAATAATTTTAATAAAAAACGGAGATATTTTTACATTTATTCGTTGTCTTGTACAACTTGCGGTTGATTGTGGGGCAGAATCTGGCATTGTCATTTCACGTTGTATAATCCATTTATAAAACAATTTTAGTTATTCCGAAAATTATCCTCTCTAAGAAAAGTAAAGCTGAGGAAAAAAACTTCACCTAATTGATCCTGAAAACTCTTTAAGATGAAAAGAATGGTTTTAGAGAGTACTTGAAAAATCCTTCAAGGCACTTAAATAAGAAGTAATGAAACAGGGATGGTAAATGAGTTTCGGAGTACCTTATGCTGGAAAAAAACCGGCCAAGTGCGAGTCTGCTATCGGACTCGCGCACCGAGGGTTCCGTGCAACTTCACCATAACATTTGCTCTAACGAAAACATAAACTAGATTTAGGGACAAACTTATCTTTGCGTTTTCGAAACTGATAAACGTCATACATCGATATACCAGGCGTCAACTACAAATATAAGTTAGTAATTACAAAAAAATAATTATTTCGTGACGGAACTCCAAATTTACAGTTTTCGGATTTTTCCTTTACTTGTGATTTACCTAGCTTCTTGCCAAATTTCATGATTCTAGGTCAACGGGAAGTAACCTATAGGTTTTGAGTTTCTCGCATTTTCATACATATATGCGAGAAAATGCGACATAAACGAACATATCTTTTGATTGCGATGACGTAGAAGTTTGATTTTTTCACGGATGCATGAGGTTACAGAGTTGAGTATTTGGTATTAATTTCAACTTGATCCGTCAACGCGTCTCTGCGATATAGGTCTTGACAGATAGACAGATGGACAACAAAGTGATCCTATAAGGGTTCCTTTTTTTTCCTTTTGAGGCACGGAACCCTAAAAATTATTAAAAAAAACGACTACAAAATGAGTTTTCCTCGAAATTTTCGAATGAAAATCTTACGTACATTTACCGAATGCTCTCAAAGAAGTGAAGGAAAACATCGTGATGAAACCTGTATGCAGTAGAAAAAAATCTAAGGCATGTGTAATCCGCCAATCCGCCCTATGCCCGAGTGGTGGATCATAGCCCGAGCTCCTTCGATGTAAGGGAAGGTGGCCTTAATAGTGAGGACATAAAAATAGACTGATGATGAAGGAGCTGTGGTCATGATTCACCACGGTGGTGCAGTGCGCATTAGTCTTTAGTATTATTAAGATAATACATATTTTATATTGATACTCTACATAGTATGGTTTTTGTAGAATTTTCAGCGATATTTGAAAAAAATAAAAATCTTAGTTCATGTACCTACTTAAATCTTCTTTCGTTTATTTTTAAATGAATAAGTTGTGTAAATAAAATATTTTAATTTTATTTAAATGCCTAATTATACCAAATACCTATCTATTTTTATTTAAATAATACAGAAATAAATAATATTTTTTATTTAGTTTAATAACTATAATAAATAGAATCTAATGCCTAAAAATACTGATTAAGTAGGTACTTACATAACTCCTTATCCAACCAAAAAACCTTCACCAAACTTTTCACTACACCACTTCAATTCTAAATCTAAAATTTGCAATACAATGAAAGTTCTAAAAACTTCACTTACCTAAACTAAAACTAATTTTTTTTCTAAACTAAAACCCACACACTTATCACTTAATAATATTTCAAGTAAGTACGGAAGTATTTTTTACGTATTGAACAAGTCTTAGGGATTACGAGCGCTACACGGCTACGGGTCGTAGCGGAAGCTACGTCGGACAGCTACGGGCGTAAAGCTACAACTGCTCGTAGAGGCGGCTTTGGCGCCCTCTAGTGGAGTATATTTGAACCAAACTTCAGCAGTTATCAATGTTTTGTATTCGATGCGTTTTACGAGTTTTTAGAACGAAAGGAGACTTGTTGAAAATTGGAACGTGACAATATAATTAATAATTATAATTTTGGTTCTCTTGAAAATGGCAGGAAACGACGGTTGCGAAATTATTTGATAATTTTCCTTTTTATGTCTACAAAAAAAGGAAAATTATTATTAAAATTTCTGGGGCTACTTTGTGTTTAATATCACGTTAAATTAATCAGAAAATGTTCGCGAATGACAGTATGGTGAAGTTATTGGATTATTTATGCAAGATCTGAAGTTTCAAGCTTTTGTCAAGAGTTCCCGCTACAAGCTCGGGAGTGAACGTGACTGTCGAGCTGCTTCATCCAGAGTGATACGCTACGGCGTCTCCTCTGGATGAAGACATAAAGACGCGGCTACCCAGGGTGAAGACGCTACTGCGTCTCCGCTGGAGGAAGATAGAAGACTATTATAAATTGAATTTTCTGTAACATTGGCAAATAACGAACTGTCGAGTCCATTAATAAAATAAATAAATTATAATTTTATTTTGTTAGATTAGATCAGTGTATATTTTGAAATAAACTAGCAATTATTAGATAAGGTTGTTGTTTTGATTTTAATCATCAATCGGCAGTTTATTTTTACAACCCCCACTGCTCGGGACCTTTCCTTACATCGAGGGAACTCGAACCATGATCGACCACGCGAGCCCAGTGCGGATTGGTGGATTACACATACTTTTACGGCATACAAGTTTCATCACGATGTTTTCCTTCACCCTTTTGTGTTTAATATCACACTAAACCCTGACCCCCGCTTCGTCTCAAGGCTTCGTTGACAGAATGTTTCGCTTGCAAATTTGTGCCGATTTCATGTCTATGGGGTAAGTGGTCTGTGAGTTATAACCACACGCCACCGAGCTCTCACCACGCCACGAACCTCATATGCAGTCGCAAATGGGCCACGTCGTCAAAATTTACGATCTCTCAAGATACCAGCTGCATACACAATAAATTCTAGGCTTCCAAGATTCTAGGTACTTGTGTAGGTTATACTGGTCTAACTAGGTTAGCTTTACATACGTAAGTTTAGGGTACCTAAGTCCAGTTGTGAGTACACTTTGAAAACGATCTTACAATCTAACACAGAGATAAGTGTACAGGAGAGTTTTTAAGGTTGAGATTATACCAAAAACGCCGGCGACACTCTGTCGAGGTCAGTTGAAAATCAGCGCTGCGGCCGCGTCGTCCGCGCCGCGCGCCGCAGCACATGCTGAGCTGGCCTCTTTTGTCACTGCACTGCCGCACCAAACGATTCTTGTTTTTATGTATTGTACCTAAACCTATATTCAACTGGTGTTATGTGCATGATGAATAAATTTCTTTTAAGATAAGATAAAAGATAAATATTCTTTATTGCAAAAAAGAAAAGAATTACACAAAAGAAATAGGCTAATATCGTTAATATTACAATTGGCGGTCTTATCGCTCAAAGCGATCTCTTCCAGACAACCTTTGGGTAGAGAATTCAGCGTATGAATAGGTAGCTTGTTGAGCAATAATAAATATATATCACTAACGGTTCTTTTCTTCTTTCTTTCTTTCTTTCTTTCTTTCTTTCTAAAAAAAACTAATAGACAGATACAATGTCTAAAAATTATTAACATCCTAAAAGTAAAACACTATTTCTAGATTTTTATCTCTCTGAATACGTTGAATTTTTTTCAGATTTTTTTCGTAGATAAATTAAAAAGAAATGTGTTCTGAAAAATTAGGCATTCAAGTACAGTGTCTCTGACGTAGTAGGCAAAGGGAATCTAACCCATACACCCAAGTAATACATTGTATTTTTGTTTGTAACACTTTTTCAATGCTTTCTAGGTAGTCAAAATCATATTTGGCGAGTCCACAAGAAAAATGGCAATGAACACACTCACAAATACCGAAAACGTCCGAAACATGGGTATTCACCGATTTTAGAACGACACTATTTCAGTAATGTGACGTCATCGTCACACCCCCTTTTTCATTTTCACGATCGTAACTTAATTTTTAAATAATGAAAATGACGTAGTGTAAAAAAGTTAGTAAGTATAAATGTGAAGAATTAAAATTCAGTCAAGTACTTTATGAAGTAATCTCAACTTAATTTAGCGATAAGACCGCCAAAATTGTACATGCTTCTCAATAATATAATTAATACTGTATTATGGTGCAATAAAGTGTATTTATCTTATCTTAATTGTAGCTCCCTGTATACTTTTCTTTGTCTTCGTGTGTACAAGTTAAGCAACGTTGTCGAGGTCAGTACCTGGATGGGTGACCGCTAGAAGCACGCCCGAGTTCCCTTGATGCATGGGGACAAAATAAAAATAGGCTGATGATGCTGATTTGTTTACAAAATAAGATAAGTACTGCTATCAGGTATTCGTGTTGAAATCGGCGCTCCCACAACGTCATTTCAATTTGCCCATGCACGTGAATTCAATTGAATCGCATTGATAATTCCGCGGTCTCATTAATTGAATTACATGTGAGTGCGTGGGTTTATGAGGTGGGATAATTTATGTGCTGCACAGACGCAGTTTGGGGCGTAATTGTAGCTGCGGATTGCTTAATGTTCGCCACAGTTTATGACTGAATGGGAATTATTTCGAATGTTTTGGAATACTTACAATAATCTAAAATTCTTCCGAATTATTCTAAATAATTTTAGAAGTTTGCAAGTTGTATTAAGTAAGTTAAAGTACCTACTATTTCTACTAATATTCGACAATGTTTTGGCATGTTTTGTAATGTTTTGGCTTATTCGCTTGGCTTACCCACGATTATTCGAGCCTACGAATTTCAAATGAACTGTAACTATTTAAAATAGAAATATTTAGAAAAATTCCGATCCCGGAAACGCTCTAGCAGCGATTTGAATTAACGTTTTCTAATGATGTGATATGACGCGTAGGTGGAGAGACGATGTCGTTAGATACAGGGATGGGTGGCTGGAAGAGACTCAGGACAGGGATGGATGGAAGAGGAGGGGGGAGACCTTTGCCCAGCAGTGGGACAATTTATAGGTTCACAAAAAAAATGGTGTGATGGGTGACCTCGGTGGCTTAGTGGTTGGATAACTGGACTTACGATACGGTCCTAGGTTCGATCCTCGGTCAAGCTAGCCATCTACTAATGAGTTTTTCTCAATTTTTTCGAATAAAAATCTTGCTTACATTTACCGAATGCTCTCAAAACGGTGAAGGAAAGCATTGTGAGGAAACCTGCACGCGGAAGAAAAATCTAGGGCATGTGTAATCCACCAAATCGCACTAGGCCCGCTTGGTGGATCATGGTCTGAGCTCCCTCGATGTAGCAAGGTTTATGTCCGAGCAGTGGGGACATAAAAATAGCCTGATGAAGATGAATGATATGGCTAAAAGTAACTTGAAATATTTTTATTCATATAACAATACTAAAAATTAAAAATAACTAGGTATTTTAATATTAACCTAAAAAATATAAACGAAACTTAAAACTATATCTACAATAGGTCGGTTGAACTATCTGAATGGCTTAGCATTACAGGTAGTTCAACCGATCCCCGTTGTCCGGCAACGTGCCCAAAATGCTGGCGGCATTTTCCCTCTGGGTCGCTAGGCTGGTCCTTTGGGCGAAATACAGGCCAGCATTTTGGTAAATTAATAATATAATAACTTAGTAATATTCTTGAAATTAGAAAACATAAACCAGTTTCCTTCCTCTGCGAAGTATTCTATAAGTTTTCCAAATTATTCGGAAGTTTTCCACAGACTGGACTATGCCCGCCGGTCGTCGCCATTGAATGTGATATCTTAAGAAATCCCAAGATACCTCAACTACTGCCAACCCACGCAGTATATTTCTCATGCAAATTCGGTTTGAGGAAAATACACAAAAGAAAACGGTACTATTACCTTTTGTCGGATGAACGAGTAGTAAGGGTATGGCACAAAGGTCACACAACGAAAAAGATTGAAGATACCCATTCGTGGCCTCCGCTCGAGAACTCGTCTACACCATTGGTTATCGGTTCTACGACAGATGTGGCCAGCCCATTGCCACTTCGCTTTGTGAGGTCGCTGTACGAATCCATACTCGAAATTACCAGTATCGCACGAAAATGGTAGTTTATTTCATTTTCTTTGCAACAATATAAAAGTATGTAGGTGCCTAAGTGCCTACTGTTTGGCTACTAAAACTAGTTAGTTTAGGTTAATTCATAAATCAACAAATAAAATTAAAAATAACTATTATATAATATTAACCTAAAAAATCGTGCCTCGGAAAGCTCGTTAAGCAGTTGGTCCCGGTTGCTGTCGCTGGGCAGCAGTCATTAGGCCACGTCAGAGGCCTACGGGCGGCCTGAATAATAGACAAATGGGTTTAGTCACAAAACCACACGGAAAAAAACACCTAAACAATATAAATTAAACTAAACGTACTCATACTCATACTCATTTATTTAACCTTAGGTACACAGGGTACGCTAACAGCAGATCAAGTGTAACACTTTGGACTTTGGACCGTTCTTATTATCTGCGTCGTAAGATTTAAAATCGTACTGCAAGTGTTAGCATTGATCTGCTGTTGTCTGTACAAATGCCGGTTTGCCGAAAAATCGTGGTTTATTTAATTCCCGAATGCGCAGCAAGGAAGGGTTATTTTAGTTATTGAATTTCATAATTTTTTTACATAATGTACTACTATGTTGCCTTATCTCATTTATTTCTGAGCCTTACTGAGACGAGGTGGGTGTTTTGCATAGTAAATCGAATAGAAACGTGAAGGTTGCTGAGGTAAAAAGTATCTGAAGTATGAATTGCGTTGGGTTTGTTGTTTGATCTAAGAATCATATCTTAATACTCCGGCGACGTGATCACTTGAACAGAATTGCTACATTTGAGATCTACCCCCTTACCATGAACTCTTATAGCAGGATTACTTCATTAATACTTTATTATTTCGTACAGTCGAAGACAGAGTTAAGTATACAGGGAGCCTCAATAAGGTTGAGATTTTCTCAAAAACTACTGGACCGAATTTAATCATTCTTTTACAGTTGCATAGTTTTAACTTTTATCTATGTCAGTGAAAGGATTTTTGCAATAGGTCAAGTAGTTTTTGAGAAAATCTCAACCTTAAAAACTCTCCTGTACACCTTTCTCTGTGTTCCACCATACCATGACGTCCTTAATAAGCTTATCTTATCCTGATTGGGTGCCAATGTGGCGGCACTTCTACCCATTGGGATCTTTTGTGCTCTCCCCTTCCCTTTATGCTCCTTCCTCCTCCCTAAAGATATAACTCAATATGGCAGCTATGCAGCTCATGGAAAGGAGCCTGTAGTCTTCTGGTTCCGGATAGGCCGACCCCAGGAGACTCATTCGCTTTCTAGCCAGTGAGTCATATTCACACAGTAAGTGCTTCATGGACTCCGTTTTGTCACCACAGGCTCTGCAGGTTGGAGATTCAGCTAGTCCCATCCTGTGCAACAGGTCGTTTGTTGCTTGGTGTCCCGTTAGCGCCACAATTATTAGCCGTATCTGGTTTCTGTTATGTCTCCAGATTTTCCCGCACGAAGCTTACTTTAAGGTCGTCAACAAAGTATTATTGAAGTAATCTTGCTATAAGAATTCGTGGTAGCTTTCTGTATGAGTTCTGAGTTTGAGTCCTTGATTGTAGGAACCTATTGCTGTTACCTATAAAGCTAGTTAAAACTCACTTAATCCTCTTATTGTCCCTTTCATACTTTGTTACAAAACTTTAAGGTAGAGAGGGATAGAAGGCCTATAGAGGGGGGCATAATTTTAAATACCGTTTAGTATTTGTGGATTGTGAGCTCGGTGGCACAGTGGTTGGGTCAACGGACTTCCGATACGGAGGTCCCAGGTTCGATTCCCAGCCAGGGCAGCCATGTACCAATGAGTTATCCTCGGTTTTTTCGACGGAAAAACTTACGTACATTTACCGAGTGCTCTCAAAACAGTGAAGGAAAACATCGTGATTAAACCTGCATGCAGTAGAAGAAGAAAACAAATACCAAAGCATGTGAAATCCGCCAATCCGCACTGGGCCCACGTGGTGGATCATAGCCCGAACTCCCTCGTGTCAGGGAAGGTCTGTGCCCGAGCAGTGGGGCAATATAAATAGACTGATGATGATTTTTTATTCGAAAAGTCGTAGAACAAAAGTTGTTCAGTTGTCGATACTAAACACCCTCCCTTCGGCTTCATATACCCTTTACGTTACACCCTGTATAATGATTTCTATTATTATGATGGTTCTATAATGATTTCTTTCACAGGAATTTGACCTAACAGTAATTATTATCATTTCTAAGGATTTGACGTAATTAGTAAAAAAATTGCCAATTTTAATTTAGGTACTTACATAACCTATATATTGAATATTCTGTAACACGACATTGGCTAATGATGAATTGTCGAGTCCATTAATAAAATAAATAAATAAACATCAGAAGAGTGCCTAATAAAGTACCTACCTACGTTGGTGGTACCCGGTTTACGCAATCAACAAAGTTATCAATGTTTCGTGTTGTGATTGTGACATTAACATATTAACACAAATAATTATTATCTGTTTATTAAAGAGAAGCTCAATTTCTCTTATAATAAAAGTATAAAAATACTTCTATCGTTAAGTTACTTTAATCGTAAAGTTTTAAACTACCTATACTAGGTATATCGATACTGGAATTATGATACGGAAGTCCCAGGGTCGATTACCGGTCACTAATCTACAAAGCTATTTTTTTAAGGAAAAATAATAATTATTTAAGGACTAATATAACTAACCTATTTACTTCAGTGTTTAACTGTGTTTAATGTCATCCACACACAGCCGCGACCTAGCCGCGATCAGTTGAAACGCATGCCCCACCTCAGATCGCGCCATGTGTGTGTCAAGCTCATGTAGAAAAATGTATGACGTTTAATCGTTGCTAACTTCAGGGTTTCGGTCTTGCCGTCTGACGTGACTGCAAATCTCGGAAATATCGGAATCTAAAATATCTGGAATAGCAAAGAGCAAGCCATGGAATGGCTACGTACGACACGGGTTCTAATCAAATTACCTATACTTAAGTTAAGTATATATAACATATTATCCGATTGAAACAATTACATGGTTAGGCTTGTCTAAGTCAATTTCACTTTATTCTTAAACCACGTCATTAAGTATTTATTCGCTAGGTTCTGTCTAAAGTCAAACTACATAATGGACACCTTGACCTTAACAAACATATTTTGTTTACATCAGTAAAGTTCTTTTTAAGTCACTTAGCAGTATTACTATACTTCGCTCCACTTATTTGTGATAAAACATTAAAATATATGATAAGTTTGACTACAGAAAATAAAATGTGCTCAATTTTTTACATTTTCTGTGCTGTGCTAATTATTTCGTTAAAAGTCTCCTGTTACGATTTATACGATGGATTTGATTTTGGAGCTCGCATGTCGTATAAAGAAGTCAAGAAACAAGGTTTGCTGTTCTTTAGAAGAGAAGAAACATTGATTTTCGACTATCCAATCGATACTAATATCACTGGGATAGCTTGTATAGACCTATCGCCTAATAAAAGTGGTGTTCCTATAATACTTGAAGGTGGAATTGGACAAAGTTTCGTGAAAATACACCTTGAAAGTGAAAGAAGTGTCGGACTAAGATTTATAGTGGAAATATACACTTTGAATTTTAAAATGGATCGTAAAGAAGAAAGTTATATGCAATCGTAGTTGTGTAAATAAATAATTTGTGAACGTTTTTGGTTTTTCAATAAAATAATAAAGCCTACATTCCATTGTGCATTTCATTAAAAATAATAATGCCGCTCCTATTAGCATTTGTTTTCATGCATAAATATATTGGAACGCATTGATAACAATTTCTTTCTTTAATTCTTGAACGCAGCTATAAAATCAGTAAGCTAGTTTTCTATGTGCAGAATTTATTTTTTATGATTGGCTATTGAAACTTGACGCAGCAAGTGATTGACCAATAACAGCGTTGAACTGCTTTAGATTTTAAAAATCTGTGACAAAGAAAACGCATAAACGTCATTTATTATCGAGAAACATAGATCGAGCTCGCAATTTTTTGCGAATAAAAATTTAATTACGGTCTAAAATGTCGGAAAATGGGCACCAATATGCGTAAAAAAACACAGGTTTCGTTCGTAATACGCGACGAGGAGGAGCGTCGTCATAAAAATGGTGTTAGCTCGTTACAATTTGATCCTATACAAGGCAGGCTATACTCCGCCGGGCGGGATGGTATTATCCGTGTTTGGCAGACAGGAAACGGGGTCCCAGACAGGTATATACAGAGTATGGAGCACCACACAGATTGGGTCAACGATATAGTGCTCTGTTGCGGCGGGAAGAACCTTATTAGCGCCTCGTCAGATACTACAGTGAAGGTATGGAATGCACCTAAAGGTTTTTGCATGTCGACTCTAAGAACTCACAAAGATTACGTTCGTACGTTAGCGTATGCGAAGGATAAGGAGCAGGTCGCAAGCGCTGGCTTGGACCGAGCAATATTTCTCTGGGATGTCAATACTTTAACAGCTTTGACGGCTAGTAATAATACGGTGACCACATCTAGTCTTGTTGGGAATAAGGAGTCAATTTACAGTCTTGCCATGAATCCTCCAGGAACTATCCTTGTCAGCGGTTCCACAGAGAAAGTCTTAAGAGTTTGGGACCCGAGAAATTGTTCACGGTTGATGAAACTCAAAGGACATGCTGATAACGTCAAAGCTTTGGTCGTGAGTCGAGACGGCTCCCAGTGTGTCTCCGGCAGCTCAGATGGAACTATAAAACTGTGGCTATTATCACAACAGAGATGTGTATCAACTATTCGAGTGCATTCCGAAGCAGTCTGGGCATTGCTGGCAACAGAAAACTTCACTCATATCATTTCCGGAGGACGGGACCGACTAGTCATTATAACAGAATTACGAAACCCAGATAACTTTATGATTGTTTGCGAGGAAACTGCTCCGATACTGAAACTATGCTTCACGGCTGACCAACAAGGAGTTTGGGTGTCTACATCAGAGTCTGATATTCGATGTTGGAAACTTCCGCAATTAAATTCTTTGAATGCGGACATGTATAACCAGAATAACTATAATACTAATAACGTATACCAAACACAACCTTTATACTGCATCCCTGGAGGACCCGCTATAAAGCACTACACAGTATTAAACGACAAACGTCACATACTAACAAAAGATACAGCTAACAGCGTAGCTTTGTACGATGTTTTAAAAGCATCAAAAGTCGAAGATTTAGGAGAAGTCGATTATGATGAAGAAGTGAAGAAACGTTTCAAAATGATTTACGTTCCAAATTGGTTCAACGTTGACTTGAAAACTGGGATGTTGACTATACATTTAGGTCAAGATGAGAATGACTGTTTATCTGCGTGGGTTAGTGCAAAAGAGTCGGGATTGACGACGGAGAATGAGCATAAAGTTAATTTTGGAGCGTTGCTGCTTCAAGCTTTGCTGGAACATTGGAATCATCCGAGCAGAATGAATGATACGGGACAGAAGTTGGCTGGGAATAATGGTTTCTTCAGTGTTCCCTTGCATACGCCATTGATCTTCAGTGAAGTCGGTGGAAGAACACTGTATAGATTGCAGGTTAGTATCACTAATTGTATTGTAATCAGAATTATCTTTTATTACAAAAACCTACCTAAACGGAAGCTCAGATCAAGTGTCTTATTTTGTAAACAAAAACTACCCTACCCTACTAACATTTTAAGCTGTTATGTGATTATTGCATAGTTATTTTCACATTATTAGATCAAATCACTTTATTTTCACAATGATGAACAGGTTCGTACAATCAGTTCCTTCAGTGTTACATCACAACAGGTAATTAGACGAGCATATTTGTTTACAAAATAAGACACTTGATTTGGGCTGCGGTATACATTGTGGTAGTTTTTGCACAACCATATTTTTTTTTAATTTGCATTTACACCACTTTGCAAGAAAAAGTTAGCAACACTGAGGAAATAACCTCCTTCTTGGGCAGTTGGGTAAAGAGTAAAAGTTGCAAAACACTCAGCTGCACATCTTTAATAACAAAACATCTGTAATTTTTTAATTAAATTCGTCTCAGAGGGAAAGGCCAAGCCAACAAGGGCATACAGCCTGATCTGATGTTAAAAGAAATTCTGAATTCTAATAAATACATACCTATATATACAAAGACAGTCTACCCTACACCACAACCCTCCTAAATCTCTAAACGAAATAATCCAATGGTCCACGCAATCATTGAGTTATGCAAGGAACCCTTTCTAAGAGCACAAAGCTATGGAAATTCAAGGTCTAAAAAAGTGTTTTAGTGTAATTCCTCTTTTGATTCTTTATTATTTATTTGTTTGAATCAATGAACACACATTCCTGCAAATCTCGTACGATTTTATTTAGTTTTGGGTTAAAATGACAGGTGCTTTTCTGTTTATAAGGGCTGCATGCCACTGCTTATGTCAATCGATGTTGATACCCTTCTAGCTCTGAATTACTTTCAAATATTCATCCTTCCGTCATATTCCAGGTAGGTGATTCCGGCGGTGAGACCGAAGGCAACCTCCTGCTGGAGACGGTGCCGTCCTGGGTGGTGGACGTGGCCATAGACCAGGGACCACCGAAGCTGAACAAGCTGCCGTTCTATTTGCTGCCACATTCCAGTTGCCAGAGTAAACAGGATCGACAGAAAAAGGTTAGTGTTATATTAAAATCTAATATCTAACCTGCGACCTTGTGATTCTGTGACACCAACTGAGCCACCAAAAGCCCACTTCCGACCACCGAAATTCTTCATCGTATACTAAGGTTATGTGCGCAACGCCATCTATCGGACATTGATCTAATCTATTGCTACATCTAATCGAGCCTACTTTTGCTAATTGTTTTGAATTAAAAAAATTTAAAAAAAGGTAGTTCTTGCTCTATAGTTGACGTGCAAAAATGTACACAACGTGCTTACTTGCAATAAAGAGATTTCATTTGACAGCTGGTAGCTAACCACGAGAGCTCGGTGGCTCAGTGGTTGGGTCAATGGACTTGCGATACGGAGGTCCCAGGTTAGGTGCCCAGTCAGGGCAGCCATGTACCAATCGTTTTTTTTCGACGGAAAAACTTACGTACATTTACCGAGTGCTCAAAACGGTGAAGGAAAAACATCGTGATGAAAACTGAATGCCGTAGAAGAAGAAAAAATCTAAGGCATGTGAAATCCGTCCATCCGCAGTGGGCCCGCGTGGTAGATCATGGCCCGAGCTCCCTTGATGTAAGGGAAGGTCTGTGCCCGAGCAGTGGTGCAATATAAATAGACTGATGATGATGATAGCTAACCTATTCTCGCATTCCAGGACCGTTTAGTAGCAAACGACTTCATTCAGTGCCGCAAAGTTGCTGAACATGTGGTCGAGAAAATAGTCGGCGGCGGTGACGTCAACGGGGCCGGTACCACGCGCGCCGCGGGCGAGGGAGACAGCACTAATGACGCGCCGGAGGAGAAGGTCGAGCTGCTGTGTTGTGACCAGGTAATTATTTTATTAATGGACTCGACAGTTCGTCATTTGCCAATGTCATGTTACAGAAATAAAATAGTCTTCTCTTTCTCCAGAGGAGGTGCCGTAGCGTCGTCACTCTGGACGACAGTCACGTTCACTCCAGAGCTCGTAGTGGGACTCTTGACTCTAGCGCGAAACTGCAGATCTTATTTATTTATTTTATTAATGGACTCGACAGTACTTCATTTGCCAATGTCATGTTACTGAATATTCAGTATATCATAGTCTTCTATCTTTATCTACTGCGACTCCTCTGGAGGAAGACCTCCAGAGGAGTCGCAGTAGCGTCTTCACCCTGGGTAGCCGCGTCGTCATGTCTTCATCCAGAGGAGACGCCGTAGCGTCGTCACTCTGGACGAAGCAGCTCGACAGTCACGTTCACTCCCGAGCTTGTAGCGGGAACTCTTGATAAAAGCTAGAAACTTCAGATCTTGGTCAAATTATTCAATACATTCACCATACCATGTCATTCGCGAACATTTTCTGATTAACTTAACGTGATATTAAACACAAAATAACCACTGTAGACATTATAACAAAAATTATCAATATACAATACATGGCATAATTGCGACAAGCTAAGTTGTAGTTCACAAATGTGCCAAAAACGGCCGTTTTTCGCAATTATGCGAACTACAACTTACCGACATTGAATCACGTTATAAATAAGCATTTAAAAAATAGTATTTATCGTAATAAACATTTCGTAAATAGCTTTTTTAATAAAATTTATTATATTGGAAGATATTATTTTTTTAAGATTGGCGGCGCTAGTTGGCTCTATGAAGGCTCTTAATAATTAATATTATTCTATGTAAATCTTCATATTAAATTCCAGTCGGCGATTTTCATACACAAATTTTCATTTTCTGTATGAAAATCGCTATCGAGTCATGCTTGGTACGAACAACAGCAGATCAATGGTAACACTTGCAGTTCGATTTCAACTCTTACGACGCAGACAATAAGAACGTTACAAAGTCCAAACTGTGACCTGATCTGCTGTCAGCTGTACAACGCATTATTACTATTGAATACTAAAATGTGCGTCCGTTATTTTCCAGGTGCTAGACCCGAATATGGACCTAAGAACAGTGCGGCATTTCATCTGGAAGTCAAACGTGGAATTCACACTACACTACAGAGTACTGAAACCTTAGAATATTAAAATACATTCTGAAAACTATCTAAAATTGAGGATCCGTCGTCCGTATGCGGCGGATTTCCTACTTAAAGGGTATATAATAGCCAAATGGCCCCAGCCTTTGAAAAAATCATATATTCTAATATAATCAATTTTTATTTATAATTTTTTTCCGACGAGAGCGTATGTAGAGATTGATGAATGTAGATGAAGCGAGAGTAGTATGCCAGGATCTCAGCAGAGGGAATTTTAGGCATTTTTTTTTAGTTAATATCAACTTTATCCTGAAAGTATTTCAATACTCAGAGTGGAGCAGTTTTTTAACGTCATTTTTTTTGTGAACAAGTCCGAAAATTCCTAAATAAAATTAAAACTACCGTAACTCAGAAACCACTAATTTTCGACCCCTCGTTAATAGGGCCTAATTTGTTGCAAACCACCTCTAGTATCACCCCTTTCAAGGAATGTATCGAATTTCCAATCAACCTGTATAATCAGAATTGAATTACGCATTATCCATGCTCGGTGAATAAATTAGAACATGATGAAAAAATTCTTGTCGGAATACTACTACTATTGTCCGATAGATGGAATTGCTTATACCCTTTAAGTATGTATAAAGCGATGAAGATTTTCTGTGGGCGTGGCCTGGGGTGGCTCAGTTGGTAAGAGCGTGTCACGGAATGACAAGGTCGCAGGTTCAAGTCCTGCCCACGGCAAGAATTTTTTCATCATGTTCTAACCCTGTATAATAATTTGTATGTCTTACTGTTATGAAATAAACAGATTACTTATATATTTAATATAATTGATTCTATAAAAGGTTTTTATAAGGTTGGGCCGCTATTTTGGTTATTATAAGGCCCGTGAAGCAATGCAAATACCGTTTCTTATTCAGTAATATGAAAAGTATGCGAGCATTTTTCCTTTTAGTGGGATTTGAGCCAAAATGGCCTAAAGAAATAGTATTCCAACCATAGGATATACAGAAAATGTTTATGATCAACGACGCGCGAGTCAGGGGTGATAATATACAGGATACTAATGCCAAAAAATTCTTAATTTTTCATGCAAAAATCCACAAATAATCAAATTCGTTGTTACCGTCGGCTGTTAGTCGGGTAGTTGACAGCGAGATCGGGAGGCGCTTTTTTTAAATATAAATGAGTCGAAAGTTTAGGAACTAACATCTAGGCCCGTATAAATCACTCAGCTCAAAAGTCAATCTTGAGACCTGAAGATGGCGTTCCTATTAATAAACGTAACTTAGGTGCGCGTTAGGAATCGGGTATCACGTGAGTAACGCCGTATTAAGGGCCTTACATGAGCCAACTAGCGCCGCCAATCTTAAATAAATATCTTCCAAATTAATCATTTTTATTTAAAAAGCTATAAAACGGCCGTTTTCGCAATTATGCGAACTACAACTTAGCGAAATTGAATCACGGTATAAATAAGCATTTAAAAATAGTATTTATCGTAATAAACAATGTGTGCATAGCTTTTTTAATCAAATTGATTATATTGGATCATATTATTTTTTTAAGATTGGCGGCGCTAGTTGGCTCATGTCAGCCCCTTAATAAACAACACTCAGTTGTCAAGAGAACTGTCAAACTCGCACTTGAGAACGTATTTGCCGTTTGCAGGCGAACCGCGACTTGAGAAAGACATCACGTGATACTTGAGATGGTGATCACATCCTGAGAGTGTATCAGCTGAATTCGCTCTTAAACTAAACCCTCCCTGGGTTTGAGCTCAGACTATTAATACGGGCCTTAGACTACCACCTCTGAGTTGAGCGTCGCTGATAAAAAAAACTCCTTGTAGGTATATCAAAATTAAATCTTTTCAAAGCTTCAAGCCTAGACTATTAGCGAAATGCCTGTGGGGTGACCGCGACTTTCAATCGTTATCGTTTTTAATTTGACACATGGACATACATTGCTGCTATGTTTTTGCAAGTTTAACAAACGACGACATGTATATCGTTCAAGTGTCAAAATGAAAACGATAACCATAACGATTGAAGTCGCGGTCACCCCCCTGATTATACAATCGTTCTGTAACATATCTTATTGGCCAGGAAATACAAGTCGTATTTGTAAAGTATGTGCTTAGTTAGCTGAGCAAAAATGCCAGATTATAATCGATTCACTTAAAATTAGTTCTTGACAAGTTAACTTGGACCTAATACTATTACAGATTAAGGTTTTTCAGGGATTAAAATGGAAACCTTATTGATACAGGTACAAAAATAAGTCACAAATTATTTTATATAAACGGATATCACTTACTTATATTGTTGAAGTCGGCAATTAGACCCCAACGTTTCTTCGACAAGAAACGTCACCTGCGACGCGGGCGTGGCGCGCTCATCTTGATAAAAACCGTCGAAATCGGTCGAAACTGTGGACTTCAACAATATAAGTGAGTGATATCTGTTTATATATAATTCACAAATTATTGCCACTTACTATCTTGTGTAAGTACTTAGCTCTTGTATTCTGTGTTAAAATAGTTTACCAGTGACTTTTATTTGGTGTCAGGACTCTTATGAGTCAGGTACTATACTTGTCAGGACTCCTATGAGTCAGGGACTATCTTGTCAGGACTCTTATGAGTCAGGTACTATACTTGTCAGGAGTCTTATGAGTCAGGGACTATACTTGTCAGGACTCTATGAGTCAGGTACTATACTTGTTAGGACTCCTATGAGTCAGGGACTATCTTGTCAGGACTCTTATGAGTCAGGGCCTATCTTGTCAGGACTCTTATGAGTCAGGGACTATCTTGTCAGGACTTTTATGAGTCCGATATTATACATGTCAGGTATCGATTTTAAGTGAAATGATTTTAGTTACTTTGTTTTGACATTGCTTGTATAGTGTGGAAGTATGGGATTATAAATACAATATTGTTAATTGTAATGTGTTGTTTGTTTTTTAATAATACTACTATAATAAGAATATAATAATTATAAATGTACATCTATATAGCTCGAAGGGATGGAAGTGTTAATGGCATAAACCCTGGAGCAGCCCACTTTCTGGCAATCTAGTAATGGTAAAACTGCACCACACGTCCTCTCGACACCCCTGTGCCGCTCACACCGGTCGCAAGTTTTAAATTCCACTTAATGCTTTAATAGTTTATCATATATCTGGTCCAAACTGACTTAGCAAACACTAATCCAGATGATCGTCATATCTCATAATGTCTTCGTCTAACTTATTTATTTATTTTATTAATGGACTCGACAGTTCCTCAT
Source organism: Tachystola acroxantha (assembly GCA_963506565.1). Lineage (NCBI taxonomy): Eukaryota > Metazoa > Arthropoda > Insecta > Lepidoptera > Oecophoridae > Tachystola > Tachystola acroxantha. Next base: position 2,543,581 of record OY735894.1, on the reverse strand, counting down.
TTACCAAAGTCATGTTACAGAAAATTCCATGTATAGTCTTCATCTTCCTCCAGAGGAGTCGCCGTACCGTCATCACTCTGGACGAAGCAGCTCGACAGTCACGTTCAATCCCGAGCTTGTAGAGAGACTCTTGGTAAAAGCTTGAAACTTCAGATCTTGCTCAAATTATGCAATGAATTCACCATACTGTCATTCGCGAACATTTTCTGATTAATAAAGAAAACGTGATATTAAAAACAAAATAACCACTGTAGACATTAAAATAAAAACTATCAAATATTTTTGCAACCGTCGTTTCGATCCATTTTCAAGAGAACCTTCGTTTAACTTCTCTTTAGGTACGTCTATAGACGGGCGTGTCTCAGTAATTATACCCATCGCAACGGTGGCATTGTTCTCTCGAATCGTGAATTACAATCATTGCAATCTAGGCCGAATTACCGCCGCGTAGAGTGCCAGGTTAGTGGTACATTCGCTGTGCAGTCGAGATTACATTTTAAAATAGGAAAACAAAGTCTTCTGAGCTATTTAATAAGAAACTTGTTTCTTTGTTTATAAATAATATTTTATTCGACAAAAACGAAGACTATTTACAAGTTTACACATCTAATATACGCTTGTCACTTTCATTCTCATACGTCAGAAAGAGACGTCTGTATTTACTTTTTATATGTTCAAATTCACACAATGAGAAAACAAATGAGTGGCAGATACGCCAAATATTGTTAGTTTATCCTGGAGGGTACGTATTCTTATTAGGATGAACTAGTTTGGCCTAGGCTAAACTAGTTTATCCTATCGAGGTTCGGACAAACTAGTTCGGCCTAGGTTATACCGGTTTATTCTATCGCGTATAGGATAGGCAGAACTAGTTCGGCATAGGCTATAAAGGTTTGGCGCCAGTCGGGTCGCGGTTGTATCACAGTTTCCCGTGGCTCGGCAAGAATGGCACGAGGTGGAACACCCCAGGACGTTTAGTCGGTATGCTGCCCCTTCAGGGCGGTGAGCCCGACATAACCAACACGCTCCCCCGGGCGTAGTGACACATGATTTGCATGTTTTACCTGGGTAAAAAAAAGGCTATAAAGGTTTATCCTATCGCGTATAGGCAGAACTAGTTTGGCCTATACGCGATAGGATAAACCGGTATAGTCTAGGCCGAAATAGTTCGACCTACCTCGATAAGACAAACTAGTTTAGCCTTGGCCGAAATCGGGTTTGACCGGTAACACATACCAAAAAAAACTCTTTCATGTAACCTAATAAAACTTAATCTTCATATTTCATCACAACTTTTCCCAGCTTCCCTTTAGGGACGTCTATAGACGGTCGTGTCTCGGTGACTATGCCAGTCGCAACGGTGACATTGTTCTCTCGGATCGTGAATGGCTGGCCTTGCGTCATCACCATGCCTTCTAGCAGCGTTAGATATACGTCGCCGTGGTCGCCCGGCATCATCATATGTACAGAGGGGTCTGGAAAATATAAAATAAATGAAATTGAAAAGAAAACTTAATTTTTTTTTCATCATGTTCTAATTTATTCACCGAGCATGGATAATGCGTAATTCAAATTCTGAGTAAAAATAGGAGCGCATCATCGTAAATCATGTTACTAACCGAATGTTAGACATGGTTGTCGGAATACTACTACTATTGTCCGATAGATGGAATTGCGTAACATACCCTTTAAGTATGTATAAAGCGATGAAGATATTCGGTGGGCGTGGCGTGGCCTGTGGTGGCTCAGTTGGTAAGAGCGTGTCACGGAATGACAAGGTCGCAGGTTCAAGTCCTGTCCACGGTAAGAATTTTTTCATCATGTTCTAATTTATTCACCGAGCATAGATAATACGTAATTCAAATTCTGAAGAAAACTATACAAAAAATACCTTTGGTAAGTAAAAATAAGAAAGTTGACCACTACTTAAAACTAACTTCCCCTACCATGTTTTCGGTACAGGTTAGAAAGGGATCATTTACCTACTTAAACCGTGTGTTAATCTTATTCCACATTTATGAGTATGTACCATTCATCATCAGTCTATTTATATTGCCCCACTGCTCGGGCACAGACTTTCCCTTACATCGAGGGAGCTGGGGCAATGATCCACCACGCGGGCCCAGTGCGGATTCCCGGATTTCACGTGCCTAAGTTTTTTTCTTCTATAGCATGCAGGTTTCATCACGATGTTTTCCTTCACCGTTTTGAGAGCACTCGGTAAATGTACGTAAGTTTTTCCGTCGAAAAACCCGAGGATAACTCATTGGTACATGGCTGCCCTGGGGGGTTGACCGCGATTTCAATCGTTATGGTTATCGTTTTCATTTTGACACTTGAACGATATACATTGCTGCGTTTCGTTGTCGTTTGTTAATACTTGCAAAAACATAGCAGTAATGTATAGCGTCCATGTGTCAAATTGAAAGCGATAACGGTAACGATTGGAAGTCGCGGTCACCCCACTGGCTGGGAATCGAACCTGGGACCTCAGTATCGCAAGTCCATTGACGCAAACACTGAGCCACCGAGCTTGTACCCATAGCTAAATAAGATTTTTAGAATTAAAACTATAGTGAGCCATTACAACAAATTATTACATATAAACGGATATCACTCACTTATATTGTTGAATTCGGCAATTAGACCGACAGTTTCGACCGATTCCGACGGTATTTTTCAAGGTGAGCGCGCCACGCCCGCGTCGCCGTTGACGTTTCTTCGCGCACTGAAGAAACTGTCGGTATAATTGCCGACTTCGACAATATAAGTGAGTGATATCCATTTATATATAATAAATAAGATTTTCACCACTCTTACCTAAGTCAATCCTGCAAGCTATATTCCAGGTACCACTATACATTTGTTGAGCATATTTGGAGAAGACAGGCTTCTTACGTCCGCCCTCACTCCGTGTCAAGAAGTAAATAGTCGCTTTATAATGGTTGCTGAGACTGCAACTCTTTGATGCACATAACAGCATACCAGTTTCCACTGTTTTGATTTTAATACCTCGAAGTAACACGCCTACGTTATCGCCTGCTGATGCCTGAAAATAAAATGAAAATGCAAATTATTTCATAGCCATTTACATAGAAATAGACATCTATACACACCCTGTCAACAATAGAATAAGTAAACTGAAGTGGCAGTGGGCTGGTCACATCTGTCGTAGAACCGATAACCGATGGGGTAGACGAGTTCTCGAATGGAGGCCACGAACGGGTAAACGTAGTGTGGGACGCCCCCCGACCAGATGGAGGGATGACCTTCGCAAAATGGCTGGCAGGGACTGGATGCAGAGGGCCGAGAGTAGGGTTGATTGGCGCGCTTTGGGAGAGGCCTACGTCCAGCAGTGGACTGATACGGGCTGATGATGATGACACACCCTGTCCTTGAATTCATTCAACAAATTGAAACTGGGGGTTGTACAGTCAACAGCAGATCAATGGTAACACTTGCAGTACGATTTCAAGTCTTACGACGCAAATAATAAGAACTGTCAAAAGTAAAAAGTGTTACCATTGATCTGTTGACTGTACTCATGATAAATATTGGTAAGGTTTTTTAGTAAATCAAAACTGTAATTATTATAAATCAAAATTGAACTAATTACGTTTCTTCAGTCACACAATGACCGAAGAAATGACCTTTAGGTCAAATTACAGTAACAGAAATGGTTGCAAAAAATTAAAAATAGCCTAAAATGTAAAAGCTCCAAAGCACAGTAACGATGCAGATCTAATTAAAAAAAACATTTGATACTCGAATTTATTGTAAATATTTTTATTTTTCCCGAAATTGTTTAATTTTAAACACTGTGCAGAATTAATGTAGGTATGTCACAAGCCTTTTTTTTTTTTTTACTTGGGGAAATGCTTTTCGCATCTCACCGCGCCAATGAGGAGGGGCGCGCGGTGAGTATGTGGGACTCCCGCCAGAATACGGTCCTATACCCACTAAAACCCCAAGGTGTTCAACGCATCGCGTTTGGAACGAGGTTGTGGGAACGCAGCGCCTAATAAAGCCTAACCATTCATTTAATTTTGTCGAATGAATTCAAGGCCAAGCTGTAATACACATACAAGACTGTAATAAGCAAAAATTATTTAATTAAAAATTACTGAAAAAAATTCAAGAACCTTTGATTAACTTTTTATAGCCATCACTCCCACAATCAAGACGAATCTAACGACACCTCATATGTTAAAGTCCATCAAGCCGTTTAGGCTGTAGGGTGTGTCGAAGAATTAGACATTCATACATACACTCGAAAAACATAACCCCCTTTCTTGCGCAGTGGGGCAAAAAAGACGTTTGCGCAAACTTAAAACAAGATATCATCATCATCAGTCTATTTATATGTCCACTGCTCGGGCACAGACCTTCCCTTACATCGAGGGAGCTCGGGCCATAATCCACCACGCGGGCCCAGTGCGGGTTGGCGGATTTCACATGCCTTAGATTTTTTTTTCTTCTACGACATGCAGGTATCATCACGATGTTTTCCTTCACCGTTTGAGAGCACTCGGTAAATGTACGTAAGTTTTTCCGTCGAAAAAACCGAGGATAACTCATTAGTACATGGCTGCCCTAGCTGGGAATCGAACCTGGGACCTCCATATTGCAAGTCCATTGACCCAACCACTGAGCCACCGAGCTCTCTCCAAAAAAAAGATATATGCATGTTGAAACTCACCTCCGTAACACTTTTCCTAAAAATCTGTATATCAGACAACGTCGTTTTAATATTATAACCGAATCCCATTAGGTCCGCCTCATCGTTTCTCTTCATGATTCCCCGTTTGATTGTACCAACTACCACTGTTCCTCTACCGGGTACTGTGAATGCATTGTCTATGGGTACTAGGAAGGGGGACTTGTGGTCTCTGGTTATTTGTGGTACGTAGTCGTCTATGGTATCTAGCAGTTTGTGTATTGAAGGAACTCCTGGAACCACAGTTTAAAGATATAAGTTTTTATCCTGGAAGATAAATGACAATGCCAGATTCTGCCCCACCATCAACCGCAAGTTGTACAAGATAACGAATAAATGTAAAGGTATCTCCGTTTTTTATTAAAATTTTTGGTTTAAATTAAAGTTATGTACAAGTTGCTAGTCGAAAAAAACAGCATAATTAAGAATCCAAGAAATAGTAAGAAATCGAAGCGAATTATTCGTTGTTTTTGTTATTCTTCTATAGGAGTTGCGAGAGTAGTAGAAAATTATTTATTTATTTTAAGGAAGATTTACAGCTACAATAACTTTAGGTTACTTAATAATGTCTAGAAGCTAATTACAAATCTCCACCTATAGACATCAAGATGTGTCTCAACTGATTATGATTATGCAATATGAAACCTGTAATAAGTCCCCAACAAAATGATAGGTACAGCTTAAATGGTTACATAGTTTTGTAGGTGGGGCAAAGCTCCATTGAAATGTGGCAATGTCATTTGTTGTTGACACCATATGAAATTAGACTGCATGTCATCTCTAGCACCAATGTCGCACGTGACAGATAAGTATACAGGGGGCCTCAATAAGGTTGAGATTTTCTCAAAAACTCCTGGACCGAATTTAATAATTCTTTTACAGTTACATAGTTTTAACTTTTATCTATCAAACAGTGAAAGAATTATTGCAATAGGTCAAGTTGTTTTTGAAAAAATCTCAACCTTAAAAACTCTCCTGTACACCTTTCTCTGTGTTCCACCGTACACATCACAGCAGATCAAATGTAACTCTTTGGACTTTGGATTGTTCTTATTGTTTTCTCAAGAAATATTGAACTTGGAGCCCCGGACCTTGCGGCACATTAGTGCCGCTGAATCCCTTAATATTGATGGTAGTGTGTGATGCAATAATTACCGAGTTATTAGTGTTTTAAACATGCAGAAATTATTTCAAAAAGCAAAAAACCGACTGCAAAAAAACTAAGTATTTTTGAATATTTTCTATACCATATGACACTCCCGTAATCAAGACGAATCTAATGATACTTCATACACCAAAATCCATCAAGCCGTTTAGGCTACAGGATGGCAGGAAGGAATGGACATACATACACCTGAGAAACATTACCCTGGGGCAGTCAGATAAAAATAAGCTTAAATTAAATAGTAATAATAATAAAAGGTAGAACATACCATACTCAGATTCATCGCCATTCAAAGCCTTCAACGCAGAGCCTATGATCACGGGCGCTGTGTTTCCATCAAATCCGAAATCTGATAACAGCTCCATCATTTCTATTTCTACTAGTTCTAGAACCTGAAAGAAAGTACTATTCTCATAAGTTGATATAGTAAGTAATATTTCTAGGGATTAGTAATAACTTCAGTTGCAATTTAGTGCAGGTGCAATCATACATGGGCGGGTTGGAATAAGAAACGGAGGCATTAATGTAACTTTGCAAAATGCACAGGCGGTGCAGATATATATAGTCTGATGGGCCTATTTGGTGAATCTCAATGATGCTGGCATGGTCACCAAGTGACAAAGGCCTCGAAAAACAACCTAGATTTTTTTTTTAAATAGGGGTTGCTCTGCATATATGTTACACTCAAAGGCAGACGAGCAGTCGCTTCGAGGATTGACTAGTCTATCCGAGGTTTGACCAACGCCTTTGGTCAAACCCCGAAATATAAGTTGTATGGATTGTTATAAGAAAAATACCTAATGAAGGCTAGGTTTACGCTTACTCGCTGGTGGTGGAACTGCCTTAGAAGACATTAGTTGTTAATTTATTGAATTATAAATGAAATGAAGTGTAAAAGTGACAAAGTCCAAACACAGTTTAAGGGAAGAGCTTAAACTAGGTTTATAACTAACTTGTAACATACCTCATTATCAACTAAATCAGCCTTATTAATGTACACCAAAATGTGTCGTATTCCAACTTGTTTTGCTAACAACAGGTGTTCCCTAGTCTGTGGCATTGGTCCGTCATTGGCTGCTACGACTACTATAGCTGCGTCCATCTGGGACGCTCCCGAGATCATGTTCCGGATGTAATCGGCATGGCCCGGGCAGTCAGTGTGGGCGTAGTGACGGAGTTTCGTGCTGTAGCCAACATGAGCTGCATTTATTGTTATACCTGAAATTAGGTTCAGAAAATTGTGTTCAATGGTAAGAGTAAAGGTACCATTCCATAGCCGACCACAGACAGCAAAAGTAGATGACGTGTAGCCACGACATGCGGTCGGGCTATGTGTCGTCTGCCGTCCAGCCCGTAGCTTGGCTGCGGAACGGTACCTTCAGAGTTCAGATTATTATTTAAATAGAAGATGGCAGACACAGACTACCTGGAAACACTTCTAATATACGTCGATATAAAGAGATCGCTTGGAAGCTGACCAAAACAAAACTGAAAAACCTGGATCGAATCAGACAGTAAGTACTTTATGGTAACCCACACAACAACAACGCAAGAACGTTCTTTATACGGACATATACCAGTTGCTTTATAGTACATAGAAAATAATGGGCATTTACCGACCTACCTCTAGCTTTTTCCTCCGGTGCCTTGTCGATTTCATCGTACGAAACAAACTGCGCCAAGCCATCTTTAGACAAAACCTTCGTAATAGCAGCCGTCAGGGTAGTCTTACCATGATCTACGTGCCCTATAGTACCAATATTACAGTGTTTTTTCTCCACAAATGTAGCTTCAACCTTCGTAGAAAAATTCACATTCAATGCACCTAGAAATAACTTGCTTTTTGACAAAACATTGTGCATCAAAGATTTCTTTTGGGTGAAACTACAATACAATGATCGAATCACTAATCTCCCACTCATATTAATCACGAAATTTGCAATTTTTCATTAAAATTACGATCAAAATACGATAAACGGCAAAAAGTTAGGTTATGTTTTATTAATATTAAATTGGCAAGGGTAATTAGAGATTTGACTAGAGCATACAGCCACAAAATATTCGAATTTATTCTCTTTTTGGTAGAAAAATAAACTTCCCACAGCCAAGTCTTGAGATTAAAAAACAAAATGATTAGCAGTGTTGCCAGTTCTACATTTTTGTTACTACTATTTTATTTTAAATTCGGATAACACTCACTTTTATGGTGAAGCCGTTGCGAATGCGGCACGGTGTTATTTCTTACAACACTGTGATCTAAGGTGAGGTCGTTCGCAGCCTCAGAGAATTCGCAGCGTTAAATAATTACTTATGTATGTACGGACGCTACTCTACTTTTTTCTCTTTTTTTGAATTTATTTACAATTTATTTGTATGCTACTCAACTAGGTGGAATACCGCGTCCAAGTAGGACCATTTTTAGAATCTTATTATTTAAGTAAATTATTTTTAATTTTTTTATTTTATTGTTTGTTTATGTAAATATGTTATTGATTTGTTCTTAATAAAAAATACTGATACTAGATGTTATTATTACTTACAAAAAAGAAATCCATACATTCAAAGAAATGGTAGTAATTATTGGATTCAAAAAACGACGACGACGAACGGCGCATTAACGTTTCTTGAAATTTTGTGCTTTTTGTAAAAGTTAAATTCACTGTCCCAGCCAACCCCGCAATTAATGACACAATAAAATTTATTTTCCATTTTCACACACTAAACACACAAGAAACATGTCACTAATAATACCTACTGTAGTGGCCACTAAATCGAATCCTAATCCTAAACGCAACTATCACTTTTGATTATATGCTACGTCGCATAAGAGCGAGTAAGACGCCTAGCCTAGAAGAAGCAACGAAATTATAGCGAGCCCATTCTAGAATTAGCACTAATATTGGTGTTAAACATAACTAAGTATGAAACTTTATCTTTAAATCACACTAAATATGTTAACGTCAATATCTTGGGTTTTTGGCAAAAATACCGTTTTACTTGCTAATGATGAAAAATAAATAGAAATAACAGGCTTAGGGGCAATTTTATTGCTGCATTTCTCTGAGGCTGCAAACCTATAAGTATATATTTTTTAAATAGGTACTACCAAAAAAATTAAAAAATCAAAACTCAAAAAATTAAAAAAAATGGATAGCGCGGGAATTTCAGAATAATATTGTGACATCGATATAAAAATTCTTGCTTTTGTGAAAGAAAACTGAAAATGATTAAGGTAAATATTAGCTATTTAGTTTAGAAATACTTTTTCTATTTGTCTATCACAATAATTTCGTAAGAAAACTTGGCCCCGTGACAGCAACACCATTGCGAGTAGTAGCACGTATTTATACACATGTAGGTCAATGAAAAAATGGCTTAGATCTTATGTACCGTGGCAAGGAATAATTTTTAATTTAAATGGCCTTCAGTGATTTATGTCACATAAGTAATGCGTATAAAGTCGTGGAAAATGAATCTGATCAGGTGAGCGCCTAAGTTTTGGTGTAAAGTTATCCAATAATGGATGTTTTAGATGTCCAAATTGAGCTGTCAACTGACCCAAAATCCGGGAAAAATCTCATAATATCTGTGAAAAGTGCATGTTTTGTTCAATTACCAGTGTTATTACGTGTTTTCTTCTCTATGAAAGTAATGGTTATGGTGTTGGAAACGAAAACATGGTCGGACTTTTTCGCGGAGGCGATTGATGACATGTGAAGAATGCACACAATATTTTTAGAATTATGTTGATTGCACGGTAGAGGACAACATTACAAGGTAGTGCCAGAATTCGTAAACATATTACTCAATCTTCGTTAACATTAACTCATTAGGTTACAGCTGACTTTCAATAAGATTCTTATTGGACAAAATATCTTGCTTTGAATCATACAATATGTTGACTTTGTCCACTTTCTCTGTAAACATTTTCTTAGTCCAATGTCCTTCATTCTTTAAGCAACTAATATTACTTTTACTTATGTATTTGTTGCTATTATTATGTCTTATATTAGTAAGTTAAACTTATACATAATCTTTAATCATTATTAAAAACATTACTTCACTGCAATTCTATTTTGTGAATCATTTTGTCACAATTTAAAGCATTTCGTATGAAATGTGTAGATATCTCATGGTAACTCCTATGCACCTTATGTTTATTGTAATAAAGTTTCAAATGACGCCAAATTGTTAACAATGACCTGTGGCTATTCAAGAGTGCTAACAGTATGCCTAATTGAATTGCCATTCAGATGTCACAGTTGATTTTTTATTATTGAAAACTTTAGTTAACAACTCGACTTTTAGGTGCTTGTATAAACACGCAGAAAGTGTATATATGTGTTAAATGGAAATATTTATTACATAAACCCAAATCAAACCTTATTTTGTAAATAAACATGATCCTCTAATTACCTATTGTGATGTAACACTGAAGGAACTAATTGATTGAACCTATGAATGTGAACCAATCTAATAATGTGAAAATAACTATGCAATAATCACAGAAAAGCCAAATATGTAAGTAGGTAGGTAGTTATTGTTTACAAAATAAGACACTTCATTTTGGCTTCAGTATACATTTAAACTTGGCTGTGTTATTGCTTATTATTGTCACATTTGTGCACCATGCATGACGACTACCACTTTTTTTATGGCTTTGCTGGTAGAAAAGAAGGTCTTTTAAGATAAGTTTGTTGTGCAATAAAGTATTAAAACAAACAAACAATTATAAGAATGGGGTCACATTAGTTTCTTCGACATTTGTTTAAAAAAGAAAACACAGGGGCTATTATTCATAAATGTGAATTAAAGTTATGCTACCATTTAGCCACCCTGTCGCTTTCTATCTTAACCTTTTTTAACGAAGTGTGACAGGGATAGCTTATTTTAAAGACATAATTTAAAGGAAGTGAGGTTTAACTAAGTTTATGAATAACACCATTGATGTGGGCTGATGTTATTAACTGGTGTTTTATTATAACCAGTGAATATTAAAATTTTAATTCAGAAAACAATAAAATTTGGTCACAATATGTTTTATACATTGCTAACCTAACAAATGTCAGTGAGTTTTTTTTGTACTTTCATTTTCAGTATTTTTTCCATATTTAATAATGTGTAACTTTTAAAATGGTCCAAACAATGTTTAGTTATTTGTTCAAAGATAATCCAGTAGGAAATGCCACAAGTTTTAGTGCAAAAAAAGAATTACGTACAGTCGACGACAGAGATAAGTATACAGGGGGCCTCCATAAGGTTGAGATTTTCTCAAAAACTACTGGACCGAATTTAATAATTCTTTTACAGTTACATAGGTTTCACTTTTATCTATCAAACAGTGAAAGAATTTTTGCAATAGGTCAAGTAGTTTTTGAGAAAATCTCAACCTTAAAAACTCTCCTGTACACCTTTCTCTGTGTTCCACCGTACCTACACAAAAGAAATATAGGTTGATACAGTTAGTATCACAAATGGCGGTCGTATCCTTTAAAGTGATCGCAATTCCTTGAAAAGCGTGCGAAACGACATTAGCTACATTTTTGTGAAAATTCTAATTAAATAGTTTCTGTGGTAGTGATTAATGATCATGTTAAGTCAATCAGGAGATATTCGCGAACGTTTATATTAATTGGAGTGCTCGAAAGAAGTCGTGTTTGTGAAGTTTTGTGCTCTTAGCAAGGTTTCCTTGCATAACTCGATGATTGTGTGAATAGTTGAGTTATTTCGTTTAGGGGTTTGGGAGGGTTGTGCGTAGGTTTAGGTTAGGTTATATTCGTATATATGTATGAATTCAGACATTCTATTAACATCAGACCAGGCCGTATGCCGTAGTTGGCTTTGCCCTTACCTCTCGGACGAATTTAACGAAAAAAAAAGTGATCTCTTCCAGATAACCTTTGGATAGATAATTCAGTGAATTATGTAGCTTGTAATTAAAAGTTCGAAGTTTGTTTTGTCACAAAAATGTAATTTTAAATAAAGAACTGCCTAAGCTTAGTACATTATGGATGAATCCTATTAGGATTGTAAGAGATCGTATTGGAATCTGTAGCTGTACCCTTGATATTTATCCCTTCATTGCATTTGCAATAAGTCCATCCAGGCTTTAATCTTAATTTTTTTATGGCACGTCTCTGAAGACTTTTGCCAATGTCCAGTCAGTCATGGGAGCAACACAGAGAGCTGTTGTACAGTCCATGAAATATTTTTGCATTCTGGTTGTGGATTCTAAAACAAAAGACAACACAACACAATGTTAAATCACCCATTCAATTGTTTACATCAAATTAAGCCCAGCATAGTACATTTTTTCATCTGGCCTCCCATAGGCAGTTGTGACACCGCCGGCGAGTAAGCGAGTAACTATCGGCTATTTTCTAGCTAAAGAAACGTACAATAGATAATATATTCCGTGTAAACAAAAGAGACGCAGCGATACTCGCTCAGCGATCTACTATAAAATATATGTCAGTGAGCGAGTTTCGCTGTTTGTTTACATGGAATGTACTATCTATTGGTGGCACATCACTTGGCTACTATTTGTATGTACGTCAAGTATTTGACTAATAAATAGGACAAACATCCAATAGCGAATATGAAGAGCCAAGTGAATTGCCACCATATTGTCCAGCCAGTGGCCAGGGCAGCCATGTACAGTCGACGACAGAGATAAGTATACAGGGGGCATCAATAAGATTGAGATTTTCTCAAAAACTACTGGACCGGATTTAATAATTCTTTTACAGTTAAACAGTTTTCAGTCAAACAGTGAAATAATTTTTGCAATAGGTCAAGTAGTTTTTGAGAAAATCTCAACCTTAAAAACTCTCCTGTACACCTTTCTCTGTATTCCACCGTACCAATGAGTTATCCTCTGTTTTTGCGACGGAAAAACTTATGTACAGTCGACAGCAGATCAATGGTAACACTTGCAGTACGATTTCAAGTCTTACGACGCGAATAATAAGAACTGTCAAAAGTATTACCATTGATCTGCTGTCGACTGTACATTTAACGAGTGCTCTCAAAACGGTGAAGGAAAACATCGTGATGAAACCTGCATGCTATAGAAGAAAAAAACTTAGGCACGTGAAATCCGCCAAACCGCACTGGGCCCGCGTGGCGGATCATGGCCCCATCTCCCTCGATGTAAGGGTAAGGGCTGTGCCCGAGTAGTGGGGCAATATAAATAGACTGATCTGTTGTACGTTTTTTTAGCTAGAAAATAGCCGATAGTTTCTCGCTTTACTCGTCGGCGGTGGGACAGCTTCCTTAAGGTAGACATTTGAGCAGTCAACACTCTGACTCACTTCTGATAGCCTGGTACTTAAAATCAAGATCAGCAAATGTCTGGCTCTGTTATTCAAAACATGATAGTGATTCCTAGTAATGTGTTCTTAGAAAATAACCCTGATATTCAATAACATACTGCTAGTAGTTCTACAAGTGCAGCCTGTGGGTCAACTACACCCAGCGGGCCATCAACGCTTTGCGAGTCCAATATAATAACGCGTTCAGGGTGCTATTGAGGCTCCCTAGGTTCTGTAGTGCGTCAGGGATGTTTGCAGATGCAGCCATCGACGGCTTCCATGCCATAGTACGCAAGAGAGTGGCGTCCCTGATACGCAGAGTAAGTAACAGCCCCAATGGCATCCTCAATGCGGTATCTAATAAACCATGCTGCGCAATTTGGAGGCATTAAATTCATATGCCTTCAGATTGCTTTGCAACTGAAAGATTATTTTAAGTACTAACATAGCTATTAAGCTTAATGTATGCTAACACACAATATGGACACTCAATTTGAATAAACACATTGTTGCAGTCGGAACGCATTATGGAAGAGAATTCAATGGTCCGCGATCTCATTACAAAGATCCTCGATGAGACTGGGCCTACTGAAGGAAACAGGTATGTGATAGATAGATTTTTTTTTTAATTTAGTGTTTTGGTTTCGAGGCCTTTGTCGGTGAATAGTCCAAAGCGTAGTCAGCCTATGACTTTGTGTCGTTACTTAATGGAATCTAACAATATTGTTTTTAGAGTTTAGACTTTGTCCCCATTTCTTAGAGAAAAAAATAAAAAATGCTCAATTAAAAATGTCATATTTCAGCTCTATACAACCACCGGAAAAAACTATAAGTGGTCTACAGCACCACTACCCCAAAAACGACTCTGGGACGTTTATACCACCGCCAAACGTGAACTATCAGAATATGTACAACTTTGCACAAAATGACAGCAACGGCTTTAACTTTAACCTACAAAACGGCTTTGGAAACAACGGGTTCATCAATTATAACGAGAACGATCCGTTACTCGGAATGGATCCCGTTGATCCAGAAGTCACTCCTGAACAATTGAATCTCTTAAGACTGGCGGCGCAGGAGATAGGAGGCGCCCAGTTCACGAATCCACCAAACCCAAATAAGTTTGACTACAACTTCTTTGAGCCTCACCAGAGGAATTCCCTACCGGAACCAAACATGTTTCAAAACAACTTCAACAGACCAAACAGTCTCAATTTGGATATGAATTTCAATGCAAACTACGAGAATCCATTCAATAACGTCCAACAGCAAAGGTTTCCGAACAAATTCGACAATGGTTTCATGAAAGATCAAAATCAAGATTCGTCGGAGATCTTAGCGTACCTTAACCAGCTAAACATGTCTTTGGAGCGTCGAGACGAACCAGTGATACCGAATAACATGGATTTCAAAATGCCCATGGAAGTCAACGGTCACTATCAAAACGAGGACTTCAACAAAATTCAAGACGACAGAAGCAAGGTCTACTTCAACAGATTTCAACCGCCTCCCAAGAATTTTAGCACAGAAAACAACTTCTATTTAAACGAAATGATGAATCAAACGGAACGCAATCATCCAAATTTCGATTTCACGAATCAACCACCAAATTCGGCTCCAATGAATTTTAAACCGAACGGTTTCCATCAGAATGAGTTTATGCAACGGCGTGACATTAATCAGCCGATGCGGGACGGTTTTCAACCGAATGGAGGCATGGAGCAGCGTAATTTCGAGAATGTTGGTCGGGAGAATATGCAGCAGGCTGCTTTGATGAGGCAAAACCAGGAGTTGGCCCGACAGATGAGTTTGCTTATGAGGAACCGACCGCCGCCGAATCAGTTGAACGTCGATGTCTCGTTTTTGCACGAAAATGCTCCTTTCAACCTTGGTAAGTATAGTTTGTCATTCCATCAGACTTATCTATGCAGGGTGGCTTTGAATTCGACAAAATTAAGTGGATGGTTAAACTGTGACATGATGTTTAAGTAAATTAAACAATTTGGGGAAATTAAAAAAAAAATACTATAAATTCGACTGTCAAAAAAAAATATTAATTACATGTGCATCGTCACTGTGCTTTGGATTTTTAACAAAAGATTACAAACAAAAGAGTAACTAGGGTTTAAAGGCGAGATTTTGGGTAATTTTGGTTAACTTTAAAAAACATATACAGGGGTCCCCAATATGGTGAATTTTTTCTCAATAACTTCTTGACCGATTTTAATAATTCTTTTACAGTTACATAGTTTTAACTTTTGTCTATCTAACAGTGAAATAATTTTTACAACCGGTCAAGTAGTTTTTGAGAAAATCTCAACCTTAAAAACTCTCATGACACCTTTCTTTGTCTTCGACCGTACCGGTGACACTTATGACAGATGGTCACATAAGTTAAAA
The DNA here is from genome assembly GCA_963506565.1 of Tachystola acroxantha. Classification (NCBI taxonomy): domain Eukaryota; kingdom Metazoa; phylum Arthropoda; class Insecta; order Lepidoptera; family Oecophoridae; genus Tachystola; species Tachystola acroxantha. The sequence continues at coordinate 2,527,986 of OY735894.1, read as the reverse complement.
CCTTGCAAATGACCTACCAATCCACCTAAAAATGTCGGTCCATACGCCGAACACTATTTATTATTGAAATATAACTAAACAAAATTATGTCCGCAGGTCTAGGCGCCTTACTGGGTCCCAATTCGGTTCCACCGCCAGTACTTCCCTCTCCCATGTTGGACCTGCCTTTGCTGGCGCCTTTCTACGCTATGAGGAATATGAGGTATATAGTATTTTATACTCACACTTACTGCCCAACTAGTATTCCCTAGCACCATATATTCTCCAATTAAGGGCCTGATATGAGCCAACTAGCGCCGCCAATCTTGAAAAGTAATATCTTCCAATTTAATCAATTTTATTAAAAAATCTATCTACAAAATGTTTATTACGATAAATACTATTTTTTAAATGCTTATTTATAACGTGATTAAATTTCGGTAAGTTGTAGTTCGCATAATTGCGAAAAACGGCCGTTTTTGGCATATTTGTGAACTACAACTTAGCTTGTCGCAATTATGCCATGTATTGTATTGTATATTGAAAAATAGTATTCATCCTAATAAACATTTTGTAGATAGCTTTTTTAATAAAATTGATTAAATTGGAAGATATTATTTTTTCAAGATTGGCGGCGCTAGTTGGCTCATATTAGTCCCTTAATTATGATGGGCAAAATAGCGGGCAGAAGGGGAAGTTTTTTTCAAAAGAAATTCCAACTAGCCGATTCCGCTATTTGGTTCGAACCAGTATAAGCTGGCCCGGCCCAAAGTGACATCTTCAAACTAGTTTATACTGGTTTTGTAGTCGTTCGTAGCGGAACAGGACGAAAATCTTTCCACAATCGTAAAATAACTTTAAATCGCGTTTACATCTAACGGCGTTAATATATCCTTCCAGAGGCGCAGCGACCTCATCAGGGATACTGCACGCTCGCCTCGACGCATGCTATGAGCAGTGGCGTCAATTGGAACGGGAAAGGAAACGGACCGAGGCACGCCTCGCCCTGGCGTACCCTGGCCGATGCGTCTCGTCCTCTAACTCCATCCCTGTGCCGCGACTGCCGCCTTGTCCCACCAGGGTGGATAGGTTGACTGTCGATATGCTCAGGGAACATACTAAGGTACAGTTACTATTTTAACGTGATTTTTCCCCTTTATTGTATGCCAGGATGTGTGCTATTGTATGCCAGGATATGTGTGCTATTGTATGCGAGGATATGTGTGCTATTGTATGCCGGGATGTGTGTGCTATTTTATGCCAGGATATGGGTGATATTGTATACCAGGACATGTGTGATATTGTATGCCAGGATATGGGTGATATTGTATGCCAGGGTATGTGTGCTATTGTATGCCAGGGTATGTGTGCTATTGTATGCCAGGATATGTGTGCTATTGTATGCCAGGATATGTGTGCTATTGTATGCCAGGGTATGTGTGCTATTGTATGCCGGGATATGTGTGCTATTGTATGCCGGGACATGTGTGCTATTGTATGCCAGGATATGGGTGCTATTGTATGCCAGGACATGTGTGCTATTGTATGCCAGGATGTGTGCTATTGTATGCCAGGGTATGGGTGATATTGTATGCCAGGATATGTGTGCTAGTGCATTCCAGGATATGTGTGCTATTGTATGTCAGGATATGTGTGCTATTGTATGTCAGGATATGTGTGCTATTGTAGGCCAGGATATGTGTGCTATTGTATGCCAGGATATGTGTGCTATTGTATGCCAGGATATGTGTGCTATTGTATGCCAGGATATGTGTACTATTGTATGCCAGTATATGTGTGCTATTGTATGCCAGTATATGCGTGCTATTGTATGCCAGGATGTGTGTGCTATTGTATGCCAGGATATGGGTGATATTGTATGCCGGGATATGTGTGCTATTGTATGCCAGGATATGTGTACTCCTTCAGTGTTACATCACAACTGGTAATTAGACGATCATATTTGTTTACAAAATAAGACACTTGATTTAGGCCGCGGTATAGGTATACCGCGAACCTGATTGATGGAGCCTGTTCATCATTGTGAAAATAAAGTAATCCGATCTAATAATGTGAAAATAACTATGCAATAATCACAGAACAGTTTAAAATGTTAGTAGGGTAGGGTAGTTTTTGTTTACAAAATAAGACACTTGATTTTGGCTACGGTTTACGTACCTTCATCCATACATGAAAAACATTCTCCTAAAACTCGTTTATAACTAAACTGCTCTATTCCAGGTGTTAACCCTGATGGGTAAGATGGAGACTCTCCGAGCGAGTTGCGCGGCCAGCAAGAGACCGAGCAAGCCCGAAGACAGCAAGATCACGGTCCTCAAGCGAGGACAGGAGAACGTCGCGAGTGAGAAAGAGAAGAATGGAATGGACCCCGCGAGCTTTGACCCGATGACTTGGAGGGAGGATGTCAGGAATTTGTCTGAGATGTAAGTATTTTGAAGACGTTTTAACGCTGACGCAGTCGCTAGCGAGCGATCTTACTACCATGACTCCCTAATGATATTTTTTTCCCACTGTAATTCCTGTTTAATAAGGATCAACAGTGGCGTACTATTGGACCGTCATTCTGACCGGTTTAAGCGACACAATGGAGCTAAAATACCGTACGTTACAAATAGTCACGCCTCAGCTATTTAAAGAAAAGAAAGAAGAACAGAGTATGAAGAAGTTGTTGCTCACTGCTGTAGTAGAAGGCTACCTTCTGTGATAGTGCCAATAATAGCTATGGCAGAGTCGCTTAAAAGCTCTCGAAGTTGGAATAGGCCCTGTAATGGTATAATGATGATCACAAAATGTCACTAGCACACGTGTTATTTTATTCCAGTGCACCTCACAGCGAAGTGGAGAGCGCTATGCTAGCATGGCGCAATGCTGTAGCGGGCGTGCAAGCCGCGCGACGCCGCGAGCTCGCCCCCCACCACCCAGCGACCGCGAGATACATCAGGACAGACCGTGAGTACCGTCAGGACTGCATAAAAGATACGCGAGACACACCAGGATAGACTGAGGACTGCCAGGACTGCATTCAATATAAGCAAGATACATGGACAGACTGAGGACTGTCAGAACTGCATAATAGATCCGCTACATACATCAGGTTTCAGGACTAAAAGTGAGTACCGCCAGGACTGCATAAAATGTCCGCAAAAGCGCGCTGATAGCATGGCGCAATGCTGTAGCGGGCGTGCAGACCGCGCGACGCCGCGAGATACATCAGGACAGACCGTGAGTACCGTCAGGACTGCATAAAAGATACGGGAGATACACTAGGACAGAGTATCGTCAGGGCTGTATAAAAGATCGGCGAGATACATCAAGACAGACCGTTAGTACCGTCAGGACTTAATAAATGATTATATTGATTATTAATATTAAACGAATCATTTTTCATTTACAGCAATTATCCAACTAGCCGATGCGGTGAAACAGCTCTGCATTTGCGCGCGGCGAGCCCGCTGCGCCATGTGGTGTGACCTTACCCTCACCGTGGCCCTAGCGCCCCCGCACACACCGCCCCCGCCGGCTAGCGCCCCCGTCAACCCGGCCACCAGCAATACTGTCACTAAGGTTACTGTGGTGAGTTAATCCGCGAGTCTAGCTATTTCTAGGCACGTTATCGCCCCCGTCACCTAGTGCCCTGCCAGCTAGCGCCTCCGTGAACTCAGCCACCAGCAATACTGTCACTAAGGTTAATGTGGTGAGTTAATCCGCGAGTCTAGCGACTTCTTGGCACGTTATCGCGCCCGTCACCTAGTGCCCCCGCCAGCTAGCGCCTGCGTGAACTCAGCCACCAGCAATACTGTCACTAAGGTTAATGTGGTAAGTTAATCCGCGAGTCTAGCGACTTCTTGGCACGTTATCGCGCCCGTCACCTAGTGCCCCCGCCAGCTAGCGCCTGCGTGAACTCAGCCACCAGCAATACTGTCACTAAGGTTACTGTGGTGAGTTAATCCGCGAGTCTAGCGACTTCTTGGCACGTTATCGCCCCCGTCACCTAGTGCCCCCGCCAGCTAGCGCCTCCGTGAACTCAGCCACCAGCAATAAAGTCACTAAGGTTACTGTAGTAAGTTAATTAATACGCGTGTCTGACGACCCCTTGGCACATTATCTCCCTCGTCAGATAGCGCCCACCAGCAATACTGTCACTAAGGTCATTGTGGTGAGTTTGGTGGTAGTTTATTAGGACCTTATGAGATTAGCGCCCCTTTGAACATCGTGACATTAGCGCCCCCGCCTGACAGTGCCACTAACAAGTAACAAGTCGCTGCAGTAAGCGTGTCGGTGTTTATTGCCTGAGATTGCCGTGTTTATTTGATTTTGGTTTAATAAACGCTCAAGTGAGAATTGTGGGATTGATGACCCCTTCTCTCACCGTGGCCCTAGCGCCCCCACACACGCCGCCCCCGCCGGCTAGCGCCCCCACGAACCCGGCCACCAGCAATACTGTCACCAAGGTTACTGTGGTGAGTTATTTAACGCTCATATATGATTTGGCGACCCGTTTGCTCATAGTGATTTTAGCGCTCCGGTCGCTAGCGCCCCCGTGAACCCTTTTTGTTTTTGGGGTCGCGTACCTCAAGAGGTAAAAAGGAACCCTTATAGGATCACTTTGTTGTCCGTCTGTCAAGACCTATATCTCAAAACTTAATACCAAATACTCAGGTCTGCAACCTCATGCAGCCGTGAAGAAATCCGAAAACTTACAGTTACACTTACAGTTTTCGGATTTTTTTGGGTTCTATTATGAAATAATTATTCTTTTGTAATTACAAACTTATATTTGCACTGGACGCCTGGTATGTAGATGTATGACATTATCAGTTTAGAAAACGCAAAAATAAGTTTGTCGCTAAAACTAACTTATCTTTTCGTTAGAGCAAAATATGTTATGGTGAGTCCAACAGCCGACTCGCACTTGGCCGGTTTTTTTAACGAAGTGCGAAAGGGATAACACGGTTTAAGGAAAGTTAGGTTTAACTAGATTTATGACTAACATGACTATTGTTTCTATTACAGAGTGACAACCCTCACTCTATACAAGCGGCGCAACCAAAGCGAGCGCAAGACACAAATTCGAGTAACAACAATCACTCGAAACCAACCAATAATGACGCTAAAGAGGTACTTATTAAAGTTTAAAATAGGTAATCAAAAGTTATTGAAAATTAAGGTCAAATCTTAGTAAAATCATATAGAAAATCCTTATTTGACTTATCAAAATCATATTGAAAAATTATATAACTATATTTTTAAATAATTTTTTTTCTACAGATAAACACTATCATAGGATTTATAAATTATTGAAACATTCAAGTAAATTGAAGGAATTATGTAGGAATCCGACCAGATGGAGGGATGACCTTCGCAAGATGGCTGTCAGGGACTGGATGCAGAGGGCCGAGAGTAGGGTTGAGTGCTGCGCTTTGGGAGAGGCCTACGTCCAGCAGTGGACTGATACGGGCTGATGATGATGTTGTAGGACTCAAATTCAACATTATTGATATCAGAGTATTCATCGATGACCAATTGATTTTTTCGTTGCGGTAACAATTTAATTGACAGCAATTTAATTGGATTTTTTGTAAATTTAATTAATAAAAAATTCCCCTACTAATACTTATATCTCGCCATGGAGGCTTTTGAAAATGGCGGGAAACGACGGTTTCGAAATTTATAATAATTTTAATAAACAATGGTTATTTTATATATCACGTTAAATTGAACGGAAAATGTTCGCGAATGACAGTATGGTGAATTTATTGGATGATTTGTGCAAGATCTGAAGTTTCAATCTCAAGAGTCCCACTACAAACTCGGGAGTGAACGTGACTGTCGAGCTGCTTCGTCCAGAGTGACGACTCTACGGCGACTCCTCTGGAGAAAAAGATACTATGATATCTTGAATATTCTGTAACATCATCATCATCTGCTGGACGTACGCCTCTCCCAAACTCAACCCTACTCTCGGCCCTCTGCCAGCCATCTTGCTAAGGTCATCCCTCCATCTGGTCGGAAGGCGTCCTACTACGTTTACCCGTTCGTGGCCTCCATTCGAGAATTCGTCGGTTATCGGTTCTACGATAGATGTGACCAGCCCACTGCCACTTCAGTTCTGTAGCTTAACATTGGCAAATGACGAACTGTCGAGGCCAATTATGAATTAAATATCTCGCCATTTCTAGGACAAACCTCCCAACGACCCAAAGAGCGACAAAAGCGACGCAAACAAATCCCAAACAACCAAACCGACGGATAAACAAGACAAGCATCCTACGCGTCGCTCACAGAATTACAGAAAACTCAATCAAGGCCGAAATGACTTCTATCAGAAGAATCCGAGGTATGACAATAGGTTCATGCATAATAGACAACCATACTATTTAGCTACGGGACCTATTAATTAGAGTCCCATATTAATTATTACAGATGTTTAAAAGTAGAAAATTGGCCATTTTAGAACTATAGCTCAATTCTTGCAGCAGAGTCGAAGGGTCAATAGGGTATTTTAGAAGTATCAAAAATTAAATGTTTTCTGCGAGCGACCAGTGCAAATATACCGAAGCCGAAATCAAGTCTTATTTTGTAAATAAATATGATCATTTTTAGAATTAAAACTATAGTGAGCCATTACTACAAATTATTATATATAAACGGATATCACTCACTTATATTGTTGAAGGCGGCAATTAGACCGACAGTTTCGACCGATTTATATGACCTAGAAAAATAACCGTCGAATATCCGTTTATATATAATAAATATGATCATCTAATTACCTGTTGTGATGTAACACTGACTGAAGGAACTGATTGATTGAACCTGTTCATGATTGTGAAAATAAAGTGATCCGATCTAATAATGTGAAAATAACTATGCAATAATCACAGAAAATATTATAATGTTAGTAGTTTTTGTTTACAAAATAAGACACTTGATTTGGGGCTTCGGTATATGTGCCTTACGTTGTGGAGATAAGTCTCAATTTTAATTGACGCTTCGATGCGCTTCGAGTCTGTTGTAGCATGAATTAACTCTTACACGATTTTTTTATATTTATACTGTACCAATAATGAAGTTACGAAATGAATTTTTATCCAAACTTTTTAACATTTTTAACCCACTTCAATAACATTTTCTGCAATGGCCAATTGTCTACGGAATATTTCGCAAACCTAATGAATTTCATAATATCTCGCGTGTTAAGTAAAAATGTTTTCTACGGCATTTATTTGTAAGTTCAAAACGTATTGACATGAATTTTTAATACAGGGTCACAAATACGAATATTTGTGAAGTCTTCGTACGCCTTGAATGTTGATTTGAACGTTGGGAAATTAGTACAAAAAGTAATGATAAGAAAGGTTGTATTTTTCGAGACGATACGCACTACATGTATAGAGGACCCAATATAATTTCACCAATGTTCGAATTAACATTTAGTATAGAAAAAAACGGCTATAACTTTTAACCCTATTTAACTTTAAAAGCCTGCTGCATTTTATATACGAAACAAATGTATGGAACAACTAATTTAGAATCTAAATTCTAAATGGGGACGTTGCAATCTCTAAAATATCATATCATCTGTAAAATATTTAATATAAATTACGAGATGCACTTTTTAAAATTATAATCCGTGCATTTACTTTGACATGTCGTGAAGACTTATCTGGCAAAATTGACTTGCGATTGACTCTTTTATAATTTTATCTCTAAAATCTAAAACTCACCTTGATACTTAAATGTGTGAGAGAAAAGGATGGGAATATCTAAAAGATTTAGAGATAAACTATGATGAGAATTATAGGTTAATCATTTTGTCAGATGACGTCAATGCGACTAGGAACGATCTTGTATTGTTTTAAACGACTTTTAGTCAACCACTACAACTTATTTACTAAAAGTCAATTAAAATCAATATAAGATCTAAATAAAGAAGTGTATTCGTGAAACAAAGACTCTATTTAACACAGGTATAACTTGAGACCACACTTATTATAAAGATTATTATTAATAATAAATGTTTATCTAACTAAATAGTAGGTTAGTTAATGCCAGTATATGATACCTTTGCATAACCTTTATCGTGCTTGGCTGGAGATATAATAATAAAAGTATTAATGTCTACGTCCGTATGATTCGGAAGGTTTGGCTAGTTTATGGATTATACTTGCCAAAATCTTGTTTGTTTTTGGTGTGAGCGAAATAAGTATGGAAAAGGGAAATTAAGTCATTCAATTCGGTGTTTCATACAATTTTCTTTAAAGCATGACTTTTAATGTTCAACTCGTAAGCATACTAAATCAAAATATACTTAGAGTATGTATTCACATTTAAAAATCTAAATCTAGAATCGTACAGTATGTTTTAATTTTATAATATACAAAAACATACAAAAGTGTTTCAGAGTGTAGATTAACATAACTCTGAAGGCGAAATTTGCATATTATATATTTTGATTGCGTAGTAAAATTAATTTAGTTTATTATTAAAAGTTGCGCTTTAAAGATATTAGTATAGAAGAGGGTAATTTAAGATTTAACAGAATTACGTCTTTCCTTTTTATTTCGTGCCGTACAGGTTTTAAAAGGAGACTTTTCCAAATATTTATTTCAAAACTATCATTTTATAATTCTAACGATTTTACTATAAATTCTCTCGCTGAATAACTACTTCTAATAATAATACCCGACTGTGCAAAGAAAGGTTACGTGTTTATCATCTCTTAAAACCTTGCTATAGTCATTTAATATGACGCTGACTGACCTTTTCGCTCATACCAAAATTAAATATATATAAAAAAACATCTTTTCAATAAAATGTGATGTTTCTACGTTAAAAACTAGTTGACACTATTTTAATATATCACGTTTCGTGCAAATAACAAAAGATATAAAATGAAGTTATTAACTATTAGAGTGTAAGTGTACCACTTTTTTTTATTTATTTAACTATGAGTTTCAATGAATTTTGTATAGTTCAATTAGGCTTAATAAGGGGAGACGGGTTTCTTGGAATTGATCCCTTAGAGCGGGATAGCATGCTTTCACGAGAATTGGTCATTTTTCGTCAATTCTTAAATTAATTTGTACCGTAGTGTTTAATTTTAAGTGTTATGGTATGAAATATGAACTTAGAATTCCTGGAAAGCACTTGTGTTCTTACGGCCAAATGGTAGTTGATTTGATAAATAATACATAGTCAATAGGTGTGATTCTGTAGTGGTCGCCTAATCTAATTCAAAATGAAACTCAAGGTCACTCATAAGCTGCACTTAAAACAGTGTGAGGGACGTTTCGTTTAGAGATGATTTTTAGCGTACGACACCCCAGAATCGACACAAGTTCCTCACGAAATAGATTATAGTTGAATTTTATAGTCAATAATTTGTGTGCATGTCAAAAACGCTCATGTCTTTAGAAGTCCCCGTAATTCGTAAGTATTTAAATGGTAAATTAAAATTAGTCCCAGATTGCTGCTTTTAAATGCTTTAATATTTAAAAATAAAAACATATTTTTCTTCATCAATAAACCAATGCACAAAATACTGTTCTAAAAAGCAGTTAAAAACCAAAACAAATCATAGTTTTAAATTAAATCTTCCATCTTAAGTTCGCGTTAATGTTAAGAAGAAAAAATGTTTAAAATGTGTTATTTTTTGTGATTAATTTGTATTATATTAACACAACTCTGTGTATATTAGGAAAAAAAATCGCTTCGACTAAGGCGTGGTGACTAGCGCTCATTTAAATGAATTAAAATATAGCGGCTATAAGTTTTATTAATAGTATTGGAAGGTAGTGCCTTTTCTAAATGTGCATGCATTTTAAAGCCCCGTGCAAATGCAATGATTACGACTAAAATTCTAGCTTATGAAAAGAAAACCGTCTAAGAAATTATTTTAAATAATCGCAAAAGAAGAGTTGTATACGTCAGGCCTTGAATTCATTCGACAAAATTAAATGGATGGTTAGGCTTGTGACATACACTAATTCTGCACAGCGTTTAAGTAAATTAAACAATTTGGGGAATAATAATAAAAATATTTACCATAAATTCAACTATCCAAAAAAAATTAATTTGATGCAAATCGTCACTGTGCTTTTTGCAACGATTTCTTTCACTGGAATTTGACCTAATGGTCATTTCTAAGGTCATTGTGAGACTTGTGACGTACTTAGTTATTTTTTTTGCAGTTTTGATTTCCTTATCAATTTAATATTTATCATGAGTACAACCCCCAGTTTCATTTTGTCGAATGAATTCAAAGACATCCTGTATACGTTACCATTAGATACTGATAGTCAGAAGTGAAGAAAAACCGACAATAAATTAGTAAAGTAACAGTTACAGGACTTGAAATTGATGAAAAAGTCATGTAAGATCAAATATTTTATGGTTTTTATTTTTAAATATCGATCCTGTTTCGAAGTTTATAATATAAACTGTTATAGGCTCACAGTATTTGTCCATTGCGGACTAATCAGTGATTATAATAAGAATGGTTTGCGATTGTAATAGGATCCCAGTTTGTGCCAAGAGTGGCATAATCTGTCGGTTCTGAGATGAGTTTATTCCGTAGACAGACTTAAATTGAAAATGAAATATGTCGAATTTTTTAACAGAATATCAGTAATTTGATATTGATGTTCGATATTCTACATCACATATAATATAAATTATAAGCTAGCATTTTAGTTTTCCCAAAATTGCATCGCTGATGCCGTGTGTACAAAATTCAAAGAATTGTTGTTTATAAAGTTGATTTTCTTAGTTTTTAGTTTGCTGATTAAGTTTAAACCTTATCACTAGTGATGCATTTCCTTATGGATAACTGTATTTATTGTTGTTTGGGACTGTGGTCCGCGGGTCGCATAAACCTATGGGGTTGGTAACTTATAAAGGAATAAAATGTCGTGAAAATTACTCGATTAAATTAATAGCTTGATCGCACGTGTAACTAATAATAATACTGGGTTCCGGAACATATTTATAAACATACTTACGCCTTTTATATCAGGTGAATATCAACTATGAATTAGCTTTGAATTAAACACTTGTCGACGGCACGAATTTATAAAGAGTACTGCAGGGTTACTCTCACCTCTTATAGCGATCCAGTTTAGGTTCCTAAACAAATAGCGATTCGGTTTTGTTTAGGAACCTAAACTGGATCGCTATAAGAGGTGAGAGTAAACCCTGCTCTGATAATCTGATTCCAGACAAAGGTCGAATTAAATGCCAATGGCTGGTATAGTATCGAATCTTACAGTATTATCCCGATGTGAACGTAAACGGAGAATAAGTTCAAACGCAGTACTTTACTTTAGTTAACCAGTTTCGTTGGCCTAAATCACGTGGCTCGAAACACCTATAGATTTATTTATTCGTATTATGAAACGGAGTGTTTTAGAAATCAGAATTCTTTGTTGTCTAAACACTATGAAAATCAAATCAATTTATTGCTTCTTGTGGTATACATAAGTATTTAATTACAGTGTCACAATTCATGTAATTAAAATATTGCATATGCCTAATACACTAATTTGCGCCAGCTGTCACATAACCTAAAATCTTGGTGACAATATTCACCCAATGAGTGAATTTGATAAACATGTCTCGGAACCAAGTCTAAACAATAACAATAACATCAGTGACGTAATGGGTCGTACTATAATTCTTCCGTATCACAACAAGACATTTAAAACCCAACCAACCCCATTCGACTAAATAATGCTTCCATATTTTGATATATTAAAAGATTAGTACAATCGTTTCGCACTTAGTATATTGTTAGCATAGTCAAAGATTTATCCTTCGTAAATGGAAATATACTTAGCACAATAACGTTTAGTTTCTTAGCAAATGTTAGTAGTTAGTTAATAATTGTTTCTCATCCTACTGATCAATTTCGACTCGGTGTTGTTATCTTGTATCTTCACTGTTTTCCAATGTTGCCATATTATAGTAACTATTTACCTCAATCTTCTTGCTACCTAATTAGCAGAAAAAATCACTTAACACAAAAAGGGTACTTTTTAAAACGTTCGTTATATACGTAAAATAGAGAAAGTTATTGTTTTTTTTGTTTGTTTAATGAATTTAATAGCAGCGGAAATTGACTATGTTTGTTTTTGACAACGTTGTTGATGGCAGCTGATTTTGAACGTAGATGATAGCTACATCTAAAAGATTAAGCAAAACTACAAAACTATTTCTCATAAAACAACCAACCTATGACGTATTAAAGTTTAAAACTTACAACTGATGCGTATCTTTTAGATGTAACCTAGATCTTAGTTAATACATATTTTCTTTTTATTTATTTACTTATAGAAATCGAAAGATTTGACACAGATGAATTTATTTACTTAATATAAATCTACAATATAAAATCATTTAATGAAATGAATTTTAGTGGCTATGAAATGCTTATAGTACCTTTAACCTTCAAATTAGGATAAATTGTTTATTACTAAATCAATTGGATATTTTACCGTTATGAAGTGGCACAACTAGCTTCTTTTAAATTAGATCGTTCGGTATGGAGCGTTGCTTTTTGCAAAAAATACAAAGTGAATGGATATTTTATAAAGAAGACATTTAGGTCATCGAGAAAAACAAAGACTGACAGAAATAACCGCATTTATAAAGAATGTATAGCAAAACTAACAGCTGAAGGTAGAAACAAAGAATAACCAAATCGATTCAATTAAATGAATTTTTGATAACCATTCGATGATTGTCATGATTATTCAATTCCAGTGAATGATACCATCGATTATAATGATTATGATCGTTCAATAATCACCACAATATTAACTATACCAGACCATATTGAACATGGAGGTATTAATGAGAGAGAAGTCACTAATAAGAATAAGAGAGAGAGTCGTGTCCCATCTTGTGAGTCGTGACGTCAACGGCAGACGTGACTTTTGATCGTTGTTCTGCCTGAATGATCTTTTAGTGCAAAGGTTTTCCGTGACTGTGACGTCATAAGTACACAAAGGAAAGTGAGTTGCGTATCTATAATTCAGTGCTCCAATGGTCGAATTCAATAATATTTATGAAATATGTCAGTATATTACAATATAAAGCGCGCTGGTTCGCCTATGACAAACGGAAGAATAAATACCGCTAAGTATATTGTAAAGTTTGATGGCTGTGAATAATGAGAAGGTTATAAGTAGCATTATCCAGAAAGCAACGCTCCAACACTCTAAAATGTCGCTCAGAAGCGCGAATTTGTATTAGCTCAAATTATATCGTACCTTCCGTCCATGCATATTGGAATTTTCGCATAGAATAAGCTTCCTCTACAATGCATTTGTTTATCCAAAAACGATTCTTACCAATCGCTAATGCTTCTTCTGTCCATTCTTTCAAATGTGTTATTTAAATAATATTAAATTTAGTTTCCTTTTAAGAATAAATGTCAATATAATTATTATTACCTACTACATTTAAATAATATGGTTTCTGAATTTCTATATGACCAACGCTTATAACAGCATATCTTTATAAGAATATTGTGTGATATAACCTAATTATAATTGTAATAAAAAATGTCCTTTTAGTCCTAATGCCTATGTAATACGTGAACATTTTTTTCTAAAAAGAAATACCAAAACTATTCAGTACTTAATTTAATTAAAGCCAATAAATGAACGCTTAAGGAAGGAAATGTAGTAAAGTAAGTGAAAGATTCTAAACTTTCCTACAAGTCGTCATAATTCGTCCTCTCAATCTATGATCATAATATTTATGTGCTATCTATGTCTATTTGCGATCATAAAACAATTTTAAACCCTAAATCAAGGTGCTAGTTAAAAAAAATAGCTAAAATTGAAATTAAAATAAATAAAATTCAGAAAGATCTAAGCAGATATGGATAGCGCATTTTCGCTACTGGTACTATGCTTTGATGACATCAATTTTGAAACACTTAGTCTTTTTTCGAAATGGAATTGAATGGTTTTGGAAGCTAAGAATCTATTTTTGTCTCAAAATATCTTTAATAAAACTCGAAATACTTTTTCAAATATTAATGAACGTATTGTCTATATAGATGATATCGTTGTCGTATCTAGAAGATTTTAGCATGGTACCATAGCATAGATCGATGTTATTCTGCATGGAATACATATTATAATTACCTAAGAGAACTTTATAAACGCTAGATTTTGTAGTTAGTAAAATTGCATGGGTAATTTCATTATAGTGAATGTTGTTTAATTATTTCTGTTTTGTTTATTACTTAGTCAATGTTTTAGACTTGATATTTTTAGTGAATATAGTTAATACACAATTCACAAACTATTTTCGTACAAGGAGCCAATTAGGTCCTAATATTTAAAACTCTTGAACGCCTAAACTATCAACTCGAACCCTTATCATTAGTGGTAATGATTCTGCTCCAAAAAATCCTGATCGTACAAAATGCATGTGACACAACGCTAGTGTATTCAGCTAGATTCGTTTTTGTGTTAGGACGTCGTAGTCATGGTGGATTACCATTTTAGTAAGACTGGAATAGTGGTTCTCTTATCGTTTTATTAAATGTTCGTTGTCAATAGCTTTCCAAGGCTCTCGAATCTTCGAAAGAATAGAACTGTTCACGAAAAGATCGTTTATTTTAAAGACATGTTCTAACTTTGAGTCTCGGATAAACCTGAGATTTTATTTATGTGAATGTGGATCAATCTTAGAGCTTTATCGAATTTGATAATAATTTACGGATGAAATATTTATAATACTTAAAAGAGAAAAAACGTTAATACTTAATGAACATTAACAAAAAATGTAGAGGAAATTGCGTAAACTCACTTAGATAGTTTATTACTGCAAGATTGTGTATCTTAGATGGGGGTTTATCTATTTTAAACGATGCTAGTTGTGTAGATGGTACGAGCCTTTGCCATTAGGTGGTGTTACTGTTAGTGTTTAGGTGGATTTACGGCCCTAAAGCTTATAGTACGAATCTAATAGTTACATGTTTACCATGCATGGTTTCAAGAATCCTCGTATATTATCTCTAGGGCATGCGGAAAGACGTACAATGACCTTTTAGCTATAAGTAGGGGCAAGAAACCTTTTTACGGCTTCATTTTGTCAGCCTTGGCTCATTTAAATAAAAGAAAGAAATCGCAAAACATGTCGAAAGGTTTGTTATCGCTGCGTCGATTTTACTAGCCGTCAATGTCAGATTGTTGGGGGAAATTAGTACAAGAATTTCCTTCGTGCAGGCTTTGACAGGAAAAAAAGACCAGCCGGCTAGCACCCATGCCCCCTTACCATAAACTCTTATAGCAGGATTACTTCAATATTACTTTGTACAATGACGACCTTAAAGTAAGCTTATTAAGGTCGCCATTGTACGAAGTAACAAAGTATTGTTGAAGTAATCCTGCTATAAGAGTTCATGGGGGCTGAACGACAAACATCTCTCACACCACCCCGTACTATGAAACGCGGTAAGATACGTAAGCGATAGCAAAGTGTATGGAAAGCGATTCGTATCGTTTTAATTCAACGTCAATATAATAAGTGTCGTTGAGCGTTTTTCCGACTGCCTTTGAAAGACTTTAGAACAAAATATTTAGAATAATATGTGTCCTTTTAGGCGGTGATGGTTATTTCAGATAAAGTGTTGGTGTCTTATGAGTCATTATTAAAATTATAAGCCACAGATATTCTAGTCCACTAGTTCATTCAATGAACATTAAAATTATAATGTCCGCCGCGTTTATGCTTAGGTATTTCTTACTTTTCGGTGTTCGTATGCTATGGCCAAAGTCGTGATAGTATTTCCCAGTTGTAGTCAATGTCTAACGTTAAGGCATTCTATGAAAATGTCATTGTAGGTTATAATAACATTTATCTTTAAAATGTTCTGCCAAAACAGTATTTTAAAATTGAATGACTTAGTGGAAAGTTGATGTCTGTGGCAGTATTACTTGCCTGCGGGCCTTTTGCATTGTATGCACAAAATACTCTATCCTAATTAATTAAAAAAAGTTTAATCACTGTTTTTGATACTAAGGAAATGTGGTTTTTTATTAAGGCTATATGGGATGTTTTATATTAGTTGCAAATGTTAGTATTTGTAGTTGGAATGAGTGTGGACAATAAAGGTGGTTCAGCCTGTCTTACCCGACTGCTCGGAGGAGGGGTAATGGTCTATTGCTTGAAGGTAAATTTGTCGGGCCCTATGGAGAGAGTCTATAAGTCTAAACTATATTTTAGTATTCGAACTCGCTCTAAATGATACACTAAATACATGACATACTAAATCAGAAAGAGACATCTGCTCTTGATGTTTTCGTCTTCTATTGAAAATTCAAATAATTAAAAAAAAACATAGGCTAGTCATGGACAGTTTTGAGCAGGAACTCAGCGTGAGCTTGTACTTATGACTGTCAAAATTTTGTGAAAACTAGCAGTTGTAAGACCGAACTCAAATTCCACTCATTATCAAAGCGTTGTCGCACACATATCCACCCGGCACCGCCTCGCCTCGCCCCTCACTGTCAACCAGTTGTCAAAATAATGCGAGACGATGCAGTTACGGAGGCGATTAGTGTGCGTTTTCGTATGGAGTTTCTAAATGAGAAAAATAATAATAAACAACCTACTACTTCTTAGTTACTGCAAATTACATTATATTTGAACAAGAAATGTCGTCTCTCTCTTGTATTGCTGCGCCTAAACATGGTCCATAAGGACCATTGTAACATTTTAATGTTAATTTTATGAACATCTGTATTATAACTTGTCGAATGCAATAAATATATTGAGTATTGAGTTTCATACAAAGAATACTGAACGACTCGAGTTGAGGCGGCGAGGAGCTTTCCGAGGCGTTTCGTCTGCGACAACATTTAGTCCGTACAAGACTTAATGTTATAGTATTGCGATGTAAACATGCTTTACTCCATAGGGTCCCGGCCATTCCTTCATGAGCTATTGTGATACACAACCAGTTGCCTTCATAGGCGGATATGGGGTGTCGTTTAAGGCCAGTCATAATTTTAAAAATAACTCTATGTCATACTTACACATTTTAGATTCAAGTGAGATTGGAACAAAGATTAGTTTGCGAAAAAGCTATTATTAAAACTTTAATGCTGTCATCCTCTGGATGAAGACATGAAGACGCGGCTACCCAGGGCGAAGACGCTACTGCGACTCCCCTGGAGGAAGATAGAAGACTATTGAATATATTGAATTTTCTGTAACATGACATTGGCAAATGACGAACAGTCGAGTTTAAAGCTCACTTCCTTTAAATCGTGTTGCTATCCCTTTCACACTTTGTTAAAAAAGGTTAAGATAGAAAGGGACAGGAAGCCTAAACGGTGGCGTAACTTTAAATCACGTTTACGAATAACAGCCTAAAGATATAGAGAGCTATAAGATACTGTTTCAATTTAAATAAAAATCAGTTCTCTTTACAGAGTTCAAAATAAAGCCAGATTTTAGACATTTTGTTTTGAACATTTTAGTTAAAGAATATAAACCCTGGATTAGAGTCAAATGCGAGTTTAATCATAATTAAAAATTTCTTAACTTACAAATAACTCAGAAATTTTTATTATGCATTATCCATGCTAGGTGAACAAATTTAAACATGATGACAAATTTCTTGCCGTGGGAACCTGCGACCTTGTCATTCCGTGACATGAAATGAATGACAAGGTCACAGGTTCAAGTCCTAAATTTATCATCATGTTTAAGTTTACAAAAAAACTGTTTCTCATATGTGAAAGTACTAGACATTGAGTTAATTTTAAGATGTTTCTGCGTCAAAACAGCACTTTATAGGTCAACCACCAGTTTTTAATGTTACTCTATTATTATTATTAAGTTTAACAATGCTTCTACGATGTTTTGCCGTAATACTAGGTAACTGTTTTTTTTCTATTGGGTATTTAGTGGATTTGATATATTTTGAGCCATCGTGTAAGTGTGCATAGTCTAATATTTTTGCTACTCGCCGATAAGCAAATAGTTCTGTCCATGTTTATAGGAATGGCATCATGAATTTATATACGTGTGAGGACCAACTCTGGTTTTTTTGTACTGCCGTTTGAAAAAAAGGAATGTACAGGATTTATTTTGCCAGTTCCTCTTAAATGTAAGTGAGAATTTCTAAAATATTTTTGTAGGTTGTAAGTGTTGGTAAAATGATTTTTACATTATAGGTACTGTGTACAAGTATTACTCACAGATGTTATAAGCAAAGGGTTATTTCTCAGTTATTTTTCTCTGTTCAACGGAATTGATTCGCCACTCACGAATGTTCGTTATTAAGCATACGTATCGAATAGTTAAGTTTTAGAGGTGCTAAACATTTTCTCTTCGACACCAATGTATTTCTATGTTTAAGTTTTAAGTGACGGTTTAATATTGTATTTTGTTTATTATTATAACACGACGACATTGTATTGGGATCGTTGACATTCGAAATAATAATTGCTAATGATTACGACATTGAAATCTCACTACATGTAGTCAAGTTATACGACAGTTATTTTGTATCAGTTATTTTTGACATCCACCGTATTCAGATAAAATGGGTACATATTTTAAAGGCTTGATTCACACGTACCACAACCACACGACAACCTCAACTACAATACGTGGTCGGACACTTTTTGCTGTGGTACGTGTGAGTTGACGAAAATACTTACCTATACCGAAGCCCAAATTAAGTGTCTTATTTTGTATACAAATATGATCGTCTAATTACCTGTTGTGATGCAACATTGAACCTGTTCATCATTGTGAAAATAAAGTGATCCGATCTAATATTGTGAAAATAACTATGCAATAATCACAGAATAGCCTAAAATGTTAGCGGTGTAGGATAGTTTTTGTTTACAAAATAAGACACTTGTATTGGGCTTCGGTTTATATTAACTTTCAACTGTTTTTTGATATTGTAATTTAAGCATAATTAATTATCATGTATTTTAATTGACACCAAATGAATTTAAAATATTCAATGCAATAAAAAAAGGTTATTTTTCTATGTTCTCTTAGCATTTTTTCGTCGATAACGTAATGCGTCACTGCCACGTTTCGAAAAACCATTATCTTTATTCAGTTTTCTTATTGTTTATTGTTATTGTTGATAGCAAAGCTTTTTAGGCGCTCACGTTGTGTTTATATAAATAGTTGGTTGGAAAACAATTCGCTAGTCCTGTAACTTGTAAAACTTTGGATCTGTCCGTTTAAATGAAATATTTAGGTGTTTTTAAGATACTTAAAAGGTTATTTGGAACATTTAGGTGAGTGTATTCTATTTAGAAACGTTTTTAGCTCAATATCTTACTGGAGTCTATGATAAGCTTAGAACTTGGTCAAACGTAATTTGCGGAGTGTAAGATTGATGTTATTTACGTCAAAGTCCATTTTAAATCCTTGCCCTTAGAGCGATAGACAAATAAGGGAATGAAATGGCCCTTAACTTACAATAATATATATTTTTATATCTATTTTTTACTTTTAAATACGCATGAAAAGTCTTCGTCGAAATAATCGACGATTAGTTTAATTAAGTGCATTCTCCTAAATGTATTAGTGGTAAATGGAACGTAAATTGCTTAGAAATAACGTTTGAGTAACGAAATGTAACATTGAATTGTAACATTTAAAGAAAATATGGTACGAATAGACCGATAGTCATACATAAGACAGTTTTGAGCGTGAGCTGGTACTTACAGCTGTCAAAATGATATAAAAGACTGACAAGTGTAAGACCGAACTCAAACTCAAAACTGACTATAACTATCGGAAGAATACACTCACGCAAATGTACATTACATACAAAATATACTATCTGTGGTGAATATCGAATTTTATGAGCTTATTAAAACTTAATTCCGTGGTATTGCGAGTTTATTGTATCGTGTGCTATATGTTAATTTGATATTGCGCATCTTAGGTAGTCCACCAATCCACACTGTTTATTATTAGTTCGTTGAAGACCAAGGGTCACTGTGACCTCAAAGGTCTCTTGTGACCGCGCACCGATCTTTATGGTGGCACTTCACTTGGACATTTGTCGTATTTGTCTACATACAAATAAGACGAATATTTTGTACAGAATACCAACCA
Source organism: Tachystola acroxantha (assembly GCA_963506565.1). Taxonomy (NCBI): domain Eukaryota; kingdom Metazoa; phylum Arthropoda; class Insecta; order Lepidoptera; family Oecophoridae; genus Tachystola; species Tachystola acroxantha. The sequence continues at coordinate 2,507,865 of OY735894.1, read as the reverse complement.
CACATGGCAAATATGACAAATACGCAAATACGAATAGCCAAGTGAAGTGCCACCATCATATCTCGTCCCAAGGCCAACGTTCTTCAGGAATCGTATGATGCACGAAAGAGTTTTTATATCCTCGGGTGGCATCAAATGTCCACCTAAAGCTAGCTTTCTGGTTTGAATAAGAGTATCATACTCCCAAGGATATGCATGGGAGTTTCCTCTGCTGTAGATTTACACTATCGATGTTATCTATAGTTCAAGACTTTTCGTGGGATTAACTTTTCCAATAATGGAATTTGGAGATATTTGTAGCTAATTCTGTAGCCACTAAGTCGAATCCTAAATACACCTGTCACTGTCGTTCATATGCTACGTCGCGTAAGAGCGAGCGGGACGTCTCCAGCGTACTGGAATCGCTACAATTGTATTAATTTCAAGGGCTTTATCACATTAGGGCCTTAACGCAGTTTCAAATGCTAAATAAAAAAATGTTTTTCTCAAAATTAATTCTGATTTAGTATTTTTATATTAGTTCTCTGAAATGTTTCAATCATTTTGATACAATATGAATTGAATTGCTCTGGATTTTTACACGACTGCGTCTTGCGGAGGGTTATGTTTTTCGAGTGTATGTATGTATGTTTAATTATTGGGCACAGCCTAAACGGCTTGATGGATTTTAACATACGAGGTGTCGTTAGATTCATCTTGATTGTAGAAGTGACATAGGCTATAACAATTTAATCAAAAATTGCAATCGGTTTTTATATTATTGTTATTACCGGTTTTATAAATAAATACATTGGTGCGAGCGATATCGTTAGACGAACCTAGATGTGCAATATCGAACAGTAAGCGGGTACTACACTAAAAAATGTTTTTCAAAATGTTTGTTAACGAAGCTAAATAGTTTTTCATAAGATGCCAAGTTAGCTGTCGCATTTGGACCAAGGAATAATGTGTAATTATAGGTGTAGCTCACTTCACTTGCTGAATGGTACCTATAGCGTTTTACATAGATGGAATTTTATGGGATTTGCGCGTTGGATCGAAAAACAAATTCACCACATTTATCGATATAATAATTGACTGTAATATTTAAGTTTTTTTATATAATAAATGGGATATCTTTGATGTAAACAATATTCACATTCAAACGCAGACTTATTGGTCTACGAAAACTTACAATTTTAAAATGTCCTCTTTACGCTTATCCATTTATTGTTATCTAATCACCATTCTCCCTAACAAGCTTTAAATATTTCGATCTACCGCGCAAACACGAATTTATATAAAAATATATAATAATTAAAAAATATTTTGACATGTCTTCGGTCTCTTCATGTTAGATCCATGTATACAAGTATCTTTGTGATTAAATGTATATTTAGATGATTATAGTTGTTTATCCTTGCGTCAGGAAAGCATTTGATCCTTAATAATGTTAGAAATAAGGCTGTTATTGCAATCATGCGGTGTGCATTCATTTGGCTTCCTCCAATCTGAAATAAACCAAGCAAAATAATCTAATTAAATTGTCTGATGGGTTCACTGCATTATATGACAGACAAGTCAGATGTTTGATACATGTGTCAAGTTGTAAATTACTTACAAGAGAACCATGTGACTAACATTGTCTTACAAGATTAAGCCCTTTCAAAACACAGCACAGTTTCCTGGTTTCGAATCTAATTTAAGATAATTCATCACTTATCTCACATTTCTTTCTTGAGACTGCTTGCACTGCTTAAAAGTTTCGTCCTATTTCATCTGACGCCTGTTCAGGGGCTCTCCCAGCCTTTTGGGGTCATCGTATGTTCATACCTACGGAAGAAATGTTATCAATCCCAAATTAGATCAACATCCCTGTCATTCAGACATGACCCCAGTATGCTGTCCCCTGCTATCATCTCTTTAAAACCAGGTTATAAACAGAACGCAAGCTTAACGTGCTCGCTCTTACAAACGTCAAATTCCATAGGCGTTTCTAAGGCCTCATTTCCACCTGCAAGAAAAGTTCCGCGGGTAATATCCGAGTGTCCGACAGTAGCTTGCAAGTGTAGAATCCGCATTTTCTACGCAGTTTACACTTGCGAGCTGCTGGCGAATACAGCGATAAGTATACAGGTGGCCTCAATAAGGTTGAGATTTCCTCAAGAACTACTGGACCGATTTCAATAATTCTTTTACAGGACATAGTTTTAACTTTTATCTATCTAACAATGAAAGAATTATTGCAATAGGTCAAGTAGTTTTCGAGATAATCTCAACCTTAAGAGCTCCTGTACACCTTTCTCTGTGTTTGACCGTGCCTATACGGTCCGGTTATGCATTTTTTTACAAATGGATGCTTGAAGTTTGCAATAAAAACTAGCTCTTAAGGACTAGATGCTTTCTTGATACAAAACGGCTACACGGTGTGGTGACAGACTGATTTTAGAGCAGGTTTTCTAATGGTTGCGAATCAAGTGGTCACCTGTAGTGGTGCAATGTTCTTGTGCAGTATTACGGAGGGTAGTTGTGTTTTATTATTATTCTCGCTGGTTACACTGAAAAATGGCAAAGAATTTTTTGCCGTTGGCAACATTGAAAGTGTAGACGACATGGACTCTTGTGAAATTGAATCTAAAACAAGTAAAAATACTTGTTTTAAAAGCGTACAATTATGAATTAAGGATCGACTTAAAGAGTAACTTGTAAAAAAATGTCGTGAAACATTTGAGAAAAGGCTTTTAGAAGTGGTTTTTCAGAATTATATTTTTTTAAAGTTTGAATTAAATGATTCTCTAAACGCGACCAATGAACTATTAAATAAAATATCGTAATTTATATTGCATGTTATTCGCAAATTAACATAAAATTAAACTCATTTCTTAACTAATGTAGTATTTAATTCAATTGAATTTATTAGTTGGGATTGAGTAGAAAGGCTTGAAGAGAATTGAACTTTCTTGTTGCTTGAATGAAGATTAAATATAGGCATATTCTCACAACTACCCTCAAATTAGTAAATTACAATATCCATTAGACGTATCGATGTTGAATCTAGTTCACAGAGTTATTTAAAACATAGTCTAAAGCCAACTGTCTTGTTCAAATGTTGTGAATTAAGTGTTAAATGTTGTCCTATCACTGTATAGGGTATAAAAGGTGATTTTATCGACTGACATTTTAAAATTGAGTTGTACTTGTAATTTAGGGTAACATCTAAAAAGAAATCGTTTAATAAACTTGCTTTTCGAGAACGATGGACTTAAATCTGATTTACGTTTCTTACACTTACAAATTTAGAGATTTGGTGCAAAGTTACCCTGAAGTTTGTAATTATTATATGCCCAGAGAGCTTAGAATAGAAAGATAGGTTTATGGGATTGACAAAGCAAATGTTAATACCATATTTTTTCTTACTAATCTAGCGCTAACGATAGTAATAATCCACTTGGCTAGGCCCTCTGGGCATAGACGAATTATATAACAACTGGGTAACATTATTGAACAATGCAAACTTAACTTTAACTTCAAAATGACATTGCCAGATTTTGCCCCACCATCAACCGCAAGTTGTACAAGATAACGAATAAATGGAAAAATATCTCCGTTTTTTATTAAAATTATTGGTTTAAAATAAAGTTTTAAACAAGTTGCGATTCGAAAAAAACAGCTTAAGTAAGAATTCAGAAAATAGTAAGAAATCGAAGCGATTTATTCATTGTTTTTGTTATTCTTCTATAGGAGTTGCGAGAGTAGTAAAAAAGGTTCCTGATTGTGATTATGCAATATGAAACCTGTAATAAGTCCCCAACAAAATGATAGGTACAGCTTAAATGGTCACGTAGTTTTGTAGGTGGGGCAAAGCTCCATTGAAATGCGGCAATGTCTTTTAGAAAACGTAAATTAGATATGGGCTTAATATCTACTTCTGAAGTAAATTAGAGTTGCAGGGAGAACTGTTATTTAAAGAATGAATATTGAAAGCCATTGAACCGGCCCTTGTCAAGTATAATTCAATTTTGAAAGGTTTTCATTTGATATAGAGTCACCTTATATTGTTTATCTGAATATTCAGTAGTTCAAGCTAGATGCAGTCTTGATTTTTTTCTTACTAATGTTTTGTTACTGTTTTGGCACTGTATTAATTACCTTCTGACAAAAATATATAATGAAATAAAATTGTTTTTGAAGTTTTATTGTATTCCTGTCCTTTCCTACATTAACAAGTTCTCGGTAACTTACGTATGTCTTAAGGTAGTTCAGTAAAACATGAAGAAAAGTGTACAGCCCCCTTACTTTGAAGTCTTATAGCAGTATTACTTTCATAATACTTTGTTACTTCGTACAATGACGACCTTAATGAGCTTGCTTTACGGTCGTCATTATACGAAGTAACAAAGTATTATGGAAGTAATACTGCTATAAGACTTCAAGGTAAGGGGGCTGGAGAGATATTAATGTTGTTATTCATCATTATCATCAGTCTATTTAGGGCCATGATCAACCACGCGGGCCCACGGCGGATTTCACATGCCTTAGATTTTTTTCTCCTTCTACAGCATGTAGGTTTCATCACGATGTTTTCCTTTACCGTTTTGAGAGCACTCAGTAAATATATGTAAGGTTTTCCGTGTAAAAAACCGAGGATAACTATAGCTGGTATTCATAAACCTAGTTAAACCTCACTTCCCTTAAATCGTGTTGCTATCCCTTTCACACTTCGTTAAGATAGAAAGGGACGGGGGGCCCAAACGGTGGCGGTCTAACTTTAAATCACGTTTATGAATACACGCCTAAATGATTAAAGTTGAGATTTTCTCGAAAATTACCACCGATTTTTTAAAATTTAACAAGGTCTAAATTTTTTTACCTCCCCTTTATTATACAGGGTGTAACGGAAAGGGTACCTATATGAAAACGAAGGGAGGGTGCTCAGTATCGGTAACTGAACAACTTTTCGAATAAAAATACATTAATGTCTCATACAAATCGATCAGCTGACCGGTACGAAATGTATGAAAAGTCCAAAAATAAATTCGCAAAAGTCGAAAAGTCGTAGAACAAATGTTCGACTTCATATTATACCTTTTCCATTACACCCTGTATAACTACCTACCTAGAAAGCATTGAAAAAGTGCTACAAACAAATATACAAAGACTACTAGAAAGACTACCTAGAAAGCATTGAAAAAGTGTTACAAACAAAAATACAATGTATTACTTGGCTGTATGAGGTAGATTCCCTTTGCTTACTACGTCAAAGCCACAGTACTTCCGAAATACCGAAATGCCTAATTTTACAGAAAACATTTTTTTACTCAGAATTTATATACGAAAAAAATCCCAATAAAATCTACGTAGATAATATTCAGAGAGACAAAATCTTGAAATGCTGTTTTTCTTTTAATAATTTTTAGACCTTGTCAATTCTTTTACAATTATTATAACATCTCAACCTTATTGAGACACCTATATACTTTTCTTTCTTTACGACTCTCATCTGAAAGTTATCATATTAGGTATTATTAAACTACACTTAGGTATGTACGTCTACTTAGATAACATTATTATACTACCTAACACAACAGTAATTAATCAAATTGCGTTACATTCGAGCAAGTTGCAGTAGACTGGCAAATCCTTTGTCAGTCGTCCTCGGTGCAATTGCATCAGCTCCCTTTGGCTTTGGTCAACGCAATGTAACCGGACGGATTCGGTATTGTCACTGTGATATTCATTCATTGAGAAGTAACATGCAAATAGACTGTACCTACTAGAGATGGGCCGAACATTCGGTAATTATTCGGTATTCGGCATATTCGGCATATTTTTCCATATTCGTATTCGGCCGAATATTCGGTAAAATTGCCGAATAATTACCGAATAATGAAATTTAAAATTGACCATGAATTTGACCTAAATAGTGATCAGCATCGGGTCAGTTTGCCGGCCTAGTGGCTAGAAAATCGCACCAATGGGTTATTAGATCTTAGAAATTCGAAAATAATCGCACCAATGGGTTATTAGATCTTAAAAATTCAATTGCGAAAATGAACTTATAGATATAAATAGTTATATAAATACGTAAAAAAAAATTAGACAACTAGTAATATTGTATTATTATTGTAATTCAATTAATTGTAATTTCAATTTATGTTAATTTTAACTTTGTTGTGTACGTTTTTAAATTAATTATTAATAATAGTTTAAATTTATTTAATGACATGTAAATGAAATATTTACCAAATAAATGAATATGAACCGAATAATTCGGCCGAATATTCGGTTCGGTACATTTTGAACCGAACATTCGGCCGAATATTCGTATTCGGCAGGTTATATATTCGGCCCATCTCTAGTACCTACCCACACTCTACAGAGATATACAGGATGGCCTTCAATTCATTCGACAAAATTAAATGGATGGTTAGGCTTACATTAATTCTGCACAGCGTTTAAGTAAATTGAACAATTTGGGGAAAAATAAGAAAAAAAATATTTAAGTAGGTACCTAAGTAAGTACAATAAATACAACTAAGTAAGCAAAAAAATTATAAATTTGACGTGCATCAGTATTGTGTTTTGGAGGTTTTTTTTTAATTTTAAGATAAGTGTTTTTAATTTTTTGCAACGATTTGTTTTACTGGAATTTGACTTAATTGGTCATTTCTAAAGTAATTGTGTGACTTGTAAAGTTGTAACGTACAGTCGACAGCAGATCAATGGTAACACTTGCTTACGATTTCAAGTCTTACGACGCAAATAATAAGAACTGACAAAAGTAAAAAGTGTTACCATTGATCTGCTGTCGACTTAGTTAATTTTTTTTTTGCAATTTTGATTTATAAGTACTAAAAAAGCTTACCAATTTAATACATATTTATCATGAGTACAAACCCCAGTACCTACCCCCAGTTTCAATTTGTCGAATGAATTCAAGGACAGCCTGTGGGGTGACCGCGACTTCCAATCGTTATGGTAATCGTTTTCATTTTACACATAGACGTTATACATTGCTGCTATGTTTTTGCAAGTTTTAACAAGCGACAACGAAACGCAGCAATGCATATCGTTCAAGGTTCAAAATGAAAACGATAACGAAAACGATTGAAGTAGCGGTCACCCCCCTGTAGATAAGGTACTAATATTATACCTAGATACGAAGTCTCATTGCTTCTGGACAATTTGTACCACCAGCCAGCACCATTGATGGTACAACTGGCATCTGGCGCCGACCTACATGGCATTATGTATGGCTTAGTAGGGTAATTTACACATAAGTTGAGTGTAGGTACCCCATTGGAACCGAAATTCATTCTATGGATGAGTGCTGGCTCGAATCAGTCGATAATTACACGTAGAGTCGACGTTTCGTTCAGTCGAATTTTATTTAGAAACACATTCGAAAATCTCATACTTACTTATAAGTATTATGTTCAAGTCAATAATGAAATTCACAGACCACTTACCTCAATAGACATGAAATCGGTACAAATGACCATGCCAGATTCTGCCCCACCATCAACCGCAATTTGTACAAGATAATGAATAAATGTAAAAATATCTCCGTTTTTTATTAAAATTATTGGTAGGTATATAATAAAGTTTTGTACAAGTTGCGATTCGAAAAATCAGCTTAATTAAGAGTTCAGAAAATAGTAAGAAATCGAAGCGATTTATTCAATGTTTTTGTTATTCTTCTATAGGAGTTGCGAGAGTAGTAGAAAATGATAGTGATTATGATTATGCAATATGAAACCTATAATAAGTCTCCAACAAAATGATAGGTACAGCTTAAATGGTCACGTAGTTTTGTAGGTGGGGCAAAGCTCCATTGAAATGTGGCAATGTCTTTTGCAAACGAAAATGTTTTGTCAACGATGAGCGCATAGAGACGAAGCGGGGGACAGGGGTGCCGTATTAAAGAGATGCGTCCATGTCGATAATGTCTGTAGGTTACTCTAGCAGACACGGGCGCCCTGCTATTACAGGTCTATGGGGTAAGTGGTCCTACCTAACCACTGAGCTTGTGAATAAAACAAAGACAACATTAAGTAAATCAATAACAGCAATTTCCGCGCCAAAATTAACGGACAACCCGCCATGACACAAACGTCAGTGTTTCTGAACGCCACCCGCGGCGCGCCCGGCTGCCAGCAATATCCAATTTGTCTCCGTTCAACTGTGATTGCAATAAGCATTGCCGGTGACGTTCGTGTATTGCTTTATTATTGTGGACGATAATTAATTTTAGATAGCCTACTATAGCGCAATTGTGAGGCTGCGGAGCAAGCGGTTTGGGTTCGATCCCCGGCTCTTTTAATTTGGTGAATTATTACGTCCTACCTTCTATACAGATCGAGTACCTACGCAGTTCAACACTTGAATATTTAATAAATTGCTATAATCTGTAGCGGCCACAGTCTCAACCTAAACGAAATTCCACTGTCGTCCATACGCGTAAGAGCGAGCGTCACGCCTCGGTTAGCGGCGACTAATATCAGCGTAGGTCTTCTAAAATACGATTTTGAATAAGTACGACGTGTATAAATACCTACTTACCTACCTGCATAAAGATACATTAGGTAAGTATGACAACAGCAAATAAAACATGTTAAGTACGTTATTTCGAAATCCGAGAAAATCTTACCGGATCTTGAACCTGGGACCACATGCACGAAATATCGGGTTAATTAAATGCTTGTTAAAATCGTGTCAGTTAACTTATTTAACCCAAATGATAACTAACAGTTGCCAAACAATTAACACGATTTTTCTCGTGTGGTTTAGTGACCAAACCTATTTTCCGAGCCACGAAGGGGCTCAGATGAAAATGTCATTACGTAGTGGTCACCCATCCAGGTACTAACCGCGTCCAACGTTGATTAACTTGTAATTGTTTTCAACGTGTACTCGCAACTAGACTACGGGCCCTTCAAATTAACACAATGCTAGCTTATCGATCGTACTTTGTCATATCGAGTTGACCTATCCCATAGTGAAAGTGAACTCTGAAAAACTTATCTAAACGATTGCTGTAAAACTAAATAAAAGTAATTCGAACTCTTTACAATAAACAGTAATGGAGACTCTCGTTCATCGAACTGAAAAACAAAAGAAAATTCAAATAAAGATTTCAGTCGCAATCGAATCAAGAATCCTCCAACCGTGAGTGGAAACGGGACATAGCTATACGCCATCACAGTTGCAAGAAAGAGACGTAGATAGCGTTAATCCTATTGGCTTATACCGCTCGACGTTTGCCACGATTGGTCGCAGTGCTGTATTGAACTGTCACTGAAGCAGTGGTTTAGGGGGCGAGTGGTAATTCGGGGGCAAATGGGGGGAGAAAGGTCGGGTTGTGGAGGCAGGGGGGTAGGGTGGCAAAGCCGTTTCACAGAACAGAGTTTGGCGATTGACTTGTGGGTAGTTTTTGGGGTTCCTTTGAAAAGGGATTGCGGAAAAGGATTTTCGTTGAGCTGATACAATTTGACGTCATGAATTTTTATAGAGATTGAGTTGGATTTGTTGTTCGGCATGCAAATTGTATTTAATGCTATACTGTTCTTATTCATACTCATTATGGGTATAGTTATCTTTGTTGTTTTATTTTCAACATGTGAAATAATGACCTTTTGTTCGTGTTTTAAAACTTGCACATAGAGACTCCGAAAGGCCTATTTACGTACCTACTTATGACTAAAGCCGGAATCCGCATTCACAAGACGACAAAACAGCTAAGTATTTCTCGCCACAAATGGCGTTTCAGCGTGAAACTTTGGTAATGCCGCGCCGTCCCTATAACTTGGCTGAACGCTAAAATTCTGACTGCAAATTGTGGCTTTCTAGCTTATTTTCAATTTGATTGCAAGTGAGCCCTAGGGTAAGAGAAAACTTCATGTTCCTACTTAGGCAGTTACCAGATAAAGTTGTGTTTAGAATAAGACACCTCTCCTATGTAGGAAGGTAAAATTACATAGGTAACATCAACACAATACCTACGCTTGAACTCCGAATGACATTTCATCCAGCCAAAGTCACGCTCAGCCAATGAAATCGCTGGAAAACTGTTGACTTTTCCTCTCTGACGGCACTTTTCGCGGGAAGCGCGAGTCGCCACGCCCTTGCGAAATACGGGCGTCCTTATTGGGTGAAATATCAAATGTCATTGCGTATATTGTGTGGCTAAACAATACTCCCCTGCTTGAAAGAACTCTAAAGTCAAAAGTCGAAGTCAAATTTTCTTTATTGCAAGTAAGCACGTTGAGTACATTTTTGCACGTCAATATATTTTTTGAATTTACATTTACACCACTTTGCAAGGAAAAGGTGCCAACGCTGAGGAGAAAAAGTGGAAAAAAACTCTCAGCAACACATCTTTTAAAACAATGATAATACAATTATTACATAATAACTATACAGGTACGTAACTATTGCTATTGTTAGTAAGTTTATCCCTCATGCGGAACCGGCGACACTAAAATTTATCCTAACTTCATGATTTACTTTAATGACAATTTAACAGATTGTAAGTAATTATAGGACACTTTGATCTTAAAATAGGTAATTATCTAAAATTTTCTATTCATCAAAATCTCTGCATGCCCTAAGGTAAACTGAAAGAAAATGCTGCAAGGCATTAAGTTCGCCTGATACAAAATGTAACATAGATTATAATATTTTTTGTTTGTTGTGCTAGTAAGTAGGTACTTATTATAGTAGATTGAAGTAGGTTCCCTAGTAGGTATTAAATATGTATAAATAAATAAGATAATGGAAACGTTTTTATTTATTTAACTGTGCGGGTAGAAAATTGTAGAACTCTACATTAAAAGCTATAATTTCACGTTATTGGTTTCATTTTATTATCTCGTAACAGAACAGCGGTCCAAAGCTGTAATTGAAAAGCGGAATAACCAATTCGCGCAAAATCTACGACGTCATTATTCTAAATGGCGGGCCGACGCAACAGCGCCGTAATGCCACAAATTAAAGCTTAAAACGGACGCTTAACAGCTGACCCAAAATCGAAGTCTCCCCCTGTCTGGGGGCCCCGCATCAGATGCGAAAAGCAACGGGGCGGAGCCACGCCACGCCTCCCAGTCAAGCTCACACCAAGCGATGAGACCGCGTCAAAAGTGCCTCGGCTGTGGCATAACGCACGCACGCGGCGCGTTGCCGAAAAAATAAAAACGTCAAACGTGCGGTGCCCGCGTCGCTAAATGGTCTGTCGTAATTTGGAGGGAAAACGGGTTAATTTGTTAATGTAATTTTTGGAGATGGCCTATTATTTTGGTATGGCGTTTTTTGCATTTGTTTATCAAATTTTTTTAAACTTTAAACTATTTCCTCTTTATTAAAAATAGTACTTACTTATAGGTATCATTAAATAAATAGGTGTAACAAATAACACTTTTGATTACCTACTATGTAATAGTAGGATACCTACTAAATATTTTCTTTCTTTGTTACCTATTTCCAATAATTAATTAAAAATACAGTTTAACACTATTGTTTGACATAAGTATTTATATCGGATAATAGCGTGAAGCTATTTATTTTAAACGATTATTTGCGTACTCAGAAATGTTTTTAAATGCCCAATTCAAGAGGCGTCTAATATAAATAATTAGCAACTGTGTAAATATCAATTTTAACTAATAATTTGTGGAACTTTTATATTTCTGAAAGATATTTGCTTGACTTAAGTATATAAAAGTCTCTACAATGGGTGTTATTTGAATTTTGGTCTTGCAAATGTAAATATCTGGTACCTATTCATTACAGATAAAATAAAAGTGAATTAATAACTTGCCTATTTAAATAAATTTGAAAAAAAAAAACAAGTGTTAAAGTGTTATTACATTAATCAAAGACAATTTTCAAAAATGGAAGTAGCACAGAATCCCTTGCAGTTAACTCAAGATCATCAGGACGGAAGAATCACAGGTAAATATCAAATTCAAGTTAACACCTACTAAGCATTTAAATAAGTAGGTAACATACATACTTAATTAATATTTATGTGACTAGTTTTAGCCTACACTTAATTACTACAGATGATATTTTTTTCCATTAAAGTATGTGGTTAAATCACTAAACTCTACATTGCGTATTTGCACTTTACTAAGACACTTATTTACTTACACAAAAGTGGTTTTAGATTAATTAGGTTTGTTTATTTTAATTAGGTTAGGTTATTTATTTATTAACAATCATTTACGACTGTAAAAATATCAAATAATATCAAAGATATTTAAAAATACATCCAGTTTTTCCCGCTATATCCACTGTATACATTTTAGTATACACTGTATATATTTTATCCATTTTAGTATTCAGATCTAGCTATAACTTTTTAAAGTATGCTTATTTAGTCACATAATAGTAGTTATAGATTAATTAGGCAGCTTATTTACCGATACTTAATCATTTCCCACTGTAAAAACATCAAATGAAATCAAAGATATTTAAAAATACATACTTACCATTTTTCCCGCTATATCCACTTTATATTTTTTAACGCCGGCAAAGCAACATTAGTATTCAGCCCACGGGCGCCAGTAACTCGGGGTCTATTTGACTGATTTTCAGCCGCTCCATGATTTGCCACTTTACCCGGTCAGTTTGTGTTCTGAATACAAAACAGCCAATAGGCGCCGAGATGGGGATTTGAAATTTCATTTTCGTTCTGGAATAATGTGTTCGCGTTTTGAATATTAGGTTTTTATTGCTGGGGGAAATGTAATTTGGAATAAAATATGTACCTTTTGTTATGATTTACTCTTCTTAATAAATTATGTAAGGAAGAAAAACCAAATATACAATGTATTTATTTCTTTGTACTATTTATTAATGATGAATAAAATTGTTTTACTTTACTTTACTTTAATATAGGCAGTAAGTACTTACTTAAACGTCTATTAAAATATCTGGTACCTATATTTATGTTGTATTGTTTTCGGCTAATAGTTTAAAGTTAATACAAAACCACAAATTACGCTTTGAAAATAAATAAATAACCTAGGTACCTACATACTTAATTTCAAGAATTTTAAATTGATTTCAACTTGAGTTTGGTGGTATTTGAAAAATGCAATATTCTGTGTACTAACAACCAGTGTTTCTCTGAATATTATTAAAACAAATAAGTACTTACATAAAACAATATTTCCTTACATTTTCAACTTACCTATCCAATTACAATTTCTAACAGATTGTATACAAAAAGCGTCATTGATTTTCTCCAGATCTTTCAAAAAGGCTATCTCTTGCCCTTACATAATCTTTCCTCTCAAAAGGGCACTACCCATTCAACCCTCAAGAGCCCAACATTGCCGCTAAAGTCGTCTGTAGGCGTTTAAACGCGGATTTGGGAGGGTCGGAGGAGGAGGGAAATTAATCAGGGAGGCTCAAGGGCTTGCCGCGTCAAAAGAAAAGCAAATAAAACGGCAAGCGACAAAGTTTCCCGGTTGTAATGCCGGTTTCGGGTGGTGTGGAGACGACTATAGTATGACCGTCTAAATCAGTCTTCGCCTGCGCGGTACAGGGATGCGGGGGTATGACGACAACGGGGACCGAGAGAGGTGCGGGGGCGGGCGCGCGAACAGAAATGTATTGTAACAGAAATGCGCCTGCCACCCGCATCTCTCTCGGTCCCCGTTGTCGTCATATCCCCGCGTCCCTGTACCGCGCAGGCGAAGACTGATTTAGACGGTCATACTATAGTGGAATTAGATTTTGTGAAACATTTAAGTAAAGTCACAGGCTTTCTTTCTCGAACTTTCGTTCGGGTTCTCGAATGGAAGCCACGGAAGTGTAGGTAAACGTAGCTTAGGACGCCCAGATGGAGGGATATAGAATAGAATAACATTTATTGCCTATTAAGTATATACATATAAGAAATAAAAACAGTCTTAATAAATAACAATATAGATTGCTGGCCAGAGGCTGTATGCAAAAGGCCGAGATTCGGGTTGAGGTGGCGTGCTTAGGGAGATTCCTATGTCCAGCAGTAACACGGGCTGATGATGATGACAGAATTCCGTATGGGATAGGTACTTCTGTTGCCTTCGTATCTTGGCGCCCGACATGGGAACAAGAGCCCACGTTGGGCGCCAAGTTAAGATCATAGGAAATATGATATTTTTCTTGAATATTTTAAGCAGTTTGCATTTTTTAAGTTATTCAAAGTCTTCCAAATCTTATTTCTTTGTTTCTTTAAATCTATTATTGGTGTGTCATTATATTCATGACGATTGGATTAGCATAAGATCGAATTGATAGGTAGACGAATTAAATTCTTGCAGAAATAGTAGACTACAATGTAATTAAATATTTCTATATCCTGCAAGAAACTCAGCTTGTATTTTTAAAGGTATTCCGACGGTCGTCTCCATTCCTTCCGCTATGCGACAGTAAGTGCCGCACTCGGGCACAAACAAACATTGATTTATCTTGATACTAGGGATTTACTCCGCGCCTCCCGCTCCGTTTTGACTTCCAATTTCCTCCTGCGGAACTTTTATGTGTCTTATAAAATTTTCTTTTATGTCTTCTCTCGCCGTTTCTTCTGTTTCCACTGTCTGTGACTGTTTCGCGTTTTTATTGCCTCATATTGTATCTGATTGTACGGTCAGACTAAGAAAGGTGTACAGGAGAGTTTTTAAGGTTGAGATTGTCTCAAAAACTACTTGACCGATTGTTATTAAGGGATTCAGCGGCACTAATTTGTGACGCAAGGTCTGGGGCTCCAAGTTCAATATTTGCTGAGAAAACAATAAGACCGGTCCCAAGTCCAAAGAGTTACATTTGATCTGCTGTGATGTGTACAGTGGAACACAGAGAAAGGTGTACAGGAGAGTTTTTAAGGTTGAGATTTTCTCAAAACCTACTTGACCTATTGCAATAATTCTTTCACTGTTAGATAGATAAAAGTTTAAACTATGTAACTGTAAAATAATTATTAAAATCGGTCCAGTAGTTCTTGTGAAAATATCAGCCATATTGGGACCCCCTCTCTATATCTCTGTCTTCGACTGTACATTGCGTTATTCGGTAAAAATCTATCAATCTGTATTTTATTGTAGGCATTTTATTTGGTAACTAGAATTTTTCTTTCGTCTTTTATTTTATTTTTATTTTTTTACTGATTTTAATACCTTTACTGGATTTATAAGTTTATTGCAAGTAAATAAAATATAAACAGATTTTTTTATGATGTCATCAAAAAAGAATACGGATGTACGAATTATATCCAATAAGCGAAGTCGCTTATTGGATCAACTGCTACTAAATCTGAATAATGTAGTAAGTACATAATTAGTACTTAAAATTTAATACTTATTTCCACCTTTTAAAAGATTTGCTGCCGACAGTTTGTCCACATTTTTTCTGTTCAGTATTGGCACCTGTAGAAATGCAAAATGGTAAATTCTAAAAACACACAAACACTTATACAATTGTACTTGCAATAAAACATAAGATTCTAATGTCTTAAAAATTGATAAAAAAAAATCGTCAATTAACCCTTCTTCAACAACACATCTTTTTATCAGTGTTTTGTCTTTTTTTTAATATTTTTCCACTATTTATTTATCATATTCAAATAATTTCATTCTACCCACTACCATTTCAAACAACCCCGATCCCATGTGCGACGGACGACGGGCCTCAAGGGACCAATCGTGTCATATTGATTTTATATTGTGCCCATATTGCTAGGCCCGTTATGATTCCGAGTAGATCGAGTGTGTCCCTTGCTTTATTTAATTTATGTTGCTTTTAAATGCAAGTAAAGCCTTGCTTTTACCTATTAAATATACGGGAAAAAATTATCAGGGGCAGGATTCAACATCGCCATTCCATGATTATTTTAAAAGATGTAGGTACTGCTGAAAGTTTTTTGCCACTTTTGCAATGTAATGTAAATTCCCAAAAATTTTGACGTTCATAAATGTACACAACGTGCTTACTTGAAATCAAGGCATTTGACATGGCACGTTTTAATTCCCATGACATTCTATTCCAAATAATTGTCGCTTTGTTGCTAGTCTTTCAATTTGCTTTGATTTTTCTTTCTTTCTTACTAGCCTTTTTCTATATTTTTGCAATCATTGAAATAACAGGACGTTAAATGACAATGCCAGATTCTGCCCCACCATCAACCGCAAGTTGTACAAGATAACGAATAAATGTAAAAATATCTCAGTTTTTTATTAAAATTATTGGTTTAAATTAAGTTTTGTACAAGTTGCGATTCGAAAAAAACAGCTTAATTAAGAATTCAGAAAATAGTAAGAAATCGAAGCGATTTATTCATTGTTTTTGTTATTCTTCTATAGGAGTTGCGAGAGTAGTAGAAAATGATACTGATTATGATTATGCAATATGAAACCTGTAATAAGTCCCCAACAAAATGATACAGCTTAAATGGTCACGTAGTTTTGTAGGTGGGGCAAAGCTCCATTGAAATGTGGCAATGTCTTTTTAAATCGATCAGAAGGTGAAATATGTCCTGTGGAAGCCACTCACATCCCTTCATCTATTAGGATAGCTGATGATCTTCAAAAGTCTGAACAGTCTAGAATCATATCTAAGAACGCTTTCGATCAAATCACCTTTCTAACCAATAAAACTAAATCAAAACTCTTTCACCCGTTTGGCAGATACGATGCCACATACAATACACATGTGCATCTGTTTGCGTCGGGGGTAAAAGTATCTTTGTTACAAACCATCCAATTCATAGAGCAATGTCTTCAATAAAATGTCATCAAAGTGCTCTACAGAGACCCTCGCAAATTATCTCGTCAGAGCTAGTTAGCGATAATTGTGGAATCGCAATGCGCGTATTGTGTTCATTTATTTACCTATATTAACTGTCGGGAACAGTCACAACACGTAGCGGCTGATTGTAGAGCATCGAATGTTCTAGAGCATCCATTATACTATACGAATAGGTGGGTAGTTTACAAATATGAAAAGTTAAATTAACGACATCATAAAAAATAGACCTGTGAAAACAGAATAGAAATTATTATCATCATCATCATCAGCCCGTATCAGTTCACTTCTGGATATAGGCCACACGGCACACCCAAGGCGCACCACTCGATTTTGCATCCAGTTCCTGCCAACCTTGTGTAAATCATCCCTCTATCTGGCCACCTCCATTCGAGAATCAGAATTGAAATCTATTGACAAACAAAATATGTAGTTACAGGCATTTTGAGATGAGTCAGAATGAGATGGCGCAAAAATTGAAGCATCAGTGAAGTACCATTTTACTAAAATATGCTAGATTTAATTTTAAACATTTATTATCTCTGGTGATAGTTGAAAAATCGAAAAACAGATTACCTATTTATCATTATAATATAGGCACATGTTCAAATTCATATCAATTAATTAGATAAAACGGGAATTACCGTGTTAAACATTTATTATTGATGTCTCGATATTTCGACAGCATTGCAGCCATCATGGTCACGAATAGACTGAAATCGGTAATTCCCGTTTTATCTAATTAATATGTATACAAACCGTGAAAGTTTAAAAAGTGATATTCATGTCAATTGTTTGATGCCCTAAAATACTTATTAGTCAAATACCAACTTTTGATCAAGAAAATCCTATCTCAAAAATATATATATTTATTTATTGGTTGAGGAATATTTTAATAATTTATTATTGCAGTATGATTTTAAATCTTACGACGCTGATAATCTGAACGGTGTTACACTTGATCTGCTATTAGCTGTACATGGATTAAACTCACCTTGTTTGCTTGAAGCCGGTGTTTAGACCGATAGTTTCAACCAAACAACTGAGTTTAATCCGTTTACATAATAATTTGAAGTAAAACTCACTATTATAGTTTTAATTCTAAAATATTACAATATTCATTTAATGATAAGTTTTGTTCTTCGAAATCCCTGTCCATATCTAAAACATTACGATTCTTTGCTCTATGCGAAATAAGATAATCCAATAAGGGCAGTACGACGTCAGTGGCAGCCCCCGTAACTACATTTTGTGAACCAATCCCAAATGTTCAAATGAAATTCCGAATTCCGCCTCGTTATGCTTTTTCGATGGTGCTTCGTTATTTTATTACCAGTAAATACGGGAATGGGGTTAAAATAATCATTTCTTTATTTCTGTTACCGTTCGCATAATTTCGCCGAATGATAAATGAACGATGGGGCCGAAAATGAACCATGAATACTGAATGAAGTTCTAAAATCTCATGTCTAATTGTCTCATGTTGATTTTGGTTCCGAATTAGTGTTTTAGCGCCAAATTAATATGTTTGGATTCAAATACAATTAGCTATGTAAATATAATAAATTTTGTACGCCTGCTGTAGGTAGATTGTGCAAATAATAAATATATTATAAGACATGTACAAACTTGCAATAAAGATATTTTGATTTTGATTTTAAATAAGTGTAACTGCCTACTTGCAGTCGAAAGTAAAATGTATTTTAGACTTTATGTCGTTCTTATCGTCTCATGAGAGTCCAAATCGTAGCTCAAACGTTATTAATATAATTATATTATTATCGAGTAGCCTGCTTCTTATGCAAGAGGTTACGGTTTCTATGGGATAATATACATCTTTTCCGTAATTTTAAACGTGATCTATTTTGGCTGTTATATAAACATTGATGGGACATTTAGCGTCAAACACAGTGTCATGTAAATAAATGTCAATTAATGGCTAAAGTTTAAGACTAAAGGCTAGGACAATATTTCCTAATAAAGGTGATTCTATTAATAAATGAAAATATCTACTGTTAATGCAGTAACTCATAACAGTTTATCGCTACTCAAATTATCTTCTAAACCATATCAAATTCCCTTACCCTTACGCATTCGATCGTCTGGTCTCCTCAATTCTCTCCACCAATCACTTAATTGATTTGTCACATTAGTACAACACCAACCATTGTACTTTGGCACCTCTCTACCACCATAACAACAAATTCATAAAGTTCAGATTTGACTGGTAAAGTGTCAAAACGAAGGGGTCGCTCAAGGGTGCATACTAGGCCCCCTTCTATATTTATTCTATAGCAAAGTGGAATGCTATTATGGGGAAAGGGTGTGATTTTCAATGGTTATTTTATTAGATCTATTGAGATTAAATGTTTATCGGTTTAATTTCTTATCAAGAGGTTTAAATTTTTAATATAATTGGATTGCTACAAATGTTGAGGACTAAAAGGATTCATTAAAATGTGGTGCAATTTTCATTGACTCTAAAGTTGCATATAAATAGATATTATGTTCAAATGTTAAGGCATAGGTACAACACCATCAGCGACATGAAACACTATATTATTATATTCGGCCATATTATGTAAAATTCTGCTCGTATCCTAAAATCCACACCATACGTGCATAGTATGTACCTACCTAGTATTCTTCCCTTTAACAAACTATTCGTAATTCCGTACGCTTAGCCTCAACTCCATAAGCGCAAAAATTGTATTCTCAACGTAATTTTTGTATGCATTGTATTGAAAAGGAACGACTGCAACTTTCAATTTCGAAGATTTCTGTATCACATCAGGTGATGACAACCGATCACCCTTGAGGTGGTCACCACCTTCGTCAGCGGCGCTGGTGGCAGCGGCATTGGCTCCACCAGCTCTCAGACCCTGGCTGCCTGACCCGCCGACTAAGAAGATCAACCATTTGGGTAAGACAGGTCTGGTATCTGACCGTTTATCACATCATTTGGTACCTACACTGTCGTCTTTTATAGTCAAACTGGAATATTGTCAAGTTTTACGTACATACACCCGAAGACAGAGAAAAGTATCAGGAGGGCTCAAAGGTTGAGATTTTCTCGAAAACTACTAGACCTAATTGAATAATTCTATTACATTTAAGTACCTACCTACATAGTTTTAACTTTTATCTAGCTAACAGTGAAAGAATTCTTGCAATAGGTCATGTAGTTTTTCAGATAATCTCAACCTTAAAAACTCTCCTGCATACTTTTCTCTGTGTTAGACCATACATTATCTATTTTGGTGCTTTAAGTTTTTGCGTACCTATGCAGATAAAACCATTGCAGCTATCATAATATCAACAGTTATTGACACTATATCCAGATTCGATTACCATTAGTGTAATTTGTGATCGTTTCTGTGTAAGTATGTATCTGGACCCCTAGCACAGGGAATCCTAGTTTGAACCATGAGTGTCGTCTGTTTTAAAAATAATGCAGTTCTTATTGTATTCAATATCTAGCTTAGCCCTCATACTTACAGATGTTCAGATGTTTTATTCATTACCTTAATGTTTTTCATCTTAACGATAGCTGTTATCCTCTTCCTAAAGTGTCTCTTCGTCTCCAGGTCTGGTGTGCGTGGTCTGTGGTGACACGAGCTCCGGTAAACACTACGGCATCCTGGCTTGCAACGGCTGCAGTGGTTTCTTCAAACGCTCTGTGAGAAGGAAACTGATTTACAGGTTAGTCGTCTCTATCTGTATTTTAATCATGACTTTCTTTCTCTTTAACGTCGTTATTAACCTTTTAACAATCTAGTGTTGAATAGCTCCTACCTTCATGAACATCAGTAGGGTGACGAGCAATGGTCTTCCTCTTCAAGTGCACCACTCCTTTTATTATGTTCCTCTCTCTATTTACTATTGCTTTCATCAAAACCTTAACCTCGTCTTTTATTATAAACTTCGCATTAATTATTAAGAGTTAGCGCTGACCGACGGAGTGGCGTCGAAGCGACCAATACAGTAACAACTTGAACTCAACCTTACTTACTGCAACATACGATTGTAATCGGTATAGCGAAGTGAGAGCTGCGCGTGACGGCGCGCGGAGTCGCGCGGAGGTTCTCAATATATCGTATGTTGAAGTAAATAAAGTTGAATTCGAATCGCCACTTTCGCCGCCACTCCGTCGGTCTGCGCTGACGCTAATTCAAACACCAAAATATAGACCATTGACAAATTGAGAAACCGATTCATAACCCAACCTCAATTCTAACCACTTTACATTTGCTAGTCAAAAAGTAAGATTTTCTTCAAACTTTTCACATTGGATCCAGTTTTCGGCTGTAATGTTTTAAGTTGTTAAGAAATTAGATCAGCCAAATATTAAGACAGGTGTTTTGTAATGGTATTGGTTTTGTATGAATCTTGTAGGATTAATAAGTGAAACCTCGATTTCATCATTGTGTAGTGTATGTACCTACTTACCTATTTGTTTCGTTTTAAACTGAATCATGTCATCTCGTTCTTGGACTAAGATAAGATATTGCTCAACATTTGTTTTATTCGTGGTACCTACCTACCTTTCAAAAGTCGGTGAGTGTTAAACGTCAGAAGGGTGACACAAAACGATCTACCCTCTTTCGTCTTTCGTTTCGTGTGTTGTGTTAGTCCCGTAATTATCTAAAAGAGAAAGTAACCTCTACATGCCGCTAGTCTACATAGGCAAACATCAAACAGGTCACAGATGCGACACAGTTCGGGAGGTTACGAGTGGTTACGGTATTACAGTAACAGACAAACCAACACGGATGTCGACCAGCTAAGCTAACAACCTAAAAGTGTATCGTTTGGCAAAATTCGTAGTAAGTAGTCTGTGTAATGAGGTGACGCTGTGAGTCATTGGGATGAGTGTAGGTACGGTGGAACACAGAGAAAGGTGTACAGGAGAGTTTTTAAGGTTGAAATTTTCTTAAAAACTACTTGACCTTTTGCAAAAATTCTTTCACTGTTTGATAGATAAAAGTGAAAACTATGTAACTGTAAAATAATTAATAAATTCGCTCCAGTAGTTTTTGAGAAAATCTCAACCTTATGGTGGCCCCCTGTATACTTATCTCTGTCGTCGACTGTACCTAGGTATTGTTAGGATGAGTACGGGATTAGGAATGGACCTCCAGATCTGCCGCCTTACCATGAACTCATATAGCAATATTACTTCCATAATACTTTATTATTTCGTACAGTCGAAGACAGAGATAATTATACAGGGGGGCCTCAATAAGGTTGACATTTTCTCAAAAACTACTGGACCGAATTTAATCATTCTTTTACAGTTAAGTACATAGTTTTGAAAGAAAGAAAGAAAATACATTTATTCAGGCACATACACAAATACAATATTACAAACTCCTTAGCTAATCTAATATTGATGTGCAGCGCCGGACGGGGTCAGCTGCCTCAGCATAATGCAACAGCCACGCGGTACATGTTTTTAACTTTTAGTAACTATCAAACAGTGAAAGAATTGTTTCAATAGGTCAAGTAGTTTTTGAGAAAATGTCAACCTTAAAAACTCTCCTGTACACCTTTCTGTGTTCCACCGTACTAGAGTTTAATTGTAAAAGATTACAAAAAATTAAATAAGCACTTAATATTTTAGAAAATCTTTACCATAATGACTCTCCTGTTTACTTTTCTCTAATTTTCTAAAAAAAATATTTCATAAATAAACCCAACACAAAAATATTAATATCGAATCAAGTCGACTCTTGCGACATCAAACCAGCAGAAACCCACTAATCCTCAATCAAAAACTGCAACGCTAAACCCCGAGGACCCCATCTGTGTGATGGGTACCAAAAATGACAATGGAGGCAGAGGGCTACACTTGAACCCACTTAATCCGCCCAAGAGCATATTTCTAATTCTTGGTACATCTGTGACCTGTTAGGGTCGGGTGACGGTGGGGATAGAATAGCGGAACTGGACTGGAAATGGATGTAAACAAACATGGCGTTTGACAGTTCCTACACCAAAAACAATATAGACTAATTAGTGATTGGAAATTTCGATCGTTTCACTCTGAACAGCCCTTGATGTTTGTCGT
Source organism: Tachystola acroxantha (assembly GCA_963506565.1). Lineage (NCBI taxonomy): Eukaryota > Metazoa > Arthropoda > Insecta > Lepidoptera > Oecophoridae > Tachystola > Tachystola acroxantha. Next base: position 2,485,031 of record OY735894.1, on the reverse strand, counting down.
ATTTGTCAAATACTTGACGTATGTACCTACATACAAATAAGACGAATATTTTATCAAGCATACCAACCACACATGACAATTATGACAAATACGCAAATACGAATAGCCAACTGAAGTGGAAGCTTAACGTTTGTAGCTGCAGTTGCGAAAACTAAGTACCTACTTAATCTTTTCTTTCGATTTAGGCATCTAAACTATTTTTAGCATAAACATATTTATAAGTAAGTTTACAATTTTATGAACTATTAAACAGAATAAGGCTAGGTAATCAATTTTCTGCGTCGGTCGTGTCGCGTGACCCACAATATCTACCTATCAGTCTTTAGTGTTGATGAATCACCCAAAGATTTATAAGATTACCTTTTTATTATCCAAGTAACGTAAGATGAGAACGCTGCTTTAGGTAACAGTCGTGTTTCCTCGGATTAAGTATTGTTTTCATATTTTATATAAGTTCTTAATTCTACAATTTCAATCCTTTATAGATGAGATCACTAAGAACTATTATGTAAATAATCAGGAATTGTATTTATAAAATTACATTAAGAGCCTTCCATGAACCAACTAGCGCCGCCAATCTTAAAAAAGCTATTTACGAAATGTTTATTACGATAAATACTATTTTTTAAATGCTTATTTATAACGTGATTCAATGTCGGTAAGTTGTAGTTCGCATAATTGCGAAAAACGGCCGTTTTTGGCACATTTGTGAACTACAATTTAGCTTGTCACAATTATGCCATGTATTGTATATTTAATTTCAAGATTGGCGGCGCTAGTTGGCTCATGGAAGGCCCTTAAATTAAAACCTAAAGTAATAAAGTGACTAAAAACTAACCCTAAAAATCTAAAAACTTAAACTATCTATAAATAAAATATATCGTCTAGGAGGGCATCGGTAGTCACGGTGCCCAGAAGGCCTGTTATATGTTCTATGTTCTTTATTTTTTTACATAAGTATTAAAGCTGACCTAGCCAAGTGGTTTTAACTTTTAGAAAGAAAAATGTACACGGGTCTAGTAAAACAATTGGCTACTAGACCCTCAGTTATCTTTTTAATTATTTTCTTAGAGATAAGTATACCTACAGCCTCAATAAAGTTGAGACTTTCTCAAAAACTACTGGACCGAATTGAATAATTCTTCTACAGTTACATAATAGTTTTAACTTTTATCTATCAAACAGTGAAATAATTTTTTCAATAGGTTAAGTAGTTTAAAAAAAATCTCAACCCTAAAAACTCTCCTGTACACCTTCCTCGTTCCACCGTCAGGTAGACACGAAATAATATGGTTAATGAACGAAATATAATCTTGTGGTTACATTAGTTTCAATTGATGTTGACGCTGCCCAAATCAAATGTCTTATTTTGTAAACATAAACCACTAACATTTTAAGCTTTCTGTGATTATTGCATAGTTAGTCTCACATTCACAGTCAACAGTATTAGACGATGTTTGTTAACAAAATAAGACACTTGATTTGGGCTTCAGTATAGGTATTTTCCGCTTATGTTTCCGCCATCGCTTCAGCACTATCACGTTACCCGAACACTCCCCAATCGCGGGCGTTTAAATGCAATGCGAATTAAATTTGCGTTTTTTATGGGAAGTGCGTTTGCGCTGTTCACTGTTCAGTGTTTTATTTTTGGAAGTTTCGGAAAAACAGGAAGATTTCGATGATCTGATCCGATTCACGGTAGCTCTGTTAGCTCTGTAGCTGTGTGAAAAAGACCGTGTTACGGATACTTATCATTTCTGCATTTAATACATATTTAGATTTACATTTCGCATAACATAGTTGCGAGTACACGTTGAAAAAAAACGATCATACAAGTTAAGCAACGTTGGGCGAGGTCAGGGCCTGGATGGGTGCCCGCTAGTAACACTTTCATCTGAGCCCCTTCGTGCCTCGGGGCGCACGTTAAGCAGTTGGTCCCGGTTGTTGTCGCTTGACAGCAGTCGTTAGGCCACCTCAAAGGCCTACGGGCGGCCTGAATAACTTTGACAAATAGGTTTGGTCACTAAACCACACGATAAAAAATTACATAATTACTTAATATTTATATAAGTATGTAACTTACAAAGATTTAGGTGGCTTTTTGACTGCAATAGGTAAATAATGTGAATTTATTAAATTAAAAAAATATCAATTTTAGAAACACATACTTAGATAAGTTACTGAACTATGTTAAAATCCATAAATCCGTTTAGGCTGCATCAGGGCGTCCCAATTTAAATCACATCATTTATTTGCCAGTATACATGAAATCTCAGGATTGTAAATTGCATTGACCAGTACGTATTCTACTTCTATACAAGTGTGCAAAGTTTTTCAATTAAATAAGCAATAAAAATAATGTAAATGTCATGTAGTAAAAGTGTCAGTGAGAGGAAGTTAAATATTCGGTAACGGTATAGTAGCAGTGATCTAATAGCCAATTGTACAATTAGATTTAAATAATTTAATGTCATGTATTATCTTTATTTCCTCGGGTAACGCATTATATACCAGTATACACATGTTATATACATTTTTCTTATACATACCTAATAATATACAAAGAATTAGACATACATACATATATACATACACGCGAAAAACACATCCTTCTTCGCAGTCGGATAAAAACGATTAAAACAGGCCTTCTAACTATAATATTAAATCTAAGGCTGATCTCTACGAGATAATATTAAAAACTGTTTAACATTTGGCCCTCGTGAGCTTTCAATTAATTCTGCACCCGCGTTTAATGTTATTAATATAATGTCTATTGTACGCACCCTTATGATAGATGGTCAAGTGTGGCATCTGTATGGTGGCAAATTGATTTTTTTAGATCCGATTGTGATTTTCGGATCAAAACATGTTTTGGTGATCTCTGTATTTTCAATAAGGGGAGTACCGACCTTTACAAAAGGTAAACTCGCCCGCGGACCAGATATTTTGTGGGCGAGTTTGCGACTAAGCCAATACAGCGTAGCCTTGAATTCATTATACAAAATTAAAAGGATGGTTAGGCTTGTGACATACATTAATTCTGCACAGCGTAAGTCAATTAAACAATTTGGGGAAAAATAAAAAAAAAATATTTACAATAAATTCAACTAAGTATTCCAGACACCACACCATCAACGCCATCATTCGTCGTGCGATGGTGTCGGCTGGTGTGCCATGTATCCTGGAACCCCCCGGACTTATGATTATGCAATATGAAACCTGTAATAAGTCCCCAACAAAATGATATATGAGCTTCAATGGTCACGTAGGTGACCAAAGGTGGGGCAAAGCTCCATTGAAATGTGTCAATGTCGTCTGTAATAGGTAGGTAGGTACTTGATTCTCATATTGTAATGTAAGCAGTTACCTATAAGGCATTTCTAACGTCTATTATTCTGCGGAAACCAATCAAATCTAACAAAATCCCTTGCAACAGGAAAAACTACTCCATTTATAGTCCGAAGGGTACCGCAACAAAACCTGCTGTCTCGCACTAATAAAGATTAAAGATATTTCATTACTGGTAATCCGACGTTAATAGGCTTAGGCGGGTTGACATTTGTTGCAATTTGTGTCGATACCTAGTAGCTAAGTACCTACTCCACAAAGATAGGCACGAAGACAGAACGCATAACAACTTAACGTATAAATGACAATGTCAGATTCTGCCCCACCATCAACCGCAAGTTGTACAAGATAACGAATAAATGTAAAAATATCTCAGATTTTTATTAAAATTATTGGTTTAAAATAAAGTTTTGTACAAGTTGCGATTCGAAAAAAACAGCTTAATTAAGAATTCAGAAAATAGTAAGAAATCGAAGCGATTTATTCATTGTTTTTGTTATTCTTCTATAGGCGTTGCGAGAGTAGTAGAAAATGATACTGATTATGATTATGCAATACGAGATGAAACCTGTAATAAGTCCCCAACAAAATCATAGGTACAGCTTCAATGGTCACGTAGTTTTGTAGGTGGGGCAAAGCTCCATTGAAATGTGGCAATGTTATTTATTTTCGCTTCCTAGGTCTTGCTGGAAGAAATCTCTCTTTAGAGATAAGCACCACATGTGTACATTAAGTTTATTGTTTCTAATATTTTTTGTATCATCTTTCGTGTACAATAAAGTAATAATTGTTAATAATTTATTTTTCCATGTCAACATTTTATTAAATTTACATTTAGGTACCCCACTTTGCAATGAAGAGGTGCCGCTGAGGATTTACATAACTAACGGCCTGTATGTGTTGTGTGCAGATGCCAAGCGGGTACCGGACGGTGTGTCGTGGACAAAGCTCACAGGAACCAGTGCCAGGCGTGCCGGCTCAAGAAGTGCCTCTCTATGGGCATGAACAAGGATGGTAAGTCGAGCTTAGCTTTGCCAGAATAGAATAGAAAATATGTTTATTGCCATACACCAATTACATAAGCTTACAAAAAATCAATCAAGTAGTAAGTTATAATCTAATATAGTTATGCTAAGTGGTGTGGCAAAAGGTGCATGTTTCAGCTGAGCTGACACCGAGGTGTGCAGCGCTGTGACTCGACATGCACCTCTTCCCTGACAGACTATATACCTGATATTCGGTATGATAACGAGCTTGAACTAAGATAGCCTAGTGCTATCTTCCCCTTGAACTATACTAGGGTGGGTGACAGGGTGTGTGTGTAGGTGTGTAAGGTGGGTGAGTATTTGTGTGAAAGTGTTTGTGTAGAATGGATATAAGTAGTAAACAAGTGTGTATTTGTATATAGATAGTATGCTAAGTAGTGTTTTATGTGTTACCAAACGCAAATATCGGCCAGAATAATATAAAAATAAATATGACTTTGATGATTTGAACAATCTATAGCGATGTTTACACATCAATATTGATCGTGATCTGGATCGCGATATCAATACTTATTCTTAGTGTAGTATGCGATATTGATGGATCGTGATCCAGATCGCAAAATTGCTTGATTTTCTAGATTCGTGACCTGAATATGGATCGCGACAAATAATAACTTTGTAGCCTGCCCTTGTAGCACGAGTAAGCGTTAGCGATCGACGCAACGCCGCGGAGCTGTCAAAGTGACATTATTACTAGGCGTTTGACATTAGTTTGACAGCTCCGCGGCGTTGCGTCGATCGTTATCGCGACTCGTGCTAACTCGCTGGCATAAATATATTTTAACACATCCGCAAATGTTCAGCTAGCAATGGAGAATAATGGTATTTTGTTACTTCGTATTGACGTGATCCAAATCGCGCATGAAGTGTGCAGTTTGATCCAACACGAGATCCATATTTGAGCTATCTCGTAGTGAAAGTCCCATCAAAATCCTTCCAGTAGTTTTGGCGTGATGCCTGTACATCGACACAGACAGACACACATACTAGAATTCTAAAAATTGGTGATTTGGCATCAATATCGATCCTAAAACATATTGCAATTATTCTTTCCAAAAAATATCCACATACATTCTTATTATATGTGATAGTAATTAGTATGAATCCATTCAAATGCACAACAAGGATATCCAATTTACGACGGCAAATACTTTAAATTGTTATATATAAACGGATATCACTCACTTATATTGTTGAAGTCGGCAATTAGACCAACAGAAACGTCACCGGCGACGCGGGCGTGGCGCGCTCACCTTGAAAAAACCCGTCGAAATCGGTCGAAACTGTCGGTCTAATTGCCGACTTCAACAATATAAGTGAGTGATATCCGTTTATATAAAATAATTTGTAGTAATGGCTCACTATAGTTTATTTTATTTATTTATTTTATTAATGGACTCGACAGTTCGTCATTTGCCAATGTCATGTTACAGAAAATTCAATTTATTAGTCGCAGTAGCGTCTTCACCCTGGGTAGCCGCGTCTTCATGTCTCCATCCAGAGGAGACGCCGCAGCGTCATCACTCTGGACGAAGCAGCTCGACAGTCACGTTCACTCCCGAGCTTGTAGCGGGAACTCTTGATAAAAGCTTGAAACTTCAGATCTTGCATAAATAATCCAATAACTTCACCATACTGTCATTCGGGAACGTTTTCTGATTAATTTAACGTGATATTAAACACAAAATAACCCCTGTAGACATTAAAAGGAAAATTATCAAATAATTTCGCAACCGTCGTTTCCCGCCACTATGGTTTTAATATTAAAATTGCTGGCAAATACTTTACCTATAAATCTTTTTAAGGGGGATCAACTTATTTCCCACGTTGAACATTCATATATGTCATAAACATATCAAAACACATCAAAGCCCCATAAAAGGCTAAGCTAACAAATCTGCAGACGGCGGCCCCTATCACACACAACGAGAGAAGTCAATTAGGCGAATAGTTATTCCCATAGACAGCTCACCCAACCCCATGACCAGAATTTAAAAGCACCTTTAAATAACTATCAGTAAGTAAAAGAATTATTAAATTACTAGCTGTACAGTGCGCGAGGCGTAAGCTCAGATTTGCATTTGTGTGAGTGCACACAGATAGTGTAGAGTGATATTCGGCCTGAGGCGCGACGCGTCCTACGCATACAAATTTATACACAGCGGGACGCCACCCTGCCGCGCACGCACCGCACTTCACCTCTTGTACCGCTAGCAGCTTGGCGATCACTCACACAAATGTAAACCTGAGCTTACGCCTCGCGCACTGTACCCCGCTACTTCGTTTGCGTAGAGGAGGAGGATGGAGGAGATCAGGAGGCAGATCTTCCTCTCTGGATCCTTGTTAAATTATGTACAGTCATCATCATCATCAGTCCACTGCTGGACTTAGGCCTCTCCCAAAGTGCGCCACTCAACCCTACACTCGGCCCTCTGCATCCAGTCTCTGCCAGCCATCTTGCGAAGGTCCCATCCCTCCATCTGGTCGGGGGGCGTCCCACACTACGTTTACCCGTTCGTGGCCTCCATTCGAGAACTCGTCTACCCCCATCGGTTCTACGATAGATGTGACCAGCCCACTGCCACTTCAGTTTACTGATTCTATGAGCAATGTCAACCACTTTTGTCTTCTGGCGGATATACTCGTTTCTTATTCTATCTAACAGAGAAATGCCAAACATAGCTCTTTCCTCAGCTCAGTATATGTCTGGGCATATACTGATTTCCTCGAAAACTACTGGTAGTTTTTGAGGAAATCTCAACCTTATTGGACATACTTTTCTCTGTCTTCGTGTGTGCATTTGTGGAATAAATAAAACTTGGCAGATTATATAAATTAATCAAATTAAAAATAGTAATAAATAAATGCCAATTTTCAAGTAATTTATACGATAAAGAAACTAAAGAAGTTTTGGTCAGCTCCATAATTTATTTTTGTCTGTGTAAGTGAAATGAGATTTTTAGAAAAGCGATATTGATCAGCAAGAAATGTGATATTAAGCAGCCTTCAAATGCACTCGTAGATCGCTTGCCCCACGCTGGGCGCCAGTACTACTGGCGAGCTGTAAGATAACAAGTTAAATAAAAGGAATCATTCGAAATTTAAACAATAATTCGTTAATTTATGTACATCAGACATATCATAATACATAATTTTTTTAAGAAAAATTATTATTAAAAAAAAGCGAATGAAAAAATACAGTATCTATTTTTTTTTAAATAAGCGGCCTGCCCTTGTAGCACGAGTCCAATTCCAATTTGATGTTTATGGCTCCATCGTCTTGTCGATGATTCTGCCAATGTCAGGGTTGAGAATGACACGGTATGTAGATACAGGTGTAATTGCAGCGTTAGCGATCGACGCAACGCCGTGGAGCTGTCAAAGTGACATTATTACAAGGAGTTTGACATTAGTTTGAAAGCTCCGCGGCGCGGCGTTGCGTCGATCGCTGACGCGACTCGTGCTAGCCTCGCTCTGATATCAAAACATGCGGACATTTTCGGCCTGCATGGCGCATCGTAACAGCACGATATAATTATGTAGATTTCATTATTTTTACACAGAAAACTGTTTACGAATAATTTAGATTAAAATACTTATTCCACACAAAAAATGCGAACAATAGCAACGGATAGTTTAGTTTTCAATGGGTTGTTTTTCTCTGCTTCTTTCATTGTTTAAAAAAACTGTGATAAAAATGTAATAAGTATTACAAAGTTTATTGATAATTATGGGTGAATTCAGAATCTCCAAATAACACCTGAAAAAAAAATCATAATATTGGCATGAAATTGTGGAAATGTCTTCCGATTGGCTGGCGTGAAAACTGAGGCGTAAAAACGCGGGTTTGGGCTGATATTCTGAATCTAGCATAATAAATAATTGTGTCATTAAAGTTGTCTATACCATACCTGTCTAAGTACGGTTCAAAACAAAAATTATCAGTCTTACATACGAATTATTTTCGTACGAATAGCATTTTAAGGCGCTACCAGCTGTCAAACTCAAGCGTGAGACAGAAGATGTCCCGCAGCGGCGGAGTGAAGAGCAAGGCACAGTGACTCCATATTTGTATTCTTTTGAATTTTGGCAGGGAAATAAAAATACGCCAAGAAAAATTAGATTTTTTTAAACAAGCTCTTCTATTTCTGGTACCCTACATTTTGATATACATTTAGTATGAATAACTAAAGTTTTAACCTAAACGTGATCGTGTCAAGGCATTATTATTACACCAGCTCCAATTCACTGGAACCAATCGGAACACTAAACTAACAAACGTATGCACGACTAAACTCAAAAAATTAAATAGGACATAACTTTTAGGGTTGCCTCTAAGCCATAATTTGTATACGGAGCGGTTACCGGCACGCGTCGGCACGTGGCTGAGATTTTTTTTTATTTTCACAACCCTTGCTTGTGTATTTTTTTTTACAATAGGTGAGACAGTGCGTTTAGCATCTCCTATGCATTATGAAATCATTGGCAATCCTTTAAACTAAAACGTTACTTACGTTAGGATAATTATTTTTACCTATTTTGATATAAGTACAGTCGAAGACATAGATAAGTATACAGGAGGCCTCAATAAGGTTAAGGCCTCAGAAGGTCGATATGCAAATTGCATACCGTTAGAAAGGGCATAAACTAGAGATGTTTAGACAGAATTAGAAGCACTCGATATGTTTTTTTTATAATATAATGTGAAGTTGGGCTCTAAGGTTTTTTTGCCTCTGTTTGTAGTTTGAGGGCTCATTCTTTTTTTTCTGGTAATCACCCGAGACAAAAATCATTTTTGTAAGAACCTGCCGTTAGGTTAGAAAATTTAAAAAAATAAATGTTGAGAGTTTTGTCAATTTTAAACCAAGTTATTGGAGTTTAAAGTTTTGGAGGTGACGAAATTCTGCATACTTTAAAAAAAAATATTAAAAAAACGTGGGACCTAGGTCAATTTTTTATGGCTGGGCATGTAACAGAGGGCCCTACCCGCCATTTTCGTATGTTAAACCGTCTGCCAAGCACCCTGTATATATAGACTCATAAAAATGAATTATCAAGTCTCAAAGTAAAACAAAAGCAATTTTAAAACTTTTATTTCAGGGTCCATTATAGTTTACTTTAAATTCTGTGCACAAGGTTTAATTTATGCTAATGCATTGCATTCTCTCCTCCACATATTTTTGCCTACCAACATTGATCTCCTATAAACAACTAGATACACAGTCTGCCTTCTAAAAATGTCCGGGCGCAAAGAAAGTCCAAACGGATGAATGGACCCTCATTTGCTTTATTGGGCATTATTAGGACGTTAACAATGGACCCTTATTTGGACGACGAAGACATTTGTGTATCTAGTTGTTTATAGGAGATCAATGCCTACCAACTATAAACACTATGATGAATAGATGACTTTAGTTTTGACCCCAACCTTTTATAAAGACAATATTTTATATTCTGTTTTCTTTTTCAGGTATTTTGCATTTTGAAATGTGTATGTATTGCAAAAATACCTATCCTAATCATAGAAAACAATTTGTATTTTATATTGATCATTTTCAAAGAGCTCGGTGGCGCAGTGGTTGGGTTAGTTGGACTTGCGATTCGGAGGTCCCAGGTTCGATCCCCAGCCAGGTCAGCCATGTACCTACGGTGGAGACTTTTTCGACAGACAGGTTTTATCACGATGTTTTCCTTCATCGTAAATGTAGGTTAGGTACCTACGTAACTTTATCCTTCGAAAAACCTAGGAAAAGTCATTGTACAGTCGAAGACAGAGATAAGTATACAGAGGGCCTCAATAAGTTTGAGATTTTCTCAAAAACTACTGGCCCGAATTTAATAATTCTTTAACAGAAGTAACTGTAAAACAGTGAAAGAATTTTTGCAATAGGTCAAGTAGTTTTTGAGAAAATCTCAACCTTAAAATCTATCCTGTACCTACACCTTTCTCTGTGTTCCACTGTACGTAACCAGTTTCTTGGATATTTTTGGAAAAGAATAATTGTAATGTGTTTTAGGATCGATACTGATGCCAAAACACTAATTTTTAGAATTTTTGTCTGTTTATCTGTGACTTTGTGCAAGTATCACGCCATAACTACCGAAGGGATTTTGATGAGAGTTTCACTAGGAGATAGCTGAAATATCCGGACAGCTCATAGGCTATAAGCCATGGTATGTGAAAACAAGGATCCAGAGAGGAAGATCTGCCTCCTGATCTCCTCTACGCAAACGAAGTTGCGGGGTATAGCTAGTTTTTAATATAGAAATGGGAATGGGTTTGTTGTCACTGTCAGACCCACAAGATCGCTAACTTTTATTTTCAACTTTTCTCTTTCACCCTACGAAGTTCACAAGCAATTATTATATTTGTCGAACCCTTTTGCCCGGGGCTTAGTGCATTATGTTCCTTGTTACTATTGTTGGCTACAATGGGCGTCACGCCTACGCCTCTTGATGCGAATTTTGGGTTAATAATGGATTAGAGACTACATGTTGAAGACTTGTATAAAAGATTTTTCGGATGCGCCTAAAAGACGTTGAAAAATATAGGTACACAACGTTATTTACTTCATCATCATCATCAGCCCGTATCAGTCCACTGCTGGACGTAGGCCTCTCCCAAAGCACGCCACTCAACCCTACTCTCGGCCCTTTGCATCCAGTCTCTACCAGCCATCTTGTGAAAGTCATCCCTGCATCTGGTCGGGGGGCGTCCCACACTACATTTACTCGTTCGTGTTATTTACTTGCAATAAATGATTATGAATCTGAGAGGGATAATAGACGAAATAAGCATGGTCTTTATAATAACAATAGTCTTAATATAAAAACTAAATGTACTTAGAGACGGTGATGAGATTCGCCACCCATCACGCCATGGCCCACGTAGTGGCGAAAAACAAAGGGAATGTAAAAAAAGTTTGCGAGATTTGTGGATTATGTGTCTGATTGAGTGTCGACTAGTGTCCGTGCGGTGTTTTTGTATGGGCTTTGTTTGATAAGCACTGCACTGGATCTTGGTTATTTAGTTTCTATCTGTTATTCCATTATTTGCGTCTTGTTTAATTACTCAGTGTATATAAGTGACGACCTATAATTGGCTTCTTGCCTCTATTAAAATGAAAATAGTAGTAGTTTATAAGCTGTTGGTTTTCCATATCATAATAAAATAAACAAAATACTATTATAAATCTGAATCTACAATTCACAAAATTAATAACCACCAACACTAGCAAGTTAAAAGCCCCTAACAAATCCATAATGCCCTTAAGCCGAATCTAATAAGTCGTCGGTCAACCACACCCACGTTATAATGAGGGCGACATTCCCACAAATACCTACAGATAATTAAGCAAAAACTACAAAGCAGCACCCCCAGGCGTCCGCACTTTAGAATTTACATTCAAATGAGCACCCCTCGTAATGATAGATGTTTAACCGCAAGCGGTTTTGGAAATGTGCTTCGTTAAAAAACTCTAATTATGCAAGAAATGATACAATAAAAATACTTATTCGCAAAGTTATCTTCATTCATCCGTCGATAACTAAGAAAAGTACAGCAGGCCTCATATAACCTAACTCAATTACGTTGCAGTTCCGTTCAAGGGTTCCTTTCTAACTTCACCTTTTTTAACAAAGTGTGAAAAGGACAACATCAAGGTTTAGGGGGAGGTGGAGTTTAACTAGGTTTATGAATAACAGCATAGATTGACAATGGCACGTGTTAGTACGAATTGATCGAATGATTTTGTGAGTTGCCCGTTTGCGATTCAGTTGGCGACTGAATTGTTTTTAAACGTCATTGTAGCAATTAGCGATTCAGTTCAGTTTAGGCTCCTAAACTGGATCGCAATAAGAGGTGATGGTACGCCTGCTGGTGGCTTCAATAAGGTCGAGATTTTCCTAATGACTACTTGAATGATTATAAAAAATATTTTACTAGGTACTTAGTAGAGTTTATGGTACACACTATGTAATCGTAAATAATTTTCAACAATCAGTAAAGTAAATTTCGACCTTAATAACTCTCATGTACCTACCTACACAATTCTCTTCTATATTAGACCGTACCAGAACTTGACACGGATTGCAATATTCTAACAAGCTAGATTCTTATACCTTCATTAGAAATAATTACATAGTTATTCAATTAGATATAAGAGTAGAGGCAGCTTTACACTGCCCAAAATTCCATATAAATTAGGTAACTTTATAAGCGTGCTGGTTTAAAAATTGTGTCAATTTAGTGAAGAGTTTAAGTATGCCATCTTAACCTAATAATCACGGTAAAATAAGAACTATTCTCTTTGGACCAGTACGATGGAACACAGAGAAAGGTGTGCACTAGAGATTTTAAGGTTGAGATTTTCTCAAAAACTACTTAACCTATTGCAAAAATTATTTCACTGTTTGATAGATAAAATTTAAAACTATGTAACTGTAAAAGGATTATTAAATTCGGTCCAGTAGTTTTTGAGAAAATCTCAACCTTATTGAGGCCCCCTGTATACTTATCTCTGTCTTCGACTGTACCTACCCAAAACAGACAGAACCCGAGAATAAAACAAACATAATGAAACACTTCCAAGTCAGCACACAGTAAAACGAAATTAACTTAACCTTAAACAAATCTAAATAAAAAGTAATTCCAAACAGCGTTACAAACAAAAATCCGAGCAATCAAACTTCGTACCGGAATTTCCATCTCCACGATTACCATAACACACAATGAAACGTTGATCCAATTTAACACAAAAAGAAAGTGTCAGAACGATGTTCTGTGAAGTAATGAGGAGCGAGAAGGGAGCCCTGAGGCACGCCAGACTGTAACGCCTTTATCACTTTAAAGCTTTGTATTATTTTGCTCTCGGGGTCTCTCCCGTGAAAAGGAAAGCTTAATTCGGTTACACTTTGAGATGTCGACGCGACACAATCTAATTATTCCGGGATGCTCTGGTGGTTCACCTTGTCAAACGCCTCAGACGAGTCGGAGTAAGGATAACTAAATTAATTAACGGTTTTGTTGTAAATTACAGTTTCGTTGATTGTTTTCGTAAAGTTTGGAAAGTGTCAAAGTTTTAAATGTTAGTGTTTGTTAGTTAATAGAATACGATGACAATAGGTACCTACAATAACTAGTTATATTCTTAGGTCATTTGAAACTAGAGTTCTAAGCTATAGCCGTAATCCAGATATCTACTAAATACTATACAGTAAAGTAACACCCCGACGCTAGAATGCCTCTCTTTACGCGGATGTTACATATGTATGAACATAGTAATTTATGATCTCGTACTTGTTTTTGGTCGCGGGAATTTCCACTTTCTTTGACCATTCTGATAAAAGAGTGGGGGATTCCCCTCACACTATGATTTTTATGGGGGACGGATTCACTCTTTGTTTCGTTCGTTCGTCTTTTTGTAAAACAAACGCTCAAAATATGTATATCACCCAGTACATATTTTGCAATAAAATTAATATGATTTAGTATGTATGTGTGTGTACTGTGTATTGTTTTTAAATATACATTATACGCGAATTTCATTTAACGCGATTTTATCTGGAACGCATCTTTCGCGTTAAGCGGGGTACTACTGTACTAGGTAGTTTATAGTCCCAAATCGACCAAATATTGACGCGAATATACAACTAGGTACATTTCATTTTACAGGTTTCTTGTGGATTAGATTAAGTTAAATATCTTTTTCAAAATCTAAATTATATTAAAAGGACACCAATGACAATAGAAGGCAGAGAATTAAAGATTCATTTGTAAAATTAAATGCTAATGGGGTGATTTTGTGTTTTAATCCACGACTGTACCTCCTTCGTACAGTTTTAAGCCTCGGACTTACGTTGTACAGTCGTGGTGGAAATTACATCACATAATCAAATAATTTATTGAAGTAAGAGGTTTACATTTTTGGAAGCACGAGCTTACATAGTAGTGTAGGTATCCTTATGATAAGGTACGGTGAAACACAGAGAAAGGTGTATATGAGAGTTTTTAGGGTTGAAATTTTCTCGAAAACTACTTAACCGGTTGTAAAAATTCTTTCACTGTTCGATAAATAAAAGTTAAATCCATGTAACTGTAAAATAATTACAAAAATCGGTCATGTAGTTCTTGAGAAAATATCAATCATATTGGGACCCCCTGTATACTTATCTCTGTCTTCGATTGTACATTTATATTAGAGTTAATTAATGTATAAGATCGTGCAGCTGAAGTACACTAGCACCCACACTAGGATTCCCTGTGTCGTGGGCGCTAGTCACTTCCTATGCTTTTGACATCAAAGTATATACCGAGTAGGTAAGTACAATGTAAACAATGTGCTAGGGTGTGAATTTAACGTTATTAAGTTAAGTAGTTAGGTATTAGTTGTAGGTAGGTATTAGTTGTAGGTAAAGGGTGAGAATAATTTCTCCCAGGTTATCGTATTATGTAGATTGTATTGTACCTACTAGGATTACATGAAAGATAAGTTTATAATTTTTTTTTAATTAATTAATTTTTTTAGTGGCACTTCACTTAGCTATTCGTATTTGCGTATTTGTCATAATTGCCATGTGTGGTTGGTATGCTTGACAAAATATTCGTCTTATTTGTATGTATGTCAAGTATTTGACAAATACGACAAACACCCAATAGCGAATACGAATAGCCAAGTGAAGTGGGAGCATCACAGTACCTAAAACGTTTAAATCATACCTACTTCTTGAACAGTCTTACTTTATAGGATATAAAAATTAAAAATACTTACTCCATTCTGGCCCCAAAGTTTTTATCAACAGGATAAAAGTCAGATATTGTATCCGACTGTACCTAAATCCGGCGTCGCGTACCCTAACACTTAACTGTTTATACCGAAGTTAAAGCTACGGCCCCAGACACTGATTAATGCGATTTTAATCCTCGAATAAAACCCTCAATCCTACCCTGTATTAATGGCTCATCCGGACCGAAAAGTCACAACTCCTCACAACCCTTATTTAATACCAAACTTTAATGCCAATGTAATAAAATCCAAATTGTATCAACATAATCCTTTTAAAAATCCATGTCTTTTTATTTATTTACAATTTTCAATCAAACGCAAAATTGAGTTCAAATTCAGAAATTTTTAGGTCGAATTTTGGATTAATAAAACTAAAATTTCATTGCATAATTCGATCAATTTTAAACCCTAAGTTCAAAGAAAAGACAGTCGAAATTTAATAACAATGGGTTGTCGGAATCAATAACCATTAATCCGAATCAGTTTGACAGAAGTCGTATTTAAGAGCGAGACGGATAATAGGGTTATTAAATGAGAATGAATGAGACAGAAGGATTTCTGTGAGTGCGAGTGTAAATGGGTTCAGGGGTGGCAGATGAGACTTGCACCTGATTTCGCTTGATTTTATTTTTCAATTATGGTTCGTCGCTACGAAAAGGTCCAACCTTATTTTTCGGGATTTGTGAAATGCTTTCATCATATTGATCTATTTAGTTTGATTCTCATCATTATTATTGTGTAGCAGACCGCTGTTGAATAGCCCTCCTAAATATTATCTCTGAAGAATAAGATTTACCTAATAATGACTAAAATATTTAATTTTAAATTTAAATTTTTGTTTAATCCTTGCACATTTAGTTTTAGAGACGGGTTGATCATTTTCCTTTTTTCCTTTTAGATAGACGGCTAGAATGTTATACAATGTTCGTACAATCGATAAGTATACAGGAAGCCTCAATAAGGTTGAGATTTTCTCAAAAACTACTGAACCGAATTTAATAATTATTTTACAGTTACATAGTTTTCACTTTTATCTATCAAACAGTGAAAGAATTTTTGCAATAGGTCAAGTAGTTTTTGAGAAAATCTCAACCTTAAAAACTCTCCTACACCTTTCTCTGTGTTCCACCTTAGTACCTATCACAATTTTCAAGTTGCTGTCATCAGCATCAGTCTATTTTTATGTCCCCATTGCTCGGGTCTTCCCTTATGTCGAGGAAGCTCGGGCAAGATCCACCACGCGGGCGAATTGGCGGATTACACATGACTTAGATTTGATAAGTTGCCGTAATGGTTTTAAAAATATACAAATTAACATTGTTAAGTCAAGGTTTTATTTACAAACATAGAATTCTCCACTGAAAAGCGTCAAAAAACTAAAAAAAATATATTCTATTCTATTTTTATTTGAATGGCTTCTACTCTTGTTCAAGAGATAATTTCGCCAATGTCAAGTTATTTAGAGTATTCATGTAAATAGAAAATTAAACGAATAAAAAATCAATCCGCCATTCCAAAATGATGGCTTTATCATGGATCTCTATTTTTTATACCTAAATCAAAGTTAAAAAAATGGCAAGCATCAAAACTCAAACACTGGAATCTCTTTCTCTCGCATAGTTTGACAACTATATTACCTCTCGCTCCCTCACGCCGGAAGTGAGACCTCAAAGATGGCTGCGGCCGGATGTGGGAGGGGCTATTTGATTTATAGTGCTAGGGGTGGGGGTGGGGAAACTATTGGTGTGTGCATGTGTGGGTACTTTGGTGACACTTTGTGCCGGGTGATATAATTTGGTTTATAGTTTATCTAGCTCTTATCTAGCTAGAGTTTAGAACGAGCGTTTTACGGAGATTTTACTGGCGCCCTGCATAAAACCTACTTGGCATAGACTACAGGTTTAATAAGTACAGTCAAAAACAGTAAAATGTATACAGGGGGCTACATTAAAAAACTAGGCCGATTGTAAAAATCTTTTACTCGAATATAGGTAGGTTAGTATCTAATTGCAAGTAAGGTATTACCTACAGCTAACAGATAAAGTGTAACACTTTGGACTTTGGATCGTTCTTATTTTCTGCGTCGTAAGAGTTGAAATCGTACTGTAAGTGTTACTATTGATCTGCGGTCGACTGTACAAACTTAGGCTCACTTGTAATAAAAAGATAGGTAGGTAACCCTAGAGTAGTGAATATAGCGACTATGAAATATACCCCGTATCTACCTATATACGTATAGTTTTGACGAGTCAAGCCCCCAACTCATTAACTTACATACAAAGTCAAAGTCAAATTTCTTTATTGCAAGTAAGCACGTTGAGTACATTTTTGCACGTCAATATATTTTTTGAATTTACACCACTTTGCAAGGAAAAGGTGCCAACGCTGAGGAGGAAAAGTGTCAAAAAACTCTCAGCAGCAACTCGAAAACCATTTAAAACCCTGTTTCCATTAGTCTAATAAAAATACAAGATCCTAATTCTTTCCCACAAGAAAACGACCGAAACATTGACAAAATACTCGTATAAATAAATTTTAATTCTACAATCTTACGAATACTGAACACTAAAAACAACGTAAAATTCACGGCCAATATAAACTTATCGCATTCGGGGCTCGGATATAAAAATGTCACATACAGTTCCTCCGCTCTCGGGAGGTTATGGCCCCCCGGTGGGAGGAGGGAGGTTCTATTCTATTTGATTTTATTGCCTCCCGCCGTCGAACCTCCGTTAAACTTCAAGTACAGATGGGGACGGTAGGTATCACCGGTTTTAAACGTACCTATACCTATAGGGATGTGGTTGGGGCAATGGACTTGCGATATGGAGGTCCCAGGTTCGATTCCCAGCCAGGGCAGCCATGTACCAATGAGTTATCCGGTTTTTTCGACGGAAAAACTTACGTACATTTACCGAGTGCTCTCAAAACGGTTAACATCGTGATGAAACCTGCATGCCGTAAAAGAAGGAAAAAAATCTACGGCATGTGAAATCCGCCAATCCGCGTTGGGCCGGCGTCGTGGATCATGACCCCAGCTACCTCGATGTAAGGGAAGGTCTGTGCCCGAGCAGTGGGGCAATATAAATAGACTGATGATGATGATGCCTATAGGGATGGGATGCAAACCGAGCTCGGAAGCGATGTGGTTAGAATATCATCATCATAAGACATGTTACAAAAAATAAAACCGTCCAAGTGCGAGTCGGCTGTCGGACTCGCGCACCTAGGGTTCCGTGCAACTTCACCATAACATTTACTCTAACGAAAAGATAAACTAGATTTAGGGACTAACTTATCTTTGCGTTATTGAAACTGATAACGTCATACATCGACATACCAGGCGTCAACTGTGGGAAAATACGACATAAACGGTGAAAAAATTAAACTTATACGTCAACGCAATCAAAAGATATGTCGCATTTTCTCGCTCGCATATTTGTATGAAAATGCAAGAAAACCAAAACCTATAGGGGACTTCCCGTTGACCTAGAATCAAGAAATTTGGCAAGAAGCTAGGTCTTGTAGCACAAGTAAACGATAAAATCCGAAAACTGTAAGTAAATGACAATGCCAGATTCTGCCCCACCATCAACCGCAAGTTGTAAGATAACGAATAAATGTAAAAATATCTCTCCGTTTTTTATTAAAATTATTGGTTTAAAATAAAGTTTTGTACAAGTTGCGATTCGAAAAAAACAGCTTAAATAAGAATTCAGAAAATAGTAAGAAATCGAAGCGATTTATTCATTGTTTTTGTTATTCTTCTATAGGAGTTGCGAGAGTAGTAGAAAATGATACTGATTATGATTATGCAATATGAAACCTGTAAACAAAATGATAGGTACAGCTTAAATGGTCATGTAGTTTTGTAGGTGGGGCAAAGCTCCATTGAAATGTGGTAATGTCTTTTGAAATTACATATCCCCAAAAATATTTTTATTCTTATTACAAACTTATATTTGCAGATGATGAACTAATCAGTGGGGTGACCGCGACCTCCAATCGTTATCGTTAGCGCTTTCAATTTGACACATGGACGCTATACATTGCTGCTATGTTTTTGCAAGTTTTAACAAACGACAACGAAACTCAGCAATGTATATCGTTCAAGTATCAAAATGAAAATAATAACCATAACGATTAGAAGTCGCAGTCACTCCCCAGAAGTACCTATATCGATGTATGAATTTTGATAGTCGCAAAGATAAGTTGGTTTCTAAATCTAGTTTATCTTTAAATATATACCTACTTATAAATTAAAAATTGGGGCCAAATCGCTGTCCTGCGGAAGAGTGCCCAAAAGGCTGGCGACGTTACCTCGTTGTATAGCCAGCGATATACGCTGGCCGAGGTAAGCGCCAGCCCTTTGGTCACCCGACGAGTCAATGAGGCGCGACGACAGTTCCTTGACCAGTCGCCGCGCCTCTGGTCCCCATGGCCCCATGGTCTCTACACCAAACGGCGCAAACATGTAGCTCTCGCTGAGGTCAAACTTTTATGTGGCAAATAAATAGTTTATCTTTTCGTTACAGCAAAGTTAAGTTGCAGCATCGGTGTGAGAGTCCGACTCTCACATAGCCGGTTTTTTTATCTACAAGGGCCAACCCTAGGGCCCTTGTATGGTCTAAGACCCATTTGCTGTCGCCTATACAAGTCCTTGTTTGTTGCAGCCGTCCAGAACGAACGTCAGCCCCGCAACACAGCCACCATCCGGCCGGAGGCGCTGCGGGAGATGGACCAGGAAAGAGCACTGAGGGAGGCAGCCGTCGCTGTAGGCGTGTTTGGGTAACATTTCATTATCTTAATGCAGTCCCACCCCCGACGAGTAAGCGAGTAACTATGGCCTATTTTTCACGCAAGAAACGTAAGGCTAACAGATCAAGTGTAACACTTTGGACAGTTCTTATTATCTGCGTTGTAAGATTTAAAATCGTACTGCAAGTGTTACCGTTGATCTGCTGTTGTCCGTACCTACTTAATATTTATGTTAAATAAAATGTCTGTCTGTCCGTCTATCTGTCAAGACCTTTTTCTCAGAAGCCCGTGGACGGATCAAGTTTATTTTACCAAATACTCAGGTCTGCAACCTCATGCAGCCATGAAAAGATTGACCTTCTACGTCAACGCAATCAAAAGATAAGGTCGTTTATGTCGAATTTTGGCGCAAATTTGTATGAAAACGCAAGAAACTCAAAACCTATAGGGTACTTCCCGATGACCTAGAATCATGAAAGGCAAGAAGCTAGGTCTTATAGCACAAGTAAAGGAAAAAATCTGAAAACTGTAAATGACAATGTCAGATTCTGCCCCACCATCAACCGCAAGTTGTACAAGATAACGAATAAATGTAAAAGTATCTCCGTTTTTTATTTAAATTATTGCACAAGTTGCGATTCAAAAAAAAACCAGATTAATTAGGAATTCGGAAAATAGTAAGATATCGAAGCGATTTATTCAATGTTTTTGTTATTCTTCTATAGGAGTTGCGAGAGTAGTAGAAAATAATGCTGAT
Organism: Tachystola acroxantha; assembly: GCA_963506565.1. Lineage (NCBI taxonomy): Eukaryota > Metazoa > Arthropoda > Insecta > Lepidoptera > Oecophoridae > Tachystola > Tachystola acroxantha. Next base: position 2,464,338 of record OY735894.1, on the reverse strand, counting down.
TATGATTATGCAATATGAAACCTGTAATAAGTCCCCAACAAAATGATAGGTACAGCTTAAATGGTCACGTAGTTTTGTAGGTGGGGCAAAGCTCCATTGAAATGTGGCAATGTCATTTGAAATTACATCCCCCCAAACTTATATTTACAAATTATGAACTAATCAGTAGTATGTCGATGTATGGACATAATACTTGATAATGGCAAAGATAAGTTGGTCTCTAAATCTAGTTTATCTTTTCGTTAGAGCAAAGTTACGGGGTTAAGTTGCGTTGCACGGAAGCCTCGGGGCGCGAGTCCGACTCCCACTTGGCCGGTTTTAATTAATGCATTTCCTTTCACCACAGCGGGGAAATAGCGCTGAATTGCATTTTCCTATCTAAATGCTTTACTAACAACACCAAGTTTCCACAACGCCACACAAATGTGTCAAAGAAAGCTTTGTGAGTTTCCGAGAGAGGGGTCAAAGAATGGAGGCACTGAAATCGTTTGACGGGTTTCTTGTTTCTCGTTTTTATACTGTGGCATTTCATAAAGGTGGATAGAACATTACTCTGCTTTGTGTGTGCAGTCGGGTAAGTAAATAAAAGAGAAAAATGTGTCATAAAAAATTTCTTAAAGTCCCCTTTTCTCTTCTTTGGTTTGGCAACTGTTGTTACTCTTTTGGGATTTGAGGAGCAGTTCTTAATTGATTCATAAATATAATATTAGGTGTGATTCTGTCGTGGTCACTAAATGTAATCCTAAAGCTAAACACAACTGTTTCTGTCGTTCATCTGCTACATCGCGTAAGAGCGAGCGGGATGACTCGCTTATACTAGAGCGTATTACGCAATCGGATCGCTACCATTCATCATCATCATCAGTCCAGTCCGTATCAGTCCACAGCTGGACGTAGATCTCTCCCAAAGCACGCGACTTAACCTGATTCTAGGCCTTTTACATCCAGTCTCTGCTTGGATGCAAAAGGCCGAGACTGGATACAAAAGGCCGAGACTGGATGCAAAAGGCCGAAATGGCTATCCCTCGATCTGGTGGGGGCGTCTTACGCTACGTGTACCGCGGTTCGTGGCTTCCATTCAAGAACTCGTCTACCCCATCTGTTGTCACTACAATAGGCATGACGACAGTATCAAAGAATCTCTAAAATCATGTATTTATATTAATTAGATAAAACGGGAATTACGGGAATTAAATGTTTAACACGGTAATTCCCGTTTTATCTAATTAATATGTAGGTATACAAACCGTGAAAGTTTAAAAAGTGATATCATGTATTTATTAAATTAAATGGGACTCACAGATTTTGAAAAACGCATTTGTTTTTCTATTCGTTTTGATAAAATAAAACTACAAAATAGAACAATCCGCCATGTTAAGATAAACACCAATCAGAGCGAGTTACGTCACGATTCAACAACACAACATCAAGATTAGGGATGCCCGATTTTTTGATTTGAATATCGAGCTTATAGATTCTACTTATGTGCTAATTCTAGATTGCGCGCCTTCTAATATGTCCTGCTCGCTTTTACGCGATGTAGCATAATATAGTTGTATTTAGGATTAAGAATTAGCTACATAGTGCACCTAATTATAACCTTTAGCCAGCCTTTAGTGTACAAACGGTACCCTGCGGTAACTCGTCGCGACCGCACCAGTGACCCGAGCCGACCCCACCTTTGATCATTACTCGACACCGCTGAGGCTTGATCCACATCCACACGGCTGGCTTGACGGCTCGCTTGACCCTTGGCTAAGCTATTTATAAAAGCTGAACTGTTTTTAGTTACGCCATTACCTTATGTGGCTATTTTCGCTCGGTGGTAGTTGAGTCTAGTGTTGAACTCATTCAGTAGGTAGAGGTAGGACCATTGCCATAAATTCCGAGAAAAAAAATGTTTTCTAAAAGGCATTTTTTCAGAGAAATAAGGGCATTTCGGAAGTACTGTGGCTCTGACGTAGTAGACAAAGAGAATCTAACCCATACAGCCAAGTAATACATTGTGTTTTTGTTTGTAACACTTTTTCAATACTTACCTACTAGAGTCAGAATCATATTTGGCGAGTCCACAAGAAAAATGGCAATGAACACACTCTTACAAATACCGAAAAAGTCCGAAACATGGGTATTCACCGATTTTGGAACGACACTATTTTAGTTGTGACGTCATCGTCACTTATGCCCTTTTTAATTTTCACGATCTCAACTTAATTTTTAAATAATGAAAACGACGCTATTTTAATAAAAGAAAAAAATATGATTCCCTTAATTTTTCCTCTCCCTTACCTTTCTTTTCATAAAAAAATATAATAAAGAGGTCTAAAAAAATTAGACCTTGTCAATTCCAGTATACTTAAGTAGTAACTTTTCCCGCTAGTGACTGCGTAAACACCCCGTTGATATGAGTGTTATGTATCTATCGCAGTCAACTGATTGAAATAGACGTTTGATTGAACAGCTAACATAATATGTTAATTGAACGACGCCATCCAACCAAACATCTAGTTTTGTGGTTGGCTCATTATGGCGCATAAGACGTTCAACATCTCAGCTGACTTAGGCCCGTATTAATAAATCACTCTCAGCTCAAAAGCCTGTCTTGAGAACGACCCCAAGATGGCGTGTTTATTAATAAGCGTAACTTAGGTGCGCGTTTAGAAATCGGGTATCACGTGAGTAACGCCGTATTAATAAACCAAGCTCAGCTCTCAAGAGCTCACACTTGAGAACGTATTTACTGATTGCAGGCGAACCGCGACTTGAGAGGGTGTCCGGCTCGCACTTGGCCGGGTGTTTTTACTTTGTGGTCCGTGCTAATAATAAAGAAATCACAGTGGTCTTTGCTCAATAAAAGGTTGGGAACCACTAGGCTAATAGAAAGCTTTTCTCATCTAAACTTACATACCTAACCGTTATCTACGTATTTGCAATCCTCAAGGGTAAAACATACCCGACTCCCTCAACGCATAAATTCCTCCCACGCCCTCAAAAAGCCCCATAAAATTGCCATAACTTGGAGCAAACACTATAGTTATTGCATTTGCATATGAATTTGGTACAAGAGTACGCACTCGCTCGGATTGGATCAGATTTGACTGCCAAATGTGGCTTTTATGAGTTGCGATATGGAAAAGGTACCTACCTACCTACTGTGGAACCTTGTATCACTACTTGGCGATTACGTAGATAGGTTATAGTACGTAGGTACTGTAAAATATAGTCCTTTTCGATGGATATTTAATGTAAAAAACGGAATTATGTTACAATAGAAAATCGTTTATTCAAATCTACCATGACTCGCGATATTTGACAACTGACATTTTACTTTTATTTTTAAAGACGCGTTCCGAAACTCAACAGGTACTAGCTACTCTCATACGGATTACCTACAGTACCTACCTTATTGCGAATGACTTGTAATATATAATAATTGTAATAAGATAGTCTGTTCATAATGACAAGAAAAATCGGGCTGAGCATTTTTGGAAACCCCCATTTTTCGTCAATTTCTGGATAACGCTTTTCGGTCTGGATTTTTTATTGGAAATTCATAACTACTTTCGAAAGTAATATTTTAAATACATAATTAAATAGAAGTTGGAGTGAGTAATTATCCCTTGGAAATTACGGCAAAAAAGCACATTTTATTAAAATATATATATTTCCATATGGAAATATGGTTGGATATTCTGTCAACACATGCCTATAGGTAACTAGAACTTGTAAAAAAATAATTTTGGATAGAGCAATTTTCCTGTAATTGATACCAAGTAATTTAAGTTTGACCTTGAAAATACCTAACTTCCGTTTCTACAAATTATTGGATACTATGTCAATTCCAATCTACATATGGTACTCTATCACTGTGCCAAATTTCATAGATAGAGGAGTTACTGCTAGGGTCAACTCCTTTAATGACTGGCCTATTGGTCGAAACACTTTTGATTGACAACTATTTTTATCGCGCCTACGAGACACGGTCTTGTGCTCTTCTAATAGCTTCTTCAAAGTATATGACGTATTTAGGTACTGTCATTCTGAGACAGTAAATTAGCTCTTATTTAAAAAAGTACCCACATTTATTTACATGGATAATGGCTTGAGATTCTCTCAAAAGTCTCGATTGATTTTTAAAATTCTTTACTATAGCACAGAATATATACTCGTAATAGTACAAGTAACTATAGTTAGTTCTACCCTATAGATATCTAGGTACCTACCTACAAGTAAAATATTTTTACAATCGGTCAAGCAAGTCCTTATTTATTTATTTAATTAGAATTACAATGTCAACTTACAGCGAACACCAAAACATTAACCTTAGATCTTGATAAAATCTCAACCTGAATAAGGCCTCCTTTAAACTTATCTCTAAGCTGTTTTCGACTGTAGGCCTCATCAACCCCATCCCTATAATTCCAGGCCACCAGTGTCCCTAGCGATGGCGCTATCGCCTGCCCGCTATCCATTGCTGTCTCCGCACTACGGGCCGCTGCCGCCGCCCCCGCCCGCGCAGCCATCTACTCAGCCAGACTCTTCGCACGACAACCACGACGAAGGCAATCACACTGATAGCGATGGTAAAGTTTATTATTATAATTGACTACTTTGTAACAAAATATAGCAAAATATTTTTATTCATCATCATCAGTCTGTTTTTATGTCCCCATTGCTCGGGCATATCCTTCCCTTACGTCGAGGGAGCTCGGGCCATGATCCACCACGCGGGCCCAGTGCGTATTGGCGGATTGCAAATGCTTTAGATTTTTTTCCACGGTTTCATCGTAATGAAACCTGCATACCGTACCTTTAACGTTGTTGAAAGCATTCGGTAAATGTATAGATACGTAAGTTTATCCTTCGAAAAAAACCCGAGGAAAACTCATTCGTACATGGCTGATCTGACCGTGGATCGAACCTGGTACTTCTGTATCAGTGACCGAACCACTACGCCACCGAGATCTCTCAGTTGTTATTCTTAAACCTCAATTCCCTTAAAACGTGTTGTTGTCCCTTTCATACTTTGTTAAAAACGTCAAGTTAAAACGGGACGGAATAACTTTAATTCACGCGTATGACAATTCCCTATGTTTACCGTTGCTTCGTAGTTCTTATGCAGAAATAACTAAAATCCTATTTTGCATTTCAGATGATAGCATCGATGTAACTAACGAGGAAGATTCTATTTCGTACTCCCCGCCTGTGGTTCCAGGGTATCCTCAAAACTGTGCTCCTTACAGGTAATTAGACATAGTACTTATCTATATGGCTTCTTTAGGCCATCATCACCCTCCAATCCATTGCTGGACGTAGGTAGGTCTCTCCAAAGATGCGACCTCAGAGAAATAAGGATTATTACGATATGAAATAATCCATATATCTCTGAGAATGCAACTCATCAGAATTCTCGGCATTTTGAACTTTGGACCCAATCCCTACCTTTCAAGTCTTGTCCGTGGCGTTCCATCATCAGAGAGAAATTGAACCGGATAGGTAACGTGACGAACAAATTAAATGATCAGGTTCATTCAAGTCATGTCCATGGCTAGAAATTTTACATTATTGATTTAAATCTGAGTAACGTGACGGCTATCAGAACTGAGGAATACCACGTTATTTAGCGTCATGTAGATTTTTTGCAATAGTTCTCTAACCTCTTTAGAAGATATGCCCCTCTACCGAAGATATGAAGACGGATGCCAGCTTTCCAATATCAGAAAGCATGCAATAGTGTAGGTGTCAGCCGGCAACCCTGCTGCGCTCCTGCAGTAAGCTGGAGTTGAGCTGACAGCGCGGAGGAAATGCACAAAACTCACACATTCGTGGAGTCGATGCAGAGTCTCTCACCATCACTTAAGAATAATTATGATTCCTTAATTTTGGATATTCTATCTGAACTTTACAGGCCTTTAGGAGTAGAGAGTGCCGCTGAAACGGCAGCAAGGTTGCTGTTCATGGCTGTCAAATGGGCCAAGAATCTGCCTTCCTTCGCAAGTCTGGCTTTTAGAGATCAGGTCAGTGATTGTACCCCATCTAAGCCGATTCTCGTCCTTTTGTATCCAGTCTCTGCCAGCCACCTCGCGAAAGTCATCCTCCATCTGGTCGAGAGGTCCCACGCTACGTTTACCCATTCGTGGCCTCGATTAGAGAACTCGTCTACCCCATCGGCTATCGCGACACTTCAGTTTGCTGATTCTATGAGCAATGTCAACCACTTTGTACCCCATTGGATTGAAATTCATTAGGAAGGTATCTATTAAAGGCTGTTGCCTCGAATATTCATGGGGTTGAATCATTGATCTCCTATAAACAACTAGATACACAGTCTGCCTTCTAAAAATGTCCGAGCGCAAAGAAGGTCCAAACGGATGAATGTACCCTCATTTGCTTTATTGGACATTATTTGGACGCTAACAATGGACCCTTATTTGGACGTTTTATAAATTGTTTTAGCTTTGTGTATCTAGTTTTTTTAGGAGATCAATGGGTTGAATGCCATATTTAGGATAATGTATTCAGTCCATACCTACACTACACGTAAGTACCTAGTGCATTCGTTCAGTCGAAAGGAGACTCGACTATTCATGGGATCGAATCGGCAGGTAGGTAAGTAGGTACCTATATTGTTAGTGGATGGATACAATATTCTCAAATATGGAAGTTTTCTCGCAATCTTTTCCTTCTGATCTTGCGGATTCAATATTAAGTAAACCTAGCTAGGCCGCCCATAATTTCTGCCACTTAAGTAACTCATTCGACTCCATTGCCTCCCAGGAATCTCTGAAAATCATCAGACCAGCGAATGGTTTTCAGAAAAGAAGCTAGTTCGAGGCCATTACTCCGTTATTGTGATTTCACCAGATCCAACATGTGAATGATTCTTGGTGTCTTTAGGTGATCCTGATCGAAGAAGCGTGGTCGGAGTTATTCCTACTGAATGCCATCCAATGGTGCTTGCCGCTGGACGCAGCTTGCACTGCCCTATTTGGAAGCGAACAAAACGATCAAGGTATTTTGTTTTTTGTTATACTTTCTTCTTCACGCTTTATGACAACTGTCCACATTTTAAAAACCTCAATTGAAAGCTGTTTTGTAATAATTCACTGGTTTATGTGAGTTACTCATTCTATTAAACCAGTTTTTCTTTTCTTTTCTAGATTTTTTTCTACAAACCGATGAATCATTGACTGTATCTACCATACCGTAGACCAGGAGTCTACCTTACCCCCTTACCATGAAGTCTTATAGCAGGATTACTTCAATAATACTTTATTATTTCGTACCATGACGTCCTTACTTTATTTAATTCCCTGATCATAGCGTGACGCGTCAAGGTAACCAATATTAAAATGTTGTACCGGATGAATTAACCTGATGCGCCTGGTAGGGGTGTACAAGACAATAAAGTTTGGGAATTCTGCCTTAGATTATCGGCCTTAATATGCCTACCTAATCCATACCAGACTCTTAGCTACCTACTAAAATATTGCCATATTGTTTCAATGTCACCCTGTCTGTCTGTCACAGAGAACGGCGTGACCTCCGCCACCCTGCGTCGCCTGCGGGAAGTGTTGGCGCGATACCGAGCCGTATTGGTGGACCCGGCGGAGTTCGCGTGCATGAAGGCCATCGTACTGTTCAAGTCGGGTAAGAAAAAATCCCTCTGATGAAATAAAGTTCTGTAAATACTTAGTCCAGAGGCGGATTAAATGTCGACAGCGCCCTAGGCTAGCACCTCATCGACGCCCCTCGGTTTTTATATCTTACCAACTTCTGTTATGGAATCTGGCGATGCAGGTGTAATGAAGTAGACGGGCCGCACTTAGGAAGCTCTAAATGTGGATTTAGAATCACAAAAACACTGACAACGACATAATATTAGCGAAATCGTGAAATCGCCTGGCGTGAAAACGCAGGTTTTACCAGAGTCGGAATCTAGTTTTATAATATGACTTTTTTATTTAATGTAATTACTAAATAGGTACTTATTTTGGGGTTGTCTCCACCGATCCCAGGATCCGTTTGGATTGGAAACGGATCCCGGCAGTTTGTCTCCACCGATACCGGGATCGGTTTCCAACACAAAAAATAATTAATGTTTGTATCCACCGATCCCGCGGCTACAAGAAATAAATTATATTAATTGTGGAAACGGATCACGGTGTACAGAGATAAGAAAGGAATTATATTATTTTTCCAAAAAAAATATTTTCACCTAATTTTCCAAACAATAGGAAGTTATAAATAAAACATATTAATTAATTTCATGAAGTTATACAGAGTGTTGTTTTGATTAACGACGAGCGACTAAGGGTAGTCTAAATAATCTTAGTTCCAAAAATTGTGTTTATATTATTTTTAATTAACATAATTACTTTTAGAATTAAAACTATAGTGAGCCATTACTACAAATACTATATATAAACGGATGTCACTGACTTATATTGTTGAAGTCGGCAATTAGACTTCAACAATATAAGTGAGTGATATCCGTTTATACCTATATAATAACATAATTACTATTAAAAAAAATATTTTATCTTTAAATTATCGCAGCGCATGGATACAATATAATAAGTAAGAGATCCTTTATTTAGGTATGTGACTGATAATTTCTGTGATTTTTGATTAAGTATGTAAGTTAAAAGATTTATTGTTAATTAATATACAGGGTGTTGTTTTGGTCAACGATGAGCGACTTATGGTTATATACACGACACTAATGCCCAAAAAATATAAAACGTATAACTTAATTTTTTTTTAAATCCACAAATAATAAAATTTGTTGTCATACATAATACATTCGTGGGTTATGGCCGGGCCACTGACAGCGTGCGTCGGGCGTGTTTGTACCGTACAATGACAGCGCCCATGCGCTGCGATAATTTCAAGAGAAAATACTATTTTTAATAGTAATTATGTTATTATATATAAACGGATATCACTCACTTATATTGTTGAAGTCCAATCGCCGACTTCAACAATATAAGTGAGTGACATCCGTTTATATATAATAATTTGTAGTAATGGCTCACTATAGTTTTAATTCTAAAAGTAATTACTTATGTTAATTAAAAACACAATTTTTGGAACTAAGATTATTTAGACTACCACCCCTTAGTCGCTCGTCGTTAATCAAAACAACACTCTGTATAACCTCATGAAATTAATTAATATGTTTTATTTATAACTTCCTATTGTTTGGAAAATTAGGTGAAAATATTTTTTTTGGAAAAATAATATAATTCCTTTCTTATCTCTGTACACCGTGATCCGTTTCCACAATTAATATAATTTATTTCTTGTAGCCGCGGGATCGGTGGATACAAACATTAATTATTTTTTGTGTTGGAAACCGATCCCGGTATCGGTGGAGACAAACTGCCGGGATCCGTTTCCAATCCAAACGGATCCTGGGATCGGTGGAGACAACCCCCTTATTTTGGGTTTCGTTTACTAAACGCCTTCCGTGCGCGCCCCTTTGTGACCTCGCGCCCCTAGGCACGTGCCTAGTTTGCCTTTAGGATAACCGCTACTGACTTAGTCTAATGTGAAAAGTATGCAGGGTTTCATTAAGATTGAGATTGCGTTGGCAATTTTCCCTTCCAAAAATCCAGAGTGGCGAAAATGTAAATTCCCAAAACAATGTTATCGTGCAAAAATAGGTGCTCTAATTCTAAAATGCGCACGTACTTATATATTTATTTATTTTAGTTATGGACTCGACAGTTCGTCATTTGCCAATGTCATGTTACAGAATTCCAAATATCATATTTTGGCGTTACTTATAATATCGTTATTTACTTATAGAGATAAGGCCCATAATATATTCTCGCTCACTTGACCACAAACGAGCAAGGAAAACCGCATTGTTAATATCGTCATTTGCGCTTGATATTGTAGACTTGTAGGTAAGTAAGTATATTGTGAATATGGATGTAGTACCTACTTAGTGTAGGAGCACACGATGACTCAAAGATTTCGGGCACACGAGCGCTTATGCCGCAGCCACGCCGCAGCGACGCCCCATAGGGTTGGACGTCTGTCGGATAAAGTTTTAATTTTTTTTGGAGTGGAAACGCATCATGTTATCAGTGGCTACAACTCGCCGTTATCCGTGGCTAATACAATCTGATCACGTTATCCGTGGATACAAACCCGTTATTTAATAAACATGGATTACTTACACTTAGCTACGAAACAATAATTAAAATAGCTTAGTAAGTAACAAACCATTGCTGTTATTTATAAACCTAGTTAAACCTTCCTTTAAATCGTGTTGCTATCCCTTTTACACTTCGTTAAAGAAGGTTAAGATAGAAAGGGACAGGGTGGCTAAACGGTGGCGTAACTTTAAATCACGTTTATGAATAACAACCTGTATCTATTAACTAATTAACAATTCCAATTTTATTTTTTTATTTTCTTTATTAGGGAAAACTACAGCTAAGTATTTACAAGTAATAGGTCTTAAAAATATGATTACAACTAAGAAGAGCCAATTACAGTTTTCCACGAATTTACAAAAGCAAAGAACTAATTACAAATATTATACATATAGATAAGTTATAATATAATTACTATAATTAATATAATATAATTACTAATGATTAGTTGTGTCCAAATAAATAAATAAGTAAGTAATTTAACCATCAAAAATTCCTGCCCCCAGAGACCAGAGGCCTAAAAGACCCTCTCCAAATCGAGAATCTCCAAGACCAAGCCCAAGTGATGCTGATGACGCACGCCCGCACCGCGCACGGCACCGCGCCCGCCAGGTTCGGGCGGCTGCTGCTCCTGCTGCCTCTGCTGCGGCTAGTCACCCCGCAGCAGTTGGAGAGGGAGTTCTTTGCGAAGACCATCGGACAGACGCCCATGGAGAAGGTTCTAGCTGATATGTATAAGAATTAGACAGGATAGCAGCCAAAATGACAGTTTAAGGGGAAAAGTCACCAAGGGAAAGGCCACTAAGGGGAAAGTATCTAAGGGACTAATTTGGCCAATATTACAGATCTAGATCACAAATACCGATTTTAGGGTCAATAGCAGTTTCGTTCTTTAAAATACGAGAAAATATCGATTGTTTTCTTTCAACCTTCGATGTATTTAGTTGAGAAAAATTAGAAAAAAGATTTTAGCCGAAAATTACCAATCTTGGTCAAAACTAAACAAGAAAACACAGAGATTCTAGTATCTGCCTGAAATACCCTGTCCAAATCGAAAACCCCAAGTGATGCTGATGACGCACGCCCGCACCGCGCACGGCACCGCGCCCGCCAGGTTCGGGCGGCTGCTGCTCCTGCTGCCTCTGCTGCGGCTAGTCACCCCGCAGCAGTTGGAGAGGGAGTTCTTTGCCAAGACCATCGGACAGACGCCCATGGAGAAGGTTCTAGCTGATATGTATAAGAATTAGACAGGATAGCAGCCAAAAGGACAGTTTTAAGGGGAAAAGTCACCAAGGAAAAGGTCACTAAGGGGAGAGCATCTAAGGGGAAATATACTAATTTGGCCAATATTACAGATCTAGATCTTAATTTGTTGCTTAATGTTTATATTATTAATAAGTAAGAATTATAGACATACCTAGTTCACATAACATCGCAAAATCACATTTAGAATAAAATTGTAAAATTAAAAAGATTACCTATATAAAAAAATGTAAGTAGGTACCTAAGTAGATCAGTTAATTTATAGTACCTAATGTCAAATAAGTATTAAGAGCCTTCATAGAGCCAACTAGCGCCGCCAATCTTAAAAAAATAATATAATTCCAATATAATCAATTTTATTAAAAAAGCTATTTACGAAATGTTTATTACGATATATACTATTTTTTAAATGCTTATTTATAACGTGATTTAATGTCGGTAAGTTGTAGTTCGCATAATTGCGAAAAACGGCCGTTTTTGGCACATTTGTGAACTACAACTTAGCTTGTCGCAATTATGCCATGTATTGATTATATAAAAATAGTATTTATCGTAATAAACATTTTGTAAATAGCTTTTTTTAATAAAATTGACTATATTGGAAAATATTATTTTTTTAAGATTGGCGGCGCTAGTTGGCTGTATGAAGGCTCTTAAGTTAATGATATGTGTTAATTATTTACACGATGCTCTAAATAGCTGTGACATATTTAATTATTGCCATTATTTAAGCCAAAGTCGTAACTAATAGTGCAATTAACAAACAAAAAAGCTAGTCACTTAAGATTGTAAATATGTAAGTAGCTTTATAATCTGTGAAACGAATTATATGGCCTCAGTTTTAAGTTCTAAATAAGTATTATTAAATGTATAATGTATTATAGAAACCACACTAAATCATAGTGTACAGGGGGCCTCATAAATGTCGTGATATCTCAAAAACTACTTGACCGATTTTTAATAGTGTACATTTTAAACTAAAACTGACACTGAAATAATTTTTGCAGTCGCTCAAGTAGTTTTTGAGAAAACGTCAACCTTAATAATCATTCATTTCCTTTTATAATTATAAAAAACAGTTTTCGCTACCTATTTATTTCATTTGGAGAAAACGACTAAGTATTGTATAAAAATGTTTTTAATTAAGTATTGTTCGTTCCCAAAATAAAAGATGATTCACAATAACAGATTTCACGCCGTGGTGTTTGTGGTGATTGGCATGAAATGGTGGAAATGCCGGTTGGCTGTCGTGAAAATTGCGACGACAAAGAATGCACCAATATAACATACAAATTGTATGCTATACCTATTGGTGCATTCACAGATTTATCGCCGCCGCTGCAATTTTCAACCAGCAGGTGGCATTTTCACGGTAATCATCCAAAACACCACGGCGTGAAATCTATTGTTGTGAATCACCTTAATTTGTAGAAAAATGTAAAAAGCTTTCGCAATCAATGTTACACTTAAATATCTGAAAATATGTAAATAATACGTAGGTAAGTAAGAGTAAGGCCGCGTTTCCACCTACGCACTTGCTACGCAGTTTATACTTGCAAGTTGCTGTCGGACGTTTCTAGCAAAAGTTTTCTTGCACGTGGACGCGGCGTAAGATTTAAATATAATTCTTAAGACTTTGTTGTTTCAATAATAGCGCAATTGCACAAAGCGATCTCAAAAATAATGTTCTTGAAACACGTTTCATTGTCCAACCTCTCAATTTAGCTAAGATGATTTGGATCAAACGGAGTCGAACCGTAAAGGTAAGGGTTTTATGTGAACGTAAAGTTCACATAAAAATTACCTTATTATAATGTGAATCGAACGGAGACGAATCGTTACCTTACCTGTATAAGTTGACCCGGCAAGAATGACGATGTTAACAGAGGCTGGTCCAGCTTATATTGGCCGGCGGAGTCGCGGAAGTAATTCGCAAGTCTCCCCGTGACTCCGCCATAGGGCGGCGAGACGGAACACCGACGGGTTTTTAGTCGGTAAGAGTCCGACATAACCATCCTCGCCTCCCCGTGGCAAGAAGGTATCATGATATCTAGATGATTTTCCCCCCGAAAAAAAAAATATATTGGTAGGGTAACGGATCGTCTCCGTTCGATTCAAATTAGAATTAGGTAAGATTATATCCTTAGCTGTATTCACAACCAAAGACAAAATCACATTTTTTGGCGTAACCTGTCGGCGTATTTTTCTAATCAGAACTAATAAACTAACGCCAAAATTGGACCATTTTAGCGTTGTTTTCTTAAGATAATGCAACTTAATATTTTGAGATAGTTTTGTGCAATTCGACTTAAGTGTTAGTTAATAGACTGCTGTCAAACTGCCAAATTGTAATCAAAATAACCAAAAATTGATATAGGAGTCAATAAATGTGATGTCCATAATGTTTATGACTTTTCTTTTCACCTTCAATGTGCTGACCTGACTATACCTACCGAAGACCAAATCAAGTCTTATTTTGTAAAGAAAAACTACTAACATTTTAAGCTTTTCCGTGATTATTGCATATTTGTTTTCACATTATTTAATCCGACTGCTTTATTTTCTCAATGATGAGTAGGTTCAATCAATCAGTACTTTCAGTTTTACATTACAACAGTATTAGACGATCTTTGTTTACAAAATAAGACACTTGTGGGCTTTAGTATAGGTATTTTCCGCTTATGTTTCCGCAATCGGTTCAACACTATCACGTTATCGGATCACTTTATTTTCACAATAATGACCAGGTTCAATCAATCAGTTCCTTCATCAGAATAGGTAATTAGACGATCATATTTGTTTACAAAATAAGACACTTGATGTGGGCTTCGGTATAGGTACAGTCGAAGACAGAGATACCTAAGTATACAGGGGACCTCAATAAGGTTAAGATTTTCTCACAAACTACTGGACCGAATTTAATAATTATTTTACAGTTACATAGTTTTAACTTTTATCTATCAAACAGTGAAAGAATTTTTGCAATAGGTCAAGTAGTTTTTGAGAAAATCTCAACCTTAAAAACTCTCCTGTACACCTTTCTCTGTGTTCCACCGTGGAATACAACTATTTAACCATGAACCACTTTAGTCATGAACGTTAAAAGTTAACTCCAGTAAGCCAGAATCCCTAAATAAACGTGTTTTTAATGAAGTGGCTATATTACATTATTTAGGGGAAGAGTTAAATTAGGTTTATAGCTAACGGCATTAGATTACAAATAACAGAAGAATAAGTAGCCAGAATATAATTACTGCACATAGATTGCGGTCCGGACATATTCCATCAAAATCTTTTGCATTCTTAATGCGCAAAGTTGAACCTCCCAACTGCGAAGATTGTGGGACCAAGGAAGACTTGCAACATATTTTGATGGAATGTGTCCGGTACGTGACTAAAAGAGAGCATGTTATCAATAGTTTAGGTTTATGCAAATTAGATGTAGGTAGGTATGTTCCACGGCATTTTAGCTGAGCCAACTTCAGGCCCAGCTAAAATGCTGTTCTCGATCTTTTATAAAATTTAAGTTAATTTAGAATAGGTACGATGGGATTGGCATCGTCACTTTATGTGTACAAAAATCCCTAAACAATTATAGATTAAAAAAAACAGAAGGTTGAAGAAACATCAACATTATTATGAAGCATTTTTCTAACCACCTACACTCATGCAAGTCAATTGGTCAACTACTAGGCCAGTCATTAAAGGAGTTGACCCTAGCAGTAACTCATCTATCTATGAAATTTGGCACAGTGATAGAGTACCATATGTAGATTGGAATTGACATAGAATCCAATAATTTGTAGAAACGGAAGTTAGGTATTTTCAAGGTCAAACTTAAATTACGTGGTATCAATTACAGGAAAATTGCTCTATCCAAAATTCTTTTTTTACAAGTTTTAGTTACCTATAGGCATGTGTTCACAGAATATCCAACCATATTTCCATATGGAAATATATATGTCGTGGTCAGATCGTTAAATTGAGCATTTCATGAAATCGTCAGTCATTTCATGAAATGGTGGCATTTCATGAAATCGTCATGTTGTGCTGGGCATATCGTTTAAACGTCAACGTTCGTCGATTTGTCCAACGACGTTTGGTCAGATCATTAATGTAGGGTGCCCATTAAGGATGTAAGTAATAATAATTCAAAATATACTTATTACGAACTTATTTATTGTTCTAGTCAGTACCAAATTAAAAAAATATATATGTTACAAAATTCTTACAAGCATTTCAAACCAATTGTCCACTGGAATTAAATATACGAAATATTCATATTGAAAACATGAAAAGGAGAATAAAGATGTTTTTATTAAATGTTTTTATTATTATTATTATATTTATTACCTAATAAAATAAGTACAAAATTGTATTATAATAGAACGTTAAAATGTTTCGTTTCACATACGGTAGGTATACCTTTATGAAATTCCGTTAGTATTTCAAAATATTTCTCCATCGTAATTATACGAATAGTAGGATCATCAATGCATTTCTTCTTGTATATTAAAAACTTGTAATTCCAGTTTTTCCATGATGTAATATTCTGTAATCCAGTAAATTATAGTCCGTCGACTTTCGTTGCCTGGTCACCCTACACCTACACTTTCCTTTATTTGTTGTATAACCTAAAAATGAAAATTATGTATGTTAAATTTCTAGGATTCAATTATTAAAAGTAAATAAGTACATTTTAGATACTTAGATGAGATTTTAAAAGGATATAAACTAAATATTGTCATTTAAATAGGTACTAACCTGTGAAATGTATTCCCAAGATTTTTTTGTAAATTGAGGTTGGTTTTTGCGTGAATGTCATAAAATTCACACCGTTTTGTATAGTAACACTTATTCAAGTTTCCAACACACTTTCTTATATAATTTGCACATTTTTATTCACTTTTCAACATGAATCCGCATTATTTACTTACGCACACAAACATAAACAATGAGAAAGCGCGCTCTCAGCGCCTCTAGCGGTAGTTTTTGCCATTTTTCTACGATATGGCCAATTGTGTTTGGTCATATCATGAAATAGCCGTGCGTTTGTTGGACATATCGTAAAACGTTTTCTATTCATTGATCTGGCCAAGCTATTTCATGAAATGACCAATAGACATTTGACGATTTCGTGAAATGCCACCATTTCATGAAATGGTCGACTATTTCATGAAATGTTCAATTTAACGATATGACCACGACATATATATTTTAATAAAATGTGTTTTTTTGCCGTAATTTCCAAGGGATAATTACTCACTCCAATTTCTATTTAATTATGTATTTAAAATATTACTTTCGAAAGTAGTTATGAATATCCAATAAAAAATCCAGACCGAAAAGCGTTATCCAGAAATTGACGAAAAATGGGGGTTTCCAAAAATGCTCAGCCCGATTTTTCTTGTCATTATGAACAGACTATCTTATTAAAACTGCTTTTCAAGTTTTCCAATAAAAAATGCAGGCGAAGCACAAAATATCAAATAGAGTTGTATTCAAATATTTCTAATCAACGCGGCGGTGCATGCGCCACTGCGCGCGGATCGCTACTGCGGCCGATTAACAACCTTATTCCTATTACACGTACAGAACAGCGGGAACGCGGACGAGAAATTGGACGGAGCGGAGGAGACATTTGGAGATGGGATTCTGTTGTCTACTCATATACAAATAAGGTTAATTGTAGATTAACTCTTTACTAAAGTCCAGTAAAGATCCATGCGGACAAGCGTTTTCTAGAAATCGACGAAAAATTAGAGTTGAGAAAAATGCTAAGTTCGATTTTTCTTATCATTATGAACATACTTACGATCTTAGTCGAACTGTTCTTCAAAGTCAAAGTCAATTTATAATAAACCTTATTCCTATACAAGTAGAAAATATCTATCGCATCGGTAACGTGGACTGGAAGTTGAACAAATATTTTGGAGATAGGATTCTGTACTCTACCTACAGTTATACGAATAAGGTTTATTTTAGGTTAACTCGTTACCGAGTGGTTAAAGCGCGACCGACCTACGCCAACATGCACATAACCATTCTAATCTAGCCCGTATCATCGGCGCATAAGTACGACAACATTTCAAGGTTAGTACGGACATAGCAAAACAAATGGTAACACATGCAGGACGATTTCAACTCTTACGACGCAGATAATAAGAACGGTTCAAAGTGTTACACTTGATCTGATTTTGGAATGTTTTAAGTAAGCTCGACCGACACAACAGTACCTACGCCAACATACACAAAACCATTGTAATCTAGCCCGTATCATCGGCGCATAAGCGCAACATGTCAAGTCAAGGTTAGTACGGACAAAAGCAGATCAATAGTAACACTTTCAGTACGATTTCAACTCTAACGACGCAGATAGATATATAGATTGGAGCGGTCCAAAGTGTTACAACTTGATGTGTTTTTATGTGTACTTACTAGGTACCTACTACGTGGAATGTTTAAGTAAGCTCGACCGAGACGATAGTACCTACGCCAACAAACACAAAACGTAATCTAGCCCGTATCATCAACGCATAAGTACGACAACATATGTCAAGGTTAGTACGGACAATGGCAAAACACTTTTTTTTCGCCGTGGGATCTCGTTTGGTGTGCGTGTATCAAATTATTTCTTAAAATTATAATTATCTGTTATATAAAACCCTACTGTATTGTGATATTATTAGAATCAAAATAGATTATCAGTCAATAAGTGATTCAGCGGAACGGTGCGCCGTGCTACATGCGATCGGACCCCCCTCACCCCCTCGAGTAACAAAGACAGCTTGTTATTTTTCAACTCGCTCGCACATCGACTACGGGTATATTTGCGTGCGGCATAGGTCTTATTACTTACGTCATACTGACGACTACAGCTAAGCAAATTTAAATTCTACACTTGTACGATGAGCGTGAGATATTCACCTACTAATAATATGTAATCGCAAAACTGCAACCACAAAAATCTAGAAGTGATCTGCCTAATATACTAGCCAAATTCCAAACACAATTAATTTTTCAATTCGACGAATTGATAACCTCCTCCTTTTTTTGGAAGTCGGTTAAAAATACAAAATAAAACACGAAACAAAATACAAAACAAAAAATAAAAAAAAAACCATAAAAAAAATATATTTAGCTAAGGATCGAACCCGGAACCGCGTGCACGGGAGGCGACCGCTCCAGCCACTAGACCGATTCGTTCGCTGTTTAGCCCGGCGAAATTACCAAGCATATCTCATGCACCAGCGTGAGACATGAACGGACCGCTCCGTCTAGATTTCGACAAAATTGCAAGTAATCTAGTACAGATAGATTCCCAGCTCTCCTAATACACCTACTTCGGTATAAATGAGTTCAGAGTTTATGCTCAAATAAAATTCAAAGATAATTACAACAAAATGTTTGATAAAATACTAACCAAATTCGAAACACGATTAAAATAAAATACAAAATAAAACACGAAACAAAAAAATATATATTTAGGCTAAGGATCGAACCCGGAACCGTGTGCACGGGAGGCGACCGCTCCAGCCACTAGACCAATTCGTTCGCTGTTTAGCCCGGCGAAATTACCAAGCATATCTCATGCACCAGCGTGAGACATGAACGGACCGCTCCGTCTAGATTTCGACAAAATTGCAAGTAATCTAGTACAGACAGATTCCCAGCTCTCCTAATACACCTACTTCGGTATAAATGAGTTCAGAGTTTATGCTCAAATAAAATTCAAAGATAATTACAACAAAATGTTTGATAAAATACTAACCAAATTCGAAACACAATTAAAATAAAATACAAAATAAAACACGAAACAAACAAAAAAACATATATATTTAGCTAAGAATCGAACCCGGAACCGCGTGCACGGGAGGCGACCGCTCCAGCCACTCGACCAATACGCCCGCTCTTTGGCGTGGCGAAATTATCAAACACTATCTCATGCACCAGCGTGAGACATGAACGCGACTAGATTTCGACAAAATTGCAAATAATCTAGTATAGATTCACAACAGGGGCGTTTCTTAAAGCTGGAAGTAACATAAAAAAACACTAAGCGCCCAATTAAGTTAAAGACACTCTAAAGGAATCTCTGGGTTAGTTTATCCTAGACCCCGTGTCGCGAAGAAAACACACACTATATACTCAACTTATACAAGGCAATACGCATATTACATTTACTGCGTTCGTATGTTTCGAAACGATGACGATAATAATAATTAAATTGCGATGTTTAGATCAACCTCCTACATACATACATACATACATACATACATACATACATACGTATTGTACGGACAACAGCAGATCAATGGTAATACTCGCTCGCATTCGCACGATTTCAACTCTTAAGACGCAGATAATAAGAACGGTACTTAGTCCAAAGTGTTGATCTTCTGTTAGCTGTACCTATTAACCTACTTGAAGAAACTCGCCCGCCGCGCGACCGGTTTTCGACGCCCCTCGCCCGCCTCGGGCCCCGCGCTGGCCTGCGCTTGATAGGTATTTCGAAATAATGGTGTTCCGCCTGGATATTTTGTTGGATTCTTTTGAAATCAGGTTATTTGTGGGTATCTCATTACAATTGTAAAAAATATCTGATAGAGTAATTTTCCAGAGATAATTAAAAGACAAATTCTGTATAATGAATTGTTTCATTTGGATTTTTTTGTTGGATTTTCGTACTTATACTAGAAATAATAATTTGAAGGCATATTAAAAACAGAAACCCGGCGGAGCAATTATCCTATGGAAACTACGGCCAAAAAAGACATTTTATTAAAATACCTACACTTTCGAATTAAAAAGTAGTTTTACTTATGAATGTACAGAAGCACACTAATAAAATACAATTTATAGAAAAAGAATTATGACCATAACATTGTTCCAGAAAAAGATACGGTATAATGTTGAATTTCAATTGAAATAAGTAACTTCCGCCTCGAAATATTATTGGATTCTCTGACAATTGTTCTTATAAATATGCTATTAAGTATACAAAAAAGTTTCATCGATAGAGGAGTTATTGTTGGGGTCTCCATACAAACGCTCGCCAGAATGACTGGCCTATACGGGTTTTCCCGAGAAATAGTCTACGATCGTATAAATAATGTGGTCTGTTAATTTAAAATCCGGTTTTCCTTGTTTATTTTATATTTACTTACGTAGGTAGGTACGTGCTGTATAAAAAGAATAGAGAGGGAACCCGAAGGTTGGGGGGATATCGAATTGTCATTTTGTAGGATGATTCAGTAGGTAGGTAAAATCGAAAATACAGAAATGTCATAAGTACATACACAGGTAGGCCTCATTAAGGTTAAGATTTTCTCAAAAACTGTTGACTGTAAAAATGTATTTTATTAACAGATAGTTGAAATGACAATATACAAAGTATTATATTATATTAAAGAGTTATATATTGGAGCTAGAGAAGCTCCAGAATAATACATCATATTATCACCAACAGTACAATAAATAGCTCTAACTAAGGTTTTCATTTCCCAATATGTATTTTTTTTTATGGGAATTCATCAGGTTTAATACCCACACAACTTCCAAGAAGTCCTTATTTGTTATGTTAGTTTGGCGAAGCTTGTAATAGTTCTCTTAATTGATCCCAGAATTCAATTATATATCTGTGGGATTCATTAGGTTTTATAGTGTATAAAAAAATTAATTTATCCCGTACAGAGTGTATAAAATTGTTGACAGGCCTACAGTCCACATATAAAGTAATGTTTCAGATCTGATGAAGTTGACGAATTGCATTTTGTCGATGTTGCCGTATTCATAACTCATTTTAGGTGATTTAATTTTCTGCAAAAAATAAACGAATGTAGGTAAGTATTACAATTTTTTATTTATTTTTACATTTATTCGTTATCTTGTACATCATACGGTTGATGGTGGGGTAGAATCTGGCATTGTCATTTTGTGAAAGTCTTTTGACTTGGAATTACATAATACTTTCTGTCAATTATCGCAAAAATAGAGTAGATTAAATGTCGCAACATAAAATATTGAAAACTATTAAACTTTGCAAAAAATTACACTTATCAAAAAAAACTAACTACTACAAAATAAAACTAACTTAATATCTATAAAAAAATACTTATGAAATAAAACTATAAACTAAAGAACGAACACGTCGTCGAGGTCCCCGTTACAATTACAATTTATTGAATTAATCTAGTAATTTCAAGCTTCTCTTTGCTGATTTTCGCTTCTCTTTTTTCTCGAACTGAACACTTGAAGTTAATCCTTCCTTCCCATTGTGGATTAAATATACCCCAGATTTCAGGTATTCAACCATATCATCACTTATATTGTTAAACCACCAAGCCGTCATCAATCTCCAATATTGTTTGACGAGCACCAGTCGGAGGAAACTTCGATTTCCTCTGTGCTACATCTATTATAAGAAATTTTTCCCCGATAGGCAATTCGGATATTTTTTTCCAAGGTGTTAGTGTAGCTTTCCCAATGTTATTCAATTTCTCTAACACATCAATACTCATTTCCGTAGATTGAGAAAATTGGGGAGTTTCCATTTTAGAAATATAAAAGGTAAGTATTCTTACAGCTGACGTGTAGCCGGCAACGAACAGGTGTGTCGTAGATGAGTGGAAGTGGAAGCCTGTTGATAGCTGGTTGAGCCGACGAAGAGCTGATGTGATAATTACAAGTGGTTGAACCGTAGAGCAGCTTGAGCCGATGAAGGATGATGTGGATGGACAGCTTGGTGGCGCCGAGTATTTGCTTGCTTCTTGGACATATGTGTAATAAACGATGAATCACAATGTTCCAGTATTTATACTCGCTTTAGTTACAATTAATTAAAACATCATGGAATTAGGTCACGTTTAAAATTAATATTAATTATGCAAGTTTTGATAAGAACTATTATAGCTACAGATGACGTTTGCGGTTAATTATCATTTGCTGCCTATAGTTAATAATTAATTTAGTATGACGATACTCAGCATGGATTGGGGAAAACAGTAATTACAATAATTTGAAGGTATACATTTAACTGTCGTTGTTTTCAACAAATTTATTTCTGCGTTTGCCCTGAAGTATAATAGAGCGTATTTATAAGCTCTACATGAGTATGGTAGTTTATCGTTAGGGGAAGCGTTATAATCATCTCGTCGTCGTCGTCAGCCTGTATCCGTCCACTGCTGGACGTAGGCCTTCTCGCAATCCTTCCATTATCTTCTATTTGTAGGCCGTACGCATCCATTTCTTCCCACATGTGCGAGAGATGTCGTCAGACCATCTCATCATTATAATCATCTGATCCTTCATAACTGCCGAATGTAACTTTCATGTGCTTATCCAACACATTGTTTTCATACATGTAAATTTTTTCATTGTTATTATTTTCCCATTGGTATGTTATACGCCGTTTCGATACTATCTTTCCATCAACATCACGTTTATCAGTTCTTCATGTGGGATTTGTTTCGCCACCCGATATTATTCCAGTTCCTAAAACATCCTGAGGTTCATTAATATTATGTAGAATTTCCTGTTTGCTGTTATTGTTATCAACAACGAGTTTTTCAGTTCTTGATGTGTGATTTGTTTTGCTACCAGGCATTATTTCAGTTGCTGGAATATCCCGAGGCTCTTTTAAGTCAACGTTTAAAAAGACATTGCCACATTTCATTGAAGCTTTGTCCCAACTACAAAACTACGTGACCATTTAAGCTGTACCTATCATTTTGTTGGGGACTTATTACAGGTTTCATATTGCGTAATCATAACCAGTATCATTTTCTACTACTCTAGCAACTCCTATAGAAGAATAACAAAAACAATGAATAAATCACTTCGATTAATTACTCGCAACTTGTACAAACAAAACTTTATTTAAAACCAATAATTTTAATAAAAAAACGGAGATATTTTTACATTTATTCGTTATCTTGTACAACTTGCGGTTGATGGTGGGGCAGAATCTGGCATTGTCATTTCCCATTTGCTGTTGACGTTATCACAAATATTATATGTTGTATTGTATTGTTTTTGTGTCCCATTTCACAATATTTAGTTCATGTTCAAAGGTTTCTATATTTCTTTTCATTATATGGATGTCGATCGTGTCAATAGTGTTATTGAACTCTTCATAGACGTATCCTACTGTTAATTTGCCAATATTTATTATTACAAACATCACTAAAAACTTCTAATTGTGCAGGTGGCAACGGATAGTCTACATTAAAATTATGTATCTTATCAAGCGAAATGTTTAACACTATTGATGTATTTATCACCACTCTCAGGGGTAAAAAATTAGATAAATACATGACTGAGAAAATCTAATGAAAGGCACTGCACTGCGATCGCAAGCAATGTGATTTCCTGGTTGTTCATACCATGCCGAATGTCATCAGATACCTTGATGAGAGCAGACACCGTACTGTGACCCCGTCGAAAACCTGACTGGAGTGGATTTAATTATTCTTAGACAAGAAAGACGAAAGTTGATAGTGCACAAGACGCTCAAGAACTTTAGATAGAAAAGGAAAGATCGATATAGGGCGAAAATTAGAAAAAGAAGAAGGGTTATTAATCTTTGGAAGAGGAATAACAATAGCGTCAAAGGTAATACTACGTAGGAAATACGAAAAGCCCATCAGACCAGTCAGTGCCATCTACCGGGGTTATTTATTTATTTATTCAATATATAACCGACTGGTTTACAGATATCACCAAAGCACCGAGTCAGTGGATAATTGGTACTTTCTTTCTTTTTTGACGGCTTTCAATCCCTCATTGTAAAAGAATTTTTTTTAAATCGGTCGAGGGGTTTTGAGGAAATGTCAATCTTTTAGCCACCCGTATATTTTTCTCTGAGCATGAGTTGGTAATACGTTTACGATTGGCGTAATTTTGGTTCTGTTGCGGTTGTGAAAATCGCACAAATCACGACCTTTTAGCTACGGTTTTTACGTCACTATTCAGCATTAGGATAGCAAATCACAATAAACATGAGTTAATTCATACTTATTCGATACCTAATGAATTTTAGTAAAAGTTTAAATTAAAAAGTTAAGTCTGTATATAAAATAAATTTATTCTTAAAAATATTACTTACTATAAAACATACAGATCTAAATACTTATCACAAAGTTTGAGTAGGTAACTGAGAATTGTAAAAACTAAGCACTTACCTACATAATTATTTCCTGTACCTATTTACTGTATTACTAAGTACCTATATGACAAAAGCGGATCTTTCCTGTTTTTCAACAAAATCATAAACAATACAGTCACAGCCCGCGACTTTCATCGTTAATTCTTTTCATTATGACACCTTTATTTTGAAAGATATCTAAAAAGCATGACCACGATTCGTATCTGGGCCCTTTCTGTCATACTCTGTAATAGTAGTACTTACTCATAATAAGTAAAACTTTATTTTTCACAGTAACATAACTTCAAGGTTTATTTTAGATTGTGAGATTATCAGAGTTCAGGTCAAGTTCATAAGCTATCTTTTATTGTGCAATTAAATGTTATAGCAGTGGAAAAAATATATTCGTTTAAAAATTATTCAAGGAGATTTTATACCCTGCTAATTTGATGACCTTCAAGGCTGCAGTACCAAAAGGATATGACCCTATAGTCAGGTTCTCGAAAATAATTACTGATACTTTCGTGACAACATTATTATTATAACACAAAAGGTCAATTTTGTTATTCGGTTCATAGGATTACTGACAAATTGCACTTGTTTTCCATCCTGCTACACTGTCCATTTTATGAGTTTCCCATGGTAACAAGAGTGCTTCTCATAGTAAAACGAAGATTGTGTGTTCCTCCGTGATCATAGCTTTACGTGTGTAAAATTTGGTATAGATCTGTCAAGTTGTTTGAGTGTGATTGAGTCACAAACGTCCAAATTTTCAGGGCAATAATATTAGTGTGATACAAGTTACAACTCAACAATTGGTAGTACATTGCTGGGTATCTTTGTATGCCAACCAATAGGCACCAATATTTGTCTAACACAACATGGTATTGGATTGCATAATATCATTGTTACCTCTCACAAATCATGTTTATGAAATATATCCCAGGTATTTTGAAGGCAAGTGTTTATCCACTGGTTAATCTCCCTTTAATATAAATATGGCGTCTCATAGAATCCTCCGAAAACAATAGAATTTGTAACTTTCTCGACAATCAAATAACAGAAGGGCTTATTCGCTAAAAACTGTGCAATTCCAATTCGGTTACTAAACTCTACTGCAGTCACTCCAGAAGCCGTTGTCCCGTCTTCCGTCACTTCTATCTCAGCCTTATGTATCACTTTTGTGACATACATAGGTGTACGGGCCATCAAAGGCAATCTAGCCCAGTAAGAGTCAAACAAATCTACAATTCCAAAATTATTCTTTAAAATGTTAGTTAAATCGAGATTGGAATCAATTTTGAACCGCGGAAGAAAGCAGTCGACTTCATCGTCTCCATACTCTTCTTTAGACACCCTCAATTCTGTGAAAACTTTATCTAAGGGTACTTTACCGAAGTTCAAAAACATGTTTTCTAATGAAACTCCGTTATTCGGCATCATAATTAGCATTGAAAGACGGTTTTCCACTCCATAAGGTAGTTCTATCACCCGGGCTTGTAATTCCTTGATAATTGCAAACGGGTAGTTATTTCGGTTGTACATCATGTTTACTTCTCCAATTTTTTGGCCAGTGCTGCTGTGAAACGGCATTTTTGTTGTTGACGAAGTGTTGAACGGTACAGTCCACTGTCCTTTAAAATACAAGGCACTTGTCACAATCATTTGTTTATCACTAAAATCAGTGCTTTCCACTAGCTTTGGTATCCGTCCGTGTGTGAAGTTTGATATACCTTCATTGATTACATTTGCAGTCTTTACGCCGTCACGAAAATCGAGGGACTCGACTCTAGTTTTGTAAAATGTTTCAGCTTTGGTCCGAAAATCTGGGAGTAACAATTTATTTTGGTCAACAAATATAGCGTTTAGTTTAGCGAGTTGTACCGTACTCGTATTAACTTGCAGCCGTTCGTAGATGTTCTGGAAACCAACTCTTGTAGCGTTCCTATGTTTGCTTGATACACGTATCACATTATTAATTTGCTTAGCAGTCTCTTCGGTCGCTCCTTCCGAAATTACAGCTAAAACTGTCCATACTGTTATCGGGGATAGTATGAGATTCTGTCCTTTAGGTTGTAATATAGATGTATGATATAACAATTCGATTGAAAAATTACCTATACGCTCCGTAAGTTCATTGTGGAGTGTAGGAAGATTATGTGAACTCGCAGGCACGTTTTGTCCATAAATTGCAACAAAGGAACAGAATAATATCACTAAAGAACACATTTTATTGTTAATTCTTCTTCATAAACTATTGAACTATAAAACTTGACACTGTCTTTAGTCTTTTTATACCACGAATGCAACGAAATTCTTGGTAAATTGTGAATTTTGTGCGTTAATATGTTTGTCGCGATACCACCCACGGTCAGACGACAAACAACGGCTGTCTGTCGCTCGCCGAATGAGGAAAACCCGACCGGTTTGAGCCGTATATGATGCTTGACCAGTTATTTACCTTATCAGCATCATCGTATTTGTATTTACATATTTGTTAATATTACGAGTGAAGCAAAAAATAGGAACCCAGTAGGGATGGGCGTCACAAATTACTAAGAGGATATTCTAATGGGCGTTGAATCAACGAACTAGTTAATTTCAACGTTGACATAGAATCAACGCCCCAGCCGTTGATCGTTAATTCATCAACTCGTTAAATCCATCAACGGCAAAACGGAGAGTTACCGGCGTTGGTATGAAACGCGACCATGGCACACAGCGTACTCCGCGTAGTTGAATAATGAATTTCAACGATCTGTTGAATAAATGTTCGTTAACCGTTCGTTCAAGCGAAATTGAACTCTGAGTATTTCAACATAGATTTGTTTTTTGAATATTTTATCTGCAAAGGCTTAACGAATACATTCGTAAACATTGCATCATAGATTTGATTTTTGGTTGAATACGCAAGGTAACTCACGCGTCTATTTTAATAATATTTTATAGTTTACACTATGACTGTATACTAATAGGTTATGTACTTGTGTAGTTTGGTAAACCAATGTTTTTTAATGTTACGCATTGTCTACTAATTAATACTATTATGCACACCTACAATAAAAGATAATCGTTATATTTAAAAATGTTTTTATGCACACCAGCTGCGTAAAACACCACACATTTTGTTGCAAGATAATTTCGTATATGTAAAAGGCTGCACGATTGTTTTGTTTGGTCTGCCAAACATAATATATAATTCTTCAACGGGTAAACAGAGAGTCAACGACGTTCGTGTGAAATTCAACGCGACCACGTTGAATAATTCAAAATCAAATTGACATTGTTCAGAGTTCAACTTTGCTTAAATCAACGAGTCGTTAATTTAGTCGTCAGGCTAAATTGAACTTTGAATATTGCAAGATAAGTTTGTTTTTTTGAATTTTTAACTGCAAACGTTTAACGAATACATTCGTTGACCTTTTTTTCAAGCTAAATTGAATTCTGAATACTGTGCAATTGATTTGATGCGCGAGTTAGTGTGTTCTGCCTTGTCATTATATTCACATTTTTAAAGAGAGGGATGGCGACATGACAATTTCACGTATGTAAAAGAGAATGCAACATTGTTTTGTATGGCCGAACAATGACCAGAGATGATAATATGATTTATCCCATATACGGAAAGGCAAAGGGATAGGTCATACAGCTATGTCTTATGTATGTGGTATTTATTTCTCATAGTATAATTATGTGAAAACGATATAAAGATATTTTTAGTAAGTAGCTTAGGATTAAATAAGATTACCAATTTCTTTGTCTATAGGCTAAAACTTGTTAATGGCTTAGTTTTAAGTTAAAGTATTGCCCATATGTTATATAAAAAGTGTTAAAAAGCTAACAGTTGTTCGAACAAATAATAATAAAATAGTAAAAAATTTATCATTCATGCGAAACTAGCATGACACCTTACATTTTCAGCGTTTTGTCGTCGTTAATCAAGGCCACAATGTTATTGGATCGGAGGTCACGTTAACGAATTCAACTAGTTGATTAACTCGTTGACGCATGTATATTAACGGACTAGTTTCGTTGACGAAAAATACGTCATCAATCCAGCAGCCTTATTGTCTAACTGACACTAGCCATGGCAATCAAGTTCAAAACCATTACCAGTGGCAGTGACAGCTGTCTAAAACATTGGTATTGTGTAAGGCGTTGACAGCAAAGTGACGTTTACCATGTGAATGGAGCGTATGGAGAATCGTTCTTGCGTTTAGTATGTCTCGGTTGTGTTTGCCTAAAAATTGATACTGAAGATATTTCTCAACTAAATCAATACGTAGTCATTGTTTGACTTTTTATAGCGTGTTTCATAACGTTACAATTAAATAATTACAAATTAAATAATTGTAATTGTAAATTTTTCTATCATACGAACTAAACGCGCTTTATACGAATGAGTCGGAATGAGTGAAGCTACTTATTTGACGTTTAATTGGAATTGTGTAGTGAAATGACAGCTCGAAAGTGAAGTTCGTCCCCATCGAAATTTGACAGTTGAAGCCGGCTAGAGTGTAGTAATGGGGTTCGATGAAAAGTCGACTAATATCGCCTTTAGTTACATTTGTAAACCTCAGACATGACATATTTAGTTGATCACTGTCGTGGAGAACATATGACTACTCTCAGAAAAGTCTTCACCCTCTAAAATATGATTTATTCAATCGTTTGCATGATCGACTCGAATTACGACTTGCACGCCATCTTTTACGATACAATGCGCCATCTAGTGTTTACTTGATGTACTTGCATAAGCTGTTTTTACGATACAATGCGCCATCTAGTGTTTACTTGATGTACTTGCATAAGTGTTACCAAAGTATGCGACGTCGATATGTGCGTTTATTTCGTACGCTAACAATTATACTTAAAGTTACAAAATAGTTTATTTTATTTCAAATAAAGGTGTGTGTAAGAAACCATACGTTAACAGTTGCTCAAACAATGACTGTGTAATGGTTTCGTAAAGAAATATCGTCTATTTTAAACTTTAATTAAACAAAACCATTTTATATATGAACAAAATTATACAAAATAAACTCACCAAAAACTTCACTCCAATACGTCACTTTGAAGTCCATGGCGATGAAAAACCTTAGACAATCGCAATTTTTTGACGTAATGGTAATGGATATCAATGAAGTTCATGACCAAAGACAAAATAACTGTATTTTTAGATGCGTTCCCAATAGTATAGAAATAAGTAAGTGAGTAATATTTTCAATTACGATGGGTGAATTTTAGCAGCTTAATCACGCAAACAAGCAATATGATTACTTCGATGTCTTTGTACAATACACGGGTACAATACGACATTTATATCTTGAATTGATCGAAGTTGTATGGATTTGGTCTTATACTGTGTTACAAAACTATAATTTTGGTTAAGTACCTATCGTTTTTGAGGGCTGCGCATGTGGGTAGGTGATATTCTGATATCTAGGAAAACAATCGTTCAGTTTTTACAAAGTGTTTAAATTTACGCAAAAATTTACTAGGTACGTGATTTTGTTTTGAGAATCTTTTCATAGGTATAGGAAGTTGTTTTATAGAAAGGTAGTAGCGTGTTCTAATATTGCTTAATAATTATTTCATTGATTGATTGGTCGAACCGTCTTATTTATATTGGAATTATTTATATTTGTGCGAAATCGTGGCAATGCAATGACAATTGTCTAGGTTATCTTTGTATGTGTATTTATAAACAGAAATTGTTTATACATCGCATCTGGCTGTATGCTCTAGCTAGCTAGCCTTGCCTTTCCCACTAGGAAGCAACATCATTAAACAAAAGTAGGTTATGTTGAGAGAAAATATTAGCCTTTGTTTTTATTTTGTTTGTTAGTGAAAATGAAGTAATTAATGCCACCAGAAAGAAACAATGTCAACCGCCGACAAAACACAGCCTGGCAATTGATTTGAACCATCAGTTACATCACCGTAACCCGGGTTAACGCCACAAATGGTCAGTCATCGAGAGAAAAACATATAATGATTTTACATTTTTTATATAGGTTGGTTAATCGTTTTATATAGGTTTGGTATACTGAAGATTGAGAAAAGTCCATTTCCCACTGCCACACACACTATAATTGTTCATCAAGGGGACCTAGCACAGACGTTTTGTGGAAACTATATACCTACTCACATGTTTTGTTCATGTTTAAGTTTTAATTAGGTAGGTACAGTCGACAGGACAGCAGATCAATGGTAACACTTTTTACTCATGACAGTATTTGCGTCGTAAGACTTGAAATCGTACTGCAAGTGTTACCGTTGATCTGCTGTAGACTGTACACATATTACACAGTAATCAACTCGTACATAATAAGAATGGGCCAAAGCGTAACCCTTAATTAAAGCCCAAAGCATTGGGCTGTACAGTACCTGCATCTCTTCAGAGTTACAGAAGAAAATTAGGTTGCACGAAGTTGAATTATTAGTTGATAAGGAAATTAATAAAAAAAATTATGTTTCAGATATTAAAATGTAATCAGAAAGTGGTATAATTAATAAAAACAAATGAGGAATTGAAATTCGACTGAAGTTCCAAAAACTTTAATTCACATTGCAATATTTATGCTTGTGTTTTACATTTTTTAATTACAATAGACTGAATAATAACCGGCTATTGGTGTGGGATGCCACTTTCGTTGATACGTTGGTGCCGCCTCATCTTCCGTCGCAAACATCAACACTTGCGAGTTGTGCTACTAGCCGCAGGCCATAGCCTCTGTCGAGGTCATAATATTTGGGCCGCTTGGGGTAGACACGCTGGGTCCGTGGACTATCTGTAATGCAAGCAATTAGTTTTTAGTTTAGTTAATATTTTTAGAATACTATTATTACAATTGTTGTTTTTAATGTGTATTTGTTATAATCAAGAAAAATACTTTTTTGCAGTGTGAATATAAATATACCAGTGTATAAGTCGAATTCTAATCGCACTGTCACTGTCGCTCATAGAATTACTAGGTAGTAATTACTAGTGGATAGTTAGTATACACTTATATGTGGTTGTAAAGAATTGTTGATCTCTATGTTGGCCCTCCGTACCAGAGGTAGGAGCTTGACTCCAAAATCATTAAATAACATACCTACTTAATTATCTCCCAGAAATAGGTTATTGTATCTAGTCCAAGTATAATTATTGTATTTATAAAATAAATCTTGAATTGCCTTGTACAGTCAACGTCGAAACGTGTTTATATATTAGCTAACATCTTAATGTATTCTTCAATATTTCTCTTTCAATATTGTAAATTAATGACTGGTAAAAACCTGTAAGTAATAAAAGTAGTAATTAAAATTAAGTAAATACAATAATATTATACAATTAATTGGTTTTTTTCTTCTTACAAATCGACTAGTTAGGTGGCGATAAAGTTAAGGTAAGCTTTTCTGGGCCTACTGACCTTACTACTATTTTTCAAGAAACCAAGGCAATTTCATTGGTATCATAACAAGTTGAGAACACATCAATCTGCAATTCATGATGTCCATGCAGATCTTAAAATATAAAATATTAATGAAATGTTTTTTGTAGCCAAATAATTTTATCGTACTTTTAAAATATATTTTATATATTTCTTACCTCTTCATAATTGACTAACAATGTAGGCATCTATGTTCCGGGAGATTTTAGGTACCTCCTCTGAATCTCTGGAGCGTTGAGGGCATTAGTTACAATACACGAGCAATCCGACACCACCGCTGTCTGAGACAATGGTCCAACACTTTTTTGGTAACTCCTATGCGCATAAAATGCATTAGCAGCATCTGTGAAAACAAAGCGCTTATTAGACTCAACACAACAATATTGGAATCTATGCAGAACTGTAAATACTAAATAGTAATAAATAGTATTGTGTAAACATGTAGTATTTACTTACAACGTTTTCCATCATAAGTAATCCATCATAGGCATTTAGTTAAAATTTACAAAGATGATTTTGATGATTATTACTCAAGTAGAAGTTCTATTGTAGAGTATACCTTCAATTCCGGTCGAACCGTATTGCACTTCTTCTGTTTCTGGCGCAGGGGCATAATTTCTCTACTAAGGCCCCTAAATATAAGCTTCTAGAGGCGGTATTTTGCTATAAATAAGGGACAAACGTTGGTTCGCTTGTAGATATGCGAAAACATCGCGTTGCTTGTAACTTTTGGATGGTCTCCAATCTTTCATCGTCCATTCCAGCCAACGTAAATTTTATACGGGTGCAGATGCAGACTTTTCAGCAGTATTCTACGATAATTCACAAACAAAACAACTCCCGCACAATTTTATCTAAGTCTGGAAAATGTACCTAACCTCAAATTGCTTTTTTTCTGTTTATGTTTGTATCTAAATCATTCGACTCATTCGCTCAATGGGGTTGAAACGTCAAATAAACGTCAAATTGACAATGGTAATGAAAATCGTCTTTTGACAGTATTACACAATTCCAATTTGACGTTTGAACTCCATTAGTAGAGTTCAAACGTCAAACTTTATGTCACTGTCAGTTACACAATCACCCTGCGGTTTCATGTTTTGAATCGCGATGGATGACAGTTTTTTTTATTAATTTGACTTTGACATTTCGTTTTTATCGTACAGTTTGGCAATTAACCATTCTAAGGAACAAAGATGGCTATATTCGACTTTGTATAGCGCTATTTCATTTACACCTACCAATTATAGCTAACTATTGATTTTTTTTAGTAAAATTCTTCTCAGAGGGAAAGGCAAAGCCAACTAGGGCATAAAGCCTGATGTTAACAGAATGTATCTTATACATACATTTATACGAATATAACCTAACCTACGCACAACCCTCTCAAACCCCTAAACGAAATAACTCTATGATCCACGCAAGCATCAAGTTATGCAAAAGGAAACCTTGCTAAGAGCACAAAACTTCACAAACACGACTTCTTTCGAGCACTCCAACTAATAGAAACGTTCGCGGACATCTGCTGATTAACTTAACGTGATCATTAATCACTAAATACCACGGAGACTATTAGAATTTTCACAAAAAAAGTAGCTAATGGCGTTTCGCGCGCTTAACAAGGAATCCCCTGAGTATTGAATTAAATAATGCCGTTCCATTTTGCACAAAAATTCAAAAATTAATTTTTCATACTTCTAAACAAATGTGCATTCACAATTTCGGCTTTTGTGTGACTGGTTGATCCAATAATGAGATTGTGGTGATCAAATTGTTGGTTGTAAACTTACTTTATACTTCTTTGGGATCAATTTAAAAGAAAATAACATCTAACTTATTTTTTTTTCATTTGTATTGAGGCAAAGTGTACAATTTTCTATTATTTCTTCCTAAATAACAAATTAATATTCAATTCTCTTCATCATCCATACTAATATCCATAACATGTTTTCCTAGTAACTCTCTATTACCTTCGACTAGTATTCGGCCTATAGCCTTAATTAGCCTAACTTTGAACCTAGATATTCTAGTATTCTCGTCGTAGTCTAGATTCTTGATATCTCGTTCTATGTAATACTGAAGGGTCTTCCATAGCATTTCTCTTGCTTTTATTATTTGCTCGCCTTGGCTGCAATAAAAAAATGCAATTAAAAAGATATAAATTATTTACAAACAAAAATTTTTTTTTTTATTTCAAACCCTCATAATTTTGATTAATTTTTTATGTCACTCCTACAATCAAGACGAATCTAACGACACCTCATATGGTAAAATCCATCAAGCTGTTTAGGCTGCAGGGCGGGACGGACAAAGAATTAGACATACATACCTATACCGCAGCCCAAATCAAGTCTCTTATTTTGTAAACAAATATAATCGTCTAATTACCTGTTGTGATGTAACACTGAAGGAACTGATTGATCGAACCTGTTCATCAATGTGAAAATAAAGTAATCCGATCTAATAATGTGAAAATAACTATGCAATGATCACAGAACAGCTTAAAATGTTAGGGTAGGTTTACATACATACACTCGAAAAACATAACCTTACTTCTTGCGCAGTCGGGTTTAAAAGTGGAATATTGAAATGACAAGTTTACTGTCACTTGCACATCAACGATACAAAACAACCCTACAAAAGGTTCTCTTGTAAATGGCGGGAAACGACGGTTGCGAAATTATTTAATAATTTACCTTTAATGTCTACAGGGGCTATTTTGTGTTTAATATCACGTTAAATTAATCAGAAAATGTTCGCGAATGACAGTATGGTGAAGTTATTGGATTATTTATGCAAGATCTGACGTTTCAAGCTTTTATCAAGAGTTCCCGCTACAAGCTCGGGAGTGAACGTGACTGTCGAGCTGCTTCGTCCAGAGTGGCGACGCTACGGCGACTCCTCTGGATGAAGACATGAAGACGCGGTTACCCAGGGTGACGAACGCTACGGCGACTCCCCTGGACGAAGAGAATATGCTATTTTGAATATTCTGTAACATGACATTGGCAAATGACGAACTGTCGAGTCCATTAATAAAATAAACAAAACCCTACAAAAATACTTTACGCTCTCTTCATAGATAATTTTTTCCCTCCATGATTCATACCTTGTAGTCATTAGAACTTCTAATTTGTGTCTCGGTAAAATCAGCGCTGTTTCGTTGTCACTCTGTAAATAAGGAACATATTTAAACACAAGTTGAAAGCTAATTAAATAATTATTCGTAATGTATTGATAAAACTATGAGAACATAAACAGTACTCAGGAAAAGGGGCTTCCCAAAATGTTAAGATAAAGGGGCGTCCCTATTTACATTTATAGAATCGATGACGCAGTGGTTGGAGGCACTGACCTCACGATACGGAGGTTCCAGGTTCGATATATGCAGTTCAGTTCAGTAATTTATTAATAAATAAAAATTTACAAGTCATTTTCTTAACAAAATAGGTGATATTAAACCATACAGATTGTCTTTATAATTAATATTATAAATTATTTTATTATTATTTTATTTTACAATTTTAGGAATTCTAACATTTAGGTACTGTATATAATCGTGAAGCGCCCAGACGCGTATCAGTGACAAAATATGCATAAATATGCATTAAAATCCATACACATTTAAGATAAAATTGAGAAATTTTCTGTTGGAAAAGTGTTGCTATTCCAGTGACGACTTTTGAGAGTTTTTGTAGATTAATTTGACTAAACTATTTAATATTTTAGATAATTTTTAATTGAATTTGTATACATCGAAAGTTAATTTGAATTGTTCTTATTATTATTGTTAATATATTAATTATTTAGGTAATTCGAACATGTTTGAGCCGTTTGGGGTGGAGACGCTGGGACCATGGGGGCCGGGAGCGCACCGCATCGCCAAAGAAGTATCGCGGCGCCTGGTCGAGGCGTCACGTGACCAAAAGGCTGGCAGCTACTTCGCACAACGTATCAGCCTCGCGATACAGCGGGGCAACGCTGCCAGCCTTTTGGGCACGCTGCCTATAGTGGGGGACCTGGGGCAGGTATTTTATCTTTAATTTTAATATTTTATTATTATAATGTTGTTAGTTTTTTAATAAATGTTTGAATAACATATCAATTCGAATACAATGTTGAATTATCTATAATGCTAAGCCATTCAGATAGTTCAACCGACCTATTGTATATATAGTTTTTAGTTTAGTTTATATTTTCTAGGTTAATATTATAATAGTTATTTTTATTTTTTATTGTTTTATGAATAAATACCTTAAATGTTAATTGTATGAATGAATGAAATCCCAAAGATTACCAGCCTTATTTATAATCGATAATTAGAATTAATACCTTGTTTAACAATTGTTTACTCATAAACACTATTTAAAGTTAATTAACTCCTGAAGAACCGAATAAGTAGCTGTCACTTTAAACAACGTCGTATGCTTAATTAACAAAATGGCGGACCGAATTCGGAACAGCTGATTCTATTTGATACTGCTGATTACTTTTTTAAGGACTTTGGAGTAGGCATTACCCCAATTTAGGTCAAACTTTCGTTCTTTTTTTGAATTCATTCAGCAGTGTTACCGTACCTAAATATTTTTTGGTGTTTATAATGACGATTAGCTAATCACTGCTTAAATAACGTTTATAAGTAAATAAAGGTTAATCACTTATGAAGAGTTTAAATAATGATTAGTTAATATGTTGCTCAGTGCTTGATTAGTGTTTTTTATAAGTAAGAGGGTAAGCAGTTAAGTCTGGTGGTGGGGGGATGCTCTATCTCTTTTTAGCAAAACGGTCTTTAGTATGAAGTTTGTATAGCGCTACCTCAGTATGACGTCATAACCACAATACGTCGTGTTTCTGTCTATATCTAACAACTTTTCTAAATGCCTGTAGTTACTTCATTATTCAACTAATTTCAATTTTGATTTCACAGTTGACCATGAATTTGTGTCTATTTTGTAATAATAATGAAAAACTTTAAATTTTCGATCATCATCATCAGTCTATTTATATTGCCCCACTGCTCGGGCACAGACCTTCCCTTACATCGAGGGAGCTGGGGCCATAATCCACCACGCGGGCCCAGTGCGGGTTGGCGGATTTCACATGCCTTAGAAATTTTTTTTGTTACTCTACGACATGCCGGTTTTATCACGATGTTTTCCTTCACCGTTTTGAGAGTAATTCTCGATACTTGTCAAATACCTTATCGTAAGAGCGAGTTAATACGAGGCGCACTTATGACTGTCAATTAATCCCGGTCTAAGACTTACCACAACTCGTTTCTCAAGCTCCCCTCTACAAAACAGCAGGGCCGTATGCGGGGGGACCAAAGACGTTTTGTAAACAACTAAGGCCCTCCTCTCAGCCGAATGGAGGCCCCCGAAATACGTCAGTAAATGGTGGGGGCCCTTTTTTGTGATCCCATAGTTTACGCTATCGCTGCCTATGTGGGCTCTGTCGCCGGAGCTGTAAAGAAAATATTATTATTCCTTTATTAACATTTTACTCTTATTTAATATATTAATATATTTCAATAGACAAAAGTTGTAATCCCAGTCTGCAGTAATGCATTCTGCAGTCTAACTGTCTAGCGAAAGGTTCTTAAGGGCTGCCAGCTGTCAAACTCAAGCGCGAGACAGAAGAGAAGAGAGCGGCGGAGTGAAGAGCACGGCAGTGACTCCATATTTGAATTTTTATTAATTTTGGATGAATTTTGGCAGCGAAATAAAAATACGCCAACAAAAATCAGTACATACCTCGTACAGAGTTCAACAGCCGTGCTAAGTTTCCCCTTAGTGCGTGGTCTCCTAGTCTTAAGCAGTGCGTTAGAGCCAGACGGCTGTTTATGTCTATAAACAGCCGCTCTCAGCTTGTCTATGCTAGAGAAACGAAACTTGCATACATTATGTATCGGAGTCTGTCAACATACCTCGTATATAGTTCAACAGCCGTGCTAAATTTCCCCTTAGTGCGTACTCTTTTCCTTGTCTTAAGCAGTGCGTTAGAGCCAGACAACAGCACAGCCGCTGTCAGCTCGTCTATGCCAGAGAAACGGTTCAACTCGTCAACTTCGGCCGTTGACTCTACTATGCCTGAACTCAGCAGTTGTTCTAAGTGCAGGTTTGATAGAGCTGTGAACAAATGTGTTTGTTTTAAAAGTACAGCCTTTCTCTTGGGTTGAAAATTATAATTTTCCGAAACTTTATACAGGGTGTCATTGAATTCATTCG
The DNA here is from genome assembly GCA_963506565.1 of Tachystola acroxantha. NCBI lineage: Eukaryota > Metazoa > Arthropoda > Insecta > Lepidoptera > Oecophoridae > Tachystola > Tachystola acroxantha. The sequence goes on along the minus strand of OY735894.1, from coordinate 2,426,096 downwards.
ACAAATAGAAACTGGGGATTGTACTCATGATAAATATTAAATTGGTAAGGTTTTTTGGTAAATCAAAACTGCAAAAAAAATTAACTAATTACGTCACAAGTCAAATGACCTTAGAATTAATGGTCATTACCATTAGGTCAAATCCCAGTGAAGGACATCAATGCCACAAAATAAAAATTAAAAAAAAAACTCCAAAGCACAGTAACGATGCACATCAAAATAATTTTTTTTTTTGATAATTGAATTTATTGTATTTTTTTTATTTTCTTCCAAATTGTTTAATTTACTTAAACGCTGTGCAGAATTAAGAAACTTCCATGAGCCAACTAGCGCCGGCAATCATAAAAATATAATAACTTCCAATATAATCAATTTTATTAAAAAAGCTATTTACAAAATGTTTATTACGATAAATACTATTTATTAAATGCTTATTTGTAACGTGATTCAATTTCGGTAAGTTGTAGTTCGCATAATTGCCAAAAACGGCCGATTTTGGCACATTTGTGAACTACAACTTAGCTTGTCGCAATTATGCCATGTATTGTATATTGAAAAACAGTATTCATCCTAATAAACATTTTGTAAATAGCTTTTTTAATCAAATTGATTAAATTGGAAGATATTATTTTTTCTAGATTGGCGGCGCTAGTTGGCTCATGGAAGGCCATTAATGTATGTCAGAAGCCTAACTATCTATTTATTTTTGTCAAATGAATTCATGCCACCCTATATACCAGGGCTTCCCAAACATATTTTTACTGTGACGCCCTTGGGAATTTGCCATTTTTTTGCGACGCCCTTTGGCTAAAAAGTACCTACCAAAGTTGTAGTTTAAGCCTAGTAACAAGTTGTCAGAAAAACTCCAAATAACCTCTATAATTTTCATTAGAAAATGAGAAAAAAGCATAAGAACGAGAATGAAAAGAAATGTTTTACTTTGTTGGCTGGCTATTAGTGAGACAGATGTGTTTATTTTTCTGAGCATAGCTTCTCAAAACGGGGCTCAAGTTTGGAAATTGCCATTGATGGAGACAGCCAATCTATGTAGATCGCCTCGCGACGCCCCGGGGATAATGCCGCGGCGCCCCAGGGCAGTTTGGGAAGCCCTGCTATATACTAACATTTGACATATCCCAGCCTGTCCTTCCTCAATCCCAGCCTCGAGCACCACTCATTGACGCCGCTCCAGCGCGCCTCGGCGAACGTGCGCTCGAATTCCTCTAATATCCAATGCAGGGCCGCGTGGTCGGACGTCGCGCTATATTTGCGCTTTATTTCACGGATTTCTGTGGAAAGGTCGAAAAGTATCGGTAATCGATCAGGCATGCAGGTTTCCCCACAGTCTTTTCCTTCGCCGATTTGAGAGTTTAAGGTAAATGTAGTTTTTTAGGGTTCCGAACATTCATCATCAGTCTATTTATATTGCCCCACTGCTCGGGCACAGACCTTCCCTTACATCGAGGGAGCTGGGGCCATGATCCACCACGCGGGCCCAGTGCGGATTGGTGGATTTCACACGCCTTAGATTTTTTTCGTCTAAGGCATGCAGGTTTCATCACGGTGTTTTCCTTCACCGTTTTGAGAGCACTCGGTAAATGTACGTAAGTTTTTCCGTCGAAAAACCGAGGAAAACTCATTGGTACATTGGCTTCCCTAGCTGGGAATCGAACCTGGGACCTCCGTATCGCAAGTCCATTGACCCAACCACTGAGCCACCGAGCTCTTGAGCTCCGAACATTGATCTCCTGTAAACAACTAGATACACAGTCTGCAAAAATGGCCGAGCGCAAAGAACCGATAACGATACATGACGTAGAAGAAAAAATAAATCTAAAGGCATGTGAAATCCGCCAATCGGCACTGGGCCCGCGTGGTGGATCATGGCCCGAGCTCCCTGGATGTAAGGGAAGGTCTGTGCCCGAGCAGTGGGCCAATATAAATAGACTGATGAAGACTGTGGTTAACATTGCTCATAGAATCAGTAAACTGAAGTGGCAGTGGGCTGGTCACATCTGTCGTAGAACCGATAACCGATGGGGTAGACGAGTCGAATGGAGGCCACGAACGGGTAAACGTAGTGTGGGACGCCCCCCGGCCAGATGGAGGGATGACCTTCGCAAGATGGCTGGCAGGGACTGGATACAGAGGGCTGGGAGTAGGGTTGAGTGGCACGCTTTGGGAGAGGCCTACGTCCAGCAGTGGTACGGGCTGATGATGATGACTGTACATAATTTAACAAGGATCCAGAGAGGAAGATCTGCCTCCTGATCTCCTCCATCCTCCTCCTCTACGCAAACGAAGTTGCGGGGTACAGTGCGCGAGGCGTAAGCTCAGGTTTACATTTGTGTGAGTGACCGCCAAGCTGCTAGCGGTACAAGAGGTGAAGTGCGGTGCGTGCGCGGCAGGGTGGCGTCCCGCTGTGTATAAATTTGTATGCGTAGGACGCGTCGCGGTTCTCTTGAAAATGGCGGGAAACGGCGGTTGCAAAATTATTTGATAATTTTTGTTTTATTGTCTACAGTGGTTATTTTAAGATTAATATCACGTTAAATTAATCAGAAAATGTTCGCGAGTGACAGTATAGTGAATTTGTTGGATAATTTGAGCAAGATCTGGTGTTTCAAGCTTTTATCAAGAGTGTCCGCTACAAGCTCGGGAGTGAACGTGACTGTCGAGCTGCTTCGTCCAGAGTGATGACGCTACGGCGTCTCCTCTGGATGAAGACATGAAGACGCGGCTACCCAGGGTGATGACGCTACGGCGACTCCCCTGGAGGAAGATAGAATTTTCTGTAACATGACATTGGCAAATGACGAACTGTCGAGTCCATTAATAAAATAAATAATAATATCACTCTACACTATGATGCATCTACCCTACCTTCCCTCCTATCCGCCGCGTCAGTGAACACCTCCACGTTATCCCCGCAGTGCGTGGCCACGCTCGCGCCGGCCACCACGCCGCCGACCACAGCGGAGTGCAGTATGCTGCACGCGAGACGAGGGTGGAGAGACATTCGTGATACTAGCACACCGAGACGCGTCAGCTGCTCGGAGCGGGTTAGGGCTCCTGTTGGAATATAAATAATATTGTATATATTGAGTTTTTTGAAAATGGCGGGAAACGACGGTTGCGAAATTATTTAATAATTTTCAGTTTAATGTCTACAGTGAGTGTTTTGTGCTTAATATCACGTTAAATTAATCAGAAAATGTTCGCGAATGACAGTATGGTGAAGTTATTGGAGAATTGAAGCAGGATCTGAAGTTTGGCGCCATGGTCAAGATTCCCACTACGAGCTCGGGAGTGACCGTGACTGTCGAGCTGCTTCGTCCACAGTGATTGACGCTACGGCGTCTCCTGTGGATGAAGACAAGAAGACGCGGCTACCCAGGGTGATGACGCTACGGCGACTCCCCTGGAGGAAGATAGAAAACTATTATACATTGAATTTTCTGTAACATGACATTGGCAAATGACGAACTGTCGGGTCCATTAATAAAATAAAATAAATAAAATTGTATATATTACATTTATACAGGGTGTAACGGAAAGGGTATATGTCATGTATGGTGTGTGTCGCCGGTTCCGCATGAGGGATAAAGTCTAGATTGCTAACAATAGTAATAGTTGTGTAATACCTAGTTATTAAGTAATTGTGTATTATTATTATATTATTTTAAAAGATGTGCTGCTGAGAGTTTTTTGCCACTTTTTCTCCTCAGCGTTGGCACCTTTTCCTTGCAAAGTGGTGTAAATGTAAATTAAAAAATATTTTGACGTGCAAAAATGTACACAACGTGCTTACTTGCAATAAAGAAATTTGACTTTGACTTTATGAAGCCGAAGGGAGCGTGTTCAGTATCGGTAACTTAACGACTTTAGTTCTACGACTTTTCGAATAAAATATAAAAATAAATTAATGTCTCATACAAATCGATCAGCTGACCGGTACTATGATTTTGATATAAAGAATAAATTAAATAAATTTCTTTATCTTATGAATATTCTGTAACATGACATTGGCAAAAGACGAACTGTCGAGTCCATTAATAAACTAAATAATTAAACAAACGCTAATTCGAAAAAAATATATATCCTTACCTAAGTCTATAAGGTCGTTGACAGCCATTTGTATAGCCTTCTTCGTGGGTGGTTCTGGTAGTTGTAACAGGAAATCCTCGATCTTATCTTCCGGGGCATACGTCTTACAATCCAATGCGGTTTGTTCGAGTGGTATTCTGAAAGTTTTACGAATACGATGGAATTTCAGACCGTTTAAAGGCCATTGCTCGGTTGATGTGCAAAGAATTTTAATGTTACTAATGAAACCGCGCAATGGTCTTTGAATTCGTCTAGCTGTTACTGTAAGTTATACAGATAGCTCGCGGATCTCAACTTGTCTGTCGATAACAACAAATGCTGCGGGGTTACTCTCACTTCTTATAGCGATCCAGTTTAGGTTCCTAAACTGACAATTTAACAAATAGCGATTCGGTTCAGTAAGAGGTGAGAAGGGTTCTCTTGAAAATGGCGGGAAACGACGGTTGCGAAATTATTTGATAATTTTCCTTTTAATGTCTACAGGGGCTATTTTGTGTTTAATATCACGTTAAATTAATCAGAAAATGTTCGCGAATGACAGTATGGTGAAGTTATTGAATTATTTATGCAAAATCTGAAGTTTCAAGCTTTTATCAAGAGTTCCCGCTACAAGCTCGGGAGTGAACGTGACTGTCGAGCTGCTTCGTCCAGAGTGATGACGCTACGGCGATTCCTCTGGATGAAGACATGAAGACGCGGCTACCCAGGGTGAAGACGCTACTGCGACACCCCTGGAGGAAGATAGAAGACTATTGAATATATTGAATTTTCTGTAACATGACATTGGCAAATGACGAACTGTCGAGTCCATTAATAAAATAAATAAATAAGAGGTGAGAGTAACCCCGCTGTTAGCCAAAAACATGAGTTAAGTTTGCCATAAACGCGATAATATAAGTACGAAAACTTGTTATAATAAATACTATTTTTTAGATACTTGTTTGTCACGTTGATAACGTGTTCAATGTCGGTAAGTTGTAGTTCGCATAATTGCGAAAAATTACCGTTTTTGGTATATTTGGGAACTAATTATGTATTGTATATTTCAAGTGTAACACTTTGGACCGTTCTTATTACATGCGTCGGAAGATTTAAAATGGTACTGCAAGTGTTACCATTGATGAGCTGTTGTACGTACACAGCTTTTTAAATAAAATTGATAATAATCGAAGATATGATTTTTGAAAGATTGGGAGTGCTTGTTATCGCATTGCCCTTGAAGTTTTTAAACGAAACTTTAAAGAGAAGTGAGGTTTATGGTTAATCTTAATAAAATATGGTTACTCTTACCTCAATATTTCCGGCGAAGTATGGGGTGCAAATTCGGCTTCTTTATCCATCGTGTACATCCTGTAACAGTGACCTGAAAACCAATTTACGAGACCTGACATGAGCCAACTAGCGCCGCCAATCTTAAAAAAATAACATCTCCCAACATAATCAATTTTATTAAAAAAGCTTTGAAGCATATGTGTATTACGATAAATACTATTTTTAAATGTTTATTATCATATTGTAGTTCTCATAATTGCAAAAAAAAACGGCTAAGTGCGAGTCGGACTCGCGCCCCGAGGCTTCCGTGCAACGCAACTTAACCCCGTAACTTTGCTAACGAAAATATAAACTAGATTTAGAGACCAAATTATCCTTGCCATTATCAAAATATTATGTCCATACATCGACATACTCCTGATTAGTTGATCGTCTGCAAGTATAAGTTTGTAATAAGAAAAAAATTATTTCAAATGTACAGTTTTCGGATTTTTTCCTTTACTTGTGCTATAAGACCTAGCTTCTTGCCTTTCATGATTCTAGTTCAACGGGAAGTACCCTACAGGTTTTGGTTTTCTTGCATTTTCATACAAGTATGCGAGAACGCGACATAAACAGCGATATCTTTTGAATGCGTTGACGTAGAAGGTTGATTTTTTCACGGCTGCATCAGGTTGCAGACCTGAGCATTTGATATTAATTTCAACTTGATCCGTTCACGCGTTTTTGAGATATAGATTTTGACAGACGGACAACAAAGTGATCCTATAAGGGTTCCTTTTTTCCTCATGAGGCACGGAACCCTTTTTTTTTACTTTGGGAAATGCTTTTCGCATCTCACCGCGCCAATGAGGAGGGGCGCGCGGTGAGTATGTGGGACTCCCGCTATAATACGGTCTTATACCCACTAAAACCCCAAGGTGTTCAACGCATCGCGTTTGGAACGAAGTTGTGGGAACGCAGCGCCAAATACCACAACCTCGTCCGCGGCCGCCCTCGTGGGCCCTTCTCGGGGGTCTACCCCTATACCTCCGCTTAAGGGGCGGCGAGCTGTCAAACTCGAGCGCGAGACAGAAGATGTCCCGCAACGGCGGAGTGAAGAGCACGGCAAAGTGACTCCATATTTGTATTTTTATTGATTTTGGATGAATTTTGGCAGGGAAATTAAAATACGCCAATAAAAATCAGATTTTATAAACAAGCTCTCGTAATTATAATACCCTACATTTTGATATATATTTCGAATGAATAACCATTTCGGTTTAGACATAATTTTAATTTTAAATGACACGGAAGGGGTATGTTTGCGATTTTTTTCTATCGAGCGAAGTTTGTCCAATCGTGTATCGATATTCATCAGTCCCTAAATATACACCCCAAGATTGCTATATATTTTTTTCAGACGTCTAATTTTAGTAGTTAGTGACGTAGCCTTCATCGAAAAACTGAAAATACGCGCATACGAGGCCTTAACACGTTCATGGACAGTAGAAATTACGAAATGACAGTGAAATTTCTCAACTACTGTCATAACCGTGGGGGATTCTAAGTATGTGCGTGTCAAGACCGACAAAAATGTACCTACAACCTTTATTTTGACAGTACACATACCTATTTTCTACACGGAATGACAGTGGGACCGCTCCACAAAGAAAACCGCCTACGAACGCCGCGGGAGATGCCGTTGTGTCTTTTTAAATGCATCAAAATACTACGTCATACGCCGTACTGTCATTTTCCGAATACTCAAAGTACGGCATATGCCGCCACTGTCCATGAACGTGGAACACAGGACGAGACGCCTAAGGCACGGAACCCTAATGAATTATCTCATTACCCGGCTGCACTCGCCCAGCTCTGCCAGTCCTCTGCTTGGCGCCCGCCCGCGACACCCACACGGTCTCCAAACTAGAAGTGCCTGGAAACAAACTGTTAATTAAAAAAAACGATTGCCGAAATCACAATGCCAGATTCTGCCCCACCATCAACCGCAAGATGTACAAGATAACGAAGAAATATAAAAATATCTCCGTTTTTTTTTATTAAAATTATTGGTTTAAAATAAAGTTTTGTACAAGTTGCGATTCGAAAAATACAGCTTAATTAAGAATTCAGAAAATAGTATTTATTCATTGTTTTTGTTATTCTTCTATAGGAGATGCGAGAGTAGTAGAAAATGATACTGATTATTATTATTATGCAATATGAAACCTTAGTAAGTCTCCAACAAAATGATAGGTACAGCTGAAATGGTCACGTAGTTTTGTAGGTGGGGCAAAGCTCCATTGAAATGTGGCAATGTCTTTTAAGCCGATTTGATTAAATGTTTATAGCCTATGTCACTTCTACAATCAAGACGAATCTAGCTAGTGATATGTATAGAAACGGATATCACTCACGTATATTGTTGAAGTCGGCAATTAGACCGACAGTTTCGACCGATTTCGACGGTCTTTCTCAAGGTGAACGCGACTCGCCCGCGTCGTCGAGTGTACGTAGAGACGCCAACGCCATGTTTGTTTAAATTTTTATTTTATTTTTTGGGACAGACTATACCTGTATATGTAAGAGCTCGGTGACTCAATGGACTTGGGATATGGAGGTCCCAGGTTCGATTCCCAGATTCTCTCGCCGTTGACGGCGAGAGAATCTAGGATACTTGAGTATTATTCTAAGTTTAGGTAGTGAAAGAGTCATAAGTTTTGAGAACCTCTGTTTTAAAGTTAACTTTAGTGCAAAGAAGTCGATGAGTATTCATTGTAAGATGACGATGAAGATGATACCTGTATCAGTAATCCTGTTTTCCTTATGAGCCCCCGAGTCTATAACGTACACGACGTCCGGTATAGTTATGGATGTCTCCGCTATGTTGGTAGCCAATACGATCTTACGGATTCCGGGCGATGGTTTAGCGAACATTTTTGTTTGGTCGGCTGTTGATAATCTGTAATTGGGAAAGTCTTAGTTATTAAAAATGTCGCAAATTGCTTTATTTTACAAGATTTTTAGATTGAGAGTTTTTGCCACTTTTTATATTCAGCTTTTTCTTGCAAAGCGGTGTAAACGTAAATTAAAACGACGAACGTCGCAGCAATTCTAAACGCTGGTTCGATATAAAAATATTTAAGTGGACTGTATAGTATGTATTTTGGAAAGATGAAAGGTATGCCAAATCCCTGCCCAAATTGGTAAGTAAAAGAGCACCCACTAACCTTAGAATCCACGTTCAACTCCAATGGAAGAAAGCAGCTCCTGCGGTATAATGGCGGTGCACGGCACACGAAATGTTCTTTACTCTTGGACAAGTTCCCGGAGACTGGGCACACGTGGATCATGAAGAAAGCACGGCTTTTCACGAGACACAGGATACGAAACGTTCAAATCCAGGACTTAACCACCACACAAAAGAGTTCACCAACAGAAACGTTCGGTCGGGAGCGCGCGCGCAGGGCAAGTGCCTGTCAAAGCTGCGAGTCATTAGAAGATGACCGCAAATAATAAAATTAGTAGGCGCTATATTTTTACCCACCAATATAAAAATGCAAAGATTGAACATACCCCCCGCCGAAATCACTATGATGATTTCCTCTAAACGTGTATGAAAGAGGTATGTAAATATACTAAAATTATTATAACAAACTTACAAGATATAATAAGTAGAGTATTCTCTACCGAAAGTGTAAAGTTAATATAGTAAAGTGTACCTAAATTAACTAGATCTAATAATAAATGCATATAAAATAAAGAAGTGTAATTAATTTGCATATGGCAAAGGACAAATCTTATTTACTGGTCTTTTAAAGAGACCACTTTGAGTGCGAACAGTCACAACTCTTACAATTTTATCAACTCCAGGATGGATTTCTTCAATCCGACCGAGCGGCCATTGTAGAGATCGCGTTAAATTTGATTTGAGCAAGACAAGATCGCCAACTTTCACATTAGGGGGAGATGAAAACCACTTCGCTCTCTGCTGCAGAGTGTGAAGGTAGTCATCCGACCAACGTCTCCAAAAGCTTTGAGATATCTTCTGTATGGATTGCCAACGTGACAATCTATTCAGAGGCATGTCCTCAACATTATATTCCGGGACGGCTAGTAAACTTTGACCTATCAAAAAGTGTCCTGCGGTCAAAACGTCGAACTCGTTCGGATTATCAGATAGCGAACACAGTGGGCGCGAATTCATTATGGCTTCTATTTTACAGAACACCGTCGTAAGCTCTTCAAAGGTAAGGGATCTATCACCAACAACACGATGAAGATGATGCTTCGCGGATTTAATTCCGGCTTCCCAGAGCCCACCCATGGACGCGGCGTTAGGAGGGTTAGTACGCCAGTCAACGTGACGTGACGTCAATCCATCGAGGATTTTATCTTGATTTTCAGCGGCATTAAAGAATTTCGAGACTTCTTTTAAATGCTTAGCAGCTGAGACAAAGTTTGTACCACAGTCTGAGTACATGCAGCTACACAGACCGCGGCGTGCCACAAATCTATCAAATGTAGCTAAAAAACATTCAGTCGACAGGTCAGTAAGCACTTCAAGGTGTACTGCCTTTGTTGAAAAACAAATGAAAATGCATAAGTAAGCTTTATGTACTTTTGCATTGCGACGTAGACTCTCCTTTACGTAAAAAGGACCACCTAAATCACAGCCAACATGATTGAAGACTGAATTAGGGTTCAGTCTTGGTGCTGGTAAAGCACCCATAGTAGGTTGCAAAACTACAGGTCGACACTTAAAACATTTAAAACATCTTGACAAGACAGATCGGATAACGCTACGAGCGTTAATAATCCAGTAGGTTTTACATAAGACGCCTTGCAGTGTGCGCGGGCCTGTATGCAGATATAGCTTATGAAAATATGTTATAATAAGCTGTGTCGTGTGACATTTCTTCGGAAGTAAAACAGGATGTTTGGTGTTAAACGGAAGGTCAGATTGCAATATTCTGCCCCCCACCCTGAGGAACCCATCGGTGTCAATAAAAGGTGAGAGTTTACGTAGAGAAGCTACGTAACCCTTTTGCTGTAAAGTTTTAATTTCAGAATCGAAATAATTCGTTTGAACAACACGAATAATTGAATCGTGGCTCCTTTTCAATTCTGTAGACTTTAAGGTTCCAAACGATCTTTCAGAACGCTTTGATTTGGAGTTATTTATGAAACGATGACACCATGCCATCGTTCGTTGCAATTTATTGAAAGATGAAAATTTACTAAAGGTTTCCTCGAGGTCATTTTTTAATGATTTATCGTCACACGAATTAAAAGAGAAAGTGTCAACATTAGTTTTAATCTCAGGAATTTTATTTTCATCTTTGATAAAAAATGTATTTGTAGGCCAATTCTGAGGGTTTTCACATAGCCACGCGGGACCCTGAATCCACTCAGTAGCCATTTCTTTGAACTGGCTAGGCAATGCTCCGCGAGAGCAGATATCAGCTGCATTATTTTCACTGTTTACATGCAGCCAACAGTTTGGCGGCACGACGTCGGTGATTTCAACGACTCGGTTGGCCACGTATGTTTTTAATTTGTATGGTGGCGTCTGAAGCCATGACAGGACTATGCTAGAGTCGCTCAATGCAATTATTGAGTAATTAAAGTCTTTCAAGGTTTCGACAACAAAACCAACAAGCTTGGAGAGCAGCACGGCTGCCAAGAGCTCCAGCTTGGGAATTGAAAGTAACGGTTTAATAGGCGCGACTTTAGACTTGCTAGTCAGCAGTCTGACCTTTACGTCACCTGCGGCGTCCACGCTGCGCAAGTAAACACACGCCGCGTAGCCTCTGGATGACGCATCACAGAAAGCTACGAGTTGAACGTCTGTAAAGTTTGAAATGAGTAGGTGTCGCTCGATGCGTAACTCGGAGAGGAAAGGCAAATCGGAAATGAATCTGTTCCATTTCTCAGTTAAGTCTGGGGGCAAGTGATCATCCCAGCCGAGACTCAGCTTCCACAAGTCTTGCATGATGCATTTAGCGACGAACGTACAAGGTGATATAAAACCCACGGGGTCAAAGATACTTGCGAGCAACTTCAATACTGATCGCTTAGTAAAAGTTGTGTCTTTCAAAGTGTAATTGAAAGAAAAACAATCACATGACGGTAGCCACGTCAATCCCAAGACTTTCAATGATGACGATAACGTATCGTCATGAAAGTTAATGGCAGAGACTTCATCGTCATGCATTCTCTCGAGCAACTCTGGACGATTGCTCGCCCACTTGCGCAAGTCAAATCCTCCACTCTTCAGCAGTGACATCAACTCATCCTGCAAGTCACAGGCTTCAGGTATGGTTGGGCAAGACCACATCAAGTCGTCGACATAAAATCCTTGGGCTAGCACATGAGAAGCTTTAGAATCCGGATTATCCTGCGCCAGCTGATGCAACGTGCGGACAGCTATGTACGGCGCACTACGGAGTCCGTAAGTATTTGTTTTTAATTCATAAATACGCACTGGCTCGTCAGGCGTGTCACGCCAGAGGATGTGCTGATATTTCCTATCTGAGGGGTCGATGAGCACGGCTCTATACATTTTTGACACGTCAGCTGTAAAGCAAACATCATAAAGTCGAAATTGAGCGATGACTTTATTTATATCTTGATGTAGCTTTCGACCAGTCAAAAGTGCATCATTAAGTGACACCCCAGTGGTTGTATCTTGACTTGCATCATACACAACCCTCAGTGGAGTGGTAGTGGATGACGGACGCAGCACACAGTGTTGTGGGATTATATATTTTGAGGGCTCTGTACCCTTATAAAGCTCCATATGCTCCAAAAATTCGTACTCTTTCATAAAGTCACAATAAGCTCTCTGAAGGTCCGGAGACCGAGCGAGGCGACGTTCGACTTGAGTGAGGCGCCTGTATGCTATATCATACGAGTCACCAAGTGGTTCGTGATTAGGGTTCAATAATATCGGTGAAACATAACGGCCAGTTTCATCACGATAATGTTTTTCAATAAACATTTTTTCTGCAATCTCCTCTTGTGGACTCAATGGAATCTTGCACGGCACAGATTCCACCTCCCAAAAACGTTTGAGAGTGTCATTTATAAGATTGTCTTCAATAGTGTACGACACTAAAGATGTTGTAGAAGATACAACATTTACGTCATTTACGTCACTGGAAGCTGGCACGGCCAACTTACCGGTAATTATGTATCCGAACACACTACCCAGAGCGAGTGGTATTTCGGAATTAAATATGAATTTTTTCCCATCATAAATGTGAGGGAAAACGTCACCGGCCAATATTATATCGATCGGCGATTTTTTATAAAAATACGGATCTGCTAAATGCAGATTTTTATATTCATCAACGACATTTTTCGGTATTTTAACAGTAGGTAGATCAGAAGTTATCTTAGGTAAGACAACTGCATCAATATTAAAAGAAGGATCACAGCTGTGACGCGGCCTTATAGTGCATGACGTCATGCCGTGGTTCTTTACGCTTTCGCCAGCGAGACCGAAAATATTAAAAGGGCATTTACGCTGAGATAAGCCCAAACGTTGCAAACAATTAACTGAAATAAAGTTTGATTGAGCACCAGAATCTACTAAAACACGACAACTTTGATAAGTGCCTGTAGCATCTAAAACATGCACAACAGCTGTTCCCAATATCACTACATCGCTATTATAGTTATGCAGCGCTAATGAGTCATCACTGCGGCAGCAACAACTATTCGCAATATTATTCGTAGTCGAGCGGGCGGCCGGCGGCGGCGGCGGCGCGGCGGCGCTCGGGCCGGGGACAGAAACAGGTTTCTTATCACCCGAGTCTATGTGCAATAAAAAGTGATGTGTCTGCTTGCATACTACGCATCTATAATCGCTTTTACAATTATTAGCTACATGGTTCGGCTTGAGACAATTGTGACACAACTTAAGGGCGTCAGCACGGCTGACTCGCTGCGAGTTGGCCAATTTACGAAATTGATCACAACGGAAAATCATATGATTATCCCCACAATGCAAGCACGAGATATTCGTAGAAGTCGTAGAAGAAGCATGAGAATAATTCTTTGTATTATTTTTATCCGACTTGGTAAATTGTTTACCATCCGGAGACTGTTTTTTATTTTGTTGCACATTAGTGCTACTCGAATATGATGCCGAATGATCCAGAACTTTCATTTGATTATGAACAAAAGTCATTAATTGCGAAAAGTTAGGTATTTCTTTTTGATCTATTGTTTGTTCAAATGATTTACGAGTTTGCGGATCTAAGGCCCTTAACGCAATGTGACACAAAATAAAAGTGCCGACATTTTGTATTTTTAATGCCTCGATCGCCTTATACGAGTGCTCAAAAGTTTCAATAAACATATTTAAATGAGTTGTCGACTCTTTATTCAATGGCGAAAAATTAATCATTTTATCTAAATATCTACCCACTAAAGTTCGTTTATCTTCATATTTATTAAGTAAACTTTTCCATACAACATCATAATTATCCGCGGTAATCGGAACACTTTTAACCAAATTCAATGCCGAGCCTCGAGTACACGACAATAAATAGTGAAACTTGTCAATATTCGGAATATTCTGTTGATCATGAACCATAGAACAGAATGTCTCATAAAAAGTAGTGAAGTTTTCTATGTTACCGTCAAAAGTAAACAGTTCTAACTTCGGGAGACGTTGGCGAGATTCCGAAGACTGCACGGAATTTCCGCCTTTAGCGCCTTCCACTTTAGGCTGAAGTTTCGATGCAAATAATTTAGTACGGAAAAATAATTCATCAAAACTCTTTAATTCCTGACTTTTAAGTTCAGTATTAAGATCTAAACTGAGTTCTAATTCAAATATTTCAAACATTAGTTTTTCAAAAGTTTGACGTAGTTCGTCAAGTTGAGAAAATCGCAACAGAAATAACTGCTTCGAATCAGTATCGAACAAATCTTTTGTCATATCATAAACCTCTTGCATTTGCATATAAACTCTTTCCTTGCGACTGATTAACACGGTTAACTCAGGGCTAGAAATGCGTTCTTTGTCCTTTTTAGGCGGCATGATTATTTTCGTTATCTAAAATAAGCGGTAGATGACAAAAAACGTGTCGATTTATATTAATTTCGCAAAAATATGCAAATCAAGTACAAAATACTATAAAATACATAGAAATATATACTTGTACGACAAGAATATACGTGTAAATATAGCAAATGTATAAAAATATGAGGTTTGTATTATGAACCAGGAGTCAACTGACTATTTTTTGTAACTTCATAGAACGTCTATAAAAGTTAAAACATATAAAATTATGATAATTTAGCCACGGGTTAATGTAAATAAATGAAATATAAAGATATCCGTGGTCGATGGACCAAAAAAATTGTGCGAACGTCGCAGCAATTCTAAACGCTGGTTCGATATAAAAATATTTAAGTGGACTGTATAGTATGTATTTTGGAAAGATGAAAGGTATGCCAAATCCCTGCCCAAATTGGTAAGTAAAAGAGCACCCACTAACCTTAGAATCCACGTTCAACTCCAATGGAAGAAAGCAGCTCCTGCGGTATAATGGCGGTGCACGGCACACGAAATGTTCTTTACTCTTGGACAAGTTCCCGGAGACTGGGCACACGTGGATCATGAAGAAAGCACGGCTTTTCACGAGACACAGGATACGAAACGTTCAAATCCAGGACTTAACCACCACACAAAAGAGTTCACCAACAGAAACGTTCGGTCGGGAGCGCGCGCGCAGGGCAAGTGCCTGTCAAAGCTGCGAGTCATTAGAAGATGACCGCAAATAATAAAATTAGTAGGCGCTATATTTTTACCCACCAATATAAAAATGCAAAGATTGAACAAATGTTGACGAGCTAAAATATACACAATGCACATACTTATACTTGCATTAAATAGATGTGATTCTAAGGCCCGTATTAATAAATCACTCTCAGCTCAAAAGTCCGGAATATCCCGAATTCTATATAAAACGTGAAAATATCCCAACCAAATATCCACTCAGATCAAACCGCAAAACAAAACTAGTACCAGTTACAATCTCTCGGTTGAATCTCCACTTATCAGGCACATTGAACATGTCCATAAAAATATATAATCATCTTCCAAACGAAATAAAAAATGCAACAAATGAAAAAAACATTCATACGACTGCTAAAACAACACCTACATAATGCTAAATGCTATTACACAGTAGAGGAATTTCTAAATGAGAAAATACAATAAACAATCGCTACCTACTACTTCTTAGTTATTACAAATTACATTATATTTGAACAATAAATGTCGTCTCTCTCTTATATTGCTGTGCCTAAACAAGGTCCATAAAGAACATTGTGACGTTAAGTATGTGAACATGTGTATTATAACTTATGGAATATAATAAATATATTGAGTATAAGTCAATCTTGAGAACGACCTCAAGATGGCGTTCCTATTAATAAACGTAACTTAGGTGAGCGTTTAGGAATCGGGTATCACGTGAGTAACGCCGTATTAATAAACAAAACTCAGTTCTTAAGAGAATTGTCAAACACACACTTGAGAACGTATTTGTTGATTGCAGGTGAATCGCAACGTTTACTTGAGTTATTCCACTTGAGAAAGACATCACGTGATATGCCCTCAAGAATGGTTTATGAATAAATGACATACTTGAGATGGTGATCACATCTTGAGAGTGTATCAGCTGAATTCGCTCTTGAGGGCATATCACGTGATGTCTTTCTCAAGTGGAATAACTCAAGTAAACGTCGCGGTCCATCTGCAATCAACAAATACGTTCTCAAGTGTGAGTTTGACAGTTCTCTTAAGAACTGAGTTTTGTTTATTAATACGGCGTTACTCACGTGATACCAGACTCGGGACTATTAATACGGGTCTTAATCTATCCAAAGACCGTTTTTTATAAATAAATAAAAAACAGGACGTAGAAAATTATAAACTGGTCCTTCTTCTTCGTTGATAGTGACAGTTTTTTTTATCATTACTTTGGCACTACACTCAGAGAAATAAGGACTTCTCTGAGGGCACTACACCCCTGCGCGGCGACCCCGCCCAATACGTTCCGTTTCACGGACAACAACCGTTTAAAACTAAATTATAATCATATTATTGTTAACTTAACGTTACATTGTCCTTTTAGGGACAGTATAATAATTGACATTTTATTATTGTGTTGTACTTGTTTTTATTTATTGTATATAATTTAATGTAAATGCAATTGACTTTAAATATTATACCTATTTAATGGAATAATGAGGCGTGATAACAATATATAACTGTAATACTAATATAATTGAATTAATATTCTAATAATATAATTAATGATTAAATGAAATGTATAGTGCATAGGTGATAAACTGTAATGCTATACTTTTAATGAATAAATAAATAAATTATTTAACACCTATTACCACATAAAGCAATATATAAATGACTAATGATATACATATTTATTTACCTAGAGTGAACAGGTAGTACCAAATGCATACTAGATTCTCCATAGTGTTGTTCTAGCAATAGTTTCGCCTTTTTAATCTCAGCCCAACCCGGGAGAAACACTAGTATAGCACCTTCAGGCTCCGTTCTGTCCACTGCTTTTATTACTTCCACTATCTGTAATAACAAGTATACAAAAAACATTTAAAAACCAAAAAAAGGTTATTTCCTCATTACTTTGATTAAATGACAATGCCAGATTCTGCCCCACCATCAACCGCAAGATGTACAAGATAACGAATAAATGTAAAAATATCTCCGTTTTCTATTAAAATTATTGGTTTAAAATAAAGTTTTGTACAACAAGAGAAAATCTCATCTTTAAAAACTCTACAATGTACACCTCTCTGTTTTCGACCGTACCTATGTAGAATATATAAAAATCCGCCATCATTTTGGAATGGCGGATTGATTTTTTATTTGTTTAATTTTCTATTTACCTATATGAATACTCTAAATAACTTGACATTGGCGAAATTATCTCTTGAATAAGAGTAGAAGCCATTCATATAAAAATAGAATAGAATATATGAAATAAATCTTACCTCCTGACTGTTAACGAACGGTTTCAAATGGTTTTTGTGACAACTTTCCATGGTCTTTGACAGTCTTATGCCAAACTTCTGTTGAACGTCGTCCAAATGAGTCACTTGAACGGGAAACGTACGCCCGGGGACTTCTATGACGGGGCACGCGTCGAAATATCTGCAATAATTTATTTTGGTTCTCTTGAAAATGACGGGAAACGACGGTTGCAAAATTATTTGATAATTTTTGTCTTATTGTCTACAGTGGTTATTTTGAGATTAATATCACGTTAAATTAATCAGAAAATGACAGTATGACATGAGTGACAGTATGGTGAATTTGTTGGATAATTTGAGCAAGATCTGGGGTTTCAAGCTTTTATCAAGAGTTCCCGCTACAAGCTCGGGAGTGAACGTGACTGTCGAGCTGCTTCGTCCAGAGTGACGACGCTACGGTGACTCCTCTGGATGAAGACAAGAAGACGCGGCTACCCAGGGTGAAGACGCTACTGCGACTCCCCTGGAGGAAGATAGAAGACTGAATACTTATATATTGAATTTTCTGTAACATGACATTGGCAAAAGACGAACTGTCGAGTCCATTAATAAAATAAAATAATTTTTTTTATTAATGGACTCGACAGTTCGTCATTTACCAATATCATGTTACAGAAAATTCATTGTATAGTAGTCTTCTGTCTTCCTCCAGGGGAGTCGCAGTAGCGTCTTCACCCTGGGTAGCCGCGTCTTCATGTCTCCATCCAGAGGAGCCGCCGTAGCGTCATCACGCTGGACGAAAAAACGATTGAAGTCGCGGTCACCCAGTTCCTTCAGTGTTACACCACAACAGAATTAGACGATCATATTTGTTTACAAAACAAGACACTTGATTTGGGCTTCGGTATGTATATTTATTTACCTGGTAAAAACAGATGTGTCCAAAGTAGCGCTCATGACGATTACTTTAAGTCTCGGGTTCAATTCCAGTGCCTTCTTGAGCAGCAGCAGTGTGACGTCAGTGTTCACGTCTCGCTCGTGGGCCTCGTCTATGAACACGTGTGAACAGCCGTCTAGACCTAGTGGTAGAGGGAGAAACAAAACATTTTTTTTATTACCATAAAAAATACCCGCCCAAGTATCTTGAATATTTGTATGAAAATGTAAGGGAACCAAAATCTATAGGGTACTTCCCGTTGACCTAGAATCATGAAATTTGGCAAGAAGCTAGGTCTTAAAAGTAAAGGAAAAAAATCCGAAAACTGTTTGAGATTACATTCCTCCAAATATTTTTTTTTGTTATTAGGTACAGTCGAAGACAGAGATAAGTATACAGGGGGCCTCAATAAGGTTGAGATTTTCTCAAAAACTACTGGACCGAATTTAATAATTCTTATACAGTTATATAGTTTTAACTTTTATCTATCTAACAGTGAAAGAATTTTTGCAATAGGTCAAGTAGTTTTTGAGAAAATCTCAAACTTAAAAACTCTCCTGTACACCTTTCTCTGTCTTCGACCGTACAGTCGAAGACAGAGATAAGTATACAGGGGGTCTCAATAAGGTTGAGATTTTCTCAAAAACTACTGGACCGAATTTAATAATTCTTTTACAGTTATATAGTTTTAACTTTTATCTATCTAACAGTGAAAGAATTTTTGCAATAGGTCAAGTAGTTTTTGAGAAAATCTCAACCTTAAAAACTCTCCTGTACACCTTTCTCTGTGTTCCACCGTACAAACATATATTTGCGGATTATGAACTAATCAGGAGTATGTCGATGTATGGACATAATATTTTGATAATGGCAAAAATAAGTTGGTCTATAAATCTTTTCGTTAGAGCAAAGTTACGGGGTTAAGTTGCGTTGCACGGAAGCCTCGGGGCGCGAGTCCGACTAAGGACAGGATTATCAAAACATTATGTCGACATACTCATCATTAGTTGATCATCTGCAAATATAAGTTTGTAATAAGAAAAAAATATTTTTGGGAACATGTAATCCACACGAGATGTGAGAGAAAGACACACACACACTCACACAGAGAGAGAGAGAGACAGATACCAATACTGTAAAGATTAAAACACGCTTGAGAATGAAATAGTAATATCCTGACCTGGATTGAGTTGTAACCTCCTCAAGAGCACCCCCGACGTACAGTATAGGACAGAGCCGGCGGGAGGGCGCGGAGGCTTCGCGTGGAGACGAACTTGGTAGCCAATTGAATCGCCAACCTCACCAATACAAAAGAAAAATTATTTACAAATTATTTAAAATGGCAAATACAGATTTTGAATAGTTACATTTAAATAGTTTGTCAGGTTCTTTTCTCATCACATCTGATTAAAGTCCAAATGACTAGTTAAGCAAGAAAGTAAAGGTTTTATTTCACTTCCCCCATCAGATTTTCATCCAAAAATCAAACTAATCAAACTACTTCTTCTCGCATTAAGTTAATATCCAAAATCATAACAAAGTACACTTATTCCCTCAGGTTTTCATCCAAAAATCAAACATACCACACTCACTTCTTACTCCAATCAGATGTTTATCCAATAATCACATTCACTTCTTCTCCCATCTGGTTTTAATCAAAAAATCACACAAACTACACTCATTTCCTCTCCCATCAGGTTTGCATAAAAAAAACCACCATACTAGCTTCTGCCACAATCAGGTTTTCATCCAAAAATCACACAAACACTCCCATCTTCGCCCATCAGGCCTTCATCCTAAAACACATAAACTCACTTCTTCATTCATCTCGGTAGCGACTCTCTCCGCCAATCCAATGGCGGTCGGACACTATTGCCGCGGTCGCAACACTGCCGCGGGCACCCAACATACTCGTTTCTGCCCCAATTAGTTTTCATCTAAACATCACACCAAAACGCACTCATTTCTTCTTCCATCAGGTTTTCTTCCAATAACCAACAAAACTCACTTCTTCCCCCATCAAGTTTTCATCCAACAATCAAAACATATCACACTCACTTCTTCTCACATCACGGTATTCATCACAAAACACACTTCTTCCCCCATCAGAACATTCATCACAAAACTCACTTCTTCCCCCATCTCGCTAGCGACCCTCTCCGCCAATCCAATGGCGGCAACCCGCCGCGGCTCGGACACAATTGCCGCGGTAGCAGCGCCGACATGTCGCAGCACGGCCGCGGGCACCCGAGTCGACTTGCCGCAACCCGCCGCGCCCACTATGACAGCTACCCGATGCTTCTCTAGTGTTGAGGTTATTTCGTTGCTGTGGGATCAGTGGTTATTATTAGTAATGATGACAAAAACAGACGGACGGTTCTCTTGAAAATGGCGGGAAACGACGGTTGCAAAATTATTTGATAATTTTTGTTTTATTGTCTACAGTGGTTATTTTGAGACTAATATCACGTTAAATTAATCAGAAAATGTTCGCGAGTGACAGTATGGTGAATTTGTTGGATAATTTGAGGAAGATCTGGGGTTTCAAGCTTTTATCAAGAGTTCCCGCTACAAGCTCGGGAGTGAACGTGACTGTCGAGCTGCTTCGTCCAGAGTGATGACGCTACGGCGACTCCTCTGGATGAATTCAGCTGATACACTCTCAAGACGTGATCACCATCTCAAATGTCATTTTTTATAAACCAATATTGAGGTTCAGTATCACGTGATGTCTTTCTCAAGTCGCGGTTCGCCTGCAATCAGCAAATACGTTCTCAAGTGCGAGTTTGACGTTCTCTTGAGAACTGAGTTTTGTTTATTAATACGGCGTTAATCGCGTGATACCTGATTCCTAAACGCGCACCTAAGTTACGTTTATTAATAGGAACGCCATCTTGAGGTCGTTCTCAAGATTGACTTTTGAGCTGAGAGTGATTTATTAATACGGGCCTAAAACACAGTGACGAGGTTCGCAACCAATCACGTCATGGCCCATGTAGTGACTATAGCGGGCGGCGGTAAGCAGTTTCGCGGCAATAGATGCAGCAGATTGAATTCCGTCATCTCTGACTACCCCTATTATTGGAGATGGGCGTGATTTTATGTCATTTATCACTCATGTCTGTGTGTGGTGAAATTTTCAGTAATTTTTGCTTATAAATTACATTTCCTTGCCATATAGAAATACTTTACTCAACAAAATAATTAATCTTGACTTAATTAAAATTAAAAACGAAAGTAATAATAAACTGTTCATAAAAGCTTTAAAGCAAATGTTAATAAACAAGTGTTACTATTCATTACAGAAATACTTAGACGATGATTTCAAATAGTCCAATGTCGAGCTGCCTTCCCATATTGCTGCCCGACGGAGGCCACATGTATTGTGAAATGTAACTGTGTTATGTACCTAATATGTGTGTGATATGCAATAAATGAATTATTATGAATTATGAATTTACAAAGCCACCGTTGATCTTCGAATCAACGAAAGTCTCTACGTCATACGATGACGTCTACGACTCTCCGCGAAAGTTTGGCACACAGCTGATCGAAAGCGAGAGTGAATGCGAAAGTGAAGTCAGCTGTTTAACGTCATTCTGACGTCTGTCGGCGTGACGTACGATACGTCAACGTGACGTTTAGGTGTTGAATCGAAAGTGAGAGTGGACTCTCGATTTCTATAGAGCACTTTCGGTTTCGTTTGCTGTACGTATGATGATGTAGAGTGACGTATTTCTTTACATGTATTTGTAAATGTTATTAATACAGTCCTGGAATTCATTTGACAAATAAAAACTGGGGGTTGTACTCATGATAAATATTAAATTAGTAAGGTTTTTTTAGTAAATCAAAACAAAAATTTAACTAAGTACGTCACAAGTCACACAATGACCTTAGAAATGACCATTAGGTCAAATTCCAGTGAAAGAAATCGTTGCAAAAGATTAATAATACCATAAAATGTAAAACTTCAAAGTACAGTAACGATGCACATCAAACTAATAATAATTTTGATAGTTGAATTTATTGTAGATTTTTATTTCTTTGCTCCTAATTGTTTAATTTACTTAAACGCTGTGCAGAATTAATGTATGTCACGAGCCTAATCAGCCATTTAATTTTGCCGAATGAATACAAGGCCACCCTGTAGCGACAACGTACATGTTGCCAATATAGAGAGGGAGACTTGCGCAACGTTCTTAAATATTATTTAACAAATAATCGCATTTAAACCCCTAAACATCTTGTACATCAGAATTTAGATTTTCGAAACGTCAAATCACAATATAGAGAGCTCGGTGGCTCAGTGGTTGGGTCAATGGACTTGTAATATGGAGGTCCCAGGTTCGATTCCCAGCTAGGGCAGCCATGTACCAATGAGTTATCCTCGGTTTTTTCGACGGAAAAACTTACGTACATTTACCGAGTGCTCTCAAAACGGTGAAGGAAAACATCGTGATGAAACCTGCATGTCGTAGAAGAAAAAAAATCTAAGGCATGTGAAATCCGCCAACCCGCACTGGGCCCGCGTGGTGGATTATAGCCCCAGCTCCCTCGATGTAAGGGAAGGTCTGTGCCCGAGCAGTGGGGCAATATAAATAGACTGATGATGATGATGATGATGAAATCACAATATTAATATTGGAATCGTGTTTAGATCGAGTTTAATATTGAAATATTATTATGTTTAGCGATACGGTACGGATTTACCTAACTAAAATAAAAAATAATTTAAATAGAATCGCCCACAATATATGATTGATAACCCCTTTTTGGGTGTAAAAATATAACCAATCTATTTACCTACAAAGTGTACATTATATTCAAGTATTGCAAGTATTATTATTATTTTTATTTAATAAGATATGTATTTTTTCCCGATTTTTTTGTCTAATAAAAATATTTTACTAGTATTGCCAGTATATTACGTAGGTATAACGAAACTGCAACCGAAGATATCTTTGTTCTATGAGTTCCAAAACAGTTTCTCCGGCAGTTTCACTATGTAAAGGAGGTCAGATGGTCCCTCTGCCTTTCTATCGAGGTCGCGGACCGCTCTCCAATGCGTTTCGGCGTTTCCAATTCGCTCGCGAGATCGTACTTATGTTAACGTAAAAACGTATCATCATCATCAGCCCGTATCAGTCCACTGGACGTAGGTCTCTCCCAAAGCGCGCCACTCAACCCTACTCTCGGTCCTCTGCATCCAGTCCCTATCAGCCATCTTGCGAAGGTCATCCCTCCATCTGGCCGGGGGGCGTCCCACACTACGATTACCCGTTTGTGGCCTCCATTCGACTCGTCTACCCCATCGGTTATCGGATCTACGACAGATGTGACCAGCCCACTGCCACTTCAGTTTACTGATTCTATGAGCAATGTCAACCACTTTTGTCTTCTGGCGGATATACTCGTTTCTTATTCTATCTAACAGAGAAATGCCAAGCATAGCTGTTTACATAGGTCGCTGAGCTAAAAACGTATAATTAAGTTTAACTACGAATTGCGTTTTCAAATTCATAATCGTTTGTACTGCTTTGCAAAGAAAAACATTGGCAGGATGAGAGGAAAAAGTGATCCTCTAAATTCGACTTCGATTTGAGTATGAAACCAGATCTAAGTTCGTTTTACCAAAAAGACATTAATTCAATTCAAACACACTTTATTGTACACAAACATTACAGAAATACAAAACAGCATGTACAATTTTTTTCAGGCAACCAACTGTTGAGGGAATTTAATAATAGTAAAGTAAGAGAGAGGTAGAAATACAAGAAGAATAAAATGGAAAACAAAAAATTAAATGGCATTTCGTTGCTGGGTGGTCGTGATGGATTTTTTTCTCCATTTATCATTTAGATTTTCGCTTTGCGCAATATATATTTTCATATTTAAAATTTTAAGGGGATTTAAAACATTAAATCGTGAATTGTAAACTGTTATTTAAAGAACCATTCATACACTCATCTCAAAACGCCCTTCAAAATTATCCAGAGCGTGCCCTCAATCCCAAAAACCTAGTTACTCGTCCCACATAGGACGGCTCGCGACCCGACCGTTCCCGATCGGGGGCGACCTTAATACGTGACCTTGAGCCCCGGCGGGGACCGAGTGACCTCAAAACACGACCCCGATAACGTAACCTTGACCTTGCTGAACGGGGTTAGAGATGTCGATGACGTCACAGATATTGGTATGGTAATATACTTTGAAATTTGGAAACTAATCAATGTTTTGTTTTGTATGTAAAATATAATTGTTTAGTTTTTGCAGAGGGAAATATTTATAATAATAATAAAACGTTTATTTCCGAACAACTTAGGTCCATTTTGTGTTAGTAACAGGTGCCTTATCCTATGTTAGTACTTAATCACTAGACTAGTTTTAGTAATTTTGATAAGATGCTTCAGCAGCGGGCAATCCCACCTGCCGGCGATGACCTCCAGGAGGTTGTCTATATTATAAACATCTTTATTTATTTTTTTGCAGCCTTACCACTAAAATTAGTAGGTACCCAATTAAAAATACATTACCCATTTTTTTAAAAGATGCACATCTTATAAAAAAATGATTCTGAGAGTTTTTTGCCACTTTTTCTCCTCATCATTGCCTTTTCCTTGCAAAGTGGTGTAAATGTAAATTCAGAAAATATGTTGACGTGCAAAAATGTACACAACGTGCTTATTTGCAATAAAGAAATTTGACTTTGAAGAATATGGGTAGTTTAAAATTTATATTAATTATTTATTACCTACCAGTGGCAGACTCTGGAAAAACAGCACCAGTACTGAGAATCCGACAGTTTATTTGTGCAAGTTTAATTGTGTTATTTTTACCCAACTACGCAAGAAGGAGGGTTATGTTTTTCGAGTGTACGTATGTCCATTCCTTCCGGCCATCCTGTAGCCTAAACGGCTTGATGAATTTTGGTGTATGAGGTATCGTTAGATTTGTCTTGATTACGAGAGTGTCATAGGGTATAAATTTTTTATCAAAAAGGGATATTTTTCTTGCAATCGAGTTTTTTTGTTTGTGGAAATAATTTGAAATTATTAATTTTTGCTTGTTGAGGTAAAGGAACTCACTTGAAATCATTATTTTTTTAAAAGTTTCGTATATATGTATGTAGGTAAGTATGTCTAAACGGTGATGATGACGATGAGTTATAATATATATATATATTATACAACGATCTAATGTCGCCAGCCTTTTGGGCACTCTCCCACAGGGTAGCGATTTGGCGTCAATTTTTTATTTATAAGTATTTATTATTAGTAGTTTAATATTTACAATAAAGCCTAGTATAATAAACTAATGTAAAATTAAAAAATATAAATTATAATATACTTACGCATATTGATCAATAGGTAGTGGTGTCAACTCCTCGTCGTATCGCTCAAACCTCATTCGCAGCATCCTGTCGCGCTTCTGCAGCGTCGCGGCAGATGGCGCTGTGAGGGGTCTGCCGTAAACGGGGTGTGTGGGTACTTTGAGTTCTATAACGATATTTTTTTATATTATTAACCTCTAGTTAACCGTGTCTTTCCCCCCTTAGCCTAGGGACACATTATGCGGAAAATACGCCACGGAATTCACAAAATTGAAGTCAAAATCAGACGCTCTGCCCATAGCCATAACCCTGCTTTCAGTCTGGCAGGAATGAGTCCGCCGTCGAAACAAAAGCGGTTCAGCGCTACAGGCTAAAAGCAGCGTTACAGCTATTAGCAGAAGTTCTGTTTTTGACTTGAGTTTTGTGAATTCCGTCGCGTACTTTCCGCATAATGTGTCTCTAGACTTAGAGGAAAATGGACCTTCAAATAAAAGAAATAAGAAATTAATTAGAATACCTGATAAATCTGAAACTTCGCTCTCCAAGTGACCATCATCCTCAGAGAATCCATCTGCAAAATAACGGGTACCTTTTAGACCAATACTATTTTTCAATATACAATACATATAATAATTTTCATTATTATTACAAAATAGACACAAATTCATGGTCAACTGTGAAATCAAAATCAAAATTGAAAATTAAACAAAGTTAAAAAAATACTGGACTCTCCCATTCCGAACAGTCCATATCATCCATCCCGAACGGTACAAATACTGATGTCGACTGTACGGTGGATGCCACAGAGAAAGTGGTACAGGAGAGTTTTTAAAATTGAGATTTTCTGAAAAACTACTTGACCTATTGTAAAAATTCTTTCACTGTTAGATAGATAAAAGTGAAAACTATGTAAGTGTAAATTAATTATTAAATTCGGTCCAGTAGTTTTTGCGAAAATCTCAACCTTATTCAGGCCCCCTGTATACTTATCTCTGTCTTCGACTGTGTCTGGCTAACCTTCGTCATCTATAGTCGAATCTTTGGTTAAAACTGCCGGCATTCGGATCATATTGCGTTTGGCTGCTCTGAATGTTGATTCATAGATATCCTCTGAAAATGTAAATAAAATTATTCAACCTGGACGGAGAATTTTTTTAATATACTCGTAGGTATATTATGTACGGTGGAATACAGAGAAAGGTGTACAGGAGAGTTTTTAAGGTTGGGATTATCTCAAAAACTACTTGACCTATTGCAAAAATTCTTTCACTGTTAGATAGACAAAAGTTAAAACTATGTAACTGTAAAAGAGTTATTAAATTCGGTCCAGTAGTTTTTGAGAAAATCTCAACCTTATTGAGGCCCCCTGTATACTTATCTCTGTCTTCGACTGTACAGCTAACAGTAGATCAAGTGTAACACATTGGACCGTTCTTATTGTCTGCGTCGTAAGAGCTAAAATCGTACTGCAAGTGTTACCATTGATCTGCTGTTGTCCGTACTAGTTGTATCCGCGACTTCGTATGCGTAGAAAAAGTTATATACTCCGTTTAGTTTAGTTAGATGATATTCCTACAACATACTTATATGTAGAACATGTCAAAGTCAAATGACAATGCCACATTCTGCCCCACCATCAACCGCATGATGAACAAGATAACGAATAAATGTAAAAATATCTCCGTTTTTTATTAAAATTATTGGTTTAAAATAAAGTTTTGTACAACATGCGACTCGAAAAAACAGCTTAATTAAGAATTCAGAAAATAGTAAGAAATCAAAGCAAATTCATTGTTTTTGTTATCATTTTCTACTACTCTCGCAACTCCTACTGATTATGATTATGCAATATGAAACCTGTAATAAGTCCCCAACAAAATGATATATGAGCTTCAATGGTCACGTAGGTAACCAAAGGTGGGGCAAAGCTCCATTGAAATGTGGCAATGTCATTTCATTAATTAAAGTACGTTTAGTAGGTACATTTTTGCACGTCCATATATTTTTTGAATTTACATTAAACTGAAAATTATCAAATAATTTCGCAACCGTCGTTTCCCGTCATTTTCAAGAGACCCGAAATTATCATTGTCATGGTGACACTTCACTTGGCTATTCGTATTTGCATAATTGTCATAATTGCCATGTGTGGTTAGTATTCTTGCCAAAATATTCGTCTTATTGGTATGTACGTCAAATATTCTTATTTACAGCCGCTACTTAATTTTATTACTATTGTTACTATTTTTAATTAATTATTAATGAATTATTATATATAACGGATATCACTCACTTATATTGTTGAAGTCGGCAATTAGACCGACAGTTTCGACCGATTTCGACGGTCTTTTTCAAGGTGAGCGCGCCGCGCCCGCGTCGCCGCCGTTGACGTTTCTTCGCGTTAGTAGCCCGTCTAATTGCCGACTTCAACAATATAAGTGAGTGATATCCGTTTATATATAATAATTTGACACCAAATAACTTGTCCTTGTGAACCAAATCGCACAACTTGAAGTGTATTTCGACGAAACACAGCTTGTATTGGTGGTTCGTTAGAAATAAGTGAAAGTCATTGGATAGCCGGTGACGTTTCTTCGCGCACTGCAAATCTATCTATCTAAGGTTAAAATAAATGAATATTTGACAAATACGACAAACATCCAATAGCGAATATGAATATCCAAGTGAAGTACCACCATCACAGTCGACAATACAGAAAAGTATGAAAGATGCCTCATTATTGATATTTTTTGTAATTTTTATATAAATTTTATATAAAGCGATGAAGATTTTCGGTGGGCTCGGCGTGGCCTGTGGTGGCTCAGTTGGTAAGAGCGTGTCACGAAATGACAAGGTCGCAGGTTCAAGTCCTGCCCACGGCAAGAATTTTTTCATCATGTTCTAATTTTTATATAGGTACCTACTTATTTCCTCATAGTCACTCCAAACCCTATCAATCCTCTCCATAGAAGCCTCGCTAATATTGACATGTACAGGTTGATTCAAATTGCTGCGAATTTCCTCTATAACGCCCTTATCATATACAGGGTGGCCTCTGTCGTTTATTCGTTTGTTTGTGTATAAGTATTGGAGGGCTTGGGTGGAGGCTTTTTCGGCTGCGTGGCGTTTGGATTTCGCTGAGCTGGAAATTAAAAGGTTACTCATCATCACTCATAACTCCTTTGATCTTAGGAACACTGGGTACACTTGATCACGTCAATCACCAATAGATAATGAAGTTATCGCCAGACAAACAAGAGGAAAAAGTATGAATATGCTATGGCGGCCCCTATGTCGTACTTATATTTACAAGAAAAATGTTTATAACATGTCAATTTCTTTATATAACAAACTTCCTCAGACGATGAGGTTGTTAGAAGGCAGGCCATTTAAAACGGAGTTGTCTAGGTGGCTCTTACAAAGTATGTTTTACAGTGTCAAGGAGTTCAGTGACCGTCATCAGTGTGTATAACATTTGTACGTCTCTTAACAGGCTGAATACCATGACTTTATTATTAAATTGTATAACATCTCGTATTCTGTGTATTCTAACAAATAAATGTATTGATTGATTGATTGAATATTCTAAACTTGTGTTGGACAATCTATTGGCAAAGAGCAGACTGGTGCATACAGCTAGACTACATAGCTATTGATTATAATTCAAAGTAATAACTGTGTATATAAATATAAGCAACAAATAGAAATTAATAAAAATACCAAAAAAAACGGCCAAGTACGACTCGGCTGTCGGAATCGCGCATCGAGGGTTCCGTGCAACTTCACCATCACGTTTCAACATTTGCTCTAACGAAAAGATAAACTAGATTTAAGGACAAAGTTATCTTTGCGTTTTCGAAACTGATAACGTCATACTTCGACATACCAAGCGTCAACTGCAAATATAAGTTTGTAGTTACAAAAAAAAAAATATTTCGGATTTTTTCCTTTACTTGTGAAGTTTCTTCTTGCCAAATTTCATTATTTTAGGTCAACAGGAAGTACCCTATAGGTTTTGAGTTTTTGCTTTTTCATACAAATATAATATGCGCCAAAATTCGGCCATATCTTTTGATTGCTTTGACGTAGAAGTTTGATTTCTTCGCGACTGCATGAGGTTGCAGACCTGAGTATTTGGTATTAATTTCAACTTGATCCGTCCATGCGTTCCTGAGATATAGGTCTAGACAGACAGACAGACATACAGACAGACAGACAGACAGACAGACAGACAGACAGACAGACAGACAGACAGACAGACAGACAGACAGACAGACAGACAGACGGGCAACAAAGTGATCCTATAAGCCTTATAGTATAAGGGTTCCTTTTTTTCCGTTTGAGGCACCCTAAAAATACGGTTTAAAGGAAGTGATTGGCTAACAACAATTCTAATTTGAAGTAATAGCTCACCCACTAAACTTGACCTTCTCAGGCCAAATAAACGAATATGTACAAGTCCAGTCATTGTGCAAAGCTTTCTTGCGCCCTCCTTTAGGTGCCACGGTGTCCTGAGAGTAGTATATATCGAATATCTTATCGGGAGTCCGGTTTGCGAACTCGTATAACGTTACTCTAGGATCCGGGAACAATTCTTTGATTTTTAGTTCTGTAATGTAGAAGAAAACACAATGTCTTAATCGTAATGAAATACAGAAACTCTGAAAAGGACTGTTTACGTAAAACTAGGGTATAGCCCTGAAAAGGACTTTTATTATATCTTTTTATGAAAATATAGGTAAAATAAGGGACCCATATTTTATTCTTTTAAAACCTCGTTTACATTATTTAAAAATTAAGTTAAGATCGGGAAAATTAAAAAGGGCGTAAGTGACGATGACGTCACATTACTGAAATAGTGTGGTTCCAAAATCGGTGAATACCCTCGGACGTTTTCGGTATTTATAAGAGTGTGTTCATTGCCATTTTTCTTGTGGACTCGCCAAATATGCTTCTGACTACCTAGAAAGCATTGCAAAAGTGTTACAATGTATTACTTGGCTGTATGGGTTAGATTTCCTTTGCATACTACGTCAGAGCCACAATACTTCCGGAATGCCTAATTTTATTTAATATCACGTTAAATTAATCAGAAAATGTTTATGAAAGTCAGTATATCGGTTTGCAAGATCTGCAGTTTTGAGCTAGAGTCAAGAGTCCCACTACGAGCTCGGGAGTGAACGTGACTGTCGAGGTGTCGTCCAGAGTGACGTCGCTACGGCGACTCCTCTGGAGAAAGAAAGAGACGACAGATTGGTAAGATAATGAAATAAACAGCAATGAGGTACACTCTAATCTATACTTACTTATATCACTCTCACAATCAAAAATCTCCGGTTTTTCCACAGACTTTTTACTGTCAAATTGTATATCTTCCGATTTATATAGAGGACTCCCTTTGTCGCTTATCCATTTGTTCGAGTATAGGTAGTTTAGAGCTTTGGACGCCGTTATCTCTGCCGCTTGGCGTTTTGTTGGGGCAGTACTGTAAAAATAAATTCGTTTATTATTAACGTGCAGCCTGTGGGTCTACACCCAGCGGGCCATCAACGCTTTGCGCGACCAATATAATAACGCGTTCAGGGTGCTATTGAGGCTCCCTAGGTTCTGTAGTGCATCAGGGATGTTTGCAGATGCAGCCATAGACGGCTTTCATGCCATAGTACGCAAAAGAGTGGCGTCCCTGATGCGCAGAGTAAGTAACAGCCCCAGTGGCATCCTGAATGCGGTATCTAATAAACCATGCTGCGCAATTTGGAGGCATTAAATTCATATGCCTTCAGATTGCTTTGCAACTGAAAGATTATTTTAAGTACTAACATAGCTATTAAGCTTAATGTATGCTAACACACAATATGGACACTCAAGTCAGAAATATTTCTTTTTAATTTGAATTAAAACTGTGACCGTCAAGCTGTTTCGTCCACAGATATTTGTAGATTTGAACAGGGTTAAGTCAGTAAGGGCCCGTATTAATAAATCACTCTCAGCTCAAAAGTCAATCTTGAGAACAACCTCAAGATGGCGTTCCTATTAATAAACGTAACTTAGGTGCGCGTTTAGGAATCGAATATCACGTGAGTAACGCCGTAATAATAAACAAAACTCAGTTCTTAAACTGTCAAACTCACACTTGAGAACGTATTGCATGCGAACCGCGACTTGAGAAAGACATCACGTGATGGCTTAGGTGGCAACTCGCCCTCCAAAAATCTCACCTATGGGCGAGATACCACTTTTCAAAAACGTTAGTGGTCGTTTCACCCAACACTTGGGTGAGTTGACTATTTCCAAAATGTGAGGTGGTCAACTCCCCCCTTTTTTTTACTTGGGGAAATGCTTTTACGCATCCCACCGCGCCAATAAGGAGGGGCGCGCGGTGAGTATGTGGGACTCCCGTCATGTGCGTACGGTCCTATACCCACTAAAACCCCAAGGTGTTCAACTCACCGCGTTTGGACGAGGTTGTGGGAACGCAACGCCAGATACCACAACCTCGTCGGCGGCCGCCCGCGTGGGCCCGTCTTCGGGTTCGGGGTCAAGTCACGCTGCTCCAAAGGTTACGTTTATGGAGATATCGATATACGCCCTCAAGATTGGTGACATCACGTGATACGCCCTCAAGATTGGTTTATTAATAAATTACATACTTGAGATGGTGAACACGTCTTGAGAGTGTATCAGCTGAATTCGCTCTTGAGGGTGGGTTTGAGCTCAGACTATTAATACGGGCCTTACTCTCGGGTTGTCTTTTATTAAAATCTTACCTTTCAAAATTAATCTTCTCTGGCCACTCGAAATTGTATGTACAAGTCCAATCTCTTTGATGCACTGAACTCTTGGTACCTTGCGTGACATTCTCAGTGAACTGTATGTCAAAGACCTTCTCACGTACCCTAGTAGAGAGCTCATGAAGCGTGTTTCGGGGGTGGGGAAATATTTCTGTTATATCCCTTAGATCTGTAATGCGAAAAACAGTCGTAGTTAGCCATAAATGGGAATTAAAAGTTATTCCAGGGTTAATGGTCAACCATTTGGTAGACTTTTGGTAGGTCGGTCAAGCACAGAGAAAGTACCCTGTACTTGAAATCAAACAACAAATCGAAACTGGTGGTAGTATTCATTTTAGTAAATCAAAATTGCAATAATATTGAACTACTGCAAAAATGTTGAACTAACTACTAGTTCAATATTTTTGCAGTAGTGTTTGAGAAAATCTCAGTCCCATGTACCCTTTTCTCTTTTTACCCGACTGCCCCAGAAGGAGGATAATGTTTTTCGGGTGTATGTATGTATAATTATGTGTCCATTCCTTCCTGTCATCCTGTAGCCTAAACGGCTTGATGGATTTTGGTGTATGAGGTATCGTTAGATTCGTCTTGATTACGGGAGTGTCATAGGGTATAAAAAATTAATCAAAATGGGATAGTTTTTTTGCAGTCGGCTTTTCTGTTTTTTGAAATAATCTCTGCTTGTTGAGGTAAAGGAACTCACTTGAAATCATTATTTTTTTTAAGTTCCACATGACACTTTATTCACACAAGCCTAAAGACTAATTAATAAAATTACTTATGAGATTTTAACCTAAAATTCTATTAATTGTTGTTATATCTAACAACGACTTAACACATTCACTGCCGGTAATTTTGCCTAGACTTGCGTCAGGTGGCGCACTTTCCTATATGCCTCAAAGTCGCTAAATATATGAACTCACAGACGCGTTCAACCACTGGATGAAAGTGACGAAAACGCATATAGTATGCATTGCTGACCTGATGTAAGCTCCCTCAATGTAAGGGAAGGTCTGTGCCCGAGCAGTGGGGCTATATAAACAGACTTATGATGCATTGCTGACAGTGAATGCATTAAGGGGCTATTAAGGATCACCTTGTTCATGTGTCTTATACCTATTTGGACATTATCACTATGAATCATTGATTTCACATGAATTTCAAGACTTTTCCAATGAAAATATCTTACAGCATTCTCAACAGCCCTTTCCAATTTGATTTTGGGGGATTTCAGGTAAAAAATCCGGAAATCCCCTACGGCCGTCCCCCATGTGGGGGATTTCCGGATTTTTTTTCCTAATAAAGCTGAAAATTTATTCCAGCATTCTCGACAGGCCTTTCCAATTTGATTTTGGGGGATTTCAGGTAAAAAAATCCAGAAATCCCCCACATGGGAGAAAAAATCCGGAAATCCCCTACGTCCGTCCCCTATGTGGGGGATTTCAAGATTTTTTTTCCTAATAATCCGTCTCTGCCATCTCAGTTACCTCATTCAAAAACAAAATGGACAATTTAAAAACATTTTAACAAGATTAATCATATTTTTTTTAGATTTATCTATTCATCCGCTGAATTCTCTAAACAAAGGTTGTCTGGAAGAGATCGCTTTAAGCGATAAGACCGCCAATTATGATACTAACTGTATTAGCATATTTCTTTTGTGTAATTCCTTTTACTTTGCAATAAAGAATATTTATCTTTATCTTATACCACTAAATGATAGACTTTACTCCTTCCTAATTGTTACCTCAGTGCTGAGGATAGTGACCCTCAACAGCAGGTGCCGTCTTGGCATGTATGAACTGGCGCCAGGAGACACGGTCCACTTTACAAACACTGTGATATGGACATATCAGCAGCGATGATATGTCCATTTCACAGTTTTCACATATTAGATAATAATAATATATAAATAATCAATATAACATTATTAAAAACATACCTTTTTCATGATTTTTCTGTAGCATTGACACATCTCCATCTAACAAACCTCTGGAATAACATTTTCTGTGCAACAGCAATGCATATGATGCATTTAGGCATGTTATTTCCTTTTCAAAGAATGTATTGAAGTTACATTTGTGAAGTTTTGCCAATATACCTGTAAAAATATGTAAAAGGCATTAGAATTGTCGCGTCCCTGATGCGACGGGTTTGCGGCAGCCCTAACAGTATCCTGAAGGACATTGTGGATACCATGGTCAATTACCTGTCCCGGGGTTTCAAAGTCGGACCTAAGTCACATGTCATAGTGCGTAAACATAAAAAAAATTTGATCGAAAATTTCTACAACCCCCTTTTTATGATACCATCGGAATGGGGGCTCTTTGGGGATGATTTTTGTTACAATCATTTTTTTGTCCGATCAACCCTTGTCAAATTAGGAGGTGAAACGTAAGAAATTCGGTTCTGACACTTCGCCGGCCGCTGCCGCGGCACGCTCGGCTCGTGCATTTGTAGTCTATTTATATTACGACGCAAAAAGAGGCATGTTATAAATTTAACGTGTGTACAGGCAAGATAACAGGGAAATCCCCAAATATGTTACAATTATAGGTTATGTAAAGAACTTACCGCTATAATTTTCACGTAACAGCGATTTATTGATATGTAAAGCATTACTAATACAGTATTTTCTGTAATGAACTGAGTTCCCAATGAAAAATCTCTTCAAAAACATTGTTTTAGGAAGTTTATTGCACTTTTCAATAACCTATTTGTAGACCCTGAAATCGAATGTTAATAAACTTTATTAGCGTGTAAGAAAGGAAAACAAATTATAATCGTTGTTAAATAGAAGTTATCTTACGTTTTCCACAATAATTAAGCACGTATAAATTAATAAATAAATTAAAATTAATTTGTAAACATTGCACGAGATTTTCCAAATTAATGCGTTTTCATGGCACTTCAGTAGGTGTCTAGAAAATTGATAGTAGACACCGCCGCTCCGAACTCGAAACTTTACATGGATTTTGTTCAAAGTGATGCTGGTGTAGTAATGAAGGATGCTCGAAAAATGCTACAAAAAACATGGCAATATTTTTTGACATTGACAGGCAAAGGGCATCTTCGTTTCATAGTAAATTTTTGTAGACATAAGCCATGAAAATAACTTTGAATACGTTTTGAGTATTATGAATACTTGACGAATATGACTGTAGTTTCCTTATTTTCGTATCTGGTTATTATAATATCCTCTTTGTTTCATATCGTATACATACGTGTCCTATTTATAATTTATGTGCTGATAACCTGCATACCCATGAGAAGCGTTTTATAGCTATGGTTATTACATGGAGTAGGTATTTTGCATTTCCAATACCTACATTAGTACTCATAGTTTTTCGGGTTTTCGAGCTAACTTACGTAAATCACTTTTGAAACTTACACGGTTTGTATTTATTACTTATCAACTCCAAATGTTTAACACGGTAATTCGCGTTTTATCTCATTACTTACGTCTCTAGCTTTTCTGGACCTCGCACTTTTACCGATTGCTCTGAAAAAGAAAACCTTACGTAAAATCCTTTACTACCTAACGAATTTCTCATGAGCTCCTATTAATTTGCTTAAAAAAAGGTCTCACCCCCCCAGAGGGGTGACCGCGACTTCCAATCGTTATGGTTATCGCTTTCATTTTGACACATGGACGCTATACATTGCTGCGTTTCGTTGTCGTTTGTTACAACTTGTAAAAACATAGCAGCAATGTATAACGTCCATGTGTCAAATTGAAAGTGATAACGATAACGATTGGAACTTGGAAGTCGCGGTCACCCCACAGGTCCTTCGTTTATTGCTTCATGTCATGAGCCACCTCACGCAATGCATAAGTCTTGTGCTTATTGAGGCACACCAGGAATCCGAGGATCTTAACATAATCATTTAAGTAGGTAGGTAGTATACTATACCTACCTTCTTACCTAGATACGATCTAACACAGAGAAGTTAGAACAGAAGAGTTAAATAAGGTTGAGATTTTCACAAATACTAGGTAGGTACAGCTAACAGCAGATCAAGTATAACACTTTGGACTTTGGACCGTTCTTATTATCTGCGTCGTAAGATTTAAAATCGTACTGCAAGTGTTACCATTGATCTGCTGTTGTCCGTAGGTACCTACATACCTACCTACTTAACTGACTTTTTTTTCAATAAATTCTTCCGATTGGGAAAAGCATGGCTATCTATCATGGTAACTATTTAAAAACTCTCCTAGAAGTACTTTTCAAAGTAAGTAAATGGAAAAATAAAATAAAATTAAGTAATTTAAGTACTTTCTTTATTATGCCTCACATCTCATTCAATTAATATCTAATTATATAGAAATACATCAATCTTAACCAAAAATATGCCGTATTACAGTAGAGTAAAGCTCTCGTGGGCCTACTGTCGATTGTACCTTAGTGCCTTACTAAGGCGCCTTTCCTAGCTATAAAAATTGAGAGATAAGTTCTTAATAGGTTGCAGGACCACCGATTTTGT
Source organism: Tachystola acroxantha (assembly GCA_963506565.1). Lineage (NCBI taxonomy): Eukaryota > Metazoa > Arthropoda > Insecta > Lepidoptera > Oecophoridae > Tachystola > Tachystola acroxantha. Next base: position 2,389,147 of record OY735894.1, on the reverse strand, counting down.
GTGGCTTAAACCATCTGATCACCTAATTTTAAGTCGAATTATCGCTACGAACCTATTAGATTATAATAGTAGCTTAGGTAGGTACCTACGTAAGTAGGTACTTTTTTTTATAAGTAGGTATCTAAGTACATAGAAAAGGTTAAATCTAGGTAGCCTTAGATTATCAAAGTGGATACATGTTTTTTTTAAAATCTAGATATATTTTTCAGTCCATTTTATTATACCTACCTCTTTTAATTTTTACAAGGTGTAACAAAATGGGCGTTTGGTCCTCAAACAAACAGGTTGTGGGTTTCCCAAAACTGGAGGATAATCCCAATATAGCTTGTCATAACGCAAATAAAGTAAAAAACTTGCTTTTTTAAATTTGATTCTTGTATGCGGTATCCAAACTTTATATTATAAACATCGTTAAGCTTTCGAAGATGTCCAGCAGTTGACTGATACGGGCTGATGATAACGAAATATGAGTTATGGGACTTCTAAGTTTTAGGTAGGTACAGTCGAAGACAGAGATAAGTATACAGGGGACCGAATTTAATAATTCTTTTACAGTTACATATTTTTAACTTTTATCTATCAAACAGTGGAAGAATTTTTGCAATAGGTCAAGTAGTTTTTGAGAAAATCTCAACTTTAAAAACTCTACTGTACCTACTTACACCTTTCTTTGTCTTCGATCATACAAACATGTTTTATAAGTAGGTATCTAGGTACATAGTAAAGGTTAATATACTTATATCTATGGCGTTGAATATAAGTAGTGTTTGTTTGTATGTCGTAGGTCATGATTTGCTTCAGTCAATGTTTCATTACGCTTTTGTTTTTGTTATATTCAATCTCTCATGATTTCGTCATGTAGCGCTTGCCTAAGTTTCGCTTTATAATATTTATAGGGTTCGGTATAAGTCTGGGGTTGGAAATAAAACAATTTATTTGTGTTTCACTAGTTTTTTCCAGGCTGAGAGGAGAGACAATAACTTTTTACAAACTTCGCGCGCAAAATGCGCGCGCTGTCATCACATAAAAACTCTTCTTTTTTGTAAAATTCTTCCCAGTGGGAAAGGCAAAGCCAACTATGGCATACATCCTGGTCTGATGTTAGTAGAATGTCTGATTTCTTGTAAATACATACATATATACGAAGATAACCTAACCTAAACCTACGCACAACCCACCCAAACCCCTAAACGAAATAACTCAATGATACACGTAACCATCAAGCTATGCAAAAGGAAACCTTGCTAAGAGCACAAAACTTCACAAACACGACTTCTTTCGAGCACTCCAACTAATAGAAACGTTCGCGGACATCTACTGATTAACTTAACGCGATCATTAATCACTAAATACCACGGAAACTATTTAATTAGAATTTTCACAAAAAGTAGCTAATAGCGTTTCGCGCGCTTAACAAGGAATCTCCAATGACTAAGGAATGGAATCTCACATAAAAACTCTCCACACCACAGACTATCTATATCTCGCGGACAGACGGCCGCGAGAGGTATGTTCCGAAACTGGACGCTGGTTTACTATATATTCTTAATACACAGACGGTTTGGAATAAATGCCAGCAAAGATGACAGTGGTCGTTGTTTTCTCTATTACAAAGTAAGCAAAAGGTCTGTTTGCATTAAATTTTGGCGCCACCACTCTATTAGCGAAGTAAGTAGTTACAGTATCGGGAGCTACGGTACCTGCTTCAGTCACATCTATGTCGACTTTGTGAACTATTGTTGATACAAAAATCTTATCTTTACTAACCTTATCAAATCTAGCTACGTCTCTCTCAAAAATATCTCGAACACCAATTTCATACAACGCTTTGTTCAAAACTACATTAGTACTGATTTGAAATCTAGGTATTAGAATATCTGTTTCGCCAACGCCAAAATCATCTATGTCCTCTTGAAGTTTCATAAGTACGTCTTCAATAGTAAAATTAACTAAGTTTTTAATGACATCTGCTATTTTGACATCGTCACGTGGAAGTAAAATTAACATTGAATATTTATCGTCATTTCCGTAGGGCAAATCTATGGCAACAGATTTTAGTTTTGGTACAGTTGAAAACGGAATGGGAACTTGCTGGAACATCATATTAACTTGTCCTATAATCCGTTGATCTTCATCATAAAATGGACGTCTAATTGTCTCTGTTAAATTAAACGGGAAAGTCCAAAAGCCTTTGAAAGACATTAGGTTTGCAAAAAACATTTTTGATTCACCAAAATCATTGGATGTCAGAATGTTTGAGTCGTTTCCTCCTGAGTGTAGAATGTAGCTGTTTGCTATTATCCTTGCTGTATTGGTGTCGTTGAAATCGATGAATTTTAACAATGCGTCGTAATCCGTTTGAAATGTCCTTCTAAATTCCGGATAAGTAGAGAAATCATCGTCCAAAAAGACGAAGTTCTTGCTTGAAAAGTTCACTCCTGTAGTTGAAGGATCGAGCACAGATTCTGTTAGATCCTTGTATTCTCTGACAAGTGTGCTATGATTCTTCGGTAGTTCGAACACATTGCTGAGTTGTTTGTAGCTATTTCCTGTAGCACCAAGAGCTAATCCTGCCATCAGGGTCCAAATACCGAAAGGAGATATCACAGCATGCCCATCGTCTTCCGATTGTATGATATCTAGTAGGTTTATGGTATAGTTTCTGGATTCCACGTCACACAAACACTTTAGGAGGATAAAAAGTAAACTTATTATCAAAATCTTCATGTTTTCGACATGGGACCTCGACTGAGGTTCGTCGGATACTGGTTTATGAACTGATATTAAATATTAACCAGTTTAAACAATTTGCATTTCGCCATAAACATCGTCTGCTGCCTCAATTTTATAATTAAGTATGTACATTTTTATTTATTTAGTATTTAAAACAGCATTAGTTTTGTTATGGCGGCTTATAGTATCATTAATAGCTTGATCAAAAACAGGTTTCTTTATATGCGACATATACTCTAATGAGGATAGATTAATACTAATTAGTCGCCTACGATCATGACTTTCAAACTATCTTGGTAAAAAGGGAAAAAGAAAACTTTGAGTAACGTCGAAATATTTGTTTAATTTATAGATATAGGATGTAGCCTGACAGACACCTTGAATGAATCAGACCGTAAATATAGGTATCAATTAAAACTAAATTAAGCACATGAGTAATACAAACTAATGCAAAAACTAATTAAAACACAGTCGGCTTAGAATAAATGCCACCGAAGATCACAGTAGTAGTCGTTTTTTCTATCACGAAGTACGCAAATGGTCTATTGGCAAGAAATCTTGGGGCAGAGATCCTATCAGCAAAGTACGCTGATGTGGCTGCAGACGCTACGGTTCCAGATTCAGTCACTTCAATATCAGCTTTATGTACGATAGCAGAAACGAAGATATTTTCCTTAGTGACCTTCTCAAAACTAGCTAATTCCGGGTCGAAAATGTCGTAAACACCCATGTAGTTCAACGGTTTATTCAAAACCACATTGGTACTAATTTGGAACCTCGGTAATTGTACATCGATTTCGGTTAGACCAAATTCTTCGACGTCATCTTGGAGTTTTTGTAAGATGTCTTTAAGACTCACATTGGCGAAGTTTCTGTACATCTCTGATATCCTTACATTGTTGTGTGGCAAGAGCACTAGCATAGAATACTTATTATCGTTCCCATAAGGTAATTCTATGACGAATGCTTTCAAATTTGTTATGCTCGAGAATGGAATAGCAGCTTGCTGAAACATCATGTTCACTTCGCCGATTGCCTTTTTATTCTCGTCAAAGAACTGTTGTCTAGTCGTATCTGATTTGTTGAAGGGGAATGTCCAGAGGCCTTTGAACGATATGACATTAGTTAAAATCATTTTTGATTCAGCAAAATCATCAGATTTGAGCACATTAGAAACTCTTCCTCCCGAGTTTTGAATGTAGTTATTCGCGAGTCGCGCAGCTGTGTTCGGGTCATTGAAATCTATGACTTTCACGGACGCATCGAAATCGGATTGCACTGTCCTTCTAAATTCCGGGAAAATGGTAAAATCGTCATCAAGGAACACAAAGTTTTTGCTCGTTAAACTTACTCCTTTAGTTGTAGGATCTAGTACAGTTTTCATTAGGTCCTGATATCCTTTTATAAGTGTATTCTGGTTCTTTGGAAGTATGAAAGCTCTGCTGAGCTCTCTATAGCTGTTCCCAGTAGCTCCTAAAGCGACTCCAGTCATTAAAGTCCAGATGCCGAAAGGTGAAATGACTACATGCCCATCAGTTTCCATTTGAGTGAAATGTAACAGTTCTATGCTGAAGTTTCTTGATCGAGAACTGAATTCGATTTCACATAAACACTTTGGTATGACAAATAATAGACATATTAGGATCTTCATTGTGGAACGTTTGGCCTCGACCGTGGCTCGCTGTGTACTAGTTGATATATCGATGTTATCATTAACAACTTTAACCAAATTACTTTTTGCGGTAACTAAGTTGTCTCTCTAATCAACTTTGTTACTTATTTCTTTACTGTTAAGAATGTTGTGCTGTTTAGTTCTGTTTAATGTTGTTGTGGTATTCTGTATTTAAGCTCGAACAACTGGTTTTCTACGTGACGGTGTGTGGACGGTCAGTACAGTTAGCCTGTGACTCTCAATCTGTAGGCAATTGAATCATAATGACGTCAGCGTAGTTAACATTAATTAGTCTTTTATTAATACAAGTAGGTTAGATGATAAATGAGATATGAGATTGAGTATCGAACATTGAAATGTTATTGTTAACAATACAAAATATTGATAATCAACAAACAAGTGAACGTAGTGTAAGACTCCCGTGACTAGATAGAGGGATAACATGGACTTCTACGTAATAGTGATTGGTTTATAAGACCGTATGAGATGAATAATGCGTGTTATGAAGTTTTCCTATAGGCATGCTAATTATCTCTCAATAAAATTGTGATTTTACCTTGATGGATGGAATTTATAATACGGATATACCTACGAAGTTCTTGTAATCATAATTATCTAGCCGCATATGTTCTAAGCTTTGTGTTGTCAATCATCTATCTGATCTAATCGTACCAAGCATTGCACCCGTACATATTTACCGTCGAAAACAGCGCTGTATACAGGGGGCCTCAATAAGGTTGAGTTTTTCTCAAAAACTACTGGACCGAATTTAATAATTATTTCACAGTTACATAGTTTTAATTTTTATCTATCAAACAGTGAAAGAATTTTTACAATGCGTCAAGTACTTTTTGAGAAAATTTCAACCTTAAAACTCTCCTGTACACCTTTCTGTGTGTTCCTACCTGGCTGATAAGAATACATGACCCTCAGCAATAAGTAGACCATAAGATCAGTCTATTTATATTGCCCCACTGCTCGGGCACAGACCTTCCCTTACATCGAGGGAGCTGGGGCCATGATCCACCACGCTGGCCCAGTGCAGGTTGGCAGATTTCACATCCCTTAAATTTTTTCTTCTTCTAAGGGATGTAGGTTTCATCACGATGTTTTCCTTCACCGTTTTGAGAGCACTCGGTAAATGTACGTAAGTTTTTCCTTCGAAAAAACCAACGATAACTCATTGGTACATGCCTACAGCCAGGGCTGGGAATCGAACCTGGGACCTTCGTATTGCCAACTTAGTAACCCAACCACTGAGCCACCGAGCTCTCACACATGGAACACGTCACATAAGGTCTAAAATAAACAGCAAGAAATTCGTTTAATGCCTCGGTTGGGACCTTGAATTGTAAGAATTCTAACCATGGGAAATTACGTCGGACAATACTGATAGTAAATCCGTACAGACATGTACTAATGGTGTATTGTATGTTTGTCTGAGCGGACATAGTAATTTTTTTGAGGTTTGTGTGAAAAGAACCTGCTCGTAACTTCGTTTTGCTTGTAAACTAACGTTGAACGTTAATTACCTGTTAAATACAGGGCGTCCTTGAATTCATTCGATAAATTGAAACTGGGGTTTTTACTCATGATAAATATTTAATTGGTGAGGTTTTTTTAGTAAATCACATAAAATAATTAATATTTTTTGACAATTTTTTATTTATGGATTTATTACAACTAATCGGAGCACTCTGTTAATATTCTTTATTTATAACAAATCAATAACATATTTACTTACATAAACAAAAAAAATTATATAAGTAAAAAATTGTAAAATAATATACATAAAAAATAAAATTCTAAAAATGTACCTACTTGGATGCGGTATTCCAGCTGTGACTGGCCTCTAGCAGTCACAGGTAGAACAATTTAATTTATCGCAAATATTTTTTTATTTTTCCCCCCTAATTGTTTAATTTACTTAAATGCTGTGCAAAATTAATGTATGTCACAAGCCTAACCATCCATTTAATTTTGTCGAAAAAATTCAACTGTCCAACTGCCTCATGAATGCATTGTTCTGAATGCATTGTTCAGATTTGCGTCAGATGACGTCATCGCTACGACACACCACACAAATGTGAATCTAGCTTGAGGTTGCGCTCAAAACTATCTATGAATTTCAGATATCGAACTAAAGTTTAAGAACCATTGCACCTTGAGTCATGAACTCCGAGTGCAATCCTGAACGTGTTTCCCCAGCAAGGAAACACGTAAGCAAGTATTTTTGTATTCAATACATAAACCGAGCATTCCCCGTATATTAACTAACCTCATTGAATATCATGACCACGTTGGAAATATCTAATGAAGGAAAAATAAGTAAGTAAGTAAATCGGTTGTACACTGACTTCGGTAATTATTATATCATTAGCCCTGCCCGCGACGACATCATGAAATGACAATGCCAGATTCTGCCCCACCATCAACCGCATGATGAACAAGATAACGAATAAATGTAAAAATATCTCCGTTTTTTTTATTAAAATCATTGGTTTAAAATAAAGTTCTGTACAAGTTGCGAGTCGAAAAAACAGCTTAATTAAGAATTCAGAAAATAGTATGAAATCGAAGCGAATTATTCATTGTTTTTGTTATCATTTTCTACTACTCTCGCAACTCCTACTGATTGTGATTATGCTATATAAAACCTGTAATAAGTCCCCAACAAAATTATAGGTACTGCTTCAATTAGGTATCTTGTAGTTTTGTAGGTGGGGCAAAGCTCCATTGAAATGTGACAATGCCATTTGGCAAGAAGCTAGAGCACAAGTAAAGTAAAAAATCCGAAGACCGTAAATTCAAAATTGCATTCCCCCAAAAATATTTTTACAAACTTATATTTGCTAATGTTCAACTAATCAGGAGTATGTCGATGTATGGACAATGATAATGGCAAAGATAAGTTGGTCTCTAAATCCAGTATCTTTTCGTTAAAGCAAAGTTACGGGTTAAGTTGCGTTGCACGGAAGCCTCGGGGACCACTTGGCCGGTTTTTTAAAAGGACTTTTATACATATCACTTTTTAAACTTTCACGGTTTGTATACATATTAATTAGATAAAACGGGAATTACCGTGTTAAACATTTATTATTGATGTCTCGATATTTCGACAGCACAGTCTACTCGTGACCATGAGGGCTGCAATGCTGTCGATATATCGAGACATCAATAATAAATGTTTAACACGGTAATTCCCGTTTTATCTAATTGACTTTTATATACATTTTGCACCGATTAGCTGCTTGATTATGATTCGAATTTCTATTCAGCGTGAACAAAAGTTGTACAGTTTATCAAATCCTGAATAAAATATTTGTAATATCTTTGTAAAACATTGACAAGGCCTCTTTACAGCCGCAATTAGATCATTTTGTTATATCCCGTGGGTCGGTTCTTTGCCCTGTTTCTCTGTTCGTACATCCAGCCGTAACCTAGTTTGTATTCTGTACCTTATATTTTTCAAATTCAATTTATTGCTACCATATGGTTAATATTAGGTCTTAATTAACAGAGTTCGCATATGGTACCCTGTAAGGGCACTACAATATTTTCAGATGCACTACAGTTTTTATTATATTCGATAGATCAAGTTATGATTATTATACAATATATTTCAATAGGTACAACATTATTTAATTTCGTGATTAAAATTCTATAGTATTATTGTAAATGATTACCTACATTATTGACATAACCAAGTGTTCCCTAGAGCTGCTAAGGTTGAATAAATGGAGTTTTGAAGTATTTGGTCAATATACCTAAGCCCTGTCTACCTAAGTCTTTGTTTATTCACTGTCTAGTCAAACGAGATGCAATTTACTTAATCGCCTATTATGTAACTTAACTTCAATTGCATTTAAGTATTTGCAAGCTAATGCATTTAATCTGGGGCACCTACTTAAAGAGCTTCGTTTCCTCAATAAATTTCCTTTTGGTTTTCTTGCATTTTCATACAAATATTTTATATAAATGTTCTAATATATATATATACTTATATATATATTAGAACATGATGAAAGAATTCGACACTCAATTATGGTTAAATCCATCAAGCCGTTTAGACTGCGTGCCAATGAATTAGACATACATGCTCACATACCTACATACACTCGAAAAACATAACCCTTCTTGCACAGCTGGGTAACAAATGGTAATGGCATAGATTTTATCAAAGTAAGTACTTTGCGATAACAAATTGTATTTGGTGGCTCCCTCCGTCCTCTTAAACAAAATTACGCAATTATTATGTCAAATCCTTATTCACATCACATCCGTTTACAAGGTGTATCGAAAAAAAACCTTAAAACGATCCTATTGTTGTGTTATTTGATAAAACTGCACGACTGTTGAGGGGCCTCCTGTCAAATATATTGTTATGAACACACGTAGATCGGCAGTTGAAATATTGAATTACAATATTAGATTATTAGATACCTAAATGATAAATGGAGAAAAAAATTCATCACGACCGGGATTCGAACCCGGGACCTCGCCATTCCGTGGCACGCTCTATTCCAACAGAGCCATCGTGATTATTAAAAAAGCTACGTTCACATTGTTTATTGCTATAAATATTATTTTTTAAATGCTTATTTATATGCCAGAAACGGCCGTTTTTCGCAATTATGTGAACTACATTGCATCACGTTACAAATAAGCATTTAAAAAATAATATTTATAGCAATAAACAATGTGAACGTAGCTTTTTTAATAAAATTGATCATATTGGAAGATGTGATTTTTTAAAGATTGGCGGCGGGCGCTAGTTGGCTCTAGGAAGGCTCTTAAATACATACTATTACATTTTATACTTACATAAATTCAATGCTCTACCTACATGAACCTTTTCTTTATTAAAAGATAATAACGTTTTTCTGCAAGAAAACAGTAACTAAATGTTTACCAATAATAACTATTTGTGATAACAAATCGTTTTGGGTGGAGGTGTCTCCCTCCGTCCCCCCTTAAGATTGGTCACGATTCTTTATTTTTAGCAATTTAAAAGTCTCATAATACCGGTAATTTACATGAGAACACATTTATTTAGGTATTTGTTGTTGACAAGTTATACGTAATTATTATAATTATTATGACTTATCATCTCAATTTCAGATTCTATGCGGTACGTTGTCCAGTTGGGAGTACCTACACGTTGATAAATCCAGAGAAAAAGACAGAGATAAGTATACAGGGGGCCTCAATAAGGTTGAGATTTCTTCAAAAACTACTGGATCGAATTTAATAATTCTTTTACAGTTACATAGTTTTCACTTTTTTGTTTGTTGATAAATAAATACATACTTGTTTATTTCAAGAACCATTCAATATTTAAAAAAACCTAATCTAAACTATTTAAAAAAAAATTTAGTTGCAGGAAGAGTACCCAAGACACTGGCAGCGTTACCTCGCTGGATCGCGATGCTAATCCGTTGCGCGAGGTAGCTGCCAGCTCTTGGGTCACCAGTGGCATCTACTACTAATTCGCTAAGCTCTTTATAAAGTGACCAAGCGCCGGGACCCCACGGGCCGAGGGTCTCGACACCAAAAGCAACAAAGTTGTAAAGGGTGTTTTGTTTTCACTTTTATCTATCAAACAGTGAAATAATTTTTGCAATAGGTCAAGTAGTTTTTGAGAAAATCTCAACCTTAAAATCTCTCATGTACAGTCGACAGCAGATCAATGGTAACACTTGCAGTACGATTTCAAGTCTTACGACGCAAATAATGAGAACTGTCAAAAGCAAAAAGTGTTACCATTGATCTGCTATCGACTGTACCTACACCTTTCCACCGTAAAAGTTAAACTTCACGAGATCACTAAACCACACGAGAAGAAGAATAGGCTCTATATACAGAGACAACAACAAAATTGTCGCCGGACCAGATTGCATTCACCCGAATGACTGTTTCGGTCGTTTCAAGGCTCTTGAGTTAATTTAACTAGGTATAGGAGACTTAACTTCGTGAGGGAAATAGTTAAACTAAATGTCCATTTTTAAACTCATCTTTATGGCAAATTAAAAAAAAACATAACAATAATACAAAATATTTTTCAAAATACTATAGTAGAAGTACCTGTAGAAGTTTTTACTTAGCAGTTGATTTCTTACTGAAATGAGTATGGCATCAGAGCAAATAAACAAGCTAGGTTTATAATCAAACTAGCTAGGAAGACAAATAGCAAAAACAGCAAAGCACTTGGCTTTCCTTATAGTTTGGATTTCTAGTTTTTCTATGAAGGTTACGGCACTAACTACTAAAATTCAACGTCAGAATAAAATATAAGTAAAGCAATCTTGAGGTGTCTATTTAGAGACTGATGAAGTTTGTCCAATCCGCGCCGCTCCGCTGCGGGACATCTTCTGTCTCGCGCTTGAGTTTAGGTTATGTTGAAGCTTACATGATAAACACTTTGAAAATAATGTTTTCTTCAATCGCCGTTATTACACTGCAGAAGGATCGCTATAAACACCAGCAAACAATATCACATTAGATCTCCTCTCAGTTATCAAGAAAACAAACTCTTTATTCGCCTCAAACCTTTGCGACAGTATTCTGTCTTCCAGACCTACAACAGTAGCCGCCGCTGCCACAGTACCTTCTTCATTCACTTCTATTTCAACATTCTGAATCGTTTTCGAGACGAATAAAGGACTATCTGATACACCAGGCAATTGTGCCTTTTGACTATCAAATATTGAATGGATTCCTGTGTATTGCAATGGAGGAATCAAATCTGTTTGTGAAGTAAGCTTGAAGCGAGGGATGTAGCAATCGATTTGCGGTAAATGCCCTCCCGTTTTGAATTCCATCATCCAATTCAGATTCTGTGTCGCTAAGTTGTTCAGTAACCTCTTTAATGACATACCGTCGAATGGTAACAGAATTATCATTGAAAATTGCTCCTGTTTGCCGTAAGTCATTTCTAAGATCTGAGCTCCTATTTGTGTGGAATCTCCGACGTTGTGAGGTGCTTTATGATACATCATATTAACAGATCCAATCGTTTTTCCTTGATAATTATAGAATGCCTCCTCTCTTGTCTGTGTTGAATCGAACGGATAAGTCCAACTTGCTTTAAAATACAAAGCGTCTACTAAAATCATTCTCAAATTTTCCAATGCCTCAGGTTTCACGGCATTGTATATTCTACCTTCTGTCGCTAGGCATATGTAGTAGTTTATATCGTGAGCTAGTTTAGTAGTGTTACTAGGATCTACTGAATAGATATCTGTGTTATAAACAGTAGCTGCTTGACAAAATTCTGGATGGATCTCCAAAGCGCAATCTAAGAACATAACTCGCTGTCCTTTTAAAATCACATCTTGATTGTTACTTTCCAATATATTTTTGACTGCTAAATGCAGTGCTTGCGTCGCTCTAAGATCATTTGGTAATCTCAACTCCTTGATTAGTTCGTCGAAGGTATCGCCTGCTGATCCTTCTGCTAGCAGCGAAAATATGCTCCACACTGACAATGGCGAAATAGCAATGTTTTTATTTCCAAAGTTCTCTTGAAACGCGTATGTATTATCGAGTAGTTTTAACGCGAATTCGTTTATTGGGTTAAAGTCTTTAAAATCTGTTGGAGCGGTAACTACTAAGGTCACGATAGGTAATAAAGCGATGGTAACCTTCAACATTGTACGCGGGTTGTAGGTGCAAAGTTCGGCAGAACACTAGTCTGTACTTATGGCAACTGATTCTATCAATTCAGTGTTTCTCACGTCACAATGGTTAAAACTTAACTAGTGGTTAGTGAACGCTTATCGCGAGTGATTTAGAAGGACTGCGGAGTTGCGTATGGGATGCCGTTTATATGGGAATGTTGTGCGTTTGGAAAATGTATAGTTGATGAGGTAAATGAGTGACATTTTCTGATAAGAAATCCATTGCATTGGATATAATAGATTAGCGCTTTGCGTTAGGTCGACTTGGTTCCTTTTCGCAATATGCCATCAACATACTCGTATTTTAATATCAGTTGGGATATGCGATTTTAATAGAATCTACTGAGAATCTAGAAAGATATTTGTATAAATTATTATATATAAACGGATATCACTCACTTATATTGTTGAAGTCGGCAATTAGACCGATAGTTTCGACCGATTTCGACGGTCTTTTTCAAGGTGAGCGCGCCACGCCCGCGCCGCCGGTGACGTTTCTTCGCGCACAGCCTAGTCTAATTGCCAACTTCAACAATATAAGTGAGTGATATCCGTTTATATATAATAATTTGTAGTAATGGCTCACTATAGTTTTAATTCTAAGATATTTGTATGTTTAGTTAGTAAAGAAGAAATTAAAAATAATCATACCTATTAGGTAATTTAGGTAGTTACGTCATCAACAGTCTACTTTTGTAACTCCACTGTTGGGGATACACCACAGACCATTTAACCAATAGACAAAGCAAGCGAAAAATTCTGTCAACGATGAGCGTATAGAGACGAAGACAGGGGTGCCGTATTAAAGAGATGCGTCCATGTCTAATATCTCTGTTACACGTGTCGCGAAGCAATTTTTCGCTCATGTCAGACACGGGCTGTTACAGGTCTATGGGGTAAGTGGTCTGTGGGATACACAGACCTTCCCTTACATGGAGGGACCTGGCCATGATCCACCTAACGTGCCCAGTGCATCTTTAGTGATATGAGTTACATAATCTATGTATGTCTGTTTCCCGTCAATCCTATCTTGTTCTTCCATCTGCTGCGATCCTTGAACAAAACTCTCGCTTCCTCCACATTCATCAATCTCGTCATTTTGGCCTCGTTTCGACTGTAGGTACAAGCAAAGGATTATTTTGGATTCGCGCGCAGGCCGGACAGTCGATTTCTCAGACACTGGACCGGCCTGCACGCACCAGTATGTACTAACATAGTTATTTACTATCAAAATATGGATGTAAAAAAGTCTGAAATAAAAATATTTTTTTTTTATATTTATTTAAACGATTTTGATCCTTCTTTGGACAAAGAGTTAATTCGTCCATTGTACTTTACATCCGGGTATTGAAATCGATTGGATTCACTTTAAACATTACTGGATAAGATAATAAAACGATTAATAAAGTCGCGTATAAGTTTTTGTACATATTCTAAGAAGCTTCAAAAGGCACCGTCCTGATTTGTGAATAATTTTGACTAGGTTTACCTACTACGTTTACAAACACGAAAATTTTGGCGGGATTAACGATAAAAGTGATGTCTTCCAGGAAACATCTATCTATGTATAGTACCTATAGGTACAGAAGCCCAAATCAAGTGTCTTATTTTGTCAACAAATACTACTATCATTTTAAGCTTTTCTGTGATTATTGCATAGTTATTTTCATATTATTAGATCGGATCCATTGATCTCTTATAAATAACTAGATACACAAAGGTCTTAAACAATTTTAAAAATAAGGGTCCTTTGTTAATGTCCAGATAATGGCCAATAAAGCAAATGACCATTCATCTGTTTGTACCTTCTTTACGCTCGGACATTTTTAGAAGGCAGACTGTGTGTCTAGTTGTTTATAGGAGATCAATGATCGGATCACTTTATTTTCACAATGACGAACAGGTTCAATCAATCTGTTCCTTCAGTGTTACATCACAACAGGTAATTACCACGACAATAATACAATCATATTTGTTTACCAAATAAGATGCTTGATTCCTTTCTGAACACCGTGATCCGATTCTAAAATTCATATACTTAATTTATTTCTTATATTATACATAAACGGATATCACTCACTTATATTGTTGAAGTGCGCGAAGAAACGTCACCGGCGACGCGGGTGTGGCGCGCTCACCTTGAAAAAGACCGTCGAAATCGGTCGAAACTGTCGGTCTAATTGCCGACTTAAACAATATAAGTGAGTGATATCCGTTTATATATAATAATAATTGTTTTATGACGTCACATATACCACGTAAAAGTCCACTAATTTGACAAGATTTCGTTGGTCAGTGTGAACTTGGCCTTACACTTATTAAATTTATTGCCTTATTCAAAGCTTTAAAAAGCTTGTTTACCTCAACAATATTTTTAAATAAAATAAAAATAGTATTAAGTACAATTGTTAGGTTAGGTTCGGTGCTGTAAATGACAATACCAGATTCTGCCCCACCATCAACCGCTAGATGTACAAGATAACGAATAAATGTAAATATATCTCCGTGTTTTAATTAAATTATTGGTTTAAAATAAAGTTTTGTACATCTAGCAAATCGAAAAATACAGCTGCTTATTTAAGAATTCAGAAAATAGTAAGAAATCGAAGCGAATTATTCATTGTTTTTGTTATTCTTCTATAGGAGTTACGAGAGTAGTAGAAAAGTATACTGATTATGATTATGCATAATATTAAATGGCCACGTAGTTTTGTAGGTGGGCAAAGCTCCATTGAAATGTGGCAATGTCATTTCGGCATCATGTTATTCGATATTACGAATTTCGGTATCATGTAGCGCACTCTTAGGTATCCTCGGTTTTCTCGACGGAAAACTTAGGTACCTACGGTGGAACACAGAGAAAGGTGTAGGTAGGTACAGGAGAGTTTTTAAGGTTGAGATTAACTCAAAAACTACTCGACCTATTGCGAAAATTCTTTCACTGTTTGATAGATAAATGTGAAAGCTATGTACTGTAAAATAATTATTAAATTCGGTCGAGTAGTTTTTGAGAAAATCTCAACCTTATTTAGGTCCCCTGTCTACTTATCTCTGTTTTAGACTGTACATGTTTCCGTACTGTGATGTTTTCCTTCACCGTTTTGAGAGCATTCGGTGCTCTCAAAACGGTGAAGGAAAACATCGTGGCTAAACCTGCATGCCGTAGAAAAAAAAATGCAAGACCAATCCGCACTGGGCCCGCGTGGTGGATCATGGCCCGAGCTTCCTCGATGTAAGGGAAGGCCTGTGCTCGAGCAGTGGGGACATACAAATAGACTGATGATGATGATGAAACGAGTCAATGATCTCATAATCTAGGTAACATGGCAACTGTCTATGCGCTGCCTATTTAAGTTGCATCTACATAAATATTTCAACAACATACGGGCTTTAACTTAAGAGCATTAATCGATTCAACACTTCCATACTATTTTTATCATCTTTTTCACGTCACGGACTATACCCATGTTTGACCTAGGCTATAGTAGCCAAAATGGTGGCCTATTTTGACAGGTTGAATTAAAGCGCTGACATGAGCCAACTAGCGCCGCCAATCTTAAAAAAAATCATATCTTCCAATATAATCAATTTTATTAAAAAAAGCTACGTTCACATTGTTTATTGCTATAAATATTATTTTTTAAATGCTTATTTGTAACGTGATTCAATGTAGGTAAGTTGTAGTTCACAAATGTGCCAGAAACGGCCGTTTTTCGCAATTATGCGAACTACAACTTACCTACATTGAATCACGTTACAAATAAGCATTTAAAAAATAATATTTATAGCAATAAACAATGTGAACGTAGCTTTCTTAATAAAATTGATTATATTGGAAGATATGATTTTTTTTAAGATTGGCGGCGCTAGTTGGCTCTAGGAAGGCTCTTAGCCTCTTAAGTAAATGAAATGCATTGATCTCCTATAAACAACTAGATACACAGTCTGCATTCTAAAAATGTCCGAGCGCAAAGGTCCAAACGGATGAATGGACCCTCATTTGCTTATTGGACATTATTTGGACGTTAACAATGGACCCTTTGGACGTTTTTTAAATTGTTTTAGTAAGACCTTTGTGTATCTAGTTGTTTATAGGAGATCAATGGTAAGCAGGCATAGGAAACTTTTCTTACCACCTTAACCAAATTAACATAACTGTTTTCAGCATACGTATTATTTTTAGCATACTTAGGTCGTATCAATTAGGTAGATAGTGACGTAATATGGGATTCTTTTTTACGTCAACAAGTGGCATTAGGTACCTACTAGGTATATATTTAGTATTCTATGCTACTCAGTAGCGGATTATCCTAAAGGCAAACTAGGCACGTGCCTAGGGGCGCAAGGTCACAAAGGGGCGCGCACGGAAGGCGTTTAGTAAACGAAAACCCAAAATAAGTACTTCCATAAAATAAAAAAGTCATAATATAAAACTAGATTCGGACTCTGGTAAAACCTGCGTTTTCACGCCAGACATTGCCACGAATTCGCTAATATTATGTCGTTTTTAGTGTTTTTTGTGAGTCTAAATCCACATTTAGAGCTTCCTAAGTGCGCCCCGTTTACTTCATTACTACACCTACATCGCCAGATTCCATAACAGAAGTTGGTAAGATATAAAGACCGAGGGGCGCCGGTGAGGTGCTAGCCTAGGGCGCTGTCAACATTTAATCCGCCTCTGATGCTACTTACTTAGTTGAAAGCCTGGGCCGTGGAGCAAAGCAGGAATACCTGGAATGCCGTGGCTGGCCAGAGGCACGCAAAACACTTGTCACTGGTTACTCGCAAAACTATTCATCGCACGCGATGAAATTACCTCGTATGGAGTTCAGGATACTTATACGAGCCTTAACTGGACACTGCAGGCTAAATAAACATCTTAACAGAATGGGCCTGTCCACAGACCATTTACCCCATAGACCTGTAACAGGAGGGCGCCCGTTTCTGCCTGCACATGAGCGCAAAATTGCTTCGCGACACGCGTAACCTTGAGATATCGAAACGGGTTTAATATGGCGCCCCTGTCCCCCGCTTCGTCTAATAGCGCCTATCGCTTGATATAATTTTTCGCTTGCAAATTTGTACCGATTTCATGTCTATGGGGTAAGTGGTCTGTGGGCCTGTCCGACACTACTACCTGTAGACTCGGCTGCGAAGCCGAGGAAACCGCCATGCATGTCCTCTGTGAGTGTGGAGCACTCATTCACAGCAGAAGCCGAGCCTTAGGACACATAATGCCATCCGAGGATATTAAAACTCTCTCACCCAACTGCATCATACGATTCCTGAAGGACGTTGGCCTTGGGAGCGAGATATAAGAACTCGGTGCGCGGCCACAATAGACCTTTGAGGTCGCAGTGACCCTTGGGCGTGTATCAACACCGTGATATCAAATAATAATAATAAATACTAGCTAGTTAGGTAGATATCAGCTTACCTTGCGTGAAATTTTTGTTTACGATATATTATTATATGTATTTAGGTGTAGCATTTCACTGGGTGTATGTAGAGGCTGTAATTGTGAACTTTAAGGGGTTGACATGAGCCAACTAGCGCCGCTAATATTACCAATTTTATTAAAAAAAAATGTACTGTAATGTATGTAATGAAAACTGCTTATGTGGCCAGTTCTAAGTTGTTTATAGTCTACAAGAGATCTGTCACTTACATTAAATACATGAAGAAAACATAACCCTCCTTCCTTCGTTGGTTAGGTACAAATGGGATTTACATAATTTTCAATTTAAGAAACAGCGCCATCTTACGACGTAGTTATGAAATAGTGTGATGAGTATTCGCAGATGGAACTTGAAAAGTTTTCCTTCGGCACAGCTCGGCAAAAAGTACATGATGTTTTCAATAGATGTCGCTAGATGGGCATGATTATTTTATTAAAAAAACAGTAAGTGCCGCTCCATAATAAATTGTAATCGTTTAGATATCATTCCACATGTTGGAAGGAACGAATAAAAAATCATATAAATGACAATGCCAGATTTTGCCCCACCATGAACCGCAAGTTGTACAAGATAACGAATAAAATGTAAAAAAATCTCTGTTTTTTTATTAAAATTATTGGTTTAAAATAAAGTTTTGTACAAGTTGCGATTCGAAAAAAACAGTATAATTATGAATTCAGAAAATAGTAAGAAATCGAAGCGAATTATTCATTGTTTTTGTTATTCTTCTATAGGAGTTGCGAGAGCAGTAGAAAATGATACTGATTATGATTATGCAATATGAAACCTGTAATAAGTCCCCTACAAAATGATAAATAAATGGTCACGTAGTTCCGTAGGTGGGGCACAGCTCCATTGAAATGTGGCAATGTCTTTTAACACGTTCACAGTCCCCGTCCAAAAAATGTTTTGATTTCCTTGTAAGTCTCGCCTATTATTTTAATCTCTATACAAATCGAAATACATCAACATTGCGGTTGATGGTGGGGCAGAATCTGGCATGGTCATTTATATAGGTATTATAGATGTTCCGTAATGATATTTATCAAAATATAGGTAATGCATGGTGTTACCTATTGGTTAGTGAGATATTAATTTCAGTTAGGTAAGTAACTAACTAACCTACCTATAATAATTAATTATCCAGTCACTGCATATGTAATATGAAATTGGCAATGTTATCATATCAATGTTGCACCCGCATTACGAGTTAGGGATGGGAAAAATGTACTAAATCCGGTCTTGGTCTGGAAATGGTTTGGTTTAAACTACAGGGTGATTTATTTCAATAAATACAAATAAATAATTAAAATCGCTTATGAATAAATAAGATTTATTCATCATGTTCTAATTTATTCACCGAGCATGGATAATGCGTAATTCAAATTCTGAATTAATATTTGGTCGACATCTCGGGTGATCCCAGGGCTGGCAGCTACCTCGCTCAGCGGCTACTAAGTATTGCCATACAGCGAGGAAATGCTGCCAGCGTCCTGGGCACCATGCCACAGAACGGGGACCTCGACGACGTGTTCGTTCTTTAGTTTGTAGTTTTATTACATAAATATTTTATTTTTTAGATATTAAGTTAGTTTTATTTTGTAGTAATTAGTTTTTTTTGCAATAAAGTACTTATATATGTATACATAATAAGACTAAAAAAGTTGTGTCTGTACATTGGATATTTTTTGAAAAGAATAATTTTAATGTGTTTTAGGATCGATACTGATGCCAAAACACTAATTTTTAGAATTTTTGTCTGTTTGTCTGTGACTTTGTGCAAGTATCACGCCATAACTACTGAAGGGATTTAGATGGGAGTTTCACTAGGAGATAGCTGAAATATCCGGACAACTCATAGGCTACAAGCCATGGCGGTATGTGATGTGGACACAAGGATCCAGAGAGGAAGATCTGCCTTCTGATCTCCTCCATCCTCTCCATCCTCCTCCTCTACGCAAACGAAGTTGCGGGATACAGCTAGTTCAATAATATAATTATTTTACAAATTGTAACTAAGTATAAGATTGAATTATAAATTAGTTTTATGTCGCTTATTTTACTGAAAATAGGTCTTTATCTGAATCGACTAAAAATAATTTATTGAAATATAAACATTGTCTAAATATCTACTTCCATCTAAAAAAATGTAGGTTATAGATACCTACGCACGGATAACACCAAGTTTTTCGAGTTCAATTCGAGTGGATATTTTCTTGGCCTCAATATCTCACTCCTCACTAGTATAGTACCTACCATAGCTACAACAATAACCGTAGCTTAATTAACCCTCGACGTGAATATGACAGCCGTGGAAACACAGGGGCTGGTTATTGCGTCGATCATTAATATAAACACCTATTTTTAATATCACGCCTGCGACAATGCAGATCTATGCAAACGAACACAAAGGCGAGTGCAAACGAGCGGACATAACCAGTTTTTTTTTTAAATGGTAGGTACAGTCGAAGACAGAGATAAGTATACAGGGGGCCTAAATAAGGTTGAGATTTTCTCAAAAACTACTATACACGAAATCGGTACAAATTTGCAAGCGAAAAATTCTGTCAAACGATGAGCGCAATAGGCTTTTGTTATATAGCTGGGAGCAAGGGCGCCATATTAAATCGGTGTCGATATCTCAAGGTTACGCGTGTCGCGAAGCAATTTTGCTCTCATGAGCGGGCAGAAACGGGCGCCCTCCTGTTACAGGTCTATGGGGTAAGTGGTCTGTGTTTCTGCCCTACCCACCCGTATTCTCGACTCTCGACTTCCCGAGTGAGTAAAATAATAGGGGTCTGACCATCTGACCCTTCGTTCGCTCATGCTCTGTCAAATTAAAGCCCGTATGTTTTACTGACGTTAGTTCTATGTATAATGTCTAGTACATCCCCTGTATATGTGTGTTATAATTAAACCATAACATCCTATATGTACTCCTGTAATAATAATGCATTTGCCGATCGATGCTGAGTGGTGATTCAATCTAAAACTAGATTGAAGATGTTGTGAACTTCAATAGGTATTATGTCTGGCATAAAGTGATTAAAATCTATAGTACCTAAAGGTAGTAGAACTACAAAACTACGTGACCATTTAAGCTGTACCTGTATCATTTTGTTGGGGACTTATTACAGGTTTCATATTGCATAATCATAATCAGTATCATTTTCTACTACTCTCGCAACTCCTATAGAAGAAGAACAAAAACAATGAATAAATCGCTTCGATTTCTTACTATTTTCTGAATTCTTAATTAAGCTGTTTTTTTCGAACCGCAACTTGTACAAAACTTTATTTTAAACCAATAATTTTAATAAAAAACGGAGATATTTTTACATTTATTCGTTATCTTGTACATCATGCGGTTGGTGGTGGGGCAGAATCTGGCATTGTCATTTAACCTTACATCTACGTAAAAATCACAGTTTTAAAGTGGCTGATTTGCCTAGTACTATAAATAATTAAATCACACTTGTGCCAAACTCTGCGAGCCTCACCGCTGCCCGTGCGGCCGAGACGTGGACCGTTACGGACGACACACACGGACTCTCTTGTAGCAAGAGTGGAGACTGGAGTCTCAACGACATTGCAAGGCGTGTTCTCTCATCAGCCGGTGTACCATCAACTTTGGAACCGACCGGGATGGTGAGAGACGATGGGAGGAGGCCAGACGGTGCCACCCTCGTGCCGTGGTGTCTAGGACGGCCTTTGGTATGGGACGCCACGTAATTTTTTGTCTGTTTGTCTGTGACTTTGTGCAAGTATCACGCCATAACTACTGAAGGGATTTTGATGGGAGTTTCACTAGGAGATAACTGAAATATCCGGACAGCTCATAGGCTATATGCCATGGCGGTATGTGATGTGGAAACAAGGATCCAGAGAGGAAGATTTGCCTCCCGATCTCCTCCATCCTCCTCCTCTACGCAAACGAAATCGATCAACCTCATATTTCCATTGCACATTGCCACTGATTCGATTAAATTGACCGGTTACTGGTGAAACACATCAGCTTTTATTATGAGCCAATTGGCCACAATATTTTATTCAGTCCCGACGACTTTAATATAATAAATGGGGACCATTTTAAACCGTCAGCGTCGGTGCTTTGTTTCAGTTTTCAGTTTAATGAACCGTGAGTTATTATGGCGGCATAATTAATTGTACGCAACTACCGCTTCCGGTGCATAGTGAGGGGACTCCATGCTGTCTTGAGTCTGGTCTTTCAGTGAAATACTATTAGAACATGATGTTAGGCTTTTTGAAAATGGCGGGAAACGACGGTTGCGAAATTATTTAATAATTTTCAGTTTAATGTCTACAGTGGGTTTTTGTGTTTAATATCACGTTAAATTAATCAGAAAATGTTCACGAATGACAGTATGGTGAAGTTATTGAAGAATTCAAGCAGGATCTGAAGTTTGGAGCCATGGTCAAGATTCCCACTACCGTGAACGTGACTGTCGAGCTGCTTCGTCCACAGTGATTGACGCTACGGCGTCTCCTGTGGATGAACACAAGAAGACGCGGCTGCCCAGGGTGATGACGCTACGGCGACTCCCCTGGAGGAAGATAGAAAACTATTATACAATGAATTTCTGTAACATGACATTGGCAAATGACGAACTGTCGAGTCCATTAATAAAATAAATAAATAACATGATGTTAGATACTCTAACCAGGGATGCAGCCAAAAACTTTGAGACGGGGAGAGTTGGGATGGAGATGGAGAAGAGGAGGAAGCGAAAGGAGAAGGAGGCCAACCCGGCTCTTAGGGATAGACTACCCGAGGAGACAACGTGCGGCGTGTGAGGGCGCGTCTGCGGGTCGACAATGGGGTTGCTGAGCCACTCCAAAACGCACGGGCCGGGACCTAGAGGGGTGGATCGGTGGAAGCCATCTTCGAACCGAGGTACTGCCAAGAAGAAGAATTAGAACATGATGAAACAATTCTTGCCGTTGGCAGGACTTGAACCTGTTGCGGGGCGTGGGCCTGTGGTGGCTCAGTTGGTTGCGTGTCACGGATTGACAAGGCAGGTTTAAGTCCTGCCCACGGCTATAATTTTTGCATCATGTTCTAATTTGTTTACCGAGCATGGATAATGCGTAATACAAATTCTCAGTGAAATACTATTGTTCATGATACGAAAGGGAACCAGCGTCGGGCCATCGTGGGGTAGTGGGGGTGATACTCGAATGTCAAATTGTCAGGCAATGAGTGTGACGAGAACCTATCCTAATCCAAAATGCAACTGTCGTTCATATGCTACGTCGCGTAAGAGCGAGAGGGATGCCTAATATTAGCGCTAGCAATCTAGAATAGCTACTAATGTCTCGCACAACGCAATAAGGTTTAAAAAAATACAGTGTTCAATAACTTTTAATAAATCAGTTCTGTAGAAAATATTTAGTTGATTCATTTCAATCATCGACCGTGCGTGAGATATCACTGGTTCATTTAGCGATGGCTAATCTGTGGACGTATTGTCATTCAACGCCAGTAGGTAGGTACGGACAACAGCAGATCAATGGGAACACTTGCAGTACGATTTTAACTCTTACGACGCAGATAATAAGAACGGTCCAAAGTTCAAAATGTTACACTTGATCTTTGTTAGCTGTACAACTAGTATTAGTTGCTGTAGTAAATATGCTCGCTAGCGAGTATGTAAATACGTTAGGTAGTAGGATTTTATTTTCTCACTGACCACTACAGGTGCAACAAAAATGCCACCAATACAATTTTAATTTTTGTATTTAGGTACTAAATATAAAATTATTCACGTCACGCATTTTCATTTCGCGTACATTTTAAAAATGATACAATTTTAGCTTCTAAAAATAGATTTCAATTGGTTGTGAAACGTACAGTCGGTCTTACGAGACCACGATAGCTTTGGTCTTGCACGCTCACATCACTAGTTACGTCGCCATCTTGTTTTTAGCGCGGGTAAAGCGTGGTTTTAGTTAATTTTAATAATAAAGCGGGTTTGTTATGATGAGGCTCGGGTTTTCTACTTTGTTGTAGGTATCATACTGTAGGTATTCTATTCTACAGTTCAGCCCCTTTAACATGAACTCTTATAACAGGATTACTTCAATAATACTTAGTTTTTTCGTACCATTACGTCCTTAATAAGCTTACTTTAAGGTCGTCATGGTACGAAATCACAAAGCATATTTAGAATACTTACTTAAGAGCCTTCCACGAGTCAACTAGCGCCGCCAATCTTAAATAAAATAATATCTTCCAATATAGGTAATCAATTTTATTAAAAAAACTATTTACCAAATGTTTATTACGATAAATACTATTTTTTAAATGCTTATTTATAACGTGATTCAATTTCAGTAAGTTGTAGTTCGCATAATTGCGAAAAACGGCCGTTTTTGGCACATTTGTGAACTACAACTTAGCTTGTCGCAATTATGCCATGTATTGTATATTGAAAAATAGTATTCATCCTAATAAACCTTTTGTAAATAGCTTTTTTTAATAAATTTGATTATATTGGAAGATATTATTTTTTTAAGATTGGCGGCGCTAGTTGGTTCATGGAAGGCCATTTTTCTTTGTTATTTTTAGCGAAAAACTTAGGTTAGGTTAGTTTGTATGGAACAACGACCTTCAAAGACAAAACAACATTGTGTGTAGGTATAAAGGGCGGAAAATATTTATCCAGTGCTGGTGTTCGAAAGGGCCGCACTGGTAATAATTCCTTTGTGCACGGGGACAGTTCGCGACCAATTCTTGGGAACACCTGCCTTGTTCCCACGGTTTGGATAAAGACCTCAATTTCAGCGCTACTATTAGTTTCATCGAATTTCGAGTGAGATTCAGAGCGAGTTATTTTTCAATGACTATTTAAACGATGCATGCATGGTGTTTGTCGCCGGTTCCGCATGGTGGATCAAGTGTAGATTGCTAATAATGGGAATAATTAGGTAAAAAACTAACTACTGTCGAAAAATATACCTACACATTACTTATAAAATAAAACTAAAAACTAAAGAACGAACACGTCGTCAAGATTCTGTGGTATGCTGCCCAGGACGCCGGCAGCATTTCCTCGCTGTATAGCAATGCTTAGCCGCTGAGCGAGGTAGCTGCCAGCCCTGGGATCGCCCAAGACATGGACCAAACGGGAATTAATTAATAACTAGAATTACCTAGTTATTAAGAAATTAAATTGTTATTATTTTAAAAGATGTGCCGATGAAATTTTGGTAGGTATATCAAATTCAATTTCATTGAATAGAAAACTCGTAAAAGAGCTGTCCAAGCGACGGGTCCGGTGACCAGAGGGCTGGCAGCTACCTCTGCCAACGTATTGCGTTGGCAATACAGAGAGGGAATGCTGCCAGCCTTCTGGGCACCGGGACTCCCGATGCCCTCCTAGAGGATATATTTTATTTATAGATAGTTTAAGTTTTTAGATTTTTAGGGTTAGTTTTTAGTCACTTTATTATTTTAGGTTTTAATTTAATGTAAATTTATAAAATAAAATTTGATTTAATTAAATATTTTATAAGTAGTAATTTTCAAAAGATTGACGAGAGAAGAGAAGTGTTGACGTGAACTTAAGTAGTGAATTCAAAGTGAACTGAATATATAATTTGATACAATTTTATTTAAGTCTGTAAGTAAAGTGAAAATTTAAATTCAGTGGAACCGATGGTAACGCGATTCGTTCATCTAAGCGACTTCATTCCGAACAAATGTCAAGTAATTTCTTTGGGGACCACGAAAATGACGTTTTATTTTGCTTTGAAGCCTTCTAAAGGCGGACCATATTTTACTTAGCTACCTTAATCTATTTTTCAGCCTAAAACATATTATATATTGATTTAGGAGATCATCGTCAGTCTATTTATATTGCCCCACTGCTCGGGCACAGACCTTCCCTTACATCGAGGGAGCTGAGGGCCATGATCCACCACTGCGGATTGGCAGATTTCACATGTCTTAGATTTTTTCTTCTACATGCAGGTTTCATCACGATATTTTCCTTCACCGTTTTGAGAGCACTCGGTAAATGTACGTAAATTTTCCCGTCGAAAAAATCGAGGATAACTCATTGGTAGGCTGCCCTGGCTCGGGAATCGAACTTGGGACCTTCGTATCGCAAGTCCATTGACCCAACCACTGAACAACCGAGCTCTATTAGGATTATTACTTATAAAGGCTTTATTTTGTAGAAACTAGGTTTCTTGTTAAACTGAACCTGTATTCGGAATATTCAAGGTTAGATTTAGTACAACCTAAACTTTAGGTTGTTAGTCAGTTCAATATCTTCAATTCCTAACCAATCGAATTGGCACAAATTCAGTTTATCTGATGACGTCACATTAGGGTACACAATAAACTTGAGTATTTCCGACAATCCTTTGAACTGAGAAAAATCTCCCTGAAAATTCCATGACTGAAGAATCAATCACAGTAATAAATTCTTCAGTAGGTAACTTGGTCTTCGTCTGGTTTCTCGTGTATTTCTAAATTGTTTATATGTTTTTTCGTACCTAGTACATAATGAATTTTGTGACCAGTGATGTGCCCAAAATATCCCATTGGTTCGCCATCGCTGGCTAAAGGTACAGTTGACAGCAGATCAATGGTAACACTTGCAGTACGATTTCAAGTTTTACGACGCAAATAATAAGAACTGTCAAAAGTAAAAAGTGTAACCATTGATCTGCTGCCGACTGAAACCGTAGCTGACTGCAGCAACAACAAAATATTTTTATGAAATAAGTTCCTTAGCTATCGACACGTCGTCTGCTCAGAAATAGATAGAAACAAGTAGTGTCGCTTGTGACACGTCTGCTGCTGCCTGCAGTCGGCTACGGACTTGTACCTTAATTCTAAACCTAAACCCAAATGGCACTGTCATTATCATCATCAGCCCGTATCAGTCCACTGCTGGACGTAGGCCTCTCACAAAGCGCGCCACTCAACCCTACTCTCGGCCCTCTGCATCCAGTCCCTGCCAGCCATCTTGCGAAGGTCATCCCTACATCTGGGGGGCGTCCCACACTACGTTTACCCGTTCGTGGCCTCCATTCGAGAACTCGTCTCCCCCATCGGTTATCGGTTCTACAACAGATGTGACCAGCCCACTGCCACTTCAGTTTACTGATTCTATGAGCAATGTCACTTTTGTCTTCTGGTGGATATACTCGTTTCTTATTTTATGTAACAGAGAAATGCCAAGCATAGCTCTTTCCATAGCTCGCTGAGCGGCTTTGAACTTGTGGGCTAATGTCACTGTCACTCGTATAATATGTATGCTATATTACATCGCCTAAGTTTTTTTCGATAACTTACCTACCCGAGTGAATATAAAATATGGTCATGATATAATTGCACGAATGCTAGTAATTACTAGAATCCTTTTTTCTTTTATTTGCTTAGCTACAGGTGAAAAATGTCAGCTTATCAAAGTGGACATACCTATTATCATAACTTTACATTCAAGTCAATGAATTTATATTACGATGTTCGCTTATAGTTAATCATTTTGCTAAAGTTTTTTAAATAGGCTAAGCCTGTAAAACTGTCTTATTTTTAAGTTACTTATATCTAGGAACAAATCTACACTAGATTATAAGTTTAAATTGTTATACTTACTGGCAATAAAGACATTTTAAAAACAAAAACAAAACATCGCCTAAGTAGCGACGATTAAAGGCCTGCTGCATCCTGGAATCGCTGCAAGTATATCTTGAGTTTTTAAATTAAAGGGCGGTATCCATAAACCGCGGCAGATTAGTCATAAACGTCACGAGCGCCGTCTGGTGGAAAATCGCGATAAAAGACGCCGCGAGTCGGAGCGAGCAGCACGGCTCAAGGAAAATATGAGATTTGGTAATATTAGGAAGTGCTCGTAGTCTTTGTGAGTACGCGAGGAAGACAAGCGTACCTACAGTATAACGCAGAAAATGTATACAAGACATTAAAGTTGAGATGTTTTAAAAAAAATACTAGGACTGATTTTTTAAATTCTTTACAATTACAATGGCGCGTATTTAAAATCGTTCAAGTATATCTTGAGAAAATCTGAACCATAATGACTCTGCTGTATACTTTTCTCCATTTACGACAGAAGTTAAGAAATGTTCGTCGCCCTATCCCTGGATGGGTGACCGCTACTGCCATTTTCATCTGAGTCCCTAGCATGTACATCGTAATTCGGAAAGCACGCTAAGCAGTTGGTCTTGGCTGATGTTGTTCGATAGCATTCGCGACCTTGACTAGGAAATTCAGAGAATGGCACGCTAATTTTAATCGTAGCGTACCGTGAGTAACAGTGAGCACCCTAAACGCAACTTAGGTTTAAGATTAGATTTTGCGCTTCCAACATAATTATATTGCCACTGAGGGTTTTTTGCCACTTTTTCTCCTCGGCGTTGGCGCCTTTTCCTTGCAAAGTGGTGTAAATGTAAATTCAAAAATATGTTGACGTGCAAAAATGTACACAACGTGCTTACTTGCAATAAAGAAATGACAATGCCAGATTCTGCCCCACCATCAACCACAAGTTGTACAGGATAACGAATAAATGTAAAAATATCTCCGTTTTTTATTAAAATTATTGGTTTAAAATAAAGTATTGTACAAGTTGCGATTCGAAAAAAACAGCTAAATTAAGAATTCAGAAAATAGTAAGAAATCGAAGCGATTTACTCATTGTTTTTGTTATTCTTATATAGGAGTTGCGAGAGTAGTAGAAAATGATACTGATTATGATTATGCAATATGAAACCTGTAATAAGTCCCCAACAAAATCATAGGTACAGCTTAAATGGTCACGTAGTTTTGTACAACGCTCCATTGAAATGTGACAATGTCTTTTGACTCTGACTTTATAGGCTTGGTTACTACCACACGGAAACAAAAGAAAGAAAGTGTTCCGGAAGGGAGTGAAGGGGGAATCAAGTCGTATATCTACATAAATATATGTTCCCAGCGCGGAGGAAGCGTGTTTTGTGTTCATGATATATGGGCGTTGAACCTAATGTAGCGGCTAAAATTTAGCTTATACTGTGGGAGTTTTCGTTTGAAAGTTTACAGGTGAATGCGAGCGTATGCGACGTTGTGAGAAATGATTTTTATTAAAACATTGTTTTCATTTTAAAATATTGTAGTTTCTAGTTTAGTAAAGTTCTGTTTTAGTAGGGATCTGTTTTGTTGTGTGGGACGCCCCTCGATCAGATGGAGGGATAACCTTCGCAAGATGGCTGGCAGAGGGCCGAGAGTAGGGTTGAGTGGCGTGCTTTGGGAGAGGCCTACGTCCAGAAGTGGACTGATACGGGCTGATGATGATTATGATGCGGATCTGTTTTAATTAGGCCATTCAAAAGCTTTTCTGTTTTAGACGTGTTCTGCTGGTTTAGTCATATTATTATGTTGCTTCAAGAGTGTCTGTCAATACCTATATCTCAGAAACGCGTGGACGGGTCAAGTTGAAATTAAAACCAAATACTCAAGTCTGCAAACTCATGCAGCCGTGAAAAAATCAAAATTCTATGTCAACGCAATTAAAACAGATGGCCATTTATGTCGCATTTTCTCGTATATTTGGCGTTAAATGAGGCATATCGCCTTTTTTCAGTTTTTCTATGAAGGCTACGGCACTGAATACTAAAACGTCTGAAAAAATATATAGCAATCTTGGGGTGTCTATTTAGGGACTGATGGATACCGATACACGATTGGATAACTTCGCTCGATAGAAAATCTCAAACATACCCTTTGTAGAGTATGGCATATTTCATATATTTGTCATTATTATTGTATTGTAGGTAGTTACGAATATTGAATAAATCAGTCTAAGCTCAGCACTCGTGTTGTTTGATTGTCTCGCTATTTACACCCTTTTCATGTCTTTTAAAATAAAAATTATGTCCGTACAGAAATAGTTATTCATACTTTTTTTTTATTTGTCATAACAAAACCCACAGCACTTAAATAAATTACATTTCAGTTTAAGTCATAACATACTGCCAATGACGGATTTAAAATATTAAAAATGAACACAAAAATTAGGGAAGTTAAGTGTGTGTTGGTTTGATATGGAGGGTGGGTGAGGGTGTGTATGTACGTGTGAGAGAGTGAGAGGGTGGGTGATGGTGTGTACGTGTATGTTATGTATTTACAAAATATAAATTAAAATATAGGGCGTTAGATATAAATACGAGAGCTTTTAAAAAAAAATATAACTTTTATGTAACAAAATAATATACATAATAAAATGTCCAAACGCATAATAATGACCAAACTTTTGAAACCCCATGCAATATTTTGGACATTCCCCGTACTTTGAATATGTGTGCAAAATTTTGCACATTATTTTGAAAGGCAAAAGCGCCGCGAATTTGTTGTCATGCCACAGATAAGCGGGTCTTCCTGAATGTGGTACGGAAGCCGGTGACGACACAGTCCATTGGTGGACTTCAGAGACTGACAAAATCGAATTTCAACCTTTCAAAATAATGTGCAAAATGTACAGTACTACAGTTTCAAAAGTTTGGGCATTTGTATGTGTTTATTTTAGAATTTTTAAATAGGTATATGTATAAAAAACTTTTTATTCCATTTCCTATTTACTAATCTGATGTTGTAAGTAGTATTAGTTGATTTGCTTAGGTTATTATTAGTATGGTTAGTTGTTATTTTTAAATATAGGTAATGATAATTATCGCATTTTAACGTGGAACTTTGAATACACTTTAATTTTGGCCCCTTAAAAACTTGGCCAGCCCTGCCAAGTTTTTAACTTCGTTAACACTAGTAGAATAAAGAAAAATGTATAGGATAGATATTTCCTAACAAATAGTCTGAAATTAAGTAAGTTTTTCAAGTGTTACTATTTATTTGCTGTTGTCGGTTTTTGGCTTTGGTGACATAACATATTTTAATAATAAAATAATAACTATCTGATTTCTCTCTACACTGTGCACGGTAGCTATCTCTGCAACGCAAGCGAGATACATCATTACGTAGTATAGGTAGCAACACAGTATATTCATGCATGTATAGTCGACAGCACTAGTGTGACACAATGACGTAATACTACGGTATTACGGTCTATATTGCAATGGGTTTGTAGGGTAATGTGATGTCAGTCGCACGTTCTTGATTAGATTCTCGTCAACTAATAGTTACCTTAGGATATATAAGAGTAATTTAGTTATGCATAATGATTGGAAATTAGATACATTCCTTGAAAGGGGTGATACTAGAGGTGGTTTGCAACAAATTAGGCCCTATTAATGAGGGGTCGAAAATGAGTGGTTTCTGAGTTACGGTAGTTTTAATTTTATTTAGGAATATTCTGACTTGTTCACAAAAAAATACTTTTCTGAAAGCTGATAAAGTAGAGATTACCTTAAAAAATGCATGCCCAAAATTCCCCTTAACTCAAAAATAAAAGGTCATAAATCACGAGGTTTGAATTTTTTTTTAAATTTTCGACCCCTCGTTAATATGGCCTAATTTGTTGCAAACCACCTCTAGTATCACCCCTTTCAAGGAATGTATCGAATTTCCAATCATTCTGTATAACGAAGACATTGGAATTGTTTAATAAATAATATAGGCGTTTTGTCATAATGTAATTAAGATTCGTCGTCATTCCGTGGCACGCTCTATTCCAACAGAACCACTGTGACCCAGGTCCCGGGTTCGAATCCCGGTCGTGATGAAAATTTTTCTCCATTTACCATTTAGATTTTCGTTTCGCATAGCGCATATGCAAGAAAATATCAAAACATAATTTTTAAAATAATAAAAAAAACCGTCTCTGAAAACGTAAGATCTCGAGGCAATATTTCGTCATCATCAGACTCTGGATCCTTAGTATCTAAGGCCCGTTTTAATAGTCTGAGCTCAAACCAGAATCCAGAGCGAATTCAGCTGATACACTCTCAAGACGTGATCACCATCTCAAATATGGCATTTATTAATAAACCAACCTTCACGTGATGTCTTTCTCAAGTCGCGATTCGCCTGCAATCAGCAAATACGTTCTCAAGTGTGAGTTTGACAGTTCTCTTGAGAACTGAGTTTTGTTTATTAATACGGCGTCCGATACGGAGGTCCTAGGTTCGATTCCCAGCCAGGGCAGCCATGTACCAATGAGTTATCCTCGGTTTTTTCGACGGAAAAACTTACGTACATTTACCGAGTGCTCTCAAAACGGAGAATGAAAAACATCGTGATGAAACCTGCATGCCGTAGAAGAAGAGGCATGTGAAATCCGCCAATCTGCAGTGGGCCCGCGTGGTGGATTATGGCCCCAGCTCCCTCAATGTAAGGGAAGGTCTGTGCCCGAGCAGTGGGGCAATATAAATAGACTGATGATGATGATGAAATGATGACAATTTGTTGATGATGAATGTCCTTCTCGGTCTATTTTCCATCATCATTCGCTCTCCATTCATTCATTATCTCTAATCCTGACCGTAATCTCAGTATAGCAATCACAACCGGTAGATTATTCAATGTTGGCAGATTAGATTGAATAATTTGTGCAAGACTGACGTTTAGTTAGCCAGGTTAGGCTTTTAGGCACACAAATGGGTCTAGACTCTAGATGCAACTAAAACGGGTCAGAACTGAAATGCAATCGATAGTTAAGTATGTTTTAATTATTCGTAAATCACTACTTTTGATCTGTCTTTTGTTCTTGTTAACGAATAGTTGGCCTCCCATTATTTATTATGCACATCAACATAATCTTAGCTTAGTTTTTAATATTTGTATGTACCTACCTAATTTGTTTTTTCTTTCTCTTTCTCTTTCTCTTTCTCTTTCTCTTTCTCTTTCTCTTTCTCTTTCTCTTTCTCTTTCTCTTTCTCTTTCTCTTTCTCTTTCTCTTTCTCTTTCTCTTTCTCTTTCTCTTTCTCTTTCTCTTTCTCTTTCTCTTTCTCTGTCTCTCTCTCTCGTTCGTTCGTTCGTTCTTTTTTCGAAATTATTATGGAATATTTGGATTTAATGAAACTCCCAAAACGTATTAATTATACTCAATTGTTACGAATAAACTCCATACATGCATTTGACATTAAGCATCGTAGAGCACAGTGGGACACAAATTGGCCGGGCAGTGACCTAGATCTCTGATTTTGCAACTGAAATGCTGAATTGTTGTGAAATATTGGAGCACTGTGCGGTAGGTTAGTGTTTACTGTTGGTACTTAATTGGGGCATTCAGTTCTAGAGCTCGTTTCACCGTAGTTGCATAAAACGTTTTGCTTTGCCATACAGTGTAAAGTCAGTTCAGAAAGAGAACCGACGCGGCTAAAGTGGTAACATTTAACATTATTTGATAACACTATTTAAGTTGTTAAAATTAATTGTTATATATCGCTTCCAAAACGGCTTGATCAATGTTGATAATAATAATATAACTATGTTGTTGGTATACGAGATATATATTTTTTTAATCAATACAATACAGTGCGCGAGGCGTAAGCTCAGGTTTGCATTTGTGTGAGTGCAAGTTGTACAAGATAACGAATAAATGTAAAAATATCTCCGATTTTTATTTATTAAAATTATTGGTTTAAAATAAAATTGTGTACAAATTGAGATTCGAAAAAAACAGCTTAATTAAGAATTCAGAAAATAGTAAGAAATTGTAGCGTTTTATTCATTGTTTTTGTTATTCTTCTATAGGAGTTGCGAGAGTAGTAGAAAATGATACTGACTATGATTATGCAATATGAAACCTGTAATAAGTCCCCAACAAAATGATAGGTACAGCTTAAATGGTCACGTAGTTTTGTTTTGTGGCAATGTCTTTTAAACATGATGAAAAATTTCTTACCGTGGGCAGGACGAACTTACGACCTTGTCATTCCGCGACATCCTATTAAACTACGTGATTTTAAAAAAAATAACTGCATATATTATAATTCTCTGTGCAAAGGGATACTTACTAAAATCACAAATATAAACCAAATCTCCACAGGATTGCCTCCAAAGAGAGTCGAAAGATTTTCTCACAGATTTCGGTAACAAATTCGATTTATCAAGCCGGCGCGGCCCTCCGGAATCCCGCTCTACGTCACTCTACATATAAAAGGAGTGTTTGTCGGTCTAGTTCACAGGTTCTCAAAGTTAATTATACTACAGATAGGTACAGTCGAAGACAGAGATAAGTATACAGGGGGCCTCAATAAGGTTGAGATTTTCTCTAAAACTACTGGACCGAATTTAGTAATTATTTTACAGTTACATAGTTTTAACTTTTATCTATCAAACAGTGAAGGAAATTTTGCAATAGGTCAAGTAGTTTTTGAGAAAATCTCAACCTTAAAAACTCTCCTATACACCTTTCTCTGTGTTCCACCGTACTATACCCCAGTGGGCACCTATCCTGATTTGGCTCTCTCTCTTAAGGGCCTTCCATGAGCCAACTAGCGCCGCCAATCTTGAAAAAATAATATCTTCCAATTTAATCAATTTATTAAAAAAGCTATTTACAAAATGTTTATTAGGATGAATACTATTTTTTAAATGCTAATCATGGTTATTCTAATTAGTATATGTATTGAACATATGCATGGAGAGGGTTGGGGTAGTTTTAGTTGGTGCGAGTCCAACATAATCGCCCGTTCCCCCCGGACGGGCGGTATACATAATGTATTTCTCCTGGGTAACAAAAAAAAGGTGGTTAGGTTATGGTCTTATCTCCGACGAAAAAGGCACCTAAATCCGCATACAATCACTAGCTAGTGTATGATAGTGATAATAAATAAAGTGTGGCACGGTCCCTGATTTGATTCCCGTGCGTGCGTGAGCCGAATGCGATTGGGGTGCCAGTGACGTCACATTATGTGGCGGAACGTATGTTGGTTGGACGGGATTTTTGTATGCCCTATAGTATTTTGTGCATTGTGTTTAGAAGGTTATCACGTTAAGTTAATCAGAAAATGTTCGCGAGTGACAGTATGGTGAATTTATTGGATAATTTGAGCAAAATCTGAAGTTTCAAGCTTTTATCAAGAGTCCCCGCTACAAGCTCGGGAGTGAATGTGACTGTCGAGCTGCTTCGTCTAGAGTGATGACGCTGCGGCGTCTCCTCTGGATGTAGACAAGAATACCTTGGATGAAGACGCTACTGCGACTCCTCTGGAGGAAGATAGAACACTATTGAATATGTTGAATTTTCTGTAACATGACATTGGCAAATGACAAACAGTCGAGTCCATTAATAAAATAATAATAAATAAAAAAAAACAATGTTTTTCACTCATCGTTCGTGGTATCCGTGGCTACAAGAAATAAATTAAGTATAAGTATTATATATTGAATTTTCTGTAACATGACATTGGCAAATGACGAACTGTCGAGTCCATTAATAAAATAAATAATAATATAATCATTATTACACAATCTGTCAAAACTATCAAGAACTGTCAGAACTAATTTACGACCAACGAGTATAGGACAGTATAGGCAACCCATAATATCAGTGCAGTGAACGTGATACGTGCACGGCTCACTAGTAATTTCTCAGGGGAGGACGCGGATACGTCTGTCTACCCGATCCTACGGATGGACCTCTGCGCTGGGAATATGGTGTAACGCAGTATTACCTGGAATTAGGTCAGGATACTAAGTTTAGACTGATACCCGTGTTAAGGCCTCGTATGCGCGTATTTTCCGTTTCTCGATGAAGGCTACGGCACTAACTACTAAAATTAGACGTCTAAAAAAAATATATAGCAATCATCAGTCCCTAAATATACACCATATTTAGGGACTGATGAATACCGATACACGATTGGACAAACTTCGCTCGATAGAAAAAAATCGCAAACATACCCCTTCCATGTCATTTAAAATTAAAATTATGTCTAAACCGAAATAGTTATTCATACGAAATATATATCAAAATGTAGGGTATTATAATTACGAGAGATTGTTTTAAAAAAATCTGATTTTTATTGGCGTATTTTAATTTCCCTGCCAAAATTCATACAAAATCAATACAAATATGGAGTCTCTGTGCCGTGCTCTTCACTCTGCCGCTGCGGGACATCTTCTGTCTCGCGCTCGAGTTTGACATCTCGCCGCCCCTTAATAGTCTGAGCTCAAATCCGCTCTCAATAGCAAATTCAGCTGATACACTCTCAAGACGTGATCATTATCTCAAGTATGTCATTTATTAATAAACTAATCTTGAGGGCGTATGCACGTGACGTCTTTCAAGTCGTGGTTCGCCTGCAATCAGCAAATACGTTCTCAAGTATGAGTTTGACACTTTTCTTGAGATCTGTTCTCAAGAGAAGTGTCAAACTCATACTTTTGTTTATTAATACGGCGTTACTCACGTGATACCCGATTCCTAAACGCGCACCTAAGTTACGTTTATTAATAGGAACGCCATCTTGAGGTCGTTCTCAAGATTGACTTTTGAGCTGAGAGTGATTTATTAATACGGGACTTAGTGTTTACTTTGTCTAGTTATAATAAACATTCTGAATTAAAAAAAAACTATAATAGGTATCTACGCCACTTCATCCAAAATGCCTTAGCGCCAGGACCGCGCTGACGAGCTCCTTGGAATGCTATCCTGGATGATGGTGCCACTGATGCTGGAATTTGTGGAATTTACAAATTGTGACGCAATAGTTTAAAAGTTTTTTTTAGAGTAATGATAAAATGAATGCTAAGATGAAATTTTATTAATATAATATGAACCTACTTAATACAATAACCTGACAATAACAGAAACTTATAAAATAATAGACATAAAAACTAATTAAATACAATGTAAACTCTAATATTAATACAAAAAAAAACTAATGCACACATACTCGTAGTTTAAAAGTTCGTTAATTTGTGTAAACGTTCTAAAGAGGGCCACGCCAACCTGACGTCTGTAAGTAAATCTGACTAATTGAAATCTAATAATGAAGCCAAATGAAACTGTTTGTTTGAAAAGTACATCTTCAATTAGTGACGATGAAATTATGAACGTGTACTATTTTGTCAAATTCAAGCATTTAAAAATATCAGCTGTTGTAGAACCGATAATCAATGAAGGTGGATTCTAGAATGGAGTACCTACACAAACTGGTAAACGTAGCTTGGGACACCCGCGACAAGTTGGTGGGATGACCTGCGAAAATTGGCTAGCAGAGACTGGATGCAAAAGGTCGCGAATCCAGCAGTGGCCTGATACGCGCTGATGATGATTGGAAACTTTAATAATAATAAAGCCATTTGCATATTTGTGCCGTTTGGTGTGGAGACCATCGGACCGTGGGGACCAGGCGCACACAGCATCCACAAAGAGATCTCTGTGCGCCTGGTGGATGTGTCTAATGACCAGAGGGCTGGCGCGTACCTCGCGCAACGCATTAGCCTCGCAATCCAGCGAGGCAATGCAGCCAGCCTTCTGGGGACACTCCCCGCGGTCGCTGACCTGGGGCAAATTTTTTATTTATAGTTTTTTTTTAAATTAGGTACATATTACTGTCCTTTGTTAAATATTTTGTCGTTAATAAATAAAGTCCACTAGTATGAAGCCATTTATTTCCGAACGTTATGAACTTTTGAAATTAGTTTACAAAATGTCTTTGAGTTCGGTGTGCCTTTTGGCATAGGCATCCTCCAACTGCTTCCATTGGACTCTATCTGCTGCCACCCTTGTCCAGTATGGTCCCAGGGTCAGACGAATTTCGTCTTCTCATCTTCTGGTTGGGCGTCCGTCTTCTGCCATCTCTTGGATACCACATAGACTCACACACAGAAGTCACGCGACTTGCTTGCTCTATTTGTTTATATTGCAGCGTAGCATGTGTCCTGTCCAGACCCATTTCTCGTGGTCAATACGAGCAAGGTCAGCAACTTTAGTTGGGTTATTGCCCGTGGTCCACCTCGGCTGTTCACTTCGGTGGTCCATGGGAAGAATTTTTCTCCCGTGGTACACCAGAAGGTCGATAACATTACACAGAAAATTATGGAATAATCACCGATCGATATACCTGCCGAAGCGACAATTTTTTTTATAATAATAGAAATCTTCCCAGAGGGAAAGGCAAAGATCAGATGTTAAAATAATATCTGTTTTCGAGTAATTGTTACCGTAGTACTGATTTATCTTTATGCTGAATTTCCGTTGCGGCGACTCCCGATGCATTGAGTCATTCAACGTCAATTCTCACTACGTTGAACTACAGTCAGGTACAACAAGTTAAACACAAAGTCGAGACACTTGGTCCGTGGGGCCCAAGAGCACACGCGCTCCGCAAGGAGCTCAGCAAGCGCCTGAGGGAGGCGACGGGTGACCCTCGTGCTGGCGGCTTTCTCGCGCAGAGGCTGAGCCTGGCCATCCAGCGCGGGAATGCCGCCAGTGTGATGGCCACCCTCCCAAGAGGGCCAAGTTTTTTAGAATGTTTTTAGTTAGGTAGATTTTTAGTTTAGTTTTTAATGTATGTTTAAGTAGTTTAGTTTTATTATATTTGTTTGTAAGATTTCTTGAATAAAAACAAGTTAAACTGTGCTTTTGTTTCTTATTTCTGTATTTCTAATTCTATCACTGAGCTTTACTTCCTGATTGAACTTTAATAGTAAATCTCGCTGTCTCTTTAAAACTCAGGCAGCAAGCTCTCAATCTCCAAAACGTGCCATAAGACCGTGCCTCCAAAATAAGCATGTTCTAAAAATACTATCTCGGTGTCTCCGAGCGAAGCAAACTTCAGTAAATTGAATACAGTGTGAGAACGCTACCGATATCGAAAATTGGATCGTGACCTCGCTTCGGAGCGTCTATTCAGAGGGATTTAGGCTCTAAGCTTATAAACAAAAGACCTGGAAGTCGCTCATAGATTAATAGGACACTAAAATAACTTCTTAGACAAAGAATCAAAGCTCTATATTGCAAATATTGCGATGCAAGTAAACGTGTATGTACAGCTAACAGCAGATTAAGTGTAACACTTTGGACATTTCTTATTACCTGCGTCGTAAGAGTTGAAATCGTAATGCATGTGTTCCTGCTCATGATAAATATTAAATTGGTAAGGTTTAATTGAACTAAGTACGTCACAAGCCACACAATGACATTAGAAGTGACCATCAGGTCAAATTCCAGTGAAATAAATCATTGCAAAAAATGTCTTAATATGTAAAAAAAACTACAAAGTACAGTAACGATGCACATAAAATTAATATTTTTTTGATAAGTAGTTGAATTTATTGTAAATATTTATTTTTTATTTTTCCGCAAAATGTTTAATTGACGTTTTGCGGAAAAATGAAAAGTTTCAACGTTGTGTAGAATTAATATACCTACCTATGTCACAAACCTAACAATTCTTTTAATTTTGTCGAATGAATTCAAGGTCACCTTGTATACCCTTTACCGTTACACACTGTATATTATTAAATTTAATTTACCTCTGATATTTCAGTCTAAATCCTAGAACAATAAATTATCCGATATCCAATTTATCAGCAACCGCCCACGCATAGTTGAACAATAGGCCATTTTAACATTAAGTGTTGTTCGGCGCTGTCGGGTAAATCACCCAAGTTGTGTGAGTTATACGCAGAGTTCCACATCTACAACATTGTGTGATCATTAATATTGTATGTTGTGCTGATATTACACTAATTAGATACTTATTAAACATTACATAAAATTTGTTTCAGAAATTGGCCGTCGCCTTAGAGAGAGGGGTTATGACTCTCGCTCCAGGTCCTACCTGGTGCAAAGGTTGGCCATAGCTATACAGCGCGGCAATGCCGCGAGCGTTATGGGCACCTTTGCACCGGGTACGACAAGGGGCGGGTTATTTAATTAATTTAGGTAAGTATTTATATTAATCACGTTTTATTTGTTATTATAGGTATTAGTTTTTATTGTTATTAGTTTGTATTTTTAGCTTATTACTGAATAAATTGATATTATTACTGTGTGCTATTAAAATAAGTTATTAAAAATACGTTAAATTAATCAGAAAATGTTCGCGAATGACAGTACGGTGAAGTTATTGGATTATTTATGCAAGATCTGAAGTTTCAAGCTTTTATCAAGAGTTCCCGCTACATGCTCGGGAGTGAACGTGACTGTCGAGCTGATTCGTCCAGAGTGATGACGCTACGGCGACTCCTCTGGATGAAGACATGAAGACGCGGCTACCCAGGGTGAAGACGCTACTGCGACTCCCCTGGAGGAAGATAGAAGACTATTGAATATATTGAATTTTCTGTAACATGACATTGGAAAATGACGACCTGTCGAGTCCATTAATAAAATAAATAAATAAAATAGAAATACACATTTCAATCACAAGCTTTTTAATTTTGACGTCATCTGATCAGTGCCATCTACCCGAGCTATCGGTACTATTTTTGTTTCTTAACTGTCACTTTGAAACCCCCTCATTGTAAGAGCGAACTTACACTAGGTCATCATCATCATCAGCCCGTATCAGTCCACTGCTGGACATAGGCCTCTCCCAAAGCACGCCAGTCAACCCTACTCTCGGCCCTCTGCATCCAGCCCCTGTTACACTATCCAGTTACACTAGGTATCGCATTAAAAATTGCCCCCAAATCTCAGCCTAAACAATCACTGTAAAATGTATTTTAAATAGGTATCTACAACATAAATAAGAGCCAATTGACACAACAAGACAAGCCCAAAAGTTATCATTTCACAAATTATTATTCAGTTTTCAGTTCGTGTTTTACAATAAATTACAAAGTTTACGCAAAGACAGGCAAGTTTTCTAGCTAGCCCTCGCAGCCCGATGTTGTCGATATTAGGGTACAAAATGTCATCTAAAAGAACTTGTTATGACAATAAATAGTGGGTGACATAATAGTATTTGACTGGTGGTGTCCTGACAATGAATAGTGACTAATTAGTATCTGATCAGAAGAGACTGATGTACTCGTAGTACTAACGATGAATAGTGACTAATTAGTATCTGACCAGAAGATACTGATGTAGTACTAACGATGAATAGTGACTACTTAAATTAACTAGTATCTTATCAGAAGATACTGATGTAATCCTGATGATGAATAGTGACTATTTAACTAGTATCTGATCAGAAGAGACTGGTGATGCCTTGACGATGAATAGCGATAAATTAGTACATATCTGATCAGAAGTGTTATTTTCTAAAGCTTACTGCGTCAAATGACATATAGATAGTCCAGCCCCCTTACCTTGAAGTCTTATAGCAGTATTACTTCCATAATACTGTGTTACTTCGTATAATGA
Source organism: Tachystola acroxantha (assembly GCA_963506565.1). NCBI lineage: Eukaryota > Metazoa > Arthropoda > Insecta > Lepidoptera > Oecophoridae > Tachystola > Tachystola acroxantha. The sequence continues at coordinate 2,348,352 of OY735894.1, read as the reverse complement.
CGACCTTAAAATAAGCTCATTAAGGTCGTCATTGTACGAAGTAACAAAGTATTATGAAAGTAATACTGCTATAAGACTTCAAGGTAAGGGGGCAGATCGAGATCAACGCTGTCAACTTTAGAAGTACACTACAAAGGCTACTGGTGATGTCTTGGCTATGATTTATGACAAATTGCTATCTGATTAGAAGAGACAGGTTATATTGACGATGATTATTGGCAAATTAGTATACGATTGATGATAACAATTTATTTATGCTATAACGGGTATTAGACGGGCCCGATGTCGTTAATGCGTAGATTGACAGTATTTTTCTTCAATTTACAATGTTTTTGATACAAACATAGGTCTACCGTAGGTTCAGATAGTAATATTTTATTTACAGATATTAAACTATTAATAACTAGCAAGCAGTGAACTAATGTAAACTGTCAGATATAAACCTTTAGATTAGTCTATCAATTCAGACAGACAGTTACTCGTAGATAAGTTTATGTCGAGCAAGTTTCTGAATATCATTAATATTAACGAGCCACCAATCCCCTGATACTAATCAGTGTTAGACGTTTGTTTTGAGGAAATTAAACATTTGATTACTTACGAATGTCTAATAAGTTTGTATTTTATAAAGAGTTATGTTTACTTAAGAAACATTTTGATCACTTTGTTGACAGTTCTGTAGAAAAGATAATTTATATTTAATTTCTTGCTGTGGGCAGGACTTGAACAAACTTGACTTTGACAAAGCCTGAGTGAGTATAATATAATTTTCAAAAATTAGTCAAGTACCTATTTTTTAAGATAATCTCAACCTTTAAAACTCTCCTGTAGGTACTTCTCTCTGTTAGATCGTACACTAATTTGTGCAAAGTTTCAATTTAGCCACCAATTCCCTAAAACCAGAAACATTTCCTCTATAGTTCCCATAACGCCTCCTTTCGGCAAACGGGTAATTTATCGCACCCGAGCGACGAATACTCATTCGAAGCAACAAGCGTTGTAAGAACCGAACACGCCTCAAACATCGGATGTTAATTAATATTCACTGTATAAGTTATATAACATAAAGGATAAGCCATATTTACACTGAACAAGACATGGTTTGGGATATTTTTAGTTTTAAAAGAACATAGCTCATTTTGAGCGCGATATTAGTCAAAGTCCGCTATAGCTTACTCTAAATTTTCGCTCAAAAATTTCTAGTCTATTCGATTTCGGTCTAATTGTCGTAAATTCAGTCTTATTGCGAAGTGGAAGCGAATGCACTGAAAGATAAAACACTGTATAACATAAAGGATACGCCATATTAGTTACATTGAACAAGACATGGTTTGGGAGATTTTTTGGTTTTAAAAGAACCTCTATTTATAGCTCATTTTGAGCGCCATCTTAGGCCCATATTAATAGTCTGAGCTCAAACCCGCCCTCAAAAGCGAATTCAGCTGATACAGTCTCAAGACGTGATCACCATCTTAAGTATGTCGTTTATTAATAAACCAATCTTGAGGGCGTATCACGTGACGTATTCAGTATGAGTTGGACAGTTCTCTTGAGAACTGAGTTTTGTTTATTAATACGACGTTACTCACGTGATGCCCGATTCCTAAACGCGCACCTAAGTTACGTTTATTAATAGGAACGCCATTTTGAGGTCGTTCTCAAGATTGACTTTTGAGCTGAGAGTGATTTATTAATACGGGCCTAAGTCTGAGCTCGCTATAGCTTACTCTAAGCTTTCGCTCAAAATTTTCTAGTCTATTCGATTTCAGTCGAATAGTCGTAAATTGAGTTTTCAGATCGTATTGCGAAGTGGAAGCGAATGCACGGAAAGATTAGACACAATCTAGAATTTACCAGTTGGACAGGCTATTACAGGCAAAAGCTATTGCTTAACAGCTTTCGTCGCCTAAAAATTACATCGTTGTAGTCTAGGTACCCGTATGCTGGAATATAAACCCTTTGCTAATAGTTTAGCAAGATAATTTGTACGGTGGAACACAGAGAACGGTGTACAGTCGAGTTTTTAAGGTTGAGATTTTCTCAAAAACTATTTGACCTATTGCAAAAATACTTTCACTGTTTGATAGATAAAAGTTATAACTATGTAACTGTGAAATAATTATTAAATTCGGTCCAGTAGTTTTTGAGAAAATCTCAACCTTATTGAGGCCCCTGTTTATTTATCTCTGTCTTCGACTGTATTGAACATGAATTTTAAATATCACAATAAATGATTACATGAATAGTTAAAAAACTGTAATGTGATACTTTTTAATTAATAAATAAATAAAATATTCTCCGAGAAACCATGGAAAATGTCGCGAATATTATTATATCCGCATATTATAAGTAGATCGAATACCTAGTTCAATTTGTCAATATATTGGTTATACGTAGATTTTTTTGTCAAAGTTTTTTAAACGAATTCCTAACGTACGGTCAACGTTGAATCGCAGATTGTCACAAGTATCTCTTCAATACTTCAGTTATTACAAACAAAGCAATTCCAATTCAATGGGACTGGTATACAAAAGCAGAGGGATTTGATTGGAGGGTGCATTGGGAATAGCAGTAATGACGTCATCGAAACGGGTCCCTTTGTGCGCTCTCCTTTTCACTCTATCTGCTTTCTGTAGGGTCTGTTTTTTTAGTTTTATAAAGGGTTTTGGATACAAACTTATGAAAACCAGAAACAGTTTAATCCACAATTTGAGCTATTTCGTTGTAGAGACTAGGGTTCACATCCCAGGTTGATCAATGGTCCGAGAAAAGTGTACAGGAGAGTTTTTTAAGGATGAGATTATCTCAAAAACTACTTGACCTATTGCAAGAATTCTTTCACTGTTAGATAGATAAAAGTTAAAACTATGTACTTACGTACTTATTTTTTTTTTGCAATTTTGATTTACTAAAAAACCTTACCAATTTAATATTTATCATGAGTACAACTCTCAATTTCAATTTGTCGAATGAATTCAATGACACCTGACACCCTGTATACAGGGTGATTGGAAATTCGATACATTCCTTGAAAGGGGTGGTACTAGAGGTGGTTTGCAACAAATTAGGCCCTATTAACGAGGGGTCGAAAAAAAATCAAACCTCGTGATTTATGATTTATTTTTGAGATAGTGGGAATTTTAGGCATGCATTTTTTTAAGGTAATCTCTACTTTATCAGCTTTCTGAAAATTATTATTTCAATGCTCAGAGTAGAACAGTTCTTGAACATCAAAACGCCGTAACTCAGAAACCACTGATTTTCGACCCCTCGTTAATAGGGCCTAATTTGTTGCAAACCACCTCTAGTACCACCTCTTTCAAGGAATGTATCGAATTTCCAATCACCCTGTATAATAATTTACTTATCTCTGTCTCCGTTTGTACAGTTGACAGCAGATCAATGTTAACACTTGCAGTACGATTTCAACTCTTATGACCCAGACAATAAGAACGTTCTAAAATCAAAAGTGTTACACCTGATGTACTGTCGACTGTACTTGTAAAATACAATCAGTCTAATAGTTTTTAAGGCACTCTCAACCTTATTATTATTGAGGCCGCCTGTATACTTTCCCTGTTTCGCTCTACAAGCTATGCTTATTGTGATCATATCCCGTTCCGTTTACATCAATATCCCGTGACACACGAAAAAACCGGTCAAGGGCGAGTCGGACTCGCACACCGAGGGTTCCGTACATTGCTCTAACAAAAAGATAAACTAGATTTAGAAACGAACTTATCTTTGCCGGTATCAAAATTTTATGTCCAAACATCGATATACTCCTGATTCAACATCTGTAAATATAAGTTGCTCTCAAAAAAACGATGAAGGAAAACATCGTGATGAAACCTGCATGTCGTAGAAAAAAAATCTAAGGCATGTGAAATCCGCCAACCCGCACTGGGCCCGCGTGGTGGATAATGGCCCGAGCTCCCTCGATGTAAGGGAAGGTCTGTGCCCGAGCAGTGGGGCGATATAAATAGACTGATGATGAAGTATAAGTTTGTAATAAGAAATTTTATTTTTGGGGAGATGTAATTTCAAATTTTCAGTTTTCGGATTTTTTCCTGTACTTGTGCTATAAGACCTAGCTTTTTGCCAAATTTCATGATTCTAGTTCAACGGGATGTACCCTATAGGTTTTTTTTGCATTTTCATACAAAAACATGCGAGAAAATGCGACATATACGGCCATATCTTTTGATTGCGTTGACGTAGAAGTTTCATTTATTGACGGCTGCATGAGGTTGCAGACCTGAGTATTGGGTAATAATTTCAATTTGATCCGTCTATGCGTTTCTGAGATATAGGTCATGACAGACGGACAACAAAGTGATCCTATAAGGGTTCCTTCTTTCCTTTTGAGGCACGGATCCCTAAAAAGTAATCGAACCGCCGAATTTCATGAATTATTCCCACGAAATTGGGACGTAATTTTCGGTGAAATTAGTTCGGCACGCGTCGGCGTAATTTCGCAACTGAATAGAGGACAATTTGTGACGTCACTGGCAGACATACGAGGCAATACGCAATGCTTGGATACGACAAGTTTATTTTCCAAGCGTTGATTTGTTGGGAAATTTGGGATTCGTAAACTCTGGTTTGGATTTAAATGACATTGCCACATTTCAATGGAGCTTTGCCCCACCTACAAAACTACGTGACCATTTAAGCTGTACCTATCATTTTGTTGGGGACTTATTACAGGTTTCATATTGTATAATCATAATCAGTATCATTTTCTACTACTCTCGCAATTCCTATAGAAGAAAAACAAAAACAATGAATAATTCGCTTCGATTTCTTACTATTTTCTGAATTCTTAATTAAGCTGTTTTTTTCGACTCGCAACTTGTACATAACTTTAATGTTAACCAATAATTTTAATAAAAAACGGAGATACTTTTACATTTATTCGTTATCTTGTACAACTTGCTGATGGTGGGGCAGAATCTGGCATTGTCATTTACACTTTTTGACTTCAGAATCTCTCTATTGAAAGTATACGGGTAGTGTGTACAACATTCTATACAGGGTGTAACGTAAAGGGTATATGAAGCCGAAGGGAGCGTGTTAAGTATCGGTAACTGAATTGTATGAGACTGATCAATTTGTATGAGACATTAATTTATTTTTATTTTTTATTCGAAAAGTCGTAGAACAAAAGTTGTTCAGTAACCGATACGGAACACCTTCGGCTTCACATACCCCTTACGTTACACACAAAACGTAACTTAGGTGCGTGTTTAGGAATCGGGTATCACGTGAGTAACGCTGTATTAATAAACAAAACTCAGTTCTCAAGAGAACTGTCAAACTCACACTTGAGGACGTATTTGCTGATTGCAGGCGAACCGCGACTTGAGAAAGACATCACGTGATACGCCCTCAAGATTGGTTTATTAATAAATGACTTACTTGAGATGGTGATCACGTCTTGAGAGTGTATCAGCCTTCATAGAGCCAACTAGCGCCGCCAATCTTAAAAAAAATAATATCTTTCAATATAATAAATTTTATTAAAATAGCTATTTACGACATATTTATTACGATAAATACGATTTTTCAATATACAATACATGGCATAATTGCGACAAGCTATGTTGTAGTTCACAAATGTGCCAAAAACGGCCGTTTTTCGCAATTATGCGAACTACAACTTACCGACATTGAATCACGTTATAAATAAGCATTTAAAAAATAGTATTTATCGTAATAAACATTCCGTAAATAGCTTTTTTAATAAAATTGATTATATTGGAACATATTTTTTTTTTTAGATTGGCGGCGCTAGTTGGCTCTATGAAGGCTCTTAAGTAATTTGCTAATATTCTTTCTTCAAAATGTTTGAAAAAAAATCCTTTTATCGTTATGCCACCTTCAAATAGTAATCACGTATACTCCGGGTCATATCTAGTCAAATTCCACACACAATTACTTCTGACAATACTGGCCACTACGCAATATGTCCGGCTGAAAATTAATGCAGTCTGAAGTAGGTCACACGTCAATAAACATGAAGGCATAGCAAAACCCATAGGGGTTCTCATGAAAATGGCGGGAAACGACGGTTGCAAAATTATTTGATAATTTTTGTTATAATGTCTACAGTGGCTATTTTGTGTTTAATATCACGTTAAGTTAATCAGAAAATGTTCGCGAATGACAGTATGGTGAATTTATTGGATAATTTGAGCAAGATCTGAAGTTTCAACCTTTTATCAAGAGTTCCCGCTACAAGCTCGGGAGTGAACGTGACTGTCGAGCTGCTTCGTCCAGAGTGATGACGTTACGGCGTCTCCTCTGGATGAAGACATGAAGACGCGGCTACCCAGGGTGAAGACGCTACTGCGACTCCCCTGGAGGAAGATAGAAGACTATTATACAGGGTGTCCCAGAAATCGACGTCAAGCCGGAAACGCGAGATGGGCCAAGTGATAACAGTTATCAGAAAAATAAAAAAATAAAATCCAAGTCATGTATTTTGATAATTATTGGCATTTTAAAAAAAATCGAGAAAAACGACATCCTTTGATGGTTTTTTAAGTACAATTATTACAAATCTAAACTCTTTTTTTCTTTTTCTTTGATGTAACCCTTAATAATGCTTCTCTAAATTCTAGTCTAAAACTGAAAGCCAACTGCCCCAGTTCAGACGAAAATGATCACTTGTTGACCTATTAAGTTTTGAAATTTTTTACTTTGCCCAACTTTAATCAACTATCCTGAAAAAAAAATGGATACCTAAGTAAAAGTTCAGCTTCCATTCAAAACCTTAATTTAATTACTCCAGCTATTCACTTCTTTCAGTTCCATGTCAGTGTAAGCGCTGACGATAGTTTCGTTTGTCTGCACATATGTGAAGTTGACGTAGAGACGGCCCTTGGGGAAAGGCCAACTTCTTGGGATAACCGCAGGAGGGATGGTGAGGTTTGATACCACGTATTCGTTCTGGAAACAATGTCATTACTATGAGAAGAAAAAAATCAATAGCCAGGGTCGCAGCGGTCGCAGCAGATGGAAGTTCGTCATCACTGCCGACATCTTCGGGAAACATAAATGAAAATAAAATAAAAACAGCCTTTATTCCCTACACCAAAAGTTTCCCACGTTCATGGACAGTGGCGGCATATGCCGTACTTTGAGTATTCGGAAAATGACAGTACGGCGTATGACGTATATTTTGATGCATTTAAAAAGACACAACGGCATCTCCCGCGGCGTTCGTAGGCGGTTTTCTTTGTGGAGCGGTCCCACTGTCATTCCGTGTAGAAAATAGGTATGTGTACTGTCAAAATAAAGGTTGTAGGTACATTTTTGTCGGTCTTGACACGCACACACCCAGAATCCCCCACGGCTATGACAGTAGTTGAGAAGTTTCACTGTCATTTCGTAATTTCTACTGTCCATGAACGTGTTAAACAATTAATTAAACTAAAATAAAATAAATTTACAGTCGTCTTGCTCTAATCTAAGCCAAGTGGTAAGTACTTATGTATGTTAGTTTTTGTTATGCATTATAACTATTATATCATACAATTGGGGGGGCATCCATCCATTTCAGGATATATGCCTCCCCAATTTTTTGCAATTCTTTGCGGTTTTGAGCTAGTTGGGGCCAATTGGTCCCTGCTACGGTGACCACGTCGTAGCGCCACCGCATGTGTGGTCGGCCACGCTGTCTTTTCGCATCTCTTGGGTACCAATGCATAATCCGTTCGCTCCACCTGCCATCCTTCGCTCGAGAAACATCCGTGAGTTTATATATAAAAATACTCGCTCTATAGAGGTAACACTGTTAATCATTAGCAGTATCGCTAGGAGTTACATCTTTCAGATCATCATTATCAGCCCATATCAGTCCACTGCTGGACGTGGGCCTCTCCCAAAGCACGCCACTCAACCCGTTTCTCGGCCTTTTGCATCCAGTCTCTGTAAGCCTCCTATCGAAGCTCATCCTTCATCTGGTCGGGGGGTACCCGTTCGTGGACTCTATTCAAGAACTCGTCTACCCCATCGGTTATCGGTTCTACAACAGATGTGGGCCCGCTGCCACTTCAGTTTGCTGATTCTATGAGCAATGTCAACCACTTTTGTTCTCTGGCGGATATACTCATTTCTTGTTCCATGAGTTACTGTAGTAGGTTCGCTCGCTAGTAACTGCGTAAACATCTAACTACGAGGCTTGTGAATGATGGGAATTTAGTTCAGCTACTGGCTGCTTCAATAGCGGCACAACTAAAACGGCACAAATGACAAGGCTCGATGGTATTTACGCAGTCGCTAGCGTTTAAGGTAGATTCAGGTTCTCAAAATCGCTGTAATTGCCACAATATTGACGTGAAATCGTGGCAATGTCGTCCGCTGGCTAGCGTGAAAACACGGGGTTTGATTGAGATTCACAACCAAAGCCAACAAGCCTTTTTTATCGCCGAAATTTTCACGTGTACAGATCCACTTCTCTGATTTGCCGGCGTAAATTTGTGGCAATATAACGCTGTATCTTAAATGCAGCTTTAGCAATACCAAAAATGTAGAGTTTATTTGTGAAAATAAATAAATATGTAGTCTAAATTGAGAATAGTTTAAACAGTTTACCGGCGGCATAGGGCATGGGTCGTTTGGCCTATTGAGAGCTGCCCCGAAGAATTTGTCCTTCTTTATCAGGTCACACAGTGCCACGTGCATTTCAACAAAACTGCGCTTGTATGTGTTGCTTAGCAACTGATAGAAGTAGAAGTTTGCCTGAAAATTAATGTTTTTGCATATTGTAAGCGTATACCTAAAGCTGGGATCCCACGGCCTGGCCTCCCGCAGGCCGGGCCGGGCCGTGGGAACGGTCGCATCCGATGAGGCCTGCGGTGGCCTGTTGGTGCCCATCCGATCCGTCGGAAGTCGGTAAGTTCAAAGTCGCGGCGCGGGGCGACGATGCCTGTCGCTACCTGTGGCGCGGTCTGGCACGAGGGAAAGCTGCCGTGGGATCCCAGCCACAAGAGCTTTTGCAGTTTAAGCTATTATAATTAAATACTACTCACTGTGAAGTTATTACCAGCCCACACTAGAGTCTTGAACTTAATATTGTGGTAGTAGATAGGGTCCTTGCGATTGTAGCGGCGAGATGTCACGTTCAGGTCTATCACGTATTTTGGGTTTACGTATGTTGCCGTTGTTCGCTCTAGGCTCATTATTGTTATCTGGGAACCAAATAAATATTAGTAGATTATTCATCATTATTACGGGGCATTTACGGTGTGGACATTGACGGTGAGACTGGCCCACAGGTTCAAGGTCGCTCAGCGAGCTATGGAAAGAGCTATGCTTGGAATTTCTCTGTTAGATAGAATAAGAAACGAGTATATCCGCCAGAAGACAAAAGTGGTTGACATTGCTCATAGAATCAGTAAACTGAAGTGGCAGTGGGCTGGTCACATCTGTCGTAGAACCGATAACCGATGGGGTAGACGAGTTCTCGAATGGAGGCCACGAACGGGTAAACGTAGTGTGGGACGCCCCCCGACCAGATGGAGGGATGACCTTCGCAAAATGGCTGGCAGGGACTGGATGCAGAGGGCCGAGTGTAGGGTTGATTGGCGCGCTTTGGGAGAGGCCTACGTCCAGCAGTGGACTGATACGGGCTGATGATGATGATGACGGGGCATTTTGAGTCCAAAGTTGTAGCATCACCAATATGTTACGGCCGGTGTGGCCACCACAATAATGACGTCACATTGCTGCAGCAGGTGATTTCCTCGTAGTGAAGACAAATGTGTAAATAAAATAAGTAGTCTTAAGCGCTAAAACATAATCAGGAAACACAGCAGGGTCGCGGACATGGGGAAAAGGGTGGCGAAGCTTAAATGGCAATGGACAGGACACATAGCTCGACAAACAGATTTTTGGTGTAGAACCGTTCTTGATTGGAGACCCTAGAAACAGAAAAGACAAGTCGGCAGACCACAGATGAGATGGAAAGATGACATAAAGATGTCGGGCAGCAATTGGACTCTCACTGCCCAAAACAGATCGGAATGGAAGCGGTTGAAGGAGACACCAAGAATTTGGTAGAGGATAGCTAAGAAGAAGCGAAAAAGCGCTATAAAAACTACAATAAATTATTAATAAAAAAAACATACAAATATATACTTATAAATTAAAAAAATTGGGGCCAAATCGCTGCCCTGCGGGAGAGTGCCAAAAATGCTGGCGACGTTACCTCGTTGTATAACCAGCGATATGTGCTGGCCGAGGTAAGCGCCAGCCCACTTCATAAGATAATCTACCAAGTCTTTCACTAGTCCACAGACCACTTACCCAATATACATGAAATCGGTACCAATTTGCAAGCGAAAAATTCTGCCAACGATGAGCGTATAGAGATAAAGCAAGGGACAGGGGTGCCGTATTAAAGAGATGCGTCCATGTCGATAATATATTTAGGTTACACGTGTCGCGAAGCAATTTTGTCCGGAACCGAACTACTGAGACCCTCATAGTCTCAATAGTTCGGATGTACACGTGCACCGAACTACTGAGACCCTCTTACCTTTTCAGTCACAGAAGATATAGCAATAAACCCGAGTATCACCCCAAAATACTTAAGCAACATTTTAAAGCAATAATCATCAAGCAATAGTCGATTAAAATAACATTCACTTACCTACTTGCCGAAATAGGGTCTATTTCACGCCCGAGTTCATAGTACGTAGGTAATCGTTTTCATATCATACGTACAATATAACACAGATAAAAGTACCTATACAACCATTGATCTCCTATAAACAACTAAATGCCTACGCATTACCCCAATTTAGGACAAATACTCGTTCTTTTCAAAGAGCTCGGTGGCTCAGTGGTTGGGTCAATGGACTTGCATGTCGTTTAAAATATTTACAGATTTTCATAATTGCATTTATTTTATCTAGTATACATATTTAAACATGTTAAATGATGCCAAGAGAGCTCGGTGGCTCAGTGGTTGGGTCAATGGACTTGCAATATGGAGGTCCCGGGTTCGATTCCCAGCTAGGGCAGCCATGTACCAATGAGTTATCCTCGGTTTTTTCGACGGAAAAACTTACGTACATTTACCGAGTGCTCTCAAAACGGTGAAGGAAAACATCGTGATGAAACCTGCATGTCGTAGAAGAAGAAAAATAAAACTCTAAGGCATGTGAAATCCGCCAACCCGCACTGGGCCCGCGTGGTGGATTATGGCCCGAGCTCCCTCGATGTAAGGGAAGGTCTGTGCCCGAGCAGTGGGGCGATATAAATATATTTTTTTCTATATTTTCTATATTTTCTAAATAGACTGATGATGATGATGATTCGTTCTTTTTTTGAATTCATTCAGCAATGTTACCGTACCTAAATACTTTTTGGTATTTAAAATGACGATTAGCTAATCACTGCTTAAATATAAGTAAAAAAGGGGATTCCTTGAAAAGCGCGCGGAACGACATTAGCTACTTTTTTGTAAAAATTCTAATGAAATAGTTTCCGTGGTATTTAATGATTAAATAATCACGTTAAGTTAATCAGGAGATGTCCGCGAACGTTTCTATTAATTGGAGTGCTCGATAGAAGTCGTGTTTGTGAAGTTTTGTGCTCTTAGCAAGGTTTCCCTTGGATAACTCGATTATTGCGTGGATAGTCGAGTTATTTCGTTTAGGTGTTTGGGAGGGTTATGCGTAGGTTTAGGTTAGGTTATCTTCGTATATGTGTATGTATTTATAAGAATTCAGACATTCTATTAACATCAGACCAGGTTGTATGCCCTAGTTGGCTTTGCTTTTCCCTCTGTGAAGAATATTACAAAAAAAAAAGTAAAAAAGGTTAATCACGTATTAAGAGTTTAAATAATGATTATGTTGCTCAGTGCTTGATTAGTGTTTTTTTATAAGTAAGAGGGTAAGTCTAAATGTAAGCTCTATTTTTTTATGGTTTTTTATGCCTGCAAATTTTTATTATTATTATACTAAATTATCGGTGTTAGACTGTACTTTTAAAAATAGTATTATTTACTGCTCATTATTGCATATTTAGTAGTCGGCCATTCGTAACAAATAAATTCACCATTGTTAGTAAAATCATAATTTCCTCTTGGTAATTCTAATTTGACCATGAAAGAAAAAATTTCGCCACGCTCTATGGAGAGAGGCGTGTTTCTACCTGCAGTAACTCATGCAAAGAATCACTTGAGGAAGCGTATTACAGAATAGATGACTATTTAAACGATGGACGTGAATGGTGTGTGTCACCGGTTCCGCATGTAGAAAACTATGTAATTACCTAGTTATTAGGTACGTAATTTAAGTGTTATTATTTTTTAAATATGCACATATTCCGGAAGGAACCGACATTGAATCCCGTTATAAATAAGCATTTAAAAAATAGTATTTATCACGATAAAAACTATTTTTTAAATGCTTATTTATAACGGGATTCAATGTCGGTAAGTTGTAGTTCGCATAATTGCGAAAAACGGCCGTTTTTGGCACATTTGTGAACTACAACTTAGCTTGTCGCAATTATGCCATGTATTGTATATTGAAAAATAGTATTTATCGTAATAAACATTTTGTAAATAGCTTTTTTAATAAAATTGATTAAATTGGAAGATATTATTTTTTTAAGATTGGCGGCGCTAGTTGGCTCTATGAAGGCTCTTAAAGGGGTTTTGTCATTTGCCTTAGCTCCATGTCGACTTGACCGCTTGCCACCAGCTCCTTCTTCGGAATAAACGTCATGTTGCAGTAGATGCGGCCCTTAGTGAAAGGGAATCCTCTTGGTATCGCTGTCGGCGGGATTGTCATGTTATACAACTCATATGTATCCTGAAAACAAACAAACAGTGGAATTGAGAACCACCTCGTATAGGTACTAAGCTCGTCTAAATGACAATGCCAGATTCTGCCCCACCATCAACCGCATACAAGAGAATGAATAAATGTAAAAATATCTCCGTTTTTTATAAAAATTAATGGTTTAAAATAAAGTTTTGTACAAGTTGCGATTCGAAAAAAACAGCTTAATTAAGAATTCAGAAAATAGTAAGAAATCGAAGCGATTTATTCATTGTTTTTGTTATTCTTCTATAGGAGTAGCGAGAGTAGTAGAAAATGATACGGATTATGATTATGCAATATGAAACCTGTAATAAGTCTCCAACAAAATGATAGGTACAGCTTAAATGGTCACGTAGTTTTCTAGGTGGGGCAAAGCTCCATTGAAATGTGGCAATGTCTTTTCTAAGCTGTTTATTGAATAGGAGATGTAACGGAAATGGTTTAGTGAGCCAAAGTTTCAGTATCAAAGAACTACGATAGTTCTAATGTTGTCAAACGTTCAAAAGGACTGGTCCTTGTGACATAATCTGAAGAGCATTTCAACTAAACTCGGTTTGTATGTTATTGGTTGAAGTCAAATTGCCATTAGGTAACACTGACTGGGGGTTTATACCTATGCACCATGCACAGTCGGTCAACTTTGCCCTATTTCATGACGACACCAAATAACTTGTCTTTGTGAACCAAATCGCACAACTTGAAATGTATTTCGAGGAAACATAGCTTGAATGTTGTTGTTTGGTGGATCATGGCCCCAGCCCCCTCGATGTAAGGGAAGGTCTCCACTTATCAGGTACATTGAACATGTCAATAAAAATGTAATCATCTTCCAAACGAAATAAAAAATGCAACAAATGAAAAAATATTCATACGACTGCTAAAACAACACCTACATGCTAAATGCTATTACAGAGTAGATGAATTTCTAAATGAGAAAATATAATATACAATCGCTACCTACTACTTCTTAGTTACTGCAAATTACATTATATTTGAACAAAAAATGTCGTCTCTCTCTTATATTGCTGTGCCTAAACAAGGTCCATAAAGAACATTGTAACATTTTAATGTGAACATCTATATTATAACTTATGGAATGCAATAAATATATTGAGTATTGAGTATTATGGTAAAACGTTGAAAACGTTGAAAGGTCTGTGCCCAAGCAGTGGGGCAATATAAATAGACTGATGATGATGATAGCTTGTATTGGTTCGTTAGAAATAAGTGACAGTCATTGGATAGGTAGCGCTTACTGTAGGCACGGCCGGTTAACTTTGCCCCGTTTCATAGATGTGCCAATGAACCTGTCCTTGTGAACGAAGTCCCACAACTTGAAGTGTATTTCGACGAAATTCCGCTTGTGTTGGTTCTTTGTATATAATGAAAATTGTCTCCGTTTCCAAACTTACATACGAATGTAAACTATTGACTAGTTGGACTTGGCGTATAGTGATACATCTTTTTTGTATTTCTATACAATATGTTTAACGAATAACAGCCTTACTTATAATCGATGATTAAAATTAATACCTTGTTTAACAATAGTTTAAAAAAATGTTTACTTATAAACACTATTTAAAGTTAATCAACTCCTGAAGAACCGAATAAGTAGCTGTCAGTTTAAACAAAGTCGTATGCTTAATTAACAAAATGGCGGACCGAATTCGGAACAGCTGATTCCATTTGATACTGCTGATTACTTTTTTAAGGACTTTTGAGTAGGCATTACCCTCATTTAGGCCAAATTTTCGTTCTTTTTTTGAATTCATTCAGCAGTTACCGTACCTAAATATTTTATGGTATATAAAATGACGATTAGCTAATCACTGCTTCAATAACGTTTATAAGTAAAAAAAAGGTTAATCACGTATTAACAGTTTAAATAATGATTTGTTAATATGTTGCTCAGTGCTTGATTAGTGTTTTTTTTTATAAGTAAGAGGGTAAATGATTACCTATCTATCTATCTTTAGGAATTGGTAAAAGTCAATAAATAATTAGATAGGTACTTACTGGAGGGTATGGACAAGGCCGGTCAACTTTGCCCTGTTTCATGGCGGCGCCAAAGAAGTTATCCTTGTGTATTAAGTCGCACAACTTGAAGTGCATTTCGACGAAACTGGGCTTGTATTGATTCGTTAGGAATTCGTAGAAGTAGAAATCTGCCTGCAAATGACAATGCCAGATTCTGCCCCACCATCAACCGCAAGTTGTACAAGATAATGTAAAAATATCTCCGTTTTTTATTAAAATTATTTGTTTAAAATAAAGTTTTGTACAAGTTGCGATTCGAAAAAAACAGCTTAATTAAGAATTCAAAAAATAGTGAGAAATCGTTATTCTTCTATAGGAGTTGCGAGAGTAGTAGAAAATGATACGGATTATGATTATTGAATATGAAACCTGTAATAAGTCCCCAACAAAATGTTAAATTAAAAGCTATTTAAGAAATGTTTATTACGATAAATACTATTTTTTAAATGCTTATTTGTAACGTGATTCAATGTCGGTAAGTTGTAGTTCGCATAATTGCAAAAAACGGCCGTTTTTGGCACATTTGTGAACTACAACTTAGCTTGTCGCAATTATGCCATGTATTGTATATTGAAAAATAGTATTCATCCTAATAAACATTTTGTAAATAGCTTTTTTTAATAAAATTGATTAAATTGGAAGATATTATTTTTTCAAGATTGGCGGCGCTAGTTGGCTCATGGAAGGCCCTAAAGGACTCCGTTTAACTCGTAAGATTAAACTGAATAGTTAGTACCTATGCAGTTAGTTTTAGTGGTTGACATTGCTCATAGAATCAGTAAACTGAAGTGGCAGTGGGCTGGTCACATCAGTCGTAGAACCGATAACCGATGGGGTAGACGAGTTCTCGAATGGAGGCCACGAAAGGTTAAACGTAGTGTGGGACGCCCCCCGACCAGATGGAGGGATGACCTTCGCAAGATGGCTGGCGGGGACTGGATGCAGAGGGCCGAGAGTAGGGTTGAGTGGCGCGCTTTGGGAGAGGCCTACGTCCAGCAGTGGACTGATACGGGCTGATGATGATGCAGTTTACTCTTTGCTTGTATTTCCAGTAACAAATAGTGAAGCAGAAAGGACTGAGAAAGCCGAAAGAGTTGCAATGAACTCACTCGACGTGGGAGGCAGAGGAACTCATTACGGACTCCGTTCATTCGATAACAAATACTCATAACATAGCAGTGTTTCTATAGAGAAAGAGGTGTTCGGGGTGGGGATGAAACGTCTCGTATGGGGAATACGAATACTAGAGGGTGACGTAGTCCAGTTGCGAGTAGTACAGCAGATCAATTGTAACACTTTGGACAGTTCTTATTATCTGCGTCGTAAGATTTAAAATCTACCTTTGATCAGCTGCCCTATTACTGTTCTCAAAACGATGTAATTATACCATGTCATGGCGCGCCAAACAGAGACGCCGCTACACCAATGCCATAGCACTGTCCCTTTCACGGCCGCTATGACATGGTATGATTTGATCGTTTTGAGAACCGTAATATCATTGTATTATCATTGTTTTAAAAGATGTGTTGCTGAGAGTTTTTTGCCACTTTTTCTCCTCAGCGTTGGCACCTTTTCCT
Organism: Tachystola acroxantha; assembly: GCA_963506565.1. Taxonomy (NCBI): domain Eukaryota; kingdom Metazoa; phylum Arthropoda; class Insecta; order Lepidoptera; family Oecophoridae; genus Tachystola; species Tachystola acroxantha. The sequence continues at coordinate 2,331,890 of OY735894.1, read as the reverse complement.
TGCAAAGTGGTGTAAATGTAAATTCAAAAAATATATTGACGTGCAAGAATGTACTCAACGTGCTTACTTGCAATAAAGAAATTTGACTTTGACTTTTTGACTTTAATAGCCCCACTAGTGTTGTCCGTATAAGTTACGCAACGTTGGGCGAGGTCAGTACCTGTATGGGTGACCGCTAGTGTCATTTTCATCTGAGCCCCTCCGTGCCTCGGGGCGCACGTTAAGCAGTTGGTCCCGGTTGCTGTCGCTCGGCAGCAGTCGTCAGGCCACGTCAGAGGCCTACGGGCGGCCTGAATAGCTCTGTCAATAGGTTTGGTCACTAAATATTTCGAAACTAGGTGAAAAATTTAGATGGTGCGACGACATAGAGAGGATTGCTGGCTCGGTGTGGACCAGACAACCTTAGGATCGGGCTACATGGAGGATTCATGGAGATGCATATGCCCAGGAGTGGGCTGCTGTATGCTGAAGAAGAAGGTGAAAAATACTTACACTGAAATTATTACTAGCCCATAGTTTAGTAGTCACATTCAAGTTGTAATAATAAATGGGATCGACGCGGCTAATACGTCTGGCTGTCGTTACGACACTTTCTATGTACTTCGAGTTTGAATATGTTACAACGGGTCGCTCTACACTTATGTATGTTATCTGTGAATCCAAAATGATATAAAAAAAAAGAAAAAGAAATTTATTCAATAAAATATAACCTTATTCTAAGTTCCTGTGACTCCACACTAGGGTTCCCTGTGTTGTGGAGTCATGCTCTTTCACTAGTACAATAAGTAGGTTATATAAATAATTGACATAGGAATTTGATACTAAATTCAATATAGCTTAAGTAGGTAATTTTAATAGTTAAATTGTTGAAATGCAGTAGCAAGTGTGTGTTTAGTGTATTTTAGACATACAACATATAAATATATACATAATACACGTATCTTGCAAATCTTACATTTTGATTCTTGCATTATGCGCTATGCGAATCGAAATTCTAAATTATAATGGAAAAAAAATCGTAACGACCGGTATTCGAACCAGAGACCTCGCCATTCCATGGCACGCTCCATTCCAACAGAGCTACCGTGACTCGTGCTTAGGTCGGCGAATTCTTTATCCATATTCGTCTTAGGGACGAATGGCAAGGGTTAGAATCCCGGTCGTGACGCAATAGTTTCTCCATTTACTTAAAATTTAGATTTTCTTCTTCTTTGCAATCAGTTAATAAATAACTATAGCTAAATACTATTTTTTAAAACAAATATAAGTACATAATAATGATCTACCTAATTCTAGGCACGTCGTCGTCTAGGCCCGTCCCACGCGGTAGGGTGCCCAGCGCACTGGCCGCATTGCCCCGCTGTATAGCGAGGCTCAGGCGCTGGGCAACATACTCTCCAGCTCTAAGGTCCCGAGGTGAGGACCAGTCGAATAGATACCACCCTAACTATTCTCTTAGTATCGGACGCCCACGGACCCATCGTCTCCACGGCCAAAGCAACAAACTCATAGTTGGCAGTAATATATGCATTAATAAAAATTGGGTTAGGTAAGGTAACTGTCCCAATATCCGTCACTTTTTGAACTTTTCACTTTTGATTTTGTAGCCACGGCCGTAGTATAAGACCCACAGGGAATGAAATGGTGCAAAGATATAAACAATTTATTTATATTTTATTTAATTAAATAATGTTTATTTAATTTTAAGATTAAATAAGTTATTTTTAGACTTATATGAAATAATACCCCTTTGCCCGGTATCCGGCATGTCCTTGTACAGATATCCGACATACCCATGTCCCAATAGCCGTCATATATATATATATAGTTTTTGTGTAGGTAATGTATGACGTATATATATGATTGATCAAAGTGTTGTAGTGTAAATGGAACACCTGATTGGACAAGCTTTATGTTTTCGACATTCCGACATTTCTCAGATCACTATTAAACCAAAATAGTCAAAATATTCATTGTTGCTGTTCCAGCCAGTATATATAATTCAGGTCATTATGCCTATAAATACTAATGCACCCAAAGATGTTTTTTTTCTCTCTACCCTCAAAAAGTGAACAGTGTTAGAATTTGTGTCTTGTATTAAATTAATTAAATAATTAGTTTATGTGTCTAAATTACGCCAAAAACACGTTATTTAGTGAAATTGTGCATTGTAATAGTGGACAAGTGTTATCTCGCAAAAACTCCGACATTACATAGTGTAAAATCCAATTGACTTTTTTTTACGAAAAATTAACGACTTTTTTGGCAAACTTGTTCCCAAAATGAAGTGCTTCCAGTGCGAGAATGATCAAAGCGATGAAAATTTGATACAGTGCCATGGTTGTAAACAGAACGTATGTCTTAGTTGCAGCAACCTAACAAGCAGCGAGGCTCGTGTCATGGGGTTGAAATCCAAACGCACCCTCATCTTTCTGTGTTCGCCTTGCCGCGAGGCCTTATTTCAAGTGCCTAAACCGATCAAAGCGTATGATTGTGTACGTGAGGAATTGGACGAAATAAAAAAAAAACAGCTTTCTGCACCAGTGACTCATGCATTTTCTACTGCTACTCCGGCCACTTCCTTAGACACTAAAAATATATCGGAGGAGATGGCAGAGCGTGATCGCAGAGCAAATAACGTGATCCTTATTGGTCTCCCTGTAATGGATACGGGTGACACAGCTATTCAAGGGCCCAATGATGAGGCCACTGTCAGAAGGATCCTGGTGGAGATTACGAGTGAACAGATGTCTTCTGACAAACTGGTGAAAGTGTTGCGACTTGGTAAACGAGACAACAGTAAACCGCGCCCCATGAAAGTGATCCTCAAGTCTCGGCATGATGCAGTGAAGGTCCTTAAAACAAGAATATAGCCATGGAGGTAAGAGTGTATGATGACAAGACACCGATGCAGCGGGACGAGCTAAAGGAGCTGAGGCAACGTCTTCAGCTACGTACCGAGAGTGGCGAGTTAGACCTCACTATTAAGTATGTCAGGGGTGTGCCGAAGATAATCAAACAAAAAAACTATTTGACCCATTATAATTGTCACGGAGACCTGGCTGAACAGCAGGGACAGAAACAGCACATTTGCCATACCTGATTATACTATATTTAGACAAAACCGGAAACATCGACCTAAGTCGCAGGGTGGCAAAACGCGTGGTGGCGATGTTGCCATATAATATGTCAGAGACCGTGTCAACGGTATACCCATTATTGCAAGAACTCATAAGAAGTATGTAAGTTATCTTACGGAAGCCTTGTTTAGGATATTCAATATGACTCTCACCATTTCCTTGTTGTTGGGGTCTATCGATCCGATGATAGACCAGATATATGGAAACGACGTGACTCTAAATTATTGGCTAACTTGGCTGTTGCTTCAGCGAACAATGTGATAGTTATCGCTGGTGACTTCAACTACTCCGAAATCCTATGGCCTCAAGACATCGAACAGGACCTCACGGGACCCGAGGAACTGTTTAAGAACATGTTTCTCAACAGTAATCTTCATCAATTGGTCTCCCAGCCGACACGTTTCCGCACAGGCAACACTCCATCCTTGCTCGATCTGATCATGACAAACGATGAAAACTTAATCACTGGAATATGTTATAAAACCACCTATAGGAGAGATTGATCATTGCGTACTAGAGTTCAGCATCCAATTTCTGATACAAAGAGTCCACAGTCAGACCAAACTTAAAAGATATTACCATTACATGGACTTTGACAACTACATGGAGGAACTGGAAAAGGACCTCGAAATCTTGTAACCTACTACTGACGTGGAGCGTTTTTGGAGACAGCTAAAAACCATAGTGGATCCAAACACAGACAGACACTCTCCGCTTAAAAAAGTGAAGAAGAAGAAAGGTAACAAACCCTGGATCAATGACAATATATTGAAACTTGTATCTGAGAAGAGAATACTTTGGGATGTTTATATTGGCACAAAGGATGACGAGGACTACCAGCGCCAACAATCATTGTGTGGCAGGAAGCAGAAGGAGCAGGAGACTGTATGAAGCAAAACCACTGGATAACGGACAAAAACCATTCTATTCCCATCTGCGAAGGTGCATGTCATCCAAAGTGAGCATTCCACCTGCAATGAGGAACCATAATGGCGACCTAGTTACAGACCCCACCGACATAGCGGAAACCTTCGCGCAGTAGTTTCAGAAAGCCTATTGTCGTGAACTAGATGTGACCATATGCCAACAAGTGACTCCATTAGCCCGTGTGGAACACTCGATCTGTGACATAGACTTTACACCCAAGGATGTTGAGAAAGTTCTAAAAGGACTCGACACAGGCTCTGCTCCTGGATCTGACAACATTCCCAGCATTATTCTAAAAAACTGCAGCAAAGCACTTGTTCCTGTTCTCACTGAGCTTATAAGGGTGGGTGTCTTTTGAGGTCGGACATGTCCCACTTGACTGGAAACATGCTGTAGTTACACCTGTGTATAAATCCGGTGATAAAACAGACCCTGCCAAGTTTAGGCCAATCAGCTTGACAAGTATTTTGGGTAAGGTGATGGAGAGACTAATATGCAACCAACTGAAGAATTTCCACAACAGAGAAAATGTTATATCGCTCGGCTCGTGCGCGGTGGTTCACAGGCACCTAACATAGACATAAAATTCAGAATGCGTACTTTCTAATGATTTATTTCAATAACTATCAGGATGTGATTTTTATATTCAGTTACCTTCATAACTCAATGTATAGGTGTCTTGGTACTGTTATGTTAGGTTGCTATGAACCACAATGCATGCGCCGATAAATAATTTTCAACATTTACCGTGTGCTTGAGGTAAATCCTAAGATTTACCAAATTAATGATGGTAAAATTTCGAAATGAACGATAATCATAGGTCTAAAAAGGCCGTACTGTGCAATTCCTCTTATGATTCGGATGCCAATACATTTTCCGAAATAACATGAAGTGGAATGGTATTTCATGTTATTTCGGAAAATGATTTGTCATCACGAATCATAAGAGTAATTGCGCTTGCGGCCTTTTTAGACCCGCTGTTCGGACTTTTACCAATAGGAAAATCTCAGGATTTACTGGTAAATCTTAGAATTTACGTAGTTCGGGCTTTTACATTAACATATATTATAGCTTTCAAGCCGAGACATATGCTATTAGTGCATGTTCCAAGAAGAATATGTATAGTCAGGCAGCTCTAATGGCCTTTGACAATTGTCACATACCTATCGTACGGACTCGGGACTCGTCCTCAAATGTGTTAGATCAATGGATATGCTTAGTCAACACAATTGGGTTCGTATAGTTTGGGTACCGGGTCATGTTGGCATAAGGGCAATGAAACGGCTGACGAACTGGCTAGAATAGGCTCACACACAGTCCTTATAAACGGGACCTAAACCATTAGATTCGCAACGAGTACAATTAAGATGACCCTAAGGGCCAATGCCAAGGACTTGCCCAAACTGGAGTGGAAAAGCGTCAAAGAGTTGAAACAATCCAATGTCTTCATTGGCGAAACAAACACATGGTGGTCAAGGAAACAGTAGGAATCAGATGCGTCATGTTTGGCTGTCAAATAAACGATTATTCGTTTTGTTTTGTTTTGTTTTAACACTTTATTGTACAACACAAATATATAAATAAAATTACAAGAAAAACATATTGGCACAAAGGGCGAGCTTATCTCAAAAGAGATTTCTACCAGCAAACCCGCGAAAGAGAGAGCAGTGTAGTAAGTGGTAGTCGTCGTGGTGTACAAAATCTAAACAAATATATATAATATAAGCAATACTTATCAATACAACCTATAATAAAATACCTAAATAAATATATATACATATTACATACTTAATATAAATATACTTTAAAAACATACATATGATACAGTTACATATAAACTATACCTAAATATATAAATAAATACTATTTATATATTTAGGTATTTATATTATTCTTATTCATTAAGCGCCATAAATCAAACGAAAGAGTAATAATCACTTTTTCTTGAAATAATTGCGTAGAGGATTAAAAAATAGACGAGACAAACAGTTGGCAGACGCTAAACATGAATTAAATTTGGTTTTGTTCGATACCGGTATTACGGTATTACAGCTGTCAATACCGGTACTGGAATACCGTTAAAATCGGTCCGGGATCCCGGTATTACAGGAACCCGGTATCCCGGTATTCATGCCCTAGTCCTGAGTGGAGTTCCCTAAGGATCTGTTTTGGCCCCCACACTTTTTGGGATTTTCATCACAGACCTCATTGCGCTGATAGACTCACAATCTGCATTTTTTGCTGACGATGGGAAATTCTTTGGCAACCCACTCATAGTGTCTGGACAACTACAGAGCGATCTTAACAAGCTCCAGGAATGGACGAAGCAGTGGCTAGTCAAGCTGAACAAATCGAAATGTGCTGTGTTGCATCTAGGTAGTAGAAATCCTGGCGTGGTATACACCATTGATGACACTGATATAAACACTGTGGAATCCCAAAAGGACCTTGGAGTTGTGGTCACAAAAAATCTAAAATGGGGAGAACACATTAATGGCATTGTCAAGAAGGCTAATTCATTTATGTATGTTATAAGGAGATTCTTTCAATATATTACATCCGAGGTTCTTGTCAAAATCTACAAAACATACATTAGGCCTCTTCTGGAATATGGATTTCAAATATGGAACCCATATTTCATAAAGGACATCCTACCTACCTACTACCTACTTGAGAGCGTGCAAAGAAAGGCAACAAAGATTCCATATAACCTGCGCAAAAAATCCTATGAAGAAAGGCTTAAAATCCATGGCAGAGCGTCGACTCAGAGGTGATCTAATTGAGACATATAAAATTCTCACGTACAAATATAACCTCCCAGATCTCCAACGTTTCTTTGAGACTAAAGACATACGTCCATTGCAAGGACACCATATGAAAATCTACCGCACTATCGCCAATACCAAAATCGCTCATCACTTCTTAAGTACCAGAGTTGTCAACGCATGGAACAAACTGTCTGATGATGTAGTATCTGCACCATCAGTGAACTCTTTTAAAAATCGCCTCGACATGTGGTTAAAATCAAACATTATATAAATAAGCAATATGTGTAGTGAATCATATGAACATTAGACGACATAGACCAAACTTACCAACACTGTGATATAGACACACTAGCATTGTGCTGCCTGTCTATCAAATGAATAATAATAATAATAAAATGCACAAAAACGTCCTGAACCATAAGAAAACACATTGTAATGTTTGGGACGTTTTTGTGCATTTGGGGATGTTTTGTGTGTTTTGGGAAGTTAAAAAATATTATTTTACGAGTACTGGTGTGGAAAGTAAGCAATATCTCTATAGTTATCTATATATCATATAGATGACGGGTACTGGTACATTTTGCTGTTTGGTTGAACCAATAGCCGTCAACGAATTTAAAATGTTATTATTTAATTAATTAAAACAAATAGGCATCAAATCAAATTACAGAATGATATTAATATTAATAAAGTTTCATTTTAAACATCAGCACTTACAAATAAGTAAATACATGAGCCAGCGTTGGAAAAAAACCGTAGTCAGTAAAAACAGCAGTTTAGTAATCGAACTTCGTAACTTTTTTACAAAAACGTGAACACAAACTATAAAGTGATATTATATTATGTTATTTGATGTTTTATTGTATTTTTGCCAGTTAATTAGCAGCAAAACAGTATTTATTTTCATAATATTGCAGAGAAAACGAAATAAACTACCATTTTCGTGAGATATAGGTAATTTAAGTTGACTTGACGGGCATACGTACATTGACGGCTATATGTACACTTACCTTAGTTATTATTCCTTACCTTTTCAGCCGAACACAATAACATAATAATGTAAATCATAATATTATTTATGTATTTTATAGCCATATTATATTTACATAAATACAAATCATAGAATGCCCAATGTTTGTGAAATAAACTAAAGGACTAAATTTTATGTTTCCTATTTCCGCCGATTTGGGGCGAATTTAGGGTAAATGATAGAATTATTGACATTGTTACTTTCAATACAAATCACAGACCACTAGACACCCAATACACATGAAAACGGTACAAATGACAATGCCAGATTCTGCCCCACCATCAACCGCAAGTTGTACAAGATAACGAATAAATGTAAAAAAAACTCCTTTTTTTTATTAAAATTATTGGTTTAAAATAAAGTTTTGTACAAGTTGCGATTCGAAAAAAACAGCTTAATTAAGAATTCAGAAAATAGTAAGAAATCGAAGCGATTTATTCATTGTTTTTGTTATTCTTCTATAGGAGTTACGAGAGTAGTAGAAAATGATACTGATTATGATTATGCAATATGAAACCTCTAATAAGTCCCCAACAAAATGATAGGTACAGCTTAAATGGTCACGTAGTTTTGTAGGTGGGGCAAAGCTCCATTGAAATGTGGCAATGTCTTTTTGCAAGCGAAAAATTCTGTCAACGATGAGCGCATAGAGACGAAGCGGGGACAGGGGTGCCATAAAATTAAAACGACTGTATTAAGACAGACTATTGCTTTACAAAATTGCTTTAAAAAAAAAATACGAGAGAGACGTCTCATAGACAAAGCTGTCTAATACCTACGAGAACTGCTCAGCGACTATATTATTTGCATTAAAACTTTTTTTAAATAGACAACGATTTATTAGTTCTAGCGCTTAAGGGCCTTCCATGAGCCAACTAGCGCCGCCAATCTTGAAAAAATAATATCTTCCAATTTAATCAATTTATTAGGATGAATACTATTTTTCAATATACAATACATGGCATAATTGCGACAAGCTAAGTTGTAGTTCACAAATGTGCTAAGAACGGCCGTTTTTCGCAATTATGCGAACTACAACTTACCGAAATTGAATCAGGTTATTAATGAGCATATAAAAATATTATGAGTATATCGTAATAAACATTTTATAAATATGTTTTGATATTTTCTTGCATATGCGCTATTTTATAAATAGCTTTTTTAATAAAATTTAGTATTTTGCAAGATATTTTTTTAAGATTGGCGGCGCTAGTTGGCTCATGGTAGGCCCTAAAATATATTTCTGGGTTTAAAAGATCACCGTAGGGTTCTCTTGAAAATGGCGGGAAACGACGATTGCAAAATTATTTGATAATTTTTATTTTAATGTCTACAGTGGATATTTTGTGTTAAATTAATCAGAAAATGTCGCGAATGACAGTATGGTGAATTTATTGCATAATTTGAGCAAGATCTGAAGTTTCAAGCTTTTATCAAGAGTTCCCGCTACAAGCTCGGGAGTGAACGTGACTGTCGAGCTGCTTCGTCCAGAGTGATGACGCTACGGCGACTCCTCTGGATGAAGACATGAAGACGCGGCTACCCAGGGTGAAGACGCTGCGGCGACTCCTCTGGAGGAAGATAGCAGACTATTAAGGTGCTCCCGGGAGCATTCGCGTGTAATGTAACGTTACAGATTCGAGCATTACATCAGTGAGGGAGAAAAACAGCGTCAGTCAGGTAGTATTGTAATATAATGCTCAAAGTCGAATCTGCAACGTTACATTACACGCGAATGCTCCCGGTGAGGGAGCACCTTTATGTATTGAATTTTCTGTAACATGACAATGGCAAATGACGAAGTGTGGAGTCCATTAATAAAATAAATAATAAGGTCACCGCATCCGGGTGGTAATATAGTCATTTACCCTACATATTTACACAATGAGCATTATACTGTAGGCAATCAGACCGAATCAGACGTAGTCAATCACTGTGACGTAGTAATTGGTAGTCTAAATTCGTCGTTTAAAATATTATAGATTTTCATATTGCATTTCTTTTATCTAATACATATTTAAACATGTTAGTTAAATGCTGCCAATTTGTTTTGACATTTATTTGATACGGCCTTTGTACTGCTTTATTTATTTATTTTATTAATGGACTCGACAGTTCGTCATTTGCCAATGTCATGTTACAGTGCTTATTTTGTCATTGAATGTATTTAATGACGAGGCCACTATACAGGGTGTAACGGAAAGGGAATATGAAGCCGAAGGGACGGTATTCAGTATCGGTAACTGAACAACTTTTGTTCTACGACTTTTCGAATAAAAAATAAAAATAAATTAATGTCTCGTTCAAATCGATCAGCTGACCGGTACGAAATGTATGAAAAGTTGTTATCGGTATAACGACTTTTTATTTATTTATTTATTTTTATTAATGGACTCGACAGTTCGTCATTTACCAATGTCATGTTACAGAAAATTCAATATAATATAATAGTCTTCTATCTTCCTCCAGAGGAGTCGCAGTAGCGTCTTCACCCTGGGTAGCCGCGTCTTCATGTCTTCATCCAGAGGAGACACCGTAGCGTCATCACTCTGGACGAAGCAGCTCGACAGTCACGTTCACTCCCGAGCTTGTAGCGGGACTCTTGATAAAAGCTTGAAACCCCAGATCTTGCTCAAATTATCCAACAAATTCACCATACTGTCACTGGCGAACATTTTCTGATTAATTTAACGTGATATTAATCTCAAAATAACTACTGTAGACAATAAAACAAAAATTATCAAATAATTTTGCAACCGTCGTTTCCCGTCATTTTCAAAAGAACCTTGTACTGCTTATTTTGTCATTGAATGTATTTAATGACGAGTCCACTATACAGGATGTAACGGAAAGGGAATATGAAGCCGAAGGGATGGTGTTCGGTATCGGTAACTGAACAACTTTTGTTCTACGACTTTTCGAATAAAAAATATAAATAAACTAATGTCTCCTGCAAATCGATCTGCTGACCGGTACGAAATGTAAGAAAAATCGATAGGTCGTAGAACAAAAGTTGCTATGGGTATAACGACTTCTTTTTTATTTATTTATTTTTATTAATGGACTCGACAGTTGGTCATTTGCTAATATCATGTTACAGAAAATTTAACCTTTGTTTCCCGCCATTTTCAAGAGAACCTAACGACTTCTTTTTTTTGTTTGTTTTTTAATTGGCTTTGCTTGCATTAGCCACTCACAAGTTAAAAGTTTGGGAAACTATTGAATTAAAATTAAATAGAACGGAATGTGGAAAAAAGGAGAGGATTGCGGTTTAATAAATATTTAAAATTAACGACTTCTTAAGATAAGATAAGATAAATATTCTTTATTGCAAAGTAAAAAGAATTACACAAAAGAATACAGTTAGTATCACAATTGGCGGTCTTATCGCTTAAAGCGATCTCTCTTCTTATAATTTTTCTTCACTATAAGTAATGCCAAATCACGTAGATTCGAGAAGGGGGGAGCGGAGAGAAATCGCTCGCATTCGATACAACATGACAAGCAGACATCTAATCTACATAATGCCGACGCAGAAGGTATAAGTCCAGAGAGCGAGCGAAAGAGAAGCGATTTTTTTTTTAAAACATTACTATTCTAATAATACATTATTTTGATTGGCCACCAGCATCTTATAACTTGAGAAGTTTGTCCAGATGCTGATATCCTCACACAAACCGCTGCATAATATCTATAACATAATATATAAAACTATTTATAATAATTTAAAGATACGCGCTACGAACCGCCGCCGTCACAGAGCACCTCGCCTCACCTCAAATGTATTGCAGTACCTATCTGCTCGTGCGTTCTATTTCACATAGTAACCATGACTATATATATATATTTATTTATTTTGATAATGGACTCGACAGTGCCTCATTTGCTAATTTGATGTTACAGAATATTTCATAACTTAATCTATCGTCTTCCTTCTTCCTCAATAGGAGTCTCTGAGTGGTGAGTGATATCCGTTTATACGGGATGGCCTTGATGGTTAGGCTTATGACATGCATTAATTATGCACAGCGTAAATTAAACAATTACTTAGGGAAAAAAAAATATTTACAATAAATTCAACTAGGTATCAATTTTTTTTTCATTTGATGTGCATCGTTAGGTACTGTGCTTTGGAGTTTTTAACATTTTAAGGTATTTTTTAATTTTTACAAGTATTTCTTTCACTGGAATTTGACCTAATGGTCATTTCTAAAGTCATTATGTGACTTGTGACGTACTTAGTTCAATTTTTTTTTGCATTTTTGATTTACTAAAAAACCTTAGCAATTTAATATTTATCATGAGTACGACCCCCAGTTTAAATTTTTCGAATTAATTCAAGCACACTCTGTATAATATTTTTTTTTCAGTAAGCTCGAGTTAGTAGATCGCTTCGCTTTCCCACTACATGGCAGCCCTAACCCACATAGAGGCCCGCCTCAATCCCGATAATGGATGAAGATTTGTCGGAGCTCCTCGTCTCGAAGTAACAGATGCCGGTTCAATTATCAATTCATTTCCTTTGTTGACATTATTGGGTGAAAGGAAAACCAGAGCTTCCTTTATCGTGGATTTCAAATGTTTTCAGTTTATTGTAAGTGAATAATTTTTTTAGTGATTGATGAAATTTTAATTTTTTAGTTATTTATTTATTTCTTAAATAATAAAACCAAATGACAATGCCAGATTCTGCCCCACCATCAATCGCAAGTTGTACCAACTATTATATATTCTGTGGTTGTACAAGATAACGAATAAATGTAAAAATAACTCTGTTTTTTTATTAAAATTATTGGTTTAAAATAAAGTTTTGTACAAGTTGCGATTCGAAAAAAAACAGCTTAATTAAGAATTCAGAAAATAGTAAGAAATCTAAGCGATTTATTCATTGTTTTTGTTATTCTTCTACAGGAATTGCGAGAGTAGTAGAAAATGATACTGACTATGATTATGCAATATGAAACCTGTAATAAGTCCCCAACAAAATGATAGATACAGCTTAAATGGTCACATAGTTTTCTAGGTGGGGCAAAGCTCCATTGAAATGTGGCAATGTCTTTTTACACCAGTCTATATGACCAATGAGCTAGGTAAGCGTTTCACAGTGGTATGCTGCGGTGTTGCAGTAGCAACCCAAAAAGACCGAAATCTGCGTCAGGGCTGGCTACCGGTCACAATACAAGTGTCGAGAACGACCGAAATCGTCAGTCTTATTTGCTAATTTTATAAGAGCTCGATGGATTTGCGGTTAGGACATTGAGCTTCTGTTATGGAGGCCGGGTTCGAACCCTAGATCTAGCACATAGAAAAGAATACAGGAGAGTTATTAAGTTTAAATGATGAAAAATGACATTGCCACATTTCAATGGAGCTTTGCTCTACCTACAAAACTACGTGACTATTAAGCTGTACCTATCATTTTGTTGGGGACTTATTACAGGTTTCATATTGCATAATCATAATCAGTATTTTTTCTACTATTCTCCCAACTCCTAAAGAAGAGTAACAAAAACAATGAATAATTAGCTTGGATTTCTTACTATTTTCTGAATTCTTAAGCTGTTTTTTTCGACTCGCTTGATGTACAAAACTTTATTTTAAACCAATAATCTTATTAAAAAACGGAGATATTTTTACATTTATTCGTTATCTTGTACATCATGCGGTTAATGGCGGGACAGAATCTGGCATTGTCATTTAAACGATGAAATATTTCTAGCCGTGGGCAGGACTTGAACCTGCGACCTTGTCATTCCGTGACACGTGACACCAACTAAGCCACCACAGGCCACGCCCCATGCAATGACAGGTTCAAGTAAGAACCCGGGACTGCACTACGTAATGTCGATGTTCAAAATACCGATGAACGGTATACCGAAAGTACATGAGTTCGAATTACGTGAGTTCGAAAGTACGTCATACCGAATGTCTGAATATCGAATGTTCGCTATCGCGATGTACGGAATATCGAAAGTTTGCTATATCGAATCACTCCCCGGTACTAAAATTTGCAAATTGACGTACAACCAGTCCGCTGAGCGTCGTCTAGCTGTAGTCTTGAACGTTATGTTCAACCACTCCGCTAATTAACACTTAGATGTTTGTTTGAATGGCGTCGTTCAATTAAAGTGCTAGCTTTTCAATCAAACGTGTATTGAGACTGTGACAAATACAAAATCAGCAATGCTTACGCTCCAGTCATTACTTCCCTTGTCCTTAGTTTTTATACTCACCAAAGTTATAAAAATGATACCTTTGACACGGCTGTGTTCGTTTCTCATTTAATATTCGCCCCAGTAGTCAGGGGAGTAGGGTGTTGAATATCGATGAGACGACATTTTTGCCGAGTCCAATCTGTTAACGCTGCGCTGAATTTCAGATCGGTTTGGTTCGTTTTAATGAGGAGGAACCTCGCTCTTTCATTTTCTTTTCTTTTTTGTTAGTAGATAGTCAGACAATCTACATAAGAACTCATTTATTAAGGGAACACTTCGGTACACATCTTGATCACATCAATGACCTAACTAACTATAAATACAATTATAGGTACCTACACGAGATAAGTGTACAGGGAGCCTCAATAAGGTTGAGATTTTCTCAAAAACTACTTGACCGAATTTATAACTTTTATCTCCAACATATTCGCGAACATTTTGTTATTTATTTAACATGATATAATCATCATCATCATCAGCCCGTATCAGTTCACTGCTGGACGTAGGCCTCTCCCAAAGCGCGCCACTCAACCCTACTCTCGGCCCCCTGCATCCAGTCACTGCCAGCCATCTTGCGAAGGTCATCGCTCCATCTGGTCGGGAGGCGTCCCACATTACGTTTACCCGTTCGTGGCCTCCATTCGAGAACTCGTCTACCCCATCGGTTATCGGTTCTACGACAGATGTGACCAGCCCACTGCCACTTCAGTTCACGGATTCTATGAGCAATGTCAACCACTTTTGTCTTTTGGCGGATATACTCGTTTCTATTGTGTCACAGTGTTGGTAAGTTCAGTCTATGTTGCCTAATGTTCATATGATTCACTACACATATTGCTTATTTGTATAATGTTTGATTTTAACCACATGTCGAGGCGATTTTTAAAAGAGTTCACTGATGGTTAATTAGGGTTTTATTATTACTATTAGAGTTTAAATAGTATTTATGTCTATTATTTTAAAAGTTTCTGTTGTTGTACATATTTTAAATAAATGCCTTATATATTTTTTCCTTAGATATCTGTTCCATCGTGGACAAAAAAATGCTATTACAAAGATGCAAAATGCCAAGGCTTCTTTTGACGATGCGTCGCACTCTCGCCGCGAAATGAATGACCTAAAAACACCGCAGACATGCAGTAAAGTGCATAAGATGCACTAGCAAGATAAGTAGTGTGAAAAGAGGGGAAAATATTTGCCTCGAGGGCTCGTATAAAGACTTGGAACTTCACAACACATTTCATGGGTTCCCTAGTAGATATAGAAATACTTACTGTCGAACGTTGATTATTCGATGACTGTCAATCAACAGTTTATTACGGCGACACACTGTATAGACCTTGAAATATCATCATAGAGATAGATTTTCTAAAGAACTACATAAACTCACGTACACCTCAGCCCAAATCAAGTGTCTTATTTTGTAAACAAAAGCTACCCTATCTAACTAAAGTTGTTTTGGGATTATTGCATAGTTATTTTCACATTATTAGGTCGGATTACTTTATTTTCACAATAATGAACAGGCTCAATCAATCAGTTCCTTCAGTGTTACATCACAGCAGGTAATTAGACGATCATATTTGTTTACAAAATAAGACACTTGATTTGGGCTGCGGTATATGTATTTTCATACATAAACTCACGCAAGTTTTCCGTAGAGACAGAGATGACGAACTTTCATCTGCTGTCACCCTTGCTCGCAATGATCGTTTCCTCCACATTCATCTATATCCTCATGCATGGGCTTACCAAATGGGAATAAGCCACTTATGGGACTTATGTCTATCAGTTCACCAATATTCGCTCTTAGGGAGGCGGACGTGAGTTTATATTATGTATGTTTATTTGTGATATATTAGTATGTTAGACCCCTCCCAAAGTACGCCACTCAACACTACTCTCGGCCCTCTGCATCCAGTCTCTGCCAACCATCTTGCGAAGGTAATCCCTTCATGTGGTCGGGGGGCGTCCCACACTACGTTTACCCGTTCGTGGCCACCATTCGAGAACTCGTCTACCCCATCGGTTATCGGTTCTACGACAGATGTGACCAGCCCACTGCCACTTCAGTTTACTGATTCTATGAGCAATGTCAACCACTTTTGTCTTCTGGCGGATATACTCGTTTCTTATTCTATCTAACAGAGAAATGCCAAACATAGCTCTTTCCATAGCTCGCTGAGGGACTTTGAACTTTGTCTTACTGTCAATGTCCACGTTTTGGCTCCGTAGGTCATAGCTGGCAGGAAGATCTTTGTTTTCAAGCATTGTGGTATTGAAGAAGAAGATATGACGTAGCTTCCCAAATGCTGCACAGCCAATCGATGTTGCCCTTATGTAATCGATAAATCTTTTAATTATCATTTCTAGGCCAATGATTTATTCCCACATATTTATTTTGGTCAGTGCATGAGATATCCAGTAATCGTTTGTTAAACTTGATAAATGTTTTGATAAGATAACACGTCCTACTGATTTTAGTTCGTTTACAAGTCTTGTATAGAATAGTTGTGTGGATAAAATACAAGTTATAGTAAAAGACATGGCACCAAAAGATAAAAAGAAAAGTAAAGAAAAAGTTGTCGAAAAAGATAAAGTAGTGAAAAAAGATAATAAAAAGAAAAAATGTTGTTGTTACAAAGTAAGTAGTGCAAATATAATTGAAGATTGTGATTAGACTTCGACTATCGATGCATTTATGACATATCGTCGTCGTCGTCGTCAGCCTGTATCCGTCCACTGCTGGACAGGCCTTCTAGTAATCCTTCCATTTTCTTCTATTTGTGGCCGTACGCATCCATTTCTTCCCACACGCGAGATGTCGTCAGACCATCGCATCGGTGGTCTGGGAAGACGCTGCGATGTCCCGAGCGTGGCCTCCAAACTGTAGCTCTGTACGTCCAGCAGCGTTCGTCGCCTCTACGTGCAACGTGTCCTGCCCATCTACACTTCAGAGAAGCCATCCTTCCCCCAATATCCACCAGCTTTGTCTGCCGGCGGAGATCTGAATTGGGTACTCTATCAACGAGAGATATAAGACATACATCTGAGTTTAATCTAGACAGAGACAATGTTCTTTCATCTGCGATCCTATCACACATATTTCACTTCCTCCACTTTCAAGATCGTATTAGCCCTGTTTAAAAAAGACATCGTCAATGTGGTAAAGTTCAAGTTCATTTATTCGGTAACAATTCACTTTGTGTTGTGTTAATTATCACTTTTTGGTAGGCTTAATTATGTATCCTCATCGGTCTACTTCTGCCGACTCTTCCACCACATTATCATTAGGTACCTCAGCAAATACAGGTGTCTCGTCTTCGTCCCCTTTGGCGTCGAGATACTTGGTCCGTGGGGCCCAAGAGCACACGTGCTCCACAAGGAGCTCAGCAAGCTGCTGAGGGAGGCGACGGGTGACCCTCGTGCTGGCGGCTTTCTCGCGCAGAGGCTGAGCCTAGCTATCCAGCGCGGGAATGCCGCCAGTGTGATGGGCACCCTTCCAAGAGGGTCGATTTTTTTAGGCAAGGGTTTTTCTAGGTAGTTTTAAAGTATTTTTAGGTAGTTTTTAATATTTTTAAGTAGTTTTTAATATATTTCGTAAGTTTTAGTTTTAATTATACTCCCAATATTAGGTATCTCTGTGTATTTTTGTAGTGACTCTTCTCTTTATTTCCTTCTTTGTAGTAATTAGTGCAGTAGTTTTTTTTTCAAGTAATATTTTTTGATTAATTTCAGACTCTGTTAATCATCGCATCTATATCAACAGTCCTGATCGTTATAGCCTCATGTAAGATTTACAGCGAGTATACCAAACTGGCTGCTATACCAGAGATGCCTGAATTTGATTTGAATAGATGGTGGGGTCCAAATACTACAACCGAACAAGATACGTCTGTAAGACGTTTTAGAGTCATGTTCCCTGATGCTGTAAGTATCTTCATATCAATTATTAGTTGACTATATAACACTGCATCCAGTCTCTGCCAGCCACCCTTCACAGGATATACTTATATCTGGTAGGGAGGCGTCCCACGCTACGTTTACTAGTTCGTAGAAGGATTCTCGAATGAAGATTCGAGAATCCTTCTACCCCATAGGTTATCGGTTCTACCACAGATGTGGTCAACCCACTGCCACTTCAGTTTGCTGATTCTATGAGCTTCAGAAGGCTGAGAGTTTGATTGAGTGTCGTGCTTTTGGAGAGGCCTGTGTCCAGCAGTGGACTGATACGGGCTGATGATGATGAATATAAAATTGAATGTTGAACAGTGAACGTTGAGTACAGCAGAAGACGAATGAAAGTAGAATATGCTAAGATGATATGATAAATATGATGTTGATGAAAACCTTCTCTAAACCTTATTGTTTTAGATGCAAGAAGAAATTCGCAAGAAATTCGAACTATATCGCCTCATGACGACAAGAAAGAAGAGCTTAGTCGACAACTGGACATACGGTTTCAACACAGATGCCCTTGGGCAACTCCTAGCCCATTGGCTGTTCAAATACGAGTTCAAGGACAGTGTAAAGTCTTTGAGCAGGTTCGACCATTTCAAGACTAATATCCAAGGATTAGACATACATTTTGTGCACGTTAAACCGAATGTTGATAAAAATGTCAAAGTAAGTATTGTGAATATCTCGATAGTTATCTATCTAGATATTATAAGAACTCGGTGCGCGGTCACAATAGACCTTTGAGATCGCAGTGACCCTTGGGCTTATACCAACACCCTGATATGAAATAATAATAAAAAGCATTATGAATACACATACTGCTTCTTTCAACTGATAATGGTGGGCTCGATTGAGAGGAAGCGGGTTGGCTTAAGGATAAAATCGTGGCTCCGTAACATAAGGAAGGAGACAACGATAGCCAGCATCGAAGAGTTGTACCATCTGTTTTAAAGCAGGAGGGAGATATGTGGAACAGATGGCCAACCGTAATGGAGAGGCAAGATGGTTGGTCCTGTTAGTTTAGTAAAGTCAAAGTGATATAGCTAGAAATGTGGTATTACAGGTGATTTTACAGTTTTATATTCGCAAATTTAGCCATTTTGCATGAAAATGTTGTGAAGGAAAGCAATCACCAATCTTTACGTCATTTCTCAATATTTTCAGGTGGTTCCATTGATGCTTCTACATGGATGGCCAAGTTCTGTAAGAGAGTTCTACGATGCGATACCTCTTCTGACTACCGTCAGACCAGGTTACGACTTTGTATTTGAGGTTATTGTTCCTAGTTTGCCAGGATTTACTTATTCCCAGGTAAGTGAGTCTTGATTCCTTGAACCGAGGATTTGTTTTTAATTCATTATTTATACCCATTATACTTGGCTTACTTATTTTAAAAGGTGATTTCTCCTACAGTATTTGGAGTATGTTCTTCCATAAAAAGGGAAGACGTATGCACCAACAATAGTGCTAATTCTACAATGCCGAACTATTAGTCGTCCCGCTCGCTCTTCCGGAACATAGCATACGAACAACAGTGACAGTTGCGTTTAGGATTACAATTAGACTTAGTGAGCAATTATCTACAATGCTGATACAAACTGTCTGATCATAGGATGATCAGACTGTTGAATGACACATGAATGATGTGTCTGAGATGATTTTATATTTTCAGGCACCAACAAAACCTGGTCTGCACCCAGTCCAAATGGCCCTAATTATGAGAAACCTTATGCAAAGACTAGGTTTTAAGCAATACTACGTTCAAGGAGGAGATTTCGGCCACATCATAGCTTCTCATATAGCCACAATATTTCCCAAAGAAGTTTTAGGATTCCATACAAATTTACCATCAAACTTTTCAAAGTTAGGCTTTCAAGCTCATGTCCTTCTTAAATGGCTCTCTTCTCTAATTAATGGTGAAGAAGAACAGAAGCGTCCATTCAAGCCATTGGTTGAACATTATATCGAGGAAACAGGATACATGCATTTGCAAGGAACAAAACCTGATACTCTTGGTAAGTTATAACTTCTAGTTGTATAAATAATTGGAGAAATATAATCCTAATTAACAGTTATATTCTCTAGTTCATCTTTAAGTCTATATTTCAAGAAGTTCTTTACAATACAAGACAATGAAATAAGACGTACAGTACATACGATGTGTTGACCGAGTGGAAGATTATCAATTGGGCGGACCAGATCAAGTCCTTGACATGCATATCTCTGGGCATTAACCCGAGATAAACTCATTACAGAAACATGTGGAGAAATTTGCTAATTGTGAAGGATTGTCAATTCCCTGCCGTCTCTTCCAGGGACCTTCAGTAATGAAATGACCGAGACCTTGTCAATATTAAATAATAATCAACCAAGATTTATCATACTTTATCAACTTAACACTCTGTGATCTTTGTAAAATCATTAATGGCACCACCGCGGTGTCATTAACTCATAAGAGGGGTTCGTAGACCAGTTGCGAGCATACGATCGTACAAGTTAAACAACGTTGGGCGAGGTCAGTACCTGGCTGGGGTGACCGCTTTGGTGACATCTCCATTTGAACCCCTATATGCACCGGAAAGCACGTTAAGCCGTTGGTCCCGGTTGTTGGCAGCAGTCGGCAGACCACATCAGAGGCCCACCCGGCCTGAATAACTCTGACAATAGCGTTGGTCACTAAACCACACGATAAAATAAAATAACTGGATATTGCTCAAAAAGGTGTAGGTACCCAAGTGTTTATAGAGATGTTTGCTTTGATTATCCACAGGAATAGTCTTGAACGAGTCTCCTGTAGGTCTCGCAGCGTACATCATTGAAAAATTTATGGTCTTCACCGATCCGGCCAACAAGTTCCTTGAAGATGGAGGTCTATCCAAGTACTTCACCTTGCCAGCTCTGATGGATAATGTCATGCTGTACTGGTTCACTGGAAGCATCACCACCTCGATTAGACTTTATAAGGAAACTTTCGATAATCATGAGCTAGAAGAGACATTAGCAAGGTAAAGAAGAGTTTTGATATTTCTAGGTTATACTATATAGATGGGTTGATTCCGTCATCATTATCAGGCCCTTTGGTTTAATATTAGACATATCAACAGGCCTTTGCTTTATCACAACTATCGCCTCAGGCTCCATCTATCGCCTCGTCTTCTTGAAAAGGATTACATTAGGTACCTAAATCCTTTTTGTTATTCATTCCTCATCAGTCTAAATCTAGATAACTAAACACACACAATTTGTAATCTAGATATTACTAAATGTGTGTGTAATTATCTTAAAGTGAAATTCGGGAAAACTTGTGCACTTTAATAATAAATAACTAATTATTTTCATTTGAGTTAAACTAAGACACCGCCCCTAGCGCCCCCTAGCGAAGTTATTTCCTTCTTTCCTTCTTCCCTTCTTTCCTTCTTTCCTTCTTTCCTTCTTTCCTTCTTTCCTTCTTTCCTTCTTTCCTTCTTTCTTTCTTTCCTTCTTTCCTTCTTTCCTTCTTTCCTTCTTTCCTTCTTTCCTTCTTTCCTTCTTTCTTATTACTGAAGATCTCGCCTTTCTTAGACGTTCTATCATTTTTCAGAATTCCAACGCCTGTGCCGACCTGGGGTCTTCAACTCAAACATGAGATAGTCCATTACCCTGAGTGTATATTACGATGGAAGTACCCTTCCCTGGTCGGTACCACTAACCTGGACTTCGGTGGTCATTATGCAGCCTTCGAAGTACCTAAGGAGTTTGCTGATGACGTCTTTTTGGCTGTGTCAAAGTTTATGGAGTTTAATAAGAAAAGAAAATAAATGAAACTTTAGTAGCACTCCCTGTTTTATTTTTTAGCAAAATCCGCGATTGTTGGATGCCTAAAAAACCGCATTTTAATTGTCGCTAAGAGAGGCGTCCCGCTTAGCATATAATAATGAGTGACAGTAACATTACAATTATTGTTTAAGTCGTGGGGGAGGATTGGGAAAAAATCAAACCGCAAAACAAAACTAGTACCAGTTACATTCTCTCGCTTGAAACTCCACTTATCAGGTATATTAAACATGTCAATAAAATATATATATCATCTTTATTTTTTTATTTTTATTTTTTTATTTTATGGTTTTATTAATATGTCATTTTTGTAAACAGTTGTACGTATTGTAATTAAATTTTAAACTTATGGAATGCAATAAATATATTGAGTACGTATTCGCTAGCGAGAAACTTACTTGATGTGCATTCGACTGTACGAGAATCGACTACACCAGTCCGTCAATTTAAAACGAGTTTCGATACACTTGTTACTCGAAAAGGAAAGGAAAGAGGAACAAAAAATCGTCGCAAAGGCAAAGTTAGGAGCGCTACGGGAATAACTCGATTTAATCATGCTGACTCGATTGCAGGCGATTACTGCGAACTCGATTCGAGTTAGAGACTTGTTTTGCTCCTGGCAAATTGGATTATTGAAATTTAATGGTTTGCAATTTTCAATCTGAATTAATTTTAGCAGAATCGCAATACCGCTTGACAAGTATCGCAAAATAAATGCTTTGATATCGATTGATAGTCTACTGAGTAAACATAATTATTTCAAAAAGTTGAGAAATTGAATGTAGAGGAAGCAAGTGGTATACCAAAACAATTTAAAAAACGTCCAAATAAGGGTCCATTGTTAACGTCCAAATAATGTCCAATAAAGCAAATGAGGGTCCATTCATCCGTTTGGACCTTCTTTGCGCTCAGTCATTTTTAGAAGGCAGACTGTGTATCTGGTTGTTTATAGGAGATCAATGACCTATACATAACGTGCACAAATAGTAGCTTCAACATTGAATTTGAAAGGAACGCATATTTTTGGCATAGGTAGGCCAAAATTTTATGCTGCAGGAATCGGATAAAAACAGACATACAACTTGCTAACATTGAATAAATTCCAGAGGAAGGGAACCCATTTCAAAAGTTTACAGCTCTTATAAAAAATTACGTTAAAAAGTTATGTTATTTCGCGTTTAAAAAACCAAAGTGGTACATAAACCTGTAGCGGCGTAGCTCCTGAATTTAACTCAATTCCACTGCGCTGACTCGATTTCTGTCTGGTTCGCTGTAGAGTTGGCAGCGGACCAATAGTTCTTTTCTAAGTTCATTACGGAACTATACCCTAATATAGATTTTCTTTGAAGTTCCATAAGTTTCTGAGTTCCTTATAAAATTACATTCTGCCAAAACGTTACTTATAGTTCTATAAATAAAGAAAACTCTACCTATATATATGTAAATACATATATATAGGTAAATAATATATGTAAAGACAGCTCTACTCATTAGTTCTATACACTCACTCATCTGACTATGCATTATTTTCATTATTTCATCTTTAAAGCATACCTAACTTTTATACACAATTTATTAGAGAATAAGAAATTAATTAATTAATATTCTAGTTGACTCGACAGAACGTTGTCCTGCCTTAGCTATGAGTATTCCAAACGAACTGTCAAACGAGCGAAGTTGAATTAGTCGTTAAGTTTTCTTAAATTTTCCAATATTCTGCACAATTTTCTTACCTTTTCTTTCCGTAAGCAATTATTAGTGTGAAACTTAAATAAAATAATGAAATCGGTGAAGTGGCCTTCATTTTTCACGTCTCTTTTCCTTTTTTCCACTAATCACAAACCTTGTAGACGTTATTATATATTCGTTAGCAAGTGAACTTACTGGAGAAACTCCGAACCATGAGTATCTCCAGTAACGAAATCAAGTTCACTCGCTAACGAATATGTAATAACGTCATCGTTATCGATCGTTCAAATAAAGAACTAGTTCACCGAATTGAATCACCCCATCTCTAAGTGGTTACGCAAAGTTTTTCTTTCATTTTTTTAATTTCCACAAAACTATGTCGCTGCTTCGTGTTTATGAACGAGTTTTTAGGTTTTAATTTACTTTTCAATTTCAAAACTTAATTTTAGTTTATTCAATTTAAAAAGGAAGTCTACCTGATTCGTTTCGTTAGAGATTGGTGGTAGTTTTAAAAACTCTGGCACTGCAATTTGTATAATTATAAAAACCTATTAGACATAGACATAGAGTCCAAGCAATGGAGTACCTATACCGGAGCCCAAATCAAGTGTCTTATTTTGTAAATAAATATGATCGTCTAATTACCTATTGTGATGTAAAACTGAAGGAACTGATTAATTGAATTTGTTCATAATTGTGAAAATATAGTAATCCGATCTAATAATGTATAAATAACTATGCAATAACCACAGATTAGCTTAAAATGTTAGTGGGGGAGGGTAGTTTTTGTTTACAAAATAAGACACTTGATTTGGGTCTCGGTTTACTTATATTGATACACGGTAATTTATAGTTATTATAATAATTACTAAGATAGAGAAGCTAAAGAAGATATGAGACTCTCATATCGATGATTCAATCTCAAATCAATCAATTCTCATTCGATCTCAAATTTATTATATAGGAAAAAAAAAAATTTTTTATATTGCTAGGTGGCTCATGTAAAGCCCTTAATAAGGACACAGTACAGTACTTGTAAAAGTATACTGTAATAATGATGACTGAAATTATAACGTCTTTACGTAGGTACCTTTTTTTTACCCAGGTAAAACATGCTAGATCATGTGTCACCACGCCCGGGGGAGCGTGTTGGTTATGTCGGACTCACCGCCCTGAAGGAGCAGCATACCGACTAAACGTCCTGGGGTGTTCCACCTCGTGCCATTCTTGCCGAGCCACGGGAAACTGTGATACATCCGCGACCCGACTGGCGCCCGAGCAGTCCCCATTGTGGGATGTACTAGCCCACATTGTATAATCCGAATGGAATTCCTCCTCCCCGTCTGAGCCTCGACCTACTTCAGAAACCGAGGCGAGTCTAACTCAAAACTGGAAAAAACAAAGAAAATCTTCACAATCTCGGCAGTCTTGCTTCCCAACTATTTGAGAGTCAAATGAGGCGCACCAAGCTGTTTCAGATTTACAAGCGGAGCCATTGAGTTAATACGTTAAAGAGATTCCACCTCGAAAAAGTCCGAGTACGAGACGATGTACATAATAATAATAATTTACGTTCATGGACAGTGGCAGCATAGGCCGTACTTTGAGTATTCGGAAAATGACAGTACGGCGTATGACGTAGTATTTTGATGCATTTAAAAAGACACAACGGCATCTCCCGCGGCGTTCGTAGGCGGTTTTCTTTGTGGAGCGGTCCCACTGTCATTCTGTGTAGAAAATAGGTATGTGTACTGTCAAAATAAAGGTTGTAGGTACATTTTTGTCGGTCTTGACACGCACATACTTAGAATCCCCCACGGTTATGACAGTAGTTGAGAATTTTCACTGTCATTTCGTAATTTCTACTGTCCATGAACGTGTTTATTGATGGAACAGATGTTACATGGTACAAAAAAGCACATAATTACATTGGCTTAGGCTTATAAATATATAAGTTAGGTTATCCTGTTTAGCAGGTCGTGCTATTGAAGTACACTAGCCCCCACACTAGGATTCCCTGTGTTGTGGGGGGCTAGGTGTGTAACATGCATGGTGTGTATCGCCGATTCCGCATGAAGGATATACTAGTAGTTCAGATTACTAATAATAGTTATTATGGACCTTCATAGAGCCAACTAGCGCCGCCAATCTTAAAAAAATAATATCTTCCAATATAATCAATTTTATTAAAAAAGCTATTTACGAAATGTTTATTACGATAATTACTATTTTTTAAATGCTTATTTATAACGTGATTCAATGTCGGTACGTTGTAGTTCGCATAATTGCGAGAAACGGCTGTTTTTGGGACATTTGTGAACTACAACTTAGCTTGTCGCAATTATGCCATGTATTGTATATTGAAAAATAGTATTTATCGTAATAATGTAATCATAATGTAAATAGCGTTTTTAATAAAATTTATTATATTGGAAGATATTATTTTTTAAATATTGGCGGCGCTAGTTGGCTCTATGAAGGCTCTTAAGTAATTGTGTCACCGTTATTTATTTTAAACGATGTGCTTCTGAGAGTTTTTTGCCACTTTTTCTACTCAGCGTTGGCACCTTTTCCTTGCAAAGTGGTGTAAATGTAAATTCCAAAATATGTTGACGTGTAAAAATGTACACAACATTCTCACTTGCAATAAAGATATGACATTGCCATCCATGATGTAAGCGCACTCACTCACTTAGTTTTGTACGTGACGTCTTCTCGGTTAAAATGTAACTCAATGGGTAAAGCTTTAGAATTGCTAAACAGCTGTTCTGCCTCGCTTTGTATTGTAATGAGGTATCATTCTTTAATGATCATTAAGTTTGTACGAGTTGCTATGGTCGTTATTTCGTTAATGATGATAGGTTGAGATGCTAAAATCGACATAATTATTAACCACATGAGCCGTTAGCTATAAACGAAATAGGTACTTCAGCAACTGACAAATTAAGCCACTGTTTAGCAGTTTTTATAGAGCTATGGATGAAATTTTTTAGCCCTAATATGAATATAGGTGGAGAGACGATATCGTTAGATACAGGGATGGGTGGCTGGAAGAGGCTCAGGACAGGGATGGATGGAAGAGGGGGGGGGGGGGGAGACCTTTGCCCAGCAGTGGGACAATTTATAGGTTAACAAAAAAAAAATATGAATCATGATGAAAGTTTCGTCGACAAATTTCAAAGTCACGTTAGCTCTATTGGAAAAGAGCGTGATCGTAGTTGACCATATAACAAAATTCATAGAGTCGTTTAGAGGCAACTTAATGATGAAAACAGGACTCTCCTCCTTTTCTCAGTCAGTTAAAAAGACTAGGAAATATCAACGGTTACAGGACTTAAACCAAGTTTAAATCCTCATACATTAAACTTTGTAGAGCCGTTTGGAGGCAACAAAATGATTGACTCTCCTCCAGTTAAAAATATTTAGAAATCTCAATGGTTGCGGGACTTAAACCAAGTTTAAATCCTCATACATTAAACTTTGTAGAGTCTTTTGGAGGCAATAAAGAAAGCTACATAATATAAACCGAAAACATGACTCTCCTTCTTTAATCAGTCGGTTAAAATACTTGGAAATCTCGACGGTTGCAGGACTTAAACCAAGTTTAAATCCTCATACATTAAACTTTGTAGAGTCTTTTGGAGGCAATAAAGAAAGCTACATAATATAAACCGAAAACATGACTCTCCTTCTTTAATCAGTCGGTTAAAATACTTGGAAATCTCGACGGTTGCAGGACTTAAACCAAGTTTAAATCCTCATACATTAAACTTTGTAGAGCCTTTTGGAGGCAATAAAGAAAGCTACATAATATAAACCGAAAACATGACTCTCCTTCTTTAATCAGTCGGTTAAAATACTTGGAAATCTCGACGGTTGCAGGACTTAAACCAATTTTAAATCCTCATACATTAAACTTTGTAGAGTCTTTTGGAGGCAATAAAGAAAGCTACATAATATAAACGTACACTCGAAAACATGACTCTCCTTCTTTAATCAGTCGGTTAAAAGACTTGGAAATCTCGACGGTTGCAGGACTTAAATCAAGTTTAAATCCTCATACATTAAACTTTGTAGAGTCTTTTAGCTACATAATATAAACGTACACTCGAAAACATGACTGTCCTTCTTTAATCAGTCGGTTAAAAGACTTGGAAATCTCGACGGTTACAGGACTTAAACCTAGTTTGAAATTCCATCAACGAAACCCGGCTACTTTCGGCAAGTAGGTATATAAATTTAAATAAGCCCGGTACAAAAATAATGCCATAATCCGTCTCGGCCTCAAGTTTCACCCCCGTCATAATTCCGTCATAATACCCCTGCTACGAGTACTATGACCATGGCTTTAGTTGTAGCTGTTGGAAAATATTTTCCTATTTTTAATCATTGCGGAGACATGCAAGCCTCAAGGCATATATCTTCATTCTTGTAATATCTGTTTTATTAAATTGTAAAAAAAACTCTTAACTTTAAGTTTGTGCGTACATGTTATCAATGAGATGACATGTACTTTTACTTCTTTTATTTAAATAAAGACCTTTAAAAACAATCTGTCGGAAAATAGTAGGCGTAACTATGACGGATGGCCCCTTTTAGACGCCTTTTAAATATGATACTTAGATATAAATTTTATATTAAATAAGTTGACAATTGTATTTTTGGACTAAGAAATATCAACCTAATAATGTAGTAACGGTGAAGGAAAACATCGTGATGAAACCTGCATGCCATAGAAAAATAATCTAAAGCATGTGAAATCCGCCAAACCGCAGTGGGCCCGCGTGGTGGATCATGGCCCGAGCTCCCTCGATGTAAGGGAAGGTCTGTGCCCGAGCAGTGGGGCGATATAAATAGACTGATGATGATAATGATGATGAATGTAGTAACAATGCTTTAATGGTGTAACATTTGCATGTCATTATTATATGGCAAGATGTGCTTTGGACATATTATATGTATTTAACACCTTCTATTGTAACCACATTTTAAGCAAATAAAAATATCTTATCTTATCTTTTACGACAGGCAGGGGTTACCGTAGCACTGTTCTTTCGCTCAAAACTAGATGGCTAAACCAGTAAAGTCGGCCCGAATCCAATTTACCATAGATGTAAACAAACATGGCGTTTAAAAGTTCACACAAAACAATAAATAGACTAATTAATGATTGAAAATTTCGATTCCCGGCCTTTTGCAACCAGGCTCTGACAGCCATCTTGCGCATCATTCCTCCATCTGATCTGGGGACTTGGGGAGCTCCTAATGTACATGTATTGTAATGTACGCTTAATCGTAAGTTCCTCAATTAATTTCACTGAAGTCGACGTGAAATTAATCGGAAATACTTAATACATATTTGATTTATAGGACTATCCTGGTCCACGGCACCAATTTGGTCGTACTACTTAAGGAGCGTCCTCTGAAAAATGAATAAGAATTAATTCAGAAAATTTAAAATGTCTTAGCCATTCGGTGTTATTGCGGATTATACTTACTCAGCCTTTGCTCCACAGTTAGGTAACTGGTTTGTTTTTATCAATTTTGGACAAAATATTAAGGCCGGGATTCATGAGCTCACTCCGGTATCACCGATTGAACTAGAGATATTATCGACATGGACGCATCTCTTTAATACGGCACCCCTGTCCCCCGCTTCGTCTCTATGCGCTCATCGTTGACAGAATTTTTCGCTTGCAAAAGACATTGCCATATTTCAATGGAGCTTTGCCCCACCTTTGGTCACCTACGTAACCATTGAAGCTCATATATCATTTTGATGGGGACTTATTATTACAGGTTTCATATTGCATAATCACAATCAGTAGGAGTTGCGAGAGTAGTAGAAAATGATAACAAAAACATTGAATAATTCGTTTCGATTTCATACTATTTTCTGAATTCTTAATTAGGCTGTTTTTTCGACTCGCAACTTGTACACAACTTTATTTTTAAACCAAGAATTTTAATAAAAACCGGATATATTTTTACATTTATTCGTTATCTTGTACATACAACTTGCGGTTGATGGTGGGGCAGAATATGGCATTGTCATTTGTACCGATTTCATGTCTATTGGCTAAGTGGTCTGTGCCAAAAACGCACAACGTGAAACATAATCCAACAAAAGTATCAATGTTGCCAAATAAATTATACACAATCTTACATCAAATCAAGCGGAAAATCGCAAGTTTACTTTTAATTCTACAGCATTTCTTACGCCAAATATATTCATCCAAGTTCGACACAGACAGATGTTCGCGGGACGACTCCGGAGAAGAATTTAAATACCAAATGAGCGGCAAATAATAATGTCGACTGAGAATTTTGTGGAATCGGTGAAGTGACATCGATCGGTGATATTCTTTTACTTGGCATAGGTAGGTAATGGCGCAATTTCATTAGTCGATAGGGCCCGTATTCGGGGTGTCTCGCACCCGATTTGGAACGCATGCCATGGGGCCCGCATTCGGCGAAGCGTTTTCATTAGTCGAGGCCTGCATGCGGGGTGTGGCGGAGAAACACACAATAAACTAAAAGAATAAGAAATCTACTAAAATCTACCACCTTTTTTTTACTAGACACTGTTACAAATTCCTCAAAATCTACCAAAAGACTTGAAATCTACTAAATATGGTCGAGCTGTCTTCGACTCTCGACCCGCACAGGCGGTGTAACGAACGCGTATCGACTTTGTAACTTTCATTGGTCGTTATCTCGCCTGCGGGGAGTCCCCGTTTGCTGTATATCGACCGAGATATCGACTAATGAAATTGCGCCATAACATACATATAGCATATACAGCAACTTTCAGATAATTTAGAACATGATGAAAAAATTCTTGCCGTGGGCAGGACTTGAATCTGCGACCTTGTCATTCCGTGACATGCTCTTACCAACTGAGGAATACTACTACTATTAATGGCTCACTATAGTTTTAATTCTAAAAATACTACTGTTGTTCGATAGACGGAATTGCGTAACATACCCTTTAAGTATGTATAAAGCGATGAAGATTTTCGGTGGGCGTGGCGTGACCTGTGGTGGCTCAGTTGGTAAGAGCGTGTCACGGAATGACAAGGTCGCAGGTTCAAGTCCTGCCCACGGTAAGAATTTTTTCATCATGTTCTAATTTATTCACCGAGCATGGATTAATGTGTAATACAAATTTTCAGATAATTTATTCAAATAACAATAAAATCTTAAAAATAACTATTTTAAATAATAATAACCTTAAAAAATATATAAACTGTTCTAAAAACCATTGAATTGTCGGTTGAACTATCTGAATGGCTTGCATTACAGATAGTTCAACCGATCCCCGTTGTCCGGCAACGTGCACAAAATGCTGGCGGCATTTCCCCTCAGGATCGCTAGACTAATACAAAAATTTGGGCAAAATACAAGCCACCATATCGGTCACGTTTGGACTCCACGAGGCGCCCCGGCATATCTTTAAAATTTTCTAGCGCTCCCGGCCCCCACGGACCTAGAGTTTCTACCCCAAACGGCACAAATAGGTAGCCTCTGTCGAGGCCACTATATTTGCGCCGCTTGAGGGATTCAGCCGCTGCAGCAGCGCCACTCGCCTGTTGCGATGTTTCTGGAAGATGAGACGGCGGCGCCAGCGTATCAACGCATGAGGTTTCCCACACCACAGGCCGTGTTTTTTTTACAGCAAATGTTTTTGATAATCGACGCCTAACTCAGGGGTGGTAGTCTAAATCAGGGGTCACCAATTAGTTTCGCTCTGGGTCCGTACTAAGAAATGAAATGACCATAGCGGTCCGCACATTTTATAGAAAAAAAATATTTATTAAAGAAATGTAATAATAAACATATATATATATGTAAAATAACAAAGGATTTTTTTTACATATCAATGAGAAAAATGTAATTTTTTGTTGCGGACTATCTGTCTGAAGTTTAGAGTAAAATTGGTGCAAGCTATTGACATTAAATCCTGGAGGTTCGCAATCCGCGAACTCTTTCTCGCTTGTTAGCTCGTTACTTCGCCCGGCCGTTTTCGAATTGATGTCAACAAAGATAATGCGGGGGATATATTTTTATAAAGATAAGTACTGTGTAGTGCAAGTTTCTGCGTTCTCACAAAATGGGTCGGCGCGGCGGTCCGGATGCGGACCGCGGTCCGCCATTTGGCGACCCCTGGTCAAAATAATCTTAGTTATTAAAATTGAGTTTTTATTTTTAACATAATTATTATAAAAATAAAATCTCTGTTCAAGTTCCCTTGAAATTATCGTAGCGCATGGACGCTGCCTGTCATTGTGCGGTACAATACCGATCACGCTGTTAGTGACACGGCCTACAGGCGACAAGTGTAGTAACGAATTTTATTATTTGTGGATTTTTGCATGATAAATTAAGGTATAATTTCATATATTTATTGCATCAGTATCGCGTAGGTACCTATAGCCCTGAGTCGCTCGTCGGTTATCAAAACACATGTTGTACCTATATACTTATAGGTTATTCATAAACGTGATTTAAAGTTACGCCACCGTTTAGGTTCCCTGTCCCTTTCTATTTATTATCATTTTTTAACAAAGTGTGAAAGGGATAGCAACACGATTTAAGGGAGGTGAAGTTCAACTAGTTTATGAATAACAGCAATTAATATTAATTTGATAAAACGGGAATTACCGTGTTAAACATTTATTATTGATGTCTCGATATTTCGACAGGATTGCAGCCATCATGGTCACGAGTAGACTGTAATTCCCGTTTTATCAAATTAATATGTATACAAACCGTGAAAGTTTAAAAAGTGATAACAGCAATAAAGATTCAGTTCAAAACGACAATGCCAGATTCTGCCCCACCATCAACCGCAAGTTGTACAAGATAACGAATAAATGTAAAAATATCTCCGTTTTTAATTAAAATTATTGGTTTAAAATAAAGTTTTGTACAAGTTGCGTCGAAAAAATAGCTTAATTAAGAATTCAGAAAATAGTAAGAAATCGAAGCGAATTATTCGTTGTTTTTGTTATTCTTCTATAGGAGTTGCGAGAGTAGTAGAAAATGATACTGATTATGCAATATGAAACCTGTAATAAGTCTCCAACAAAATGATAGGTACAGCATAAATGGTCACGTAGTTATGTAGGTGGGGCAAAGCTCCATTGAAATGTGGCAATGTCTTTTCAGAGTAACCTTCTAAACTATATTTACAGCTCTATTTACTCACAGCTCGTTTAAAGTGCCAAGATTGATTAGGCACACGAACTAAAGTTCGAGCAGTCTTGATCCTCGCAGGATCATCAGACGACACGTCGGTTAAGTCAACACCTCATTAACCACTAATTGGAAACTCTCGGCAGCACTCTCTTTACGCTTGGTAATACGGACTAGATTCCAATGGTTTTGTGGAAGTTGAAGTAGCGACTGTACATGTCAATTTGTGTTGCGCTGTTGAGTAAATTGGATCGGTTCAAGGGTTTTGAGGGTGAGATTGATTAAGATTAGGCAATTCGGTATGTAAAGTATTTTTGGGGGTATTTTTAGGGTTCCGAAAATCAAGAGGGAAAAAGGAACCCTTATACTTAGGTATAGGATCACTTGGTTATCCGTCTGTCCGTCTATCAAGACATATATCTCAGAAACGCGTGGACGTATCTGATTGAAATTAATACCAAATACTCGGGTCTACAACCTCTTGCAGCCGTAAAAAAAATCAACCATCTACGTTAACGCAATCAAAAGATATGACCGTATATGTCGAATTCCTCGACAACACGGACATAGTGAGAAGACTGAAAAGAACCAAACCTTTTGAGTTAGTGTAGTGAAAACAATTCGTAGTAATAGTGCGCGAATGTAAGACACGTGAACAAAGTGATCGCCCTTAATAGACTCTAAGTAATGTCGTTGGACTAACTGTTAGATATAAGTGTCAATTTATAGAATTTTAGGTCAAAATCAAATTACTTATTAGTCTTATTGTATTTAGGCTAGATCGTAATGTGAATAAAATGTCATAATATGGCATTATATTTATATAAAAAAATTAATATGTCGAATTTTACAGCATGTTTGTATGAAAAAGCAAGAAAACCAAAACCTATACTTCGGATTGACCTAAATCATGAAATTTGGCAAGAAGCTAGGTCTCACAGGAAAAGTAAAGGAAAAAATGTAACTATATAGGTATTATATATATCAGTAAATTTGAAATTACATTTCCTAAAATTTTATTTTTTATTTTTACAAACTTAATTCGTTCTCAAGTGTGAGTTTGACAGTTCTCTTGAGAACTGAGTTTTGTTTATTAATACGGCGCTACTCACGTGATATCCGATTCCTAAACGCGCACCTAAGTTACATTTATTAATAGGAACGTCATCTTGAGGTCGTTCTAAGATTGACTTTTGAGCTGAGAGTGATTTATTAATATGGGTATTAGACTACAAAAAACACTGCTTATTATATTATTGTCCAGTCACAATCTTTCGTGAAATTATGAACCCAGTATTTACAATTTTATGGTTATACGTCCACCATCGCAATGCCTTAATTATGTATCATAATAATTAAAAAAAAACCACATAATTTCTGGATTCTAGGGAACCCTGATCTATACCCAAGGGTTACCAGGAGTTATCAACTCCGAGTTAGTAGTTACTGATAGTTGGCAAACTCCTACCAGATCGGGCGGGAGAGTACTTGACTCAAATTATCCACGGCACGCCAGCGGCTATCAATAATGTCAGTGGAGGCCCGCATTTAAAAAAAAAAGTTATCATATTCTTTTGGAAAGGTGGGTAGCCTATCCGTGTTCGCAATAACCATATAACCTACTAATTTAATAGGAATATATAATAATTACTTAAATTTTTTATAGATCGAAGTAAACTTATATTTTTACCTTGTCATGTAAGTGACATGTAATGCCCTCGACCTAACTGCGGCTTGCGTTCTGCGATCAGTTGAAACGCATGCCCCGCCTCATTCCGAGTCATAATTGTACTTACATCGCGAAATAATGAGCAGGACGCCTCGCTTTATAACGATTCTAGCGTGCCACCCTGAATTGTCACAAAAGCAAATTCACATTCACTTCATTCACAAAATAGTGAATAAGTAAAAAAGTCAAAGTAAAAAAGCATTGTGTTGGTGAGGTCTATCCTATTTAAAAAAAAACATTTGTTGTTTTATTATTATTAATAATAATATTAAAACGTTTATTTACGAATGACTTAAGTCCATTTTTTGTTAGTAACAGTTAGGTACCTTTTCCTATGTTAGTACTTAATTACTAGGCTGGTTTTTGGCACATTTTGATAAGATGCCTCAGCAGCGGGCAATCCCACCTGCCGGCGATGACCTCCAGGAGGCTGTTGGGGCTGCCCCGCACTCTGTGCAAGAGGGAGGCGCATTTCTTGCGCACGCGCATACTGCGAACCCGTCCGTATGCGCGTGCGGGAACATAGCGGACGCGCTGCAGTGACGAGGCAGTCCCAGCAGCGCCCTGAAGGCGTTGTGATATTAAGCCTTAAAATAATAATTTTTCATCACTGTTGTGATGAATACCTGTTGTGCCTTTATTTATTTAGCAACATATTTTTATTCGAGCGGGCCCCAATATTGCGAAGGTTGATCGCTCCTGCGCCGAGCTTTCGCTGGAAGCCAATCTAAACTTATCCGCTGAATAGTATTGAAGTTGCTGACGAGTAACTTAAAACTATTTTGGATTGGTGAGATATAAGTTGGTTAAGTTATTTTCTCCCAACTCCTTATGCGTTGTCGATGAGGCTTTAGTAATACACCACACTAGAAGAAGAGGGACCTTGGTTCCGTACAAGTTGTATCACAAAAACCTCAAGAAAAGACGAATTCGGACGCAACATGGAAAGGGTATGTTTGCGTTTTTTTTCTATCGAGCGAAGTTTGTCTAATCGTGTGTCGGTATTCATCAGTCTCTAAATAGACACCCCAAGATTGCTATTTTCAGACGATTAATTTTAGAAGTCAAAGTCAAAGTCAAATTTCTTTATTGCAAGTAAGCACGTTGTGTACATTTTTGCACGTCAAAATATTTTTGAATTTACATTTACACCACTTTGCAAGGAAAAGGTGCCAACGCTGAGGAGAAAAAGTGGCAAAAAACTCTCAGCAGCACATCTTTTAAAATAATATAATAATAATACACAATACACAAAGTAAGTACAAAAATACAAGAAGTTACGTAGCCTTCGTAGAAAGCCTTAAGACCTCCTGTATAGTTTTCTCGGTTAATAGACTTGTACCTAATCCCGGAATAGATCAAGTTTCCATAACGTATATCCGTGCCATAACCACTTATTCGCTTTCCACAATTTAAATTCACTCCCAAAGTAAAGACATTGAAGGCTTTAGAACGAATAAAACTGGAGAGCCCATTCACTCCAGATAAAAGGTTTTCAGATCCAGATGTCTTCGCTTCGAACTTGATAATATATCGGGCAGTGAGAACTACCAAGGGATACTTTATACAGCATGTGGATATTTGAGAATTTTTTAAATCGAAAAAACCACTTCGGCTGCTTACGTAACCGGCGTTTCGTAACCAGTTGTTAACATGGAAACATTTATTTGACACCACAATACATAGGTACACCATGAAAACATATCAGCAATTAAAAAGCAATAACATAATACAGTGGTACTTGGTACGGCATGCAGCGCCAAAAGAGATCAGCTCAGCATAATGATGTGTCCACAGCAGGCCTCGGCGGTAATGGCGTACGTATATACGTAACCGGTTTCGAAGGAAGATAATTTTTTTTCTTTATTCGAAACCAGCCGCCATCCTAATCATCCATCCGCCGACTTAATTTCGTAACCAGTTACCAGGAAAGATTTTTATTTATTACTATTATACTTACTATTATACTATGCATGCTTGGCATTGAAAGCGGTTACGAAAACAATGAAAGTCGTGGTCACCCCCCTGAATAGCCTGAAAATAAAACGATTTTTTTATGTTTTGATATTTTCTTGCATATGCGAGAAAATCTAAATGATAAATGCAGAAAAAATTTCATCACGACCGAACCAGAGACCTCGCCATTTCGTGGCATGCTCTATTCGATCGTGAATTTCTCCATATTCGACTTAGGGACGGTAGCGACATCTATCCAGTAATTGTGCAATTGTTCAAATTCATGTCTAACATTGCAGTTAGAAATCATGTTTTTAATGAATTTTTTGAAAAGATTTGATTGAATTTTACTCCATTTATCATTATGATTTATTATTTATATGAAAAACAATAGATATAGTTCCACCCTGTATAAACTACAGCGTGTATACAATACGGTAGTTCGAATTCCCAATCACGTTCGCGGAGGTAAGGGTTTTCGGAGCCCACGTGAGGAATGCGACAAATGCCCTACTAGCAATGTTTTCACTTTTATTGTTGCTCCTGGCTTAGTTTGATAGTGTCTGGGTTCTGTGCAAGGCTCGGGGTTCCTGATCTGTATGGTGGAATATACATGTACCTAACTTTCTGTTACCTTAACTATACGTCGTTTTGTATTTGTAATTCTTTTAGAATACCACGGGACATGCATAACCTAGTGTGAGCTTTATTAATTACTGATTAATTATTATTAATTACTTACTTATTTATTAATTATTATTACTTAACACTTACTTACTTATTTATTAATTATTATTATTTAATAATTACTTATTGATTACTTAGCTAAAGCAAAATAGTGCATTTAATTTTTTTTATCTTAAAATGTTGCTTCTGTATCCCCGAATAACAAATATATAGGTACTATTATTTGCAAAACATACTAAGTTAAAAATATCTTGTACTATGGGTTATAAATATTAATTATATTTCATTTCATCGTATTTTAAAATGAATAAAATTTTGCTTCACATTACAAGGTACATTTTACGATTTTTACTGCAAATTCTACGATT
This sequence comes from Tachystola acroxantha, assembly GCA_963506565.1. Taxonomy (NCBI): domain Eukaryota; kingdom Metazoa; phylum Arthropoda; class Insecta; order Lepidoptera; family Oecophoridae; genus Tachystola; species Tachystola acroxantha. The sequence continues at coordinate 2,294,410 of OY735894.1, read as the reverse complement.
TTTTGTATGTTTTTGTGTTTTATTAAAGTTCCGGATTCGGTTCCATTTACGGTTCCGTGCAGATCCCTATAGATGTAAAACATCTGTGCTAAAAACATAAAACTGATAAAAGTACCCAAGGCACTACCTGATATTTTTCATGTCGACGACGATACTTACAAATCTATTCATTTCAGATCTGTAGCGAGCTGTGCACTCGAATGACTAATACTCTGTCTAATTAACGAGGCGCATTCACAGCTCGCTGCACAATAGGGATGTGCGCTAACAACTCAAAGGATATTTGGCCTCGGCACAAACCATATTCTGAAATAGGTATACCATTATTTTTTTTTTTTTTTTTTCGGGGGGAAAATCATCCAGATATTATGATACCTCCTTGCCACGGGGAGGCGAGGATGGTTATGTCGGACTCTTACCGACTAAAAACCCCTCGGTGTTCCGTCTCGCCGCCCTATGACGGAGTCACGGGGAGACTTGCGAATTACTTCCGCGACTACGCCGGCTGTGTGTCCGGGGGGACCCTTCTCGGGGGTCTTTGACCCCATCCGACTGTTAGCGGTGTGCTGGAACACATGCACGCCAACCAACTCGAGGACCTGTTACCGAGCGTTGGACTACCCCGTGTCCACTCGCCCGGAAGCCCTCATTATGGGGGGAGGTTACGGGCATACGCCAGCCTCCTCCGCCCGACTCTCCTGCGGCGGATTCGTTCGGACAATGGATCAACCTCTCTTGCCCTCTCCGCCGCCTCCTTCTGCCAAATTACTTGTTCACAGAAGGCGACCACCGCGTCCCACGACCCGCCGCTGTCCACCATAGTTTTAACTATGGCCGACAGCGACAGGTCGGCTCCCACTGCCGCGACAAGCGCAGAGCGTTGCTCCGCCCATGCGGGGCATTCAGCTAATGTGTGGTGCGCCGTATCCTCGGCGCACTCACAATGGTGGCATTTCATGGTGGGCTCCCCACCCGCAACGTTACACAGGTATCTCCCGAAACAACCGTGTCCCGAGAGAACCTGCACGAGGCGGAAAGTGAGCACACCATGTCGCCTGTCGACCCATCCTTCCAGGACGGGTCGCACCGCCTCCACGGTTTGTTGGCCGGCACTCGGCTCCTTCAATCTCTCCATCCACTTCCTAAGGAGGGCCTTTTGCGATTCCTGTTTACATCGCCTACTCTCCTCCGGACATGGATGTTCGCCCATCTCCTTTGCCTGTGCGACCCGCCAGTAGGCGTCCGCCAGCACCTCTGCGTCTAAGTCCCAGGGCGGGGTCCCGGCCAATACGCATGCCGCCTCGCAGGATATGGTGCGATAGCCTCTCGCGACCCTGATAGCCATGACCCGTTGCGGCTTTCGCATGAGAGTCTTGTTATGGGCGTTCAGGGCGTCTGCCCATATCGGCGCGCCATAGAGTGCCATTGACCGAACCACACCCGTGTACAGCCGTCGGCAAGACCCGTTAGGCCCACCCAGGTTAGGCAGAAGCCGTCCGAGAGCTGCAGCTGTCTTGATCAGTTTGGGCGCTAAGCGCTTGAAATGCTCCTTGAAATCCCACCGGCTATCAAGGACGACGCCTAGGTACCGCATCGTGGACTTGACGCCGATCGGGACTCCACACACCACAAGTTGCGACCCCGCCGGTGGCGATTTTCGAGGCCCATGGAAACAAAGGGCCTCAGATTTATTTAGGGCCACCTCAAGGCCCAGCCTCCGGATTCTATCCACCACCAAGGCGACTCCGGCCGTTGCAAGAATGGCAGCCTGTCTGTACGATGTGCCACGGGCTGTCACAAGGGTATCGTCGGCGTAACAGTTGACGTCGACCCCTCGCAGGTTGGCACCTCGCAGTACCCAGTCGTATCCGATGTTCCACAGGAGCGGCCCTAGGACCGAACCCTGCGGAACACCGCACGACATTGCTCGACGACCTCCCTTCTTGCCTGTCGGGTATTCAACCGCCCTCTCTGAGAGATAGGCTCCCACGATCCGGCTCAGGTATTCCGGCATGGCGTGGTGCAACAGAGCCTCGTTTATAGTTGCCCAGGGCAAGGTATTAAATGCATTGGCAATGTCCAGGGACACCGCCAAGACGACCTCACCCCCAGCCACAGCCTCCAGGGCCAGAGCTTTTACTTGTGCTATTGCGTCAACCGTGGAGCGACCCCGGCGAAAGCCAAACTGGCTGTCGCTTAGATCAGGTCCGGGCCCCTCCAGATGCTGGACTATGCGCGCGGCGATGACTCGCTCGAAAAGTTTGCCCACCTCGTCGAGCAGCACGATGGGGCGGTAAGCCGACGGCGAGTCGACCGGCCGCCCCTCTTTTTGTAACAGAACCAACTTCCCCGTCTTCCACTTGTTCGGAAATTGGCCCTGCGCTAGGCATGCAGTGAACAATCCTCTCACCGTAGGCTCCAGGGTTTCCATGGCAAGCACCCAGGCCCGTCCGGGTATCCCGTCCGGACCAGGGGCGGTATTCTTGGCCTTGAGCCGTAGGACCGCAGCCGTCAGCTCACCCTCCGACACCTCTGGCGGGTCGGCCGCGTCGCCATCACTTCTGTCTTCAGCTGCATGCCGTGCCATCGAAGGAGGCACATGCTGCCCCCTCTCCGGGAACAGTGCCGTGACTACTTGTTCCAGGAGTTTGGGCTCTAGGCTCTCTGTCAGGGGGGGCGCCCAGGGTCGAAGCTTGCTCCTCGCCGCTTTGTATGGACGCCCCCACGGGTCGACATTTAGAGTCTCGAGCATTGACTTATGGGCTGCAGCTTTGGCCTTGCTTATGCCCACGTGGAGGGCCCTCACTTTCTCTCTGTAGATGGCGTATGTCTGTTCTTCTTGTGCCACATCCCGGCGCCGCCGTCTTCTGCACCTGGTGTACTGGCGTCTTGCAGCTACACACTCTTCACGCATTTGGCCAAGTTCTTCGGACCACCAGCACACCTTGCGTCGGGCAGGGAGGGTTTTGTGACGAGGCATCGCCGCGTCGCATATCTGCGTCATGACAGCGCTCAGTTGCTCCGCTTCCTTGTTCACGTCAACCGGATCTTCAGGCGCCACAAGCCAGGCCTGCACGAGGGCGGCTTCTCTTAGCGCCTCCCTGTCTAGTCGCTTTACTGACCAGCGAGGACCGCCATCATACAAGGGACTGCTTCGACCTCTTGGCCTCCCCAAGTGCTCATAGACGCCGAACCGGATGTACCGGTGGTCTGATAGGGTCTCTACACTCTCCAAGACCCGCCAGTCGTGTACACGGCGCGCCAGGGCGGCACTCGCGAAAGTTACGTCCACAATTGAGCCGCCCTGTTGCCGCACGCATGTGTCAACAGTTCCCTGATTTAGCACCGTTAGTCCAAACGCAATCGACCACTCCTCCAGTAGCTCACCCCGTACATTCGGCACTGGGGAGCCCCATGCCGCAGATTTGGCATTGAGATCCCCAGCGACGATGATTGCATTCGGATGGCTTTGGCTAATGATTGCGCCTATTTTGACCAACAGGTGCTCGAAATCAGCTCGGATCCCATTTGGCGAAAAATACACCGCAACCACCGTTATGTCGCCCAGGACAGCCGCCACATATCCATGACCCCGAGTCACTTCTTGGAATATAGGCGATCCTGCGGCAGGCTGCGTGACAATGGCTACCACACCGTCGATATCCCCCGCCCAGTTGCCTCTGTCGGGAATGTAGTATGGCTCCGCTACGACGGCCACATGTATCAGCCACTCCGCCATGCTTTGGAGCAGTAGATCCTGCGCTCTGGCGCAGTGATTGATATTCGCCTGAAGATAACGTGAAGCCATCTAATTAACCACCGTTGATTGTACCTCCTCAACCGGAGCTGTATTGCCCTGTGGGCGGACGGGCTGGGAGGGGACCCTGGGGCCATCTCCAGCTTTCTTTCTCTTCTTTCTGGGGGACGGTGCTACGCATTCTTTGCTCCCCAGCTTATGCGCCGCCGGTTTTCCAGCCGCCGCACATATAGTGCAGTGCGGTGATGCGGAGCACATGGCCGCCCTGTGGCCCGACTGACCACAGCGGTAGCACTCCTTGCTGCGATCGACCTCCGCAGTACATCGAGCTCCGATGTGCCCAATCTCAAGGCATCGGAAACATCGCATTGGTCTGGGTTCCAGCAGCTTGACTTGTGCCGCCACCCAGCCCACCAATAGCCGGCCGCCTTTTACAATCTTGTTTGCCGCCGCAACTGGACAGCGCAGGTACAGTGTGCCTAGGCCTGCGGGACCACGACGAATTTCACCATACCTGAGCATGTTTTCGGGGCAACCACCCACCCGCGCCACGGCAGCGGCCACCTCCACGGCCGTGACCGAGTCATCCAGGCCTGAGATTCGCATTTCTGCGCACTTACTTGGCCTAGAGACCAGGATAATGCCACCTAGTGAGGCCTTCAGCTTCTCGGCCAGCGCGTCGGCTTTGTCGCCACTTGTAGCCCCCGGCACTTCCAGGATGCGCGCGCCTGTGACCGCTCGGCGAAAGCGGAGGGCCGTGATGCCGAGTCCAGGAAGGTCTATTTTCCGTTTGGCCTCGGCTAGTACATCCGCATAAGTCGCACCTTTCTCTTCCGACTCCTGGCGCAACGATATTACCACCGCTGCCGACTTGGGTGGGCGGAGCTTGCGCGTCTTCCCCGCACGGTGTTGCTGGGGTTGCGGCTGCGCCTTGCTAGCCGGCTTTTTATTTCGCCTTTTGCCCATCACCTTCCACTGCTCAGTTGCAGCTGGAGTCGCTGGTATCGTTGGGCGTAGTTCCTCCTGGACGGCCTCTGATTGCCCGGAGCGAGTAGCTTTAGCTTTCTTTTGCTTCCGGGTAGGCTTCGATACCGAATGGTCTTGGGTCGCTTTTTCCGGTAGCTTTCTCTGCGGCTCTTTCACCCCGACTGCCGCGGCAGTGGCTGTAGCTCTAACGTTTTCTGTAGCTAGAGGGGGTCGCAAACGCTTCGTAGGAAGAAGTTTTTCTTCTATCGCCCGGAGTTTGGTGTCCATCATGGCCCCAACCTGTTCCATGATATTGCGCGAGAGGTATACCATAGCCTGATATTGAAACCAATACAAATTATATATTTTTAATTTTTTTTATACAATTTTCACATTTTTGTATCCTTTTTTAAATTAATGTAAATAGGTATGAAATGATTTGTTATTAAATAAAATAAATTGCAATTCAAATTAAAACTAAATCATCAGTGGACCTTTTGTGTCTGGCTCTGGCTTACCTATAAATGAAACCTAGATCGTAATAGAACCGAGAATGCAAATTCAAAATTAATTCTGATAATGATCAACGGCCACACTGAAATATACCAGAAAATAGTGTGATTCTGTCATGTCCACCAAATCTTATCCTAAATATAAACGCAACCGTCACTGTCAATCATTTGATACACCATATCAGAGGGAGCGGAACGCCTCGCTAGCTATGAATAAAATTAGAACACGCACTCTGGAATTGGTACAATTGTTTAAAAAATCTTTTCGATCCAAAATAGCTATTCGTCCTAAAATAAAAGATACTTCAAAATGTGTTTCAATATAACTCCTTTCCTGAGTGCATTTTCTTTACTCCCTGGAGTGATGATTGGTGTAATGATGGCTAAGATAGCTTCATCAATTCTCCCTCTGTCGGGGATCTCAATAATGAAGTGAAGATAAGACCAAAGATTAATTGACGTACATAACGTTCATGTATCGAGATTTACAAACGTACTTAACAATTCCTTATAATGATGCCGAGATTCTTTGGTCTCGGTTTTATTTATACCAATGATATTTTTCCCATCACTAACTCCCATAGCGTGGTGCGCGACGAGTGTGCAATTAGCATGCACTTGTTGACAGATTGTGTGTCTGTCCCCTTCGCACTTGCAGTTAATTCCTTTTTAGAGCAGGACGGAGGATTTGAATAGGATGCATCATTGCATTGCGGCTTGATTTGATGTTGACTGCAATACCAAGGGAAAATTAGTCAGTTCTCGTTTATACATTTATGATATTTTACCTATACCGAAGCCAAAATCAAGTGTCTTATTTTGTAAACAAAAACTACTAACATTTTAAGCTTTGATGAAGATTTTCGGTGGGCGTGGCGTGGCCTGTGGTGGCTCAGTTGGTAAGAGCGTGTCACGGAATGACAAAGTCGCAGGTTCAAGTCCTGCCCACGGCAAGAATTTTTTCATAATGTTCTAACAATAAACATTTCATTTCATTTCAATTGGCAAGGTTTTTTAGTAAAATAAATCTGCAAAAAAATGAACTGAGTAGTTACAAGTCACACAATGTCCTTAGAAATGACCATTAGGTCAAATTCCAGTGAAAAAAACGTTGCAAAAATTAAAAAAAAACCTTTTAAATTGTAAAAACTCCAAAGCACAGTAACGTTTTATGTTATTTTAATCATCCGTTATTCCTGATTCATTAGGAAGTCCTGACATCTTAAATTCAGGAGACATGATCCCTTTTGTACCACCTCGTCAACCGGAATTTCGAAGTATTTTTTACCCCCCTTCTCTAGGGAGGGTTCCGTCGCGTAGCTCGTAGCGGCAACAAATCGAATCTGGCGCCGGGGCCTCGTACGAATACAAAATGCGGATTCAATACGAATTCAATTCCGATTTAAAAGCGCTGTCTCCGAGACTCCTTTAACATATACAGGGTGTTACATAAAGGGTACAGTAGGAAACAGAGAACAGTGTACAGGGGGAGATTATCTCAAGAACTAATTGATTGATTGTATAAGATGTTTCCAAAAAGTTCTCGAATGGAGGCCACCAACGTGTAAACGTATTGTCCGTACTTGCAGGTAGTATCCAATTATTTTCAACAACAGGGATATAACACGATACCTTTTTTTATTATTATTTGTCCCAGGTAAAACACGGTTACGTGCACCACCACGCCCGGGGTAGCGTGTTGATTATGTCGGGCTCGCCGCCCTGAAGGGGCGGAATACCGACTAAACTTCCTGGGGTGTTCCACCTCATGCCATTATTGCCGAGCCACGGGAACTGCGATACATCCGCGATCCGACTGGCGCCCCGAGCAGTCCCCATTGTGGACTGTTAAATATTGAGGTTATATTTCTAGATGTGGCATATAATATTTTAGAATTAAAACTATAGTGAGCCATTCATTACTACAAATTATTATATATAAACGGATATCACTCACTTATATTGTTGAAGTCGGCAATTAGAAGCGAAGAAACGTCAACGGCGACGCGGGCGTGGCGCGCTCACCTTGAAAAAGACCGTCGAAATCGGTCGAAACTGTCGGTCTTATTGCCGACTTCAACAATATAAGTGAGTGATATCTGTTTATACATAATAATTTGTAGTAATGGCTCACTATAGTTTTATTTCAAACATAGTTACAGTTACATAAACAGTTGTTCAAACTGCGTTACTTACTTTAGATAGATAGGTATACCTATAGACCACTTCAGGATGTCCTAAGTTTCAAGTGATAAGCTTCACAATCTTGCGGGCTAACTTAGATGGACTTGGTCTGACCGTTTGTCTGGGACTCTAAGTGAAACTTGCCATCTACTTAATTTTAACTTAGTTTTGTCTGTGACTTCGCTTGTTTTGGTCCCCTCTGGCAAATAGGAGAATTGGACATTGGGTAATGCGAGTCCAGTGCAGATTGATGGAAAAACCCTTTAAGACGTTTATAGTTTTTCTATCAAGGCTACGGCTACAGTCGAAGACAGAGATAAGTATACAGGGGGCCTCAATAAGGTTGAGATTTTCTCAAAAAGTACTGGATCGAATTTAATAATTCTTTTACAGTTACATAGTTTTAACTTTTATCTATCAAACAGTGAAAGAATTTTTGCGTTAGTTCAAGTAGTTTTCGAGATAATCTCAACCTTAAAAACTTTCCTGTACACCTTTCTCTGTGGCCCACCGTACTAACTACTAAAATTAAACGTCTGAAAAAAATATATAGAAATCTTGGGGTGTCTATTTAGGGACTGATGAATACCGATACACGAGTGTACAAACTTCGCTCAATAGAAAAAAATCGCAAGGTCTGTTAAATGAAATTTATGTCTAAACCGAAATAATTATTCATGCAAAATATATATCAAAATGTAGGGTAGTATAAATACGAGAGCTTGTTTTAAAAACATCTGACTTTTATTGGAGTATTTTTATTTCCCTGCCAAAATTCATCCAAAATTAATAAAAATACAAATATGGAGTCATTGTGCCGTGCTCTTCACTCCGCCGCTGCGGGACATCTTCTGTCTCGCGCTCGAGTTTGACAGCTTTTGGGGGAGTCACAAAATTACACATGTTGAAACCTATTAGTAAAAGTTATTGTAAATTAGAACAAAAAATATAAGTACCACGCAAAAATACGGAAAACAAGGTTACAAAACGATATAAAAATATTCCATTTCGTAGCCAGTTACAAACACAGAAAAAGAAAATCATTCCTCGTTCGAAACCTGGTTACAAATCAACATAAATAATTCCTCGATCATAACCAGTTACAAAATTCAGTTACGGTTACGATCGAAGCCGTTTGGTCTAACACTGAGAAAAAAATATACATCAGGTGTGCTCTTTTGAGCATTTTAAGATTTTTATATTTTAAAAATTTACGATTTGTCAACGTTTTTCTAGTGTGTAAAATATGAGTCGAGATGGATAACAGAGCAAAAGGCTCTAGGTACCTATTACCCATCTTGACTCATTATATTTAAAAAAAAATAGTATAAATTTTACCAAAAATTACTTACTTACTTACTCCGCTGGCTCAGCGACCCGAAGTGGGTCTTGGCCTCTGAAACGAGAATACGCCAGTCATTGCGGTTCTGCACCATATCGCGCCACGTGTGTGCCTGCAGTCGGCCCAGAGCCCTCTCGACTTCATCCCTCCAGCGATACCTAGGACGCCCGACCGGACGTCGCCCGACCGGTATGCTCTCTTCGCCGCACGATCGTCTCCCATTCTTTCGACGTGGCCGAGCCAGCGGACTCGGGCTGCTTTTGTCTCGCCGATGATGTTTGGTTCGGACACCAGATCCTCGATTTGTTGATTTTTTCTCGCCCTTGTGCTTCCATCCTCCCTTTTCACTGCACCAAGAATCCTCCAAAAAGTAGTTGCCTGATTTAAAAAATATTTCTCTATTATTATAGTATGCACTCGGTCTCGAAACTACTAGTCGAAGAATGTTTACAATTGGTCAAGTTCTTGAGAATATCTCAATCTTGATGAGGTCCCTTTTTTATACTATTCTCTGCTATCGACTGTACCAATAACTATTATGAGTACTTTGATGTTCAGTAAATATACCCCTAAACCTACCCCTTTACCATTGTACCCCTATCATCCCGAACCCGAGATATCCTCAAACCCCGACAATCGTGAGCACTCAAACAAAACTAGTCATAATACAGCCATTAGTACAAAGCTACGGAACCGCCGTGTAAAACAATGGCTATTTGTTCAGCGGAACCCAAGTCTCATCCCTTACACAATATAGCTCTTACTTCATTCACTCATCCATTCATTTTGAGCCGCTGAGCTGTGTTGGTCATTCGACTGGTTATAGTGCGGACTGCGGTCGAAGCAATAGACAAGGGAATAAGTGAGGCAACAAGCCAGAAGACGAGCAATGCAACGAGGAACGCAGCAAGCTACGAGAAAATCAACGAGAAATACCAAAATCAAGGTAAGTGAGACAACAGTATAATAAATAATAACTCAATGGGAAAGGAAATAAGTTAATTGAAACCAATAATGCGAGTAGCTCTTAATTCATCCATTCGTTTCAACCTGCGCCTTTTTTGCAAAGTAGTGCAATAAATTCATTTAAAAAAAGACATGCAAAAATATTGACTTATATTAGTACCATTTATGAATCTGAATCAATGTAAGTTTTTACATGCAATATACTATGAATTTTAAAAATAAATTACCTCATGATTCTCTGTGCTATGGGTCCAAAAACATAGTTCACCCAAACTCGCAATAGTGGCTTAGACACATGCACCTCTCCGACTGGGAATCGAACCTAGAACCCTGTACATGGGAGTCAGGCTAAGATGTCATCGATCTGAATATAAACTGCGAAGAAGTAGTAGTCTTCGGCCGCGGCTAGATACCACCCTCCAGATAAAGACATACCACAAGTGACTTGTCGTGTTCCGGCGTGATGTTTGGAGAAACCACCGGGAGAATGGGTCTGGGCACTAAGCCGGTGAGGCCTCTTCCTCGCTTACCATCAGGTTTTGGGGCCAAACGCTGCCTTCATCAGAATAAATTTACTGCTGGACGTAGTCCTTTCCAAAGTACTCAACCTGATTCTCGGCCTTTTGAATCCAGTCTCTGCCAGCCCGCGGCCGACATTTGTTTTTGTTAACCTATAAATTGTCCCACTGCTGTGCAAAGGTCTCCCCCCTCCTCTTCCATCCATCCCTGTCCTGAGCCTCTTCCAGCCACCCATCCCTGTATCTAACGATATCATCTCTCCACCTACGCCGAGGTCTGCCCCGACGCCGTCGACCGTCCGATGGCACCCATTCTGTGACAGTCCGGGCCCATCGGTCCGGCTGCATGCGGCACACGGGGCCCGCCCAGTTCCACTTTAATTTGGCTGCTTTGCGGGCCACGTCTGCTACGCCAGTTATCGATCGCAGGGATGTGTTTTGGGAAAAAATATATTTCAATGGTTGCACCCTCATCGCTGGTACGCACTATGAAACACAACGATGCATTAAGGGGTATCAGGAGACGAGACAATGGCTCATTGTGGTCCGGCTGTACAGGGTGCTCTAGTATCAGATGAGTCGTAATAACGGAACAATCGCACATTTGTCTATGACATTGATATTGTAATCATTTTAGAGAAAAATAATTACTTTACAGCCCAAGGGCCTAGCCAAGTGGATTTTATTTTCGTTACTCTAATAGAAGCAATAATGTTGAGATTGTCAATTACTTTTTCGTTATTATTCTTCTTATGGTGCCGTCTTCTTACGAAGGTTGGCGATCATTATGTCACTCTGCACTCTCGACAACGCCGCACGGAACAGAGACCTGGTACTCTTGTCGTACCATTGGCGTAAGTTCCTGAGCCATGATATTCTCCTTCTGGCCTTCTTCTGCTCTGAAGAATCAGTTGTAGAAGATCGTACTTTTTATTCCTCATTAGGTATGTGACCTAGATACTTTTTCGTTAGCATATGTCAATCAATCCCAGAGATTTTTTTCTATTCTACAAGCTTAACCGTACAATCTAAGCAACTTAGCTATGGAAATATGATGGCATGTCTTATAGAGTTATTTCCCCTTTTTTTAGAATGAAATACTTAATTGTTTTTATGCTACACATTGATTTTTTTTAAATACTTAGTCGAAAGTAAAAAGAAATGGCAATGAATAGAATCAGAATACAATAAATAGAAAAGTTCGTATGCAAGCATAATAATATCTTGCTTGAAACATCTCCAACCCGGACGAACGAAGATTTTTATAATTATGATGACAATGAATGACGATAGCTATTTGAAATAACTGAACTATTCACGTCTACCCCTGAGTCATATGAGAAATCCTACATATGAATACGAAGCTTCATAAACACGTCTTATTTCGAGCACTCCAATAAACAGAAACATTCAGGGACATTTCCTGATAATTATGACGTGCAATGACATTGCCACATTTCAATGGAGCTTTGCCCCACCTACAAAACTACGTGACCACTTAAGCTATCATTTTGTTGGGGACTTATTACAGATTTTATATTGCACTTTCATAATCAGTATCATTTTCTACTACTCTCGCAACTCCTTTAGAAGAATAACAAAAACAATGAATAATTCGCTTCGATTTATATTTTCTGAATTCTTAATTAAGCTGTTTTGTTCGACTCGCTTGATATACAAAACTTTATTTTAAACCAATAATTTTAATAAAAAAACGGAGATATTTTTACATTTATTCGTTATCTTGTACCTCATGCGGTTGATGGTGGAGCAGAATCTGTCATTGTCATTTCACGGTAACCAGTAATTTAGAATATTCAAAACGGAAACGCTAATGTCAATACTAAACTAATAACCTTATCATAAGGTTGACTTTTGTAACCGACTTTGAAATAGGATATTATACAACGGTTACAAATTCTCGCAGCCACAGAATTTCGCGTATTATTAGAGCACTGCATAAATCGCTGTGAAATATGTTAGTTTGTGATAAGGGTTGCCGGTGGCGAATAAAGTAAAGACAATATGTTCGGCTCAGGGATGGAGTAAGGGACGTCACTCTGGGTCCACATTAGATAGATAAGATAATCATTTATTCATCAAACATATTGTAGAGAAATACAAAAAAAAAGATGTGTCACTATACGCCAAGTTCAACTAGTCAATATTTTACATGGAAACAGAGACATTTAGAAGAAAAAGTCCATCATTTTAAAAATCAGGTTCCGAAACAGCTTTCTTAACATGTATCCCGGTAAATATCATAATACTCAGTTGATTTTTGTCTACCTATCATCGTGCGTGGTCTCGAAAAACAATAGCCTAATTAACGCTTGTATAAAATGTTCATAATTCTATCGAAAATACCGTTATTTTTTAATATCGATTTATTATCGATACCGATACCATTTTGAAACTCAGATTCAAATTGATTAATTGTGCGTGTAAAAACAGTGATGAATATATTAGATAGGTTCGTGTGTTATTAAAAATAAATTTAGTACTTTATATAAAGACAAATTGCGGCTCCTTTTATAATAATAGTTATGAATGGGCCGCAATTTGCCTTTATACCTGATTACATCCCTGTTGTTACTAAAGCGCGGCTGGTAAAACTGGGCTCAGACAAACGTCGCGAACCTTTTATCTAAATTGAGCCCCACTTTGCACTAAGTGGGCGGACTTAGGGCTTTGTGTGGGATCGTTTTCTTTCCGTTTTATGGCTATAGACGAATCTTTGAATAAAGATTTGGTATGATTTGATGCATTTTTTATGATTTGATTGTTTTTCTTTTTGAAAAGATATGAAGAAAATGAGATTACTAATTGTGTCCTTAACCACTCCTAACTAAATGCTTAAACGATGAACATGCATGGTGTGTGTCGCCGGTTCCGCATGAGGGATAAACTTACTAACAATAGTAATAATTACGTACTGTATAGTTATTAAGTAATCATTGTATTATCATTGTTTTAAAAGATGTGTTGCTGAGAGTTTTTTGCCACTTTTTCTCCTCAGCGTTGGCACCTTTTCCTTGCAAAGTGGTGTAAATGTAAATTCAAAAAATATATTGACGTGCAAAAATGTACTCAACGTGCTTACTTGCAATAAAGAAATTTGACTTTGACTTTATATAGCAACGAACGGATAGTCCAGGAGTGAGAACCGGATCTGCGACTTTTGCGCCGCAATCTTATGCCGTAGCCATTGGCCTATTCTATTTTTTAATTTTAGTAATGGACTCTACAGTGTGTCATTTGCCAATTGCAGGTTATTTTATTTGGCAATTATTTCAAATCCTTATCAATCTTCTTCTTTCTTTCTCCAGAGGAGTCACCGGAGTGTCGTTACCCTGTAGAGGCTGTCATCGTCTTCATTTCCTCCTACAGAGGACTCGCAGAAGCGTCATCGACTCTGGACGAAGCAGCCCAGCAGTCACGTTCACTCCTGAGCTCTATAGTGCTTGAAGCTCTAAACTGCAGATTTTGCTTATAATTTTTTCAAAAACTCCGACATGTTGACATTCGCCCACATTTTTTGTATTTAACGCATGAACTATTGATGTAAAGTGATATTGAACACAAAACAACCACATTAGACAATAAAATGAAAGAACATTTATTCTTCATAGGCAACTGATTATAGGTTTTTCCTATCCGTAGTGTAGTTAGAGAAACAATGATCTTCCTTCGAAACCGGCTAAGTACAGTCGAAGACAGAGATAAGTATACAGGGGGCCTCAATAAGGATGAGATTTTCTCAAAAACTACTGGACCGAATTTAATAATTATTTTACAGTTACATAGTTTTAACTTTTATCTATCAAACAGTGAAAGATTTTTTGCAATAGGTCAAGTAGTTTTTGAGAAAATCTCAACCTTAAAAACTCTCCTGTACACCTTTCTCTGTGTTCCACCGTACGATGATCATTTTTTCCTCGTTCGCAACTGGTTACGAGACGTCGTCGGTTGGGCCGAAGCGAAATTTTTGCAACCGTCACATTCCTGCCATTTTTGAAAGTTTCTGGACTACTCTCGCATTATACCTAACTGTTAACGAATACTAATAGAATCTCTGGCCCGCAAGGGATAAACGCATCAGAATTCATTATGAATACATAATTCGCTAGCTTCGAATGAATAATTTTAAATCTACTCGCAGTTTCCAACAACTACCCACAATAATGAAAAGAGACGCCTTCCATCGATCCCCCCTCCCTGCACCCCCCTGACTGTCCCCAAGCTGTCAGTATAGAGTAGCTTATCGGTAGAGTTTGAGCTGTCAAAGTTAGAGCCTCCCGGGAGAGGCTTTGCTTTCCCGTCAGAGTCATGAAGCAAGGAATTGCCGATAGAGTTAGCCATATTTACATAGTAGTCTTGCATCACAATTTTTCGCATCTCTACCATTCACTTGTTTTTCCAATACAAGTGTCAAAGGGCAAGTGATCTACTACAAACCGACGAGCGTGCATGAAGAGATTGACGAATGTGGAGGAGGCAAGGGTTGTGTGCCAGGGTCGCAGCAGATGGAAGTCCATCGTCTCTGCCTACCTAAGCGAAGTCGTGAGTTTAACAATCTTAAAAAAATAACATCTTCAAATATAATATTTACAAAATGTTTATTACGATAAATACGATTTTTTATTAAATGCTTATTTATAACGTGATTCAATGTCGGTAAGTTGTAGTTCGCATAATTGCGAAAAACGGCCGTTTTTGGCACATTTGTGAACTATAACTTAGCTTGTCGCAATTATGCCATGTATTGTATATTGAAAAATAGTATTCATCCTAATAAACATTTTGTAAATAGCTTATTTAATAAAATTGATTAAATTGGAAGATATTATTTTTTTAGGATTGGCGGCGCTAGTTGGCTCATTAAGGCTCTCTCCATGGATACGGCGAATTTTTTTCCTTCATGGAGTTGGTATACAAGCTCTTGTTTTGTTAGAGTATAGACTAAAGGTACCTCTTGTACGGCTAATTTGCATTCCACACTCTAAATTCATGTTTTCTATAGCTAGAAGATTGCAAGGTACGGACAACAGCAGATCAATGGTAACACTTGCAGTACAATTTTAAATCTTACGACGTAGATAATAAGAACGGTCTAAAGTCCAAAGTGTTACACTTGATCTGCTGTTAGTACAATCAATAGTTTTAATAATCACTTTAAAACAAAAATGTACACGGCTATCAACTGTTTTATTTTATTAAAACTTTTATTTTAATTTTTTTGTAGAAACAAAGGTACAAATAGACACAAGATATTTTATAACATTGATCTCCTATAAACAACTAGATGCACAATATGCCTTCTAAATATGTCCGAGCGCAAAGAAGGTCCAAACGGATGAATAACCCTCATTTGCTTTATTGGACATTATTTGGACGTTAACAATGGACCCTTATTTGGACGTTTTTTAAATTGTTTTAGTAAGACCTTTGTGTATCTAGTTGTTTATAGGAGATCAATGTTTAATAACTACAATGAACTTAACAATCACATTGTTGGTTCTCTTGAAAATGGCGGGAAACGACGGTTGCAAAATTATTTGATAATTTTTGTTTTATTATCTACTACTTATTTTGAGATTGATATCACGTTAAATTAATCAGAAAATGTTTGCGAGTGACAGTATGGTGAGTTTATTGGATAATTTGAGCAAGATCTGGGGTTTCAAGCTTTTATCAAGAGTCCCGCTACAAGCTCGGGAGTGAACGTGACTGTCGAGCTGCTTCGTCCAGAGTGATGACGCTACGGCGACTCCTCTGGATGAAGACATGAAGACGCTGCTACCCAGGGTGAAGACGCTACTGCGACTCCCCTGGAGGAAGATAGAAGACATATATTGAATTTTTCGTAACATGACATTGGCAAATGACGAACTGTCGAGTCAATTAATAAAATAAAAAAATAAAATAATCACATTGTTAGTCTACGGTTGTTAGCTATAAACGTGACTTACAGTTAGACGGTGGATTAACCATGTTTTAGTTTAATATCACTGAGGGAATCCTATTTAATCGTTTGTCACTCCGCAGTCACTCTGTCCCTCTCGTGTCACTCAAAGAGGGTTATCGCGGCTACGTCTATTTCAATTTGTCAATTTCACCGCTACATACGTTAAATTTGATATTTTTAACAAGCAACGCAAAGGTTTTTATTAATATTAATGGACTACAGTTTGGCATTTGCCAATGTCATGTAAGTACAGAATAGTCAAGATATCATTGTTTTTCTCCAGAGGAGTCGCCGTGGCGTCATCACCCTGGGTAGCCGCGTCTTCTTGTCTTCATCCAAAGGAGACGCCGTAGCGTCATCGCTCTGGACGAAGCAGCTCGACAGTCACGTTCACTCCCGAGCTCATAGTGGGGACTATTGATAATAGCTCGAATCTTCATATCTTGCATGAATTATCCAACAACTTCACCATACTGTCAATCGCGAATATTTTCTGATTTATATAGCGTGATATTAAAATGAAAATTATCAAATAATTTCGCAACCGTCGTTTCAAGCCATTTTCAAGACACACAAGGGATCATAAGCATAGTCGGATAAAAGATTGATGCCTAAAGGCAACCACTAGGCAATTGACAACACGTGACGAGGCTAAAATATCTGTCCACGTGTCTGTGTTATCGTAGCTCAAATTGTCCAAGCGACGTCAGTTTTCAGTCCGACGACAATTTTGTCATTATCGTGGAGCATGGTTATTATGAATTACGAGAACTCCATTTATGATTAAGATCGACCTAGTCTCAAGTAATGAAACAGATGTTAAAAATCTCAGACATTTCCCACAAAAATGTACAAAACAATCCGGAAATCGTCCCCAAAATCATGCAAAATGGCGAACCATTAATTTTCAATTTGCACCCCAATAAGCAGGCCAAAGAGTTATGTTTAAATATTGAGGTTTGATTTCTAGATGTGGCATATATTATACAACAACAAAAAATACTAAAAATGTGACTGATTATTTTTAATAAATACTTTATATAAATCATTATCATCAGTCCTCTGCTGGACATAGGACTCTCACAAAGTACGTCACTCAACCCGATTCTCGGCGTTCACTTATGAAAATATTCTAAACTAATTTACTTGCTATTTAACGCATTCACTGGCGGCAACGCATATATGCGTTTTTGTTACTTTCATCCAGCACCTTGAACGCGTCTGTGAGTTCATGTATTTAGTGAGTTTGAGGCATATAGGAAAGTGCGCCACCTGGCGAAAGTCAAGGGAAAAGTACCGGCAGTAGCGTTAAGAAACTACAGAGCGTAATAAAGATATTTATTTGCAGACGTAAAGAAATAAAATCCCATTTGCATTTACAACTTAAGCTTCACTTGCAAGAACGCCAGTTAAATTGTTAATACGGGTTAATGTTTGAGTGTTTAACACTTTATTATATAATGCTTCCACATCACATGGCTATTAGTATTTGCTATTAGAAATATAACACACACAAACATCGTCGCGTCGTAACCGACAAGCGCGCGGAATCGCGTATTTGGTATTTGCTGTGTTTGTCGAATAGGCAAATAAGACGAATATTTTGTCACACGTAAAGTCGACAGCAGATCAATAGTAACACTTTTTACTTTTGACAGTTCTTATTATTTTCGTCGTAAGACTTGAAATCGTACTGCAAGTGTTACCATTGATCTGCTGTACTACCCACACATGGTAATTTTTATTTGTCATTGGGTTTTTATTTATACCTAATACATTTGACTTATATAAATAAGTACAATAAAACTAGGTTTAACTTAAACTCAAGTTGGTGCAAGTCTTGTATGATTTCGATTTCTTGACGCTTCCATTATCTTTCCAATATCCATGTTCCGCCGAAATAACAGTAATCTCCATAATTTCGCGCGCAAAATCGGAATTATTCGGAATTTTCGGCAAATAACCAGTGTAAACCGGTTCCGAACGGATAATTTCGACGTTTTAAATGCAAATAGGTAACATTTGTCACGTATTTTGTATTAGGCCGAGTTTGAAAGGTAAACAAAATTGTTTGATGCGGTCATAAGGTTCATAATTTTGAATTGAAATAATTTAGGCCGATAATCATAAATAGATAATCATATTTGAGTATGAGCCGAGTTTGTGTTCGGTATAAAACTGTCAGTTTTCTTACAATTTTGACCGAGATCACATTGAGTATTACTATCGTTCTAAATGGCTACAGTGTCGGGATGAGTGAAAGAATAAAAATAAACTAAATTATTTATCATGAATGCATGAGTTAAAAGAATTGGCAGTAGGTACTTTGCCTAACAATGGGACATCGTAAGCTATTAATATTAATAAATTTAAAAAATAATAAGTTATTATTTACTTGATTGTATCATGAAAAATAAATTAATATTGGTATAAATAATAAATCTTAATTACTTTATTTTATTTCGGTACCTACAATGAGAAACCAACGGCCAAGATTAAATAAAAAATGATTACCGGATACCGGTTTATTATCCATCTGTATTTAATATAATTCAGTACTGCCTCATTAATTTAAAATTGCTAATAATATTAAACGTAAAAATCTCGATTCATTCCAATATAAATCCTCTTCCAACGTAACACAATGTAATTTGCACAAAACTTTACTCAAATGCCAGTCCATTCGCATTCAGATATCTCGAATTCCGAAACTCCGGAATAATGTCGAGAAATTCCGACAGATATTCGACAAAGATATAATCTTCTTCACTGTCCCTGCCCCTTTATGTTCAGAGCACAGATCACAGATACACAGAGATACAGGAAATGGAATAATTTATTCAAAACATAAAGAGATTGGTAGATGAAGCGAGACTTGAATGCCAGGATCGCAGCGTATGAAAGTCCATTATCTGTGCCTGAAAGAGGCATGAGTTTATAATGATGATATTCGAGATATGGCTAGAGTTGCGATATTGGAAAATGGTTTATTCGCAGCAAAGGTTGCGTATTAAAGTGAAAAAAAACCTACTTCTTTCATAACTAGTTGCTAACAAAGGAGGAAAAACCTTTCATTGCAACTGGTTGCGAAACAATTGCGATGGCGGCCGAAAGGGAGAGATGCCGGAGATGCTCAACATTATTATTTATGTAGTTTAAATATTATTCACCAGAGGGTATGCGAATTAAGTGTCATTGTCTATCGAATGAGGTACACATTATTCCATATATCCTTCTCTCTCTCTCTGTGATCGGTCCCTCATGTCTGAGGATCGTGGTCAGCATCAGGTTTGCATCTGGAGCGGATGATGTCTCCACCGGTTCCTGTCCAGCGCGTCTCTTACGATCGTGTAGAATTTGGAGGACGAAGATTCTTTCACTTGATCGGTCCATCTTGTTGGTGAACGACCCCGCGATCTTTTGCCTTCGGTGTTCACAACCACGATCAGTTTCTCCAAATTTTCGTCCCCTCTGCGCACTGTGTGGCCGAAATATGATATCCTTCTAGGACAGTCCATTGCTGGATGCAGGTCTGTCCCAAGGCACGCCACTCAATTTCTCTTGCATCTTTTGCCTTTTGCATATAATCCCTGCCAGTCACCTTGCGCAGATCATCATGCCATTTGCTCGGGTCTCGTCTTCATTGTACGTTATTACTTAAGTTTTTTAAAATATGGTCACTATTTAGTTCAAATTAAGTACAATGTGGTAAGTTTGACATCTCCAGATTCCTCTATATTGAATTCATACGGTTTATTAAGAAAACTAATATTAAATCTTTATCGAAGATTTTTTTATAACTTTAGAATTAAAAGTATAGTGAGCCATTACTACAAATTATTATATATAAACGGATATCACTCACTTCCATTGTTGAAGTCGGCAATTAGACCGACAGTTTCGACCGATTTCGACGGTCTTTTTCAAGGTAAAGACCGTCGAAATCGGTCGAAATAGTTTTTAGTTTAGTTTATATTTTCTAGGTTAATATTATTATAGTTATTTTTAATTTTTATTGTTTTATGAATAAATATAATTCCTTTCTTAAAAAAACATATTTGATTATAACTGTAAATAGGTTCATTACGCTCTTTGGTTTCGGAGGCCAAGATCCACTTTGAGTCTCTGAGCAAGCGGAGTAAGTAAATACGTCACATCTTCTTATTTCTATGATCATCGTCGAGTCTCAGATAAGCAGATAAGACTCTGTAAGCGTATCGATTTGGCATTGATACCAAAGGAGACCGTCTCTGATAAAAGATGAAAAAGGAAGATATAAAAGACGTGTAAGAGGGGTTTTTGGGATAACTAACAATCAAGAAGGATTTGTACCCATAAGGGTTCTACGTAGTATTTTGTACTAAGATTGGAAGAACCGAATATTAGAAGAATTTGAATAGTACGGTAGCGCCGCGGATAGGATAATAAACTTCGTTTTTTTTTGGAAAATTATTCCCAGAGCGAAAGGCAAAGCCAACTAGGGCATACAACCTGGTCTGATGTTAGTAGAATGTCTGAATTCTTATAAATACGTATGTATTTGTATATGTGCGTAGGTTTAGGTTAGGTTAGGTACATATATACGAAGATAACCTAACCTAAACCTACGCACAACCCTCCCAAACCCCTAAACGAAATAACTCAACGATCATCGAGTTAATGGAATCCTTGTTATGAATAAACTTCGGTTTTGAAGCCCAAGTTTATTTATTTAGTTTATTATTGGCCTCGACAGTTCGTCATTTGCCAATGTCATGTCACAGAATATTCTTAAGATATCATAGTCTTCTCTCTTCCTCTAGAGGAGTCGCTGTAGCGTCGTCACCCTAGATCTTAGGCGTCTTCTTTTCTTCCTCCAGAGAAGTTACCATAGCGTCCTCACCCTGAATGTCAGAGTCTTATTTTCTTCCTCTAAAGGAGTCGCCATAGTGTCTCCATCCTAGATCTTAGAATCTTCTTGTCTTCCTCCAAAGGAGTCGCTGTTTCATTAAATTTCAATTGACTATGCGACTCGCAACTGGACTAAGAGGGGCTCGGTTTCCAGTTGCGAGTACACGTTGAAAACGATCGTACAAGTTAAGCAACGCTGGGCGAGGTCAGTACTTGGATGGGTGACCGCTATTGCCACTTTCATCTGAGCCCCTCCGTGCCTCGGGGCACACGTTAAGCAGTTAGTCCCGGTTGCTGTCGCTCGGCAGCAGTCGTGAGGCCACGTCACAGGCCTACGGGCGGCCTGAATAACTCTGACAAATAGGTGCGGTCACTAAACCACACGAAAAAAAAATTCATTTCATTTTCCTATCATTTTTATTATTATTAAATAAAGTGCCATAATATGACATTTTATTCACATTACGATCTAGCCTAAATACAATAAGACTAATAAGTAATTTAATTTTGACCTAAATTTCTATGAATTGTCACTTATATCTAAGAGTTAGTCCAACGACATTACTTAGAGTGTATTAAGGGCGATCACTTTGTTCACGTGTCTTACATTCGCGCACTATCACTACGAATTGTTTTCACTACACTACACTATCTCAAAAGGTTTGGTTTTCCTATATCATAGAATACGTTAATTTGACTTGCGGCTAACCGTTGGTCCCATGAGTCTACCACCACAACTCAATATCCTGACTCCGAAGTATCTATACAACTTGTCACAACTTCTGACTTCAGAACAGGTTGACAGTTCAGAAGCTCCTAGGAGATTTCGAAGCTATTAGACCGTAGTGAACGCATTTACTCTATGCCCTGTAGGATTGTGAAGTTTGTGGATTTAGTTGAGTAATTGGTAGACCTTCATGGTATCCTTCATGGGGCACTGTATTCGCTTTTATAACAAGTTGCCAGAAAGTGTCACGACGTTGACAGAGAGGAAATAAGGCTTCGTATGCGCGTATTTTCAGTTTTTCTACGAAGGCTACGGCACTAACTACTAAAATTAAACGTCTGAAATAATCTTGAATAAGCAATCTTGGGGTGTCTATTTAGAGACTGATGAATACCGATACACGATTAGACAAACTTCGCTCGATAGAAAAAAATCGCAAACATACCTCTTCCATGTCTTTTAAAATGAAATTATATCTAAACCGAAATAGTTATTCATACAAAATATAGGGTACAATAAATACGAGGCGTATTTTTATTTCCCTGCCAAAATTCATAGAAATACAAATATTGAGGCACTGCGCCGTGCTCTTCACTCCGGTGCTGCGGGGCATCTTTCTGTCTTAGTCTTGCTTTTGACAACCGTATGGCCCCTTAAAATTATTTTAAAAGATGTGCTGCTGATAGTTTTTTGCCACTTTTTCTCCTCAGCGTTGGCACCTTTCCCTTGCAAAGTGGTGTAAATGTAAATTCAAAAATATGTTGACGTGCAAAAGTGTACTCAACGTGCTTACTTGCAATAAATAAATACTTGACTTTTTGCCGAAATAAAATACAGATTATTAAAAATCATTTTGAGAAAATCTCAACCTGTGCCATGTATACTGTTTTCTGTGTCAGACTGTACAAAACTCGCCAGAAGACGTAAAGGTGTGAAAATCACGAAGTTTTGTAACTAATCAAAGAGGGTAGAGTAAACAAAGAGACTAATTAGTTCAGTGTTACTTCGCAAGAACTTAAAGGTCTTGGTTTAGGGGAGTCACGTAACGGTACAGCCGATACATCAAGTGTAACACTTTGGACAGTTCTTATTGTCTGCGTCGTAAGAGTCGAAATCGTACTGCAAGTACCATTGATGATGTTGGCCGTACTACCTAAGCTTCGTCTTCGTCGAGACTTCAGGAAAGTATTTTTGGATATTTTTATTATAGCTCTTTATTAAGATAAGATAAGATAAATATTATTTATTGCAAAGTAAAAGGAATTACACAAAAGAAATATGCTAATACAGTTAGTATCACAATTGGCGGTCTTATCGCTTAAAGCGATCTCTTCCAGACAACCTTTGTTTACAGAATTCAGCGGATGAATAGGTAGCTTGTTGAGCAATAATTAAATATATATCGATACCTAACTGGTACCTACTTGAATACACGAAGTAACAATTTACATGCTACTTAAACAATAATGTAATAATATTATAGTAGATTGAGGGATGACCTTCGCAAGATGGCTGGCAGGGACTGGATGCAGAGGGCCGAGAGTAGGGTTGAGTGGCGTGCTTTGGGAGAGGCCTACGTCCAGCAGTGGACTGATACGGGCTGATGATGATGTTAATAATAGCTTTCGGAGTTTATAATGAGGGAAATATAAAACAAAAGGTTTTTATTACACAATCCTAAAAGTACTTGATTGATTTTAATTTTTTTGCAGTACATTAAATGCACTCTAAACTATCCATTAGTATTTTTTACTACTTAAATATCAAGTAGGTAAATATCATCCTTAATGATGTCCCCTATATAATATGTACAGTCATGAGTAGAAACATCCTTAAAATTCAAATTCATGTAACAACTTTAAATCGCAAAAATAAGTATGCTAAACTGTGGCCAATAATTATGTAAACGCTAAATTGTATCAAAATAAAGTACACACCCCACCAAACAAATATTGTACAAGGGGTGTGTACTTTATTTTGATACAATTTAGCGTTTACATAATTATTGGCCACAGTTTAGCATACTTATTTTTGCGATTTAAAGTTGTTACATGAATTTGAATTTTAAGGATGTTTCTATGTTATTACTCATGACTGTACGGATACTTACTTGATTTTTTCACAATATTCCGTACAAACTCAATACTAAATTATACCCCGCAGTGGTAGGGAGTGACGATGGACTTTCATCTGCTGCGATCCTGGCATACAATAGCACACATAGCGATTACTCCACGTACATTCAATGCAGCAAACTATCCACCGCTTTTCGTCACTACGTAAGCCATGGCGTGATAGGTGGCGAACCTCATCGCCGTCTCCGAGCAAAAGACATTGCCACATTTCAATGGAGCTTTGCCCCACCTACAAAACTACGTGATCATTTAAGCTGTACCTATCATTTTGTTGGGGACTTATTACAGGTTTCGTATTGCATAATCATAATCAGTATCATTTTCTACTACTCTCGCAACTCCTATAGAAGAATAACAAAAACAATGAATAAATCGCTTCGATTTCTTACTATTTTCTGAATTCTTAATTAACCTGTTTTTTTTTCGAATCGCAACTTGTACAAAACTTAATTTAAACCAATAATTTTAATAAAAAACTGAGATGTTTTTGCATTTATTCGTTATCTTGTACAACTTGCGGTTGATGGTGGGGCAGAATCTGGCATTGTCATTTAGTTTATAATAAATCTAATTTCAGACGTATTTATCGGTATGATATGAATGATTTGATTTAGGCAAAAATATTTTGGTCGCCCATTATTACAAATCAAAATACCTATCTAATTTAATTTGTTTTAAGTACGACACTAAAGACGAGTACTCACGATGGATATTATTATTTTTCAATCTCGAAAGGAAATTTCCGCCACAAAAAAAAGAGAAATAAGGAAATTAAATAACAGGAAAACGCCCTCAGCTAAGAGGCCAGCGGTTCTCAACCGCGAAGTTTCCGGACATGACGTAATAAAGACGACACGAAAACTCGATTTAAGTTTGCGGAAGTTGTTAATAAAATTCACAGATCACAAATCAAAGTTAACACCGACCTAGGTTGTTGTTAAAATATTTCGGAGACTTAAGGCTTCGTATGCGCGGATTTACAGTTCTCTATCAAGGCTACGGCACTTAATTAAATTAAACGTCTTAAAAAAAATATAGCAATCTTGGGGTGTCTATTTAGAGACTGATGAATACCGATACACGATTGGACAAATTTCGCTTGATATAAAACAAATCGCAATCTTTCCATGTCTTTTAAAATGAAAATTATGTCTAAACCGAAATAGTTATTCATACAAAATATATATCAAAATGTAGGGTATTATAACGAGAGCTTGTTTTAAAAACCTCACCTTAAACGTCACCTTGTATTGTACTAGTCTATTCTTTTTCTTGTTATTGTGCATTGTTTGTGTGTGTCAAATAAACGTTATCCTATCTTATCTTAAAAACATCTGACTTTTATTGGAGTATTTTTATTTCCCTGCCAAAATTCATCCCAAATTAATAAAAAATACAAATATGGAGTCATTGTGCCGTGCTCTTCACTCCGCCGCTGCGGGACATCTTCTGTCTCGCGCTTGAGTTTGACAGCTAGCATCCCCTTCCTCTTAAGAACATAAACCTTTAAATACAGACTAATAATATAAAAAAAAGAAAGCCCCTAGTCTAATGGTGGCACTTCACTTGGCTATTCGTATTCGCTATTGGATGTATGTCGTATTTGTCAAATACTTGACGTACAGTCGACAGCAGATCAATGGTAACACTTGCAGTACGATTTCAAGTCTTACGACGCAAATAATAAGAACTGTCAAAAGTAAGAAGTGTTACCATTGATCTGCTGTCGACTGTACATACAAATAAGACGAATATTTTGTCAAGCATACCCAACCACACATAGCAATTATGACAAATACGCAAATACGAATAGCCAAGTGAAGTACCACCATAAAAATAATATATCTTCTAATATAATAAATTGTATTAGAAAAGCTTTGTACATACTGTCTATTTAGTTAGAGCGAGGACTATTTAATTTAGGTTATGAGATAATCTCAATCTTATTAACTCTACTGTATACTTTTAGATTTTACACAATCTTTTTTCGGCGGGTAGGCGTGAAAATAGTAACACGCAAAATTTTGCTCTCTTATTTATTTTAAAAATTTAAATATAATTCTACAGTTTTAACTATATATTATGTGTACTTAGTATTAGTCACCTACCAGTGGTTGCAAAATCCTTTAGATCACTTCACTTTTAAGGGAAATATAAGACATTGTCACTTCTTTTGCAAGACATTCTGACATAGTGAGAAAATCACAAGATGGAGTCCTTAAAACACTCAATGGCAGAGATGGTGGCACTGTTTCACTCAAGGATGGCCAAGTTCGAGGAAAATTTGGACAGTGCATCCCCGGCAGAGGCAACAGCTGCGACACTTTCAGCGGAATTCAAAGTGTTCAAAACTTTCATCATGACCGCAGTGAGCAGCTTACAGGCGCAGGTCGAAATGCTGAATCAGGAGATTGACAGGCAAGAAATGCGAAGTCGTCGTAAAATGCTGCTCCTCCATGGTGTTGATGAGAGGGCAGACGAGAATACAAGCGAGTTGGTGTTATCTGCTGCAGCTAAACATTTAAAGTTGTCGGAGATTTCTGCAATCGACATCAGCAGGAGCCATCGTATGGGGAGGATGAACGGTAGTGATGATACCCCCAGGCCGATACTGATCAAGTTTCGGGATGTCTCGGTCCGGGACAAGGTGTGGTTCTCCAAGACTGGCCTCAAAGGTAGTGGCATAACACTGTCGGAGTTCCTTACGAAGGCGAGGCATACTGTGTTCATGGCGGCACGCAAGCGGTTCGGTGTAGCAAAGTGCTTTACAAGAAACGGATCCGTGTTCGTCATCAGGGCCGACGGCAAGCGGCAGCAGATCGCAGCGCTTAGTGAGCTCCACAGCGTTCCTGTCGACACCGCCGCCGGTGCCGTCGCGGCCTCTGCGTCCGCTGCCACTCGTGCTGGTGGCCAAGTTGTCAACTCTCCGCCCAAAATAGTGAGACGGAAGCGTGGTATTACTTTCAGGAAGTAAACTCTAACAGGTTGGTCGTGATTAAGCCGTGGACAGTGTTGTTGTTAATAGGGTTATTTTTTGTTTACACTTCATTTCTATTCCATCCCTGTAGGTATTCCATGTCTATATTTATTGCAATACCGCCTCATTCATTAGTTAACTTGAATTATTTTACACTATTTGTATTATACTAAATATACCGACACACAAATAATTACAATGACTTTGACATAACAAACAAAACAACACCACACACGCACGACTGACTGACAGCTTTTTTTTTTTCTTAACTAGTGTAGGAAAGCGATACAATATCGTCTCAATATCGATTTCTTTGACTATTAAATGGAATCGATTTCTTTATTTATGTAATAGTCATAATTTGCTTTTGTTTTCTATCATTTTCTATCAATGTTTCACATTTCTTCTTATGTTTTCTTCTGTTATTAGTATTACTATTTGTATTTTTCTTAATTCTGAATAGAACTATAATTTATTCTTGTAAGCGATTTCTTTGCAACTACTGGCAGGTGGAGATTTATTTATATAGTTTTTATTGTTTATAATATTAAGTAAATATTTTATATTACATTATTTATTTATATATATTTTTGTACCTAAGTATTATTATTTATGCAGGATAGCGACACTGATGATGCCGATCATAGTGAGCATTTCTTTTCCTTTTCTTCTTCATCTGAGGTATTGAACAGCGACGACAGCTTCCACAGTATACCTATGTCACACGAAGATTCTCTTGTCTCTGAGTTATCAGACGTCTCAAAAAACTTTAATGTTATTCATATTAATGCTCAAAGTATCCCTGCGCATTACTCTGACATGCTTACAACATTCGACAATACAAATATCCATGCAATTCTTGTGTCAGAGTCTTTTTTGCACCCTTGTTTACCATCTACTTCATATTCTTTGCCAGGATTCCACTTGATTCGCAACGACCGCACAAACTCCTCTTACGGTGGAGTTGCCATCTATCTACGTAGCCATATACCGTTCTCTATTATTAGTCGTTCGGCTCAGCCTCCCCCGCTTAATACTGCTGAATATTTATTATTGGAAATTACCTTATCTCATTCTAAATTGCTTCTTGGAGTTTACTACAGTCCTAATCTGCGTATCAACTATTTCCCTTCTTTCGAAAAACTCCTAGAAGATCTTTCTCCTTTGTATAATCACACAATAATTATGGGCGATTTTAATACTTGTTTATTAAGAAACGACACACGCTGTCGTCGCCTTCAAACATTGGTCAAAGGCAGCAACATGCACATTCTCCCTTCGCGAGCCACGCATTTCTTTCCAAATTGCACGCCGTCCCTTCTTGACTTAATTATAGTTTCATCTCTCAATCATGTTGCTAAACATGGCCAATTCACTGCTGATGCCTTTTCATATCATGATTTGATTTATCTTTTTTACAAAATTCGTCCCCCAAAACCCAAACCCAGAATTCTGTTACAGCGCAATTTTGGTGGTATGAAAGTGGAACGTCTTCAACAGGATGCCCGCCAGACTGACTGGGCCATTATTGATTCAGCTGAATCTGTTGATGAGAAAGTTGAAGTCTTCAACTCCTTATTGACGCAACTGTATGACGTGCATGCGCCAGTACGTCCGGTCAAAGTCAAGCATCTTCCTGCGCCATGGCTTACTGATGAGATTAAAATTTTAATGGAAAAGAGAAATCGTGCCAAGGCCAAATTCAAATTAAACTCTTCGGACAGAAACCGAGATAAATACCATCTTTTGAGGAATCGCTGCAATACGGCGTGTAGGGATGCGCAACGACGCCATATACACCAATCTGTAGAAAATGGGGATCCAGCCAAAGTTTGGAAATTTCTAAGAACCATGGGAGTTGGTAAAGCACGCAACAGTAGTGTACCCAAAGATCTTAACATCGAGTCATTAAATCAACACTTCTCTTCGTCATCTGCCCTCGATAGCGGTACCAAAACAAATACTCTTAATTCTCTTTCATCATTACCAACTCCTGATTTCTCACCTTTCTTATTTACTCAATTTACTGATAGTGATGTTCGGAAGACCACCCTTTCCATCGCCTCAAATGCCGTCGGATGTGATAGTGTAAGCCGTAATATGATTGTCCCATTGATAGACATACTCACTCCTGTCACGGACATTGGTCTTCTGCTGGACAGGAAATTGGGCGCGCTCAAAAGAGACCTAAAAGCCGAAATTATAGCCGAAGTCCAACAACTGGTCGAGAGCAGCATCTCCAACCGTATTGACACTTTGAAAGCGGAATTTACATCCACCACTGACTTCCTGCAGGCAGAGCAGAAAACTCTTGAGGTAACACTTAGCCATAGCACGAGAGATGTTAAGAAGTTAGAAGAAGAGAACATTCGATTGCAGAAGGAGTTAAATAACTTGAGCAGCAAGGTCACTACAATTGAAACTATGTCAAGGAGTAACAATCTTGAACTACATCAACTCCCTGAGAAGAGCCCAGAGGATCTCCTTTACATTTTGAAAAAATTGTGTGAGAAAATCGCCTGTCCCATTGATGACAGGGATATTCTCAGCTGCAGAAGAGTAGCTAAGATCAACGCGCTCTCTGTTCGCCCCCGCAACATCATTGTGACGATGAGCTCACAGCAGCGGCGTGACGCAGTATTGTCTGCTTTTAGGAAATACAATAAAGACCATCCTGACTTGCATCTTAGCACTTCAGACATTGGGTATACGGGGTCTGACATCGCTCAACTTTATTTTGCGGAGAATCTGACACCGGAGATCAAATCATTGCACGCGTCTACAAGGAAAGCTGCTAAAGAAAAATCGTATCGCTTCACATGGGCTAAACATGGACGAATCTTTGTTCGGAAGGACAGTAACTCTGAACCCGTTGTTATAAAGAACATTTCTGATCTAGATAAATTATAACTCTGTATTTATCTATTATTCTGCTCAATATTAATTTTTTTATACTGTAGAATTCATTCGTTACGTAATGTTTAGAAAAAATACATTTTTATGCTTGCTCCTTTATCTAGATAACATTATTTTTGTTCCGAAATATAGCTTACCTTACTTTGTTACTACGAGCTGCTACTTGTCTCTTTTACCAAAATATGTAACATTGAATCTTGTATTACGCATGCTTTGTTTGCCTTCTGGTTTTAGTCTTATATGCTACTTATTATTTGATACAAAAACATATGAAAAATGTTTGCAATTGCTCTATTTCGCTACTATTAAGTTTGTTATACTATTTTCTTATCCTATTTATGGTGCTGTTGCGAAAGGGGTTTCTATCGCTTTACTTCTTTCACTGCTTGGTTTTCTACATGTTTTCATCTTCACACCTATTGTACTATTTGTATCCATATTTACTTGTATGATAATATTATTACTATACTTTATGGTGATTTGTGTTATGTATTATTTATTTAGTATATCATATGTTATCTTTTTATTATTTATACATTTATATATTATTATCTATACGTCATCACTTTTACTTGTCATGTTCATAATCTTATATGATAGATTTTATATAATTATATACTCTCATTCACATTATGTTCCTGCGTTGGGTGGTTTTATATCTGTTTACGCTTTTATTATTTACCTACCATGCTATTTGCTGCACTCGATTATTTACAATGATTAAGACAAGGTACTTAAAGGTTGGACTGCTTAATGCGGGTTCACTGGGTACTGGCCAGGATGATTTTAAGGTAGCGGTTGAGGACAGTGGAGTTGACGTTCTGGCTATCAACGAGACGTGGGTGAGGGACGGTGAGGTAGCAAAGGCACCTAAAGTTCCTGGATACCGATTCCGTCATATTTCTCGACCTACACACATGCGTGGTGGCCGTGGTGGTGGCGTTGGTTTCTACTTTAGGAGCACAATCAAACCCAGGGTACGCTCTCATCCTCCATCGGACATAGAACAGATGTGGTTAACTCTCAGAGTTAATAACATTCGTTTACTCATTGGCACAGCCTACCGTCCGAATTGGAAAGACGTCGACACGTTCTTTGACGCAATAACTGATACCATCACTGCATTCCATAATTATGATTACGTCGTCTTATTGGGCGATTTCAATATAAATGTATTGGATACCAAGGACTCTAAAACCTCAAAGTTTGCACAATTTATACATTCCTTAAACCTCACACAGGTAACGTCCGCACCCACACATTTCACCCAACACAGTGAAACTCTAATAGATTTAGTTTGTACGGACGCCCGGGTCAGGGAAGTTGACGTGTCTTTGGTTCCTACTCTGAGTGCACATGCATTCGTATATGTAACCCTTAATCTGAAAAAGGAAAAGCCTACACCTAGGCGCTTTACTTGTAGAATGATTAAGGATATTGATTTAGATCGATTCAACTTTGACCTGAATTCTATTGCGTGGGAGGACATAGCTGGTCTCTCGTCTGTTAATGATATGGTATCAGCGTTTAATGGGTATATATTGGACCTTTTCAATCGACATGCCCCTGAAAAACGCATTATCTCAAAGGAGAGACCCAGTCCCTGGCTTACTAGTAACGTAAGGTTAATGATGAGATTACGTGATGCGGCCCACGCACGGTCCCGCAAATCTGGATTGGCTTCACATAAAGAATACTATAAAAGTTTAAAAAAGCAGGTCGTAGAAGCACTGTTTCAAGAAAAAAAGGCATACTTTAAGCATCACATTGACGCACATATTAAGGACTCTAAAACCCTCTGGAAGAATCTTAAAGATAACGTACTGCTGAGGGATGAGACATCTTCTGAACTACCATCTTATTTTAATAATCCTGACCTAATAAATGCACACTTCCTAAAGGTCCCTGGTAGCGAATTTGTTAGTATCTCTGAGCTCACTTACTTTGAATTTCATCAGCATCCTTCTGTCGCATCCAGCTTTCAGCTAACACCGGTATCTGAGGAGGTAGTAGGCAAAATTCTCCTATCGTTTAAATCAAACGCAAAAGGACACGATGGGATCTCTATGGATATGCTACTACTGACTTTGCCGCGCACTTTGGAAATCCTTACCTGCATCATTAATGCATCTCTTTTTACTTCTACCTTCCCAGAGGCCTGGAAAATTGCAGTTGTAAAGCCGATACCAAAAAAACCGAATGCAAATGATTTGTCTGAACTGCGTCCTATAAGTTTACTACCATGTATCTCCAAGGTGTTAGAAAAAATTGTACATCAACAGCTTTCTTCTTACCTGGAAAAATATAAACTCTTACCTGATCGCCAATCGGGTTTCCGTAAGGGTCGAAGTACAGCCACCGCTCTTCTGGACGTGATGGACGGTCTACTTACTGGGCAGGATCGTGGAATGGGTACTATTCTTGCTTTGCTTGATTTCTCCCGAGCTTTTGATTGCATCAATGTTTCGCTACTCCTCTCTAAACTGAGGTTTTATGGTTTTGACTTATCGGCAGTCAAATGGCTGGATAGTTACCTGTCACATCGATCACAACTGGTGGAATTGAGTGCTGGGGACGGTTCTAATATCAGATCTTCATTGCTGGGTTTGACGAGGGGTGTGCCTCAGGGTTCCATCCTGGGGCCGCTTCTTTTCATTCTCTACAGTGCTGATATTACGGATCACATCGTTAATTGTCACTATCATCTGTATGCAGATGACGTCCAATTGTATATATCGATACCGCCTGGGAGCACCGAGTCTAGTATATTGCTTATGAATCAGGATCTTGCGCGAATCGCCGGTTGGTCTGAGCGTAACTGTCTCGTTCTTAATCCTTCTAAGTCCAAGTACTTGATCACAGGCACACGTGGACAAATCGAAAGTGTATCTAGTAGTATAGTCACCCCAGTTTCCATACTTGACAACCCAGTTGCTAGAGTTTACGAAGCACGTAACTTAGGTCTACTGTTTGACTCCGGTCTTAAATTCGAAAGTTACGTCCTGGACGTAGTTAAAAAATGCTTTTATCGCTTGCATCTGCTTTATAAGATCCGTCCACATCTTAATACTGACCTGCGCCTTAAACTTTGTGAAGCTCTCGTATTGTCGAAGGTCAACTACGGTGACACAGTATACGGACCATGTCTACTGGTTAGGACACAGCGCCTTCTACAGAGAGTACAAAATGCTTGCGCTCGCTTTTGTTTTAACATACCATACCGCACCCATGTCACACCTTATATCAACAATGTAAATATGCTAAAGCTATCCTCGCGCAGGGAACTTCATTTGGCATGTCTTCTGTTTGGGATTGTCAAGAGCCAGGAGCCGGATTATCTCTACCG
Source organism: Tachystola acroxantha (assembly GCA_963506565.1). Classification (NCBI taxonomy): domain Eukaryota; kingdom Metazoa; phylum Arthropoda; class Insecta; order Lepidoptera; family Oecophoridae; genus Tachystola; species Tachystola acroxantha. The sequence goes on along the minus strand of OY735894.1, from coordinate 2,261,206 downwards.
CAAGTTGCCCGAGTGGTCGGGTAGAGACCCCTCGCGTGTGAGATCCGTTGTGGGGAGGTTGTTTGCTCGTCCCAAATTTAAGGCAGCCGCTTTCAGGGGTAGTTTCAGATACGCGGCAACGAAATGCTGGAATAATATTCCTCCGCCAATTCGTCAGTGTGGGAGCAAGTCGGCTTTCAAACGAAAGCTGCGCTCTCACCTGCTCTTCTTACAACTTTCGTTGCCGTAGTGGGAGACTACTCCCTGACCCCTAGTGTAGGTTTATTGTTATTATATGTATTTGTTATCATGTATATGTAGTATGTATGTACATATAAGTAATATAGTATACTAAGTATTGTATCTTTTTTTCGTATATATCTATGTAAATATTTATTTGAATATAAATCGTCGGTATTTCTATATTTCCACTCTAGCTGAAGTGAGTGTTCGTTCCTGGTCCCGCCGGACTACAACTCGGGTCCAACAGAATACCAGCGTTGCCGGCATCCTGTCGACAACATCATGCTGAGTTGAGGCCCTTTTCGCAACGGCAGCACAACCGCTCTTTTTGGTGTTATTTTGTTAGCCACTATAATGCACTACAATGTAAATGTTGTTGCGAAATAAACGGATTACTTACTTACTTACTTACTTACTTACTCATAACCAAAATCCTTAATTACTCCATCACTTCCTCTAAATTTCCAACCCTTTGGAAGGATGCGCAGATTATTCCGTTGCCTAAAAAATCTAATCCTTCCTCCATGTCCGATTATCGTCCTATCTCGATACTACCTTTCCTTTCCAAAGTCCTGGAACGTCTAGTACACACGCAATTGAATTATTTCCTTTCTAGAAACAATTTGCTCAATCCTTTCCAATCCGGTTTCCGACCAGGCCATAGTACGGTTACAGCACTCATTAAAATATCCGACGACATTCGTTTCGGTATGGAAAATCAGCAGCTTACGGTCTTGACGCTACTGGACTTCAGTAATGCGTTTAATACTGTTGATTTTGAGATCCTGCTGGGACTGCTAGGTCTTCTTAACATATCTCCTACGGTAATTGATTGGTTTCATAGCTACCTGTACGGGCGCCGCCAACGTATACGGATTGAGGATTCATACTCTACCTGGTGCAATACTTCGGCAGGTGTCCCGCAGGGCGGCGTGTTATCCCCTCTCTTGTTCTCCATCTTCATTGACAGCATCACACGTCAACTTTCTTCTTCCTACCACCTGTATGCAGACGACCTTCAAATATATTCTCAGGCTTCTATCGGCAGTCTCACTGATGCCATAAATACGACCAACTCTGATTTAAATTTAATCTTAGACTGGAGCAAACGGTTCGGTCTTAAAGTCAACCCTAGCAAAACTCAAACTATCATTATTGGCAGCTCTTCTTTCATATCTAGGGTTGATTTCAATCAATTGGCACCGGTCGTATTTGATGGTGTCCGTATACCGTACAGTGAGACTGTTCGAAACCTTGGCATCTATTTTGATAGAACGTTGTCTTGGAACTCTCAGGTGGCCGAGGTTAGCAGGAGGATGTTTGCTGCCACTGGATCGTTAAGGCGACTTCGCAATTTCCTACCGACTACCACTAAGATTGCTCTGGCACAATCCCTGCTCTTGCCAATCCTGGATTATGCAGACGCGTGCTACTCTGATCTCACTGTTGATCTCCTAAATAAACTCGAACGTCTCCAGAACCTGGGCATACGGTTTATATTTGGCTTACGTAAATACGATCACGTTTCGGAATTCCGTAGCAAATTAAAGTGGCTTCCAATTCGTCGACGTAAAGATGCTCACATTCTTTCTCTTCTCTACTCGGTGCTGTTCAATCCCTCAACTCCTTCATATCTAAAGGAGCGTTTTCAGTACCTTTGCACTACTCATAATCGCCCTCTTCGCTCTTCTGAAAATCTCGTTCTTTACCTTCCTTGTTCTTCTACTAAATTCTATCGACAATCCTTCACGTCTCAAGCAATCCGACTTTGGAATTCCCTACCTGTCTCGATACGATTCGCGGAGTCCCTGCCCATTTTCAAACGACAGGTAAAGGAACATTTTCTGACACTTTGATACTTATTCTTCTTTTTCCTCACCTCACTTTGGTTGTTGTCGATATCCTGTGTTATGTGTGTTTATATAAGTACTACTGTTATTTATATGTATGTGTATGTATATATATATATATATTTATTATTAATATATATTTACATTTATATATTATATTTATTAATAGTATTTAATAAAGTATTATATTCTTACAAGTATATATTATATTGGTATATAATAGATATAATTTACATGTTTAAGTATCGTAAATTGTGTTACCTATCTAACGTAGATATTACTATTTATTATATTTACATACTATGCACTTCTACCTCTTTCTGATATATTTTTATAATATCCTCTGCAGTTGGTTGTCTGGAAGAAATCGCTTTTAGCGATAAGACCGCCAAAATTGTACATGCTTCTCATTTATGTAATGAATACTGTATTATGGTGCAATAAAGTGTATTTATCTTATCTTATCTTATCTTAATCTCTAAAACGATAAATATGTAGGTACTATTTTCTAATATTTTCCAATATGCAATATCATACTTACGAGAAGCTAATCTATAATTAGTATAAATAAAAATGCCCTATCGATTGTAGGTAGAGTGTTACAAGCCAGTTAAATCATCCAACCCAAATGCATATATTGAGTCGTTTATTAAAAATCATCTTTAATATTATTAAAGGCCTTCCATGAGCCAACTAGCGCCGCCAATCATAAAAAAAATCTTACAAATTATTAATTTTTATTAAAAAAGCTATGTACACAATCTTTATTAGGATAAACACTATTTTTAATATACTATACATGGCATAATTGCGACAAGCAAAGTTGTAGTTCTCAAATGTGCCAAAAACGGCCGTTTTTCGCAATTATGCGAACTACAACTTACCGACATTGAATCACGTTATAAATAAGCATTTTAAAAATAGTATTTATCGTAATAAACATTATGTACATAGCTTTTAATAAAATTGATTAAATTGAAAGATATTAGTTTTCAAAGATTGGCGGCGCTAGTTGGCTCATGGCCCTTAAATTAGTTCCATGTAACACTTTATTCACAACACGATCTAGCCCAATTTGAAATCACGACGAAATTCTCCATTTGATATTTTTATAATTGTATTTTTTAGTTTCATGAAATTCAAATGATACGTAATTCCGTTCACTTTGAACCAGCCATGTAAATCAAACTAAAATTTGTTTGCCCCGATCTCTAATATAGGAAACTCAATATGCATCGCCTCCGCTCTCTAAATTGTTAGGATAGTTACACACGTATGGTTAGATAAGATGAAATAAAATACAGATATTTATCACAAAAGTAGCAATGGTAAACAATTACCCTCTTACTTATAAAAAAAAACACTAATCAAGCACTGAGCAACATATTAACTAATCATTATTTAAACTCTTAATAAGTGTTTAACCTTTTTTTACTTATAAACGTTATTTAAGCAGTGATTAGCTAATCGTCATTTTAAACACCAAAAAATATTTACGTATGGTAACACTGCTGAATGAATTCAAAAAAAGAACAAAAATTTGGCCTAAATGCCTTAAAGGGGTATTGCCTTAATAGTAATAAAGTCCTTAAAAAAAGTAATCAGCAGTATCAAATAGAATCAGCTGTTCCGAATTCGGTCCGCCATTTTGTTAATTAAGCATACGACGTTGTTTAAACTGACAGCTACTTATTCGGTTCTTCAGGAGTTAATTAACTTTAAATAGTGTTTATAAGTAAACATTTTTTTAAACAAGGTATTAATTTTAATCATCGATTATAAGTAAGGCTGTTAGACTTTTTGGTAATGAAGACTTTTTTTCATCAAATTCTCGGAAGTATTTTTTTTCTTCACCTTTGCACTGACCGGGAACGATCAGAGGAGTTTTTATTATTATTAGGTTTATTTTATTTTTATACTTTATCATTATGGTTTTCATAAACCCTATTAATATTATTTTAATTAATAAATTGTTACAAATTAGGAAGTCTCAAAATATTTTTCATTTTTATGTACAGCTAACAGCAGATTAAGTGAAACACTTTAGACTTTGGACCGTTCTTATTATCAACGTCATAAGAATTGAATTCGTACTGCAAGTGTTACCATTGATCTGCTGCTTTCCGTACCTACTTATTACGATATACAAAACCCAACCTAATACAAAACAACACAACTACTTAAAATACATTAAAAACTAAACTAAAAATCTACCTAACTAAAACATTCGAAAAAACTCGGCCCTCTTGGGCCCATCACACTGGCGGCATTCCCGCGCTGGATGGCTGGGCTCAGCCTCTGCGCGAGAAAGCCGCCAGCACGAGGGTCACCCGGCGCATCCCTCAGGCGCTTGCTGAGCTCCTTGCGGAGCGCGTGTGCGCTCGGACCCCACGGACCAAGCGCACACGCAAACAACAAACAAATTATAAAACAATGATGATAACAATTTTCTGAACAAGTCCGGGACAAACAAAGACTGACCCATGGGACATATTCAACGGTCAGTCAGTATAAATAAATTAAATATCCCGGAAAATTCGGGACAGGTTTCTAGAAACTCCCAAAAGATTACTCGACCGCAGTTTTTGTTAATCAAAATAAGAGACACCGAAATAATATTAAAAGATGAGAAATTTCTAGCCGTGGGCAGATCTTGAACCTGCGACCTTGTCATTCCGTGACACGCTCTTACCAACTGAGTCACAGGCACAGAACACTTACCCCATAGACATGAAATCGGTACAAAGCAAGCGAAAAATCTGTCACGCGATGAGTGCAATAGGCGAAGCGGGGGGCAGGGGCGCCATATTAAATCTGTGTCGATATCTCAAGGTTACGCGTGTCGCGAAGCAATTTTGCGCTCATGTGCGGGCAGAAACGGGCGCCCTCCTGTTACAGGTCTATGGGGTAAGTGGTCTGTGGTCACAGGCCACTTAATAACAAGGAATGTCAAGGTCGCAGGTTCAAGTCCTGTCCAGTGTCCAGCCATGGCTAGAACACTTTCAACATTCAATTTGTAATAATTTTTTCATCATTTAATTATTGATTGACTGTGGCCTGTGGTAGCTTAGTTGGTAAGAACGTGTCACGGAATGACAAGGTCGCAGGTTCAAGTCCTGCCCACGGCTAGAAATTTTACATCGTTTAATTTGTTCGCCCAGCATGGCTTAATGCTTAAAAACCATTAAATGTGACCACTATAATTAATACTCACTTGGCAAATAAATGGAAATTAATTTTTTTTTAAAATTTACAAAATAGATATAAATTGATGGTTAACTGTTCAAACAGAATTCGAGATTTTATTTCGTGGTCAGGAATTTGAGTTAAAAATATATAGAGAAGATAAAATACATCTATCTTGTATACTCAGCCCAAACCGTAGCAAGAGCAGACGCTCATAATTCGAGTGCCGAGTTAAATCTCATCTCGCGCAAATCAAATATTTAGATAAGACGAGATGTAGATATTCGTATGTAGTAAATATACCTGCTCATATGCACGTCGTATGCTCATAATGTACGTTCTAAATAAATACTCCGAATCTAGGAGACTATTTATAATTAAAATTCTAATGAGAAACTTCCAATACATAGTCGCAATCGTTGGTAAGTCGGCTGTCTTCTACGCGATGTAGTATAGGGATCGTAGCCACAAACGTGACTTAAAGATAGATATTAAGATAAAGAAAGATATTAAGCCACAATTTAAGAATTTTCGCTGGATTTAGTCATACAAAATCGGTGGTATAGCATGTGTCAAAATAAGCCACCGTTTAGCAATCTTTATAGCTACGAACCTAGGAGTGACCATATTCCGTGGCATCTAGGTATATAGCACAGATTATATTGACTTGTGATAGACTAATATTATATTATGGATTTCAATAACGTTTCGAAGATTTCCTTAATCTTAATCGATGAGAAGTCTAGGAAGCTTCAAATAACCACTTACGATTGTTATTTTTTTTAAACGATAGGTAACTTATTTCTTATTTCCCGTTTCAGGAAATAAATAACTTACCTCTAGAAACGCCTGCCGTAAATAGAAAGCGACAGCTACGCCGCGAATGCAACATTTGCTATTATAAAGTATTCAGGCATTTTTGTTAGACTTCTAATATTTTCATATTTTGAAACGATTGTCGCTTCTTCTTGTGTGATTTAGTGACCTTTATTGTCAGAGTTATTTTCTTTCTTTTCTCGTGTACTTTAGTGACCACACTAAACCCAAAAAAATTATAACCTTATTTTTCAATAAGAAGCGAGCATAATGTAATTGGGTTCTCTTGAAAATGGGGGGAAACGACGGTTGCAAAATTATTTTATTTTATTGTCTACAGTGGTTATTTTGTGTTTAATATCACGTTAAATTAATCAGAAAATGTTCGCGAGTGACAGTATGGTGAATTTGTTGGTTATGTTAATTTGAGCAAGATCTGAAGTTTCAATCTTTTATCAAGAGTCCCGCTACAAGCTCGAGAGTGAACGTGACTGTCGAGCTGCTTCGTCCAGAGTGATGACGCTACGGCGTCTCCTCTGGATGAAGACATGAAGACGCGGCTACTCAGGGTGAAGACGCTGCGGCGACTCCTTTGGAGGAAGATAGAACACTATTATATATTGAATTTTCTTAACATGACATTGTCAAATGACGAACTGTCGAGTCCATTAATAAAATAAACAAAAAATGTAAATTACCTACATCAATTTGAATCAGAAATATTTACTGAATTTCAAATTTAGACACCCAATTTGTAAAATTTCAAACCAATCGTAGTCAAACAGACATTCTACAAATTATCATTCGTCCAAGGTATATTCGTCAACGTCAAAATTTTCGGACGACTTTTACAAATTTCCATTTTCAGTTATCAAATCAAATTCCAGGCTGTCTGAATCTCTATTACAATGTTGTTAAAGTACAATATTGTTTGGAACTGAAGTTTCTAGTAAGAAGTATAAACTTTGCGGTCGGTACAAGGGAAGTCGATTTAAGTTCTGAAGAAAGTTCCTAATGATTCACGAAGTACATACAAACGGAAAGTTTTGACTCAGATTTTGATGACATGTTTGTTTGGTTTCGTTTCGTATTTGGTTTTAATAGAAAGTTTAATTGAAATTGTTATTTTTAACACGTTCATGGACAGTAGAAATTACGAAATGACAGTGAAAATTCTCAACTACTGTCATAACCGTGGGGGATTCTAAGTATGTGCGTGTCAAGACCGACAAAAATGTACCTACAACCTTTATTTTGACAGTACACATACCTATTTTCTACACAGAATGACAGTGGGACCGCTCCACAAAGAAAACCGCCTACGAACGCCGCGGGAGATGCCGTTGTGTCTTTTTAAATGCATCAAAATACTACGTCATACGCCGTACTGTCATTTTCCGAATACTCAAAGTACGGCCTATGCCGCCACTGTCCATGAAAAACGACTTACAAGATTGTGGTTCTCAATTAAACCGATTCGTATTTTTAGATATATCACAGCCCAAATCAAGTCTCTTATTTTGTAAACAAATATGATCATATACCTTTTCTGATGTAACACTGAATGATCGAATCTGTTCATCATTGTGAAAATAAAGTAATCCGATCTAATAATGTTAAAATAAGTATGCAATAATCATAGAACAGCTTAAAATGTCAGTAGTGGAGGGTAGTTTTTGTTTACAAAATAAGACACTTGATTTGGGCTTCGGTTTAAGTACGTATATTCGTCTCTGATATGGTTTAGTAACGTTAAAATTTTTATTTCACCACTTTTAGGCCCAATATGGTAATTCTCCTTTACATTTTTTTTCTTCAAAATTAATAGGTAACTATTGAGTTGGTGTAACGTAGTGTGGTACGCCTCGCGACCAGATGGAGGGATGGTATTCAAAAGGTGTAAAAAGCCGAGTGTGGGTCGCGCATCAGGGAGAAGCAAAACATTACTCTATTTCTTCCGGCAGTCAGGTAAAAATCATAGGCTTCACTGTTTAGCTTCCCGACAACCTATTCATATTTTCAAGTCGGTTAAAACATTCATAACTCTAAGTAACTCTCTACGTTTACAATTTATCACTGCTAAGAAAGAAAGCGTTTTTACGAGCAAAAGGCGTTTTCACTGTACAATCGACACTACGTCAATGGTATCTCGAAGTACGATTTTAACTCTTATGGCGCAGACAATAAGAATGGTGGCGTTACACTTCGACTGTACCAAATTGAATGAAATCGTCTCCAAAATTTATAACTTGATGAACGCCCCCGAACGCGCGAAAACGCGGTCACGTGGTATTGGGATGCGGTTATGTTGATGAGCGGAGCGGAAGCGGTAGCGGATGATGCGATTTTGAAAATGTACGGACAACAGCAGATCAATCAATACTAATTTTAAATCTTACGACGCAGATAATAAGAACGGTCCGAAGTCCAAAGTGTTACAAGCTACGAGCACCAAAAGTATCTTCCTTCTGACGTCATTTCCTTTCGCGTCTGGGCAAAGGAAAATGTTTGGACAGCATTCGGAGTAAGTATATTATTGGCCACTAGATAATGTGGATATTTTAATGTTTGATTTAGTCATACAGCACTGCAACGATATCAACAATTTTTAAAAATATATATAGAAGTGGGATATTATCATCTTCAGGAAAATTAATTTATAAAATTTATAAATTTTAATTTATAAATTTTATTTCTTTTTTTTTAATTTACATGCATCTTTTATGGCTATGACATTACGATTCTCAATGAAATTTTTGTATGCTCTAGATGGGCAAGATTCGGAGAAACTTATAACATTATCAAGATCACTGTAACCCGTTTCTACAAATAAATATACTTGAATTTGAAAAAAATATATATATTGATTGATATTTCATAGTATTCGGAATATGTATGTAACCAAACTGTACAATGTTTGTGCATTTTCTCCAATAAGATTTTATAATATTTTGTTTGTACGGTGGAACACAGAGAAAGGTGTACAGGAGAGTTTTTAAGGTTGAGATTTTCTCAAACACTACATGACCTATTGCAAAAATTCTTTCACTTTTGATAGATAAAAGTAAAAACTATGTAACTGTAAAAGAATTATTAAATTCGGTTAAAGTAGTTTTTCAGAAATCTCAACCTTATTGAGGTCCCCTGTATACTTATCTGTCTTCGACTGTACCTCCCCCAGGGTTGCTACTACCCTGGGCCCTGATGGTCCCTTTTAGTCAGCTTTTACTGGCAGGAGTTACCGTAGCACTATTCGTCATCTAAGGTATTCATAAATATGATTTAAAGTTACGCCACCGTTTAGCCACCCTGTCCCTTTCTATCTTAACCTTTTTTAACGAAGTGTGAAAGGGATAGCAACACGATTTAATGGAAGTGAGTTTTAACTAGGTTTATGAATGCTATCCTTGAACATTAAGATTGACACACACAGCTGCGACCAACAGCTGCGATCAGTTGAAAAGCATGCCCGTATCATTTTCTGCCGTCGTTACTTACTGGACGTAGATAAGCAGGCCTTAGATCGCTACCTACCGGACGTTAAAATGTCCAGAAAATGAGGCGGGGCATGCGTTTCAACTGATCGCAGATCGCGGCTAGGTCGCGGCTGTGTGTGGAGGGCATTAGACTACAGATTGTGTTTCCATGAAGCTGACATAATATACCACCATGGACAGTCCGATTCTGAGACACTGGGTGCACTTACATGTCCCGGGGTCTCGGAGTCGGACCTACGTCGCATGCTATAACGCGTAATACACCTCGTGTAAACACTAACATAGTTTTAGGTACTTACTAACACTTATATGGTCTTTGTGACTGCAATTAATCGTTTGAATTTGAATAAGCCTCGATAAAATACTAGATTTAAGGCTTCGTATGCGCGTATTTTCAGTTTTTCTACGAAGGCTACGGCACTAACTACTGAAATTAAACGTCTGAAAAAAGTATATAGAAATCTTGGGAGACTGATGAATACACGATTGGACAAACTTCGCTCGATAGAAAAAATTCGCAAACATACCCCTGCCATGTCTTTTAAAATGAAAATTATATCTAAACTGAGATAGTCATTCATACAAAATATATATCAAAATACGTAAATACGAGAGCTTGTTTTAAAAAAATCAGATTTTTGTTAGCGTATTTTTATTTCCCTGCCAAAACTTATCCAAAATTCATAAAAATACGAATGTTGAGGCACTGCGCCGTGCTCTACACTCCGCCGCTGCGTCTTTTGTCTCACTTTTGCTTTTGACAACCATATAGTGCCTTAAAAAACCGCCTACGCTCCTCTTACTAACAAGCCCACACCCTCATCAAACTTCGAACATGCTATCATTTGCAGCCTCCAGCCAACCACTGTATCCAGTCAGTACTGCCTGAACCGTTACAGAGGGCGGTCGTTTCGAAACCCAGAACTTTATTGGCGCGAATCCGTAACCGTTTATTTTTTCGAACGTTCGTTCGTGTATTTGAAATGTTTTAGTTTTAAATTTCAAATGTGCTTGGACTTTTTGGTGGACGGATTGCGAAGACTCGTCTGTGAAGGGATGATTTGGTTTTAAGGTGAGTTCGGTTAATAATAGAATTTAATTAAACTGTTTCGGATTGGAACTGATAGGTAATTTAGGAATTAATTGAGGTTGCCTAAATTGCAATTTTGTTGTTTGGGTACAGTTGACGATACAATGAAATGAATGTAAGTATCTAAATCGAAGCCCAAATCAGGTGTCTTATTTTGTAAACAGAAACTACCCTACCCTACTAACATTTAAAACTATTCTGTGATTATTGCATAGTTATTTTCACATTATTAGATCGGATTACTTCATTTTCACAATAATGAACAGGTTCGATCAATCAGTTCCTTTAGTGTTACATCACAACAGATAATTAGACGATCATATTTGTTTATAAAATAAGATAAAAGAATAAAAACGTCCAAATAAGGGTCCATTGTTAACGTCCAAATAATGTCCAATAAAGCAAATGAGGGTCCATTCATCCGTTTGGACCTTCTTTGCGCTCGGAAATTTTTAAAAGGCATACTGTGTATTTAGTTGTTTATAGGAGATCAATGACTGATCACAACTTTTTTCTGTGTCCACAGTAATTAATATTCGTCTGTTTAGTCAAAATAAAGAAATTAATTTAATTTTCAATACATGTCAAAGACCTTATTGATGTACTGTTAATTGAAAACCTTCTTCTTGTTGAAAACAATGTCCTAAATTATCTCGGCCACTCCAGCGGGTACAGTCGGCAAAACAATAAGGACCAACTTATATTTACGTCTGTCAAAGCGAGTGATGAGGGTATTATCTGCGATACGGGACATTTCAAGATTGTTTCTAAGTGATACGTGCGCTGAATTGATGTGCACCCTTCTTAATAAAATCTCCAAGCTGTTTATTATTCAAATGAAGAAAAAAAATACATTATGATTCAGATTTTCTCAAAATCTGGTACTTGATCGGTTGTAAAAATTCTATCGATCTATTTATGTCAGCTGTTCCACACTACCAAGGATTTTTTCCCAGTGGACCAATATCTGGTTTAAGATATATTTATAATAACTCCTTTATATTTTCTTGGATTCATAATTCATTTATTCATTGCCTTATGTGGTAACATAGGTTTATAAGGTTTATTATAGTACTCACATAAACCCTGAAATTATACTGCAACATTACATTTTATAATAATACAGTTTATAACCATTCAATTCAGTCTTAAATGTCACATTATAATTATCTTGTTCTCAGACATGTGGGGTTCTTTACGATATTTTTGTTTTGGAGAGCATTCGGTAAATGTACGTAAACTTTCGAAAAACTATGACAGCTCATTGGTACAGTCATGGTAGATCTGGAACCTTCGTAACGAAAGTCCATTATCCTAACCACATCACCATTGAACTCTCTTCGGCTAATTAGAAAGCAAAGACAATCCATCATTATCACGAAAAAAAAACTTTTTCCGAATTTTAGAAGAAAAAGCAAACGCACCAAACAAAGGCATTTCCACCAACAAACAATACAGCAATAATTATCTCATTACCATTCCGCACCCATAAATCATTTCGCACAAAACAGCGTCATTTCCGCTTCCGTTTCGGGGAACAATAAATCATGTTGCACATACATTTAGTGTCCGGCCAATAATTTCCCTCGGGCCCGCATAAGCTTTCGCGCATTTTATTATGATCCCCCTTTGTTTCGACTGATACAGTATGATATAGAGGGTGTAATAAAATATATGCCTAACAGACTGGTTCCGTATAGATAATTGAATAAATAAAAGATAAAAAAGATAATTTATTCAAGAGAATATAACCTTATTCTAAGTTCCTGTGATTCCACACTAGGATTCCCTGTGTTTCCACGCTCTTTCAATTATGAAAATATAAACTAAACTAAAAACTATATATACAATAGGACGGTTGAACTATCTGAATGGCTTAGCATTACAGATAGTTCAACCGATCCCCGTTGTCCGGCAACGTGCCCAAAATGCTGGCGGCATTTCTCCTCTGGATCGCTAGGCTGATCCTTTGGGCGAAATACAGGCCAGCATTTTGGTCACGCGTGGACTCCACGAGCCGCGCCGACAGATCTTTCAAAATTTCCATCGCTCCCGGCCCCCACGGACCCAGCGTCTCTACCCCAAACGGCACAAATATGTCAATTATACAATAAGTTGGTTATATAATATTTGACATAGGTACGGATTTGATGCTAAATAGAGCCTAAGTAATTTTAATAGTTAAATAGTCAATGTGCAGTAGCCAGTGTGTGTTTAGTGTATTTTAGACAAACAACATATATACATACAAATACATACATACAAATGCATACAAACATACATAAACATGCATACCTACATACAAACACATAGTTACTTATTATTATATAATATGTACTAAATTATATAAATGTTAGCAAACAAAGAAATTAACACAAATCATAATCATAATCAAATTTATTTATAACATATTCTGTTATAAGTCATTTTACAAATCATATTACATTACCATTACTTATATAATTCATTTTTCATTGTCTTCTAAAAATTCATTCAGCGTAAGCTTTTTTAAGCAGAAATATTTTTAATTTTTTAATGAATACTGCAAAGGACAAGTCACCGTCTCTGATCTCAATCGGAAGGGCATTGTATATCTGAGGGCCTCTATACCAGACGCACTGCTCGGATTTCTTCAGCCTATGGGACACCCCAGACAGAACGTTCTTGTTTTTACTGTTTCGTGTGTTGTAGCAGTGGTCAGAACCAATTGTTGAGAATCTTGTAAAGTTCATTCGTACAATCTTGGATCAAAGAAAGAAACGCATGAATTTATACCGTGAATGTTTCGTCGTTGATATTTTATATCCTATGGGCCGCCTGAATAACTCTGACAATAGGTTTGGTCACTAATCCACAGGAGAAAAGAAAGAATGACATCATAATATAAATCATCTCATATTACCACTGTATCATAATATAAACCACTAAGAAAAGAAATCGCCGCAATCCATGGAGAGAGCCTAAAGCACATTTTGTATGTGGGCAGGTCTCCGCCCTTGTTTCACTTTCATATCATACGTCAGAAAGAGACATCTGTTTTGTATATTCGATTTCCATTGAAAATTCAAACAATGGAGAAACACTTTTTAAACTTACACTTATCGCGACGATGGTTTTCTGTTACAAAAACTTGGAATCCAGTGATCGACTTATGTAACAACGTGCGTGCAAACGAGCGGACATAATTAGTTATTTTTGCAAAATGGGGGTACCTGCAAATATCAACAACTTTTCTCAACGCAGTCAGCGAACACGACAGAGGGTAGATCGTTTTGTGTCACCCTTCTGACGTTCAACACTCACTGACTTCAGTCTACTCGTGACCATGATGGCTGCAATACTGTCGAAATATCGAGACTTCAATAATAAATGTTTAACACGGTAATTCCCGTTTTATCTAATTAATAAATGGAGAAACAAGTGTTGGATACGCGAAAAATTGTAACTCAAGGCGGGGCTTACGAAGTAAATATTGTTTACTCCATAGAAACTTTCTTGCTTCATGGCCGCAACATACGATCGGCCGCTGACATAACAAAACTCTCGTAACATACGCCATCACTATTTTTGGACCCAATTTACGTCTAGTAAAAAGTTGGTTGTCACTTTTTTTGACATAGGTGAGGTTGTTACTGCGTCGTCGGCATAATAAGTTGTCGCATCGTCATACCCGTCATTGATGGGATATTGGAAGGGTCCGGTGACCTGCATAAAGGGTTTCCACCAGAGATTAACTAAGCTGCGAGAATGTGAAAGCTAAGCTACGAAACTATGTGACTAAATTAGAACATGATGAAAAAATTATTGCCATGGGTAGGATTTTTTCATCATGTTCTAATTTATTCATTGATCATGGATAACGCGTAATTCAAATTCTGAACTATGTGTCTGGAGGAGTGAGTAAGATGTGCCCACATCCATCATCATCAGTCTATTTATATTGCCCCACTGCTCGGGCACAAACCCTCCCTTACATCGAGGGAGCTCGGGCAATGATCCACCACGTTGGCGGATTTCACATGCCTTAGATTTTTTCTTCTACGGCATGCAGGTTTCATCACGATGTTTTCCTTCACCGTTTTGAGAGCACTCGGTAAATATACGTAAGTTTTTCCGTCGAAAAAATAAGGATAACTCATTGGTACATGGCTGCCCTGGCTGGGAATCGAACCTGGGACCTCCATATTGCAAGCCCATTGACCCAACCACTGAGCCACAGAACTCATTCCACCGAGCCCACATCCATAATACGCACTAATAGCACACATCCTTCCAAAAAATAATAAAAACCGGCCAAGGTAGTGTCGAGTGAATATATAAGAGAATACTGGGTACAATAAGAAGGGCAGATAGCAGTGTGAGAGTGAGGAAGAACAGGGAAATTGAAGACCTAGTGTCAGAGCCCAATTTCATCGGCGAGATCGAGTCAAAGAATGGGAGAAGATCGAGGTGCCAAACTAGCGTATCTGGGACGAGCGACTGGCCGTCGGCCGGTCGGGCGTCCTCGGTACCGCTGGAAGGACGAGGTCGAGAAGGACCTGCACCGACTGCAGGCACTCACGTGGCGGCAGGCGGTGCAGGACCGGTACGACTGGCGTTGCGGAGGCCAAGATCCACTTCGGGTCACTGAGCCAGCGGAGTAAGTAAGTAAGTAAGTAAGTAAGTAAGTAAGTAAGTAAGTAAGTAAGTAAGTAAGTAAGTAAGTAAGTAAGTAAGTAAGTAAGTAAGTGCGAGTCGCACTCGAGCACCGAGGCTTCCGTGCAATGTAAATTAATAGACTGATGATGTGATTTGTGTGATGATGACATTTCAATCTTATTAGCTTAGCCAATGTAGCCTTAGCAGCTGTAGGCCTTTCTCTGTGTTAGACCCTTTTTATTATTTATTTTATTAATGAACGCGACAGTTCGTCATTTGCCAATGTCATGTTAAAGAATAATCAATATATCATAGTCCTCTATCTTCCTCCAGAGGAG
Source organism: Tachystola acroxantha (assembly GCA_963506565.1). Classification (NCBI taxonomy): domain Eukaryota; kingdom Metazoa; phylum Arthropoda; class Insecta; order Lepidoptera; family Oecophoridae; genus Tachystola; species Tachystola acroxantha. Next base: position 2,245,569 of record OY735894.1, on the reverse strand, counting down.
TCGCCGTAGCGTCTGGACGAAGCAGCTCGACAGTCACTTTCACTCCCGAACTCTTGCATCTATGCAATTGATCTATGCAAGATCTGAAGATTCAATAATTTCACCATTGTCATTCGCGGACATTTTCCGATTAATTTAACATTACATTTAAAACAAAATAACCACTGTACATTAATATGAAAATTATCAAAAAATTTCGCAACCATCGTTTCCCGCCATTTTCAAAAGCCCCCCAGATCAAGTTTGTTTATTAGGCGAAGATAACGGAGAGTCACGAATGTTACAGACTGTGACTGCGTTGTGTTTTAGTTGCGTAATAAATACGTTACGTAAACCGAAACGCTACGTCGCGCTACGACGCGTCGGAATGTGGTTAGATTCGTAGCCGCGTAGCGCTCTGCTACGTGCACTCGTAGGCGGTCTACGAGCAGAGATTTGCTATGAAAAGCGGCAATTTTTTTTTTTAAATAGCGCAGAAAAGCAGATCAACATCAACACTTGCAGTAAGATTTTAAATCTTACGACGCAGATAATAAGAACGGTCCAAAGTCCAGAGTTACACTTGATCTGCTGGTAGCTGTACAATAAAGAGTTTTTCTATCAAAACATTAAATAAATTTAGAAACCACAAGTACGTAAGTAAAATGCTTTAGATCCGATTCTAAAAGAGGTATCTAAACAAAATATTAGGTAGAATCAAAAGTCATGTTTCCAAACATTGATTAACAAAGGAATCTTAAAATAGGATTATTTAACTTCCGTCTGATTTTAACTACGTTAATTTAGAGGAACAAGATATCTAATTAGTGAAAGAATTGGATCCAAGTTTCAGCTGAAAGGCATTAATTATGGCCGAGACGGCGGGGCCTTAATAATCTTATTGTAATTGGTGAGCGGAGAATAATTGTGATTATCCTGCAGAAATTAAGGAAGGTTCTAAAGAAAGGGAGGATTGCAATTTTCTATGTTTCCATTAGGTGTAAATTAAATATATAATTTTATCTGTTTTAGTTTTACTCATTGCGTTTTTTTAATGGACTCGATCATTTCATCATCATCATCAGTCCGTATCAGTCCACTGCTGGACGTAGGCTTCTCCCAAAGCGCGCCACTCAACCCTACTCTCGGCCCTCTGCATCCAGTCCCTGCCAGCCATCCTGCGAAGGTCATCCCTCCATCTGGCCCGACCAGATGGAGGGATGACCTTCGCGTCACTGTTAGATAGAATAAGAAACGAGTATATCCGCCAGAAGACAAAAGTGATTGACATTGCTCATAGAATCAGTAAACTGAAGTGTCAGTGGGCTGGTCACATCGGTCACACCGACAACCGATGGGGTAGACGAGTTCTCGACGGAGGCCACGAACGGGTAAACGTAGACGCCTCCGACCAGATGGAGGGATGACCTTCGCAAGGTGGCTGGCAGGGACTGGATGCAGAGGGCCGAGAGTAGGGTTGAGTGGCGTGCTTTAGAAGAGACCTACGTCCAGCAGTGAGTTGATACGGGCTGATGATGATGACGTCGGGAAGAGACATATTTTTATATATTCAGAATTTGTATTACGCATTATCCATTATTATCCATTGTATTATAGCTCTTTATATATTATTATAGGTATTGAAAATTCAAATATGAAAAAAATGTCAAATTCAGCAAACGCTGAAATGACATTGCCACATTTCAATGGAGCGTTGCTCGACCTACAAAACTACGTGACCATTTAAGCTGTATCTATCATTTTGTTGGGAACTTATTACAGGTTAAATATTGCATAATCATAATCAGTATCATTTTCTACTACTCTCGCAACTCCTATAGAAGAATAACAAAAACAATGAATAATTCGCTTCGACTTCTTACTATTTTCTGAATTCTTAATTAAGCTGTTTTTTTCGACTTGCAAGTATTTTTCTGTGAACTTTATTTGAAAATATTAATCAACTACTTGCAAGTTGTTACCAACCAATGTTACCAAGTTTAAACCAATGATTTTAATAAAAAACGGAGATATTTTTACATTTATTGGTTATCTTGTACATCATGCGGTTGATGGTGGGGCAGAATCTGGCATTGTCATTTGTCATCCAAGAGCGCTGTCTGCGATGTAAATATGGCTTCCTCCATGGGGCGTTCCTTGCTTCATAAGGCCAACAGTGACACTGCCTTCCTGTATTCTATTCGATACCAAAGCATTTCAAAACTCAAAAACTGAATGTCATAATTTATAAGCCTTGCTTTTCCCCAAATAGCCAACTGTCAATTACAAAGCAACTAACTTGATTTCCCATTGCAAATTAGCTTAGGAATCTAGGTGAGGCGTAACATAACGTAGTCTGAGGGACATAACCTGATTTACATATTGCTGTAGTGTGTTCTAGCATTCTGTTATATTAGCAGGAGTTTTTGACGAGAATATTGTAAGTTATCTCATGACGAATGCGCGACTCGCACGGCTTTGTATTTATATTAATTAGATAAAAACGGGAATTACCGTGTTAAACATTTATTATTGATGTATCGATGTTTCGACAGCATTGCAGCCATCATGGTCACGAGTAGACTGACGTTTTTATCACGTTTTTATCTAATTAATATGTATACAAACCGTGAAAGTTTAAAAAGTGTTATTTGTATTTATTTATTTTATTAATGGACAGTTCGTCATTTGCCAATGTCATGTTACAGAAAAATCAATGCAATATAATAGTCTTCTATCTTCCTCCAGAGGAGTCGCAGCAGCGTCTTCATCCTGGGTAGCCGCGTCTTCATGTCTTCATCCAGAGGAGACGCCGTAGCGTCATCACTCTGGACGAAGCAGCTCGACAGTCACGTTCACTCCCGAGCTTGTAGCGGGAACTCTTGATAAAAGCTTGGAACTTCAGATCTTGCTCAAATTATTCAATAAATTCACCATACTGTCATTCGCGAACATTTTCTGATTAACTTAATGCAAAATAGCCACTGTAGACATTATAACAAAAATTACCAAATAATTTTGCAACCGTCGTTTCCCGCTATTTTCAAGAGAACCGCACGGCTTTGTATAGAGTTACCTCGTTCCCGACAACCCCTGGTATAGTCGGAGACAGAGATAAGTATACAGTGGGCATCAACAAGGTTGACTTTTTGTCAAAAACTACTGGACCAGTTTTAATAATTTTTTTACAGTAAAGTTACAATACGCTTTTTTATTTCAAAAAGGTACAATATAAAATATGAAAAAAGAAACATTCAATATTTAAACACCAAAATTAAATTATTTTTAAAATTTTGACTTATAGGAAGAGTACCTAAGTCACTGGCAGCGTTACCTCGCTGGATCGCGATGCTAATCCGTTGAGCGAGGTAGCTGCCAGCTCTTGGGTCACCGGTGGCATCTACTATTCGTTACATAGTTTTAACCATTATCTTTCGAAGAGTGAAATAATTTATACAATGGATCAAATAATTTTTGAGAAAATTTCAACTTTAAAAACTCTCCTGTACACATTTCTCTGTGCTAGACCGTACCCCGTAGGAGCGGCAAGCACGACGTTGACGGCCTATAGAGGTTTCCTCCTTCCATAATTTGGTCTATTTTATTTACGTTAGTTACATACAAATGACCTTGAGAAAAGATTTTCTTTTTCGTTTTTGAGAAAATCTCAAACTTAAAACACAGTTTTATTATATTCATATAAACGGATATCACTCATTTATATTGTTGAAGTCGGCAATTAGACCGACAGTGTCGACCGATTTCGGCGGTCTTTCACAAGGTGAGGTTAAAACACAGTTTTCTCTAAAACGGTACGTAAAAAATACAAATGACATTGCCAGATTCTGCCCCACCATCAACCGCAAGTTGTACAAGATAACGAATAAATGTAAAAATATCTTCGTTTTCTATTAAAATTATTGGTTTAAAATAAAGTTTTGTACAAGTTGCGATTCGAAAAAAACAGCTTAATTAAGAATTCAGAAAATAGTAAAAATCGAAGCGATTTATTCATTGTTTTTGTTATTCTTCTAAAGGAGTTGCGAGAGTAATAGAAAATGATAATGATTATGATTATGCAATATGAAACCTGTAATAAGTCCCCAACAAAATGATAGGTACAGATTAAATAGTCACGTAGTTTTGTAGGTGGGGCAAAGCTCCATTGAAATGTGGCAATGTCTTTTCAAACTTAAAACACAGTTTTATTATATTCATATAAACGGATATCACTCACTTATACTGTTGAAGTCGGCAAATAGACCGACAGTTTCGACCGATTTAGACGGTATTTCACAAGGTGAGGTTATAACACAGTTTTCAGTAAAACGGTACGTAAAAAATACAAATTCCACGAATAAAGAGTCTCTTCCTTTAAAAAAAGAGAAATGTTTATCTAAAATGAAACAAAGAGACGCCTCTGAAGCGATAGTGGGCCCGTAAACACGATAATAAAACCGAGGGAGCGTATCTGCGAATGCGATCAGAGACTCATGAATAAATTTACAAGACGATTTCGCGCAGCAGTTGGCTGGAGAATGTTGGAGAATCTTCTTGTATCTGTCTTAAGAAATGAGTGGCTTTCAAAATGGCGGACGTAATGGTCAACATCACAGACCACTTACCCGATAGACATGAAATCGGTACAAATGACAATGCCAGATTCTGCCCCACCATCAACCGTATGATGAACAAGATAACGGATAAATGTAAAAATATCTCCGTTTCTTAATAAAATTATTGGTTTAAAATTAAGTTTTGTACATCAAACGAGTCGAAAAAACAGCTTAATTAAGAATTCAAAAAAAAAAGGAAATCACACCTCTTGAATTTGATCGGTTTTTATTTTTAAACATGACCACAGCATAAATGATAAATGGAGAAAAAATTTCATCACGACCGGGATTCGAACCCGGGACATTTTTCTCCATTTATCATTTAGATTTTCGTTTCGCATAGCGCATATGCAAGAAAATATCAAAACATATGAAAAAAGGAACGCGTCATCAATTAAAAACATGATTGCTAACTGCAATGTTAGACATAAATTTAAGTAATTGCACAATTACTGGATAGATGTCGCTACCGTCCCTCAGACGAGAATATGGAGACAAAAATCACGATCTGGATACGAATCACGATGGCTCTGTTGGAATAGAGCGTGCCACGGAATGGCGAGGTGCCGGGTTCGAATCCCGGTCGTAATTAAATTTTTTCTCCATTTATCATTTAGATTTTCAATTAAAACTATAGTGAACCATTACTACAAATTATTATATATAAACGGATATCACTCACTTATATTGTTAAAGTCGGCAATTAGACCGACAGTTTCGACCGATTTCGACGGTCTTTTTCAAGGTGAGCGCGTCAGGCCCGCGTCGCCGGTGACGTTTCTTCGCGCACTGCGGATCAGCGTCCTCGATAACCTTGAAAAAGACAGTCGAAATCGATCGAAACTGTAGGTCTAATTGCCGACTTCAACAATATAAGTGAGTGATATCCGTTTATATATAATAATTTATTTAGATTTTCGTTTCGCATAGCGCATATGCAAGAAAATATCAAAACATATGACCACAGTTGTTAGAATCCCGTGATTCGAACATGCTTCACTATATAGTAGACGACTGGAGGGTTGTTCCGCAAACAATCATGTTGTTTTCAATCCAAAACTTTATTCCGAAGCGTTTTGATTAAAACGTCGGAAGTTTTACGTGGCTTCGATTTCCGCCGCAAATAGGTTTTTGTGTCGGAAAATCGACGGAAAAGGTGGAAAAATCCAAGAATATTGAATACTTTTCATATTGAACACTATTCATACGATTTCATTGGATATTGCTTGCTCGGGGATGTGGTTGGAACACAGGCTTCTGTTAAGGGTGGCCCGGGTTAGAACCCCAGGCCAATCATCTACAGGAAAAAAAACGGCCAAGTGCGTAACTTCATCATCATCATCAGTCTATTTATATTGCCCCACTGCTCGGGCACAGACCTTCCCTTACATGAGGGAGCTCCAGCCATGATCCACCACGCGGGCCTATTGGCGGATTTCACATGCCTTAGATTTTTTCTTCTACGGCATGCACGTTTCATCACGATGTTTTCCTTCACCGTTTTGAAAGCACTCGGTAAATGTCCGTAAGTTTTTCCGTCGAAAAAACCGAGGATAACGCATTGGTACATACATGGGTGCCCTGGCTGGGAATCGTACCTGGGATCTCCATATCGCAAGTCCATTGACCCAACCACTGTGCCACCGAGCTCTCTCAACGGAACTTAGCTCTAAAGAAAAGATAAACTAGATTTAGAAACCAACTTATCTTTGTCATTATCAAAAAAAATTGTCCATACATCGACATACTCCTGATTAGTTGATCATCTGCAAATATAAGTGTGTAATAAGAAACAAAATATATTTTGAAGATATTTCAAAAGACTTTGCCACATTTCAATGGAGTTTTGCCCCACCTACAAAACTACGTGACCATTTAAGCTGTACCTGTATCATTTTGTTGGGGACTTATTACAGGTTTTATTGCATAATCATAATCAGTATCATTTTCTACTACTCTCGCAACTCCTATAGAGGAATAACAAAAACAATGAATAATTCGCTTCGATTTCTTACTATTTTCTGAAGTCTTAATTAGGCTGTTTTTTCGACTTACAACTTGTACAAAACTTTATTTTATACCTATAATTTTAATAAAAATAACGGAGATATTTTTACATTTATTCGTTATCTTGTACATTTTACGGTTGATGCGGCAGAATCTGGCAATGTCATTTACAGTAATCGGATTTTTTCCCTTTAGTTGTGCTATAAGGCCTAGCTTCTTGCCAAATTTCATGATTCTAGGACCTAGAACTTGTACCTAGACTCTAGGTCAACGGAAAGTACCCTATAGGTTTTGATTTTCTTGCACTTTCATACAAATATGCGAGAAAATGCGACATAAACGGCCATATCTTTTGATTGCGTTGACATAGAAGATTGATTTAGATTTTTTGAAATTTTTAATATGGCTTACTCCATAAGGCGTTCTTTGTTGCATGGTTAAACCATACCTACGAATATTATATCTACGCCCATCTTTAATTGTGTGTAAAATGAGCCGATGAAGAGATTTCACGCTCAGTGGCCCTTGATCAAGTTAGTCGGATGGTTTCACGGCTATTTTTAGATTTTACAATATAACTGCATAATATACTAGAATCTACCGATACAAAAACCTTGTCTCCTGTGAATAAGGGTTCATTTCAAATAGCCTACGTTACAAGAGAGAGATAAAAAGAACATCTTTATACCGGGTTAAAATCAAGTGTCTTATTTTGTAAACAAAAACTACCCTCCGCCACTAACATTTTAAGCTATTCTATGGTTATTGCATAGTTATTTATACATTATTAGATCGGATTACTTATTACTTACTTAGTTTCACAATGATTAACAATTCCAATCAATCAGTTCCTTCAGTTTTTACATCACAACAGGTAATTAGACGATCATATTTGTTTACAAAATAAGACACTTGATTTGGGCCCCGGTATACACAATTGTATCCTAAGGACTTTGTATCTTATCTATAGTACAGGTAGTTACATGACTATACCATAAAAATTAATATCATTTAATATCAATCAAAAATACCATTAATACTTTGCCATTATTGATACATACCATTTGTATACGAGTACAATTCGAATTACATTTCTTGTAGATCCTAAAATAATTGTGACCGGAAAAGGATCTGCTGTCGACTGTACGTACTTTTTTAGAATTTTATTTTAGAAGTATATTATTTATTAATTTTTAAATCTTTTTTTATTTATTTAAATTGTAAATATGTTTTGTTATAAATAAATAAATATTTAATCCAGTAATATTTAATGTTATTTTGGTTACAGGTTCCAAGAAAATGAATGCAGTTTGGACAATCATTTGGACGACAGCATTTTTCAATACAAGTAAGTTTAATAATAGTAACGGACTGCCTTTTAAAATACGTGTTCAATTTCAAACAAACTCCACACAAAATATGAATACTGTAATAATGCGACCTCCTATTTTTCTCAACTCTAAAACAGAATAGAACTTCAAAATTTTCGAAGTAGTTCATAATGCAGGTGAATTTGTATATTAAAAAAAAGATCCTGAAAGTTTCTGCCACTTTTTATTCTCAGTGCAGGCAACGTTTTCTTTGTAAAGTGGTGTTATTGAAAATTAAAAAAAAAGGATTAGATGCAAAAATATATACTTACACAAAATATATAAGTACTTACTTGGTACTAAGTAGGTACTAGTAAAAGATAAATAAGTTATTATTAAATAATAAAAAAACCGCCTTCAAAAAAATAAACAAAAAGGAACTAAAAAGCATAAAATAATTAATTAATTACATCTACATACGAATATTGAAATAAAATATTATTGCTATGTACCTACTGATCTCTTTTAAGTCGGTGCCAAGCCAAAGCGCGCGCGTGTTGTATGTATGTGATGCGGCGGGAGCGGGAGCGGGAGCGGGGCGGGGCGAAAGTAGTAAGTTACTTATCCCTATCGTATACCTATTTGGCTTGGCACCGACTTAAAAGAGATCAGTAGGTACATAGCAATAATATTTTATTTCAATATTCGTATGTAGATGTAATTAATTAATTATTTTATGCTTTTTAGTTCCTTTTTGTTTATTTTTTTGAAGGCGGTTTTTTTATTATTTAATAATAACTTATTTTTTGCTTTTTAGTTGTGTAAATATATAATATGTATAAGTATGTAAGATAGGGTAGGTTATGCATGATGGGGAGGCCTTCCTTACGTGCATCTCGTCTCGTATGATAAAGCGTCGAGCATATGAGTCTGAAAATGACAAAGGTGAGCGCCTAAAGCGCAATAGAAAAAGTAACAGAACAAAGCACCTCGGAGAAATATATATACACATAATGCTAATGGCTTCATTTCCATTCCCCAATTTGTACTACATTCCAAGCATCTGAGGCTATGGTGACATTATTTTATGTTTAGCTGTAACTGTAACTGCAATAAACTACAAGGTACAACCCTCAATAGAGCTGTCAACGTGAACCGGTACTTGTCTTTGTTCTGTGTTTGTACATTATTTAAAGAGTCATCCCCTACCTACCAAGGAATTATACCTTCTACCATCAGCTTGAGTTATTCAAGTGAAATATTATAATTAACAGTCTATGTCTATAATATTTGAAGAATTATCCCCCAACTCCTAATCGTTAAGGAGTTATACCTTCCATCATCAGCTCACCAACATGAGATGATCACTACTAGACGCAAATACTTGAATAGCTGTAGAAAATATATGAAATACGTTATTTGTGCCTAACATTTCAAGAATTCCCTCTATTTCTCCAGGACCCCATCATCAGATCCTGACTTGATGACTATGAGACCACCTGGGAGGTATACCCTTTCAAACTTTAAAGATTATAAGTAATACTGCCTAAGTTTGCCTATAATATTTAAAGAATTATACCCCAACTCTTAATCGTTAAGGAGTTGTACCTTCCATCATCAGCTTACCAACGTAATTTAATGACTACCAGATGTAAATACTTGCATAGCTTTAGAAAATATATGAAACACGTTATATGTGCCTATAACATTTGAAGAGTTCCCTCGATTTCTCCATGATCCCATCATCAGATCCTGACCTGGTGACTATGGGACCACCTGTGAGGTATACCGATTCAATCAAAAAAAGAATTTTCGAAATCGGTCCAAGCGTCTTCGAGTAATCAGGTAACATACATAAAAAAAAAAAAAAAAAAAAAATATATTTCGACGAATTGATAACCTCCTCCTTTTTTTTGAAAGTCGGTTAAAAATAGACGTTTTAGTTAGTTTTTTAGGTAGTTTTAATGTATTTTTAAGTAGTTTTTAATATTTTAGGTAGTTATTTTTAATTTTTCTGTAAGTTAATTTTAGTTTTAGTAACCAAGTTAAAATAGTAACTGTAAAGGATCCCCAGCTAATATTTAAACCATAAACCCTAACAGTTATAAAATTGCAAAAACCTGAATTTTTATCGTACTTCAACTTACCGAAATTGAATCACGTTATGAGCATTTAAAAATAGTATTTAAACGTAATATGGAGTTGGTACATAGTATATTTCTAATAATAACGATTTGGCGCGCAACTAAGCTCCGATATAGCCTTAACTAGGTATATGGTTCCCACGTAGTCCCACGCTACGTTTACCCATTCGTGGTCTCCATTCGAGAACTCGTCTACCCCATCGTCGTTTGATAAACACGTTTCATCTGAAACACAAAATATCACTATCAGTTCAATAAAAAAACATTCCTTCATCCACGTTCCTCCATTGTTAGAAAAGCGAAAATCCGCCCTCATTATACAACGTAGTTGAATGGAATAGCGCCTCATTGTACGAAAAGGAACAACTTCAAAAATAGTTTGGAACGAACGAGTGAACGAACGAATGAATGAACAAGTGAATGTAGTGAATGAGCGACTGAACTCGCGCGATTATGCCGGGGCCTGTTGGCTAGCGTAGTGTGAAAATGTTAAAACAAACCATTGTTTCGTAGTTTTTGCTGAAATACAGTAAAATATTTTGATAGCCGTCCAAATGTTACAATGATACAACATTACTCATAGAATCAGTAAACTGAAGTGTCAGTGGGCTGGGCACATCTGTCGTAGAACCGATAACCGATGGGGTAGACGAGTTCTCGAATGGAGGCCACGAACGGGTAAACGTAGTGTGGGACGCCTCCCGACCAGATGGAGGGACGACCTTCGCTTAAAATTACAATTATGTAGTGAGTAGGTAATGAGTAATACTCTAAACTATCTATTAATAAATCAACTTAATCAATTAGATAAAACGGGTATTACCGTGTTAATAAAACCATAAAGTATGGTTGATAGCTAGCAAATAAAAAATTAAATCTAACTTTGCAACTTGCAGGAAAAAAATTTTTTTTTTGTATATTTTTCGTATAGTTTTGTATAGTTTTTGTATAGCTCTCTTCTAAAGTTACTGCGCAATCTGCATGTAACAACATATAATCCATACAACACTTCAGTGTTGTATGGATTATACCTACGTCATTTTTAGTAGTTGCACTACGTTTTACTCACAAAAATTACGCTTCGTTTAGTTTTTTATATGGTTTTGCGGCAAATTTTGTTGATGCAAAAAATCCTTAGATTTGCCATTGATTTCCGTATATCCGTAGACCGTAAAATCCGTACGTCTACGGACTTTACGTAGACCTACGTCTGGCAACACTGTACAGCTTTCTCTCTATTATATTGATTTCAACGCATACAAACAGCTGGACAACAGGCCCCTTAGATAACGACACAGTCCAAATTATTTCACCTAATCTGCAGTCGACTGTACCTGCGTTATCGATGCGGTTATCACGAGCGTTCGTGCAGGTTCGTTAGTGCACCTTTGTCGGTCGACCGACCCTACTGCGCTTCTGAAACCCGCCTGAATTTAGCGACTGAAAACCGCTTTTAGAATAAATGGACGGGATACTGCGAACTACGGAGTTAGTATTAAATCCGGGCCACTGGTTGGTATTGATTTCTGCAAACGTCTTTTATGTTACAAATATTTCATACATAAGTACGGTGGAATACAAAGAAAGGTGTACAAGAGAGTTTTTAAGGTTGAGATTATCTCAAAAACTACTTGACCTGTTACAAAAAGCCAATGGGCGTTTTTGGAGCCTTTTGAAATTTTCGCAGCCAGAAACCAAATATGGTTATTTAGGTATATATTGGCAAAGTAAATAAAACATATTATGGCAGCTCATCTGTAACCTCAGTCCGGGCCGAGATATTCGACTTTAACTTTTTACTTCCGTTGTATCAAATATCTCGGCCCCGGTGGAGGGTAGAGACGTCGAATCAACATTTTTACATTCACTATGAGGTCGTCTACAAGAAAATGTTGTTCCGGGATTTTTACCTTCAGTCAGAGCAGAGATATTTAACTTTAAGTAAATGACAAATGTGACAGAGGGGGAGGATATACTCATTTTAGATGGTGCACCGGCCATCTACTATAACTTTTGTTATAATTCATCCCGACTGGGCCACTAGAACTCCGGTTCTTTTTAGATGGCCGGTGCATCATCTAAAATGAGCACATCCTCCCCCCTCTCACGTTTGTCATTTACTTAAAGTTAAATATCTCTGCCCTGACTGAAGGTAAAAATCCCGGAAGGTAAGAATCCTCTCACATCCGGTGCATCCTCTACACCACACCCCCTCTCAAGTTTTATGACTTTACTTAAACTTAAATATTTATACCCTGACTGAAAGTAAGAATCTCGGACTTCACGATGAACGTAAAAATGTTGCGTTTATGTTTCCCCACTCATCCGGGGCCGAGATATTTGAGTTTACGTAAAGGAAAAATTAAAATCGAATATCTCGCAAATTCCCATGGTTTTAAAGACCCTACTGTCGTCAAAAGGCCACGACTCGGCTGTTATAAATAAATACTTTCTGTCTCATGTTACTTTAGTTTGTCATTTTATTTAACTCTAATATCGCGGAGACTGATAATATTTTAAATAAAGGTTCCTTTTTTCCCTATTGAGGTAAGGAACCCCCACCCCCAAAACAGTAAAACTTTTTCCGGTTCCCCTAAAACATCCAATAAAGGATCCAGACGATCTCAGTCGTTTATCAGCATCGCCTAGCTAGGATACATAATTATTATGCTACTATCACGAACCCCTAACATTTAAAGAAAAGTATACAGAAGCGTTAAACACGTTGGATATAAACACACGTTGACTCATATAACTATATCCAGAGTCCGACATACACAAAAATAAACTCTTAACTCCCAAGCACACCCCTAAACATAATAAAATATACCTAGACACTGAAACACGTTTGAATACGCCACCTTAATACAAAAACAACCAGATAAACATAATTACAGTCTCGCACACAAATTGCACCCTGATATATACATACCCTACGATACAAAAACCCTGTTTAACGCAGAAAGAAGCAAACACTCAAAACACAACTAGAAACAAAAACGCACCCATCTACACACAAACATACCTTTACGAACAACACAAAACACAGGAAACTGCATTTGTAACACACAAAATACAGTCATCTTTATGCATAAGCACACAGCCAAACAAAAATACTCTTTAGCGTACAAAATACAATATGCAAATACACACAAATACGCCCCACAAAACACCTAGAATCAACAACGCACTCCTTAAATACAAACATACCTTTACGCAAAAAAAATACATAGACAAACGAAAACTGTGATTTTTTCGTGTCCTAACATAAAAAAATGCTCCCAAATACTCACAACACACTCTATGGTACTTACATTCAGTTTCAAATTACACTACCATACTCAGACGCGCAAAACTAATTAGTACGATATCTAGGGGAATTTTTATGTGTAAGAGAGTTTTTATGTGCCAGTATTTTTGTGTTATTTAGGGTGAGTTTTGCTCATCCGAGTGTAATTTGTGATTTACGGTATCTTTTTAAATATTACATCGCGACTAGGATTCGAACCAGACACCTTGCCATTCTTTTTCAACTAATGTTGAGATAATGCTCTGTTGAAAACCGTGACTCGAACCAGATCGACGATATTAGGAATAGTATCTTTTTGTATTTGGATCTCGTTTGGTGTGAGTTTGGGAGTGTTTTAATATGTAGGAGTGTTTATGTGTGCAAAAATATCCTCTAACACATACAAACACAAAGCGGAGGATATGGCACCATAGACCACATCCACACAGTGAGGCAGATTATACAAAAGACAGAGGAATACAATCGGCCCCTGTGTCTTGCATTTGTGGACTATGAGAAAGCATTTGACTCTATCGAAACCTGGGCTCTTCTGCAGTCCTTGCAGCGATGCCAAGTAGACTGGCGATACATCGAGGTGCTGAGATGCCTGTATGACGCCGCCACAATGACCGTCCAAATCCAGAACCAGCAAACAAGATCTATCCAGTTGCGTAGAGGTGTGAGACAAGGAGATGTTATATCACCGAAACTCTTCACAAACGCGCTGGAAGATGTCTTCAAAACACTGGACTGGAATGGACGTGGCATCAGTGTAAATGGCGAGTACATTTCACACCTTCGGTTCGCCGATGATATAGTGGTCATGGCTGAGTCGCTGCAGGATCTGCAGGCAATGCTGGATAGCCTTAATGCTGCTTCTCGCCGTGTCGGACTCGGGATGAATTTGGATAAGACTAAGATCATGTTCAATGATCTGGTCGTCCCGGAACCAATAGTAGTCGATGCCACGGTCCTCGAAGTTGTTCAGAAATATGTCTTAGGACAAACTCTGCAGCTGGGTAGGAACAACTTCGAGAAAGAGAGTGACAGGAGAATTCAGCTGGGCTGGGCAGAGTTTGGGAAGCTACGTCATATCTTCTCGTCTTCAATACCACAATGCCTAAAAACTAAGGTCTTCAACCAGTGCGTCCTGCCAGTGATGACCTACGGAGCCGAAACGTGGACATTGACGGTGAGACTGGCCCACAGGTTCAAGGTCGCTCAGCGAGCTATGGAAAGAGCTATGCTTGGAATTTCTCTGTTAGATAGAATAAGAAACGAGTATATCCGCCAGAAGACAAAAGTGGTTGACATTGCTCATAGAATCAGTAAACTGAAGTGGCAGTGGGCTGGTCACATCTGTCGCAGAACCGATAACCGATGGGGTAGACGAGTTCCCGAATGGAGGCCACGAACGGGTAAACGTAGTGTGGGACGCCCCCCGACCAGATGGAGGGATGACCTTCGCAAAATGGCTGGCAGGGACTGGATGCAGAGGGCCGAGAGTAGGGTTGATTGGCGCGCTTTGGGAGAGGCCTACGTCCAGCAGTGGACTGATACGGGCTGATGATGATGATGACATACAAACACACAGAAGTGTAACATACGCCGCAACAATCGATGTACGGTCGATAGCACATCAAGCGTATCACACTGGCACCATACGCAGGAGTTATACGATATATTTTGCAATGGTTTCTTTTAACAAGCCACTGGGCTTGTTACGGCGTATGTTATAGTTCTGTGTACTTTTTTCAAAACGTCTTAACTTTTGTGTACAGTCAACGGCACATCAACCTACAAAAAACCAAACTTTGCAAACTACGTCGTATAACCCCTGCGTATCGTGCCAATGTGATACGCTTTATGTGCTGTCGACCGTACATCGATCACCTAGCCAGAGGATGCTGAGGAACCATTTAGTGTAGTTCAGTTCGTCAAGTTTACACGGGGAGAATCCAACTACATCGGACACAAGTTACACCAAGGAGGATAATTATTACGGGAAATGAAATAAATATGTTTTTTTACGGGGGGAGGAGGAAAAAATAAATTAACATCAAAGGGGATGTGTATTATAGATGGCAGATGCGACGCCTTATGAAATAAAATACATTTCAATTTATTTTTAGGTGAGGGGGAGGATATTGTTCAATGTACATGTTGAACCGCATTTCTGCTTCGGTTGATCATGGCGGATGCGACGTCTTAAGGAATAATAGGAAACACAATTTCTTGTTGGTTTGGACCGGGAGGGGGGGGGGGGAGGTATATTGTACATGGTGCACCGGATTTCCGCTTTTGAAGACCGGAAACCAATAAATTGTCGCAAAGGGGGAGTATATTGTAGATGGCAGTTGCGACATTCTCCTCTCTTTTGGTAAAAGTTAAACTCTATTATCTCGGCCCGGACTGCGGTTAGAACCCCGGGAACAACTTTTTTTCTCTTTTTGTATGGTCTCCTACACAGTAGATATGAAACTGATTCTGGCCGCGCGAAAAAAAAAAGGCACCACCCTCCATACGAATGTGCCCATTGGCTTTTCTTTCGCTGTTAGATAGATAAAAGTTGAAACTATGTAACTGTAAAGAATTAATAAAATCGGTCCAGTAGTTTTTGAGAAAATCGCAACCTTATTGAGGTCCCCCGTATACTTATCTCTGTCTTCGACTGTACACACGAACACAGATATAAGTATACAGGGAGCCTCAATAAGGTTGAGATTTTCTCAAAAACTACTGGACCGATTTTAATAATTCTTTTACAATACATATTTTTCACTTTTACCTATCTAACAGTGAAATAATTTTTGCAATAGATCAAGTATTTTTTTGAAAATCTCAACCTTATAAACTCTACTGTACACCTTTCTCAGTCTTCGACCGTACATAAATGTACCCAAACTAACATTTATTTCCCGTATCCGGTAAGCAGAGACAATGATCTTCCATCTGCCGCGATCGCGGTTAACTCTCGCTTCTTTGATATTGATTAGCAGTAAACACTGAAGGAGTTTATCGGGAGTCAGGGTTTATTTTTTATCGTGCTATGTATTATTTTGTATCAAATGTACCTATTGTGTTTATTATTGTAACATTTTCTTGTGAAATAAATAATTTATTAAGTATGTTAAATTACATATCCTCAAAAACATGACTTCTCTTTTCAGCAGTCAAGTAATAACACAATTAATTAATAAGCTCCTCAGATAGGGATATCAATGAACTTTATTATAATACAAAGCTTAAAGGAGGTTGTACACTTATGGGAGAGTTTTTTTTCAATGGCTTAATAAAATTAGTAAGTGTGCTGGCCAGTTCGCCTTTATTTTTAATATTTTTAAATTTTTGATAAAGTTGACGTTTGTCACCACATCTTCACTTGTTTTCTGACTCCATTGTAATCGCGATCCATATTTTAATTATTACACGTTTTTACCTACGAAAAAGGCTCTTGGCTCCAGTCCGTAATAGTAAGGAAGTAATGTTATACGCGGCTGGTTCTTTACTTTACGGTAAATTCTTTGCATGCTCTCACTGGTTTCAATTAAATAAGTGAGTTTAATCCGTGTATGGTCTATTACCCAAGACAAGTATCCAGAGGGCCTCAATAAGGTTGCGATTTTTAAAAAAGTACTTTACTGATTTTTAAAAATTCTTTACAATTACATACCTAGTGTGTACTCTAAACAATCTACTAGATTTTTTTTTAGAATCGGTCAAGTAGTTTTTGAGAAAATCTCAACCTTATTGAGGTCCCCTGTATACTTACCTTGGATAATAGACTGTACATTTATAATAATTATTATCTTTGACTTAGTCATTTGTTAGGTAGTGCAGTTTATAACTATTAGGGACGATAGTTTTTCAACTACTTCACCGATTGTAAAAATTCTTTCAACAGTAGTTAGACTAAAACACAAACTGTGTAATGGTTAAAGAAATTTTAAAAATTTTGAATCAACTAAGCAGTTTTTCAGAAAATTTCCACGTTAATGAGGCCCCTGTACACTTCCCCCTCAGTAAGTCTGTACCTACAAATTTCTGGCCAGACTTAACAATGAACGTACTTCCTAACAACTGAATCCCTACAACGCCAGCCGCAGCCATAATTACCAAGTTCCCGTACTTCATTAGCCGAAGTTTGTACAAGCTGAACAGGAAACCCTCCTACAAACACACATCCCCCGCAGGGTCCCCCTAAACCTCCACCAGAGGAGGGCGAGGGAGCTCAGAAAAACAAGTTTGTTAAAGGAAATTTCCTTGTCGGTTTTACACAGCCCGTGACGTTGTTTTAGGAAAGTTTGGACGAACTTTGTGTTTTTGTTTTTGAATTTTGCAAGTTATTGTTTTTGAAAATATTTTATGGGAACGAAACTGGCAATCTCCTTTATTGTGCGGTGAAATAAATAAAAGCTCATTAACTTTTAAAGAAATTGACATATCATCCGAACAACGAAAGCAATGATCACGAAATTTATTTTTTCTAAACACTAAAACATTTTCTAGAGGACAAAATAGGTCTAATATTCTAAATAAAATAATTGGCGAGGTCTTGAAAAAGGGTCAAGTACGGTCTACTACAAACCGACGAGCATGCGTGAAAAGATTGATGAATGTGGAGGAGGCAAGGGTTGTGTGCCAGGATCGCAGCAGATGGAAGTCCATCGTCTCTGCCTACCCCTACGGGAATCAGGCGTGAGTTTATAAATAAATTAATAAAATAACAGGTAATACTTACATGATCAAAAAAATTCTTAGATCAAAACAATTTTATTCTCGACTAAACTTAAATAATAATAATATGATTGGCTATTTAGAATGTTAGGGATAAAATATAAACGAATGAAAAAGTTAATCTAATAAAAACGTATTCGATTTTCCATTTTTCTAATAACATCTAAAGGAAATAAACAGTCAATTCTCTATTCCTTCGTAAAGCGACGGAAATTCCGAAGAAACCATTCTTTGATTCGCTCGCCGATTGCAAATTACTCATTAGTCCGTTCGTTCTTTTCGTTCATTCGCTCAGTCCGAGTTAATTTAGATCGAGGGCTAATATTGTCTCCCGTTTCTATTTGCTTTTAATTAATTCTTTTTAATTAATTTGTTTACGTTTTGAAAGACAATTTATAGTCCTGTTTTTCTTCTGTTTTAAGGTTTATTGTATTTGTTTTTAGAAAATAAAAGAAGAAAGTACTTAGATGTTTTTTTAAATGAAAATAAAGTTATTTAGTTATTTAATCAATTTAATTTAATTAAAGATATGTAAAATCTAAAAATTTTGCCATGCACACACACAAATGAAATGAAATGAAATATTTATTTGCTCGAATACAGTCATATACAATATGACAATGTTATTATATATTTGTAACGCTGTGAGATTTTTATGTAATAAATAAATAAATTTATATTTTGTAATGTAATAGTGGCACTTCACTTGGCTGTTCGTATTTGCGTATTTGTCATAATTGCCATGTGTGTTTGGGTATGCTTGACAGAATATTCGTCTCATTTCTATGTACAGTCAACAGCACATCAATGGTACATAAATATATTATAAACAAATAAATAACCTCTTTAAATCTACGTACGCGGTTCGACAAGTCACCGGTTTGTAACTTCGTTATTAATGTCTGGGAAACTGAAATTGGTCGTGTCGCGCCCGGGGCTGGCAACTTTGGTACAATCGGCACCTCTTCAAATGCTTGAAGTACGATTTGAACTTCTATGCCGCAGTCAATAAGGAACGGTTAAAAATCCAAAGTGTTACGCTTGAAGACTTTAAGCGGTAATATTATAATATGTAAGTACACTCGACATCACTTCAATGGTAACGCTTGAAGTACGATTTGAACTCCTATGCCGTAATAGGAGGGTCATCTGAGACCTATCCTGCAATCCGCTACCTACTGGATGTTAACGACTGGAGAAAATGAGGCAGGGCATGCGTTTCAACTGGCCGCAAACCGCGTTCAGATCGCTTCTGTGTGTGTCAGGCTTTAAGAGTATACATCTATGTACTGATAGTCACTCATTTTTTTTGGTATTTTGAACCGTTCCTATTGTCTGCAACATAGAAGTCAAATCGTACTTCAAAAGTTAGTATTGATGTACCGTCGACTATACCAGGTTGGATGTACGTGCGTTCTCATATTTCCAGCCCTGAATACAGCTAGTTAGGCTTTGGGTGTTCATTAGGATCATATTGTGCTCACGATAGCTACGTTTTAGGTATTCTGAACCGGAAATAACTGTCTCTCTACTTTACAGTGCAATCGTAGGTACGGTCGAAGACAAAGAAAGGTGTACAGTAGAGTTTTTAAAGTTGAGATTATCTCAAAAACTACTGCAAAAAAACTAAAAAACTATTGCAAGAATTATTTCACTGTTATATAGATAAAAGTTAAAACTACGTAACTGTAAAGAATTATTAAGTCCGGTCCAGTAGTTTTTGAGAAAATCTCAACCTTATTGAAGCCCCCTGTATACTTATCTCTGTGTTCGTGTGTACAGGGGACCTCAATAAGGTTTCGATTTTCTCAAAAACTACTGGATCGAATTTAATCTTCAACTTTTATCTATCTAACCGTGAAGTAATTCTTGCAATAGGTCCAGTAGTTTTTGAAATAATCTCAACCTTAAAAACTCTCCTTTACACCTTTATGTGTCTTAGACAGTACCTAAATAATAATATGTTTTCACATATTCTGTGTTATAATAAAGGAAACATTAATTACTAAACTAATATTATTTCAACTCACGCGTTTCTTGCTGAGATATTATGAATATTTTAATTAGGTATTCACTTTCTTCCCTCGTTTTGTGAAAACCATTTGCGTTCAATGTGCTTATTACAACGGAGTCTCGTTTCAACTGTTGTAACAATAGGTGGGCTTTATCGCCATCATCATCAGTCTATTTTGTGTTCTGTGCGGGCTCAGTGCGGATTATTGGATTGAAAGAAAGAAAGAAAGAAAGAAGAGAAAGAAAGAAAGAAGAAAGAAAGAAAGAAAGAAAGAAAGAAAGAAAGAAAGAAAGAAAGAAAGAAAGAAAGAAAGAAAGAAAGAAAGAAAGAAAGAAAGAAAGAAAGAAAGAAAGAAAGAAAGAAAGAAAGAAAGAAAGAAAGAAAGAAAGAAAGAAAGAAAGAAAGAAAGAAAGAAAGAAAGAAAGAAAGAAAGAAAGAAAGAAAGAAAGAAAGAAAGAAAGAAAGAAAGAAAGAAAGAAAGAAAGAAAGAAAGAAAGAAAGAAAGAAAGAAAGAAAGAAAGAAAGAAAGAAAGAAAGAAAGAAAGAAAGAAAGAAAGAAAGAAAGAAAGAAAGAAAGAAAGAAAGAAAGAAAGAAAGAAAGAAAGAAAGAAAGAAAGAAAGAAAGAAAGAAAGAAAGAAAGAAAGAAAGAAAGAAAGAAAGAAAGAAAGAAAGAAAGAAAGAAAGAAAATGCATTTATTTGACGCCACAATAAAATAGTAACATACAGCATACAGTGAATAAATAAACGAAACACAAAAACACTAATACAATAAACACTTAGAGACAGTATATGGTGCGGCATGTAAAGTCAAAAAAGACCAGCTCAGCACGTGCTGTAGCGGGGCCACAGCGCTGGTTTTCAGCTTCAGAT
This sequence comes from Tachystola acroxantha, assembly GCA_963506565.1. NCBI lineage: Eukaryota > Metazoa > Arthropoda > Insecta > Lepidoptera > Oecophoridae > Tachystola > Tachystola acroxantha. Next base: position 2,224,601 of record OY735894.1, on the reverse strand, counting down.
AAATGCATGACATTTTTGTATCTTAACCCGGAGACTGAGATACTAAGGGTGACTTGCAATAAAATGTAACTCTAGAGTTACCAAGTTAACCCGTGGAAACACCATACATTTTGCTCGGATTAAGGGGCTCGTAGGCCAGTTGTGAGTACACGTTGAAAACGTTAGGCGAGGTTAGGACCTGGATGGGTGACCGCTAGTGACATTTTAATCTGAGCCCCTCCGTGCCTCGGGGCGCACGTCGAGCAGTTGGTCCCGGTTGTTGTCGCTTGACAGCAGTCGTTAGGCCACGTCAAAGGCCTACGGGTGGCCTGAATAACTCTGCCAAATAGGGTTGGTCACTAAATCACACGAGAAAAGAAAAGAAGCTCGGATTAAGTCGCTAACTCTGGGGTTATTTCAATTCAATTCTATTCAAATATACTTTATTTGCACAAAAATGAAAATACATCAGTTACATATAAAACCAAAGTTAGCTAGTGTACAGACAGGCGGCCTTATCGCTTTAAGCGATTTCTTCCAGGCAACCTACCAGGTTATTTTTTATTGCAAATGGTGGTAATAAGAATATTTTCTGCTGTATTCGTTCCAAAAGCTCAAAAGTAACGAAACAAACCAAAATCATGACTTATCAAGAGCAATGTTTTTACTAGTGCTAAGTAACTTGTGCTGAGGGCTACCGCGATACAGGTTCCACCTAGTGCGGAGTCCAACGGTAAACTGACTAGAAATTTTGAATTAAAAAAAAATGTAAGTCAACAACTGGTGTAACAATTACAATACCAAAACGTGCTACCACCCCATGGTCGGGAATGATAAGGTAATTTGCATTTTTGTAATTAAATCTTGGAGAATCGATATCCAATTAGTAGCTGCAAGAAAATATATAACTATAGGATTTAGTGGAAGATAATCTATGATTGGATGGGCAAGGCGAACCGAGCGGGACTTAGGTACTGAAGTAGTTTAGACATGAATAACCGTAGAGAGTTAGATTCTCTCTCTACGTGAAGAACGTTAGCGATCAAATGTACTCTTGTATGTCATGATATGTAACCGGCTTGCGTGAGATTCTATTCAAGACCTGACCAGATGGAGGGATGACCTTCGCAAGATGGCTGGCAGAGACTGGATGCAGAGGGCCGAGTTGAGTGGCGTGCTTTGGGAGAGGCCTACGTCCAGCAGTGGACTGATACGGGCTGATGATGATTATGAAATGCATCACTGAGAACTCGGTGGTGCAGTGGTTGGGTTACTGGACTTGCGATACTTTACTTGATGATCCTTTAGTTCAAACATTCATGTTACCATAGAAATAAGCGTTGATTAGGATTTCTCCATAATACAGGATTTTATGAGAAAAACTTGAGTATATTCCTAAAGCTCACTAAAGATCACTGTGTGGTTTAAAAACTAAATAAAATATTTTTATTACAGACTTTTTTACATCCATATTTTGTTAGTAAATACTTAAATAACTATGTTAGTACATACTGGTGCGTGCAGGCCGGTCCAGTGTCTGAGAAATCGACTGTCCGGCCTGCGCGCGAGCACGGTCAGGATACTGCTGCCGCTGGCGCTTTACCCTACGTAAATATATTATTTGATAGTCATATTATGTGCACAGGATTTGTATTTAAATATCCTATTTTAAAAGCTTTATAAAAATGTATGAACGAGAGGAAAATATACTTTCAATAAGGTTTCGAAGGCATTTTCACATGAATGACAACACCGCAAAATTGCTTTGCAATATGCAAAGATAACAGGAGAAGGTATCACAAACATGTTCCCACAATGTAAGGATGAGGTAAAAACACAAAAATACCGACTAAAAGGGTAACATGTTCGTAATACGTTACGCAAACAATTTCACTCTCCTTATCACTTACCCAAGGGCCACATTAAAATGTATGAAGACGAGAATACGTAGCTCTCAATATGCTGTGAGTGAGAATTCTGGGAATTTATGTGAAATCTTTTACATTGCAAATATACAACATGGTGGTTTCCCGCACCGAGATGATTTTGTCTCGATATAATCGATTTATTAACATACATAGGGACACTGAGTGAAGATGCTTGTGTGTATGCAAATAAGTTAATGAGCCAACTAGCGCCGCCAATCTTTGAAAAATAATATCTTCCAATTTAATGAATTTTATTAAAAAAGCTATGTACATAATGTTTCTTACAATAAATGCTTATTTATAACGTGATTCAATTTCGGTAAGTTGTAGTTCGCATAATTGCGAAAAACGGCCGTTTTTGGCACATTTGTGAACTACAACTTCATCATCATCATCATCAGTCTATTTATATTGCCCCACTGCTCGGGCACAGACCTTCCCTTACATCGAGGGAGCTCGGGCCATAATCCACCACGCTGGCCCAGTGCGGGTTGGCGGATTTCACATGCCTTAGATTTTTTTCTTCTACGACATGCAGGTTTCATCACGATGTTTTCCTTCACCGTTTTTGAGAGCACTCGGTAAATGTACGTAAGTTTTTCCGTCGAAAAAACCGAGGTAACTCATTGGTACATGGCTGCCCTGGCTGGGAATCGAACCTGGGACCTTCATATTGCAAGTCCATTGACCCAACCACTATTGAACTACAACTTAGCTTGTCGCAATTATGCCATGTATTGTATATTGAAAAATAGTATTCATCCTAATAAACATTTTGTAAGTAGCTTTTTTTTATTAAAATTGATTAAATTGGAAGATATTATTTTTTCAAGATTGGCGGCTAGTTGGCTCATGGAAGGCCTTATATAGTTTCACTTGCCCGAGAACTTTGCCTAGGCATCGTTTATACATTAAATCGTTGGTAGGTGACGTTGCGGCGCCTGGCTTAGTTAATATTTATAAACTCCAAGCGGATGGCAGGCGTGTCTCGAGTGTTGTGAAACTGTTTTCCATTACCATACCTTTACTTTTTTAGAGATCCCTACAGCATCAGCGATTCTGTAGGATACACGCTCTTATTCTCGCTTCGGCCGCGTACATCGTATGCGCGTATTTTCAGTTTTTCTACGAAAGCTACGGCACTAACTACTAAAATTAAACGTCTGAAAAATATATAGCAATCTTAGGGTGTCTATTTAGAGACTGATGAATACCGATACACGATTGGACAAACTTCGCTCGATAGAAAAAAACGCAAACATACCCCTTCCATGTCTTTTAAAATGAAAATTATATCTAAACCGTAATAGTTATTCATACATAATATATATCAAAATGTAGGGTACTATAAATACGAGAGCTTGTTTTAAAAAATCTGATTTTTGTTTGCGTATTTTTATTTCCCTGCCGAAATTTATAAAAATACGAATATCGAGGCACTGCGCCGTGCTATTCACTCCGCCGCTGCGGGGCATCTTGTGTCTCACTCTTGCTTTTGACAACAATATACGACGTTTCGTAACCAGTTTCGAATGAGGAAAGAATTATATTCGTACAGTCGACAGCAGGTCAATGGTAACACTTGCAGTACGATTTCAAGTCTTACGACGCAAATAATAAGAACTGTCAAAAGTAAAAGTGTTACCATTGATCTGCTGTCAACTGTACGTAACCAGTTTTGAATGGAGATCATTTTTCTTTACTCGAACCGAGCCACTATTCTAAGCAATCGCTAGGAAATATGTATTTTCTTTGTACGAAACCGGTATAGGTGGGGATGATATACTCTGTACCTCTACAAATATCCCAAATTCTGTAATTTATTTACTTTACTAATTAATTTAATTACACATCATCAGTCTATTTATATGTCCCTACTGCTCGGGCACAGACCTTCCCTTACATCGAGGGAGCTGGGGCCATGATCCACCACGCAAGCACGAAAGCAGATTGGCGGATTTCACATGCCTTAGATATTTTCTTCTTCTATGGCATGCAGGTTTCATCACGATGTTTTCCTTTACCGTTTTGAGAGCACTCGGTTAAACTAAATAAATAAATTAACTCCGAAATTTCTGACTATTTCTTGGAACCCACTTTTGAAATACGTCTCTGAAAGAAAATTCCATTCCAAAAAACCTTCTTTGAGAAAATTCCTTCAATTTCCTCAACACAAACTTAATACGTATAAAGTTGAAAAGAAATACATCCATCATTCTTAAGACGTAGGTTGATAGTGATGTAGCGACTAGGGTTTTGGCCGACTATCCGTCCGACTAAATAGTCGGCCTATCAATCACTAATAAGAGAGAGAGCGTCCATATTCGACATCTCTCCCTGAATCTTCTTCAAAGAAGCTTGTGAGTACATTCTGGAAATAACGATGCAGATTAACGTGAATGACTATAAAAACTGATAAAGGTTAATTGTAAAAATCAAGTTATTTTATTCCTTTTCCTAATTTTTTTATTTATTAAATAAGTAGCTAAAAAAATCCGCACGTCATCGTCTGCCTGTTCGAACCTAAGGCTTGTTAATAAACGCGATTTCGAAGTTATGTAGTGGGTTAAGGATTTTCAAATTGCGATTATACATTACGCCATTTAACAATTTCACTGAATGTCAACAATTAAATCAGCGTTTAGGAAAATAAATATAAATCTTTAAAATCATGCTAATATTATTTCAATACAGCAATAAGCGAGCCAGCTACATTTAAGCTATACCGGTAACTCTGAAAATCGATTGACCGACTATTAGTCGCAGAATTAATAACCGCCGACTAACTCGTCAACTTCGGTACATCACTAGTAGTAAGACTTGTAAGTAAACACTTCTATACAATGATAAAGTGTTTCTTACTTTATTTTTAACGTGAGTTTTCGCTCCATCTGGGCGTAGTAAGTTTTGTATTATGAAAATGAAGTCGGGTTTTGCATGAATTCTTTTCTTTGCCAGGTTTTTTATATAAAATCCACGAGCTCTACCATAGAGCTCGGCGGCTCTGTGGTTTGGGCACTAAACTTCCGGACGTTACGGATGGCCCAGGTTTGATTACCAAATCAGCATGCACATGAGCATATACCAATGAGGTTTTCTACGGATTATTATATATAAACGGATATCACTCACTTATATTGTTAAAGTCGGCAATTACTTAGGTAGGTTTTCTACGGTTTTTGAGATAACTTTACGTACATTTCTGCGATTGTTCTTAAAACGGCGAAGGAAAACATCGTGAGGAAACCTGCATACGCCTTCTGTCTTGTGTGACATAGAATATACCCCATTACCCTATCCAGTACATATTGAAACCTGATTTATATCGATAATTAAAAGAACAAAACATGTAAGTACGGATAACAGCAGATCAATGGTAACAGTACGATTTTAAATCTTACGACGCAGATAATAAGAACGGTCCAAAGTCCAAAGTGTTACATACACTTGATCTGCTATTAGCGTACCTATTTTTGACACAAAAAAAGATAAATTGGTCGTACATTTAACTAAAAAGTTGTAGAGTGAAATGTGCGTGAAAAAGTCATTTATTTTTCCAAGTGCAAAAACATTTTGTATGCCAGGTTCAGTTGTATTGTAGTGACGTCATCTGCACTACAATACCTGAAGAAACTTTCAATATCCCGACAATATAACTTCTTACATAATATTTCCACATCATTTACATATTTTTTCTGGGAAATGTCCACGAATATTGTGGCAGCGTTCAGAGAGATCTTCATTTGATAAAGAGTGAATGGCATACAATGGACAGTAGGGTGGCAACGGTTGCCGAGTTGAGAAAGGCTGTCTTTTGTTGAGAGCACATCAATGTCAAAATTCGATTTCGGTATAACACAGATATTTAATGTGCACAGGAGAGTTTTTAAGGATGAGAATATTTCAAAACTATTTGACATATTGCACGAATTTTCTCACTGTTAGATAGATAAAAGTTAAGACTATGCAACTGTGAAATAATTATTAAACTTGTCCCGGTAATTTTTGAGGCCCCGTGTATACGATGAAGGATAGAGTTTAGACTTTTATTACTAATAATAGTAATAGTTGTGTAATACCTAGTTATTAAGTTGTGTTACCATTATTTTAAAAGATGTGCTGCTGAGAGTTTTTTGCCACATTTTCTCCTCAGCGTTGGCACCTTTTCCTTGCAAATTGGTGTAAATGTAAATTCAAAAATATGTTGACGTGCAAAAATGTACACTTGCAATAAAGAAATTTGACTTTGACTTTTAGGTACTTTTCTCTGTCTTAGTGTGTGTGATTTAAATTCTTATGGAACAGCCAATATAATCATTGCGACGTCAAAAGTGACTTGTTCATTTAAAATTGAGATACGATCAATTCGCACTGAGTTGTACCAGTAAGTTGAGCCACTAATAGTTGTTAACAGTTCTAATTGTCCATATGTTTTTTAGACTTCACTATTACACTTTGCAAGGAAAATGCAAACAGTATTATAGTTCGCTGAGGTGAACAGTAGCAAAAACTTTCAGAAACACATATGAAATGAAATGTTTTATTTACCATTCATTTAGGTATCGATATATATTTAATTATTGCTCAACAAGCTACCTATTCATTCATACGCTGAATTCTGTAAACAAAGGTTGTCTGGAAGAGCTCGCTTTAAGCGATAAGACCGCCAACTGTATTAGCATATTTCTTTTGTGTAATTCCGAATATTTATCTTATCTTACCATTTCTATCTCTATTAAACAAGAAACTGTAGTTTACCGTACACTATTTTACATTAACTTAGTAATCAGTAAAGCCCACACTAGGCTAAGCCTGTCCCGTGGGATTCTAAATGAATTACAAATACAGAACGACGGGTTTTTATACTTGAAGTTACAGGTTGTTAGCTATACAGTTAGTTAAAGTATCCAAAAAAAATTCCAAAAAACTAATTCATTTAAAAATAAGTCAAAAATAACATAACGCAACCATGTCACAATTTCCAACATTTACGGAAATTTTCCACGCCAACCAACAAAAGTAATGTCCCAAATTTATTCAAACGTCTGGCCACGGCGCACGTTTGCAAAATGTATGAGACCGTCCCTCACACTATCACGGTAATGGCCTAAACAGCCCGAGGCGTATCTCTTTGTCTGCGGTAATACGTGGCCACCCTACTGTGTATCGACTACTTGCATTTTTAAAGGTATTTTCGGTGTTTTGTTCACGTAGACAGTACTGTGGAAAGTTTCGTAGAAAGGTAGGTATAGAATAACAAATGTGATTATTAAAATATTATCCCGTAGGTAATTAACAAAAATGTTGAAAAGAGGGCCAATTTTTTTTTTAAATCGGTACTAATCAAAAATTCAGACTCGACAGAGCTTGGTGGCTCAGTGGTTAGGTCAATGGACTTGCAATAAAACCTATAATTCCCGTTGACCTAGAGTCATGAAATTTGGCAAGAAGCTAGGTCTTACAGCACAAGTAAAGGAAAAAATTCGGAAACTGTAAATTTAAAATTACATCTCTCAATAAAAATTTCTTTTTATTACAATATGGACCTAATATTTTGATAATTTCAAAGTTAAGTTGATCTCTGAATCTAGTATACCTTTTCGTTAGAACAAAGTTACTGGGTTAAGTTACTTTGCACGGAAGCCTCGCACTTCGCCGTTATCTGAAACGAAAATCGAAATATTATTAGCTCATAGGTTCAGCAAGGATCAGTTGTAACAAGCCCATTGCCATTTTGACCAATAATAAATATGCACTATTTTGTCGCAAAACCTCAGAATCAAACTACAAACCTCACAGAGCTGCCATTCGAACTAAACTACGGACGCGCCATTAGGATAAAGCTCCGGATGCATGTAGGGGATTTCCTGTCGTTATACACTGCCGGTCTGCATGCAGCCTTATGCGGTAGATACCTATGTTTATCTATTTGTATGCAACATTGTACGTCATACTGTACTTTAAATATGTAAGTACGTACGGACAACAGCAGAGCAACGGTAACACTTGCAAAAAAGTGAACTTAGTTGTGGTGTATGCTGTATGCGTTATTGTATTGTATCAATTGTCTTTTCTAATAATTTTATTTTTACTTTTACAATTCTATTTATACAGTGGCTATTTTGTGTTTAATATCTCGTTAAGTTAATCAGAAAATGTTCGCGAATGACAGTATGGTCAATTTATTGGATAATTTGGACAATAACTGATGTTTCTAGCTTTTATCAAGAGTCCCGCTACAATCTCGGGAGTGAACGTGACTGTCGAGCTGCTTCGTCCAGAGTGATGACGCTACGGCGTCTCCTCTGGATGAAGACAAGAGACGCGGCTACCCAGGGTGAAGACGCTACTGGGACTCCTCTGGAGGAAGATAGAAGACTATTGTGCTGGCCAGTTTATATTTAGTTTTTAATATTTTTACTCTTTTGATAAAATTGACGTTTGTCACCTTCTTCACTTGTTATTTCACTCTATTGTAATCGCGATATTTCTTCTATTACATGTTTTTACCTACAAAAAGGCATTTTCTATTGGCTCCAGTCCGTAATAACTATTATATATTGAATTTTCTGTAACATGACATTGGCAAATGACGAACTGTCGAGTCTATTAATAAAATAAATAAATAAATGTTGCATTGTCATTATCAAATCATTGCTATTCTCAATATGTTCGACTAAACGTCCTCGGTCTACGTCTACCCTCTACCGACCCTTCCACCCCCAAATTACACTGCTATCAACTTAAGCTGAGAATTGCATTTGTGTGAGTGATCGCCAAAAGTACAGTTAGTAAAACACATACAAATAAAATTATTTGTATGTGTTTGTTGTTTGGCGCCGCGCCACAAGCCGATTGCCAATCTACACTATCGGTGTGCACTCACACAAATGCAATTCTCAGCTTAAGTTGATAGCAGTGTACTCGTCGCCATGCTATGATAACGTTGCATAATGAATGTACTTACCAATAATAAATTAATAATATATTATTCACGCTCGGTGCAATTAAAATTTCCCGGAAATGATGGTCGTGCGCTTATGCATAATTTAATTTGTTATTCAGAGCTTTATTGGGAGTTTTGTATTGTGCGATTTTATATAATACTAGCTGTACCTCGCAACTTCGTTTGCGTAGAAGAGGAGGGTGGAGAGGATGGAGGGGAGCAGGAGGCAGATCTTCCTCTCTGGATCCTTGTTTCCACATCATATACCGCCATGGCTTATAACCTATGAGCTGTCCGGATATTTCAGCTATCTCCTAGTGAAACTCCCATCAAAATCCCTTCAGTAGTTATGGCGTGATACTTGCACAAAATCACAGACAAATATACAAAAATAGTGTTTTGGCATTAGTATCGATCGTAAAACTCATTACAATTATTCTTTTCAAAAAATATCCAATGTACAGACACAACTTTTTTACAGTCTTATTATATGTATAGATACCTAGTGTTAAAATAATATAATGGAAGGGGTCACGGTATTGATAAAATTTAACTACTATTGTTACACAATTTTTCGATTTTCGCGAATTTATTCTTGTGTATTTGAAATGGTTCGATTCCCAGCCAGGGCAGCCATATACCAATGAGTTATCCTAGCGAAAAAACTTACGTACATTTACCGAGTGCTTTCAACGGTGAAGGAAATCATCGTGATGAAACCTGCATGCCGTAGAAGAAGAACAAAATCTAAGGCATGTGAAATCCGCCAATCCACACTGGGCCCTCGTGGTGAATCATGGCCCCAGCTCCCTCGATGTAAGGGAAGGTCTGTGCCCGAGCAGTGGGGCAATATAAATAGACTTATGATGATTTGAAATGGTATATTATGCCCTTTTAAAAATTTACTAGCAAAAGAAAGAAATAAGGAAATATAGAAATAGGGACAGCCAAGTGTGTTGCTATTTTTGCTATTGTCTTCCATGTTTGATTGGTTAAATTGTTTACAATTATTTACTTCGACTAACAAGGACATTAGCTAGAAATCAACAGATGTGTTTTGGCTGGCAAAAGTCAAAGTCAAATCTCTTTGTTGCAAGTAAGCACGTTGTGTACATTTTTGCACTTAAACATACTTTTTTTTTAATTTACATTTACACCACTTTGCAAGGAAAAGGTGCCAACGCTGAACGCATTTTCATGTGGCAAAGAAACTCTCAGCAGCACGTCTTTAAAAATAATAACAACATAATTACGTAATAACTAGGTACATAATTAACTATTTCTATTGTTAGTAATCTACACTTTATCCTTCATGTGAAACCGGCGACACACACCATGCATTTTTGAAACATCTGTTAGCTGTTAGAGGCAACCTTGTTTTTTCAATGCACCTCGTCAATATTTCGTCTACAAGTATGAGGTCCTTCTCTTCTCCGTATCGTCGCTGATAAAAATACACAAGACACAAAAATAGCACTGAAAGTGCAGAATAAACTCATGATAAAACTCCACAATTGAATATTCAGTATTCAGTTACAGCGAGAGCCGATCGACTGCTGAAATATGCACGAGCAATAAGCGAGCTTTGCAATATGAGCGGAATAGCGAAAACTTCTCTTGAGCAAGTTACTGGACTAACTACACAGCGGCTATGAGAGCCTGGTAGTTTTAGTTTCAGTAGCTCAATGGATAGGGTGTCATACTTCATAGCAAGTGTTCCAGGTTCTAATGTCCTCACCTCTGGGATGGGTTTTAGCTTAGTTGGACTATCGGTCACTCCAACCAGCAATAAGAGAGAGCTTTTCAATATGAGAGGAATTGCGAAAATTTCTCTTGAGCAAGTTACTGGACTAACTACACCACGGCTATGAGAGCCTGGTAGTTTTAGTTCCAGTGGCTCAATGGATAGGGTGTCATACTTCAGAGCAAGGGTCGCAGGTTCTAATATCCTCACCTCTGGTTTGGGTTTCAGCTTAGTTGGTCTATCAATTACTCCAACCAGCAATAAGAGAGCTTTTCAATATGAGAGGAATAGCGAAAACTCTCTTAAGTAAGTTACTGGACTAACTACACAGCGGCTTTGAGAGCCTGGTAGTTTTAGGTCCAGTGGCTCAATGGATAGGGTGTCATACTTCAGAGCAAGTGTTGCAGGTTCTAATATCCTCTGGTCTGGGTTTTAGCTTAGATTATCTGCCACTCCAACCAGTAATAATAATATTTAGGCATTTTGCGTTATTAAACATTTTGTTTTTAGGCCTTCTGATTCATGATGGAGTTAATGTTATGCATTTACAAATAAAGTGTTATCTCTTAACAGGGCTTGGTGCAAGTGGTATTAGTTATTCTAACCAACTCTGCCCTAGTGGGTGGAACAACGGCTCTTTGCAATATGAATGTAATAGTGAAAACTTCTCTTTAGCAAGTTAGTGAACTAACTCTGACTATGGTGGTAGTTTTAAGTGAATTTTCGGAGTTCAGCAGTTAAAAAATAAAATAAAAGACATTGCCACATTTCAATGGAGCTTTGCCCCACGTACCACGACCATTTAAGCTGTACCTATCATTTTGTTGGGGACTTATTACAGGTTTCATATTGCATAATCATAATCAGTATCATTTTCTAATACTCTCGCAACCCCTATAGAAGAATAACAAAAAATATGAATAAATCGCTTCGATTTCTTACTATTTTCTGAATTCTTAATTAAGCTGTTTTTTTCGAATCGCAACTTGTACAAAACTTTATTTTAAACCAATAATTTTAATAAAAAACGGAGATGTTTTTACATTTATTCGTTATCTTGTACAACTTGCAGTTGATGGTGGGGCAGAATCTGGCATTGTCATTTATTTTCAAAAACACCAGCATGTAAATGATACAAAAATAAGGTACCTCCTAGTAGGCAAATTAAAAATTCGCCTGTGTCAGGAGGGCCCACTCTTTCTTAGGTCTAGTTAACTTAAAACTGGTACATCGGTTCCGAAACAGCAAGCATTGGTAATGAATGAATAAAATAAAATAAGAGGTAAGTTTAACAAATTAATCTTAACTTAAGCATATTGAGTGAGTAAAAAATGTGTGTGCACGTATTAGGGTGTGTGAGTGTGTGATCCCTCACAGGGAGGGTGTGCATGGTTGTATGCGTGTCTGAAGTGAGTTGAGGGCAGGTATTTGTGTTCTAGGTTCAGATTACATATTTTAGAATATTTTCTGTATCCGCATAATCTTTAGTTTTTAGCCAAACCGTGATAGTTTTTTTACAGTCATGTACATGTGTGATTATTTATTTATTTATTCATTAAAAAGTATAGCATTACAGTTTATCACCTATGCACTATATATTTCATTTAATTATTAATTATATTATTAGAATATTAATTCAATTATATGTATTACATATAATTGAATGATGAGTGATTTATGAATTCCAAGATTTTTGTTAAGTTTGTTGTAGATCTGCTGGCGACGCCCTTGTTTGCATGTACGTCAAGTATTCGACTAATATGACAAACATCCAATAGCGAATACGAATAGCCAAGTGAAGTGCTGCCATCAAATACTTGACGTACAGCTAACAGCAGATCAAGTGTAACACTTTGGATGGTTCTTATTATCTGCGTCGTAATATTTAAAATCGTACTGCAAGTGTTACCATTCATCTTCTCTTGTCCGTACTTACAAATAAGACGAATATTTTGTCAAGAACACATGGCAATTATGACAAATACCAATAGCCAAGTGAAGTGCCACCATTAGAAGTAATAGTAACCTCTACGTATCAGCGTCAAAAACTAATTATAAGTATGATGAGGAAGTTTCTGACAAGTTTGTGAACTAAGTTCGTATATTGCGGCGATAATATATTTTTGGACAACTACAAATGATATGATTGATTAAGGTTTAGTTGCAAAGCTATATCACCTTCGGTTTGCAGCAATTATAATAGAATAGAATAGAAAATATGTTTATTGCCATACACCAATTACATAAGCTTACAAAAAATCAATCAAGTAGTAAGTTATAATCTAATATAGTTATGCCAAGTGGTGTCGCAAAAGGTGCATGTTTCAGCTGAGCTGACACCGAGGTGTGCAGCGCTGTGACTCGACATGCACCTCTTCCCTGCCAGAATATATACCTGATATTCGGTATGATAACGAGCTTGAACTAAGATAGCCTAGTGCTATCTTCCCTTTGAACTATACTAGGGTGGGTGACTGGGTGTGTACGTGTGTAAGGTGGGTGAGTATTTGTGTGAAAGTGTTTGTGTAGAATGGATATACTTGTTTACCAAGTGAGTCTTTGTATATGGATAGTATTAGTTTCACAGCTGATGGTATTGTTGTTACTCATGGTGGGGGTCCTCGGTGTACAAGCTCGTGGACTCAAGATGACCTAGGGAGGTCGCAAGATACTGGTGCGGGAAAATTTGACAAAGCCTAGAAAGCTGCTTTTATCAACTTCACACGTTTATATATATAAAAAGGTTTAGTTTGCATTGAAACGTAATTACCGTGGAATAATGTGGAACAAATTTAGTTTATAATCATTATGTAGTGATAATTTGTAGAAACACAAGGCAAATAAAACAATTAAATAGTAGTTTGAGTGCGGCCGCTATAGCTATTCCTGAATAAATTGCATCCCTGAGGAATGATGATCACAACTATTAAACAGTCAATAAATAATGCAACCTCGATCTTAAAGCAATAGCAGTAAAGCTGATCTACAAAGCAAAACTAAATTTGCTGCTGAAATCGTCATTACAAACTTAACTTTGCATTCACAAAATTGGAATTCACTCTCTGTTTATTTGACTGAAAATTCTAGACAAATGCAAAACTAAATTGGTACTCGCAATTGCAAAGTTATATTTGCAGTTGCGAAACTCACATAGCCTTATTTTTGGTTGATTGAAATTGTTGTTCAAGTGCATTAGTAAGTTGGTAACGCAGTATCTCTAAATATAATAGGGATAGTGCCGTCATTAAAGCGCTTTGCTATTAAATTCCTTGTTGATTCATTTGTCTGTGAGCCTCGCAATTTATGGGATACTCACTGTAGAGATATGGAGGGACGAACTGTCATAATTCAGCCAATTTGATTCAGATTCCGCTTACGTCATGATTCATGAAACAATTTAAAGAACCGCCGATGTAGTAACTAATAACTCATTTATTATGATGAATTATGGTAATAAAAAATTAAAACTAAACTATTTAAACAAAATTATATATAAAAAACCTGCGCCAAACCACCACAATTGGCAATGTGCCCAAAAGGCTGGCGGGGCGTTACCCCGAAGTAGCCGCCAGCCCTTTGGTCACGCGTGGCCTCGACCAGGCGCCGTAAAATTTGTTTCATTAGGCGGTGTGCTCCCGCAGGATTGGAGGAATCATGCAGGCTCTGAAGTTTGGCGCTATAGTATAGCGAGCACTACGAGCTCGGGAGTGAACGTGACTGTCGAGCTGCTTCGTCCAGAATGATGACGCTACGGCGACTCCCCTGGATGAAGTGAAGACGATAATGATATTTTGAATATTCTGTAATATGGAATTGGCAAATGACGAACTGTCGCGTCCATTAATAACACTGAATATTATGTTACACTGGAGTCCAATAGAGTCCAATTTATGTAGATGGAGTGGAAAAGTAATTTTCGTTCATCAACCCAACTGTCAGAGCAGATATTAAGTGACAAGGAAAACTGAGTTTTCTTCCAAAAAATATTATAATGGGTTTTGTGTGCGATGGTGCAAGGTATTACTTTGGAAGTAGCGGTATAAGTTGTTCAAACTCCACTTAAGTCGTACTCAAGTTGTAACTTAAAGTTAAGTTTAATGGCTGTACCACAGACCACTTAGCCAATAGACCTAACAGGAGGGCGCCCGTGTCTGCCCGCACATGAGCGCAAAACTGCTTCCTAGACCTAGAGATACTATCGACATCTCTTTAATACGGCACCCCTGTCCCCATCATCATCACCCCAGCTCCCTCGATGTAAGGGAAGGTCTATGCCCGAGCAGTGGGGCAATATAAATAGGCTGATGATGATGAAGTATATAGAAACCAGTAGTGTCGCGGCGACGTAGCTTGCTGTCTGCGGTCGGCTACGGACTTGTACCTTAAGCGTCGCCTAGATACACCAGAAACACAACAGGAGACCGCCCGTGTCTCCCCGCACATGAGCGCAAAACTGTTTCGCGACACGTGCAACCTAGAGATATCGACATAGACGCACTCAATAGACGCATCTCTTTAATACGGCACCTCTGTCCCCCGCTTCTATTGCGCTCATCGTTTGACAGAATTTTTCGCTTGCCGATTTCATGTCTATTGCGTAAGTGGTCTATGGGCTGTGATATTTTGGCATACTGTCAAACTAAACAAAGGAGAGTAAAGTTTTTCTATCACGTATAGGAAACTTTCATCATTCACTTTCACTCTCATACGTCAAATAGAGACTTCTATTAAAAACTAGCTGTACCCCGCAACTTCGTTTGCGTACGTTTAATGTACTGGGAGGCTGATCTTCCTCTCTGGATCCTTGTTTCCACATCACATACCGCCATGGCTTATAGCCTATGAGCTGTCCGGATATTTCAGCTATCTCCTAATGAAACTCCCATCAAAATCCCTTCAGTAGTTATGGCGTGATACTTGCACAAAGTCACAGATAAACTGACAAAAATTCTAAAAATTAGTGTTTTGGCATCAGTATCGATCCTAAAACATATTCCAATTATTCTTTTCAAAAAATATCCTACGTACAGACACAAACTTTTTTTCAGTCTTATATTATTTTGTATGTATAGATATGTTATTTTAAGGGCCTTCCATGAGCCAACTAGCGCCGCCAATCTTTTAAAAATAATATGTTCCAATTTAATAAATTTTATTAAAAAAGCTATGTACAAAATGTTTATTACGATAAATACTATTTTTTAAATGCTTATTTATAACGTGATTCAATTTCGGTAAGTTGTAGTTCGCATAATTGCGGAAAACGGCCGTTTTTGCCACATCTGTGAACTACAACTTAGCTTGTCGCAATTATGCTATGTATTGTATATTTCAAAATAGTATTCATTCTGTTGTACATAGCTTTTTTTAATAAAATTGATTAAATTGGAAGATATTATTTTTTCAAGATTAGCGGCGCTAGTTGGCTCATGGAATGCCCTTAATTAAAAACTATTATAACTACAAACAATTCCGAAGAGGGTGTCATAATATAATGTATTGTGACGTCATCTGCTACAAACCAAAACACGCAAAGCTACATAAAGCCGCTAATTAGTTTCCAATAATTAAATTCAGCGACATACATTGCGTTGTCAAGGGTAACGGATTACAAAGGCCCTATTCTGAACCAGCAGTGATCAGTAAAATATTAGTAAACAAGTTTATTTTATTTATTTTATTAATGGACTCGACAGTTCGTCATTTCCCAATGTCTTGTTACAGAAAATTCAATATATTCAATAGTCTTCTATCTTCCTCCAGGGGAGTCGCAGTAGCGTCTTCACCCTGGGCAGCCGCGTCTTCATGTCTTCATCCAGAGGAGTCGCCGTAGCGTCATTACTCTGGACGAAGCAGCTCAACAGTCACGTTCACTCCCGAGCTTGTAGCGGGAACTCTTGATAAAAGCTTGAAACTTCAGATCTTGCATAAATAATCAAATAACTTCACCGTACTGTCATTCGCGAACATTTTCTGATTCATTTAACGTGATATTAAACACAAAATAGTCCCTGTAAACATTAAAAGGAAAACTATCAAATAATTTCGCAACCGTCGTTTCTCGCCATTTTCAAGAGAACCAGTAAACAAGTTGAAAATTATTTAAAAAAGCAAAAACCCGACTGCAAAAAAGCTATCCCCTTTTGATTAATTTTTTATACCCTATGACACTCCCGTAATCAAGACGAATCTAACGATACCTCATACATCAAAATCCATCAAGCCGTTTAGGCTACAGGATGGCCGGAAGGAATTAACATATATACATACACCCGAAAAACATTACCCTCTTTGTGGGGCAGTCGGGTATAAATCAGTTACCAAGCAGAAATTATTTAAATAAAAACTGACTACTTTCATCATTATTTTGATTAAATTTTTATATCCTATGGCACTCCTACAATCAAGATGAATCTAACGACACCTCATATGTTAATATCCATCAAGCCGTTTAGGCTGCAGGGCGGGACAAAGAACAATAGGCAATAGGCGGTCTTATCGCTGAGAGCGATCTCTTCCAGACAACTTTTGGGCAGAGAAGCAGTGTGTTAGGAAGTGGTAGCATAATAGTGCAATTTCACATACCTACTTATCGAAAATAAAATATTCTGAGCGACTATTAATATCTTATACATAAAATGTACTTAACCCCTTTGATTAATTTTTTATAGCCTAGTCACTCCTACAATCAAGACGAATCTAACGACACTGATTTAGGCACATACATACACTTAAAAAGCATAACCCTCCTCCTTGCGCAGTCGGGTAAAAAAGCGTGGTTCACAAATCGCCGCATTTAAATTTTTATTTCAAATATCGTAAACATTGTACTGTCGGCATAAAAAGAGCTTCACCCAAATCCCCATTAATTTAAATTGATCCACAATTCTGGTTCGTGGCTCGGTAATTACATTTATCCAATTAGCGAATGCTTTATGAATTTGGCGTGTAATGACGGATTATAATTGAGGGCCAAATTAACGGCCTATCCAGCCTGAATAACTTGTAATTTAACTTGTAATTACATAGCTTGTGATGTAAATGTTACGGCAATTAGTGCCCTCATTCTGTTACTATGTATCGTCTTTACATACATGGTGAACGCACGTAATACCTATGCACAAAATGTATGTAAGAGGTTAAAATATAATAATAATTTATATTTAATTCTTTGTCCCCTTTGGCGTCGAGACACTTGGTCCGTGGGGCCGGAGGGCACACGCGCTCCACAAGGAGCTCAGCAAGCGCCTGAGGGAGGCGACGGGTGACCCTCGTGCTGGCGGCTTTCTCGCGCAGAGGCTGAGCCTAGCCATCCAGCGCGGGAATGCCGCTAGTGTGATGGGCACCCTCCCAAGAGGGCCAAGTTTTTTAGAATATTTTTAGTTAGGTAGATTTTTAGTTTAGTTTTTAATGTATTTTTAAGTAGTTTAGTTTTATTCTATTTGTGTAAGATTTATTGAATAAAGTTCCTTCCAATTATATTATTATAGTATGGGAGACCTTTGCCCAGCAGTGGGACATTGCAGGCAATTAAATAATAAATAATATACTCAGCATACGACGTGCAATTTTAGTGCTTGATTTCCCGCGGCAGAATGATTTGCCCCCAGTAGAGTTAAAATTCAAAAACTCTAATACATAAAATACGATAGTAACTCATAAGGCATAACCTAGCAAACAGCACGCGCCTCGTCCGCCGGCCGCTCCGTGCTGTTCCAGACTGCGATATCGCGGTGTTACTATTGATTCGCGATCGCTATCGAGTTTAGTTTTTCACAATTATTACTGTCATTTCTTTATTTAACAAAAATATATATTAATAAATCGATAGTACAGTTGAAGACAGAGATACAGGGGGCCTCAATAAGGTTGAGTTTTTCTCAATAACTACTGGACCGATTTTAATAATTCTTTTACAGTATATAGTTTCAACTTTTATCTAGCTAATAGTCAAAGAATTTTTGCAATAGGTCAAGTAGTTTTTAAGAAAATCTCATCTTTAAAAACTCTACTTACACCTTTCTCTGTCTTCGACCGAACTACCGACATAAACCATCATCAGTATACTGTATGACTATCGTCTTTCAGTTAGAAATTCAATTAACGGACTAATAATTTCCTTGTAATATGAGGACAAAAGTGGTTGACATTGCTCATAGAATCAGTAAACTGAAGTGGCAGTGGGCTAGGGTTGAGTGGCGCGCTTTGGGAGAGGCCTGCGTCCAGCAGTAGACTGATACGGGCTGATGATGATGAGATCACTCTGTGCACAGTAAGATAACGTCTCTAACTAATGTACCCAAATCCCTAAGATAAACTCTACCTCACCTAAAACGGAATCGAAACGAGAGTCCCAAGTAACGACCTGTTTTATTACCGAAACCACTTTGCAAAGAATTTAGTGCACTTAGAACCGATGCTGGAGCTAATGACTGGGAGATACTCTTCTTTAATGGCTGAGCGAATAATATCGCGACTGTATTACAAGCACAGCATTTTTCGAAAAAAAAACCGGTAATTTTAACATATAATCTCACTTTTAAACTTGCACCGTTTGTATACATATTAATTAGATAAAACGGGAATTACCGTGGGGGGTACCTGCAAATATCAACAACTTTTCTCAACGCAGTCAGCGAACACGAAAGAGGGTAGATCGTTTTGTGTCACCCTTCTGACGTTCAACACTCACCGACTTCAGTCTACTCGTGACCATGATGGCTGCAATGCTGTCGAAATATCGAGACACCAACAATAAATGTTTAACACGGTAATTCCCATTTTATCTAATTAATAAACATAGAATCTGTTTCTATGTTTTGTGGCGGTGAAATTATCGTTACTGCTACGAAAACGCATTCTTAAACCCTATGCCTCAAATTGCTACCTAACCTACTGGATATTAACGACGATTTCTTACTATTTTCTGAATTGTTAATTAAACTGTTTTTTTCGGATCGCGACTTGTACACAATTTTATTTTAAACCAATAATTTTAATAAAAAACGGAGATATTTTTACATTTATTCGTTTTCTTGTACAACTGGCGGTTGATGGTGGGGCAGAATCTGGCATGGTCATTTAGATAGCTACACTATTTTGTATTAACCATTAAGTCTAAACTTTATTTCCAACAAAATAGTGGTCGTGGTTGCAACAGAATCGTCGGCGAAACCTTAGCGAGTATTACATTAATGAGTCGCCGGCGAATCCTAACGTTTTGCTTTGTAAGGCTGCGTACAGGCTTGAGTTAGCTGCTTGAGACTACAGTTTATTACAAAAATAAAATAAAAACGACTGTTTTTGTGGTGCGCGTGTAGGAATCGGGTATCACGTGAGTAACGCCGTATTAATAAACAAAACTCAGTTCCCAAGAGAACTGTCAAACTCACACTTGAGAACGTAGCAGGCGAACCGCGACTTGAGAAAGACATCACGTGATACGCCCTCAAGATTGGTTTATTAATAAATGACGTACTTGAGATGGTGATCACGTCTTGAGAGTGTATCAGCTGAATTCGCTATTGAGGGCGGGTTTGAACTCAGACTTACAGGCCTTAAATGAGAATGCCAGATTCTGCCCCACCATCAACCGCATGATGTACAAGATAACGAATAAATGTAAAAATAGCTCCGTTTTTTATTAAAATTTATGAGTTTAATAAAGTTTTGTACAAGTTGCTAGTCGAAAAAAACAGCTTAATTAAGAATTCAGAAAATAGTAAGAAATCGAAGCGAATTATTCATTGTTTTTGTTATTCTTCTATAGGAGTTACGAGAGTAGAAGAAAATGATACTGATTATGATTATGCAATATGAAACCTGTAATAAGTCCCCAACAAAATGATAGGTACAGCTTAAATGGTCACGTAGTTTTGTAGGTGGGGCAAAGGTCCATTGAAATGTGGCAATGTCTTTTAGGCGGTGGTTGAAGTCAGGATTTAAGAATTTTCGCTGGTTTTCGCCATACAAAATCGGTGGTTTGGCAACTGTCAAAATATGTCACCGTTTAGCAATCTTTATGGCTATGAGCCTTAAATGTATTTTGTTAGTTCCATAATGTAGATGATTGTGTTTAATATCACGTAAAATTAATCATATAAATGTTTGCAAATGTCATTATGTTGGAGTTTTCGAATAATTATTTGCAGGTTCGAGCTAGATTTAAGAGTGCAACTACCAGACCTCAGGAGTAAAAGTCTGCTGAGCTGCTTATAAACATAATAAAATCTAAATTATTAAATAACTCTGTAACAGTCACGTTTCAGCTATTTTCATAAAAAAAATCATTATATCGATAGTCCCGTAGAACAAAGTCGTATTTGCAAAATCATAGTTTTGCGGTAGAGCTGTTCAAAGATTGTACCGTAGTTTTCTATTAATATTGTTCAACGTGAACTGCAGATTGCTATGAAATTTTATTATGTTACTAAATTATGTGAGACGTGTCTATATCTATAAAAAAATTTAACAAATATTAATTTTTTGTCCAAAAACGGGGGCCTATAATCATATGCGCCATTGTTCTATGGCTAAGTGACCGCTTTATAAGAATATACGCCATTGTTCAATGTACTTCCGATGCATAAAAGGTGTAGTATATGCATAAAAAACTTTTTTCTTCGGTATTTCGGGAAATATTTGGTGTCGTATGTTGATAAAGTTAGCTGTAATTGATAAATTAAATGCAAAACCTAATAATTTTAGATCACTTTTGTTCAATAATAATAGTTCTTAAAATTAAACAGGAAGAAATAAGCTATTTTATTCTCGATATTTAAAACAAAACTCGATTTTAATCAATGAAAATTATACTATCTAAGTCTAAAGTAGCCAGGTACTTACAGTTATAATAACTTAATTTGTTGTGTAGTCTAAACCAGTAATTTTTTGTCAATGTAAACGTAACATATTATTAATATTAAGCTATTAAAATATTAAGCACCTACTTTTAATAATCAATCTCAAAAAGTTACAATTTTTTCAATGCTCACTTACATTATTATATTGTATTTTAAATATGGGAACAATACATAGATCAATGTAAGATACTAATAAATAAGAAATAGATCGTGCTATAAAAGTAGAAGAAAACAATTACTTAAGGATAAATAAATTATTTATTAGGATAAATACTATTTTTAAATGCTTATTATCAACGTGATTCAAGTTCACTAAGTTGTAGTTCGCATAATTACGAAAAACGGCCGTTTTTGGCATATTACTTAAGTAAAATTATATCTGACAAGTACAACATCAAGTACCTACTCTTTACTGTAATATAATGGTAGAGATTTAAAATAAAAAAATACATGTTCTACAATTATCTCTGCGCAATCACACATAGGTACCTGCCGACTAAATCTTCGTATTTGGATTTAGGAATATTCAGTAAAACTTATAGAGACAGTATATATCAGGTAGAACCAATGAATTACTGATTCCGCTAATGATCAAAACATCACATTGGAAACTTATTTTTAACTATGTTTTAAGACATTTCTATTCATTCTTCACGCCTCTTGATGCGATTATTTTATCGCCTTGGTTCGGTGCTTTTTGACTGCTCTTGACTAACATTAACAGAAGTGCTTGAATTATTGCAAGAAGTAGACAACGTACCAATCGAATCAGCCCAGTGATCATTCAGACAGCAAAATGCATCTTCACAAGTTCGGTGGACATTAACTAGAGATGGCATTGGTGTTGGTATTGTTAACTCCGAGCAATTTACTGGAGGATAATTTTCAACATTTCAATGTACAATACTACTCGTAGGAGAATTTTCGCAACCAGTAAATATTGAATAATAGAAAAGGGGATAATGTCGTTAGTTGTAGGGTATAGTCGATGGATATACATATTAGTGGAAAAGAAAGGCAACTGTTTACCCGTTACGTCACATTCCATAGCAGGTTTAGGAACGAAGGCATTATTAATATTATGTAGGTTGGTAAGAATCAATCAAAAGCATGTTTTCACGTTCCACCTCGGGCTCTGCAGTAGATAGATTCGGCATGGTAAGCAACATTACCGGGACTTACTCGTTTTATCATTACCAACTATGTCTGTCTACACCACACCTCGCTCATGTCATTAGGATTATGGTAGTATGGTACCTATAATAGGAATTAAGAGCAGTTTTTCACTGGCCATCTCGCACTCTGCACTAGAGTAGAGATGGCATGACAAGCAACATTATCGGGATATTGACGTCTTTCCACACCTCGATGTCAGTCTGAATAGTTTGTGCTGTTGCATGTAACTACCGAAGACCGTACCATGAAAATCTAAAAAAAACCAGAGTTTATGATTTACTACGAAACGTGAAATCAAGGACTAATTATAAATAACCAAAATGCATAATTTGCCGTAGATTAAAAAAAATTATCATGTGTATTCTCAAAATTAAAAACCGAACATTGTCGCATATAAAAAGCGATTACAAAGAAAATCGTAGCTTGTGCACATACGATTATATTTTGCCCATTTGAATTCGGAGAACAATGTTGTATATGCACAAGCTACACCATTTATCATTACAACTATCGACGAAAAATGTCTTATTTACTTATAGTACCACGTAATATAAATATTTTTTGTTGTATTTATTATATTGCTTTTTTAACATAACCGCATTTTGAACTATTTTATCCTGTTTATTAAGTTTGTATATCAATTACAGTTTATTCCATAGAATATTGTGGTATTTGACTTTGAGACAATGCATTAGGGTAATTTGGTAATAAAATCATATGAACAGGAAAATATGCAAACAGTTAACATAAAACAAAACATACCTGTTATAGATATTATAAAACGAGTAAATCGTGATTTATTACTTAACAGAATCAACAGAATTTACTTGTAAAGAAATTTGGCTCTCATTATCTTTGAATATTTAGTGGTGAAAATTCATTTTCAAGTGC
This sequence comes from Tachystola acroxantha, assembly GCA_963506565.1. Lineage (NCBI taxonomy): Eukaryota > Metazoa > Arthropoda > Insecta > Lepidoptera > Oecophoridae > Tachystola > Tachystola acroxantha. The sequence continues at coordinate 2,201,075 of OY735894.1, read as the reverse complement.
TAAAAATAAAATATATTATGATCTTGATAGAGACATGTCGATTATTTTAAAAAATACTGTACAAATTCGTGTAAAACAGAACTTTAAAAACAGCGTGACAAAACGATCTCTCTGCCGCGAACAACGGCGCACCTGCATGTGAGGTGCGGCGCGGGTGGCGCTCACAATGTCACATCTGTGCATGCTTCATTGTTCTGCGTAGAAAAAATCATATACTACGTTGTTCTACTGAGTATCTCATTAATAAGATACAATAGAGAAAAAATAAAAATTATTACATGAAGCTTGGCACATTAGGATGCTAAAATCATCAAAAAACTACTTTTGCTTTATAATCACAAGCGACATTGTTCTACGGGACTATCGATATCTTTGTTTGTTTGTATACTCTTTATTGTACATAAATTTTACATAAGTAACACTCAACAAAAATATAAATAGAACTTAACTTAAGTACCAAGGCGGACTTATCCCGCTCAGGGGATTTCTTCCAGTCAACCCTTGAGTAGTTGAAAAGGAAAAAAATACTTTGTGTGCATCTTTACATGTCATATGACATCACATATGATAGTTTTGAATGCGAACTGAATTTGTGTTCGTTCTTACAACTGTCAGTTTCCAAATAATTTTGACCGACATAAGTGCTCACGTTGAGTTCAAGCTCAAAACTGTCTATGACTATCCTAAGCTCCTATTCAAAATTGTGTCTCAATCTTGGTCTTAACCGCTCGTGTGTCCAAGCCCTAAGTTTCTTTACGCGATCTCCCCTTTTATAGTTTCAGTCCATTTCCCCGCGTTCTAGAGTTTCCTTTTACTTCAGCTGTATAATTTAGTTCCTTCGATATACAGGGTGTTGCTACATTTAAATAGATGCTTGCAGGATTAAATAAATCATTTTTTTTTAATATCACTAGCTGTACCCTGCAACTTCGTTTGCGTAGAGGAGGAGGATGGAGAGGATGGAGGAGATCAGGAGGCAGATCTTCCTCTCTGGATCCTTGTTTCCACATCGCATACCGCCATGGCTTATAATAGTCTATGAGCTTTACGGATATTTCAGCTATCTCCTAGTGAAACTCCCATCAAAATCCCTTCAGTAGTTATGGCGTGATACTTACACAAAGTCACAGACAAACAGACAAAAATTCAAGACACAACTTTTTTACAGTCTTATTATAATATGTATACATAGATTAGGGTTCCGTGCCGCAAAAGGAAGAAAAGGAACCCTTATAGGATCACTTTGTTGTCCGCCTGTCTGTCTGTAGGTCTGTCGGTCTGTATGTCAAGACCTATATCTCAAAATCTCGTAAACGGATTAAGTTGAAATGACAATGCCAGATTCTGCCCCACCACCAACCGCATGATGTACAAGATAACGAATAAATGTAAAAAGATCTCCGTTTTTAATAAAAATATTGGTTTAAAATAAAGTTTTGTACAAGATGCGCGTCGAAAAATCAATTTTAAAAGTTTTTGTACGTTTTCCTCTTAGTTTTTCCACTAATCAATTGTAACAGGCCATATTTTTTTTTATTGTGGGCCCTCCATCAGACAATGTAACAGATAGTGCTGAGCGTTAAACATTAAGAAATCGAGGCGTATTATTCGTTATTTTTGTTATCATTTTCTACTACTCTCGCAACTCTTACTGTTTATGTTCATGCAATATGAAATCTGCAAGCAGTCCCCAACAAAATGATAGGTGCTTCAATGTACACGCAGTTTTGTATAGGTGGGGCAAAGCTCCATTGAAATCTGGCGATGTCATTTAAACCAAATACTCAGGTAACAACCTCATGCAGCTGTGCAATAACATGCATCGTTTGATCACCTTGCGGCCAGTAGTTGAACCAAAATCTCGCGAATTTACTACAGCAATTAATTATTTTCTTTTCTCGTGTGGTTTAGTGACCAAACCTATTGTCAGAGTTATTCAGGCCGCCCGTAGGCCTCTGACGTGGCCTAACGACTGCTGCCGAGCGACAGCAACCGGGACACGGAGGGGCTCAGATGAAATTGTTACTAGCGGTCACCCATCCAGGCACTGACCTCGCCCAACGTTGCTTAACGTGTACGATCGTTTTCAACATGTACGCAACTGGACTACGAGCTCCTCTAACTAATTATTATTTTAGTAACCCAGAAACTCTTGTATGGTGGAACGCAGAGAAAAGTGTACAGGAGAGTTTTTAAGGTTGAGATTTTCTCAAAAACTAATTGACCTATTGCAAAAATTAAATCAATGTTTGATAGATAAACGTTAAATCTATGTAACTGTAAAAGAATTATTAAATTCGGTCCAGCAGTTTTTGAGAAAATCTCAACCTCATTGAGGCCACCTGTATACTTATCTCTGTCTTCGACTGTACTACCACTCGTCAATTTTGTCCAGCGATTTTCTGCTTTCTTCGTAAGATGAACTAATTTATCATTTCTGCAAAAACACGGCCATAAAAATTATGAATAATAATATAACAAGTGACGTGATAAGGGGAGAGTTACAACCCTTCACGAGGCCGCAGAGTAGCGGAAATATTAGGGTTGTCACTATTGCTTCATTACTAGTTATTATGATGAGAAATGCGATAATTATAATAATTATAAAAAATAGTAGATAGGTACCGATTTAAAAAAAAAGCCTATAATAAATTTTCTATCCATTGTTCTGCAGACCTAACACACTATTAATGCGTTCCTAAATAATTATTATTTATTTTGTTAATGGACTATGGGGTTCGGGCGAAGTAGTTTGGCCTGGGCTATACCGGTTTATCCTATCGCGTATAGGCAGAACTAGTTTGGCCTAGACAAAACTAGTTTGTCCTGAAATCGGGCTTGGCTAACAAATGACAATGCCAGATTCTGCCCTACCATCAACCGCAAGTTGTACAAGATAACGAATAAATGTAAAAATATCTCCGTTTTTTATTAAAATTATTGGTTTAAAATAAAGTTTTGTACAAGTTGCGATTCGAAAAAAACAGCTTATTTAAGAGTTAAGAAAATAGTAAGAATTCTAAGCGATTTATTCATTGTTTTTGTTATTCTTCTATAGGAGTTGCGAGAGTAGTAGAAAATGATACTGATTATGATTATGCAATATGAAACCTGTAATAAGTCCGCAACAAAATGATAGGTACAGCTTAAATGGTCACGTAGTTTTGTAGGTGGGGCAAAGCTCCATTGAAATGTGGCAATGTCTTTTGGGCAATAAACATTTTTTTAAAGCACTAAGAATTCGTATTATTACAATGTCTTTATTATGTTTAACTCATTCAGTATTATATAAAATAAAAATATAATATACACAGTGGCATCCCTATCGATCTGAATAGGAATGGGGTATTTCTGAGAGTGCTCCCCAAAACGGTCTCCTCATTTTCTTGAATCTCTGCTGATAGGTGCCCCTTATGTTAATGTTTATGGAACTGCTGCTTTCTCTGGCTTTGCTCGGTTCGGTACTTAACTGTTATTGCAGACCAGTTGCTATCATCATCAGTCTATTTATCTGAGTATTTGGTATTATTTTCAACTTGATCCGTCCACGCGTTTCTGAGATATAGGGCTTGACAGACAGACAGATTTGTTGTCCAACAAAGTGATCCTATAACGGTTTCTATTTTTCCTTTTGATACACGGAACCCTAAAAGTAGCTTTTTAGTAATAATTTATTTTATTTTACTTTAGTAAGTACCTACATAATGAATAATGGGTGACAACCCTAATATTTCCGTTACTCAGTTGAATCGGGACACTACACATTTTATGAAAGTCGGTAAAAAGAGAAACAGAAAGCTGTTGCTCTCTCTTATATACATTCAATTCAAATATACTTTATTTGCACACAAATGAAAATACATCAGTTAGATATGAAACCAAAGTTAGCTAGTGTACAGACAGGCGGCCTTATCGCTTTAAGCGATTTCTTCCAGGCAACCTTCGGGTGATGGAGATATTGTATCAAAACAGCGTAGCGGGTGCAAAAATGTCATAAAACAATACTATAAATGCAATAAAATAACTATACTACAAAATACTATACTAACTAATACAATAAACTAATTAATAAAAATATAAATAAATTACATATACCTATTTCAATAATAAATATATACGTAATTAACTAACAATATACATACTTACACTTAAGAGCCTTCCTAGAGCCAACTAGCGCCGCCAATCTTAAAAAAATCATATCTTCCAATATAATCAATTTTATTAAAAAAGCTACGTTCACATTGTTTATTGCTATAAATATTATTGTTTAAATGCTTATTTGTAAAGTGATGCAATGTAGGTAAGTTGTAGTTCACATAATTGCGAAAAACGGCCGTTTCTGACACATTTGTGAACTACAACTTACCTACATTGAATCACGTTACAAATAAGCATTTAAAAAATAATATTTATAGCAATAAACAATGTGAACGTAGCTTTTTTAATAAAATTGATTATATTGGAAGATATGATTTTTTTAAGATTGGTGGCGCTAGTTGGCTCCTGTCAGCGCCTTAATTAATTTATACACAAATGTAGGGAGTATACATTTTAATTTTAGCTTTCACACGTAATAAAGTTTATCTCAGAAAGCCACCATATTTTCAGGCGAGAATAAGCCAAAATAAGCCAACGCATAGCTCCATGGAAACCAATTTCCCTAAAGGGAAAGTTATTTGCTAAGGCTTCACAGGTGTTGCCATATTGTGGTAAGATTCTTTTTAGGGTTCCTTGAGGAATCCGAAATTACACTTTGAAGATTTTTAGAATTTTTGGGTATTTTTTCATTCGTTTTTATACGAATGATGGGAGGAAGGGTTATGTTTTTCGAGCGTATGTATGTCGATTCCTTTGTAGCCTCCTGCACTCTAAACGGCTTTGATTGATTTTTAATAATTATAAATATGCCGTTTATATAATACTAGCTGACCCCGCGAACTTTGTTCCGCGTTAGAGGCAATAAATTAGCATATTTTGTTCGTCGAGTTGTCGACAGGTACTCGACCATTGCCGATAGTCAGGAATTTTTCATATAAATCTTCATCATATTTATCTTTCATTTTTTTCGTACTGGAATGGGATAAAAAGTATCCTATGTCCTTCTCCTGGTTCTAAGCTACCTCCTCACCAATTTTCAGCTAAATCTGTTCGTCCGTTCTTGAGTTATAAATAGTGTAACTAACACGACTTTCTTTTATATACATAGAAGATGTGACAAAATATACATTTTATGCAAAAAAAAACAGTCGGATTTATTATATGTTGCAGACTTGAGTATTTGGTATAAATTCCAACTTGATACGTCAGATACATTTCTGAGATAAAGGTAATACAGACAGACGGACGGACCGACGGACGGGACAGACAAACAAACAGACAGACAGACAACAAAGTGATATTTTTAGGTTTCTTTTTTTCTTTTGAGGCACGGAACCCAATGTCAAAACAACTCACACTTGACTATATTTTTTTCATAAAGCGACGTGATAAAAGCGTGGGCGCTTTGAAGGCAAATAAGTGTATTTTACAGACTTGATGCCGGAAAATATGGGCCGTTGTTACATGTTCATAGAGCCCAAGATTGGGAATTAATGACTCAAAAGTAGGTATTTTGTAAGGAAATTCGTAATAATAAACGCCGTATAAAAATATTACATTAAGAATTACATTGCCAGATTTCAATGGAGCTTTGCCTGACCTATACAAAACTGCGCGTACATTGAAGCTGTACCTACCTATCATTTTGTTGGGGACTGATTGCAGATTTCATATTGCATAATCACAATCAGTAGGAGTTGCGAGAGTAGTAGAAAATGATAACAAAGACAATGAATAATTCGCTTCGATTTTTTTATACTTCTACGGCATGCAGGTTAAGACTGTAAAAAAGTTGTGTCTGCACATTGGATATTTTTTGAAAAGAATATTTGTAATGTGTTTTAGAATCGATACTGATGCCAAAACACTAATTTTTAGAATTTTTGTCTGTGACTTTGTGCAAGTATTACTCCATAACTACTGAAGCGATTTTGATGGGAGTTTCACTGGGAGATAGCTGGAATATCCGGACAGCTCATAGGCTATAAGCCATGGCGGTATGTGATGTGGAAACAAGGATCCAGAGAGGAAGATCTGCCTACTGATCTCTTTCATCCTCCACGCAAACGAAATTGCGGGGTACAGCTAGTTATCAAATAATTTCGCAACCGTCATTTCGACCATTTCCAAAAGCCCTAGAAATTAAGTTACACTGTAACAAACAAACATACAAACTTAGCTAACACGAGCACAGTAAAGCAATTACGCAGCGGCAGTATATCATGCCAAGATTCTAGAGGCTTACCCGCATGACTCCTCCTGGAATTGAACCAACTATAAATTAAGTCGGTTTGCCAGGCTTACTACCAAACGTGATGAGAGGTAACATGTAGTGAATTGCCAGTCGATTGCTCAGTTGCTTAAGTTTGGGATGGAAATGTATCTCGAATTGAGATGCTACTTGTTAAGGCCTGCCCCCTTACCTTAAACTCTTATAGCAGTATTACTTTCATAATACTTTGTTACTCCGTACAATGTCGACCTTAATAAGCTTACTTTAAGGTCGTAATTGTACGAAGTAACAAAGTATTATGAAAGTAATACTGCTATAAGAGTTAAATGTAAGGGGGCTGGTATGCACGTATTTTCAGTTTTTCAGTTGAAGGCTACGGCACTAACTACTAAAATTAGACGTCTGAAAAAAATATATAGCAATCTTGGGGTGTCTATTTAAAGACTGATGAAAACCGATACACGATTGGACAAACTTCGCTCGATAGAAAAAAATTGCAAACTTACCCCTTCCATGTCATTTTAAAATTATGTCTAAACCGAAATAGTTATTCATACGAAATATATAGCAAAATGTAGGGTATTATAATTACGAGAGCTTGTTTTAAAAAAATCTGATTTTTATTGGCGTATTTTAATTTACTTGCTAAAATTCATCCAAAATCAATAAAAATACAAATATGGAGTCACTGTGCCGTGCTCTTCACTCCGCCGCTGCGGGACATCTTCTGTCTCGCGCTCGAGTTTGACAGCTGGTAGCCCCTTAAAAGGTTTATACACGAAATGGAATGTCATTTATTTGTAAACATGGGTAAACAATACAGATATCATATTTGTGTCTTAGTACCACCATATTCAGCCCGAAAGCGTACAATTTTTTGTGAAAGTCTTTTGAATTGGAATTACACATACTTTATGTCAATTATCGAAAAAATAAAATTAATTACTATAGATTAAATGTCACAACATAAAACATAGAAAAGTATCATCATCAGCTCGTAACAGTCCACAGCAAATCAAATACATTTATTATATTATTTATTATATATATTTATTTGTAAATTATATACTTCCTTAATTAAATAAATAAATCTGATTAATATTCACTGAGAGAGGATGATCAAAAAATGAGATGTTATAAAATTATTAAACAACGCAACTTAACTTTACTCTAACGAAAAGATAAACTAGATTTAGAAACCAACTTATCTTTGCCGTTATCAAAATTTTATGTCCATACATCGATATACTCCTGCACGACCTGAGACCTGAGTATTTGGTATTAATTTCAACTTGATCCGTCCACGCGTTTCTGACATATAGGACGGACAGACTGATGGACAACAAAGTGATCCTATAATTATATATATCAATTTGATATGTCCACGCGTTTCTGAGAGATATATATATATATATAGGTTTTGACAGACAGACGGACGGACGGACGGACGGACGGACGGACGGACGGACGGACGGACGGACGGACGGACGGACGGACGGACGGACGGACGGACGGACGGACGGACGGACGGACGGACGGACGGACGGACGGACGGACGGACGGACGGACGGACGGACGGACGGACGGACGGACGGACGGACGGACGGACGGACGGACGGACGGACAGACAGACAGACAGACAGACAGACAGACAGACAGACAGACAGACAGACAGACAGACAGACAGACAGACAGACAGACAGACAGACAGACAGACAGACAGACAGACAGACAGACAGACAGACAGACAGACAGACAGACAGACAGACAGACAGACAGACAGACAGACAGACAGACAGACGGACGGACGGACGGACAGACAGACAGACAGACGGACGGACGGACGGACGGACGGACAGATGGACAGATGGACGGACGGACGGACGGACGGACGGACGGACGGACGGACGGACAGACAGACAGACAGACGGACTGACGGGCGGACGGACGGACGGACGGACGGACGGACGGACGGACGGACTTTTTATTCTTTTGAGGCACGGAACTCTAAAAGGCAAAATGAAATCAACTACCAGACCTCAGTCAAGTGTGAACTGAAATTTCACAAGAGTTGCGACAAAACATTTAAAACCGGACTTTTCTTTTTTTCTCTGTTTCCTCCGCGCGCAGTAAATTCATTATATTTTATTTAGCGGCGAGCAATAATAGGCGGTCGGTACATTTGTACATTTAGCGGTCGGCCGATATTATTACTAATGTAAAGGAACATCGTTAGTGGCAAATGTTGCGTTAGGGAGAGCGCACACTGAACGTAATTGACCGAGCGTTTATTTACACGCTAATAAACAGAGGGATTAATTAGCCAAGTGGCTTTCACTTTCCTTAAAGTTAGTATAATAGAAAGAAAAATGTATGGGATTGACACGAGACAATTAAAAGCATGCCAAAACCTGGAATAGCCACAAGTACCTACCAATTTATAATGTATATTAATACAACTAGATGTAATTTTTATGTGAAGATCTGGTACGGTCGAAGACAAATGTGTACAGGAGAGTTTTTAAGATTGAGATTATCTCAAAAACTACTTGGCCTATTGCAAGAATTATTTCACTTTTAGATAGATAAACGTTAAAACTATGTAACTGTAAAATAATTATTAAATTTCTGTCCAGTAGTTGAGAAAATCTCAGCCTTATTGAGATCTGTCTACGTGTTACCATCAAGTAGACATAACATTAAATTAATATGCTTATTTGCATGCCATATAAGTGGTAGAATGTATCAGTAGGTATCAGGTATACATAAATTTAAGCAAAGAAATGATTTAACTTTGAATATAAAACGCAACGTTAAAGGAAATAAACGCTCTTGTGAAACCTGCCGCGTTTTTCGCGTCCCACTATACGACGCCGCATACCAAATGTTGTTCCCTAATGGGCATTTCAGGTCCATTAGCCTTATGACCCCTTCCTGTATCTTAGTGGCGACCCTGCTGGGCCTCACTAATTACTGGGGGTGGGGGGATGGACCGTTCATTAGTTGAAAGTAAAAGTTAACATTTTGAGACTCGGATTCATTTTCGTTTATTTATTTATTTTATTAATGGACTCGACAGTTCGTCATTTGCCGATGTCATTTTACAGAATATTCAAAATGTCATATTTATTTTATTTACAGCATGTTAGATTTGAAAAAAAATACATGTATAAAAATATATAATGCCAATTACATAACAACGCAGTGTCTAATGTTGCGGTGCCCTTACAGGGTTTATGTGAGCACTTCCTGTACTATCTAAGAACCATGTTACCACATAAAGCAAGGAATAAATGAATTATGAACGCAAAATGTATTTCAACTAAACATGTACCAAATATTTAGCTCGATTACCACTGACTGACTGACTGAAAAATTAATATAAAATGGATTACATACTAGGTTAACTAAAATTTCGAAGTCTATGTCTGTCTAACTGCCTGTGTGTGTGTTTATGTGTGCATGTGTGTGTGTGTGTGTGTGTGTGACAGAGCAAAGAATGTTTGCATATGTAATGTATATATAAATAATACTGGTGGTATTACACTACGCCCCACCAACCTATTTAATGAATGACTATAGCTGACCCAAATTAATTATAATAAGCCAAATTAACGAACGGGTCCCAAAATATTTATAGCAATCTTGGGACCCAAATTGCTCCCAAAAAGACAATGCGCGCGAACAATTCGGGCCAAATTTTAACTGCGAAATAAACAAACATTTTCGTACAAATTTACGGTCGTTTTCAGTCTCACAATAAATGCAATTTACGCGGTGGCATCGCATTTAATGAGGCCTCATTCAGGACGGTTGGAATTTCAGACTGGAAATTTCAATTTTCGTGGTCTGGTAACAAGTTGTATTCAGCGAGAATGAATACAAGCGGCGTCGCGATGTTTTCGTCAGGTTGCGGTTACATTTGGCCTGGTTGCGGGATAGCAGCAACCAAATGTAATCTATACATATAATAAGACTGTAAAAAAGTTGTGTATTGTAATATAACTCATTGGTATATGGCTGCCCTGGCTGGGAATCGAACCATTTTAAAAACAAGAATAATTTCGCGAAAATCGAAAAATCTTGTAACAAAAGTTGTTAAATTTTAACAATACCGAGACCCCTTCCATTATATTATTTTAACACTAGGTATCTGTACATATAATAAGACAGTAAAAAAGTTGTGTCTGTACATTGGATATTTTTTGAAAATAATAATTGTAATGTGTTTTAGGATCGATACTGATGCCAAAACACAAATTTTTAGAATTTTTGTCTGTTTGTCTGTGACTTTGTGCAAGTATCACGCCATAACTACTGAAGGGATTGTGATGGGAGTTTCACTAGGAGATAGCTGAAATATCCGGACAGCGGCTATGGCGGTATGTGATGTGGAAACAAGGATCCATAGAGGAAGATCTGCCTCCTGATCTCCTCCATCCTCCTCTACGCAAACGAAGTTGCGGGGTACAGCTAGTCATTAATACGAAGAAAAAGGCTTACTCCATACTTTCTTACTTCATGATCATCGTCAGCTTACATCAGTCCACGGCTGGGCATAGGCCTCTCCCAAAGCACGCCACTAAATTCGGCTATTTTTATTTCAAAGGAATTTCAGCTCTCGTAAGTCGGTGAATAAAAATCAAATCTCAGAAAAATAAAATACGTAATACACTTTTGCGGTAATCATTACTGTGATTTAACGTTACGCCACCGGTAACCCTTTTTTTTTTTTTTTTTTTTTTTTTTTTTTTTCGAGGGGAAAATCCTCATGGATACCTCTTTGCCACGGGGAGGCGAAGAGGTTATGTCGGACTCTTACCGACTAAAACCCCTCGGTGTTCCGTCTCGCCGCCTTACGACGGAGTCACGGGGAGACTTGCGTATAACTTCCGCGACTCCGCCAGCGGGTGTCCGGGGGACCCTTCTCGTGGGACTTTGACTCCCATCCGGCTGTTAGTGGCATGCTGGAACACAGACACGCCGACCAACTCGAGGACCTGTTACCGGGCGTTGGACTACCCCGTGTCCACTCGCCCGGAAGCCCTCATTACGGGGGGAGGTTTCGGGCATACGCCAGCCTCCTCCGCCCGACTCTCCTGCGGCGGATTCTATCGGACAAGGGGTCGACCTCCCTTGCCCTCTCCGCCGCCTCCTTCTGCGAAATTACCTGTTCGCAGAAGGTTACCATCGCATCCCATGACCTGTCGCTGTCCACCATAGTGTTTACTACGGACGACAACGACAGGACGGCTCCCACTGCCGCAACAAGTACGGCGCGCTGCTCCGACCATGCGGGGCACTCGGCCAGTGTGTGGTGCGCCGTATCCTCGGCGCAGCCGCAATGGTGGCATGTCATAGTGGGCTCACTTCCCGCCACCTTGCACAGATATCTCCCGAAACAACCGTGTCCCGAGAGAACCTGCACGAGGCGGAAAGTGAGCACACCATGTCGCCTGTCCACCCATCTCTCCAGGACGGGTCGCACTGCCTCCACAGTAAGTCGACCGGCGCTCGGCTCCTCCAGTCGCTCCATCCATTTCCGGAAAAGAGCCCTCCGCGAATCCTGCCTCCATCGCCTGATCTCTTCCGGAAGTGGATGTTCACCCCTTGCCTTTGCTTCCGCAGTCCTCCGGTATGCGTCCGCCAGCACCTCAGCGTCCAGGTCCCAGGGTGGAGTCCCGGCTAGCACGCACGCTGCCTCACAGGATATGGTGCGGTACCCTCTCGCAACCCTGACCGCCATGACCCGTTGCGGCTTCCGCAGAAGGGCTTTATTATGGGCGTTCAAGGTGTCGGCCCATATGGGCGCACCGTAAAGTGCCATGGACCGCACCACACCCTTGTACAGCCGGCGGCAAGTGTCGTTCGGTCCACCCAGGTTCGGGAGAAGCCTTCCGAGGGCGGCAGCGGCTCCGATCAGCTTTGGAGCCAAGCTTCGGAAGTGCTCCTTGAAGCCCCAGCGGCTGTCAAGGACGACGCCTAGGTACCGCATCGTCGACTTGATGCCAATTGGGACTCCACACACCATTATTTGTGATTCAGCTGGTGGCGATTTTCTTGGTCCATGAAAGCATAGGGCCTCGGATTTATTTAAGGCCACCTCTAGGCCTAGTCTCCTTATCCGGTCTACTACGTGGGCCACTCCGGCAGTTGCGAGCACTGCGGCCTGTCGGTACGAGGTGCCGCGAGCTGTGACGAGGGTATCGTCGGCGTAGCAATTTACGTCCACCCCTTGTAAATTGACACCTCGCAGCACCCAGTCGTACCCGATGTTCCACAGCAGAGGGCCTAGTACCGACCCTTGTGGAACACCGCACGACATCGCCCTTCGCCCCCACCCGTGCCCCGTTGGGTACGCGACGGCCCTCTCAGACAGGTAGGCCCCCACGATCCGGCGCAAGTATGCGGGCATGGCGTGATGCTTCAGGGCCTCGTTGATAGTAGCCCAGGGCAAGGTGTTGAAGGCATTAGCGATGTCCAGAGACACCGCCAAGACGACCTCGCCCTGGGACACCGCCTCTTGCGCAAGTTCTTTTATCCGCAGGATGGCGTCCACCGTGGAGCGACCCCCGCGGAAGCCGAATTGTCTGTCACTCAAGTCCGGTCCAGGCCCCTGCAGGTGCCCGATGATGCGCACGGCGACAACGCGCTCGAACAACTTGTTCACCTCATCGAGCAACACGATCGGCCGGTAGGCCGATGGTGAATCAGCAGGACGGCCCTCCTTCCGCAACAATACCAGTTTCCCTACCTTCCACGTACTCGGAAAATGACCCTGTGACAGGCATGCACTGAACAAGCCCCTTACACGGGACCCAATGGCTTCCAGCGCCAGGACCCAGGCCCGTCCGGGTATGCCGTCCAGTCCCGGACGCCACCGGTAACCCTGTCCCTTTCTATCTTAACCTTTTTTAACGAAGTGTGAAAGGGATAGCAACAGGTTTAATAATAACAGCACATCTATGTAACACAATGTTCACTTTACAATGTGTCACATTTAGTAAAGTGCTATTGTAATTACCTATAAGTCGAAGACAGAGATAAGTATACAGGAGGCCTCAATAAGGTTGAGATTTTCTCAAAAACTACTGGACCGAATTCAATAATTCTTTTACAGTACATAGTTTTAACTTTTATCTATCAAACAGTGATAGAATTTTTGCGATAGGTCAAGTAGTTGTTGAGATAACCTCAACCTTAAAAACTGTACACCTTTCTCTGTGTTCCACCGTACCATCTGACTACGACATACTCTATTCATACACTCTAAAAACCAACAAAAATTCACAATGTTACATAGATATACAAACGCGATCTCTATAACTACACAGGTGGTACATTGAGTTAAATCGTGTCCATTTTACAAAACGATAAAACTGTCCCATATTTTTTCCGAAAACTAAAACCTCTCGCCGAAAATAGCATCGCATTTTTCGCATAACACCAAATAATATTGACACTATCGCAATGTCAATGTCGACCTATATTTTTTAGTTGGGCCCATGAAGGAAAAACCCTTGCTCTATGGAGAGACCCTAAAGTATATTTTGTATGGGGACAAGTTTTCGCCCAGGCCTTCTGTCCCTTTATACCTTAACGTTTTTTTACCGAAGTGTGAAAATGACAAGAACACTAAGGTGCTACCTGTCTGTCAATCTTAAGAGTGGGTCAGAAGATGTTGGTGATATTCATCCGTCCCTAAATAGACACCCCGAGATTGCTATACTTATACATAGAATAACTGGAAATCCGCGCATACTGCCGAAAAAGGAAGGTAATTTAAGGAAAGTAATGTTTAAATAAGTTTATAGCTACGCGCCGTGACGTCACTCTGACTCTTCTGCGTTTTTATATGTTCGATTTCTATTGAAAATTCAAATAATAGAAAAGCAAATGAGTAGTGGAGACTCTATGCCAGACATTTAATCATCTATAAATGTTTTGTACAGAATCTATAAATATACAACATAAAAAGCCGTCACTCATTGACTTTGAGTTTATTTGCAAACTGTCATGTAAAAGCCGAGTCTGCGATGTAAATATGGTTTACTCTATAGATCGTTACTTGCTTCATGGTTGGGCCGGTAATATCGGGAGTGGGAAGATGATGTGACAGGAAACGGAAAGGTATCCATATTGGAATTGGAATTGCTACGTCAGGTAACGTTGTCACTCATAGGACGTCATCATTTTTACCCGCGTTTATTTTCTCAAGTTACAGTAATGTGGGACGCCTGGGGCCAGAAGGAGGGTTGACCTGCGCAAGGTGGCTGCCAGAGACTGGATGCAAGAGGACGAGAATCGGATTGAGTGGTGTGCTTTGGGAGAGGTCTGCGTCCTAGGGTATCCCGAACTTTTTTTTTCACAATTCCGTTACACAATACCTATCAAAAGTTGTGGACTGACGTGCTGATTACGAAAAATATTTTGAAAGTCCGTTTGAAGGGTACTTTTGGACCTCTACAGGCATTTAAAGATATCCAAAAATGAAATATTTCTCCCTTTTACTGATATCCAACAAAATGAAACAGATAGCATGTAAGGACATCAAACTTACTTATTAGTGAGAAATCACCGTAAGCAAGAATTGACATGGTTCTGGCAAAATATTCGAACGAGAGTTGTCGTGTTTTAGACCAGAAACTCGCGTATTTCAGTTTTCGCTTTGCAGTCAAGTGGATAGCAATGTTTTTTAACTATAGCCGAGTTTTATCAGTTATTTACTATTGAAAAGAAATAAAAAAAACCTTTGTGTTTAACTATTAAAATAAGTTCAGGGTCCTTGAAGAATCGAAACTACGACGTGTTCTTTCTTTGGAGCCTATTCGCCACTAGATTTCAAGCATCTACCTACCACAAAAAACGTAATAAAGTACGTACTTTTCGTCAAAAATGATCTCCAAGTGAGATATAATGGTAGACATTCACCAAACTCTGAAGTATTCTCATTAATATGACTGGGACTTGCAAAGAAACCTTATGCGTCGGTTGCGACGTGTAGCGACAAATATCGGTTGGAGAGGCGGAGCAATTCGACTCTTTAACTTTTCCTCACACCCGGAACACCTTCTGGTTACTATGCTGTGTGATAGCTACGAGAGACCACGTTAGAGGACTTCTCAGGCGTATCATAAAGGCCCGAGAAAATGCATGCTCTTTTCGCGTTACGATTTTCAAACCACCCAAGATTAATTTCTCTGCGAATGACCTACAGTGATATAATTGATTGGTTTGAGTGTGATGTAACTCCCAACCGAAATAGTTATTCATACAAAATATATATAAAAAAATGTAGGGTACTGTGAATATTGATGCACTGCGCCGTGCTCTTCGCTCCCGCCCGCTGTGGGGCATCATCTGTCTCACTCTTGCTTTTGACAACCATAAGCGCCTTAATAACAAAACGTAAGTTCGCTCGATAGCGTCTACGTCTACTGGTGGTACGATTGATGGAATTTTCTAGCGGCCAGTAGCGAACTAAAATGTCACTAATACTGGAAGAGATCGCTTATAGCGATAAGACCGCCAAAATTGCACATTATTTTTTGTATTTTTGTTTCTGTAATTGTTGTGTCTTTTATGTACAGTCGACAGCAGATCAATGGTAACACTTTTTACTTTTGACACTTCTTATTATTTGCGTCGTAAGACTTGAAATCGTACTGCAAGTGTTACCATTGATCTGCTGTCGACTGTACAATAAATTGTATTTGAATTAAATTGAATTAATACCGTCGCAATGGATAATTCTATTTACGTAATCGATAGTGACCGAAATTACGGGTTATTGGCCGTGGTCCACCTCGGCTGATCACCTCGGTGGTCCACGGGAAGTTTTTCTTCCCGTGGTCCACCACGTGTGTTACTTATAAGTGTTGATGTTTCAAACGTTGGCAACTCATTTTATAGATGAAAACCTAGCTAGTGGGGCGGCGTACAACGTCACGGCACGGCGCCGTGACGTCTCATGGCGCGGCGTTTCACGGCGTCTGCCGGCACCTTCTACCGGTGCACGATAGTCGGCCGGCGCCGGTCACAGGCAGACAGCATCGTGCCGGCGGACGGCGCCGTCCACTGGCGCGGTACACGGCGTCGTCCGCCGGCGCCGTTCTGTTGTACGCTAGCCTAAATACTTATTACTATAGTACGTACGCGTTAAGAAAATAGTGAAAAAAAGAGCACGTCTATCCACGGTTGACAAATTAGATGACTTAGACAAATGTGCCATAAGAAGGAAAGTGGAATTTTTTTTATTGAACTATTTTCTTAACGCGTACGTACTATAGTAGAATACACAAAATATGGGGTTATATATTTATTTTATTAATGGACTCGACAGTTCGTCATTTGCCAATGTCACGTTGCAGAAAATTCAATATATTCAATAGTCTTCTATCTTCCTCCAGGGGAGTCGCAGTAGCGTCTTCACCCTAGGTAGCCGCGTCTTCATGTCTTCATCCGGAGGAGACGCCGTAGCGTCATCACTCTGGACGAAGCAGCTCGACAGTCACGTTCACTCCCGAGCTTGTAGCGGGAACTCTTGATAAAAGCTTGAAACTTCAGATCTTGCATAAATAATCCAATAACTTCACCGTACTGATTCGCGAACATTTTCTGATTAATTTAACGTGATATTAAACACAAAATAGTCCCTGTAGACATTAAAAGAAAAATTATCAAATAATTTCGCAACCGTCGTTTCCCACCATTTTCAAGAGAACCCAATATGGGGTTATTTAATTTTGCTAACGAAAAGAAAAGCTTTAATGAAAGTAAAAGTCATTTGGTTAGGCCCTCTCGCATTTTGAAGTCTAGAGTTCTAACTTCATTATGTTAGCAATCAAGATAAAAAAAATATTAATCAACATTGAATAACAACTTTTTTAAACAAAAAAAACTTTTGAAAATGATTCTTTACAAAGTGAAATTAAAAAGGAGAATTTATATTTTCAGTCCAGCGAATGAAGAAAAGTTTTAACTTGGCAAAAAAACCTATGTAGACACAGTGTAATTTATGTGCGTATATTTCTCTTGTGCACTGGAGTTGTAGGTCTCATAACCAGCAGCGAGTATTATTAATTTATTACACTGTGTAGTTGAGCTAATGAATTTATTGTGCGTTACCATGGCAACCATAATGTAAGTAGGTACGGTCTGACACAAAGAAAAGTGTATAGGAGAGATGTCCTCAAAAGGGTACTCGACTAATTAAAAAAAACGGCCAAGTGCGAGTCGGCTGTCGTACTCGCGCACCGAGGGTTCCGTGCAACGCAACTTATCCCCGTAATTTTGCTTTAAAGAAAAGATAAACTCGATACCAAAATAATATGCATAAGTACATCGACATACTCGTAATTATAAGTCAACTACAAATACAAGTTTGTAATAAGAAAAAAAAAATATTTTTTTATAGATGTACTTAACTACAAATTTACAATTTTAAATTTTTTCCTTTACTTGTACTATAAGACCTATCTTCTTGCCAAATTTCATGATTCTAGGTCAACGAGAAGTACCCTATAGGTTTTGGTTTTCTTGCATTTTCATATAAATATGTGAGAAAATGCGACATAAACGGCCATATCTTTTGATTGCGTTGACGTAGAAGTTTGATTTTTGGTTGCGGACAGCCCTATTACCGTTCTCAAAACGATGAAATTATACCATATCATGGCGCGTCAAACAGAGACGCCGCTACACCAATGCCATAGCACTGTCCCTTTCACGGCCGCTATGACATGGTATGATTTGATCGTTTTGAGAACCGCAATATATTTGGTATTAATTTCAACTCCGTTTGCAATGTGAAATCTGTAATCAGTCCCCAACAAAATGATAGTACAGGTTCAATGTTCACATAGTTTCAAAGTCAAAGTCAAAATTTTTGCACGTCAACATATTTTTGAATTTACATTTACACCACTTTGCAAGGAAAAGGTGCCAACGCTGAGGAGAAAAAGTGGCAAAAAACTCTCACCAGCACATCTTTTAAAATAATATAATAATACACAATTACTTAATAACTAGGTATTACACAACTATTACTATTGTTAGTAATCTAGACTTTATCCCTCATGCGGAACTGGCGACACACACCATGCATGTTCATCGTTTAAATAGTCATCTATCCTGTAATATGCCTTCTTAACAAGTGTTCCTTTATTGAAATTTTTAAATTTCCTCTCTGTCAACGTCGTGACACTTTCTGGCAACTTGTTATAAAAGCGAATACAGTGACCCATGAAGGATGTTTGTAGGTGGGCCAAAGCTCCATTGAATTATGGCATAGTCTTTTCACATTGTACCTTTACATATTACGGGATAGATACATGTACTAACTACCTATATTAGGTACTATGTTTACACTACGTTAGATCGTGGAAGCTAATGGGAACGCATCATTAGCTTAATGGACAAGAAACCGAGTGTATTCAACGCACTTTGAGGTTTTTCACTCAGTCGGTTGCTTTGAGTTCTATGAGTGGAAACAACTCTTTGTGAGTAGTGGAAAGTAGTTTTTTTATTATCAACTGTTTAGTTGTGTACTCAGCCTAAATCAAGTGTTTAATCAACTAAACAAAATAAAGACTAAATGATAAATGGAGAAAAAAAATCATCACGACCGGGATTCGAACCCATTCCGTGGCACAAATTTATTTTTCTCCATTTATCATTTAGATTTTCGTGTCGCATAGCGCATATGCAAGAAAATATTAAAACATATAAAAAAATAAAGACTTATTATTTTAAAAGATTGCTTCAGAAAGTCTTGTCACTTTTCAACCTCAACGTTAGCATTTTTTTTGCAAAGCGGTCTAAATGTTAATTAAAAAAAAACGCAAACATGCAAAAATGCAAACAACTCACTTAACTTTTGCGTTTTCATACAAATATGCGCCAAAATTCGACAATGGCCATATCTTTTGGTTGCGTTAATGTATAATGTTGATTTTTTCACGGCTGCATGAGGTTGCAGACTTGAGTATTTGGTAATAATTTCAACTTGATACATCAACATGATATAGGTCTTGACAGACAGACTGTTATGTATAGAATAAGAAGGTATCTGCGCATACTGATTGAGGGTAGGTTGATATACCAATAAAATTAGTGCGATACGGATTACCGGCGGTTTCACTTGTCCTTTGCAATTGTTCCCTATGTACTGGCTGTACATATCTATCACAGACGGACAACAAAGTGATCCTATAATTATATATATCAATTTGATATGTCCACGCGTTTCTGAGAGATATATATATAGGTTTTGACAGACAGACAGAAGGACGGACGGACAGACAGACAGACCGTTATTTCCTTTTGAGGCACCGAACCCTAGAAAATTTAACGTGCATAAATGTACAACGTACTTAGTTGTAATATACCTAGATGAATCTAATTGGCAAATTGCAAAAACGTCATCATCATCAGTCTATTTATATCGCCCCACTGCTCGGGCACAGACCTTCCCTTACATCGAGGGAGCTCGGGCCATAATCCACCACGCGGGCCCACTGGAGTGCGTAATGCAAGTTCGATCTACAATTGATCGATGAATGTTTGATCGACAGAACGATTAATCGAAGAATTGCAGTTCGAAAGAACTTTTGTGCGACGAACGTTTGTTCGAAAGCATGATTTACCGAAGAACTGCTGTTCGACTGAACTCCTGTGCGACGAACGTTTGTTCGAAAGCATGATTTATCGAAGAACTGCTGTTCGAAGAACTTTTGATAGATGAACGTTCGGGGGAAGCAGTCCACTAATAAAATTGTAGTGCATGTCTGTGATTTCGAAATAAATGCCAAAATTTAAGTTAAAGAAAATACTGGCGCAGAAATCCAATATGGAAACCATAGAGTTCATGAGTGGCCTCGCATATATTTGTTATTTGGAAAAAATAATTACGTATACATTTATCTGTTCTGTTTATTATAATATAATCAACAAATCATCATTGCATTAAACATTTTAATTCATAATTTTTATTTCCATCATAAGTCGGTGTTTTCTTTTGTTTTGTTTTTTGCCAGTCAAGCTCTGTTTTTTTGAGTATTTTTGTTAATTATATTGCTAAAATATTATGTATGATTAAACTATGTGTCACATTACTATTACATTTTATTTTTAATCTGATGACCTCTGTTAGTGGACTGCTTCCCCCGAACGTTCATCTATCAAAAGTTCTTCGAACAGCAGTTCTTCGATAAATCATGCTTTCGAACAAACGTTCGTCGCACAGGAGTTCAGTCGAACAGCAGTTCTTCGGTAAATCATGCTTTCGAACAAACGTTCGTCGCACAAAAGTTCTTTCGAACTGCAATTCTTCGATTAATCGTTCTGTCGATCAAACATTCATCGAACAATTGTAGATCGAACTTGCATTACGCACTCGGCCCACTGCGGGTTGGCGGATTTCACATGCCTTAGAGGTTTTTTTTTCTTCTACGACATGCAGGTTTCATCACGATGTTTTCCTTCACCGTTCATGCAAAAACGTAGTTTCCGTTAATAAAATAAAATTAAATGAACTGAATTCGAAAAAATCGATGACCCTGTCGGTCTTTTAACCACATTTAGGTTTAATCGCTTTCAATTTTCAACTAAAATGTTCAAATGGAATGACATAAACATAAAAGTTCTATTTACTCATCTCAATTTCGCGATATTATATTACTTTGAATGCCAAATAATCAGGTACGTATCTAGGGCGGTTAATGTTTAGGGGGTCTGACGTTACGCAGGCGCTTATTTTACGCTGTAAAAAGATGAAAGAAACTCGATGTCAGGATGTCAGTACGAGCTCCGTAGGGTATACCGAAATAAGCTTGACACTCACAGCCGCATCCTAGCCGCGGCCTGCGTCCTGCGATCAGTTGAAACGCATGCCCCACCTCATTTTCTGCCGTCGTTACCTACTGGAAGTAGATCGCAGGCCTCAGATCGCTATCTACTGGACATTAAAATGCCCGGGGCATGCGTTTCAACTGATCGCAGGACGCAAGCCGCGGCTAGGTCGCGGCTGTGTGTGGAGGGCAATACCCTTCATTGATGGAACGGTTCGCCGAGAACACTTTTTGGCTACGGTTGATTTAACGAAAAAGTACAAAGCAAGTTCTGTTTTTATCATAGGTATGTCTAAAAATAGTAAAAAAACAGTTCAATTCAATTCAAATACACTTTATTGTACATAAAAGACACAAACAATTACAATACAGAAATACAAAACAATATGTACAATTTTGGCGGCCTTATCGTTAAAAGCGATTTCCAGTTATTTCTTTATAAACGCTATCCATAGAAAATTCTACACATTTAGGGACCTTCTATCTATGATAATATAATCCAGTGGTATGCTTTTATTAATAAGTTTTAATTAGTTTAAATAACAAATACAAATCAAACATAACAAAATACTATAAGTAAAAAAAACTTCAAAGAAACTCTGCGCATCCTGTGGGAGCGTGCCTAGAATGCTGGCGACGTTCCTTCGCTGAATAGCTGGGCTTTATCCAGTGGATAGGTCACAATCACTACGCCACTGAGCTCTTTGATAGGAGCTTTCGATAGCCAAAAGAGTAGAGTACAGACCTCCCAAATCTGGGCAGATTCCTAAATACGTATCTGCACGTAATTAAAGTTTACAGCGCGTAAAACAAATTTAAACTTTTACGATCACTCGTAAAATGAGAAACCTCTGGAATAGAAACGGTTTTTGATTCGTAAAGATTTCGGTTGTTTGGGAGATTGGGGTTCTTAGAATTAAGAGGCTTCATCAATTCTTTGTTCTCTCATTCGGATGTCGGCGTGCGCGATCGCTAAGCACCTGCACTGTCGACGGTGCGTGTGATGGCTAAATAATACTGATATCCGTTTTTATGATTACTACTAAATTTTCATGTTAATAAGAGAATTTCTGTTTGTTTCAGTTGCCGCCATTACAGTGTATGTCGAAGAAGAACATCATGACCATATCATTTTCAAACAATACGAGAAGAGGTAAGATTATTCTAGGAAACACTTTAAAAGCAGCAGATAGGCAGACAGACGGACAACAAAGTGATCCTATAAGGGTTCCTTTTTTTTCTTTTGAAGCACGGCAACCCTAAAAACCGTGAAGCAACGGCAGAACGGTAGCGGCAGTGGTTGTAATGTATGAAACTCTATGAAAGACAACAGACTGAACGCGGCAACGGAGCGTCAGCGGCAAAGCAAGGGAGCGGCAACCGCGCGGCGTTCAGTCGGTCATCTACCATAGAGTTTCATACGTTACAACGACTGCCGCTGCCGTTCTGACTTTTCGATTGTTAATGTGCCTTAAGTTAGGAAGGGCCCGTGGATTACTCATACTCATTTATTTTAACCTTAGGTACATAGGGAACACCTGGTTACGTCATACATTGTAAAATATTGTGATCATATATTTTTAATACTGTATATTACATGGCTCGATAGACAAAGAGGTAGAAGAGCAAAAGCAGACCCACTGTATTGTGTCAGTGGTCACTAACAAGTAATCAAACTACTTACATTCATTAATAATTAATTAAAAATAGTAACAATCGTAATAAATTAAGTAGCGGCTGTAAAGAAGCCTTGTCAATAACAAACTATAATAAAATGATCTACATTTAGTATAATGTCAAGTATTATAAATTAATTAATTGAATTCCAAAAATACATGTCAAACAAAATGTCAATTAAACCGTGGAATACCGTTTAAGTTACGTTTACGACTAGCAGCATAAGAGTAACTCCAGTGGCTAGAGGTCCGGAGGGGGAGGAGGAAGGTGATGGATATAATGGATGATGAATTGTGGGCTGTAATAGCCCGTGTGGAGTGCCAGTGGGGAGTGCTCGGGGCGCCAGTCGGGGCGCGGATGTATCGCAGTACCCGTGGCTCGGCAACAACGGCATGAGGTGGATATCCCAGGAAGTTTAGTCGGTATTCCGCCCCTTCAGGGCGGCGAGCCCGACATAATCAACACGCGCCCCCGGGCGTGGTGGTACACGTAACCGTCTTTCCTGGGATAAAAAAGGCCATTGATCCAACTGAATGTTGATACTAGACCTTATCTATTTGTTTTTATATTAAAAAAATTATCCCGTTTTATTGGAATTGGATAGATAAAAGGTCATAGTTGATTGTATGTTCCACGAATTTATAATTATTTTAATGAAGGGAAAAAATTCTCTGCGCTCTATGGAGAGAGTCTAAAGCATATTTTGAATGGGGACCGACGGATAATTAAGTTCCATGTACTTACATGCTATATGTTTCATTTTATAGGGTATCATTAAAAAAGAGAAATACCTACCTATTTAATTTTTGGATATCTTTAAATGCTGGTAGAGGTCCAAAAGTCCACTTAAAACGGACTTATATTTTGCGGAATCGGCACGTCAGTCCACAACTTTTGATAGGTATTGTGTAACGGAATTAAGAAAAAAAGTTAGGGACACCCCAGGGGACAGGTCTCCTCTCACACTTTCACTCTCATACGCCAGAAAGAGATATCTGTTTTTAAATGTTCGACTTCTATTTAAAATTCAAAACAATGGAAAAACAAATGAGTGGTAGAGGTATAATTTGTCTTACAAGAGTGGTGTCTGCGATGTAAATTTAGCTTACTCTATAGTTCATTCCTTGCATTTTATATACATTTTGGTATAGGTATATGTATTTTGTATGAATAACTATTTCTTTCATAATGAAAGAATGAAAGAAAAGCCTTCATAGAATAACTGAAAATCCGCTCATACCCAGCCTTAAAAAGGTTGTAAATATGGCTAATTCCAACGGCAGTTCTTTGGTTCATAATCAGCAAGTAGTGGCTGTCAAAATAAGAAAAACCCATTATCTGGTTCGATAGTCGATACGTAAGTATATAAGAATTTAGTATACTTCATACCATTCCATTCGAAATCGGGTTTAGACGTGGAACAAAGAAGATATTTTTGAATTGAAATTCAATCATGACTCTGATTGCTATATTGTTAGTGTCAACTTACTTTATATATGTAAAAAGTGAATGTTGTAGTGCTTATATTATAGAATATACTATACCATCTCCTAAATACTTAAAATACGGCGACGATATCTTCGTGAACCCTGAATCTAGTTGCAATATGGATATTCCAGAAGGCCAGGAGAAGTCCCATGTCGATAATGATGGCCTCGTCGGTGACATATTGTCCAAGCTTGATAGAAGACGTCCCAGGTGCTGGATCAGTGTCTGTAATGACGGTCGTGCTCATGATGGGACTTACTGCGGCAGAGGTCCATGTAACATGTTTGGATGCAATTGCGACAGGGGATGTGTCACTGCTGACAGTCCATATCCTTTGGATCCGTATAGAAATTTCATGGATCGATATTCGAAATTCGTGAATTATGCTCGTGTTAGGAGTGAATATGAGAATTATTTGCCTTGATGAAGACTCACTAAATGTTTAGACTTGGTCGTCAGCAGTAATGAGTGCTACAGAAAAATCAGCTGGCAACTGTCGAATAGTAGATTCGGTCTAATACAGAGACATAATCAATTCATATGATTAATACATGAAATGTTTTTAATTCAAATATACAATACACGCACGCGCGCTCCACAAGGAGCTCAGCAACATGGAATGACAGAGGCAAGGCTTGCCGAAGCAATAAGTAAATTATGAAGTTACTTAATTTATTTCATTTTATCCTCCAAAAATTCAGCGACGGTATAGTACGATTTGTCAATAAGAAAATGTTTTAATGTTCTATTAAATTTTGTATTGTTATTTTCATTTTCTATATTTATTGGTAATTCATTATAGATTTTTATTGACATAGGGTGGGGTCCAGTGCTATGCATTTTCAATTTTATTATACCTGTGCATTATATTTTACTGTGTACTTTCGATATACTCTGGTTTTATTATTAATTGTTATCGTTACTTATAAATAAAAAATTGGGGCCAAATCGCTGCCCTGCGGAAGAGTGCCCAAAAGGATGGCGACGTTACCTCGTTGTATAGCCAGCGATATACGCTGGCCGAGGTAAGCGCCAGCCCTTTGGTCACCCGACGAGTCAATGAGGCGCGACGACAGTTCCTTGAGCAGTCGCCGCGCCTCTGGTCCCCATGGCTCCATGGTCTCTACACCAAACGGCGCAAACATGTAGCTCTCGCTGAGAGCCGCATATTTGCGCCGCTTGAGACTTTCCGCGGCGCCGGCCCCCGCCTTTTTATTATTATTTTGTACATAGTTTTAACTTTAATTATAATTGATTGTTATAGTTTGTTTGGAAATAAAAAAGTACACCCATTGTTATCGTAAAAATAAAGATGAATATTTTAATTCAAATTCACACGTTTTATTGCAGTCACAAATACCATATAAGTGTTAGTAAGTATTTAAAACTATGTTAGTGTTTACATGAGGTGTATTACGCGTTATGACATGCTACTTAGGTCCGACTCCGAGACCCCGGGACATGTAAGTGAAAATCTACGTAGGTATCACGTACAGTCGAAGAAAGAGATAAGTATACAGGGGGACTCAACGAGGTAGAAATTTTCTCAAAAACTACTGGACCGATTTTATTAATTATTATACAGTTACATAGTTAAAACCTTTATCTATCTAACAGTGAAAGAATTTTTGCAATAGGTCAATTAGTTTTTGAGAAAATCTCAACCTTAAAAACTCTCCTGTACACTTTTCTCTGTGCTCCACCGTACCTATTACCAGATTTTTGCAATAAATCGCTATATAAAAAGACATTGCCACTTTTCAATGGTGCTTTGCCCCACGTACAAAACTACGTGACCATTTAAGCTGTACGTATCATTTTGTTGGGGACTTATTACAGGTTTCGTATTGCATAATCATAATCAGTATCATTTTCTACTATTCTCGCAACTCCTATAGAAGAATAACAAAAACAATGAATAAATCGCTTCGATTTCTTACTATTTTCTGAATTATTAATTAAGCTGTTTTTTTTCGAATCGCAACTTGTACAAAACTTTATTTTAAACCAATAATTTTAATAAAAGAACGGAGATATTTTTACATTTATTCGTTATCTTGTACAAATTGCGGTTGATGGTGGGGCAGAATCTGGCATTGTCATTTCCATTGGATGATAATTTTCACATCAATATCAAAACCACAGCTTAGTAATTTATAGTTAACTTTTAAATCGCGTTCATTAATACGAACCCCGAATGAAGTTCGTCCCAACATTTTACGTAACGTACGTTGTTCATTTGACCCATTTCCAACTTCGCAAATAAAAAAATCTGGAAACATTCACATTTTCCGACCCCGAAATGTGAAAGAGGAGAGATAGCTAGAAAACGTCGGGCATTCAAATAAAAAAGCGCTTATCAGCCATTTCGGGATGGTCTCACTTTTATTGGCTTTAAAGTTTTATGTGTCGACTGTACTGAGTTAAGTTGCGGGGACACTGAGAACAATTGTTTTATTATTTAAACTAGTCGCACCTTCACAGGTATGCGTAGAAGTTCTGTGTACCTTTTTTATTTATTTATTCTTAGGAAGATTTACAGGACATGTACCTTAAGCGTCGCTTAGATACCTATACCAGAAACAAACTTGAAGTGCTTTATTATATTCATTTATTTGGTAAATATTTCATTTCCATATCATTAAAATTAGAATTATTATTAATAATTAAATAAAATATTATTGTTATAATAATGTTACGTAACAAAAATTACAATTACTAGGTAAAAAACCTATTCTTATAATATTTAGTACCTACATTATCAGAGTATCTATGTAACTGGGTGGATACCAACACCATAAAATTCGTCAAAGCTAGTAGAACGTCTGCTCGATAAGCCAGGACTTTAGTCTTTCTTTAAATGCCTGTATGCTCGTGGCGGCGCGGCGGTCACGTCGCCAGGCAGCCGATTATACACTGCGTGGCCCATCACGTGCGTGAGTTTCCTCGTCTTTGCTAACCATTAACATTTAAAAACTATTAACGTTTAACTTGAAACACCTCATATCATAACCTCTATGGAAATACCTAGGAGACATATCATTGGATATTTGTTTTTGTTATCTTTAATGACTTTTTTTCTGTGTATCACAATCCTAACGGCTTTATGAGATAGACATAGACAATGTAACAACAATGGAAGGTGTTAAAATGTTAGATCGAGATTGAACGCGTAAAACGGAACGTTTACTTTGTCGCTTTTTATGTACTCACATATACAGGATGCTTTAAATACACACGCAGCCAAAATTAGTGATAACTTTTTTACAATTTATTAAATTTTTGGACTAAAATTGATTCGTAAATAATTGTAAACAGTACAGTCGAAGACAGAGAAATTGATAAGTATAAATACATAAAAATCGGTCACAGCCTGCACAGTTTTGCTAGAAGAGCATGAAATAATGTTTTAATATCTGTCCTTGATACCACGACGACAGATCTCAATAAGGTTGAGATTTTCTCAAGAACTACTGGACCGAATTTAATAATTCTTTTACAGTCACATAGTTTTAACTTTTATCTATCAAACAGTAAAAGAATTCTTGCAATTGGTCAAGTAGTTTTTGAGAACATCTCAACCTTAAAAACTCTCCTGTACCTTTCTCTGTGTTCCTTACATAACTTTTTTTATGATATTTAATAACTTGGTGTTTATTTTTCAGCGCCAAAGGCATCGGGACACCTTCCCAGTCCCGGGGGATTAGTCGAGACGTCCCGGGGAACGCGGGGAATTATGGTGAGTAATATATTCTGCTCATAAATATTCACGCTGTATATTATGTAGCAATTTGTTCGCGAGATATTTTGTGGTGGTTTTTAAAGTCATGCAGATGGTTGGTTAACTAGAGATTCTATTAAGATCTTTCGATTCTGATAGAATCTTTATCTTTCTTCATGTGCAAAAGATATGTGGTTATAGCGTATTGAAAAAATATCGCCGTCAAAATAGGGTTAGATTTTTTACAAGATTTAAAGACTCTTTAGCAGATCATACCAT
Organism: Tachystola acroxantha; assembly: GCA_963506565.1. Taxonomy (NCBI): domain Eukaryota; kingdom Metazoa; phylum Arthropoda; class Insecta; order Lepidoptera; family Oecophoridae; genus Tachystola; species Tachystola acroxantha. Next base: position 2,172,730 of record OY735894.1, on the reverse strand, counting down.
TGATTTTTTGTTAAGAGTTAATTGATTCATTGGACTTTTAGTTGGTGGTTCCAACTTTTTCGCTTAATTAGTTGCTTGGGTTTATTTTACTACTAAGTTGGTAATGGACTATTTTACATACTCCGTGAACTTTATTTGGTTGTTTTCCTGCAAAAAGATGATTTTTTTCTCGGTAGTACGCACAACAGCAAATCAATGGTAACACTTGCAGTAGTATTTTAAATCTTACGACACAGATAATAAGAACGGTCTGTGCAGCGGTTTGTGTGAGGATATCAGCATCTGGACAAACTTCTCAAGTTTGCTGGTGGCCAATCAAAATAATGTATTATTAGAATATTAATGTCTTAAATAAATAAAATAAGTGGGCATAATAAGTTATGTTGTTATCATTGATCTCCTACAAACAACTAGATAGTCTGCCTTCTAGAAATGTCCGAGCGCAAAGAAGGTCCAAACGGATGAATGAAACTCTAATTTGCTTTATTGGACATTATTTGGACGTTAACAATGGACCCTTATTTGGTCCCTTATCTAGTTGTTTATAGGAGATCAATGATTGTTATTCATAAAGGTGACTTAACATTGTTTCGATTATTATTTTATTCGTGAGTTTTGTTTATTAATACGGCGTTACTCACGTGATACCCGATTCATAAACGCGCACCTAAGTTGCGTTTATTAATAGAAACGTTATCTTGAGGTCAGTCTCAAGTTTGACTTTTAAAAGTGATTTATTAATACGGCCCTTAATTTACATAATTTTCATTTTAACAATATCGATTACAATATTTCAATCAAGTGTGTTTATTTTTATAGAGTAGCACCCTCCGTCTTCCTTAAAGCACAAAGGAAACACCAATTGAGGGCTTTCCTTTGAATACTGAACAATAAGTTAGAAAATAATGTTCACTTTAAGTTAAATGTAAAACGCAACTTTATCTACATTTCAGTGGGAAAGTTTCAGTTTAGTTCCTCCCAGACCGTGTTTTGTGGCGAACATAATTTACACTTCATTGCACGTAAAATGGGTTAGGGGCCCACTCGCACCTGGTACGCGGGCGCGTTTACACTCTCAGAAAATGTAGTGGAAATCTGGCCCGAAAGTTCGGGCGAGATTTCCCCTTCGAACAACCTAAGTGTAAACTCTAACTCTAGTGTAAGTGTGTACCTACTCTAAGTGTAACTCTTCCGTGTTCTTGACAGTTCTTGTCAGTTTTGACAGTTCTTGTCAGTTTTGACAGTTCTTGTTAGTTTTGACAGTTCTTGTCAATTTTGACAGTTCTGGTCAGTTTTGACAGTTCTTGTTAGTTTTGACAGTTCTTGTCAGTTTTGACAGTTCTCTTGTCAGTTTTGACAGTGTTCATTTCTGAGTATATTCTCGACTGCCCAAATAGTTAGGTAATATTTTTCGAGCGTATAGAAAAACATTGAAAAGTATACAGGGGAGAACATTGAGGTTGAGATTTTCTTAAGACGTAGGTACTTGACCGAATGTCAAGATTATTGAACTAGAAATGTAATGTAGTAATGTAATGAAATTCAAATTCAAATATATTTATTTGTAGAAACGGGTTACAGTGATCTTGGTAATGTTATAGGTTTCTCCGAAGTTAGAAATGAATGAATTGTAAGGGAAAATCCGTGTACGTGTGTACCTTTGTGTATCTAGTTGTTTTGAGGAGATTAAGGATTGAAGTATAAAAACACTGTGAAGGGCTTAAGCGTACGAATTTCAACCTAAGAGTCTCTCGATAAGTCTGTGCTATAAATTAAATAAAAATAAAAAGACTAATCTTGTCCGCCAGTGTAACAAAGTTGGACGCACTGAACTCGCCTAGAGAAATTGCGGACTAGATTGTCCGGAAATTCGTGTTCGAGTCCAATAGTATTTTATTCTCTCTTATTTTCTGTTCGTCGTTTTTCAAATTAATTAATAGCTAGCAAGTTTTTTTGTTAAGAGTTAATTGATTCATTGGACTTTTAGTTGGTGGTTCCAACTTTATCGCTTAATTAGTTGCTTGGGTTTATTTTACTATTAAGTTGGTAATGGACTATTTTACATACACCGTGAACTTTATTTGGTTGTTTTCCTGCATAAAGATGATTTTTTTCTCGCTAGTACGGACAACAGCAAATCAATGGTAACACTTGCAGTACGATTTTAAATCTTACGACGCAGATAATAAGAACTGTCCAAAGTGTTACACTTGATCTGCTACTATCATAATAAATATATATTTTTTTAAAATAAAGAAATGACAATAATTTTTAGTCAACATACTACCTATCACAGACCACTTACCCTATAGACATGAAATCGGTACAAATGACATTGTCACATTTCAATGGAGCTTTGCCCCAACTACAAAACTACGAGACCATTGAAGCTGTACCTATCATTTTGTTGGGGACTTATTACAGATTTTATATACATAGATTAATCACAATCAGTGGGAGTTGCGAGAGTAGTAGAAAATGATAACAAATACAATGAATATTAATTTGCTTCGATTTCATACCATTTTCTGAATTCTTAATTACTGTTTTTTCGACTCGCAACTTGTACAAAACTTTATTTTAAACCAATAATTTTAATAAAAAACGGAGATATTTTTACATTTATTCGTTATCTTGTTCATCATGCGGTTGATGGTGGGGCTGAATCTGGCATTGTCATTTGCAAGCGAAAAATGATGTCAACGCTGAGCGCATAGAGACGAAGCGGGGGACAGAAGTGCCGTATTAAAGAGATGCGTCCATGTCGATAATATCTCTAGGTGACACGTATCGCGAAGCAATTTTGCGCTCATGTGCGGGCAGACACGGGCGCCCTCCTGTTACAGGTCTATGGGGTAAGTGGTCTGTACTACCTAGTGAAATGAGTTGAAACTTAACACGATGGTGATTTATTGCCCTAGATTCCTCGATATATGCTACAACTGCTTCTTCTTCTTGGGGGTTGCCTCTACAACTAGTGAAGGTTGGCAATCAGCTCATCATATTTGTGCCTATCTCTCGCGAGGCGGAACAGCCCCCCTATTACCGTTCTCAAAACGATGAAATCATACCATGTCATGGCGCGCCAAACAGAGACGCCGCTATACCAACGCAATAGCTCTGCTCCTGTCACGCCCGCTATGACATGGTATGATTTGATCGTTTTGAGAACCGTAATAGCCCCTTGTCTGCGGCGCTCGCGATTCCAGTCCATTCCCGGATGTTACGCAGCCACGACTTTTTCCTGCGACCGATTCTTCTCTTTCCGGCGACTTTTCCCATCATAATCATCATCAGCCCGTATCAGTCCGCTGCTGGACGTAGGCCTCTCCCAAAACGCGCCAATCAACCCTACTCTCAGCCCTCTGCATCCAGCCCCTGCCAGCCATCTTGCGAAGGTCATCCCTCCATCTGGTCGGGGGGCGTCCCACACTACGTTTACCCGTTCGTGGCCTCCATTCGAGAACTCGTCTACCCCATCGGTTATCGGTTCTACGACAGATGTGACCAGCCCACTGCCACTTTAGTTTACTGATTCTATGAGCAATGTCAACCACTTTTGTCTTCTGGCCGATATACTCGTTTCTTATTCTATCTAACAGAGAAATTCCAAGCATAGCTCTTTCCATAGCTCGCTGAGCGACTTTGAACTTGTGAGCCAGTCTCACCGTCAATGTCCACGTCATAATAAGTTGGAGAAACTCATAGCGCTCGTGCCTCAGAGCATGTCCTAAGTACGCCACTTTACGCTTCTTGATGGACTGCAATCTCACTCTGTCGGTATATCCCTACGCGACAGAGTGAGAAATGAGACCATCCGCCTACGGACTCGTGTCACCGACATCGGCAAACGAGTGGCAAAACTGAAATGGGCCTGGGCGGGGCACCTCTGTCGCCGAAACGATGGTCGATGGAGTAAGTGCGTTCTAATGTGGAGACCCCGGGCGGGTAGAAGAAGCGTGGGCAGACCACCGGCCATATGGGCCGACGACATAAAGAAGGTTGCTGGCTCGGTGTGGACCAGACAACCTTGGGATCGGGCCACATGGAAGATTCATGGAGAGGCATATGTCCAGGAGTGGGCTGCTGTATGCTGAAGAAGAAGAAGAAGATGGTCTGCAAATGTTCGCAATTTTAGGTCATCCATCGCAGAACACAGCTACAACTGCGTCGACATAAAAATAGATATCTGAACGAAGACTACCCACATGAAACCCCGTAATCTATTATACACCCTCCATTGCTTACCGATGCGTGAAACTTCCCCATCTACATCATGTGTTGGAAACTTTGATAAAGCCCCTATACGGGGTGCGGGACTAGTTCGCTAACTTTCTGCTCGTGACAATTCAATAAGCCATTTGTGACAAACTTGGTCACGATTTATCTACACTGGTTTGGTGATGTCAATGTTTTTGTGACTAAATTAACTTATTCATGTTGATGAACGGGTAATCGTAGTGTGAGTCCCAGGGCAGATTTCCCGTGGCTCGGCAAGAATGGCACGAGGTGGAACACCTTAGTCGGTATGCTGCCCCTTCAGGGCGGTGAGCCCGACATAACCAACACGCTCCCCCGGGCGTGGTGACACATGATTTGCATGTTTTACCTGGGTAAAAAAAGGGGAGATGGAGGGATGGCCTGGCCAAGGTGGCTGGCAGGGTCTGGATGCAAAAGACCGAGAATCAGGTTGAGTGCCGTGTTTTTGGGGAGGCCAGCCCGTTTACCATGAACTCTTATAGCAGGATTACTTCAATAATACTTTGTTATTTCGTACTATGACGACCTTAAAGTAAGCTTTAATAAGGACGTCATGGTACGAAATAATAACGTATTATTTAAGTAATCCTGCTATAAGAGTTCATGGTAAGGGGGCTGGACTGATACGGAATAAAAAAAATTCTCCTCAGCATTGGCGCTGTGGATGGTTTCCACGCCATAATGCGCAAGAAGACGGCTTCCTTGCTAAAGAGAATTCGTGGCAGCCCCAACAGCATCCTGGAAGTAATCGCGTGGAGATATGACTCTCTTATTATAAAACACTTCGTTGAGCTGTTGATCGGAAAGAACTAACTCTTTTTGATCGGCACCTCAACGAAGCATAGATAATAACTTACTAACAATAATTTTAAGGTGTTTTACTAACATAAGTAGATCAATGTAATCTGGAATAAAAAAGTTATTATTATTATTATTGCCACCTTTGCCTTGTAAAGTGGTGTAAATGTAAATTCAATTTACCTGCAAAAATCTACACAACGGCTTCAACGAGTACAATGTGCAATGTGCTCGTCGAGGCGCTAACGGCGACGCGGGCGTGTCGCGTTCACTTTAAAAAATACCGTCGAAATCGGTCGAAGCTGTCGGTCTAATTGCCGGCTTCAACAATATAAATGAATGATATCCGTTTATATATAATACTTTGCAACTCACCTTTTGTTGTATCTATGAAAATCAACATAAATTTCTAAATTCACAAATGTTATCTGAGGAAAGTTCTGAAACAGCCTAATTTATTAGGTACATCGTACCGAACCTGCCAGTCTAGTACATTCGAGAATGTTCCAAGTATTTATCTTTCATAATTTAATTAACATCTCAAACACCAAAACTCGTTTCCAAACTTCAAAATTTCATCAAAACAACTTGGAAAACTTGGACGAACGAAACACGTCCAACCGCTTAAAAGATAGAAAAAAAAATACTTTAATCCACCTCCTAGATTTACAAAATAGTATAGATGCAAGGTCATTACGCTGGAAATGGCATCACAAATGTTGCACTAAATACAACGGGTAGTGCAATTTCGGTAGTCGTCATTATAAACGTTTGAAATGCCATGTGGGCGGGGACAGCGTAGCTGCTCATATTTGAATCTGCTACAATGCAAGCCTACAGAGCCTATAATGACATGTATTGTTATGTGTGGTGATTAATCGTGGTGGTGGTTCCTCTGACTGGTTAAAGTGTTGCTCTTGCAAATATGTACACAATGATTTTACAAATAAATTCTGGAGGATGGGTCGCGCCCTGGTGTGGGACGCTACGTGCTCTGATACTCTGGCTGCGCCCTATCTTCCGGCGACCGCCAGTCGCGCGGGCGCGGCAGCCGAGGCTCGTGAGCGTGCTAAGAGGGGCAAATACAGGTGTCTCGGCGCCCAATACGACTTTGTCCCCTTTGGCGTCGAGACACTTGGTTCGTGGGGCCCGAGAGCACACGCGCTCCACAAGGAGCTCAGCAAGCGCCTGAGGGAGGCGACGGGTGACCCTCGTGCTGGCGGCTTTCTCGCGCAGAGGCTGAGCCTAGCCATCCAGCGCGGGAATGCCGCCAGCGTGATGGGCACCCTCCCAAGAGGGCCAAGTTTTTTAGAATATTTTTAGTTAGGTAGATTTTTAGTTTAGTTTTTAATGCATTTTTAAGTAGTTTAGTTTTATTATATTTGTGTAAGATTTATTGAATAAAGTTACATTTGACAATAAATTTATTTTATTAATAATTTATTTAATAACTACGACAATAATAAAAACCTACTCATAAATGAAAAAAAATGATGCCAAATGGCTCCCTGAGGGTGAGTGCCCAATAGGTTGGTAACGACGTAAACGTTTTATTTACTTGGAATAAAATACATGAATTTGAATTTCTGTAGCTACGTTACAGCTTTAATCGCGACAGCGAGTTTATTACTCGTTATTTTAGATGCAATTTCCAGCGGCCGACCTTACATCTATAGTACTTTTAATCTACCATTCAAGATACGAGCCATTCACCCAGTACCGGGAAACTTTTTAAAAATCTCTCTGGCTGCATTTACAACTTTGTTGGGTACAACTTTATTCCTTGCGCGTTAAAGTTGAAATTGGGTTGGTTTATTATGAAAGTTGGGATTCTACACACGGGATTGAAGATTGAATATGGCATAATGAGAAGTTGGATTTCGTAACCAGCTTTGGAAGGAGTTTATTACTGTTTCGAAAAACTTGATCTTGAAAACGGCCGTATCGTTATTTTATTACGCATTGATGCATCAATTGTTAGTATTTTAATTTTTTTGTATTTTTTCCTCTCGCCGATGGGTTAAATTTGTATGGAACTTATTATTACTGTAATAGTACCACCAACTAGACTTACTTAGTGCCAATAAATGAAAGTATGAATTACTCATATCAAATCTAAAATATATTTTTTTTAGTTATCGATAGAAGATATTATATTTTATCAACAAAGCTTAAAATTACTACAAATAATAAAATGACTAAAAACTAACATTAAATAACTAAAAACTAAAATATTATATATAATATTATACTGTACATACCTACAATAAGTGTAATTCTATCGCGGCCACCAAATCTATTCCTAAAACTAAACGCAACTGTCACTGTCACTCATATGCTACATCGCGTAAGAGTGAGAGGGACGCCTCGCTTAAAATTCACGTGTGAATTCTAGAATTCTAGAAACGAGTATCGTATCTTGAATGCCAGAGAACAAAAGTGGTTGACATTGCTCATAGAATCAGCAAACTGAAGTGTCAGTGGGCCCACATCTGTCGTAGAACCGATAACCGATGGGGTAGACGAGTTCTCGAATGGAGGCCACGAACGGGTAAACGTAGTGTGGGACGCCCCCTGAGCAGATTGAGGGATGACCTTCGTAAGATGGCCGGCAGAGACTGGATGCAAAAGCCCGAGAATCGGGTTGAGTGGCGTGCTTTGGGAGAGACATACGTCCTTGGATTCATACGGGCTGATGATTATGATTCTGGAATCCGTATAAATTAACTGACACTTTTATTATTATTATTATTTAATTATGTACAGGCAGCTCTTCGCTGATATGTCCACTTCACAGTGTTTGTAAAGTCTATCACTTAGTGGTATTATTCTTGTTAATGGTTTTAAAATAACTGTCCAATTTGTTTTTGAATGCGTTAACTGAGGCGGCAGAGACAACGTCGTCTGGAAGTGATTTCCAGGCCTGAACAACTATAAGAAAGAAACTATAAAAAATTATATTTTGCTCTACTATAAGAAAGAAAACTCTGTGTTCTTCAAGTTTTCAACCTCATTTTAATGCAAAAAAGGCATTTGCTTAGCTACAGTTCAAAACTCCTGATTAGTTTGAAATTAGTTTAACGCCGGCCATCTCGAGCACAACTTTGACTCTGACCGCTTCGGGCCGTGTGTAGTGAGACCCCACTCTTAACTACGATATAGATTAGCAGTTCGAAAGCGGGCAACTTTGCCCACGAACCGCGGCGTTGCAAAAGTTTCGAGTGCATCCCCGGACTAGTGCAAGGGTCGGGTCACACTGACGACGCGTGCGACCCATTTTCATTCATAAGCTCACGCCCTTTTTCCCGCAGGGATAGGCAGAGACGATGGACTTCCATATGCTGCGATACTAGCATACATAGCGATCCTGGCATACAATAACACACATACCTCATCCAATTCATGTAACATCCCTCCCGTACATTCAATGCAGCAAACTATCCACCGCCCGCTTTTCGCCACTACGTGGGCCATGGCGTGATGGGTGGCGATCCTCATGGCCATCTCCGAGCACATTTAGTTTTAGAACAGCCTCAAGGTGGCCCCGTGGGAGTATGGATAAAGTGAATGGATTAGTGGGAGTTATTGGATGGAGTCCAGGGTAATAATGGATACTGTTTCCACGGAAGGATATGACCCCAGGATATGGACCCATTTTCATTATGATTATTGCTAGTGTGAGCAACAAGTTCCAGTGCAGTAACAGAATCAAATCAAAATATAAAATACCTACATATTTTAATTGTGAATTGGTTCTAATGTAAATTAAAAAAAAATGTTGAAGTTTAAAAATAAACGCAATGTTACTTGAAATAATCTCTGCATGATACATTATAATTTTAATTAATTATAATTATTATTCTTTGCCTAAGTAAATTTAAGGCCCGGTTTCTGTTACGTTACCAATTTTTGTTGACATAACCAAGTGATCTTATATTAATATCCTTAGAGCCCTACCTCACCGGGACATCACTCTAGCTAAGTAGGTATCCCAACAATTCATATTGAAATGTATGGCAGCTAACTCATTTGGCGACGGTCGCCAATTTTGAATTTCTATAAGAAATGTTGAATACGTAGCAACCCAACTAGCACACAGGCAATATAAGCCTTCTGTTGTACGGCCTTGGGCTGTAAATCAGATCTACAGAGGGTCCTCTAACGTCCATAGGCTATATTAAATATCTTTCTTTTACAATTTAGCATGGTTTACCTCTCGCAGTGCTATAGAAGCCGTAGAAGAACTATAATAGCAAACTACGTTCTGACGTTCCGGTGAGGCATTAGGGTTAGAAAAGATTATGAATTTAAAAACCGCGCGTTGCGTCTCATCGTCAGTGTGAATTGGCCCTAGGTAGTTCCGAGTAGTTCCGTTCCCCTTTAACTCTTAAACTAAACCGGGCAAATCGGTCCGTTGATTTGGTTTTGCAATCGTTTTAAAATAGTTTTCTGGGCTTCTATTTTTGTAAACGTTTTATTGAGAATTTGAATTACGCATTATCCATGTTCGGTGAATAAATTAGAACACGATGAAAAAATTCTTAAGAGCGTGTCACGGAATGACAAGGTCGCAGGTTCAAGTCCTGCCCACGGCAAGAATTTTTTCATTATGTTCTAACATTTTACTGCTTTTTTATATTTTGTATATTTCTCATGAGGATATAATTAAATTCATATCTTATATTATAAATAAATACACTATGTATTTTTTAGAATTTTATTACACTATACAAGGAAAAGGTGACAGCGATGAAGAAATCTTTGAAAAAATAGTATTTGCACTTTTGACCTGACTGCGCAAGATGGAGGGTTTATTTATTAAAATGATATAAAATTATCAAACATGCGGACAAGTAAATTTTTAAGTCATCGAACTATGTATGTACATATATAGGTACTTATTAGACTATAATAGTCAGTCACTCAAGGACGAGTAAACAAGTTACAGTTAAAACCAACGTATTTATATAACTACATTAAATTACATTTATATTTTCAGTTAGGTACTGTTATTATAACAACTAAACATAAACATTTATTTTGTTTTCAGGTCTTGCAGTCCAAAATTCATCATCGTAAGTATATTTTTGAATTAAATAGCTGAACGGGCAATTTTTCTCATACCTTTTTAATATCACATTTTTCATTCCTTGGTAAAGTTCGCTCTATCAGAGGTAGACTGAGGTTTTCTTCATCGTAGAGCAATGGATGGGGGGCCTCTATGTTGATGTTCAATCAATGAATATAATTTTCAAGTATTACTTACCTATTATAATACCAAAGCAATGTAAAAACCGAATTAAAATTAATTCAGTGGAGTACGGTGGAACACAGAGAAAGGTGAACAGAAGAGTTATTAAGTTTGAGATTTTCTCAAAAACTACTTGACCTATTGCAAAAATTCTTACATTGTTTGATAGATAAAAGTTAAAACAATATACTGTAAAAGAATGATTAAATTCGGTCCAGTAGTATTTGAGAAAATCTCAACCTTATTGAGGCCTCCTATAAACTTATCTCTGTCTTCGACTGTACTACGACGACATGGCATTTCAAAGTTTCAAGAGCAAGCGTTTCTGGAAGTGACTTTAAGAGGGCAAGCTGAAATCTTAATTCAGTTTGCCATCTTTAATTAATACGAACAATTCGTTAAACTAAATTAACTACATAACAAACAGCCAAACTCATTATATTCCCCATCTCGTAGGCAAACAGAGCGTAGTTTAACAGCGGTTAACTATGCATACATTAAGCTCAGATTAAGCGTTCTGCATACTGGTACGGGGGGCGATGCGGAATCGCTGCAGCACGCGTTCAGCAAATCATGATTCATTGACGTTAGACTAAACGTCAATTTTGTACCATAATTGTGGATATTGCAATTGGAAGGAGGCAAGGCTCATCGCAGGATACTCTTTTACAACAGAGCTATCCGATATTCGGTTAACTAATTCCCTGCACCTTTGGATTAGTAGCAATACCGACATATATCGAGAAATATTTCAATTAGCTATTTCCATTATTAATGTTGTAGGTAGTTGCAAAATTCGATGTGGAGATTTTTTTTCATGGAATTCACACGGGGTCCGTTGGTAATAAATCAAAATAATCTCGTGTAGGAAGAAATGAAAAGTGCACAATGCAAAGTGAAATTCCAAACATCTGTGTGATCGACATTCTCATTTCGTCCAATTCGCAATTTCACACAGTGTAAATTTGACACTTGCCAACCTAATTTTTTACTGTTACTACTTCTGCGACCAATCCCATCTATAGTCTTTATGACGAAGGGAGAGAATATTCGTCAACCGGACCACGTCACGATGTTATCGGACATTACTTGGCTATAGAAATAAATTTCCCCACAATATTTTAGACATAAACGAATATCAGTTACTTATATTATTAGAGTCAGCAATTTCGACTTTTTATTTAGAGTGACCGATTTCGACGGTCTTGGTCAAGGTGAGCGTGCCACGCCCGCGTCGCCGGTGATGTTTCTTTTCGCAATATTTTCGCTCCGTCCCTGTTTGAGGTAATTTGACTGAGATTAATGAAATTACCACGAAACAGAGCGGCCATGGTGGCGCATAATGTGCGCTCAATTTGAATTTATGGCTTGTGGGGATAACACATGCGCGTGTTGGAATAGAAGATGTATGGCTCGGGATAGTTCCACTGTTTCGGGGGCGGTTACAGGAATTTCGTGGGTCGATTGGTCTCCGAATGGCCGATAGATTGTTTTATGCGACCATCTAATATTTATCTTGAAATTACCGGAAAACAAATCAGCTCCAAGTTTAAGTTCATTTATTTGGTTAGTCACTTTGGGTTCCAAATTGTAATTTATAGTATTATCTATCTATTTAATCACAAACTACCTTAATTCAAAAGTATTATATATAAACGGATATCACTCACTTATATTGTTAAAGTCGGCAATTAGACCGACAGAGTCGACCGATTTCGACGGTCTTTTTCAAGGTGAGCGCGCCATGCCCGTGAGTGAGTGATATCCGTTTATATATAATAATTTGTAGTAATGGCTCACTATAGTTTTAATTCTAAAATTTAAAAATACTTTAGTAATAATATTATTCCTCTGAAAATTAGTGTGCCTTAGGAAATCATTTTATAGACTCTTTGTCCTCGCCCACGGCTAGAATTTTTTATCATTTTAATCCTTTTATACATTTAAAAATACATGCTTAGCTTTTCTTCATAATATCAAGAAAGTGAGATAAGAATAGAACGAGAAATGTATTAGAATACATTTGGTATTAAAGAAACAAATAATTAGCCCAACACATTTATAATTTTTTACTACAAATAATTTTAGTATAGAGTTTGAATTAGTTAACTACGTGATTGACTAAACTTGTCGACTTATGTAAAGAGTATCTTTTAGCTTCATAAACACTTTAGTAACTCCTTATCTTTACCTAGATATATCTGTTTTCAGGTCACACTCGTCCAGAAAAACAAGACGGAGGGAAACTGGCTTTATCTCTAACTCAGGTTGGTAACAAACAAATAAAATACTTACCTAAGTTTTAGACAATTAGGTAAAAAATAAAATTATTACTGCATGCATTTGTGTATTATGAAACGTATTAAAATGCCATTATAAAATGTAGAAACCTTTTTGTCTACTATTTGACAACCGATCGCTGGGGTAGACGGGTTTTTAAGTAGAGGCTACGAACGGTCAAACGTAGTATGTGACGCCCCTCACCGGATGGAGGAATGACCTGCACAAAGTGGATTGAATGCAAAAAGGCCGAGAATTGGGTTAAATGGTGTGTCTTTGTAGAGATCTATGTCCAGCAATGATCTGATGGCGGATGATGATAATGAAGTTGCATTAAAAGTACCAGGACACTATGACACGCCTAGAGTCTCATTATCATGCTGTCCAGCGTATTACTATTACCAGCGTCGCGTGTCACACTTTGGGAGAGGCCTATGTCCAGCAGTGGACTGATACGCGCTGATGGTTAAACAATAAAAGTATCAGGAGATCATGGCTAACCTGGAGTCTCAATATGTCTCATAAACGCCTGCTGTTTCCGCTCAGAAGCTCCAGCTCTTTAAGTATTATTAAAAGTACCAGGACACTATGACACGCCTAGAGTCTCATTAGCATGGTGTCCAGTGCATGTCTGTGGGGTGAATGAGGCGTGAATACCAGCGTCGAGTGGGATAGACCTATGTCCAGCAGTGGACTGATGATGTAGAGCCCTCATAGACTAAAAACTTTAAGCAATATCGTGTGATTCCAGGAGTTCAATTCGTGAGACGGCGAAGAGACTTGGGATTGGGAAACATCATGATCACACAACATTTCAACGAGAAGATCATCAATCCTGGCGAAGATGTGAGTATTTTGTCCAGCTGTCAAAGTCAAGCGCGAGACAGAAGATGTCCCGCAGCGGCGGAGTGAAGAGAACGGCACAGTGACTCCATATTTGTATTTGTATTTGTATTAATTTTGGATGAATTTTGGCAGGAAAATAAAAATACGCCAACTAAAATTAGATTTTTTTAAACAAGCTCTCGTATTTATAATACCTATAAGGTCGCGAGATTTTTTTTTAATTCTCTTGGGTAATGTAACTTAATTTAGCCGACAATTTAATTATTTTTCAGGTAACTCTACAATGTTCTGCGACAGCCGATAGACCGCCTAGATTTATGTGGGAGAGAGACGGCGTAGTAATATCTTCTAACACGGATCAGAGGTACACTAACTATTTCATTTCAAGATAAAAATTATTTCTAAAAATTTGCAACAAAATATTACCTTCCTATAATGATCCATTCCAGAATGACCATTTTCACTTTTGATATTGTTCTAGGGTTGACTTACCCATGGCAATAAAAAAACTACCCATTTAAACAGAAGTAAAAGCAGTTGAAGAATAACATATTTACATTTACAGCCATTTGACAATTAAAAGACATTTATTTACATTAAGCTGTACCTATCACTTTGTTGAGGACTTATTACAAGTTTCATATTGCATAATCATAATCAGTATCATTTTCTACTACTCTCTCAACTCCTATAGAAGAATAACAAAAACAATGAATAAATCGCTTCGATTTCTTAGTATTTTCTGAAATCTTAATTGAGCTGTTTTTATCGAATCGCACGCAACTTGTACAAAACTTTATTTTAAACCAATTTTATTAAAAAAGGGAGATATTTTTACATTTATTCGTTATCTTGTACAACTTGCGGTTGATGGTGGGGCAGAATCTGGCATGGTCATTTGCCCTAATAAAGATGGTACGTTTTGTTAATTCCACACATATTCCACTTCTCAAGTTCGTTTAGCCAACAAGGCACGACTTTGATCAACAATTTCTGATGTTAAAACTTTTTTCGTGTGGTTTAGTGACCAAACCTATTTGTCAGAGTTATTCAGGCCGCCCGTAGGCCTCTGACGTGGCCTCACGACCGCTGCCGAGCGACAGCAACCGGGACCAACTGCTTAACGTGCTTTTCGAGGCACGGAGGGGCTCAGATGAAAGTGTTACTAGCGGTCACCCATCCAGGTACTGACTTCGTCCAGCGTTGCTTAACTTGTACGATCGTTTTCAACGTGTACTCGCAACTGGACTACGAGCCCCCTCTGGTGTTAATTAGAATACCATAACATTAATTTCAGATACCTACTTATATCTTTAGAATGATCACATATAATAATGGGATAGATATATGGGATAGTTGTCATTTTTTTTGGTAACATTTAACGAAAAATTAGTCAAATAAACAATTGAATCGAGAGAATTGGTCAACTATCCCATGTAATCGAATACATTTTGAACCTTATTACATCTTTATTTTAGATACATCTTAGGACAAATGATGTCGTCCACCGGCATAGGGGTAGTATCTCATCTAAACATATCAAGGACCAGAGTCGAGGACGGAGGGTTGTACTCCTGCGTAGCTTTGGAGGGAGACTACATTACTTCACATGTTGCTAGGATAGACGTTTACGGTAAGTAGAGTAACAGAGAGAGAGGCCATTACCTATCTGATGGCAGATGCATCATCAGCCCGTATCGGTCCACTACTGGACGTACTGGACGTAGACCTTGAGTGCGCAACTCAACATGGTTCTCGGTTGTTTACATCCAGTCCCTGCCAGCCACTTTGCACAGAACATCCATCCATTGTCTTCTTACTACTCATTTTTTCATCACCAGCCTGTATTTGTCCACTGCAGTGCTGGCTTCTTCCAAGGCGTGACTCTAAACATGATTCTAGTCTATGCATCCAGCCCCTGCCAGCAATCTTAGATAGGTCATCCCTCCATCTGGTCGGGGGCCGTTCCACATTACATTTACCGGTTCGTGGTCCCAATTCCAGAACCCGTCTACCCATCGGTTCTACGACAGATTTGATCAGCCCACTACCATCTAAGTTTGCTGATCATAAAAGCAATGGCAACTACTTTTGTCTTCTTGCGGATAAACTCATTTCTTTTCTGTACACCATAGAAACTCCGAGCATTACACATTAAATGATAAATGTGCCATTGCAAAACACAAAAATATATGGCTAATTCAACTGTTCTAGGACCACCATACATCAGAACGCTGCCTCCAATTAAGGTTCAAAGCGGAGAACCATTGAAACTGAGATGTCCTTACTATGGATATCCCATCAGGTAAGTAACGTAGAGGATGCACCTCATGTTGCTCTTTCAGGGTAGCTGGAAGAGAAAATATAGACTGGTGGATAGTGGTCCATGTGGTGGCTTATGGCCGATAAGGCAAGATCTGTGCCCAAAACAGTAACAACTGAGACGACCCACATAAACCAGTAATCAATATTCCCTGGAAGAGGATGAACTTCTGTGAACTAACTTGACAGAGATCTAACAGTAGACGAATTTTGAATTATGGATAATAACAAAAATACCTATAATATGTTTATCTCTTTTCTTTTCAGCAAACTAGAATGGGAGCACAAAGGCAAGAAGATAATCAGTTCAATGCTTCCACAACATGCACGATACAAACGCACTTACTCAATGACCCCTAGCAAGAATCATAAGAATACCAGGAGAAAACGTAGAAAAAGACAACTGTTCGAGCCGGGAGAAGACGGGATGTTGAATATACCGAGGATATTGAAAGAGGAGAATGGTGATATGTATACTTGTATAGTTTACAGTCCATCTGGAGAGATGGCTAGAAGGTAAGATGTATTTTAAAAGTAAATCAAGATGAAGAATGAGATGTGTGAGAGTGTGAACAAAATACAAAATTAATAAGGACGGATAATTCAGAGAAAAGGTGCATAATACTAGATGCATTAGACAAAAATTAATAGAAAAGTAAGACATATCACAGGCAGGTAGCATTGGAAAGGGAAATCTTATGACCTCAATATAAATCCTTTTTTTTTCTTTCGTGGGGAAATGCTTATGCATACCCGCCGCCTCGGGGGTAGCGACAGGTTATGTCGGACTTAGTCTTGCACCGACTAAACCCCCACGGTGGCCTCCTCCGCGCATTGTGGGGAGTTCTAAGCTCTCAGTTGACGAGAGTTCTCCAGAGTTCACCAGAGTACACCAGAGTTCCCCACGCACTTGCTGACAGCACTCTTCGGGACGCTCCAGGTGGGCCCAGCACACTCGCAGCGCTTGGCTGCAGCGGGACAGGACCACTCTGTACCCGCTGCCTTCCGTAGGTCGCTGGATTTATCCGACTGGACGGCCAGATCCCCAAATCTGACCGCCCGCGACCCCTCAATATAAATCCTAGATAATATTTTGTGTAATATTCCTTGAAAGTCGTAAAAAATATAATCCATTTAACGATTTCAGATCGTTTGAGATTCAAGTTGTAGAGGCTCCAGTACTTGATGAACTACGCGTAGGAACGGGTCTGAAAGAAGGACAGATTGTACAGATTATGTGCAATATTATTAGTGGGGATCCTCCAATATATTTTTCGTGGCTGAAAGATGGAAAGAAAGTGCCGGCAAATTTGAAGGTAAGCAAATGTACTGATAGTGTCTAGGACCATGAATAGATAATGATAATAGTAAGTAGTACATCCTTCATGGGGCAATGTATTCGCTTTTATAACAAGTTGCCAGAAAGTGTCACGACGTTGACAGAGAGGAAATTTAAAAATTTCATTAAAGGAACACTTGTTAAGAAGTATTACAGGATAGATGACTATTTAAACGATGAACATGCATGGTGTGTGTCGCCGGTTCCGCATGAGGGATAAACTTACTAACAATAGTAATAGTTACCTACTGTATAGTTATTAAGTAATAATTGTATTATCATTGTTTTAAAAGATGTGTTGCTGAGAGTTTTTTGCCACTTTTTCTCCTCAGCGCCGGCACCTTTTCCTTGCAAAGTGGTGTAAATGTAAATTCAAAATATTTATTGACGTGCAAAAATGTACTCAACGTGCTTACTTGCAATAAAGAAATTTGACTTTGACTTTTGACTTTGTAAAACACTGAATTCTTCTTACAGATAACAGAAAGAAGTTCTGAATTATTTAGCATTTTAATAATAAAACGAGTATCACTGGAGCACTGCGGAAAATACACATGTATCGCAACCAATCACGTTGGAAAAGTAAATCAAACAGCAGACCTTTATATAAACGGTGAGTCGCAAATACATTTCCCGGAAAACATTAACGAAATTAGAGACTGAAACCAATGGATTCGTAATTTAAGCCGCTCGTCAGACACCGGCCAAATTAATCAATAAAATTAAATTCCAATCGGACCCTTTCCAGGAATTTTGATTAATTATTCAGGTAAGTACATTACCATATTGCATTGTTGGGGACGATGAATAAATAATTCGGGCACTATCATTTATTACGAGATTTTCATTATTAGCCGAAAAAACGTTATTAAATTTGAACCAACCGTTTCAATAAAAATCTTCAGTAGTCGTCAACCTGTATCCGGCCATTGCTGGATGTAGGTTTTATCTAACCCTGCCATTGTCTTCTGTTTCTGGTTATACGTATCCATGCTTTTCCACTTCTTAGTGAGATGTTGTCCGACCATCGCATCGATGGTATTCCTACGATAGGTAATGGGTTTGACAGTTTTGACAGTTCTTGCAATTGATAACCGCTTCCTCATATATTTTATGTTGGTTAAAAATGAATTAAATCGGAGCACAGTTTAACTTGTTGTACCTGGCTGTAGATCAACATAGTGAGAATTGACGTTGAGGGACTCACTGCAGCAGGAGTCACCGCAACGGGAATTCAACGTACAGAGAAATCACTACTACGGGAACAAGTCTCACTTTAAGGAAGCTATTATTTCTCCAATATCCATCCACCACCTAAGTCAAATTTAATAGTGATCAAATTTTCAACAGTTGCACCTAAATGGATGGATGAACCAACGAATACATCGTTACTGCTCGGTCAACGAGGCATTGTATACTGCAACGCAAATGGATATCCTACACCGCAGATACATTGGATGAAAAGAGACGGTAAATTAATTGGCGATAAGATTTAAGAGTAAATAGAATAACAAAAGCGTCTTACAATAGACGTGATTCTGTTGTGACCTCAAAATCTAATCCTACATCTAAACCCAATTGTCACTCATAATAAGCTACACATCATAGTTGTGAACCTGACAGTATGGAATACAATACAATACACATTCTGGAATTGCCACTAATATTTTATTTAATATAAAATGAGAATTAATAGAAAGATGAAGCCTAAATTGCAATGGGTGAACATAGTTTTGAAATTCATGAGTTACCGAATATTTGTAACGCAGTGGTATATTATTACTATGTGGTCTCAATCAAATGGTTTTTAAATATGAATGTGAAAGAACCAGCCAGATTAGGTAGATAACCAACATAAGCTGGCATGATGAAATTAACTGAAACCGGGTCAGCTTAAACTGATTACGTAATCGTTCGTTACAAATATCTTAGCAGAATAAGGGGCAGGTCAAACTTGTTTCTGACGTCTGATAATCTCTAATTGTAGCGACACTGGGAATTTGGAGACCTGTCCTGGACTTGGCTGGTGGTGGAGTCATGAGCTACCCTAACGGCACCCTCATCATTGAAGTAGTTTCACTCTCAGACGAAGGCATGTACGCTTGCAACGTCGAAAATGGTGTCGGTGATGCCTTGAATAAGAATCTTTGGATTAGTGTTAATAGTAAGTATTTTACTAGATACGATAAGACATCTTTAGGGCTGTGGAATATGGATCCCATCTGGCAAAGAGGGGTCATACTGACGTCCTGATACTTCTGATTATTAATTAATCTTCCCTAAGTAAACACACAGGATAAAAGAAAATAAGAACCAAAAATTATGGCAAAAATAATATATTAAATGAAGGAGCTCAGCTATTCAACCATTACCTTAAAGAAATAGAAGACACTAATAAAATTAGTATACTTACATATAATTTGTAACTAACATATATAATTTTTTCTAGAGCCAGTGCACTTCGAATCAGTGGGAACGAACCAGACTACAAAAATGGGGCTACCAGTCACTTTAAGCTGTCGACCGATGGGGGATAATCCTATAAGAGTGAAATGGAGTTTAAATGGTTCCCCTGTGGATTTTGCTCCTTCAAGGTAAAATTATAATGGAACAGGCCATGTTCGCATTGACAAACACCTTGCTTAGTACCAGAGTCTAGCATGTTACCTAGTGAAACTAACGTTCTACAATCTGTTAATGGCAAGCAAACAAGGCGCCTGTCAGTACTTACGTGGCCTTAGGTATACTTGCAATATTGTTAGGCTTAAATATTATTTTTGCCCCGGGTTCAAATATAGTTGCCCTGGTTAATCTATTGTTTGAAAAGAGTTGACTCGATCTTGACTCCAGGTTATCTTTGGTGGAAGAGGAATGTGCAATTTGAACGTGGTTAAGTCGCCAACTCTTGGATTAAGTTATATTACAAGTAGTTATAGATAGAACGAATATTAGCGCCCATACTCAAGTTTTTTACATCATAGATATCAGCGCCATCTATCGGTTCACATTCGCATTACGAAAGCCTTACCTAACAGACATGTCTATCTTCAACCTCCTGAAACTGTGCAGTACAGTTCGCTACATTAGTTCCAACTAAAATACACAGATGCCGCTAGCTAGAAGTTTCTATGATTATATTGTAGATGGCGTTACTCGTAGCATTTCAATAACAATTTACTTGATACAGGAGTTTATTAATTCTAAGAAAGTATTGATAACAAAATCATTAGTTGCCTTTTAATTGCGTTCTTAACTTTGGATATTTTTGGGGCTACATTATTTATTTATTTTATTTTTCGTATGGTCACGGCGACGTGACAGGAGATCAGACCGTGACTGTGTAATTATTGATAATTATCGAGTCCCACGGTGGGCGCCACTAATCTTTCTTTAAATGGACATAGCCATATCTCTTCAGAAGTAACCAGAGATTCCAATAAGATATCTATTTCGATTCTAATAGAATCCACTTTATATCAACTCTCGGTATACTTGACACAAAGTGGATGAATAATAGAAAAAATAAATCTTTGATTAGTGTTTAGTCTAAATATTACAGTACAGTGGAGGCGATTTTAGTTTTGACTGTATTTTAAGCACGAAAATGAGTCTTAGGCCGAGTTTCATAACAGTTGAGCGCAAGTTTAGCGTGAGCTCACTCTTACAGACGTCAAAATTCGTCAAATTGTTTTACATACTTATATACTTACAGGATCTCAATATCAGAAACGATGACGCACAACGGTATAAAGAGCAGCATCAACATTAACTACGTGGAGAGCCGAGACGGGGGCAGCTACGAATGTAGAGCAAGCAATCCCTATGGAGTGGCTGCCTTTAACGTATATCTCAACATATTAGGTAGGTATAATTAACACGTTCATAGTCCAGTACCCCATATATGGAGCACGACGACCTAGCTTCACAAACCCGTGCCCCACATATGTGGCACGATGAAAAAAGTATGTGCCTACCAGATCCGCACTAAGGGTATTTTTTTAATCTAAGTAAATACAATGTCCTTGGTGGATGCTGCTGTCCATTCACGTTCCAGAAGAGTGCTCAGAGTGCTCCACCCAGTGCTCACATAACAAATTTGATGTATTTAGACTTGTATAGAGATTGAAATAATAGGCGGGACTTACAAGGAATTCAAATCATTTTTTGTATGGGGACTGTAAACGTTAACCATCTCACCATCTTTTCCGCGTCTCTAGTATCACAGGCGATGTCTTCCGTCGGTGGCACAGATTCCATCCACTTGATCCTTTCATAAAATGCCGCTAATTTAGACAAGGTATAACCTTCTCAGTATACCTTTCCCAACACTTCTATCAACAATAGCTGTATGTATTTATTTGCCACTCCTCTTTCATTGGAAATTTTTTCGAAGGAAGATTTACGCACAATTACCGAATGCTTTCAAAATCATCATCAGTCTATTTGTATGTCCCCACTGCTCGGGCACAGACCTTCCCTTACATCGAGGGAGCTGGGGGCCATGGTCCACCACGCGGGCCCACTGCGGATTGGCGGATTTCACATGCCTTAGATTTTTTTTTTCTACGGCATGCAGGTTTCATCACGATGTTTTCCTTCGCCGTTTTGAGAGCACTCGGTAAATGTACGTAAGTTTTTCCGTCGGAAAAACCGTGGATAACTCATTGGTACATGGATGCCCTGGCTGGCAATCGAACCTGAGATCTCCGCATCGCAAGTCCATTGACCCAACCACTAAGCTACCGAGCTCTCTCGCAATGCTACTTACTGAATGTTAAAAAATTATTTCAATAATTATGATTTCAGAGCCACCCACGCCTCCTTTGGACTTACAAGTGGACTCAGTGAGCAGCAACTCTGCTAAACTGTCCTGGCGTGACACCATCAGTACCCACGTGCAATACTACACCATGCAATATGCTACCAACGACTTTACTCTTTGGGATACTGCGAAGAGTATCAATATTACAAGGTAAAGTATTAGCTGAGCTAGGCTTAGCTAGTTATTATTAAATGTGATTCTATGACCGCCAAATCTAATTCTAAACTTCAACGCAACTGTCACTGTCGCTCAAATGCTATATCGCATAAGATTTAACTCCATGCCTCTTGTTTACTGACGATTATAATTATTCGTGGCAAACTCTGGAATAACCACAATTGTTTCTCAGTTTACTATTTAATTTATTCTGATGTACCTATATTCGACAGCATTTTTTCCCCCTCTCCCACTGTAACTCCTTTTTGAAAAGGATCAACAGTGGCGTACTATTGGACCGTCATACAGTGACGGGTTTAAGCGACACAGTGGGGCTGAAATGCTGTACGTTACATAGTCACGCCTCGGCTATTTAAAGCAATATTCGACAGCATATCAACACGCCTAGTCATGCATCATGCATTGTGTCAAATTAATCATGTGGTTGTGATAGCTTCATGACGATAATGTAGTAGTTTAACCCAACTCCGTGATCTAAAACGGTCTTGACCCTTGAAAACAATAATACTTTCAAAAGTTGTGTTATCTTGCAGCGATTTCTACCTTACTTAGATACAACTGAAAACTTAGAAAAAATGTTCTCCAATTCCAGACAAGACACCGATCTTCGGCAGAGCATAGAGCTGCGGGACCTACAGCCTGCAGTGGACTACAGAGTACGTTTAGCATCAGGAAACCAGGTTGACTTGAGTCCATACACACAGCCGGTGCATTTTGCTACTCAACAGGAAGGTAAATCCACTTTTGTCGGGTTATTCGCCAATTGGACACGAAGGACTGGAATCACGCGTGTCCAGTTGGTTAAACGCAAAAATGTGTCATTTGTTATGTCGTCGTCTGGACACGCGCAGGAATTAATTATAGATTTTCTTCTCGACTACTCCAACTTTAGTAAGCTTACCACTTACACGAGGAGAAAATTACCACAATAGACTAAAATTTGCTACGATGAGAATTAGAAATTCTATCTCTATCGTCTTTTTAATCTTGAATCTCAGTCTCTCACTCTATCCGTAGAGCCAATGTGGCATAATTTTAACTGCAGTTATTACTATTACAGCGTTTATATTTAAAACTTCTGATGAATATAAGAATGTACCTACAAGTAGTTTCACTGGCCGTTCTACTGGAAGAATTATAGCCATTCATGTCTGAGTTATGCTATATGACTATATGTATGACAATGGTGAAGTTTGATGATCCTAGCTAAACTATTAAACTTAAGAAGTTTGAGAACTCGCAATGAATACAGTAATTCTCTAGACGAATCTTATTTTCAACATTATCTTGATTTCAAACTTTGAACTAATGTATCTGCATTTTTAGCACCATCCTCAACTCCACTTGGAATACAAGTTCAGCAAACAGACAACCCTGGCGAACTGATCATAGCCTGGTTACCTCCGCCGAGAGAGAGTCACAACGGCCTTCTACAAGGTTATCATGTCAAGGCTGTGCCTAGAATTAGTGGTGAATCAGGTAATTGAATTTGAGGCTATAAAGCTTTTAATTTAAACAATAACCACAATAGGATCTCGTAATGGTATGGTTTAAGAGAAATGTGAATAAAGCCCTTTTAGGTTGGCAGTGAAGCAGCAACCCCTCCGGTGTTCAGTGCGTCTCTAGGCGACGATGACTGTTTACCATCAGGTGGCTCGTCTACCAGTCTGCCCCCCTTTCTCATAAAAACACGTGCAATAATACATTAGGGCCATTGCATCCTATAATAATAAACATCAATAAGTCATTGTGCTATGTCAATACTCTACTACTAGTTGCGTGACTATAGAAGACTTAGTAAAGAACTTGAATTTTTAAGCTGCTTGTGGCAATTTGCTAACTAATTACGCATTGAAAAAACTTAATTAAAATTTCAGCTTAAATTAAGATAATACTATAGAAGGAAAGTTCAATTCAAAAATATTGTAAAATTGCAGGGCCAAACGACACCCAAACTAAGATAGTTAAAGTAATATCAAGAAAGGGAAAACAAGAGACTACACTCAGTGGGCTACTGAAAAATACAAGGTTTGTACCAAGGATGATCATAAATGACCCATTTATATGGCCCTCTAAACATAGAATCATATGGGAGTAATTTGTAAAATTTCAGGTACGCAGTCTCTGTAAGCGCTTTCAATTCAGCCGGAAATGGCCCATTTTCTTTGCCTGTTTATCAAACTACAAGAGAAGGAGGTAAGTTAATAACCACAATACAACTTAGATTTGCTTAGCAACCCGAAGTAATTAATAATAAATTTGTTTATTTCACTAGAACATTTCCACAATACAGCTTAAATTATAGGTGCTAGGGCTAGAATCAAACTATATTGGTGAGCGCTAGCTCCCACACTAGGATTCCCTGGAGTACAAATGATCGTTAAATGATTGTTATTTCACAAATAACAAAAAAAAAACATTTAGTTGGTGATAAAACGCGTGTGTGTATGAAGTTGTGGTAT
This sequence comes from Tachystola acroxantha, assembly GCA_963506565.1. Taxonomy (NCBI): domain Eukaryota; kingdom Metazoa; phylum Arthropoda; class Insecta; order Lepidoptera; family Oecophoridae; genus Tachystola; species Tachystola acroxantha. The sequence goes on along the minus strand of OY735894.1, from coordinate 2,148,173 downwards.
CTGTATCGAAAAGACGCCTTAAGTGCCGGTCCCGCAATAATGCTTTCACCAAAACACAATACAAATTATACACTAGTTCAAATGTCGCTTTTACTTTATTTACAGCACCTGAGCATCCTCCGTCAGGAGTAGAATGCCGCGGAGTTTCATCTTCATCCCTCAGGGTAGCGTGGCAACCTATCACCGCTCATGGCACCTCGCTGCTTGGGTACTCCGTTTACTATAGCACTGAAGGTCTGTACCTTAGCAAGGCTACTGACACTGTACACCAATAACAATTCCCAAAATGTAATTCACATAATAATACGGCGCTAAAATTAACGTGAGTTACCTTGCCGATAAAGTAAGAAATTAATTGTTTGTATACAGTGTCTCACAAGGATGTATTTTAGGTCCTATTTCATTTATACTTTTTGTGGGCGGCTTTAATTCATGTATTTACCCTATTTATTTTCAGATGGACCATGGCAAAACATCAGCTCTCCGCACACAGAAATATACTTGCAAACTCTACTCAAATACAATAACTACACCGTTAAAGTGGCTGGATTTTCTAACTATGGACTTGGACCTTTTTCTTATCCAGTTGTTTGCACTACTTTACAAGATGGTATGTTTTATTGACTGATTTAAATAATAAAATTACGTAAAATTGATATAAGTATTATGATTTAAACCTTGGGTTAAGTCTTATTTCAATGGACCTTGATTTTCAGTGCCTGGACCTCCTTCAGCCATAAAAGTTCTAATGTCATCATCCACTTCTATCATCGTCAGTTGGACGAAGCCAGACCAACCTAATGGAGAGATCACTTTTTACACTGTGTACGTCAAGTCTATGTCAAGGTAACAATTTGATGTAACATCTATATTTTACACACGTTATTCATGTTAAACGACCTCATCATCCTGTATATCTTTTTCTACGGCTATAGTTTGAAAGAGTTAAGTACGTCTTTAGAAAGTTAGTAAAAGACGTTACATACAAACTCAAAACATTCACTTTTAAGCTGATTCTTTAAAATTCTGTTTTCAGCACAAGTTCTCCTCAGAGCTACCGAGCAGAGCCTACCCAGGAATCCAGTATATCTCGTCAATTATCATATCCAATATCAGGGTTAATTACAGGGAGACAATATGAAGTTTTTGTAAAAGCACACACTGCTGCCGGAGAAGGAACGCCTAGTAATCGGGTTAATGTGGACTTGTCTTCTAAAGGTTAGTATTTTCGAAGTAATCTGTTGTAGATCGATTACAATAGGACACCAGTAGCATGGGTATTGTAAAGTACAGAATTTTATTAATTTATATAACGACTACCTTACAGCTCATAATTCTCAAAATACAGACTAATATGTTATCAGACATTGGTGGTTGATAGATTGCGTCACAAATTCTGGCATCAGAATCACCATCTTCCATGATAGCAGTCGAGAGCCAGGTCGCTATCCACACCATCCTGACTGCTAATGATTTAAACATGATGAAAAATTTCTAGCCGTGAGCAGGACTTGAACCTGCGATTTTGTCAATCCGTGACACGCTCTTACCAACTGAGCATTTTTCCGAACATGGATAATGCAACATAATACAAATTCTGTGCTAATGATTTTTTAATTGTAAATTATCTTATATTTACAGTGGTAGCAGGAGTATCTTCTCTAGGAGGTCCAATATCAGTAGGAGTTGGAAGCTCTTTGCTGCTCGTATGTCAGTGCGTGGGAGTGCCTCCCCCTAGGACTGTGTGGTATCATAAGCACAACATCATCACTCATCATCCAAGGTTTACAAGAAATCACGATGATAGCTTACTTATAAACAGTAAGTATTTGATTTAACTCGAGAATTCACTGGTGTTTCTTCGTGTACCATATTAAGTGTTATGCTATTATAATAATTTTTCATGCGTATACGATAAGAAAGATAAAAGTTTGCCCTAATTTATGTACCTTCGCCTGTATCTTACTCATCAGTTGTACTAAAACAAAAGACGACCATTGACAGTCGCGACATTGGTATCTCTGTAATCGACGAGTCAGATAAAGCATAAACCTTTATCACTAAAAGCAGATCCACAAGAAATCTACGAATCTTGCTACAATAATAAGCTCACGTCAAAATCAGATAATATTAAATAACTCCCTCCTTTTATCGTTGTTTTGGCCAAACATCGTTAGTAAGATTTATTGGCGTCCATTATCTTGTACCTTGTTTGAACAGAGTACAATTTGTCTTAACATCCGAATAAATCTGCTTTTTCTAGATATAGATCAATCCTTAAGTGGGAATTACACCTGCCTTGCTAAGAATCTGTATGGTTCGGATTCAGTTTCCTATGAGGTATCAGTTCTACCGACACCCGACCCGCCTGTTATGAGGGTTACGTCACACAAAAATGCCTTACATTTACAATGGGATGAGCCGAGAAAAGTTGGAGGAAGATCCCAGAAGATTAGTAAGTAACTTAACTTTAGACCACCTTCTAGTTTTGTTGGTATTGTGCCTGCCTTGACATCTGTGCAAGAATTTCTGGGTCTGTAATGTGCTTGTTTGTATTTAAGATACTATATAAGAACTTCTATTGAATCTGGGTATGATTTGTGATCGTTTCTGTATAATGTCTCTGGAATCATAGTACAGGGATCCTAGTTTAGGTGTCTTATTTCTAGAACTTCTCTAGGTTAAAAAATATACGAGTATATTGTTAGTTTTGTCATTCAACCCTTATGCCAAAGCTAAATGGAAGAATACGACGTTATTCATATCAACATCATCTACTTAGTTACAATTAATTAATTAACCAGCAAGAAATACTTTTCCACTCTTCCTCGACATTTCTCTAGCCTCGTTTAAGCAAACAAACATATACAGGGTGGCAGTGTAATCACTGTTGACCTTAAAACTAAAAACCGGCAAACTCGATTTCCTCAGGTTACAATTTAACATGGAAGGAAGCAAGCGTCTCCTGGCAAGATGCGTGGTCTAACAAAGGAACTTCAATTCAAGGTTCTCAAGAGTTTACTATTCAAGGTCTGAAATGTGGTACAAAGTATTCCTTGAGAATGACAGCTGCTAATACTGTTGGAGCTTCACAGCCCGCGTTTGTTGATGCTACAACTTTGGGAGGAGGTGAGTAGAATGGAAATAGCGAAGTGTTCAACGTAGATTTCGAACAAATCGTCTAGCTGGGTGATTTTTAGGTTGATGATGATAATTCTGTGTAACTAAAGACCCTAAATTAACCTAAAATCAAATATTATAATTAATTGTAGCGATAATCGACGCTAAGAGAGTTGATGTAGCGGGAACGCGATGCTCCGTGAAGGATTCCTTATGTCAATTATATTGATGGAAGATGGAACTTTTATGTATTTTTACTAGTGGAATAGTGTTGGTTGAAATTATTTGTATTCTTATTTCGTTTATAAAACCATGTTCCAATTCACTATTGGGCTACAATGTTTGAGAAGTCTGAAATAAAGCCTAGAGTCTCACTTTTTGGAATTGTTGGGCATACTCTCGACTATTTACTGCATCAACAACCATGCTCATAAGTAACTCGGTATTCGTAATTAGAAAACTTGAAGGAAATAATATGATCTAACCCAGACTTTTTTACAATTTCAGTACCCATATCACCAACAAGTACTGAATGGTTTTGGAGTAACGCCACTCATGTATACATACAACTGAGCGGTTGGGATGACAACGGCTGTGAGATCACTAGATGGGAAGTAGATTATAGAGAATATGGGAATAAAGCTTGGAAGAAAGCTGATAATCGAATTGTAAGTACCTACTAATCAGAGCCTATTTATTTATCCGATTAGAGGAAGAAGAAAATCAGAAACAATAGCAGTACACAAAGCTAAATAGACACCTAATTCAGTATGTCTCTACTTCTTCTTATGGTGCCGTCTTCTTACGAAGGTTGGCGATCATTATGGCAATCTGCCCTCTCGACAACGCCGCACGGAATAGAGACCTGCCCCCTTACCTTTAACTCTTATAGCAGTATTACTTTCATAATACTTTGTTACTTCGTACAATGTCGACCTTAATAAGCTTACTTTAAGGTCGTCATTGTACGAAGTAACAAAGTATTATGAAAGTAATACTGCTATAAGAGTTAAAGGTAAGGGGGCTGGTACTTTTGCCGTACCATTGGCGTAATTTCTTGAGCCATGATATTCTCCTTCTACCTGGCCTTCTTCTGCCCTGGATCTTTCCCTGAAGAATCAGTATGTCTCGCTCGACAATAAACGCCACTGAAATACCATATATTGATAGCTAACAAGTCAATAGATATACATACATAATAGTTTTCCATGCTTTCAGCCACAATTTGACCAACAATGGAGCCATTATTCTTCATCAATACTGAATCAGCCAAATTCTTTCGTGATAGCCGATTTATCACCAGCTCAATGGTTTCAAATAAGGGTCTCTGCTGAAAACTCTGCTGGGCTATCCACGTCTGTCTATAGTTATTCTACTACCACTGTACAGGGAGGTAAGATAACTATGAAAACCACTGCGATTTTTTTATAGATGTTTCAATAATCTAATCAAATTTTCTTTCCTTTCAGAATCAATAGGACCTCCTTCTGAGTTCGTAGACCTTAATATGCTAGTGATAATATGCAGTTCCATTCTTCTGCTGATTTGCACTTTAACTTGTATTTATATTCTCATTAAAAGACACAAGTAAGTAATATTGTTCATTGCTGTATCTAATAAAAAAACATTACTCATTGTCCAATCAGCTGTTTTTTTTGCTGTTATACCTACCTAATTTGTTTAGTCTCGTTGTTGTATTTCCAAATGAATATTTATCATCATCTATGTACACCGTTGCAGGATCGTTACCAATTCATTTATAATATTGTACAGTATTGTATTAATTGCAAATAATACTAATATCTATAACACAATTTATTTATTATTTATTTATTCAAAAAAGTACAGCATTACAGTCAAATACCAATATTGTTTTCCAGTCATCATCGTCTAACAGAGTATCGTAACTCCCTGACGGCTGAATGTAAATCAGAACGCAGTAATGTTACAGCCAATACACCACAAAGTGTTCCAACAGATGTTAATAACAGAGTATATAGTACTCCTATACATTTACCCGCTGATAACAAACATGGTAAGGGCAAAGACATTCGTAAAGCATGAGCCAGGTCCTAATAATTTGTGGTAACTCTATTATGATGGTGAGGTATGGTATGGATGGTAAGGTGTGCGAATTGTTCCCGGAAACTTATAGGCTCATGTTTCAGCGTATAAGATTGGTGGCATTAAATTAGCGTAAAGGTCATGGCAGCAGAACGGCAGCTGCAGTGGTTGTAATGTACGAAGCTCTCTGAAAGATGACAGATACAGCAACGGAGAGTCAGCCGAGAACAGAGCGGCAACCGCGCGGCATTCAGTCTGACATCTTTCCTAGAGTTTCATACTATACAACCACTGCCACTGCCGTTCCGTTGCCGTTTCCATTCCGCTGCATTTTTTTATGTTACAGCCTTATGTAGTTTGGGGTCCATTCGGTGGCGATTTTTGCCCACAAGTCGCTCGGCATCCGACAAACATGGCCCGCCCAGTCCCACTTCACCGAATGGACCCCAAACAACGCGATAAGGCCACGTGGCCGTCCCCGCAAACGATGGCGAGACGAACTTGACGTTTTTATGAGAGAATTGTCTGAGTCTGCGCAGAATAGAGATGAGTGGAAGGGGTGGGGGAGGACTTTGCCCAGCAGTGGGACATTACAGGCTATTAAATAAATAAATAATAAGCCTTTGTTGTAGCTAGGCCATGATAACAGGAGTCCACATCTCTGAGCTATTAAATCCATTTAACTCGCTTAATGCTTATTAATTTTGTTAAAAAGAAATGTAAATATTTTACTGTTTGTCTTTTACAGAATTATACGAAATAAGTCCATACGCGCAATTTGCTATTGGCTTTCGAACGTTTGGACACGTTGATAACCAAGAAGTGCCGAGTCGGGTACATCTTCCGGGTAATAGCAAAACTAGATATGACAGTGGTGAGTGGCAAAATGATTCTTAACCTATATATATTTATTTGGTACTCTTTAGCAACGAATTATATGGCTTTTATAATATTCTCAAAGTATCAAATTGCTTTAAGGTGATAGAAAAATATGTTAACGGTTTTATTTATGGTCATTGTATATATGGATGATATTCTGTTTAGTGGAGTATGTATATTACCTGAAGCTGACACTTAATTAGAGTTTGATTCTGCTTTTCTTGGGCCACTGTTTTATGCATACGTGTCTTGTATTTCTATTACAGAAACCAGTTTTCAAATGAGATCAGAATCTGAGGAGAGTGATTGTGTTTCACGGACAACAACATTGAAAAGCGCACCAAGAAGTAAGTTTAAATGCTTATGACAATTAATACTATTATTATCATTGCATTAGTCCATAGTTAATCAAAGGTGCAGGCTAAGTTCTCAAAACACCGGCTACACCGAGGAATCTACAAAATGGTAAACGTTTCGAGTCGCTTTTTACTCGACTGCCCCAGAAGGAGTGTAATATATTTCGGGTGTATGTAATAATTCATAATTCATTTATTCATTGCCTTATGTGGTACAATAGGTGTTAAGTATGTAGTGTGTATGTATGTAATTCCTTCCTGCCATCCTATAGCCTAAATTGCTCGATGGATTTTGGTGTATGAGGTATCGTTAGATTCTTCTTGATTACGGGAGTGTCATAGAGTCATAGGGTATATAAATCAATCAAAAGGGGATAGTTTTTTGCGGTCGGTTTATTGTTTTGTTTTTGAAATAATTGCACTTGCTGCTGTTTTGATTATAGAACATGTATGTTTCCTAATACTACTATTGTTTTGAGGGTAACTCAAGAAAATTAAAAATACGTCTTTCTATTTCCAGAGGCTTGCAGAATTCCACATCACAGATAGCTGATAAAAGGAAGATATATCTAGGAAATTATTATAAAATACTATTTTTAAATGGTTGTGTTCATTTTTAACTATCACTGTAAAATAGGAAATAATTGAAAGATTTTAGGCTGGGTTTATGTTATTCCATGGTTCCAGTTTAAATCAATAATTAAATAAGCGAATAGTGTTTTTACAAAATAGAATTTGAGGGTCTTTTTGTGGCCAAGATAATAAATACAAAATGGCATGTAATCTCTTTTTATTGCAATGTCAAAATTATTTTATAAATTACGGAAAATGAAACATAATCAACGTTATTTAAGATTGTGTGGCTATTATTTAGTTCCGAGGCATATTTATTACATCTTGAGGTTTCTTTTCGTTTATCAGATTGTACCTACTTATATCATAATTTTTACATTGACCTACCAAAAACTTTTTACATGATGCGTTAAACTTTCATTAACAATAAAAAAATTACACTTATTTTAAAATTTAATTTTTATCGTATTGTTTAAAGCTTCAGACGAAATGCCGAAGACATTGATCTGTTTTATAATCGTCTTTTATTGTACCTAAAGGTAGAATTTTTAATTAGAAACTAGTCAAAAATAATGTTTATCTTCAAAAGACTGATCGTTTAAAGTTAATTTTTTAATATTCAAATTGTGTAAATCCTCGATTTAATAGAAATAAAATTTCTATTTAAAGAATAAATAAATGTTAGAAGACAATGCTGGTAGTTTTATTTCTATTGTATAGTAAGTAAGTAATCCGTTATTTCGCGGATTATTGGCGGATTTCACATGCCTTAGATTTTTGCCTTCTACGGCATGCAGGTTTCATCACGATGTTTTTCTTTCATCGCTTTGAGAGCACTCGGTAAATTTACGTAAGTTTTTCCGTCAAAAAACCGAGGCTAACTCGATTGGTACATGGCTGCCCTGGCTGGGAATCGGACCTGGGACCTCCGTATCGCAAGTCAATTGACCCAACCACTGAACCAACGAGCTCTGTTACCAATACTCAATATATTTATTGCATTCCATAAGTTATAATACAGATGTTCACATACTTAACATTAAAATGTTACAATGTTCTTTATGGACCTTGTTTAGGCACAGCAATATAAGAGAGAGACGACACTTCTTGTTCAAATATAATGTAATTAGTAGTAACTAAGAAGTAGTAGGTAGCGATTGTTTATTATATTTTCTCATTTAGAAATTCTTCTACTCTGTAATAGCATTTAGCATGTAGGTGTTGTTTTAGCAGTCGTATGAATATGTTTTCATTTGTTGCATTTTTTATTTCGTTTGGAAGATGACTTATATATTTTTATAGGCATGTTCAATGTACCTGAATAATACCTGATATTTGCTACCACAAAAACTCTTGTAAGTATTTTAAATCCCTATCCCATTAACCATAGCATCGAGTCGAGCAGAGTTTATTATACATGTCCTAGTTGGGAAAGTTTCCATATAAAACCGTTGGAAACTAACATGTTGCAAGTATTCAACCGGAAAATTGATAGGAAACTTCGCAATAAGGTGTGTAGATAAATCCTGATGGAGATACACCGATAGCTTGAAAGAAACTATAACTACTCATGCTTGGCAAAGTATTTCTTGATCTACCTCTCTTGGAAGTCCAGATGCATTTTAGGTCATTGAACTAACTAACAGAGAGATCCATATCGTCAGTGATATTGCAATACTGCGTAACTAAATGACAATGCCAGATTCTGCCCCACCATCAACCGCAAGTTGTACAAGATAACGAATAAATGTAAAAATATCTTCGTTTTTTATTAAAATTATTGGCTTAAAATAAAGTTTTGTACAAGTTGCGATTCGAAAAAAAACAGCTTAATTAATAATTCAGAAAATAGTAAGAAATCGAAGCGATTTATTCATTGTTTTTGTTATTCTTCTATAGGAGTTGCGAGAGTAGTAGAAAATGATACTGATTATGATTATGCAATATGAAATCTGTAATAAGTCCCCAACAAAATGATAGGTACAGCTTAAATGGTCACGTAGTTTTGTAGGTGGGGCAAAGCTCCATTGAAAAGTGGCAATGACTTTTGTAAATACCGCGTAAGTCGCTTCTGGTAAACTTAACACTGGAGATAAAAAAACTTGTCGCATGTTGTAGGCGAGCTGCCACTCACGCGGTTTGGGCTAGATGTGATTTGAGCTTTCTGATTGGCCGTTAGTAAAATCTGACGGCACAGCAAGGATCCAATCGCCGGTAGCAACTACTTGGTGCGAAATCGCAAAAGACATTGCCACATTTCATTGGAGCTTTGCCCCACCTACAAAACTACGTGACCATTTAAGCTGTACCTATCATTTTGTTGGGGACTTATTACAAGTTTCATATTGCATAATCATAATCGGCATCATTTTCTACTACTCTCGCAACCAAACCAATAATTTTAATAAAAAACGGATATATTTTTATTTATTCGTTATCTTGTAGGTACAACTTGCGGTTGATGGTGGGGCAGAATCTGGCATTGTTATTTGTAGATACCTATGCGGTATAACAAGGTGCTAGTTTCGCTGTATTGCACTATCATCGACGATATTAGATCCTAAGGGAGGTTATCATCAGTCTCTAAATAGACACCCCAAGATTGCTATATATTTTTTTAAACGTTTAATTTTAATATTAGAGTAGTCTTCATAAAAAAGATATAAATCCACGCACTTCCAGTCCTAAGCAGCCTTCTCGTGTGAAAAAGGCCTATCATTGTAACGTTTTGGATGATTTAACCTTCTCGAAACGCCTCATAGACCAAAAGGGGTTGTACACGAGTAAATACAACCATCGTCTTGCAACCTTTTCAAAATTAAGTCATCGATTTAAATAGAGAGGCTGGAGGATCCAATTTACCGCTTCAGCGCGTTTCTATCCCATGTGTCTTGTATTTTGTCTCTTTTACTTCAAAAATGTAATTTTAATGCTTATTTCATACGTACAGTCGAAGACAGAGATAAGTATGCAGGGGGCCTCAATAAGGTTGAGATTTTCTCAAAAACTACTGGACCGAATTTAATAATTCTCTTACAGTACATAGTTTTAACTTTTATCTATGAAACAGTGAAAGAATTCTTGCAATAGGTCAAGTAGTTTTAGAGAAAATCTCAATCTTAAAAACTCTCCTGTACACCTTTCTCTGTGTTCCACAAGTACGGTGGAACGCAGAGAAACGTGTACAGGAGAGTTTTTAAGAGGTTTTTTTCTTTCACTGTTTCATAGATAAAAGTTAAAACTATGTAACTGTTAAAGAATTATTAAATTCGGTCCAGTAGTTCTTGAAAAAATCTCAACCTTATTGGGCTTGTATACTTACTTATCTCTGTCTTCGACTGTACCACAGCCGCACGACAACCACAATACGCGATCGGGCGCTGATTTCTATGAAAGTGAATAAGCTTATTTATATATTAATTACATTTTAAATCACACTGATAACATTTTGCCTTCAAATTAATGTGTGAGCGATATCGACAACATTGGAACCACAACATAACCACCAACATGCTTTAAATGACATTGCCACATTTCAATGGAGCTTTGCCCAACCTACAAAACTACGAGACCATTTAAGCTGTACCTATCATTTTGTTGGGGACTTATTACAGGTATCATATTGCATAATAATAATCAGTACCATTTTCTACTACTCTCTCAACTCCTATAGAAGAAAAACAAAAACAATGAATAATTCGCTTCGATTTCTTACTATTTTCTGAATTCTTAATAAAGCTGTTTTTTCGAATCGCAACTTGTACAAAACTTTATTTTAAACCAATAATTTTCATAAAATACGGAGATACTTTTACATTTATTCGTTATCTTGTACAACTTGCGGTTGATGGTGGGGCAGAATCTGGCATTGTCTTTTCTGTTCGGCTTTATCTCGTTATAGCAAGATACCATAAGAGTGTTTTATAAAGTTATATAACTGCTGTGGGAGCACCTTTATATAACTGCTGTGTTAACGTTAAGACATTGTGTAAAGCAACCCCGTTGTATTTATTTATTTTATTAATGGACTCGACAGTTCGTCATTTTGCCAATGTCATGTTACAGAAAATTCAATATATTCAATAGTCTTCTATCTTCCTCCAGTCTTCACCCTGGCTAGCCGCGTCTTCATGTCTTCATCCAAAGGAGACGTCGTAGCGTCATCATTCGGGACGAAGCAGCTCGACAGTCACGTTCACTCCCGAGCTTGTAGCGGGAACTCTTGATAAAAGCTTGAAACCCCAGATCTTGCTCAAATTATCCAACAAAATCACCATACTGTCACTCGCGAACATTTTCTGATTAATTTAACGTGATATTAATCTCAAAATAACCACTGTAGACAATAAAATAAAAATTATCAAATAATTTTGCAACCGTCGTTTCCCGCCATTTTCAAGAGAACCAACCCCGTTGTAATAAACGTGGCAGAAACTAACCGAATGTTACCACAGGTTGTCACAACTTTACAGCTAGCGGTAACCGTTGTAACTAAACTAGTAGTTTCTCGCCAATTTGTACGAAACAACAGTCAGCTCACACCGAAACATGCCGTAACACGAAACACTTTCGGCACGGAATCGCGGCCACGACAACTTGGGAACTCCAATAATATAAAGTTGGCCCGGAAATTGCACATTGGCTCGGTTTAGGAATTACTGTTGCAACTCGATTGGAAACTAAATAATAATAATTTACTAATTTATTATTATTAAAACCAGTTATTTTAAAACCATTAACAAGAATAATACCACTAAGTGATAGACTTTACAAAGACTGTGAAGTGGACATATCAGCGATGAGCTGCCTGTCCATAATTAAATAATAATAATAATTTAATTATTTATCTCTCCTCTTAACTAAGATCACAGACCACTTACCCAATAGACATAAAATCGATACAAATGACTATGCCAGATCCTGCCCCACCATCAACCGCAAGTTGTACAAGATAACGAATAAATGTAAAAATATCTCCGTTTTTTTTTAAAATTACTGGTTTAAAGTAAAGTTTTGTACAAGTTGTGATTCGAAAAAAACAGCCTAATTAAGAATTCAGAAAGTAGTAAGAAATCGAAGCGATTTATTCATTGTTTTTGTTATTCTTCTATAGGAGTTGCGAGAGTAGTAGAAAATGATACTGATTATGATTATACAATATGAAACCTGTAATAAGTCCCCAACAAAATGATAGGTACAGCTTAAATAGTCACGTAGTTTTGTAGGTGGGGCAAAGCTCCATTGAAATGTAGCAATGTCTTTTGTAAGCGAAAAATTCTGGCAACGATGAGCGCATAGAGACAAAGTAGGGGACAGGGGTGCCGTATTAAAGAGATGCGTCAATGTCGATAATATCTCTAGGTCTCTCTCTAAGTATCTCATGTGCGGGCAGATACGGTAGCCCTCCTGTTACAGGTCTATGGAGTAAGTGGTCTGTGGCTAAGATCAACGGGTTCAACAAAACCATATCGATCATCCACAGTTCGCCGACATTAGATCTGGTATTGATATTGTTGAGTTCCACAATTTGAAGCTACGAGTACATTAGAGAACCAATAGTAATGACCAGCAATCCTCGTTCAGTTTGTTGGACAAACAAATAATTAATCTGTGGACGGAACAGTTTAATTGCTTGTTTAAGTTTGTCTCCTAGTTCCAATTCCAACTGTATTTCTGAAGATTTTCAATGGATGTCATACAAATAGCATATTGCAGATGTAGTTGTAAGCTCTAGAAATTTCCAAGATTCGTTCAAGTGATTGACGTGATAAACTTGGCAAGCCTTCCTAAACTTTCGTTCTATACTTTATAGACAAAACTAAAAAGGTGTGGCTGGATGGATGAGGTCGAAGGATCCTTAGATGCGTAATGCATTGAAGTTTTACACAACCTAATATAGGCGCAATATTTTTTATATCAAAATCGAGTTGGTCTTGTAGATTCAATGCCAAAACATTTTAGAACGGTTTTTTACATTTGTGAACCATTTTATGGATTTAAAGGAACAATGATTTATACAGCGTAATGATGGGCTGTATTATTGGTAAGAATTAAATCGAATTATATTTATTTCAGTCTTAATACTAATTGGCAGTAGAAGATGATGACTTATCTAATATTAAGCTAATTAGTGATTGGTTTTGATCGTTGGCTCTGTACTCATTTATATCATCCTAGCCAAAGACTCTGGAAGAAATCGCACCAGCATGTCACCCCATGTATTACAGTGACCTCGTTGCGACCCGGTCCAACTTCAGAGCTTTTAAGCGCTTCTGCCATAGTTATTATTGGCACTATTACAGAAGGTAGCCTTCTGATATGGCTCATAGCTCAACGAGCAACAACTACTTCATAATCTATTCTTCTTTCTTTTCTTTAAATAGCCGAGGCATGACTATAACTTGCGGTTGATGGTGGGGCAGAATCTAGATTTGTCATTTGCATCTCATGATAAAGGATTGCAAAATTGATCATTTCGTTTTTGTTATCAGATTTAAATGTTTAGGTGGCTTATTAAGAAGAAGATGTTCTTGCGATCATGATTATAATAAATGGACCAATTTGAAGTGCCGACTGCGGACCGCGGCCTTACGGCGGAAAGAAGAGAGGAGGAAATGCCGATGTACATACTGGAGACCAAAGTGTTTGAGGATTAGGAGAAAAACCAGGGTAAGCGTTGTAATTGAGGGATATTGATCACTTCGTTGTCTGTATCTCAGCAGCCATCTTTAAATAATACAATTTTAGTATTATTAAAAGTAATTAAGGTTGTTTTCTACAATTAGGTTTAGTCGCTAACTCGCGTTAATGTTTACAAAATAAGACACTTGATTTGGGCTTTGGTTTACTAAATATACAACAGGTCACTATATTTTTCCAGTCTAGTATGTCTAATTGAGTGGTCGGTGGCTCAGTGGTTAGGTTAATGGACTTGCAATACGGAGGTCCCAGGTTCGATTCCCAGCCAGGGCAGCCATGTACCAATGAGTTATCGTCGGAAATTTTCGCTTGCAAATTTGTACCGGTTTCATGTCTATTGAGTAAGTGGTCTGTGCTCTCTACCTAGGCATAAGCTAATGAATATGTAGAAAAAAGGGGGAATACTTTTGCGCCGTACAATTATTTATAGTTTGAGACGAAAACGAATTCCATAACTATCCATAATTTACAGAGACGCAGTTGCTCCCATCCTCACTGCTACACCGACTCCCCAAGACCTCAACGGAAAGGCAGCGAATCTGGGAGTCCTTCGCCGCCTCATGTGGAAACCCCGTCTTCTCAGCGTGACCATCCGATACACATTTGCTGTGCCGGAGACGAAGGGCCTATACAAGGCAGGAATGTGTGCAGATTCACTGTTGATGCTTATTTTACTTGAAATATTTAAGTTGAATATGCAGAGTGGAACGCAATAGTACACTGTTGAACAAGGGAATAAATTATCTATTATATCGACTGGGATATTGTTTGTGGAGTAAACGAAAGCAATGCACATCATCATCAGCCCGTATCACTCCACTGCTGGACGTAGGTCTCTCCCAAAGCGCGACACTCAACCCTACTCTCGGCCCTCTGCATCCAGTCCCTGCCAGCCATCTTGCGAAGGTCATCCCTCCATCTGGGGGGCGTCCCACACTACGTTGTTACGATGCGGTCTCTTTTGGCCGCATCTTGTAGTTGGCCGCCTAAATTTAAAATTAATAGGTGTTTTTAAAAAGAAAAGCTGTGACTTTTGTATTTTTAGAAACATTCCTATTAATTCTTATTTTAATGCTCGCTCCGCAACAACGTTTACCCGTTCGTGGCTTCCATTCGAGAACTCGTCTACCCCATCGGTTATCGGTTCTACGACAGATGTGACCAGCCCAGCCCACTGACACTTCAGTTTACTGACTCTATGAGCAATGTCAACCACTTTTGTCCTCTGGCGGATATACTCGTTTCTTATTCTATTTAACAGAGAAATGCCAAGCATAGCTCTTTCCATAGCTCGCTGAGCGACTTTGAACTTGTGGGTCAGTCTCACCGTCATGTCCACGTTTCGCAAAGCAATACACAAGAGTTGGCAATCGGTATTTAAATAAACAAGAAAAGAAATTATTTGTCATCATAATTCATTTATTTCTTGCTTTATGTGTAAAATAGGTGTAATAGTATAGTTATTAGTTAGTACGCTTATATAAATTCTGGGAACTACAGCATTTGTTTTAGAAATCAATAAAAATTCATAAATGTTATCTAATGATTAATAATTCTTATCCATTAAATTCAATTTCAAATTGTAAACATAATAATTAATTTGTAAAATCATGCTAAAAAACTTTTGCAAATTAAAAAATTCATTATTTTTACAGATATAAAAAAGTAAAACTAAAACACACATACAATGTTTTAAAGGACTTACTTGCCAACTAGGACACTGTTTTATGGCAATGAAAATTATTATAAATGGTAGTCGTATAACATAACAGTCATATTTTAACATTATACAGACTCTAATCACGTATTACTTTTAATAATAAAACTTATAAATAAAAATTTGACGCCAAATCGATACCCTGTGGGAGAGTTCCCAAAAGGCTGGCGACGTTACCTCGTTGTATAGCCAGCGATATCCGCTGGCCGAAGTAAGCGCCAGCCCTTTGGTCACCCGACGAGTCAATGGGCGCGATGACAATTCCTTGACCAGTCGCCGCGCCTCTGGTCCCCATGGCCCCATGGTCTCTACACCAAACGGCGCAAATATGTAGCTCTTGCCGAGAGCCGCATATTGTTAATAATGTTAACTCAACTATTTATAATAATACTAAAAATTTTAAAAAAATCCAATCTAATGTTTATCACCTATTAAGTGCATTCGATGGGGCGAATCGATTTAATTTATTTTTCTACCATCTACAAATTCATCGCTGGTTTCATCTGAATCATCGTCATCGCTTCCATCTACAGGATAGCAAGAAGATAACTCTAAATTACCATCTTGAACCTTTAAAACAATTTTGATTCGTTTTCCAAGTACAGAATAATATCTCTCAAAAACTAGTTCACGTCTTGCATTATTTACATTTACCAGATCAGAATATTCCGGTAACATTTTAACTTTCTCCAATAAAAATGTTATTATCTCAAAATAATGATCTACACTAAGAATGTTACCTTGTTCAGGAATCAATCTATGTCTGAAGTAATGTTCAATTGCTGAAAAAACGCTTCTGAAATTCGGTTCACAAGTGAAATTTGTAATTTGGGCCTGCAAATTTCTAAAAGTATCAATTATTCTCGTATTAGTAAGCGGGTCTCCAATGAAATGGTTGGTTAAAATTTCCCTGCGTAAATTGAAAGGAGTCACAGTACCCATTTCTGAGGTTAGATAATTTTTAAAAGACTCATTACGTTGTACTTCACGTTCACCGATATACGCTGCCACGAATTTTACCAAACTCAGGAAATTTTGAAAAGTTACGTCGTGAGAGTCAAATTGATTGAATATATTCACAACTGTCTTGATAACTCTTTTCAGATATCCATTTCTTCTCAAGTTTATTATAAGATTTTTTAAAGATTTCTTTTGTTCAGTTGTTATGCCTCTGAAAAGGTATACACCTGGGAGGGATATAGGGCCTATACGAATGTCATCTAAAGATGTTACTTCAAATAGATCTAGAAATGCTGACCATTGTGTTGGTGTGGCAGTTGAAGAATTTTTATTATTAATATTTTGTTGGTTATTTCCAGGCGGCTGTGATCCGGCTCCACTAGCTGATGATGGGTTTGCAGTATTGCTTGATGTAGTATTAACGTTGCGAGAGCTTCCAGATTGGTTTGCTGAAGGCGGCGTTGTACCATTGCTTATACCTTGAGCACCTTGACCATTTTGTTTTAAACTCTTTTGTTCTAACACAAGCCCTTGAAACCCGTTTGCTATCAAGCTTTTAACAACTGCATTAGTGATATAATGATCTGAAGATTTGGTAGGCTTTGGCGATAAAGAACATATAACATTTGGAACTATTATTACACCTCGTTTTAGTAGTGCTGGACAATAAGTGGTATAATACAAAGTTATGGATATATTTTGGTGTTTTATGTGATTCTAGAGACAACTTTAGAGATACAAGGTACATAAGAAAGTCGTACGAAAATGTAAATTGGGTAGTACTAGACGTTTCAGCAATAGTGCTACGTTGCTCACTCGTATTATAGTTTCTGTTTGTACTCCTGCTGTAATCTGTGGAATTGATTTGTATGTATCTCAACTTCCGTCCAGATGAAATAAACCGCTCATTTCCCGCGACTTCACTACGTAATGCGCACGTTGCGGTGGTTTTAATAGCTTCTTTTGTAACGGCTTCCATTGATGATTTACCTAATTCTACAAAGAGACCAGCGTCTGTAAGGGCACCTGCAGTTAATCCTGATGCAACATCCAAACCTACAAAAGCTACTGTTTGAAGTGCGGATTTTACTGGATTATCACCGTTAGAAAGGTCGTCGCCTAAATTTTCCAAACACCGTATGATGCCCTGAGATTTATCTGTTTTGACTGATACCATCGTATCTACAAGTACACCTGCGCTCAATGCCCCGCCAGCAGCTCCTACAGGCCCAGCTACTACGAATCCTACAACCCCTCCAGAAACAACTGCTGTCGATCTGGATGCCTGATACATTGCTTTATTACCTCCTTCTTTGTCTCCCACAGCATAATGCATGACACCCTTAACGTGTCCTACACCAGGTATACCATTTAACATATTTAGAACCATTTTATTCGATATATTTTACAGTGACCACCAAGTATGTGATGTAGGTACTCCACGTAAATCCTGACCAGGTTTAACTTTATTGGTATCCTCGTCGGAATCGATTACACCTCTCCACTTGTCTATTATATCGTCTAGAATTTGGATGGATTCGTCTAAATTATGTCGCGCGAATTCTTCCTTCAAAGTTTCTTGTCCTATAGGAATATTAGCGAAGTCGTCGACTAAAAATTGTAACGCTGACCTTTTTCTTAGTATAGATGCATCCAATTGAGTTCTGAATAAGCATGCAGCACGTTCTATGTTATTCTGTACAGCTGGAATAGCATCCACAAGAAGTACTGCAATATTTCTCTTATCTTCTGCAGAAATATCTTGAGTTCTTCCAATGTGAAAGAATAATTTGAGTGTTACCTCTGCTTTGGCGTTATTAGTCAGTGAATCAGCAGGAGTATCATATTTGGCATCTTTAAGCTCTTGAAGACATAGTAGGAGTTTAGGTATCTTCGACATTCCAACGTGAACTGCTGAAATAAGAAAAAAGATAATGT
Source organism: Tachystola acroxantha (assembly GCA_963506565.1). Taxonomy (NCBI): domain Eukaryota; kingdom Metazoa; phylum Arthropoda; class Insecta; order Lepidoptera; family Oecophoridae; genus Tachystola; species Tachystola acroxantha. The sequence continues at coordinate 2,129,867 of OY735894.1, read as the reverse complement.
ATATATGTTGGATATCATCATAAAAATATACAGGGTGATTGGAAATTCGATAATTACATTCCTTGAAAGGGGTGATACTAGAGGTGGTTTGCAACAAATTAGGCCCTATTAACGAGGGGTCGAAAATGAGGGGTTCTGAGTTACGGTAGTTTTAATTTTATTTTGGAAAAAATAAAAAGTCATCAATCACGAGGTTTTATTTTTTTATCAATGTTATGTTTAAATCGATCAGGACATCTCTAAAATAAATTTTTTCGACCCCTTGTTAATAGGGCCTAATTTGTTGCAAACCACCTCTAGTATCACCCCTTTCAAGGAATGTATCGAATTTCCAATCCTAATTTAAAGAAAAACTACTAAGTAGTATTTATATCAAAGTATTCTAATTTATAAGTGATTTTGTAAACGCTTGCACCGTTTTTAAAGCAACTATAAGTACGCACGTTCTTTCTCAGATAGCTACAGGAGCTAATTTATTGAGTTATATCTTTAGAGCACGTAGCGATAAAAACCGTGACTTAATTTGTTATTTCCTGAATCACTGATTTGTATGCCGAAAGTTACCGAAATTCGTTAAACCATTGCCTGACTTTAAGTCGCGTTTATCGCTACGAGTCCTACACTGTTATCTGTGTCGATACTATTTATCAGTTGCTATTTCGCAGATAATTTACTGATATGTAAATAGGTAAGGTTATCTCAATTAATATTATAATCACATAGGAACCAACAGTTTAATATAATAACAACCTACTTACTACATAAACCTAGTATAAAATATAATTTTACTAGTTTTTGTAGAGGCAAAAATAGATAAGATTTATAAGAAACACTGGGCCCGTGGTCATCGGATACAATTTTTTTTACTAAGAGTATGTCCAAGAGACTGGTCCTCGCTACAGGGGATCTCAGGGCTGGCGCTTACTTCGCTCAACGGCTGAGTTTAGCCGTTCAGCGAGGTAATGCCGCCAGCATCCTGGGAACCCTGCCGCATGGGGGCGACATAGGCGATATGCTTATAATGTAAATATTTTGTAAATAGGTACTTTTATTATTTGTATTATTTTAAGTTTTGATATTATTATGTGATTAGTTTATTTTATTTATTTAGTTTAATATGCAATAAACATATAAGATTTTATCAAGAACTAGGTACTTAGGTAATTGATTGTAAAAAATGTATGCCTAGTAGATGATTTCGAGTAACACTATGTAATTTCCAAACAAAAATATTTTTTGGAAAAAAATTCGGGAAATTTTCAACCACAATTAATACTTACTTTTTACTCCGTTATATTGTACGCACCTTTTATTCAAGTATAGTTTCCTTCGAACTTCACTAATCACATGTCCATTTAAAGATGTTTAATATGTACATAAATAACTGTAAATATTAACAAAAATCTAACACATAGCTTCACCACACTACCATAATTCAAAATAAGTTCAAAGATTTTTAATATTTATAATATTTTTAGTATCCTGGCCACTAAATAATATTTTACGTGTATTGTACATCAATTGGGGTGTAAGGGGTGGGGACCGACAATATTGGCCACCCAATTGCCAACCTCACCGGCACGTGGTGCACCCTGCCGACCAACGGACGGGGCTCTGGCGACCGACAGTTGGCGGTATACCCAGCTCGCACCGTGCCGGCGCCAAGTGCAGCAGGTCGGTGACGGGCAGCAGCGTCACCGGCGCGAGGTGGCCGGCTCTGCGATCGCCAACCCGCTTGCCCAGCGTGGCGATTACGGGCATCACCTCCCAAATATGAGTGACACCACAAGGCCCCGGCCCCCAGTTCCCGGCCGCCCCGCTATTCCTAGCCAAGGCAGCGGCTACGGTAACGGCGGGGCAGGGGGTGCTAAGAATCCCCGGGTTACGGGAGGCTGCCAAACAAAATTGACCCTGGCTACGTACAACGGACGAACTCTGCGGCTGGACGATCATATCGCGGAACTCGAAGTAGAGTTGGAGAGGATACGCTGGCACGTCCTAGGGTTATGTGAAGTCCGAAGAGAGGGGGAGGACACACTGACCCTGGAATCGGGCCATCTACTCTACTTTCGAGAGGGCGATCAACTCTCCCAAGGCGGGGTAGGTTTTCTGGTGAATAAGGCCCTCGTAGACAACGTAATGGAGATCTCCAGTGTGTCGCCACGGGTAGCGTACCTCATTTTGAAACTTACCGAGAGATACTCTCTTAAGGTAGTACAGGTCTACGCACCAACGTCGGCACACTCGGATGAAGAAGTGGAGGCTGTCTATGAAGACATAGCCAAAGCCCTCAATCACACCACTAAGACACACTTCAACGTTGTCATGGGGGACTTCAACGCTAAAGTGGGAGTACAGAGCAACATCGAATCGAAAATCGGACCACATGGTCTTGGTTGCAGGAATCATAGGGGGCAAATGCTAGTTAACTTCCTGGAGAAAGAGGGGCTATTCTTAATGAATTCGTTCTTTAAGAAGCAGCCTCAGAGGAAGTGGACTTGGCAAAGCCCCGACTCTATGACGAAAAATGAGATAGACTTCATCATAACGGACAAAAGGCATATATTCAGGGATGTCTCTGTACTTAACCGGTTTAACACTGGTAGTGACCACCGACTCGTGCGAGGCACCCTGAATATCGATTTTAAGCTAGAAAGACTCCGTATGATGAAGTCTACGCTCCGACCTAACCTGCAACAGATCGTAACCGGCTCCGATAAATTTCAGCTGGAGCTGAAAAATAGATTCGATGTCTTGGAAACCACAATTGACGTTGACCAGGCGTTTGACACAATGGTGAAGACCATCAGGGACGTAGGCGTAAGGTTTTGCAGGTCGCAACGTACTGGCACGAAGTCTAAGCTCTCAGTGGAGACTCTGGATCTCATGAAGGAAAGACGTGAAAAGGCTACGCAAATCTCTCAGACAGAACAGCGGACCCTCAACAAGCATGTAAGGAAGCTTATACGTCGTGACCTTCGTCGCTCCAATACACGCCGCATACAAGAGGCAATTGAGCAAAATCGAGGGTCAAAAGTATTCATACAGCAGTTGGGGAGAAGCCATCTGACCAAACTGAAGTCGGCGAATGGCAGAACCGTCACTTCCAAACCAGAGATACTCGCTGAGATCGAAGACTTCTACGGCCGATTGTACGCACCTCACGCACCGCAACCTGAGCCTAGTACCGATGATCCCCGAGCTACGTTAACACGCCATTTTACCGAAGACCTGCCGGATGTGAGTCTTGACGAAATCGGACTGGCTCTCAAACAGCTTAAGAATGGAAAAGCCCCCGGTGAAGACGGGGTTACATCTGAGCTCCTGAAAGCAGGTGGTACTCCTGTCCTGATGGAGCTACAGAAGCTTTTTAACTCCGTCATACAGAGTGGGAGAACTCCGAAGGCATGGCACAGGAGCATTGTTGTCCTGTTTTTCAAGAAAGGGGACAAAACCCTATTGAAAAACTATAGACCTATCTCTCTCCTGAGTCATGTATACAAGCTGTTTTCGAGAGTCATTACGAATCGTCTTGGACGGAGATTTGACGACTTCCAGCCCCCGGAGCAGGCCGGGTTTCGCGGAGGATATGGCACCATAGACCACATCCACACAGTGAGGCAGATTATACAAAAGACAGAGGAATATAATCGGCCCCTGTGTCTTGCATTTGTGGACTATGAGAAAGCATTCGACTCTATCGAAACCTGGGCTGTTCTGCAGTCCTTGCAGCGATGCCAAGTAGACTGGCGGTACATCGAGGTGCTGAGGTGCCTGTATGACGCCGCCACTATGACCGTCCAAATCCAGAACCAGCAAACAAGATCTATCCAGTTGCGTAGAGGTGTGAGACAGGGAGATGTTATATCACCGAAACTCTTCACAAACGCGCTGGAAGATGTCTTCAAAACACTGGACTGGAATGGACGTGGTATCAATGTAAATGGCGAGTACATTTCACACCTTCGGTTTGCCGACGATATAGTGGTCATGGCTGAGTCGCTGCAGGATCTGCAGGCAATGCTGGATAGCCTTAATGCTGCTTCTCGCCGTGTCGGGCTCGGGATGAATTTGGATAAGACCAAGATCATGTTCAATGATCTGGTCGTCCCGGAACCAGTAGTAGTCGATGCCACGGTCCTCGAAGTTGTTCAGAAATATGTCTACTTAGGACAAACTCTACAGCTGGGTAGGAACAACTTCGAGAAAGAGAGTGACAGGAGAATTCAGCTGGGCTGGGCAGCGTTTGGGAAGCTACGTCATATCTTCTCGTCTTCAATACCACAATGCCTAAAAACTAAGGTCTTCAACCAGTGCGTCCTGCCAGTGATGACCTACGGAGCCGAAACGTGGACATTGACGGTGAGACTGGCCCACAGGTTCAAGGTCGCTCAGCGAGCTATGGAAAGAGCTATGCTTGGAATTTCTCTGTTAGATAGAATAAGAAACGAGTATATCCGCCAGAAGACAAAAGTGGTTGACATTGTTCATAGAATCAGTAAACTGAAGTGGCAGTGGGCTGGTCACATCTGTCGTAGAACCGATAACCGATGGGGTAGACGAGTTCTCGAATGGAGGCCACGAACGGGTAAACGTAGTGTGGGACGCCCCCCGACCAGATGGAGGGATGACCTTCGCAAAATGGCTGGCAGGGACTGGATGCAGAGGGCCGAGAGTAGGGTTGATTGGCGCGCTTTGGGAGAGGCCTACGTCCAGCAGTGGACTGATACGGGCTGATGATGATGATGATGTACATCAATGTAGGATATTGATTAAACTAAACCTATAAAAATACGAATGTTTCGATGTTTTCGACAGTCGTCTTTCGTTTTGAGTTTATATCTGGTTATTTATAGAACGGGCCTGTACCACGAAATTTCTAAACATCAACGAATTGGTACCGATTCTTGTTTACGCTTTTTAAATTAAATCGAATGTGACTTATCCACTGCTATATCTGTTCTATTGACCATGGGGGCCGGGAGCACACCGCATCGCCAAAGAAGTATCGCGGCGCCTGGTCGAGGCGTCACGTGATCAAAAGGCAGGCAGCTACTTCGCACAGCGTATTAGCCTCGCGATACAGAACGGGTCAACGCTGCCGGCCTTTTGGGCACGCTGCCTATAGTGGGGGACATGGGGCAGGTTTTTTTATCTTTATTTTTTATATATAGTAAGTTTTCTTTCTGTTCCATGGTAGTATTTTTAGAATACCAATTAAAAATTTTCATTTCTGTCCATATCGGTTTTAGCGACAGTTTTGCGATTAACGCATACGCGAATAGATGATAGTAAAGACACTTTATTACGTGATAGATAAAATAGAAGGTCAATGTAATTTTTATCACTAGGGGAATTCCCGTAGCCGTTTTATTTTTTTAACAAATATTTTGGCTTGGTTGTCGGTCGGACTACTGCCTGACATTCGGTATTACGTACTTTCGAACTCACGTACTTTCGGTATACCGTTCATCGGTATTTTGAACATCGACATTCCGTAGTGCAGTCGCCTCAAGCGTATGTATTGAGTTTTTTAATTAATAATGTTTAGTGATAGGTATTCCTATGGAAAGTATGTTGATTGTAACCGGTTACAATTACAACCTCATAAATACATTGTAATTTACACCCAACAATTTGTAACCTTAATTTCAACACAGCCTACGCGGTTGAGTTTAATTAAAATTAATTATTGTTAATTAAATCCGCAATAAAATGTAATGTAATTATCGTTGAGAAGCTACAAGCCTTAATTGCTTTTGAGATCGATACTCCGGAGATTTTGGTATAAAATAACCGAAATTAGAACTTCCTTGAAAATTGGCTTCATTATGATCCGTTGTTACTTTAGGATTCAGTTACTTTTGGCTATTAGTACCTTAATCTATACTTATTGGATATTTCATGATAAGAATAATTGTAATGAGTTTAGGATCGATACTGATGCCAAAACACAAATTTTTACAATTCTTGTCTGTCTATTTGTACAGTGGAACACAGAGAAAGGTGTGCAGGAGAGTTTTTAAGGTTGAGATTTTCTCAAAAACTACTTCACCTATTGCAAAAATTCTTTCACTGTTAGATAGATAAAAATTAAAACTGTGTAACTGTAAAATAATTATTAAATTCGGTCCAGTAGTTTTTGAGAAAATGTCAACCTTATTGAGGCCCCCTGTATACTTATCTCTGTCTTCGACTGTACCTAACTACTATCGATTTTAAGGCATGAAAACGGCTGGAAGGATTTTGATAAGACCTTCAAATTTCTAATTTTCAAGAATTTTAAATTTTCTGCTAAGAGATAGCTGAAATATCTATAAGCCATTGCGGTATGTGGTGTGGAAACACGTAACCAGAGAGGAAGAGCTGTTTCTCAATACATTGACAGTACCTACTTCGTGGAAGTATATAATATCCAGAGACTTATTTATTTATTTTATTAAAGGACTCGACAGTTCGTCATTTGTCAATGTCATGTTACAGAAAATTAAATATAATATAGTCTTCTATTTTCCTCCAGAGGAGTCGCAGTAGCGTCTTCACCCTGGGTAGCCGCGTCTTCATGTCTTCATCCAGAGGAGACGCCGTAGCGTCATCACTCTGGACGAAGCAGCTCGGCAGTCACGTCCACTCCCGAGCTTGTAGCGGGAACTCTTGATAAAAGCTTGAAACTTCAGATCTTGCTCAAATTATTCAATAAATTCGCCATACCGTCATTCGCGAATATTTCCTAATTAACTTAACGTGATATTAAACACAAAATAGCCACCGTCTTGGTGGTTATTTTGTGTTATTGGTGGTTATTATAACAAAAATTATCAAATTATTTTGCAACCGTCGTTTCCCGCCATTTTCAAGAGCAACCAGCGACTTCTATGCATATAAAGTTGCGCATATGTCGCAGTCAACTGTTTGAAATAGACTTTTGATTGAAGAGCTAGCACGTTAATTGAACGACGCCATCCAACCAAACATAAGTGTCAATTAACGGAGTGGTTGAAAACAACGTTCAACACTACAGCTTAACGACGCTCAGCGGACTGGTTGAACGTCAATTTACAAATTTTAGTAACAGGTTCTTACAGCAATTTAGGTCAACAAATCATATTTCTCCGACTAGTAGTCATTTGGAAATTTTAAAAGTTGATTACCTACGTATTTATGCCTAAGTATGTTTAGTTCAAAATAACATAATATTGTATAAATTAGTTTAAATTAAAATATGCATACTTTGATTAAGTAGTTATAGGAAATTTATTTATTAACGACAAAATATTTAAAAAAGACAGTGATATGTAAATAAATATAAAAAACTATAAATAAAAAATTTGCCCCAGGTCAACGACCGCGGGGAGTGTCCCCAGAAGGCTGGCTGCATTGCCTCGCTGGACTGCGAGGCAATGCGTTGCGCGAGGTACGCGCCAGCCCTCTGGTCATTAGACACATCCACCAGGCGCACAGAGATCTCTTTGTGGATGCTGTGTGCGCCTGGTCCCCACGGTCCCAGGGTCTCCACACCTACATTAAGTAGTTACATTTATGGCTATTAATACAATACAATCTTTAACTGGTCTCTGTTTAACTCGTCTTTTATACTTCGCAGAGCACAACATGCTGAACTTACAGAGGCTTCAATAGAACCTAACTCAGATTTCCAGTTTAGGTATGAATCTATGTAAATTCCTAGAAATTTTTCTTCCTCAACCACTTCATATAATTTATTTTATTTATTTATTTATTAGTGCGATATCTGGTGTAAAAAAGTTCCTTTGGCGGTGTCTGCGTCAATAGTTTTCTCGTTTGCAATACGATGATTAAGGAAAGGAGTTGGCTAAACTATACACGTACAGATAGAGAAAGATGGGTAAGGACTTGTTCACAGCAGACTTCGGTGACGTATTTCAGATCTTAAGAACATTTAGGTAGGTAAGTACACTACCAACTTTGTTCAAATCAATCTAAAAATAAAAAGTACACTAAAGTTTTCTATTGGAAATTGGGCTAGCTAAACTTAACTCTATTAAATTCTGTTAAACTCTGTTAAACTCTGTTAAACTCTGTTAAACTCTGTTAAACTCTGTTAAACTCTGTTAAACTCTGTTAAACTCTGTTAAACTCTGTTAAACTCTGTTAAACTCTGTTAAACTCTGTTAAACTCTGTTAAACTCTGTTAAACTCTGTTAAACTCTGTTAAACTCTGTTAAACTCTGTTAAACTCTGTTAAACTCTGTTAAACTCTGTTAAACTCTGTTACACTCTGTTAAACTCTATCAAACTTTATTAAACTCTGTTAGACTCCGTTAAACTCTATTATCCCCATGCCTGTCTGTACACTAGCTAATTTGTTTTATATTAACCGATGTGTTCTTTTGTATCCGAATAAATACTATATTAGAAGCAAAACAGCCACTGGAACAAACTAACGAACTACAAACTAACGAGCGTGCATGAAGAGATTGATGAATGTGGAGGAAGCGATACTGGTTTCCTAGGATGGCAGCAGATAGAAGTCTATCATCTCTACCTACCCCTACGGGAATCAGGCTTGAGTTTATGTATGTTATATTTTTCTTTATATTTTATTAGCGCTATCTAAAGTCAATACCTACCACTTGAATGTAAATCTATTAATATTCCCAATCACCAATGAGACCGCGTTCTAAACCTAAGTTATGTCAGAGCCGCGATCTAACTTAGATTAGTTGGTATGTTTGCTCCCCGCTGTAATTACTGAGGAAAACATTCGCTCTCCTAATGTTTCTCGTCTCTACCGCCTGTAGTTATGATAGAGATGTTTGCTAACGATGTTTTGAGAACATCAGCATTATTATTATTTGGTATTTGGGTATCAATCAAGCCCTTATATATTGACGTGCAAAAATGTATTCAACGTGCTTACTTGCAATAAATAAATTTGACTTTTGACTTTTTTTTGCCCAAGCGTCACTGCGACCTTAAAGGTATATTCTAACCGCCGCGTGTGTAATGTTTGATATAAAAACAAATAACATGATTATTATTATTTATTTTATTAATGGACTCGACAGTTCGTAATTTGTCAATGTCACGTTTCAGAAAATTCGATATAAATTATAGTCTTTCTATCTTCCTCCACCAGGAGTCGCAGCAGCGTCTTCACTCTGGGTAGCCGCGTCTTCCTGTCTTCATTCAGAGGAGTCGCAGTAGCGTCATCACTCTGGACGAAGCAGCTCGACAGTCACGTTCACTCGCTTGTAGCGTCGTAAATTAATCCTCCAGTAACCCCCCCCCCCCCTCCCCCCTCCCCTCCCCCCCTACATTGTTATTACCCCGTAACTTTGCTCTAACGAGAAAACGTTAACGTTAACGTTAGAGCAAAGTTACGGGGTTGAGATAGTTGTTTGCACGGAAGCCTTGGTCCGCAAGACCGACTCGCACTTGGCCCGTTTTTAATAGATATACCTACCTAAACCAAAGCCCAAATCAAGTGTCTTATTTTGTAAACAAAAACTGCACTACCCTACTAACATTTTAAGCTGGTCTGTTATTATTGCTTAGTTATTTTCACGTTATTATATCGGATAAACAGGTGCGATCAATAATTACGGATTTCAAAACGATCAAATCATACCATGTCATAGCGGCCGTGAAAGGGACAGTGCTATTGCATTGGTGTAGCGGCGTCTCTGTTTGGCGCGCCATGACATGGTATAATTTCATCGTTTTGAGAACGCTAATAGGGGGGCAGTTCCTTCAGTGTTACATCACAACAAGTAATTATTAGACGATCATATTTGTTTACCAAATAAAACACTTGACTAGGGCTGCGGTATATGAAAAACGTGTCGTTAAAATTTTACCACCTATTATTTATATTTATAAGATAAGATAAATATTCTTTATTACAAGAAAAAAGTATTACACAAAAGAAATGGGCTAATACAGTTAGTATTACAATTGGCGGTCTTATCGCTCAAAGCGATCTCTTCCAGACAACCTTTGGGTAGATAATTCGGCGTATGAATAGGTAGCTTGTTGAGCAATATTAAATACCTATCATTAACTGGTACTTAAGATAAGTACCTACCTACATAATAATTTTTGGCCAAAAAGTCATATCCAAAAGAGGTGACATTCACTGGCCACCCCGCAGCCCGGATTTAACTCCAATGGACTTTTACCTTTGGGGATATCTCAAAAGTAAAGTTTACATCAGCAACCCAGTGTCTATTGAGGAATTAAAAGAAAATATACGCGAGGAAATGCAGAACATTTCACCAACCACTTGTCGGGCGGTCATGCAAAATATCCGTTCCCGGTTACAGGTGTGCCAGGATGAACAAGGGTCACATTTGAATGATGTTATTTTTAAAAAGTGAAATCCTAATTTGTCTACTTTATTATTAAATAAACAGTTTTTCACTAAAGTAGCATTTGTATTTTTTATAACCATTTTAAATGTTAACGGACTTTTGGTCCACCCTGTAATTATACTTATGAGTATAAATAATTGTTTTTACCAATAAATAAACTGATACATTACATATATTATTTATTATCTTTACCGTTTACCGCTCTTATATCTATATAACTTTTCAGTCATATCTAGTTCCCATGTAGATAAGTTTCCAGAGCAAAACATATTATTATCTTTCAGCAAAACAGAGTAAAAAGTTGTCATCTGATGCACATTGTGTTTCGCAGACAAAAGATCTGCACGTGAAGCTTTCATGGAGCCTTTGCTAAGCTATTTACTTCATTCTACCTATATTTTCAGTTTTTTCTAGCGTAATGTGATTTTATGTTGGCACTATTGTCGATGTGGAGGGTTCTAAGTTGTTAATTTATTAGTAACTGACTTTATTTCTTGACAAGGTCTAAAAAAAATTCAAGATTTTTCAAAATCTTGAAATGGTATTTTTCTTTTAGGATGTTAATAATTTTTAGACCTTGTCAATTCGTCCAAGTCATCAGTTAAAACTTCATGGTTATCGTTCTGGCAGTATTTACTACGATCTTCTTTAGTTTTGTTTTTCTCGTGTGGTTTAGTGACCAAACCTATTTGTCAAAGTTATTGAGGTCGCCAGTAGGCCTTGGACGTGGCCTGACGACTGCTGTCAAGCGACAACAACCTGGACCAACTGCTTAACGTGCTTTCCGAGGCACGAAGGGGCTCAAATGAAAGCGGTCATCCATCCAGGTCCTGACCTCGCCCAACTTGTACGATCGTTTACTTGCAACTGGCATACGAGCCCCTTCTTCATCGTCTTTAGTTGATTGGGTATATGTCACAGAGCACTTACCCCATAGACCTGTAACAGGAGGGCGCCCGTTTCTGCCTGCACATGAGCGCAAAATTGCTTCGCGACACGCGTAACCTTGAGATATCGAAACAGGTTTAATATGGCGCCCCTGCCCCCCGCTTCGTCTAATAGCGCCTATCGCTTGACAGAATTTTTCGCTTGCAAATTTGTACCGATTTCATGTCTATGCAGTAAGTGGTCTGGGGTATATGTATATTGTTATTAAGAGCAAAATGTAATATCTGTTATTTAAAGTCGTGCGGAACATGCAGTGTCAAGTTCCCGTTTATGGCGTCATTAGGAGTTTAATAACGTACAAGGTCTGACGGCGTACCCTAATTAAATTTAATATTGCCCTTGTAATGAAGACCTGAATGAACATTATATTTTATGCAGTGGAAGATGGAATGTGATTAAATTTTTGGCAAGACCAAGGAAGACAGGGAGTTTTTTTATATATTATTTTATGGGATAAGAAACAAAAAGACATTGCCACGTTTCAATGGAGCTTTGCCCCCTACCTACAAAACTACGTGACATTTAAGCTGTACCTATCATTTTGTTGGGGACTTATTACATTCATATTGCATAATCATAATCAGTATCATTTTCTACTACTCTCACAACTCCTATAGAAGCATAACAAAAACAATGAATAAATCGCTTCGATTTCTTACTATTTTCTGAATTCTTAATTAAGCTGTTTTTTTCGAATCGCAACTTGTACAAAACTTTATTTTAAACCAATAATTTTAATAAAAAACGGAGATATTTTTACATTTATTCGTTATCTTGTACAACTTGCGGTTGATGGTGGGGCAGAATCTGGCATTGTCATTTCGCCGCTCTCCGTGGAGAGAGCTGAAAGTATATTTTGCATGGGCAAGTCTTCGCCCTTTTTTGTCAATTTAACTCTCATACGGGTCGGGAGAGGTAGACCGAGGAGAACGTACGTCGACCAGATTGGCGAGGTCTTGAAAAAGGGCCAAGTACGGTCTACTACAAACCGACGAGCATGCATGAAGAGATTGATGAATGTGGAGGAGGCAAGGGTTGTGAGCCAGGATCGCAGCAGATTGAAGTCTCCGTCTACCCTACGGAAATCAGGCGTGTGTTTATAAATAAAGCAGCTATTTTCCTATTTTATCTTTCGAATTATTGGGACATTTAATAAATACATGGATTTATATATATATATATAACTAAATTGGATCAAGTGTAGATACCTACACTTATCAAAGATTTTAATCTCTGATGTGAGTTCTATTCATCGCCTAAATAAGTTTGGCGCCCGGTTTCATTGTACGATACCAAATTGTTGTTGACATAATCAAGTGCTCTGTAATGTTACGTGTGGTTAGAAATAAAGTATATGAATATGAAATAAATAAACTCTCGTACGGCAGAAAGGGACATATATTTTATCCGACTGCACAAAAATGAGATATGTATATCTAATTCTTTGAAACACTCTGCAGCCTTTAGGGCCTGAAGGCTTTTAACATATTATATTACATCATTGTCGTTAGATTCATTTTGATTGTAGGAGTGACATAGGCTATAAAAAATTAATCAAATCGCAGTGTCAGTGGGCTGGTCACATCTGTCGTAGAACCGATAACCGATGGGGTAGACGAGTTCTCGAACGGGTAAACGTAGTGTGGGACGCCCCCGACCAGATGGAGGGATGCCCTTCGCAAGATGGCTGGCAGGGACTGGATGCAGAGGGACGAGAGGGTTGAGTGGCGCGCTTTGGGTGAAGCCTACGTCCAGAAGTGGACTGATACATGCTAATGATGATGATGATGACACTATTTGATTTTGGACATTCATAAAATCTCTACGCAGAAGTTAAACGGAATATTGCAAATAATATGTGACATAACAGTATAGAAATGGGCTGTTCCACACACCTGTGCGAGGCATGTGTGGAATTGCCTGTACAAAGCATATTAACGTCGACTGGAAGGGACACAGTAATAAAATTTGGAAACTTGATCGACTCTATGATTCAGAATTTGAATTACGCATTATCCATGCTCGGTGAATAAATTAGAACATGATGAAAAAATTCAAATTCTGAGTAAAAATAGGAGCGCATCATCATAAATCATGTTTCTAACCGAATGTTAGACATGGTTGTCGGAATAATACTACTATTGTCCGATAGATGGAATTGCGTAACATACCCTTTAAGTATGTATAAAGCGATGAAGATTTTCGGTGGGCTCGGCGTGGCCTGTGGTGGCTCAGTTGGTAAGAGCGTGTTACGGAATGACAAGGTCGCAGGTTCAAGTCCTGCCCACGGCAAGAATTTTTTCATCATGTTCTGACTCTATGATTATTTTCATTTATTTTATTAACAGGTTTGTTAAACCTAAACATATTATAGAGCCGTCGGAAAATATCAACATTTGCACACAACAATATCACACGTATAATTATCTCCTGACTCAAATCATTCAATTCAATATTACTTTATTGTAAAAAAAAGACACAATACAAAAAAGTACAAAACAACAGCTATTCAGAGGGGAAATGCCGCCAGCATTTTGGGCACGTTACCGCACAGCGGGGATTGGTTGAACTATCTGGGCTTGCATTACAGATAGTTCAACCGACCTATTTTGTACATATAGTTTTATTTTATTTTAGTTATATTTTAGTAAGTACTTTTATTTTTAGTTTAATATTGTAAGTTTCGTAAGTTAGTTTATATTTTTAGTTATTTGAATAAATGAATATTATCGTTATAGTTTAAAAAAAAGACAACAGTATGTACAATTGTAACGGCCTTATCATTTAAAGTGATTTCTTCCGGGCGTCCAATATCAAACAAAGGAATAAGTTAAGAATAATAACTGCATAGAGAAGTCATTTTATCTGACTCTACATCTGTGGACTTATATAATGTTCTAATGTTATCATTATATTCTAGACATCTTCTTAGAAATTGTTTTATTATCGCGAATATTCTCATATTAGTTAAGTACATGTTCTTTCTCCTCTCATACATTTTTCTTTATAAAGTCTTTCCCACACAGCCGCGATTTGCACGTGGCTTGCGGCCTGCGGCTAGTTGAAACGCAGGTCCGCCATTATAGGTATCCAGGGGGTCTCAATAAGGTTGAGATTTTCTCAAGAACTACTTGATCGATTGTAAAAATTATATTACTAATAAATAGTTTAGAGTTTACACACTATGTAATTTTAAAGAATTTTCAAAAATCAGTCTAAAAATTTTGGAGAAAATCTTACCCTTAAAAACTTTCCTATACACCTAGCTTATACATAAATGTTTTTTTTTCTTCAGATAAAGGTATACAAGAGAGTTTTTAAGGTTGATATTTTCTCAAAAACTACTTGAAATAATACTTTCAAAAAAATATAAACTAAACTAAAAACTATATGTACAATAGGTCGGTTGAACTATCTGAATGACTTAGCATTACAGATAGTTCAACACACTATTCCAATATATTCTTTTAGGTTAATATTATAATAGTTATTTGTAATTTTCATTATTGTTATATGAATAAATACTAATACTTTCACTGTTATATTCAATATTCAATATATTTATTGCATTCCATAAGTTATAATACAGATGTTCACATACTTAACATTAAAATGTTACAATGTTCTTTATGGACCTTGTTTAGACACAGCAATATAAGAGAGTACGTTAGATAGATAAAAGTTAAAACTGTGTAACTGTAAAATAATTTTGAAAATCGGTCCAGTAGTTTTCGAGAAAATCTCAACCTTATTGAGGCCCCCGGTATATTTTTATCTGTCTTCGTGTTCATTACATCTATGATCTGATGGCCTGGCCAACCCAAATTGCATAGCCTACAATCAGAATACTTAATATCCCTACTTAGCTCATCGAGGATTCCCTTTAGCGCTGAAGCCTTCACAAAGGCCTACAGAATTATGCTTTCGAAGAGGCTTAAGTACTGAGCTTAGCTAATTACTTTAAAGCGATTTGGGAAGCTTCTGAAAGCTTCTTGGAATAACTTTAAGTATAGAAATAATTAAGTAAGTAATAGTTAATGCTACTTTTCACATAATGTTGGTAGAATAGAATATTCGTACTGGTTTTTGCTATGCTTGAGATAATTAAATTGTACTTATTCTTTTTCACAAAAGAAATCTTTCATTTGAGTTTAGTACTAAGGATAGTACGAGAGATGAAAATAAAGGCCAGTTGCGAGTACCTACACGTTGAAAACGATCGTACAAGTTAAGCAACGATGGGCGAGGTCAGGACCTGGATGGGAGCCTGCTAGTGACACTTTAATCTGAGTCCCTTCGTGCCTCGGAAAGCACGTTAAGCAGTTGCAGGCTGCTGGCGTTCTGGAGGGAGCTGGGCTGGCTCAACTAGTGCAGTTTTGCACCATTTCACGTACAGTGGCTGCCACTCGCGGCCAAGTGCGGAAAATAGCCCGCATCAAGAAGAAGAAGAAGCAGTTGCTCCCGGTTATTGTCGCTCGGCAGCAGTCGTTATGCCACGTCAAAGGCCTACGGGCGGCCTGAATAACTTTGACAAATGTTAGGATTATAGAATTGAATATAAAACATTTATTTGACACACACACAGAGCACAGTACATAAGAGATACATAGAATAAAAATTACAAAGAAAAGAGATACATAGTGCAGTGGTGTGGTGTCGCCCAGGTCTCCAGCTCAGCGTGTGCTGCAGTAATTGGACATTCCTGCAGCGCTGGTCTTCAGTGGAGCCGCTGATGCAATGACATTGATGAAATTAAAAATAACTATTATAATATTAACCTAGAAAATATAAACTAGACTAAAAACTATATATACAATAGGTCGGTTGAACTATCTGAATGGCTTAGCATTACAGATAGTTCAACCGAATAGGTTTAGTCACTAAACCACTCTAGAAAAGAATTGAAGTAATCCTGCTATAAAACTTCATGGTAAGGACCGTCATAGAAATTCTAGCACCTCATTAAGTCCTCATCATAAATGGACTCAAAAGTCAGAATTCACGTAATACATTACATCTGCTCAAAGTCTAAACTCAAACTAGATCGCAGGTGGAATAAATTAATGTTGGCTGAGGGAGGTGAGCCGAGACACCATGAAAACACGTTTTATGTCGCACTTGTAGGGTTAAGTTATTATGGAGGTGGTAATTCGAAGTATCTTATCAATTTTTAAAAGCCTTACATTTCAATGGAGCTTTGCCCCACCTACAAATCCTACCATTTTGTTGGGGACTTATTACAGGTTTCATATTGCATAATCATAATCAGTATAATTTTCTACTACTCTCGCAACTCCTATAGAAGAATAACAAAAACAATGAATAAATCGCTTCGATTTCTTACTATTTTCTGAATTCTTAATTAAGTTGCTTTTTCGAATCGCAACTTGTATAAAACTTTATTTTAAACCAATAATTTTAATAAAAAACGGAGATATTTTACATTTATTCGTTATCTTGTACAACTTGCGGTTGATAGTGGGGCAGAATCTGGCATTGTCATTTGCAAGCGAATAATGCTGTCAAACGATGAGCGCAATAGACGAAGCGGGGGGCAGGGGTGCCGTATTAAATCCATGTCGATATCTCTAGGTTACGCGTGGCACGAAGCAATTTTGCGCTTATGTGCACGGGCGCCCTCCTGTTACATGTCTATGGGGTAAGTGGTCTGTGCCGTAGATAGAAAAACGAACCATTTTATCTTTTAGCTATAGGCAGGGGTTTTTTATGGTACCTTTTTTTATTAGCCCTAGCTCGTAATACAATAAGTAAGTCTTTCTTTAAACGCATCCACGTAAAGCAAAATACATAACTTGTGGTTCCATTAAGATTAATCCTCGTTCATCATTTTTGCAAATTCAATTTCAGCTTAAAATAATCTTGAAATTACCTCATCCGAGGCTTAACAAATCCCTTCCACCCCCTCCCCTAGCCTCAGAGGCGGCCTTAATCTGCATGTCGTTACGAACCGTGTCTCGACTCATCCATAATTCACGTAATGAGAACAGGATGGCGTGGAGTCGACGTAGTACGACTAGTGACGACATAATATATTATTAATTGGAGAATTTTTAGGATTCTGTGTCTCAAAAGGAAAAAAAGGAACCCTTATAGGATCACTTTGTTGTCCGTCTGTCCGTCCGTCCCTCCGTCCGTCCGTCTGTCAAGACCTATATCTCAGAAACGCGTAGACGTATAAAGTTGAAAATTTAAAACCATATACTCAAGGCTGCAATCTCATACAGCCGTTAAAAAAATTAACCTTCTACGTTAACGCAATCAAAAGATATAGCCGTTTATGTCGAATCGCATATTTGTATGAAAACCCAAAAAAAATCAAAACCTATAGGGTACCAGCACTAGTTTTAAGTATACATGTATATTTTTTAGTTTTTGTGTTTGTATGGTGTGTTGTCCGAACAAATGTCTTTTCTTTCTTTCTTTACTTGCCGTTGACCTAGAATCCTGAAATTTTGGCAAGTAGCCTAGATCTTACAACACAAATGAAGGAAAAAATCTGAAAACTGTAAATTTCATCTATTTTGATTTACATCCCTCCAAAAAAAAAATTTTGTTTATTACAAACTTATATTTGCAGATGATCAACTAATCAGGAGTATGTCGATGTATGGACATGATATTTTGATAATGGCAAAGTTGGACTCTAAATGTAGTTTATCTTTTCGTTAGAGCAAAGTTAAGTAAATTGTTTGCACGGAAGCCTCGGTGCGCGAGTCCGACTCGTACTTGGCCGATTTTTTTCTTTTTCTTTAGAAATGCGTAGAGTAGCCCTCGAAAACAGAGAAAAAGTATCTAGGAAGAAAAAATATACAGGGACTTGTTACTCCTACTTTACTCCAGGGACTGATACTTTCTTTTTCTTTTTTCGACTGTGCTACTCTACGTATTTCTGTATTCCACTCATAACAGAAGGAGTGGAATCAAAGGCGTTTGTATTGCGGCGAGCTGCATACATTATTAAGCAGAGCTTGATAAACCGACAAAATTCTGTTTATTCGTGCCATCATGACTTTTGTATAGAGTCGCTTTGTTCTACTTTGACGCCGGAACCAAAGCTTTGGTTTTTTTAATCTATTTGGGGGTTGTAAAGTATGGGCTGTCGGAGAAAAGAGTTTGCTATTTTTATTTTGTTTTGGGCCAAGTACTACTATGTATCTACCTAAGTAGCAGTTGACATATACGATTGGACAGGACATTTTAGGACTTGTACGTTTTTAGCAATTGGACATTTTGGGATTTAGACATTTTGAGACTTGGACATTTTCAGTAGGTACCTACATGGACATTTTGGGAGCTGGACACTTTGGGATTTACATAGGCATAACTATGTAACGTACGGCATCATAGCCCTATAAAAAAAATCGAGGTATAACTATGTAACGTACGGCATCATAGCCCTATAAAAAATCGAGGTATAACTATGTAACGTACGGCATCATAGCCCTATAAAAAAAATTCGAGGCATAACTATGTAACGTACGGCATCATAGCCCTATAAAAAATCGAGGTATAACTATGTAACGTACGGCATCATAGCCCTATAAAAAAATCGAGGCATAACTATGTAACGTACGGCATCATAGCCCTATAAATAAAATTCGAGGCATAACTATGTAACGTACGGCATCATAGCCCTATAAAAAATCGAGGTATAACTATGTAACGTACGGTATCATAGCCCTATAAATAAAATCGAGGCATAACTATGTAACGTACGGCTACATAGCCCTATAAAAAAATCGAGGCATAACTATGTAACGTACGGCATCATATCGCTGTGTGACAGTAGATGGTCCAAAAGTACGACACTTTCGATCCTTACCAAAATAAAAACCGAAACTGAAACAATACTGAACGCTCTATTTTTCCACCGACAACTTTCTGATTCACAATTTACAACCAAACAGCGAAGCAAATAGAGTCGAATTTATACCTGAAACCGTTTTGTAGGTCACAGAAGAATACAAATTAACTGTTCTGTTTTAGAAGTTAAACTTTTACAGTTGGAAAGTTATGTAACAGCAGTTAAAGTTTAAAATTAAGGCTTTGGAATTAGCTTCAGCTTGTAAGAAGTTAACAGGTGACTAATCTTCTGTTATGTTTAAGGATTCACGGCATACATCTCTTGCCGGATAGCTAGGTATATTTTGTATGGAGATAGGTATCTATCCTTGTTGTTACTTAACTCTCATACGTCAGAAAGAGACATCACTTATCATCGTTACTCGACATCGTTAGATTAGTTTTTGACTAAATATTTTATTACTATTGTATGGATACAATTTCGCTTTGGAACTTAATCTGTAATGAAATTGTAATAACTGAATAAATGAAATGAAATGAAATGAAATCACATACAGTCGACGACAGAGATAAGTATACAGGGGACCTCAATAAGGTTGAGATTTTCTCAAAAACTACTAGACCCAATTTCACAATTCTTTTACAGTTACATAGTTTAAACTTTTATCTATAAAACAGTGAAATTTTTTTTGGGATATGTCAAGTAGTTTTTGGAGAAAATCTCAACCTTAAAAACTCTCCTGGACACCTTTATCTGTGTTCCACCGTAAATTTCGTACCGATATTATCTGATTATGATACTTTTTAACGAAGTAGGTATGATAGGGACATGAACACGGTTTAAGGGAATTTAAACTAGATATAGAGAGTTGTAAAATATAGTCCTTTTCGATGGATATTTAATGTAAAAAACGGAATTATGTTACAATAGAAAATCGTTTATTCAAATCTACCAATTCTGCCATGACTCGCGATCGTAGACAGAGAAGCCCGCCATATTTGACAACTGACATTTTACTTTTATTTTTAAAGATGCGTTCCGAAACTCAACAGAGAGTGACAGGAGAATTCAGCTGGGCTGGACAGCGTTTGGGAAGCTACGTCATATCTTCTCGTCTTCAATACAACAAATGCTTGAAAACTAAGGCCTTCAACCAGTGCGTCCTGCCAGTGATGACCTACGGAGCCGAAACGTGGAGATTGACGGTGAGACTGGCCCACAAGTTCAAAGTCGCTCAGCGAGCTATGGAAAGAGCTATGCTTGGCATTTCTCTGTTAGATAGAAAAAGAACCGAATATATCCGCCAGAAGACAAACAAAAGTGGTTGACATTGCTCATAGAATCAGTAAACTGAAGTGTCAGTGGACTGGTCACATCTGTCGTAGAACCGATAACCGATGGGGTAGACGAGTTCTCGAATGGAGGCTACGAACGGGTAAACGTAGTGTGGAACGACCGGAGGGATGACCTTCGCAAGATGGCTGGCAGGGACTGGATGCAGAGGGCCGAGAGTACGGTTGAGTGGAGTGCTTTGAGAGTGCCTACGTCCAGCAGTGGACTGATACGGGCTGATGATGATGAAACTAGATATATCAACAAAACTATTTGTTACCATCCCAACAATAAATCCCTCTGAATTAGAAATCCAACTACGATAACCCTGATATTGAAATAGCCTATCAAAATTCCAATATAATAATGAATTCCAGCGAGGGATTTCTCTTTTGTACTCAACACGGTTAAGCCCTTAATAGGCTGTTTGAATTTCATTGCTCGGTCCGATAACAAAGGCAATAAAATTGGCTTTGAAACGTCAAACGATATGGTAATGTAAGGACTACCTCTTTTACATTCGGTGCGCGCTGCCGATATTTCACGGTGAGATCTGCTGGAGCTCAGATAAACTGTTGGCTAAGGGTGGAGATGGAGTTTGTTTAAAGCCGCTGTCCCACCGCTGCGCATGCTGTGCACGAGTCTAACCAACAAATTTGTCACAACATGAATGAAAATGTTGGTCACAACAAGTCACATCAATAAATCAATCAATGATATCTCCATAAACGTAACCTTTGGAGCGGGGCGATTTGACCACATCACATTTTAGAAGTAGTCAACTAACAATTTTGAAAAGTGGCATCTCACCCATAGGTGAGATTTTTGGAAGGTGAGTTACCACCTAAGCCAAACTTGCGAATGTGCCTTTTTAGTCAAAATGCAAGTGTCCCAAAAATGGTACACACGGTGGCAAAAACTCACGACTTCGCAATAGTTTAGGTCGTTAACCCATCTCTAATGGCCGCCACACACGCTACGGTCTACCGGAGAGGTTTACCTGTTCAAATGTTAACCGCTTGTCGTAGCTTGTATGGGACGATTCGGTATGCCGGAGATCTCTTCAGTTGGATTCAATGACACCGTACGGATTGACTGATGAATGATTGACGGAAGAATTGATTTTCGATCTTGCGCCGCCGGTCGCCGCCCAGGTCTGTTCCCATACAAGCTCAGGTTTACATTTGTGTGAGTGATCGCCAAGCTGCTAGCGGTACAAGAGGCGAAGTGCGGTGCGTGCGCGGCAGGGTGGGGCGTCCCGCTGTGTATAAATTTATAGGTATGCGTAGGACGCGTCGCGCCTCAGGCCGAATATCACTCTAGACTATCTGTGTGCACTCACACAAATGCAAACCTGAGCTTACGCCTCGCGCACTGTACACAAGTTTTAATAAATACAAAAGCCATATCCATATAAACTTATCCTAAACACCTGAACGTAGGCAGATTGCGGCTTACACTCACACCAACCGCTTGAGGTTGTATTTACAAAATTCTATTTGCAGTCACAAAAACAAACTCGCCGTTTCTCAACCGAGAATTTGCCATTTTAACAACAGCAAACGTAATTTTGTGGCCGAAACCGCTTCATACCCGCTTTCCTTTACAAATTGCTGTTTGAGTAGAAGAAAATGAACCTTAACAGTATAAGGGTAGTGATGTAAATACTTTTTCTAATTGTAAAGGAGTTTTTGCAAATGAGAAAGCAACGTAGACGTATTGCCAGTGAAATGTAGATGTTATTACAAATAATGTTTTGATGACGCGAAGTTAGGGAAATACAAAAACAGGACGATTTTTGGAATAATAATCTAGCAGAATTTTTAAGGGAATTTGATTCCTCTGGATGAAGAAGAGAAGACGCGGATACCCAAGGTGACGACGCTACGGCGACTCCTCTTGAGAAAGAGATGATATTTTGAAAATTCTGTAACATGACTTTGGCAAATGAGGAACTGTCGAGTCCATTAATAAAATAACTTCAGCAAGGCTAGGAACTAAAGCGATATGATACGAAAAATTTATCGACCCTGAAAAAAAATAGAAGAAAAAAAATCGACGATCCGTTCCAAGTATAGGATCTCCGTTGGAAAAGAATGACATGGATAGAGTGTCATGGAATGGAGAGGAACCTGGTTCGAATCCCGGTTGTGACCAAAAAAAATCTCATTCAATATTTAGATTTTGTTTCGTATATAGGTTTAAGCAAGACTGTAGACATTAAACTGAAAATTATCAAATATGTTTTGATATTTTCTTGCATATGCGCTATGCGAAACGAAAATCTAAATGATAAATGGAGAAAAAAAACAATTTTCCGTCCCTCAGACAAGAATATGGAGACAAAATTCACGATCTGGATACGAATCACGATGGCTCTGTTGGAATAGAGCGTGCCACGGAATGGCGAGGTCCCGGGTTCGAATCCCGGTCGTGATGAAAATTTTTCTCCATTTATCAATTATCAAATAATTTGGCCATTTTCAAAATCCCTAAAGGGTGTTCGTTTATTTAATTCAGAATATTGTAGCTATTCTATAGCGGCAACTAGTCGAATCCTAATCCTTGTTAATCCTTGATTAGCTACTTTTTTTGTGAAAATTCTAATTAAACAGTTTCCGTGGTATTTAGTGAATAAGGATCACGTTAAGTTAATCAGTAGATGTCCGCGAACGTTTCTATTAGTTGCAGTGCTCGAAAGAAGTCGTTTTTGTGAAGTTTTGTGCTCTTAGCAAGGTTTCCTTTTGCATAACTTGATGCTTGCGTGGATCATTGAGTTATTTCGTTTAGGGGTTTGGGAGGGTTGTGCGTAGGTTTAGGTTAGATTATCTTCGTATATATGTATGTATTTATAAGAATTCAGACATTCTACTAACATCAGACCAGGCTGTATGCCCTAGTTGGCTTTGCCTTTCTCTTTGGGAAGAATTTTACAAAACAAAAACAACTATACACAACTGTCACAATGCCACCTCGAGAGCGAGCGAGACGACTCGCTTAGCGGCGATTAATATATTACTCTGTCTAAAGCACAAAAGCTCTCTAAAAACCAAACAATATCCTGAATTAAAACCCCAATTCCACTATTCCCCGTAAAAACTACCAAAACCTAGTTTCAGCGTAAACCGAATGAAATATTAAAGGCCTCATCAATCCACTTCGCGTTGCCTCCGACGAGTTAAAAATTTAAAACCAATGCCATTTGGCTTACGGCCAACGAGAATGAAATGTGCGGTGTTGCAAGCACACGTCATGATGGGTTTTACACATTGATCTCCTATAAACAACTAGATACACAAAGGTTCATGGTCAACTGTGAAATCAAAATTGAAATTAGTTTAAAAATTAAGTAACTACAGGCATTTAGAACAGTGTTAGAAAGAGACGGAAACAGTACACGACGTATTGCACCTACCGCTACCACGGTATGACGTCATATCGTGGTAGCGCCATACAAACTTCATACTAAAGACCGTTTTGCTAAAAAGAGATGGAGCCTCCCACCACTTGACTTAATCGCTTAATATCTTCTATTCTATTATTATATAGATTCAAGAGTTTATGGGCATGAAATTTTAATATCCCTTGAAATCAAATAGGTGCATTTATTTGTCAGAATCATTTATCTCCTATAAACAACTAAATACACAAAGGTCTTACTAAAACAATTCAAAAAACGTCCAAATAAGGGTCCATTGTTAACGTCCAAATAATGTCCAATAAAGCAAATGATTCATCCGTTCATCCGTATGGACCTTCTTTTCGGTCGGACATTTTTAGAAGGCAGACTGTGTAGCCCAGTAGAAATCGACATTAAAATCGCAAAGCATGATGTAGTTCTGCATTTTTGATATATTGTAGGTATCAGTTAGGGTGATGTAAATCCAAATTTGCAACTTCGAAAAACTTGTGCTCGCTGCGCACCACGCGATAAACTACGAAATTTTGAGACATTTTTCACTTTTTGCTCTAAAAATCATAAACTATGCATTTCCGACAAGCAGTATTCAGTAGTCTTACAAAGTCAATTAAAATATCAATAATTTAAGCCAAACCAGCTCTATAAACCTCATAGGGACTTAGCTATAGCCCTTCAAAGATGGTTAATTTCATGCGTCCCGAACCTACCACCAAGTGCAAAAGTGGCTGGGGGTAGAGATGGATCCCGCCGAGTGAGGTTGGGAAATGCGTTCCTACGGCCTTATCCCACAAACGACAGCCAGCTCCACCAGAGCTTCTCAAAATCATAGCCTGCAAATGTAAGAAGGGATACAGGAGGGCCTGTACCTACTTACTTAAAGGGCGGCGAGCTGTCAAACTCGAGCGCGAGACAGAAGATGTCCCGCAGCGGCGGAGTGACGAGCACGGCACAGTGACTCCATATTTGTATTTTTATTGATTTTGGATGAATTTTGCCAGGTAAATTAAAATACGCCAATAAAAATCAGATTTTTTTAAAACAAGCTCTCGTAATAATACCCTACATTTTGATATATATTTTGTATGAATAACTATTTCGGTTTAGACGTAATCTTCATTTTAAAAGACATGGAAGGGGTATGTTTGCGATTTTTTTCTATCGAGCGAAGTTTGTCCAATCGTGTATCGGTATTCATCATCATCATCATCATCAGTCTATTTATATTGCCCCACTGCTCGGGCACAGACCTTCCCTTACATCGAGGGAGCTGGGGCTATAATCCACCACGCGGGCCCAGTGCGGGTTGGCGGATTTCACATGCCTTAGACTTTTTTTTTCTTCTACGACATGCAGGTTTCATCACGATGTTTTCCTTCACCGTTTTGAGAGCACTCGGTAAATGTACGTAAGTTTTTCCGTCGAAAAAACTGAGGATAACTCATTGGTACATGGCTGCCCTAGCTGGGAATCGAACATGGGACCTCCATATTGCAAGTCCATTGACCCAACCACTGAGCCACCGAGCTCTCGGTATTCATCAGTCTCTAAATATACACCCTAAGACTGCTATATATTTTTTTAAGACGTTTAATTTTAGTAGTTAATGCCGTAGCCTTCATCGAAAAACTGAAAATACGCGCATACGAATACTTTTAAGCTTTTGAGACACAACTTATAAAAAAACAAGCGGGTTTCGAATGTTGTATAATGTAGTAAAAGTTAATTTTGTTATGTGTGTACAATGGAGAACACAAGTTGTGCTACTGGCGTGCAAATTGGTTGTTTCGCATTTAGAATTCATTGAAGCAGCCGTGTTGGTCCCACTGGGACATAACGTGATTACATTTTCTGAATTACACTCGTAGGTACGGCAAGTGTACTAATTGAGCTTAGATATTATAAAGGCTGTTTTATTTTTATTTAGTTTATTTGGGAAAATAATACAGTCAGTGTTTTTGAACTCAGAGGGTGGTTTTTAAGGTTCCATGCCTCAAAAGGAAAAACCAAACCCTTATAGGAAACCTTTGTTGTCCGTCTGTCAAGACCTATATCTTAGAAACACGTGGCCGGATCAAGTTGAATTTAATATCAAACTTCTACGTTAACGCAATCAAAAGATATGGCCGTTTATGTCGCATTTTCTCGCATATTTGTATGAAAACGCAAGAAAACCAAAACAGGGCCTACGCCCTGACGTGGCCGAACGACTGCTGCCGAGCGATAGCAACCGGGACCAACTGCTTAGCGTGCTCCCGAGGCACGGAGGGGCTCAGATGAAAGTGTCACTAGCGGTCACCCATCCGGGTACTGACCTCGCCCAACCTTGCTTGACTACGAGCCCCTCAGGAGTAGTCTAAATAATCTTATTATTTGTTACATAATTACAAGTTAAAAAATGAAGAGCGCTGCGATAATTTCAAGGGAACTGAACAGAGGATCCCGGAACTTTTGTTCGACAAATCATTCAACAATCCCGACAGATGTATGATCCCGACAGACTTACGACCGACCTAACTTTTGACCGACACTGCAGTTGATCGACACGACTTTTGCCAGACAAACATATGGTCAACATAACATTTGACCGACACTGCAGTTGATCGACACTATTCTAAATATTTTCAATCACGATTAGCGAAAAAATTAACCCCAGGACTACATCTGATTGCTTAATTGATTACGTTAGAATCTAGGGGAGGGGGGTTATGTCCTAAGGCTGTATACGTATTCCGTAATCTGTAAACAACCTACATTACAGCATATGAAAGCCAAAAGCTCCATGTCAAAGCTTCCCAAAGCTCACTTTGAACTCTGAACGCTCAAAGCGAGCATTAATAATGCACATTCGACTCGTCCCATTCGAACTTCAGCCTTAAGGTACCATTCCGTAGCCGACTGCAGACAGCAGCAGCAAGCGACATGTCGCCGCGACACTACCTGGTTTCTATACAGTGTCCTTGAATTCATTCGACAAATTGAAATTGGGGGTTGTACTCACGATAAATATTAAATTGGTAAGGTTTTTTATTAATCAAAACTGCAAAAAAAATTGAACTGAGTACGTCACAAGTCACACCATTAGATCAAATTCCAGTGAAATAAAACGTTGCAAAAAAATTAAAATACCTTAAAATGTGAAAACTCCCAAAGCACAGTAACGATGCACATCAAAATAATGAATAAATTTTTGGATAGTTGAATTTATTGTAAATATTTATTTTTTATTTTTCCACAAGTTGTTTAATTTCCTTAAACGCTGTGCAAAATTATTGTATGTCACCAGCCTAACCATCCATTTAATTTTGTCGAATGAATTCAAGGCCAGCTTGTATAATATAGATTCAAATTCAAAATAGGTTATAGGAGCATTGATATCTTATAAACAACTAGATACACAGTCTGCCTTCGAAAAATGTCCGAGCGCAAAGAAGGTACAAACGGATTAATGGACCCTCATTTGCTTTACTGGACTTTTAACGTAAACAATGGACCCTTACTTGGACGTTTTTAAAAATGTTTTAGTAAGACCTTTGTGTATCTAGTTGTTTATAGGAGATCAATGTATAGGAGGCACAATTATATACATTAACTCGAAAAACATCGCCCTCCTTCCATCAGTCGGCTAAAAAGAACAATAGAAATCAGATAAAATCGCCTGAGCACAACAAACATTTCCTAGGCAAATGCAAAATCTAGTAAAATAGATTAACAAAAAATCTCGCTCTGAACGTGAATAGAATCCAGTATCCAGTCCCCTATGAAAAAGTCTTTTGTGCATGGCAAAAGTGGGACATACGATACACTGGCGTGCAAAATAACTTGTATAGAGTCTGTGCGGAAAGAGAATAGGCGTAGGATTTGAGGGCGCATCTGCGCTTAATTACCGTTTTTGTCACGTTGGCACGTTGTAGTTCGACTGTAATATCTTGATATTTTGAGATTTTTAAAAACTGAACTGAGGCTGTGTTAGAATATTAATTAATGTTTTCTGATTAAGGGAAATAAATAGTTTAGTTTTTAGTTCCATTTTACGACACGCCTATTCTCTTTCCGCACAGACTCTACCGAAACCCAAATCAAGTGTCTAAGGGCAGGCGTACAACATCACGGCGCGGCGTCGTGCCGTCGCATGGCGCGGCGTGTCACGGCGTCTGCCGGCCCCGTCTACCGGTGCACGATGTCATTCGTGCCGACGGACGGCGCCGTTCTGTTGTACGCTAGCCCTTCATCATCAGTCTATTTATATTGCCCCAGACCTTCCATTACATCGAGGGAGCTCGGGCCATAATCCACCACGCGGGCCCGGTGCGGGTTGGCGGATTTCACATGACTATTTTTTTTTCTTCAACGATATGCAGGTTTAATCACGATGTTTTCCTTCACCGTTTTGAGAGCACTCGGTAAATGTACGTAAGTTTCTCCGTCGAAAAAACCGAGTATAACTCATTGGTACATGCTGCCCTAGCTGGGAATCGAACCTGGGACCTCCATATTGCAAGTCCATTGACCCAACCACTGAGCCACCGAGCTCTCTCGCTAGCCCTTAGGCCCGTATTTATAAATCACTCGCAGCTCAAAAGTTGATCTTTTGAACGACCTCAAGATGGCGTTCCTATTATTAAAAGCAACTTAGGTGCGCGTTTAGGAATCGGGTATCACGTGAGTAACGCCGTATTAATAAACAAAACTCAGTTGTTAAGACAACTGTCAAACTCACACTTGAGAACGTATTTGCTGATTGCAGGCGAACCGCGACTTGGGAAAGACATAGCGTGATACGCCCTCAAGATTAGTTTATTAATAAATGACACACTTGAGATCAAATCTCGCTCAGAACGTGAATAGCATTCAGTATCCAGTCTCCTGTGAAAAAGTTTTTTATGCATGGAAAAAGTCATACGATACACTGGCGTGCAAAATAGATGAAGGAAGTCAAGCGAAGGAAACTCCATTATTTCGGTCAAATTATGCGGAACCCAACCTGCTGCAGGTATTAATCCAGGGCAAGATTCGTCGAAAGAGGAGCATTGGCAGGAGAAGACACTCTTGGCTAAAAAATGACAATGCCAGATTCTGCCCCACCATCAACCGCAAGTTGTACAAGATAACGAATAGATGTAAAAATATCTCCGATTTTTATTAAATTATTGGTTTAAAATAAAGTTTTGTACAAGTTGCGATTCGAAAAAAACAGCTTAACTAAGAATTCAGAAAATAGTAAGAAATCGAAGCGATTTATTCATTGTTTTTGTTATTCTTCTATAGGAGTTGCGAGAGTAGTAGAAAATGATACTGATTATGTTCATGCAATATGAAACCTGTAATAAGTGCCCAACAAAATGATAGGTACAGCTTAAATGGTCACGTAGTTTTGTAGGTGGGGCAAAGCTCCATTGAAATGTGGCAATGTCTTTTACGTGATTGGTTCTGCTGCAGAACCGGCTCCTTGTTCCGGGCAGCCGGACACGAGGAACGTTGAGAAGAAGCAGCAGAATAAACATGTATCTGGAAGCCCAAATCAAGTGTATTATTTTGTAAACAAATACTACTAACATTTTAAGCTTTTCTGTGATTATGGCATAGTTATTCTCACAATATTAGATCGGCTTCACTATGCAATAATCACAGAAAAGCTTAAAATGTTAGTAGTTTTTGTTTCCAAAATAAGACAGTTAATTTGGGCTTTGGTATATACAGAGACCCAAATCAAGTGTCTTATTTTGTAAACAAAAACTACCCTCCCCCACTAAAATTTTAAGCTATTCTATAGTTATTGCATAGTTATTTCTACATTATTAGATTGAATTCTGCTTCTTACAGTTGGGTAAAATCATTAAAATGGAAAATTAAATACCTTATCGTGTCCCCAAATGTAATCATTCGTATGTTGACCATCCGTTTGGTCCCGGTGCATGCGCTCTCCAATTAGTGGACTTGCTCTCTAACCTGTATTATTGTCACCCTAGTGAAAAATTTACGGGACTTGGTCCTTTCATAGATTTTTTCATACAGTAGAGTTCCGGCTTTGACTTTCGTTAAAAATTAAAATTCAAAAATACGAATTACATTTAATTATGTAACACAGAGAAAGGTGTACAGGAGAGTTTTTAAGGTTGAGATTTTCTCAAAAACTAGTTGACCTATTTCAAAAATTCTTTCACTGTTTGATAGATAAAAGTTAAAACTATGTACTGTAAAAGAATGATTAAATTCGGCCCAGTAGTTTTTGAGAAAATCTCAACCTTATTGAGGGCCCCTGTATAATTCTCTCTGTCTTCGACTGTACTAAAGTATAGACCTAGCCAGACAATATAACGTGACATTTTAGTGGTTGTTTTCCGGCAGTGAGATGATTTAGTCTCGGTAGTACTATCGATTTATTCATATACAGGGTGTAAAAGAAAGGTTATATGTAACCGAAGGGAGGGTGTTCAGTATCGGTAACTGAACAACTTTTGTTCTACGACTTTTCGATTAAAATATAAAAACAAATTAATGTCTCATACAAATCAATCAGCTGACCGGGACGAAATGTATGAAAAGAAGAAAAAAAATCGAGAAGATTTAAAAGTCGTAGAACAAAAGTTGTTCAGTTACCGATACCTAAGACCCTACCTTTCGCTTTTTAGTTACACCCTGTTTAGTTTTGTTAAATAAATAAATGATAGTAGCAATTATTGTGAAAAACTGAACTCGATAGCGATCGCGAATCAATAGTAACACCGCGATATCGCAGCGTGCCAACAGCACGGAGACCCCGGTGGATGAGGGACACTGCAAAGCATGTGTTTGGTAGGTGCCTATGTCTACTGAGTTACTATGTATGACCGTCTAAATCAGTCTTCGCCTGCGCAGTACAGGGACGCGGGGGTAGGACGACAACGGGGACCGAGAGAGGTGCGGGGGCGGCCGCATTTCTGTTACAATACATTTCTGTTATAGTTCTTATGATTTGTAGTTAAAAAAAAATTATTAAAACCTCGACCTTTTGTTTTTCAAGTTTAATTCTAGAGGGTGTAACGTAAAGGGTATATGAAGCCGTAGGGAGAGTGTTCAGTACCTATGGGTAACTGAACAACTTTTGTCCTACGACTTTTCGATTTTCACGAATTTATTTTTTTGACTTTTCATACATTTCGTCCCGGTCAGCTGATCGATTTGTATGAGACACTAATTTATTTTTATTTTTTATTCGAAAAGTCGTAGAACAAAAGTTGTTTACTTACCGATACTGAACACCCTCCCTTAGGCTTCATATACCCTTTACGTTACACCCTGTATAATTCAATACATGTTTCTCTATTTCTCCGTTTTCGCCTACTTTACATAAAATCGAAATCTAAATACCACCCATACCAGGCTCGTGCTAGTAGCTACAAAACGAGGCGAGCCATGTTGGTGCAAATGCAACTGGCTTCGAATGCTTGACCGTGCACGGAGATAACATGTTACTGCGTTATGCTGCGTTTACACCGGAACAATAACTAGTATGCTCCTATAGTCACCTCACGGGGTACAGCAGGGTTCTTATCTTATATTATCCTGATTGTGTGCCAATGTGGCGGCACTTCGACCCATTGGGATCTTTTGTGCTCTCCCCTTTCCTTTATGCTCCTTCCTCCTCCCTAAAGATATAACTCAGTAGGTCCGCTATGCAGCTCATGGGAAGGAGCCTGTAGTCTTCTGGTTCCGGATAGGCCGACCCCAGGAGACTCATTCGCTTTCTAGTCAGTGAGTCACATTCACACAGTAGGTGTTTCATGGACTCCGTATTGTCACCACAGGCTCTGCAGGTTGGAGAGTCAGCTAAACCCATCCTACATACAGTGGGGTTACTCTCACCTCTTATAGCGATCCAGTTTAGGTTCCTAAACTGACAATTTGCTACAATGACGTCAAACGTCATAAGCATCGCTATAGGCAGGTAACCCCGCAGGTATGGCGGGGGTGAGGGAATACGGTCTCGGCGGGCGGTGGCGGGCTGAGTTACCTCGTCCCAGACAACCCCTGGCACCCTGTGGGAGCGGCAAGCACGACGTTGACGAACTAATAGCAGGCAATTTAATTGAACTTTCTTTTTAGATCATCATCAGAGTTAAACTTTCAAAACTCGTCGGCTCTGGGATTTGTTATTTCCTGACATCCAGAAGAATCCAATTTAGAATATACTATATTATTTACACTAACTATATGATACTGTGGGATCTACGTCAACTAATGCCATACCAAGTACTCAGGATGCGCATAAACTCATAATGCCTAATAAGCACAGACTAATAATAATATAAAGACCACTGAAAAAAATGACAGAAACATTGGTGTCAAAGGGTCAGTACCCACTGGTCTCCTGAAATTCGCACCCTGTGCCCACTCGTCCCCTAAAATATTAGAGGTTTCCACTCGTCCCCTGAACTGTTATTTTGTTTTAATAATTTATATTTCCTCGCGCTCTACTATTTTAGAGATTTCTTTTCGACACCTGTGGTTGTGGTACAGTCGCGTACTAAAGGCAAAAATAAATAAATAAAGTAAATTCAAACTGTTTAACAGTCTCCCGGTGGACGTATGTAGGTACACACTGAAAAGAAATTCAACGCATTTAAATACTAACGAAGCACTTATTAAATCGAACACTGTATTTAGTGAAGGAGTTTTTTGACGAACCATCATGAGGACTTACATATACAGTTGAAAATTGTAATAATCTTTTTGGCAAATAAATGTATTTGTTAGACTTAAACTTAAAAAAAAAATCCCTAGTGCCAACAGAAAGTTCCAACTAATAAAATTAACATGTCTCATAACATTGCCAAAGCAAGGTTTCTGTAGTTTTTATATACCCTAAATTCTCACTGTAAGTAAGAAATAACATCACGTAGAATTAGCATTACAAAGGCGTTCTCTAATTTATTTTGAGTGCTTTACTCGCCTCTCGGGAAGGTTAAAATATTGCGGAAAATTATTTTGTGGCTTATATTTTACTTCACATCTCATTGTTTTATTAACTTCAAAGATGAAGTAAAAACGTAAATAGTGCGTTAGCTTAGAACTCACTTACAAATCTTATACTGTGTAAAAAACACTAACTGTAAAAAAGTTGTGTCTGTACATTGGATATTTTTTGAAAAGAATAATTGTAATGTGTTTTAGAATCGATACTGATGCCAAAACACTAATTTTTAGAATTTTTGTCTATTTGTGACTTTGTGCAAGTATCACGCCATAGATACTGAAGGGATTTTGATGGGAGTTTCACTAGGAGATAGCTGAAATATCCGGACAGCTCATAGGCTAAGCCATGGCGATATGTGATGTGGAAACAAGGATCCAGAGAGGAAGATCTGCCTCCTGATCTCCTCCATCCTCTCCATCCTCCACGCAAACGAAGTTGCGGGGTACAGCTAGTATTAAATAAATACGGAATAAAAGCGCTAAAACAAGAGACTGTTGAGTGTAGATGAAGCGAGAGTGGTGTTTCGCAGAATGTCGTGAATCACAGCTGATGGAAGTTTATCATCCCTTGCCTACCTATCTAATCAGTCTTGTGTATGTATGTAGACTGCCCCTGCTTTGGTCCGGTCCGGTCTTGGGTACACCCACAGACCATTTACCCCATAGACCTGTAACAGGAGGGCGCCCGTGTCTGCGAGCACATAAGCGCAAAATTGTTTCGCGCCACGTGTAACCTAGAGATATTATTATCGGCGCTTCTCTTTAATACGGCACCCCCGCTTCGTCTTTATGCGCTCATCATTGACAGAATTTTTCGCTTGCAAATGACAATGCCAGATTCTGCCTCACCATCAACCGTATGATTTATTTATTTATTTGGAGAAAAAAACAGACGATAGACACAAAAAATATTTGATAACTAGAGTTACTATCACGTAATGCTACATAGAAACGAACTAAGCTGACTTAACTAATTACATAATAACAATAATGAACCAGATAACGAATAAATGTAAAAATATCTCCGTTTTTTACTAAAATTATTGGTATAAAATATAGTTTTGTAAATCAAACGAGCCGAAAAAACAGCTTAATTAAGAATTCAGAAAATAGTAAGAAATCTAAGCGAATTATTCATTGTATTTGTTATCATTTTCTCTCGCAACTCCTACTGATTATGATTATGCAATATGAAACCTGTGGTAAGTCCCCAACAAAATGATAGGTACAGCTTCAATGGTCACGTAGTTTTGAAGGTAGAGCAAAGCTCGATTGAAATGTGGCAATGTCATTTGTACCGATCTCATATCTATGGGGTAAGACTTAGGCCGCCTCGAAACACACCACTAGTCTCTTCTGTTGCGGACTTGCAAGCGATCGGAATATGTCCGTGCAACTCTCCCAATCTAAACAAGGCCTCTGCAGTTTGTAGCGATATCGTTCGCAATATCGGCGTACCCGCATACGTCCGACCGATAGGCGCCCGGGCGGTTTGCGGAATTGCAAATGGGCACACCCTGTATAACAAACGGACGAATTGATGCGTGCTATATACAGGATGTAATTAATAGTCGTTTTTGTTTCTCGTTAATTAGACATCATCATCAGTCTATTTATATTGCCCCTCTGCTCGGGCACAGACCTTCCCTTACATCGAGGGAGCTGGGGCCATGATCCACCACGCGGGTCTAGTGCGGATTGGCGGATTTCACATGACTTAGATTTTTCTTCTTCTTCTTCTACGGCATGAAGGTTTCGTCACGATGTTTTTCCTTCACCGTTTTGAGAGCACTCTGTAAATGTACGTAAGTTTTCCGTCGAAAAAACCGAGGATAACTCATTGGTACATGGCTGTCCTGGCTGGGAATCGCACCTAAGACCTCCGTATGGGAAGTCCATTGACCCAACCACTGAGCCACCGAGCTCTCAATTAGACATACTAGACTGGAAAAATAGAGTTACCTGTTGTATATTTAGTAAACCAAATCACAAATCAAGTGTCTTATTTTGTAAACATTAACGCGACTTAACCTAATTGAAGAAAACTACCTTAATTACTTTAATAATACTAAAATTGTATTATTTAAAGATGGCTGCTGACAGACAGACAACGAAGTGATCCTACAAGGAATCCTTTTTTCCTCATGAGGTACCGACGGAACTGTCCGTGAAACGGAACGTATGGCGGCGGGCCATCGCGGGGTCGCCGCGCGGGGGTGAAGTGTCAAAATAAAACTGTCAAAAAGTGTGAAGGTCAAAAGTGTCACATTCAATTCAAATCAAGGACGACGATAACTTGAGAACTTATCTAAATTCAAAGAGCGTAAAAATTTCTGTTTCAAGTGTTTCTTTAAATACACCAGTTACCTATAAAAATACAGTCCACTTATTTCTACCACCGACCGCAGCTACAGAACATTAAAACACAGTCATCATCATCATCATCATCAGCCCGTATCAGTCCACTGCTGGACGTAGGCCTCTCCCAAAGCACGCCAATCAACCCTACTCTCGGCCCTCTGCATCCAGCCCCTGCCAGCCATTTTGCGAAGGTCATCCCTCCATCTGGTCGGGGGGCGTCCCATCTACGTTTACCCGTTCGTGGCCCCCATTCGAGAACTCGTCTACTCCATCGGTTATCGGTTTTACGACAGATGTGACCAGCCCACTGCCACTTCAGTTTACTGATTCTATGAGCAATGTCAACCACTTTTGTCTTCTTTAAAACACAGTAACACCCCTAAACCATAGAAGACGAAATATATCCTAACCACAACTTAACAGCATACATATATTGCCACTTAGAAATCCTTACGTAACTAATTCCTAGTACTACACAGATGCACAGTGGTGCCACTAGCTATATTGCCGGCCATACGGCAGCAAATTGCGGGTTGCAAGGCAGCTGCGTCCACCGCATGTGGGGAAGCTACCACTGTGCTATCGAATTACGTGTGGAATAGAGAACAAATGAATTTTAGATGAACAAAGGATATTCGTTATTGAAACTAGGAGATTTAAATTAAATTGTCCCACTTATTCTTATCGTGTGGTTGATTGACCAAACTTCTTCTTTTCTCGTGTGGTTTAGTGACCGTTGCGAGGACACCACATGTCACGTTCGTCCAGAGTGACGACGCTACGGCGACTCCTCTGGAGAAAGGGAGAAGACTATGATACCCATTGATCTCTTATAAACAACTAGATACACAGTCTGCCTTCTAAAAATGTTCGAGCGCAAAGTAGGTCCAAACGGATGAATGGTTGAAATGATGAATCATTTGCTGTGTTGGACATTATTTGGACTTAACAATGGACGAATGTTATTTGGACGTTTTTCAAATTGTTTGACCTTTGTGTAGGTATCTAGTTGTTTATAGGAGATCAAAAACCGTGTTATTCATAAATACCTGGTTTTATTTTATTTTCACCTAAAATTTAACCTAAAATGAAATTGGAGATTTAGAAGGGACAACGTCACGCGAAATCTAGACGTTCAGTTGTCCCCGTTGATTATCTACCCATAAGGGGGACAAAGGTATGGAAATTTGAAGCCGTTCTGTTGTCCCCGTAACAGGGACAGGGTCAACGGGGACAACGGACCTACACCAATGATGATACCTTACGAATATTATGTAACATGACATTGGCATATTACAAGCTGTCGAGTACATTAATAAATTAATTAAAACATATATAGGTATGTTGTAGTAGGATTATTTACCCACTGAGTACAAAATGGTTTACGTCCGTCCTCAACAAAAGAGTCACAGAAATAGTGAAACTCGCATTAATTCCGCAGTCGGCCGCGTGACACCACAATGCGTCGCATGCATATGAATTTCTATTTAGGTTACAGTTTCGCGTGTTTTTGTATACCTAGTTTATCTACATATATCTACACCACAGCCCATTTACCCAATAGACATGAATGCAAGCAAAAAATTATGTCAACAATGAGCGCATAGAGACGAAGCGGGGGACAGGGGTGCCGTATTAAAGAGATGCGTCCATGTCGATAATCTCTATAGGTCTCGAAGTCACACGTGTCGCGAAGCAATTTTGCGCATTCTTCAAAAAATTCCAATTCCATCTTTCAAATTTTTCCACATTCATCAATCTCGCTCTCATCGGTTTGTAGTAGACCGCACAAAGTCATAACTGAAGTGATTGAAGAGAGAAGCAAGCTGAAGTGATTGAAGAGAGAAGCCGGCTGGAGCGATTGAAGAGAGGAGCAAGCTGAAGCGATATAATAGAGAAGCATGCTATAGCGATTACCGAGAGATACGAGCTGGAGCGATTGAATAGAGAAGCCAACTGAAGCGATTGAAGAGAGGAGCCAGCTGAAGCGATTGAAGAGAGGAGCCAGCTGAAGCGATTGAAGAGAGAATCAGCAATGTACAATAATGATACTTCTATACTATAAAATACCTGCTGTATAATTAACCAAATTATTGATAAAAGCGTATAATTTCATTCCCAGATATTAATGATCCCTTCAAATATTTTAAGGAACTGAATCAAGTTAGATCTCATTTTGACAATGAATAGGACATCATTAGGAACGAAACGACGGAAACTTAGCATAAACTTGTGTGGAACCCCTACCACGAGCTTCATGGTAGACTCGTCATTGTTGTAATACAACAGTGGTCGATAAAATGTTTTGTTTAAATCTTGTAAAGATACTCTGGCTCCTGGGGCAAAGCAGAGAGCTAGTAATATGTTAGAACATGATGAAAAAATTCTTGCCGTGGGCAGGACTTGAACCTGCGACCTTGTCATTCCGTGACATATAGTCATATGTTTTACACAATAAATGTTTTCAGACTGAGAGTCTGAGGAAATTTTAAAAGTGAACTCATCCTTATAACTGTCAAAATGAATCTTGAAAGTTATAAGAGTTTCTCAATTGTCCATAAATCTCATCTTTAGTGTTTTTAGGGTTCCGTGCATCAAGAGGAAAAATGGAACCCTTATTATAGGACGACTTTGTGGTCCGTCTGTCTGTCAAGACATTTTTCTCAGAAACCCGTGGACGGATCAAGTTGTAATTTATACCAAATACTCAGGTCTGCAACCTCATGCAGCCGCAAAAATGAACATTCTTCATATTTGTATGAAAACGAAAAAAACTCGCGAGTGCGCGAGTCCGACTCGCACTTTGCCGATTTTATTTAACACAACGATACAGCCCTATGCTTTTCGGAGAGATCCGGGATTTCTAACTAATGCTCCCAAAGCACTTACTTCAGTTCTTATCCGGGAAATGTGTCATCCTCACAGAACCTCATAACGTGGCAACACGCGTCCTTTGAACGCTATTGCCTTACCCAGAGATTGTTTATGCACGTGCAGGTTAAACAATCGAAGCAATCCCACCACCGCTTGACATCCTATATTGCCACATTTGTCACTAGTCAGGGAGGTGTATTGCTTCTTATCTTATCCTGATTGGGTGCCAATGTGGCGGCACTTCGACCCATTGGGATCTTTTATGCTCTCCCCTTTCCTTTATGCTCCTTCCTCCTCCCTAAAGATATAACTCAATAGGTCCGCTATGCAGCTCATGGGAAGGAGCCTGTAGTCTTCTGGTACCGGATAGGCCGACCCCAGGAGACTCATTAGCTTTCTAGCCAGTGAGTCACATTCACACAGTAGGTGTGTTCATGGATCCGTTTTGTCACCACAGGCTCTGCAGGTTGGAGATTCAGCTAATCCTATCCTGTGCAACAGGTCGTTTGTTGCTTAATGTCCCATTAGCGCCCCAATTATATTGTAGTGCACCTTAAAACTAATACATACTTTACCCGAGAATACTTTATTGGACATTTTTCATACTTTGCATTAGTTGTAACAATTACAAGAGCTCAACGAGCAACTACTGGTTGTAGTGAGACAAGTAACGATATTATAATGAGACTCAATGGTCCTTGATTGCGGTCCGCGTTGAAACAAATTTTGTAGACGATTATCCTTGAGATTTAATTCGGTATTTTCTAATAAGTTGCCCAAAAAAATCATTATAAAAGGATAAGCGCCGCTTCATCTCGGACGTTATGCTTTGTATGAAATTCCATACTGCAACGCACACTAATAGCCCCCGTAACGGCATCGCCTCGCCTCTGACAGCTGTCACTCACCTGTTCCTCATGTTGTCATCCCTTTCCGTGGTGTTACATCTGCGGACCACATCAAGCAAATAGTTTGTGCAGACTTTGACAGTCAGTCGCAAACTGTTTGCCTTTTGCCAAGCCAGCTTTAATCTCTGTAAAAACACTCGTTCCGCATGTTAATTCCCACAGAAACAATTGAACAGCCTCCGTTAAGCCTCGCGTTGGCGTCACGCCAAGCGTGTGGCCACAACGAGGCTCTGCCATCTCGTTATCTCGTGAAACGAAACTAATTTATCATTTAATTAAATTGAATGTTAATTAAACTGCCTATTTAGAGCACAAGTAATTTAATTAGTGTTTGAACTTTAGTGAAATCAACAGATTAATTAATATTATTTGGTTTAGGAATCGCTCTACATTTCATTTGTATTACATTACATTTTCCCGTGGTTTTACTTCGGATACTTTATATTAACTAGTTATATATATACGTTAGTGATATATATTTATTATTGCTCAACAAGCTACCCAAAGGTTGTCTGGAAGAGATCGCTATGAGCGATAAGACCGCCAATTGTAATATTAACGATATTAGCCTATTTCTTTTGTGTAATTCTTTTCTTTTTTGCAATAAAGAATATTTATCTTTATCTTATCTTAACTTGTCAAACGTTGTTGAAAGTGTCATATATTATTTTTGTCTAATCTTAAGTATTTTGAACTACAACATGTTCACAGATTTCAAAAGTTAATCAAATCAGTCTATTTTAAGTCTCCACTGCTCTGACAGACCTTCCCTTACGTTGAACTTGTGTGTAAAATATACGGCATCTTTTACCATGGGAAAGTCATGAGTTCCTACGGGAATCTAGAAAAACGCCTGTCCCCTGCCGGACCTTAAAGTTGAAGAAATATGTATAGGAATTAAGATTAATCTCTTTATTAGAGACTAGCTGTACCTACCCCGCAACTCCGTTTGCGTAGAGGAGTAGGATGGAGAGGATGGAGGAGATCAGGAGGCAGATTTTCCTCTCTGGATCCTTGTTTCCACATCACATACCGCCATGGCTTATAGCCTATAACGGTCGAGCTTATCTATACATATAATAAAACTGTAAAAAGTGGTGTCTGTACATTGGATATTTTTTGAAAAGAATAATTGTAATGTGTTTTAGGATCGATACTGATGTCAAGACACTAATTTTTAGAATTTTTGTCTGTTTGTCTGTGACTTTGTGCAAGTATCACGCCATAACTATTGAAGGGATTTTGACGGGAGTTTCACTAGGAGATAGCTGAAATATCCGGACAGCTCATGGCTATAAGCCATGGCGGTATGTCATGTGGAAACAAGGATCCAGAGAGGAAGATCTGCCTCCTGATCTCCTCCATCCTCCTCCTCTAACGAAGTTGCGGGGTACAGCTAGTCTATAATATAATTCAATAAAGACGTTTAGTTCAAACCACCTTTCAGTACTGAAATCCTACAAAATTAAGTTGCACACTCATCCCAAGTCATTTACGCAACATTACGCTACAGGGCGTTCCAAAAATAGCGGCTCAACGCAAAGACGACGACGACGGATAAATAATGACCGTCGTTA
Organism: Tachystola acroxantha; assembly: GCA_963506565.1. Taxonomy (NCBI): domain Eukaryota; kingdom Metazoa; phylum Arthropoda; class Insecta; order Lepidoptera; family Oecophoridae; genus Tachystola; species Tachystola acroxantha. Next base: position 2,089,317 of record OY735894.1, on the reverse strand, counting down.
CCGGCTATTGCTTCCAAATTGTGTTCTAAGAATTTCGGTGACACCCTGTATAATAAAATTGAGATTTTAGACAATGGAAGTGATTTTAGAGAAATATTATTTGGTATTTAGGCGCTTACCTTTTATTTTTAAAAAATTGAAGATGAAACATCACGACTTCATGTACAGAGATAAGTATACAGGGGGCCTCAATAAGGTTGAGATTTTCTCAAAAACTACTGGACCGAATTTAATATTTCTTTTACAGTTATAGTTTTAACTTTTATCTATCAAACAGTGAAAGAATTTTTGCAATAGATCAAGTAGTTTTTGAGATAATCTCAAACTTAAAAACTCTCCTGTACACCTTTCTCTGTGTTCCACCGTACCAGTGCAGATTGGTGAAATAAGCATGTCTCATAAAGTCAAGTAGTTTTTGAGAAAATTTCAACCTTATTGAGACTCCTGTGTACTTATCTGTCTTCGTGGTACATCTAACAGCAGATCAAGTTCTAATTACGTGCGTCGTAAGAGTTGAAATCGTACTGCAAGTGTTACCATTGATCTGCTGTTGTTCGTACAAGAATATAATACTATATACCTATATATATATATATATTTTTAGATTGATAAAATTTATTTTATTAGCTTTTGTAATAAAATTAATTAAATCACTAAAAATATAAACTAACTTACAAGTATGACATGACATATTATATATAAAAAAACAAATACAAGTATAAATACTTACCTATATATTTTTTTAATTTATTGATTTGTAACATTTTTAAAAGTACCACTTATCTACGTATGAAATCGCGTATCCCATCTTAGGCGAAACTACGTAAGGTGTGTATGCCGATGGGGAGTTCTAATTTATAATATAATATATTATGTAAGTATAAACCTGGTTCTCTTGAAAATGGAGAGATCGCTTTGAGCGATAAGACCGCCAATTGTAATATTAACGATATTAGCCTATTTCTTTTGTGTAATTCTTTTCTTTTTTGCAATTAAGAATATTTATCTTATCTTATCTTATGGAGGGAAACGACGGTTGCGAAATTATTTGATAATTTTTCTTTTAGTGTCTACAGGGACTATTTTGTGTTTAATATCTCAGAAAATGTTCGCGAATGACAGTACGGTGAAGTTATTGGATTATTTATGCAAGATCTGAAGTTTCAAGCTTTTATCAAGAGTTCCCGCTACAAGCTCGGGAGTGAACGTGACTGTCGAGCTGCTTCGTCCAGAGTGATGACGCTACGGCCTCTCCTCTGGATGAAGACATGAAGACGCGGCTACCCAGGGTGAAGACGCCACTGCGACTCCCCTGGAGGAAGATAGAATACTATTGAATATATTCAATTTTCTGTAACATGACATTGGCAAATGACGAACAGTCGAGTCCATTAATAAAATTAATAAATAAATAAAAAGTGTAGGTAAATCTGTTTTAAAAAATTAGAACCTTACTAATTATGTTTGAATCCAAATAATGACTGTGCGAAATTGAAGTTCGTATAATAAAATCCAATTATTGGAAACTGACACCGGGTAAAATCAGAGTAAATTAATTTAAAAAGTTTATGAATAAATTCATTTTAATAAAGAGGAGATAGGACTTTGTATTAACGTTGACATTTATTACTTTTAGGAGAAAAGATTACGATATGACGGGACATTTGGCTTATAATTTCCATTAAGTCATATTTATTTCTAATACGTGACTATTTTGGAAAAAGAAATCCCGATTAAAGCCTGACACACACAGCCGCGACCTGCACTCGGCTTGCGGCCTGTGGCCAGTTGAAACGCATGCCCCGCCCCATTTTCTGCCGTCGTTAACCTCCAGTAGGTAACGGATTGCGGCCTAGGCCTCAGATCGTTACATACAGGACGTTAAAAGCCCAGAAAAATGGGACAGGGCATGCGTTTCAACTGGCCGCAGGACGCAAGCCGAGTGCAAGTCGCGGTTGTGTGTGATTACCTTAATTCTTACATGTATGTCAAACTATTTTACGAAAAATGGACTTTATTAAAAATATTGACACTCAAATCCCTAAAAAATCTATTTTATTTGAAATCAATTTTCTTCTCTAACAATTATGTTATCGTATTTGAATGCTTTGCAAATTAGACGAATTAAGAATGCGTCAGACACCAATAATAATATGCCAATAAAGACATACACAGGCGGCCTGCGACCAGTTACAATGCATGCGGTGCAAATGTCCGCAGGCCGCGGGCAGGCCGCCCGTGTGTCAGGCTAAAAAATAATTTACTATCAAATAATTTCTCCAGATTTATTACATTTTACGTACATACATGCCAAGTTTCCAATTCAACAAATCCACAAAACATAATTCAATATATGGAATAGAATTGATATAATATTATGATTATTTCACCGAAAGGCCTCGAATTGAAAAGAACGACTCAGGTGTGGAAAAAAGTCGTTTTCATGCATCGCGGGGCTCGGAACGGAGCGAAATTGGAAAGATTCCATGTGCTTATGTGCCTCGATATAGTTATTTTTTAGTTTTAACTATAAAACAGGGTTTACATCTACATACATTGACAAATTTTAATTTTTAATGTTTAAGTTTCTAATGTAGCGTTGCCCTTACAGGGTTTATGTGAGCACTTCCTGTACTATCTAAGAACCATGTTACCACATAAAGCAAGGAATTATGAATTACATTTTTTTTCTCGTGTGGTTTAGTGACCAAACCTATTTGTCAAAGTTATTCAGGTCACCCGTACCTAACGACTGCTCTCTAGCGACAACAACCGGGACCAACTGTTTAACGTGCACGAGGCACGAAGGGGCTCAGATTAAAGTGTCACTAGCGGTCACCCATCCAGGTCCTGACCTCGCCCAACGTTGCTTAACTTGTACGATCGTTTTCAACGTGTACTCGCAACTGACCTACGAGCCCCTTACAGACATTGAACGTGTCAGACACGTGCCGTGGCTAACAAAATAATATTCTTCTATACAACATGCATGTATACCGAAGCCCAAATCAAGGTGTCTTATTTTGTAAACAAATATGATCGTCTAATTACCTGTTGTGATGTAACTCTGAAGGCACTGATTGATTGAACCTGTTCATTAATCTAAAATATAAAGTGATCCGTAATATCTAATGTGAAAATAGCTATGCAATAATCACAGAAAATGTTAGAAGTTTTTGTTTCCAAAATAAGACACTTGATTTGGGTTTTAGTATACGTATTTATATCTACCGCCACGCAGATGCGAGCAGACACGTACGAAGTATCAGTTGGTCTACCACGGCACGTGCCTGACACGTTCAATGTCTGTAGAATGTAGATGTAATTTAAAAACATGCAAGTCAAGCCGATGTGAAACTTTCAAGTTAGAAAGAGAGCAATAATCCAGTCAAAATATTCCACGTACGGTTTTAACGCTGTGTGAAAGAGAGGGATATAAAATCTTAAGTGCTTTCCGTGCTAATCCCTGGATGGGGCGATAAGTAATAATAATAAGCCGTACTTAAAGGACAGGTGACATAAACAGATAAACTAGGATTAAACTAAGAGTCACAGAAGGAGGCGGCGGAGAGGGACCGCGAGGACGACCCACTCGCGCTTCCAATTCGCCGCCGGCGAACAGGCCGCCGGCGGTTGGCATATGCCCACCGCTTGCCGCCCTAATGGGGACCTTCGGGCGGAGGATCGGGAGATCCGCCGTCCGAATGAAGTGGTCCCGAGCTGGAAGGCGCTCCACGTGTTCCGGAGCGCCTTCAGCGGAGAAGGGGGAGGCACGAGGCCCCCCGGAGTCGGTCCCGAAAGGGCACCCGCCGACAGGGCCGCGGTAGTTTTCGAAAGATGTAAGTACCCGTGGTCCTGTCCATGGTGGCGGAGGCGGAACACCCAAGGAGTTTTAGTTGGTGCGAGTCCAACATAATCACCCGTTCCCCCGGACGGGTGGTATACATTATGTATTTCTCCTGGGCAACAACAACAAAAAAAGGATTAAACTAAGAGAGTCGAAATACCGACAGTAGAAGTTGAAGGCGAAGATTAGAGGAGAATTCTGACTAATATTGGACCCCGTAAAGCTAGGATCTCACGGCCCGCCTTCTCACAGGCCAGGTCAGGCGACAGGCCGCGACAGGTGACGTCGCGCCGCGCCTCGACTTTAAACTTACCGACTTCTGACGGATCGGACGGGCGCCAACAGGCCACATTGGATGCACTGTTCCCACGGCCTGTCAGTCTGGCCTGTGAGAAAGCGGACCGTGGGATCGCTAATGCAGAGTCGAAGAATAATTTAAAAGTTGACACTTACACAATGTAATGCATCCTGAAGGGCATTGCGGATACCATGGACAGTCCGATTCTGAAACACTGGGTACACTTACATGTCCCGGGGTCTCGGAGTCGGACCTAAGTCGCATGTCATAGCGCGTAATACACCTCATGTAAACACTAATATAGTTTTATGTACTTACTAACACTCATATGGTCTTTGTGACTGCAATAAATCATTTGAATTTGAATGCACATTTGTTCTGATGTAAAAACAAAAGACGCACGAACAGCGCAAATATGTGCTTTACGTTGTAGCATAAATTGAAACGATTGCTTAAATTATTTGATAATTTTCCTTTTAATGTCTACAGGGACTATTTTGTGTTTAATATCACGTTAAATTAATCAGAAAATGTTCGCGAATGACAGTACGGTGAAGTTATTGGATTATTTATGCAAGATCTGAAGTTTCAAGCTTTTATCAAGAGTTCCCGCTACAAGCTCGGGAGAGAACGTGTCGAGCTACTTCGTCCAGAGTGACGACGCTACGGCGACTCCCCTGGAGGAAGATAGAAAACTATTGAATATATTGAATTTTCTGTAACATGACGTTGGCAAATGACGAACAGTCGAGTCCATTAATAAAATAAATAAATTAACCTTAAGCCTAAGATTAGAGGTTTTGTGCAACCGGGCTCGGGCTGTGATAAAACTTTATGAGCCGCATTGTCCACCAATGAAAAGAAGCACCAAAACTAAATGCAGGTTTTGTGTGAATTCACACTCATGAGAGCTTCTTTCGTAGAGTCTGGAACAAGCTGGAGGAGATCGTATAGCGGTATTAATGAGATAAAGATTAATCATTATCAAAATAACGACTCAAGAACACAAGGCACAAGAAATCACTGAATTGGAAATATCAACTAATATTGTAAGTGTAATAATTAATATTATTACACTTACAAGATGTATGGACTTGGACATTATTAATGTATTGCATAGGTTCAAGAACAGACCACTTACCCAATAGACATGAAATCGGTACAAATTTGCAAGCGAAAAATTATGTCAACGATGAGCGCATAGAGACGAAGTGGAATACAGGGGTGCCGTATTAAAGAGATGCGTCCATGTCGATAATATATCTAGGTTACACGTGTCGCAAATCAATTTTGCGCTCATGTGCGGGCAGACACGGACGCTCTCCTGTTACAGGTCTATGGGGTAAGTGGTCTGTGGGTACGAACAACAGCAGATCAATGGTAACACTTGCTGTACGATTTTAACTCTTACAACACAGAGAATAAGAACGGTCAAAGTTACACTTGATCTGCTGTTAGCTGTACTTAAAACATTTCCAAGAAATAAAAATATATAGGTAATTGTCTCATAATGATGTCCCATTTTTGACTATGGCTATGATTATTAACAGACCTGCGAACGGGCCAATATATGGCAAGTAATTCACAATCATTTAGTTTTGTAGCGAGAAACGTAAGTTAGGTTGTATTTTAAACCATGGTTTCAGGAGCTATACCGTATATCTGCAAAAATAATCGGTTCAGCAACTTTCAAATTAAACCAATTTTATAGTTTTGTAGCGAGAAACGTAAGTTAGGTTGTATTTTAAACCATGGTTTCAGGAGCTATACCGTATATCTGCAAAAATAATCGGTTCAGCAACTTTCAAATTAAACCAATTTTATTTGGTAGAAATGGAGACAAAATTTACTCCTTTCAGAATTAATCCATTTCTTCATTCATGGTTGTTTTTTTATGTACGTTTTCATCTGAATTATGTTGTTGGATGCGGGGAATATAAAACTGAAATTGTACAACTTTGTATGATGAATTTATAAACAGAAATGTCCAATCGTAGAAATATTTTGGTGGCTCCAATAAGGTGTTTTCGTAATTCGTGAATTTCATGATAGTTTGTGACCAAATTAACAAATCTACTTTTTGTTCTCGTAATTAAGTATAGAAATATATACTATTTTTTTCATTTTTTTATTCAACAATAAAATGAATTCTAATTCTTCCTTACACCAAAATATCTATAATACTTCTCTACAAGAAACCATTTAGATCAATACAATTCTTTACAAGGAAAATTGTAATGTTCTAAGAAGTCTATTTTTCGTATCTAAAAACGAGCTAATTATGGCAAAAACATAAAACCGAAATCTGCACAAATACAATATATAATAAGACTGTAAAAAAGTTGTGTCTGTACATTGGATATTATTTGAAAAGAATAATTGTAATGTGTTTTAGGATCGATACTGATGCCAAAACACTAATTTTTAGAATTTTTGTCAGTTTGTGCAAGTATCACGCCATAACTACTGATGGGATTTTAATGGGAGTTTCACTAGGAGATAGCTGAAATATCCGGACAGCTCATACGCTATAAGCCATGGCGGTATGTGACGTGGAAACAAGGATCCAGAAAGGAAGATATGCCTTCTGATCTCCTCCATCCTCCTCCTCTACGCAAACGAAGTTGCGGGTTACAGCTAGTTTATTATAAAAAGAATCAAAATCCGATATCAAACTAAGCCATTTAAGCTACATGATGTCACAAAGGAACGACCATAGATATACAAATACGATAAACAATACCCTCCGCTTTTTGGCAGTCGAGAAAAAGTGTAATTTACGTAACAATCCATGAAATATCCAATACAATTTCGTTACAAAATATTCAATATACACAACCTAATAACCGCAATTCAAATAACTCAAATTGCTTCTATAACAATTCCGAATTGAAGGGAAGCTTCTCGATTCGGAATCGATTTAATCGCCCATCAAAATCGATTGGAACGCTTTCGAGATTCGAGTCGAACGCAAATTGAATAAGTTTGGACAAGATGTCGTTTGGGATTGTACGATGCTGTAATTTTGATTGCAGACCATAGAATTGTTGTATTCGAGTTAATTAATGTTGATTTTGGGAGATATTTGATTGGAGTAAATATGAAGAGCTGATTGCTAGGGAGAGGCAACCTCAACAAAAAGAAAACTTAGTCATCTTCATTTTATTTATTAACAATAATTGATATTACAATAAAATAAGTAAATTAAATATAATTTTACCCTTGGGGTGTAGTGAGAGTAAAAAAAAACCGCCAAGTGCGAGTCGGACTCGCGCAGTTAAGGCTTCGTATTTTCAGTTTTTCTACGAAGGCTACGGCATTAACCACTAAAATTAAACGTCTGAAAAAAATATATAGCAATCCTGGGGTGTCTATTTAGGGACTGATGAATACCGATACACGATTGAACAAGCTTCGCTCGAAAGCACGTTGAGTACATTTTTGCACATCAACATATTTTTGAATTTATATTTACACCACTTTGCAAGGAAAAGGTGCCAACGCTGAGAAGAAAAAGGGATATATTACTCTACATACTACTAGACTTAACTAATTACGAAAAAAATCAATTTTCAATGCTTCTCGGCCACCCTATTGTTCACTTCCTTAAAGAAAGACATTCTTTGAAAGGCTTCCGAAACTTCAACAAAATAAAGAACTACAAAATATTTGAAAACTTTTGGCCCTTCAGAAATTTAGGCCATTTGCTAAATGACTACGACCCAATATTTGGCAAACTTGACGAATTCTTTACGAACAATTTGACCAAACGTTTGGTGAATCCATTCTGCGGTATTTGTTCGGTAAAATACCTATCTCGCCCGGAATTATCTGGTGTATTCCTATTACGCCCCCCCCCCTCCCCCCACCTCCCAAGTTGAGGCATCTCTCAATATGAATTATGCAGAAAAATTCAAAATTGAGTAGTTTTTAAATGCTTGTTTATAATGTGATTCAATTTCGGTAAGTTGTAGCTCGCATAATTGCGAAAAACATATTGCGAATAAACATTTTGTAAATAGCTTTTTTAATAAAATTTATTAAATTGGAAGATATTATTTTTTCAAGATGGGCGGCGCTACTTGGTTCATATCAGGCCCTTAACACTAACAGCTACTCTAATGTGTCATCTCGTCTATAATTTAATATTAAGTGAGTATGACATTTTACGTGTCGAAACAGGAGTAAACCGATTACCAAACCACACTCCGGCCGATCGCATTGTTTCACGGCAGTCCCGAGATTGGTTCCTACCCTAAGACAAACTTCTGCCGATATATAACTAAGCAGTGTAGTATGTTAGTTTATAGGCCAGGATACCACTTCTAAAACGAGGCATTGTATTCGCTTCTATAACAACTTGCTGTCATAATAATGGACTAGACAGTTAATATGTTTTGATATTTTCTTGCATATGCGCTATGCGAAACGAAAATCTAAATGATAAATGGAGAAAAATTTTCATCACGACCAGGATTCGAACCCGGGACCTCGCCATTCCGTGGCACGCTCTATTCCAACAGAGCCATCGTGAATCGTATCCAGATCGTGAATTTTGTCTCCATATTCTCGTCTGAGGGACGGTAGCGACATCTATCCAGTAATTGTGCAATTACTCAAATTCATGTCTAACATTGCAGTTAGAAAACATGTATTTAATTGATGACGCGTTCCTTTTTCATATGTTTTCATATTTTCTTGCATATGCGCTATGCGAAACGAAAATCTAAATGATAAATGGAGATATTTTTTTTTTTTACCAATTAATCAGTTAATGTCATTTGCCAATTAAATTAAAGTGCCTGTATGTATTTTATATCTAATTTTATCCTGTTTGTTTACTAACACCCTTTTGCCAATGAAAATTTTTAAAGTAATTAAGATTCTATTGGGTTCTCTTGAAAACGGCGGGAAACGACGGTTGCAGAATTATTAGATAATTTTTATTTTAATGTCTAAAGTGGTTCATCATCAGTCTATTTATATTGCCCCACTGCTCGGGCACAGACCTTCCCTTACATCAAGGGAGCTGGGGCCATAATCCACCACGCGGGCCCAGTGCGGGTTCGCGGATTTCACATGCCTTAGAATTTTTTTTCTTCTTCTACGGCATGCAGGTTTCATCACGATGTTTTCCTTCACCGTTTTGAGAGCACTCGTTAAAATGTATGTAAGTTTTTCCGTCGAAAAAACCGAGGATAACGCATTGGTACATGGCTGCCCTAGCTGGGAATCGAACCTGGGACCTCCGTATTGCAAGTCCATTGACCCAACCACTGAGCCACCGAGCTAAAGTGGTTATTTTGTGTTAAATATCACGTTAAATTAAACAGAAAATGTTCGCGAAAGACAGTATGGTGAATTTATTGGATAATTTGAGCAAGATCTGGGGTTTCAAGCTTTTATCAAGAGTCCCCGCTACAAGCTCGGGAGTGAACGTGACTGTCGAACTGCTTCGTCCAGAGTGATGACGCTACGGCGACTCCTCTGGATGAAGACAAGGAGACGTTGTTGGTGTGATGAACGACCACGACCTCTCTTTCTCACTCTTTCTGGCGAAACGGCGGAAGATGCATTGCTAACTCGTGCTGTTATTCATAAACCTAGTTAAATCTCACTTCCATGAAAAAAAGTTAAGATAAGGAATAGGGTTGCTAAACGGTGGCGTAACTTTACATCATGTTTATGAATAACAGCCTCGGAGGTTTGCGTCATTACTTCCTTTATATAATTAAGATATCCAAAAAAAAAACTTTAATTAAATATCCCCAAAAATTATGGGGCTGACTTGAGCCAACTAGCGCCGCCAATCTTCCAAAAGATATATCTTCCAATATAATCAATTTTATTAAAAAAGGTACTTAGCAAATCTTTATTATTATTCTTTATAAAGACTAGTTTTTAAATGCTTATTATCAACGTGATCCAAGTCCGCTAAGTTGTTGTTCGCATATTTGCGAAAATCGGCCGTTTTTGGCAAGCTAAGTTGTTCTTAAAACTACGACTTAGCATGTCGCAATTATGATATGTGTTGTATATTGAAAAATAGTATTAATCCTAATAAAGATTTTCTAAGTAGCTTTTTTTTAAAGAAAAATGATTATATGAGAAGATAATTTTTTTTTAAGATTGGCGCCGCTAGTTGGCTCATTTCAGGCCCTTAAGGGACTTCAGGGAGCCAAACCACAGTCTTTGAAGGCTATCTACTCTTTTGTAGCAGCACCTAGAGCCTTGAAATAAATATATGTGATTTAGCGACATTTCTTCTATAATGTGAACGTATATTTTCTTTCTAGCCTTTACCAAACCCACATAAAAAAAATCCGAAGTGGCCTCTGTTTCAACACATTTTATGTATAAAGTCATTATTTGGAAGCATACTTTACAAAAGTCCTGTACCTAAAAATTGGGGCAGAGGCGCTCTAAAATTCTCAAGTAAAACTTTTCGAAAATTCAAATTTAACAAGAAGATATCGATTAAAAATCAATTTCTCATTCGCGGGTCCGCGCGAGAGACGCGGGACGCAGTCGGCCGACGGCCCTCAGACGGGGAACCCGTGTCGCTTTTTGCTCCGCAGCGACTCGCGAGCGCGTCGTGCGTAATTTTTGGTTATGGCACGCGGTTGAGATTTTGATCAGCTGACAGTTTGAAATCAAGCAATCGCTTATTTCACCGCGACGCCGCATAGCCGCGTTAGCCGGGGTGGCTGAGCGTGAGCGTACGGGTTGTATTTAGCGAAGAAACCCTGGTTCAAATCCGCAATTTCGCCAACTTCATTTTTACCTTTTTTTCTTCATTTATTAATTTTTAAGTTTATTTTCAACATATATTGACCAAACTGGAAATTATAGACAAATATAAAAACAAAACGAGCACAATATTTTTTATTTCCATAATTTCTCGACATCGAATAAGCAAAGAGTACCTAGTTCAAATCCGCTTTTTCGAGAACTTCTTGGTTTTACCTTTTTTTCTTCGTTTATTAATTTTTGATTTAATTTTCAATATATTGTATTAACTAAACCGGAAATTATAGACAGAAAGGTAAAAAAAAACAGAGCACAATAGGTTTAGGTTAGGTTATCTTCGTATATGTGTATGTATTTATAAGAATTCAGACATTCTAATAACATCAGACCAGGCTGTATGCCCTAGTTGGCTTTGCCTTTCCCTCTGGGAAGAATTTTACAAAAAAAAAATATATATACAATTTTTATTTTCGTCATTTCTTCATATCGAATAGGGTAATGTGTCCTAAGTTTGTCCAGTTTCAGTGATTTTTATTTTTCTCCATTATGATCTGTCTTTTGCTGCTGTGTGTGCAAATAAGCAGATATTAGACCCGTTTTCCCCCCGAAGGGTAAAAAACGGATAGTTAGGTTTTAGCATGATATTTAGGTTTTAGCATTTCATTTACAATATTTAGAACCTTAACATTGTAAATGAAATAAGTACTTATACTGAAGCCCAAATCAAGGTGTATTATTTTGTAAACAAAAACTACCCTACCCTACTAATATTTTATGTTGTCCTGTGATTATTGCACAGTTATTTTCACATTATTAGATCAGATTACCTACTTTATTTTCACAATGATGAACAGGTTCGATCAATCAGTTCCTTCAGTGTTACATCACAACAGGTAACTTATTGTTCCGACATTAATCGACATTACACCACGCACACACATACCAAAGAACAGTGTTGCCAGAGTTAGGGTGACCAGTACAATTATTCAAAAACCTAACAAAATCTACGTATTTTTCAGCCTCGCCCTACTATAATAAAAAATAATAATAAAAAATACGCATCTAGCAACACTGATCAAATATCAAATTCTTTATACATGAACTACAAAGTGACGTCACACGGGACGCCATGACACCCGGGAGCGTTTTGGCGTCAAAATTTAAACTTAAAATTATTGTCGCGCATTTTGTCTACATCTCTTCATTTTTTACGGAAATATTATATTTTTAGGAATTAGACGCTACTTCCAAACAATATAGAACAGTTTTTCAAAATCAATCACCATGCCTATTAGAGTACAGAGGTAAAATATCTAACTACTTTTATATATTTCCGCTCACAACAATAAAAGACAGGTCAACAGCGAAATTAATGCAGAAAAATAAGAAAATCGCTAGATGAGAAGACTAAATTAAACGTAGGTGATAATTTCTAATTATGATTTTAATTGAAATCCGAAAATCTGATGTAAGTCTGTGGCAATAAAATAGCTAAAACTTTTTGAATATTGAATTAAATTTTAATGTTTTTTTTCTTAAATTTTTTCACTTCACTATACAGTTCGGGGTCAGCAGCAAGAATTTCCACTAAAAGGCTGATTTCTGGGTCCTTTACCCTACCTAGGTCTTTTCATTCTATAAATAGGGGGTTCCTCTAATGTTGTCACTTCGATCATATTCCGCTAGATGGCGTGCGCGGAAAGGTCCTAAGTAAACCCGGTCGGCGGGCGGTAATCTGAGTAGTTTACACACTATACCGCTGAGTGGCGCTCATCGTGCTCGCGTATTTATGCTGAGGGGAACGGAGGGGAACGGGGGTAGTGGGCGGTGCCGTTCGCCAAGGTCATTCGCTGGTAGAACGACCTTAACAACTGTCACGCTTCCGCCATATTTAAAAGTCCTTATCTAATATTTAAACTATCTTACAGATAGAGAGAGAAAATGTAAAAACTGCTTGAAATAGATTTAGATGACAGATTCAGAATAGGAAATTATTACAGCTGGTTTGTAAACAGTCATATCCCGGTCTATATGATGAATTTCATGAAATTTTGAAATTAGTTCTGCTTGAGTAAACTAATCCTGACTAATTTTAACTAAGTTCTGAAAACTAATTTCTCTAATAGCGTGTTAAGTTCAGTTTCACGTCGAGACTGTTTTGTGGAACTCCAGTTTGCATTGCACAAAGGGGCTTTAGTGATAAAAACGCTAAACGGTAGCTTAATTAGACAGTTGTTGAACCACTTTGTTAGAGTTAAAAATATCTTATTTATTTTATTAATGGACTCGACAGTTCGTCATTTGCCATATCTTAATTAGACAAGAGTCGAGCTCGAACTAAAAATAACTCTTTTTGGAAATTCTTCTTAGTCGTTACACTCTTGTCAGACTGGTCGTGGTCGTCACTTCAGTCGCAGTGATCAAAAGGTATGTTATTTTATATTATTTATTCAAAAAGTCGTCTAATATTTTTTTAACAGTTCGTCATTTGCCAATGTCATGTTACAGAAAGTTCAATATAATTATAATCGTCTTCTATCTTCCGTAGCGTCGTCACTCTGGACGAAGCAGCTCGACAGTCACGTTCACTCCCGAGCTTGTAGCGGGAACTCTTGATGAAAGCTTGAAACTTCAGATCTTGCTCAAATTATCCAATAAATTCACCATACTGTCACTCGCAAACATTTTCTGATATTAAACACAAAATAACCACTGAAGACATTATAACAAAAATTATGCAACCGTCGTTTCCCACCATTTTCAAGAGAACAGTCGTCTAATATAATATCTTACTAGTCATAACAGAAGACCAAAATGGCAATACATATACCGCGGCCCAAATGAAGTGCCTTATTTTGTAAACAAATATGATTGTCTAATTACCTGTTGTGATGTAACACTGAAGGAGCTGATCGATCGAAGCTGTTCACCATTGTGAAAATAAAGTAATCCGATCTAATAATGTGAAAATAACTATGCAATAATCACAGAATAGCTTAAAATGTTAGTGGGGGTAGTTTTTGTTTACAAAATAAGACATTTGATTTGGGCTTCGGTTTACATACAAACACTCGAAAAACATTACTCTCCTTCTTTCATCAGTCGGATGAAAATAGGTTGATGATGAAATAAAATATAAATACTCATATTTCACTCCCTAAGAAATATACGACTACATACATTTTAAGGAAACCATGTGTTTAAGACGAAGCGTATCTCATACCATTTATTAAGGGGAAGCATTACGTCATAGACTACGTTAGGTAACAATGCACGATGAAACTGTAATGTAAAGGGGTTCTCTGTGCATGACGTCATGTTAAGGGTGATTTGCACGCTCGGATGCAATCAGGAAAGTAATTAGGTATGATTCTGTCTTGACCAAATCTAATTCTAAACCTTAATAGCCTTCATAGAGCCAACTAGCGCCGCCAATCTTAAAAAAATAATATCTTCGCTTATAATAAATTTTATTAAAAAAGCTATTTACTAAATGTTTATTACGATAAATACTATTTTTTAAATGCTTATTTATAACGTGATTCAATTTCGGTACAACTTAGCTTGTCGCAATTATGCCATGTATTGCATATTGAAAAATAGTATTCATCCTAATAAACAATTTGTAAATAGCTTTTTTAATAAAATTTATTAAATTGGAAGATATTATTTTTTCAAGATTGGCGGCGCTAGTTGGCTCATGGAAGGCCCTTAACTAACACTGTCATTGTGCTACATTGCGTAGTGAGAATGTCTTGATTAGCGACAATTTAAATTAGGATGCCACATAGTGGAATCGTTAGGTACCATATGTCAAATGTTTGGAAGTTATAAATATAATTTTATCGTCCAAAAAGATGGGTGCTGCATTTTTCTATTTAATAATGTAATTATGTAAGCTTTTTTTTAAATCATGCATTGAAAATTTATTTTAAGCATTAGTTTAATAATGGTATTTAACTAAAATGACAATGCCAGATTCTGCCCCACCATCAACCGCATAATGAACAATATAACGAATAAATGTAAAAATATTTCCGTTTTTTTTAATAAAATTATTGATTAAAAATAAAGTTTAAAGCGAGTCGAAAAAACAGCTTAAATAAGAATTCAGAAAATAGTAAGAAATCGAAGCGAATTATTCATTGTCTTTGTTATCATTTTCTACTACTCTCGCAACTCCTACTGATTATGATTATGCAATATGAAACCCGTAATAAGTCCCCAACAAAATGATATATGAGCTTCAATGGTCACGTAGGTGACCAAAGGGCAAAGCTCCATTGAAATGTGGCAATGTTATTTAGAGTTAGACCTTTTAATTAAACCGTATTGTGTTAAACCACTGAATATGCCACGGTTTAGGCTGCTGTTATTAGTAAAAACATAAATGTTAGATAAAAAACATCTAAGAAACAAATTAAATTACTTAGGTAAGTAATATTAGTTACTTTTTTATTGTTTATTTTTTATTAATACGCTGCTAAAATCCCTCTGCTGGGCAAAGGCATATCTCCAGCTCTTCCACTCATCCCTAATCTATGTCACCCTCTCTTAAATGCGTCATATTAGATACTTATGTCATCAAAATGATTTTTTACTAAAAAGCGTTTACATAAAAGTTGCAATACAGTCGGGTTGTGCAAAGAACCCTTAACCAACTAGCACCGACATTAAAATTGTGGCAGCTTTCCCGCGCTTTTCCCGCAAGCTTATTTCGACGTCACACACACAAATTATTGTATGTCCACATGAGATATCTGAACGCACCCCGCCAAATATATGCGACAAACTTAACTTTGCTATCACAAACAAACATACCCTTTAAAACACCACCTTAAGTCACTGGACTAAGGTTCAATAGGAGTTTAATTGTAGTTTTCTGGAAGCAAAAATCCTTTGTTTAATCTCCGAGGGATGCTCCAGTTTTCAGTGTGTTTCTGAACGTCGCTACAATCGGACGCGACGTTTGTTTACGCAAGTTTTTGAACGCGATCTTTGTTTCGTTTAAAAAGTGGAGATGACTTTTTTATTTCTGTGTTTTTGAAAACTTTTTTCGGCAAATGATTTCTGATATTCAGCCAAGACTTTGTGTTATTAAAATGTGAATTAGTGACTGAATATTCGGGATTTCTGAATTCCAGGTAAGAGTAAATATAGAATGGTAGCGCGATATTTTTCGTTCATTGAATACATTGATTGGCAGAATAATTTCCGATTCAATACACATTTTTAGCGATCGTGTGCAATGAAATCAAATGGGATATTTTATTTTTACTTTTACCAATAAATTATACCTATAACATATATTTTTATCTTAAAATGTTTACTCATAAGGCTTCGTATGCGCGTATTTTCAGTTTATCTACGAAGACTACGACATTAACTATTAAAATTAAACGTCTGAAAAAAATATATAGCAATCTTGGGGTGTCTATTTAGAGACTGATGAATACCGATACACGATTGGACAAACTTCGCTCGATAGAAAAATATCGCAAACATACCCCATCCATGTCTTTTAAAATGAAAATTATATCTAAACCGAAATAGTTATTCATACAAAATATATATCAAAATGTAGGGTACTATAAATACGAGAGCTTGTTTTAAAAAAATATGATTTTAGTTAGCGTATTTTTATTTCCCTGCCAAAATTCATAAAAATACGAATATCGTGGCACTGCGCCGTGCTCTTCACTCCGCCGCTGCGGGGCATCTTGTGTCTCACTCTTGCTATATTGCGCCTTAATACAGGCAGACCGATTAATACATGAAAGAAAAAATTATCAACGCTCCGTGGAGAAAGCCTAAAGTATATTTTGTAATGGGGGTAGGTGTTTCTTGCTTAATGGATTAGTAGCTATCGCTTGCCAGCTAAGGTTGTTATGGCAACATGTTGAAGCGATCGATAATCAATCAAGGTAATCAAGGGTTGTTTTGATTTAATAACTGTGTTTTAATTATTAATCGATTACGTTTTAAAACGACATTGACACATTTCAATGGAGCTTTGCCCCACCTACAAAACTACGTGACTATTTAAGCTATCATGTTGTTGGGGACTTATTACAGGTTTCATATTGCATAATCATAATCAGTATCATTTTCTACTACTCTCGCATCTCCTATAGAAGAATAACAAAAACAATAAATAATTCGCTTCGATTTCTTACTATTTTCTAAATTCTTAATTAAGCTGTTTTTTTCGACTACTTATATTCATACCTAATTATTTAATGCGAGTATATAGGTTACTGCTTAAATCCTTAAATTGTTGCACGGTTTTTTAAAAATTTACAGTTACGGCAAGTTTAAGGGAAAGTGTTATCGCTGAGGAGAAAAAGTAGTAAAAAAACATATTTGCAACAATATTATACATGTAGGTAAGGGCTATAGCACATGAACGATAGATCACCAATTAAACTATTCAGTTGGTGAGTTCAACGAGCGCTTATGGAGCCTCTCACACGAAGCCAATCCAACTCAACTCAATTTTAAATTGAGTCAATCGAGACCGACTGTGATTAAAAAGTTGGCCAACTGACCTAAACGCCACGGAGCTATAAAATAGTGAAGAATAAGAAAATAAAGGAGATGGCCAAATAGTGACCATTCATTCAAAATGCTTCATTTTTAAACCCGTTTTAATGCCCCTAAAGATTTGGGTCGGAATCAGAATATCACAAAGCATTAATTTATTATGCAAATTAATAATTAATGAGAGCTGAAATATAACTGTCTCTTCGTTGTTTGAGACCAACTCATTAGCATTTTAGATGGCGGAGATATAATTTCAGGATATACTGTTAGGAAAAGTGTTTTTGTCAAACGTTTAACCCAATTTTTTGTGTTATAATGAAGCTGACTTCATTTTATGCAAAACCGTTTTTGGGCCGTCAGAAATGGAAACCCTATTAAGGTAGAGCTTCGTTACATATTTTTTATTATTAAAAAGGGCAAACTAAATCTCACCTATTGATGGACACTTGATTATTGTAACTATATTCGTACAATAGTTAGATAAATGTTTATTCATCTCACATCATAGAAATGTATATGTATCATAATTATTATATATAAACGGATATCACTCACTTATATTGTTGAAGTCGACAATTAGACCGACAGTTTCGACCGATTTCGACGGTATTTTTCAAGGTAAGCGCGCCACGCCCGCGTCGCCGGTGACGTTTCTTCGCGCTCTCTAACAATTTGTAGTAATGGCTCACTATAGTTTTAATTCTAAATGTATCATAATCATAACTAATACTCAACAGATTCTTATATTTTAGAAGAAAAAATAAGACTATCACTACAATTAATACTTTACTACTATGAATAAACTATGGACTAGTTTCATTTGGATTCCTCGAAATTACAGTTGAGCGAGTACTTTGATGACGAATATCTATTTTTTTTTAAGTAAAACTAATAATAATAGATGTTTATTAAACTTCTGTATTGGTTAACTTGCACGCTAACAGCAGATCAAGTGTAACACAGACTTTAGACCGTTCTTATTAACTGCGTCGTAAGATTTAAAATCGTACTGCAAGTGTTACCATTGATCTGCTGTTGTTCGTACACGTTACATGGGTTGGGTCCTCCACCCCAATGTTATTGTAAATCTCCTTTATAAAAATAGAACAATATTTTTGTTACCAAAATATTAATTAATATTTGATTAGTTTCCGAAGCTCAATCGATTTAATTTCTAACCGGTATCAAGTGTACAAATTACAAAACTTGTTGAATAATAAACTTCGCGACACTCGACAAAGTTTAATCGAAAAATAATAACAATTTGCTACGTTGTTGGTAAAATGATAAATTATACTTATCTTTAAGTTACTTTCAAAGGGGTCACAGAACAATTAATAGATGTTGGAATTGGTATAGTAGGCCAGCAGTATAGCTGCTCATAGTTGATCGTATTGGAATGCCTATGGAACTATGAACGACTACACTTCTCTATTACCAAAGAACAATAAACAGTGCTTAAATAGCGCAGTACCTAATGTAATAAATGGAACGTATTAGGTACTTATTTACTCGCAATTATTAATATTTTGTAGTAGACCTCATATGTATCTAGACAACCTCGGTCTACTTTTATCGACGTTATGACAGCCTCGGTCTACTTTTATCGACGTTATGACAGCCTCGGTCTACTTTTATCGACGTTATGACAGCCTCGGTCTACTTTTGCCGACCCTTCCATTCGCTCTTTATATTCCTTTCGCGACTCTTCATTCATTTATTTGCTATAAATTCCCAAAACCAGCGCCTTTATACAGTAAATTTAATTTATTATTTTGCCTGTAATTTATATGGCGTATCATTTATAAGCGAGAGCTCGGTGGCGCAGTGGTTGGGTGACTGGACTTGCGATACGGAGTTCTCAGGTTTGATCCCCGGCCAGGTCAGCCAAGTACCAATGAGTTTACCTTGGTTTTTTCGACAGAAAAACTTACGTACTACTCTCAAAACGGTGAAGGAAAACATCGGGATGAAATTCTATAATTCTTTCTTTAATCATTTAATGTACACACAGTTGATTACAATACAAGACATGGAATAAGATAGGTATACATAAGGTGTGCTTAACTTTAGATTAGAGTTATCTACCAGCAAACCAGTGTGAGAGAGAGATGAGATCTGGAGCAGACAAAAACCTGCAAGTGGTAGAAAAAAATCTAAGGCATGTGCAATCCGCACTGGGCCCGCGTGGTGGATCATGTCCCGAGCTCCGTCGATGTATAAGGGAATGTCTGTGCCAGAGCAGTGGGGGACTTAAAAATAAGATAAATATTCTTTATTGCAAAAAAAAGAGTTCAGTACACATAAATAGACTAATGATGAATTTAATTTATTAATTTGCCTGTAATTTATATGGCGTTTTATAATAAAACTTTATAATGAAAGGAAAGCAAGAAAAAGGAAAATAGTTTGTAATAGACCCATGACGTCCACAAAACGGGTAGGTTATGTAAAAAAGAAAGAAAGAAAATGCATTTATTTGACGCCACAATAAAATAGTAACATACATATGAACATGAAATTATATGTATGAACATGTTATAATTTAAGACCTATATTATATCCCGTAACCGATCGCAATAAAGACACTTTGACTTTGACTATTCCATTATTCTATTCTCGACCAAATGATCCTTCGATTCGTACCCAAATACGTCACCTCACCACCGAATGCCGCCTCCAATTAATTAGTATGAGAGTTGGGTTTATTCTCATCTATCCTAGAAATAGCTTGTGTGCATGCATGAAGGAAGAAATGACCGGAGCCCTTATGGAGTAAGCTATATTTACATCGTAAGGTCGCTGTAACATGAGAATTTTCGCGTGTCGACCACGCTTGTGTTTTAATTGTTTGAATTTTCAATATCTGTTTTTATGTGTTTGGCTTTAAACATATAAAAACAGATACATCTTACTTCATATAAATATAAATGTGTTGCATTGTTTAGACTCTTTCCATAGGGCCATAGAAATTAACTGCTAAAAATGTAACCCCCTTTGGTTAATTTTTTATAGCCTATGTCACTCCTACAATCAAGACGAATCTAACGACACCTCATATGTTAAAATCCACCAAGCCGTTTAGGCTGCAGGGCGGGACAAAAAATTAGACATAGACATACATACTTACATACATTCGAAAAAACATAACACTCCTTCTTGCGCAGTCGGGTAAAAACAGATGTCTCTTTCTGACGCATGACAATGAAAGCGACAAAAAAGGTTGCAGCCTCTCCCAATACAAATTATACTTGAATTATACTGTTAGCTGTCAAACTCGAGAGCGAGACAGAAGATGTCCCGCAGCGGCGGAGAAGAGCACGGCACAGTGACTCCATATTTGTATTTTTATTAATTTTGAATGATTCTTGGTAGGGAAAAAAATCACCAATAAAAGCCAGATTTTTTTAAAACAAACGCTTGTATTTATACTCTACATTTTGATATATATTTTGTATGAATAACTATTTCGGACATAATTTAGACATAATTTTCATTTTAAAAGACATGGAAGGGGTACATGTTTGCAATTTTTTTCTATCTAACGAAGTTTGTCTAATCGTGTATCCGTATGCATCAGTCTCTAAATATACACCTCAAGATTGCTATATATTTTATTAAGACAAATTTTTATATATAAACGGATATCACTCACTTATATTGTTAAAGTCGGCAATTAGACCGACAGTTTCGACCGATTTCGACGGTCTTTTTCAAGGTGAGCGCGCCACGCCCGCGTCACCGGTGACGTTTCTTCGCGCACGTTGGCGGTTCGTTGCTTCGGTCGAAACTGTCGGTCTAATTGCCGACTTTAACAAAATAAGTGAGTGATATCCGTTTATATATAATAATTTGTAGTAATGGCTCACTATAGTTTTAATTTTATTAAGACGTTTAATTTTAGTGGTTAGTGCCGTAGCCTTCATAGAAAAACTGTAAATCCGCGCGAACGAAGCCTTAAGGCTCTATCCATAAGGCAAGATTTTTCCTACACGATGATCCTTGGATTTGTACCCAAATAGGTGACCTCTTCATTAATTAGTAGTTGAATTGGGTTCATTCCCATCAATCCCAGGGCTTGTGTCAGTGTAGCCGGTCCTTTGAATATCATCGTCCTATGACAGACCTTCCGTCCAATTCCCTTTATGTTCGCACTCAAATTCTATAGAGATTGGATTGGAATCGGACGAGTTTGTAGGCTAAGAGACTGTGTCACTAAAGTCGTCTGGTGTTTACAAAAATATTTTTATTCTGTTTTTACTGCTGTCTTGTTGATACAAAATTGTTATTGATACAGCGCGTTCCTTATGTTTGAGTTATCTTAGGTAAAGTTATATTGTTAGTGGCCTGTGGTAAAAATGTTACTTATAGCATTTTAAAGTCCAAATAATGTCGAGATTTATTTATTTATTCATTAAAAGTAGGTAGGGAACATTACAGTTATTACCTATTCACGATACAACAAAATTCATGTCATCATTAATTATATTATTAAGGTATTCGTATTATTACAATATAGTACAAGCACAAAAACATTTACATTAAATTGGATACAATAAATAAAAACACAAACAACAACAATATTCCAATTAGTATAGGAATGAATGAATAACTTTGGTGTTACCGTTCTTATTGAATAAAATATATTTGTTTCTGTTTACAGATCGCAAGTAATTTTTTTTACAAAATAAAATGACTACCACTGTCTATCGGTAAATAGAAAAGGTAATATATGCTCCGTATTTTACCGATGGGTCGTTCCCGCTGACTCCAAAATTCTTTCCCATCAACTCCAAAAGTAAATTACAGATAAACAGATTTATTCCCAATGTCTCCAAAACAGTCGATAGAGCTCAAAATTGAATCAATTTCTGAAATTTTAAATTTCATACATTAATTCCCAGCGGCTCCAAGAGTTCGTAAAGTGATAATCCTTATTTTTTTTGTAGATTACATAAAATCGTCACTTATAGGGTATGATTTTTTTTTTGTTGAACTGGTCAAGACTGTTCCAAGTGACAGTATTGACCAGTGAAACTGAGAAAACGAAGCAATCGCGTTTGCATTCATTATGCAAATTTTATATAATATATTAAAATATTGAACTATCTGTACCTAATGCTAAGCCATTCAGATAGTTCAACCGACCTATTGTATATATAGTTTTTAGTTTAGTTTATATTTTCTAGGTTAATATTATAATAGTTATTTTTATTTTTTTTATTGTTTTCGAAATAAATGAATATATTAAAAAATATTTTTGCATTTTATCTGTGATCACAAGTTCCGGTCCTAACTTTAAAACTCTGTAACAACTTTGTATATATCTTCATATAAAACTATAAAACATGATTTCAAAACATCTATCTTGATCAGTCATAAAATCGTAACCGCACATAAAACATGCTCATATCACTATAACTTAGATTGCATTGTAGTATCTCTGGGGAGTACTCTAGAAACATAATGGACGCTATAAATCTAGATAGATAGGTTATAACTCTATGGGTTTTCATAAAAGTAAAACACAAAATTTTATTTTTTATATTAAGTTTGCTTTTTAGACAGGTTTGGTTTTAGCTTAGGCAAATAATGATTCATATCATTGATGTTAAGTTTATATGGCAAATATAAAATTCTAAACCTTTTTTCATAAAAGACATTGCCACATTTCAATGGAGCTTTGCCCCACCTACAAAACTACGTGACCATTTAAGCTGTACCTATCATTTTGTTGGGGACTTATTACAGGTTTCATATTGCATAATCATAATCAGTATCATTTTCTACTACTCTCGCAACTCCTATAGAAGAATAACAAAAACAATGAATAAATCGCTTCGATTTCTTACTATTTTCTGAATTCTTAATTAAGCTGTTTTTTTCGAATCGCAACTTGTACATAACTTTATTTTAAACCAACAATTTTAATAAAAAACGGAGATATTTTTACATTTATTCGTTATCTTGTACAACTTGCGGTTGATGGTGGGGCAGAATCTGGCATTGTCATTTTGATTAGAAAATACATTTAATATGAATATTTTACGTACCAATATTTTTTAATTAAAACGAGGATTTTGTTTGATGTTTCCCTAATAAATGCGTAGGAGTATTTGATTAGATTCGGAACACAGGCTTTCGGACTATTAATAGAGGAATGGCGTCGATAGAAATGAACGAATCGAAGCTCTTTGGTAAAGGCTTAATTTGGAAGCCTTCAAAAGCTGAAATACTACTAGTTCCCTTAGCTAGTTGCGAAATATTACTAATTATTGTAATAGCTCCCTAATAGACTTAAACATGTTTATGATTTAATCATGAATAATAAAAACTAATATAAATTCTAAAGTAAAGTAAAACAATTTTATTTATTATTAATAAATAGTACAAAGAAATAAATACATTGTTATAAATATAAGTCATACATAAACAGTAGATTACAACTATGAACTAAAATTTAACTATAAAATGGATATAATACTAATACAAGATATAAGAGAGCTCGGTGGCTCAGTGGTTGGGTCAATGGACTTGCAATATGGAGGTCTCAGGTTCGATTCCCAGCTAGGGCAGCCATGTACCAATGAGTTATCCTCGGTTTTTTCGACGGAAAAACTTACGTACATTTACCGAGTGCTCTCAAAAACGATGAAGGAAAACATCGTGATGAAACCTGCATGTCGTAGAAAAAAAAATATAAGGCATGTGAAATCCGCCAACCCGCACTGGGCCCGCGTGGTGGATTATGGCCCGAGCTCCCTCGATGTAAGGGAAGGTCTGTGCCCGAGCAGTGGGGCGATATAAATAGACTGATGATGATGATAACAAGATATAATAAATATAACGCTAGCTCAGAATAGTGCTGCGGCATGCCACAGCGCTGGTTTCAGCTAGCTAGTAAAATAATTGTTGTTATCATTCTGTCGTGTGGGGTGACCGCGACTTCCAATCATTATCGTTATCGCACATGACACATGGACGCTATACATTGCTGCTATGTTTTTGCAAGTTTTAACAAACGAAACGCAGCAATATCTATCGTTCAAGTCCCAAATAATTTTAATTTAATACAATGTCAAACTTAAAACTAAAATATCCGGTAAACCTTCGTCAGTCAAATAACCCGCCCCTTGTCATACCCGGTGCAAAGGTACCCATAACGCTTGCGGCGTTACCGCGCTGTATAGCTATGGCTAACCTTTGCACCAGGTAGGACCCGGAGCGAGAGTCACAACCCCTCTCTCTAAGGCGACGGCCAATGTCTGCGACAAATTGTATGGCTTCCGCCCCCCAGCAACCCGTCGTCTCCACCGCGAACGGAACAAACAGATAATTTTGCTGGAGAGCGGCATACTTTTCGCGCTTCCTGCTGCCCCGAGTCCCAAATGGGATAATATTCAATAAAACCTATAGGCTGAATAGCAGAATATATTACCAGAAAAACCACGGTAAATCCTAAGCATTGAGGCAGTTGGATCCTTAATTAGTAGTATAACGGCACACGTCCCATCGTCAGACGTCGGTTTTAGATTAAAGGCTGTAAAATCTCCAATTCAAATAGCGAGACAGAATTCAAATGAAGCGGCCCCTACTACGTGTCTTGGCTTTAGGAGTTGGCATCGTTCCCATCCCACGAGCCGCAATCTATTATATTTTTAAAGTTGGATGCAAAACCAAATTGTGTTAGACTTGGAATCTGTTATTAAATACTGGATAGTTGGAGCTTACTGTGGATTTCTCGATTGTACAGTCAAAAATAAAGAAATGTATTTTAACTGGAACTACTTGAGCGAATGTAAAAATTATTTTACCAGTAGATAGGTTAGAGTTAGGGTATTTGACAAATATCGAGAATTAAAAGTTTTTCGTTATCATTACAAATTAGCACAGAGATATCTATACCGCAGCACAAATCAAGTGTCTTATTTTGTAAACAAATATGATCGTCTAATTATCTGTTGTGATATAACACTGAAGGAACTGATTGATCGAACCTGTTCATCATTGTGAAAATGTGGATATTTCATGACTTCGATGTTCATTACAGCGAATATTACCAAAGTGAAAGTTTGTGACCGCGACGTACGTTCCAGCGAAAGTATACGATTGCGATGTACTGGACTTCGAAAGTTTATAATCGCGATGTACGGTACAGCGAAAGTATGCGATTTCGATGTATGATCCGATCTAATAATGTGAAAAAAAACTGCAAAAAAGAGTAGTTTTTGTTTACAAAATAAGACACTTGATTTGAGCTTCGGTATAGGTCCCGTAATGAGGAATAAAAAGTACGATCTTCTACAACTGATTCTTCAGGGAAAGATCCAGGGCAGAAGAAGGCCGGGTAGAAGGAGAATATACCAGGTCTCTATTCCGTGCGGCGTTGTCGAGAGTGCAGATTGCCATAATGATCGCCAACCTTCGTACGAAGACGGCACCATAAGAAGAAGAAGTGGTGTCTAATTTGCTATGTGCAAATTAGACACAAATTCGTGATCAACTGTGAAATCAAAATATAAATTAGTTAAAAAAACGGCTAAGTGCTAGTCGGTCTTTCGTGCAACGCAACTTAACCCCATAACTTTGATGTAACGAAAAAATAAACTAGATCTAAATCTATACATAACTTACCTTCGAATTTGTATTACGCACCATGTTCGGTGACAAATTAGAACATGATGAAAAAATTCTTGCCGTTGGCAGAACTTGAACCTGCGACCTTGTCATTCTGTGACATAACTTATCTTTCTTCTTCTTCTTGGGGGTTGGTTGCCACTCCAACTAGTGAAGGTTGGCAATCAGCTCTTCATCTGCGGCGCTCGCGATTCCAGTCCATTCCCGGATGTTACCCAGCCAAGACTTTTTCCTGCGACCGATTCTTCTCCTTCCGGCGACTTTTCCCATCATAATAAGTTGAAGCAACTCATAGCGATCGTGCGTCAGTAACTTATCTTTGCCATTATTAAAATATTATGTCCATACGTCGACATACTCCTGCTTAGTTGATCATCTATAAGTTTGTAAGAAACAAAAAATATTTGGAGGGATGTAATTTCAAATTTACAGTTTTTGGATTTTTATTATTTAGGTAGGTACTTGATGTGACATACTTTAGTCTAATACATCACACTTGTTATAATGTTCGGTTTACAGAAATAAGTTTCCCAAAACGAAGCAAATAGTAGTGGTCCCGATTCACCCGAATTACGTTGCGGGGTAGAATTTTAAATGAGACTCCGAGCATTTCCAGAAACGTCTTGCTGTAAGATTTATTTCGGTTTTTGCATTTCCCACTCGTTACCGCTGGCTCGCAAAGACAATCCGCAGTAGTGATTGGTTTAGTAGAGTTCAGGAGCCTTACCATGAAGTCTTAAAGCAGGATTACTTCAATAATACTTTGTTATAACGTACACACGAAGAAAATAATGTAACACAAACTTAATAACTAGGTACATAACTATTACTATTATTATATTAGTAATCTAAACTTTATCCCTCATGCGGAACGGGCGACACACACCATGCATGTTCATCGTTTAAATAGTCATCTATCCTGTAATACGTCTTCTTAACAAGCGTTCCTTTAACTGTTGCCGTTGTTTTTGTTTTTTTCTTTAATTTTTAATGCATACAAGTTGGATTACAAGGCATTATTATTATTTGATATCAGGGTGGTTGGTACATGTCGAAGACAGAGATCAATAAAATCCAGGAGGCATCAATAAGGTCGAGATTTGCTCAAGAACTACTGGACCGATTTAAATAATTCTTTTACAGTACATAGTTTTAACTTTTATCTAGCAAACAGTGAAAGAATTTTTGCAATAGGTCAAGTAGTTGTTGAGATAATCTGAACCTTAAAAACTCTCCTGTACACCTTTCTCTGTGTTCCACCGTATCGTCGCTCTATCAGCAGACAAACCATCAATCTCAACTTTCCCCACAAGAACCTCCGCTATTTGACACCATGTAACTGATAGTGATCATAAAACAGCACACTTAGGCAACCGCCCTGATGAGATTTCTATCGATTTTCCATATGAGCATATAACATCGTCTCATACTGACGACGCGGTGTAAAACTTCCGTTCAAAGTCAAAGTCTGAAGACTTTGCAAGTAAGCACGTTGTGTACATTTTTGCACGTCAACATATTTTTTTTTTTTTACATTTACACCACTTTGCAAGGAAAAGGTGCCAATGCTGAGGAGAAAATGTGGCAAAAAAAACTCTCCGCACCACATTTTTAGGGTTGAAAAAAGGAACCTTTTAAAAAAAAGACGTATTAAAGACGGTTAAATGACAATTCCAGATTCTGCCCCACTATCAACCGCATGATGTACAAGATAACGAATAAATGTAAAAATATCTCCGGTTTTTATCAAAATTATTGTTTTAAAATAAAGTTTTGTACAACATGCGAGTCGAAAAAACAGGTTAATTAAGAATTCAGAAAATAGTATGAAATCGAAGCGAATTATTCATTGTTTTTGTTATCATTTTCTACTACTCTCGCAACTCCTACTGATTATGATTATGCAATATGAAGCCTGATAAGTCCCCAACAAAATTATGTATGAGCTTCTATTCTATTTGAATGGCTTCTACTCTTATTCAAGAGATAATTTCGCCAATGTCAAGTTATTTAGAGTATTCATGTAAATAGGAAATTAAACGAATAAAAAATCAATCCGCCATTCCAAAATGATTACGGATGTTATTCTGTATGAGCTTCAATGGTCACGTAGATGACCAAAGTTGGGGCAAAGCTCCATTGATATGTGGCGATGTCATTTATAACAGTGGAGAATTATTTTTGTCGAACTTTTAGACCTAAACAATCCATTAAACAAGTAAAGTCCTAGTTTAAAAAAGAGACACTGATTCCAATTTAAACCTGTAGGTGTGACAGAAACGTTGGTTTATTTTAATACTATGTTAATTAGATAGAGATTAGGTTCGCTAGCCGCTATGACACTTTTTCCTGTGATGGGACAAGGAAAGAATACTTAATCCGTCTATAGATGAAACAAGTTAGAAGATACACCTTCAGCGACTGTTTTGTATTCATTATAGTCTCAGACGTACGAGGTGACTAAGTCAAAGTCAAAGTCAAATTTCTTTATTGCAGTAAGCACGTTGAGTACATTTTTGCACGTCAATATATTTTTTGAATTTACATTTACACCACTTTCCAAGGAAAAGGTGCCAACGCTGAGGAGAAAAAGTGGCAAAAATATCTCAGCAACACATCTTTTAAAACAATGATAATACAATGATTACTTAATAACTATACAGTACGTAACTATTACTATTGTTAGTAAGTTTCCCTCATGCGGAACCGGCGACACACACCATGCATGTTCGTTCATCGTTTAAATAGTCATCTATCCTGTAATACGCCTTCTTAACAAGTGTTCGCGCACTCGCTGATAGCCGAGCCACAAAACTATACTCGTCACTCGCTGCACGCCCACTCGTTTTATAGTTGATAGCTGTACTCGTTACTCGCTCATTGATGGCGGTCGGACTGCCTATGGCTGCTACAGAGTTAGCTACAGTATCTGTTATTTCTGTGACCTGTAACTAATCCCCCAGCAACTGGAACTTAATAAAGGGTGAATCCCTCTGCATAGCGAGAGAGAAAAACATTGACGTCCTCTGGTGAATAGGAATAAAATTATACGGCGTTCGTAGATTTGTGATCGTTCCTCTGGACACAAAGAATACTATACCGAAACCCAAATCTTATTTTCTAAACAAAAACTACTAACATTTTAAGCTTTTCTTTGATTATTGCATAGTTATTTTCACATTATTAGATCGGATCACTTTATTTTCATAATGATGAATAGGTGAAACCTCGAGTTGCTCGAGGCTCAGACGGGGAGGAGGAAGGTGATGGATGAATGGATTATACATTGTAGGCTAGTACAGCCCACAATGGGGACTGCTCGGGCGCCAGTTGTATCACAGTTTCCCGTGGCTCGGCAAGAATGGCACGAGGTGGAACACCCCAGGACGTTTAGTCGGTATGCTGCCCCTTCAGGGCGGTGAGCCCGACATAACCAACATGCTCCCCCGGGCGTGGTGACACATGATCTTGCATGTTTTACCTGGGTAAAAAAAAGGGTGAACCAATCAGTTCCTTCAGTGTTACATCACAACTGGTAATTTGACGATCATAATTGTTTACAAAATACGACATTTGGTTTGGGCTTTGGTGTAGATTGGTTGGACCATGAATGTAAGCAACAAAAAGTGTTTATGTGTGAATATAGTAAAAGATACTACGTTTATATATAGTACTAGTATATAGTTTTATGGAGTTGCGTTTAGCTTCCTTCTTTTTTGTTGCCCAGGAGAAATACATAATGTATACCACCCGTCCGGGGGAACGGGTGGTTATGTTGGACTCGCACCAACTAAAACTCCTGGGGTGTTCCGCCTCCGCCACCATGGACAGGACCACGGGTACATCTTTCGAAAACTACCGCGGCCCTGTCGGCGGACCTTTCGGGCCCGACTCCGGGGGCCTAACGCCCCCCTTCTCCGCTGAAGGCGCTCCGGAACACGTGGAGCGCCTTCCAGCTCGGGACCACTTCACTCGGACAGCGGATCGCATTATTTTTCGCAATAGCAAATATTTCTGACGTCACCGACCTCTCCGAAAGCCTTAAAGGTTCACTAAGTCTCTAAAGTCCCAGGTTTTATCCCGAACCCGTACTTACTGAGCTTTCAAGAATTTACATAAGGATTTTTCAAGTGCTTCGTAGCGGAAAGCATATCTTGAGATAATCCAGTTGAAATATACCAGCTTTAGGTATTAAGTCCAAGGTTCGGTTACAGAATACATGCTTTACGTAATATTCTGATATAATGTAAAGTAATTTGACACTTAGAGCCATGGAACACGGACGATAGTTCACAAATTAAACTATTTACTTAGTCTATTTCATTTATTCGCAATAAATTGTTGGTTACAAATTGATATCACAATAGGTGTAGCCAGCGAGATAAATACATAAAAATATCATTACTCATATTATGCGACTACATATTATATTATTTTATTTATTTATATATCATAATAACTACTTATAAGTATTTAAAATACTAAAAAAATTAAAACTACCTAAAAATACTTTAAAACTACCTCGAAAAAAAACCTTGCCTAAAAACAGTCTAAAAAACTCGGCCCTCTTGGAAGGGTACCCATCACACTGGCGGCATTCCCGCGCTGGATAGCTAGGCTCAGCCTCTGCGCGAGAAAGCCGCCAGCACGAGGGTCACCCGTCGCCTCCCTCAGGCGCTTGCTGAGCTTATTATTTTATTATATATATACACAAGTAGTTTCTGACATAATCTCAACCCTAAAATCTCTCCTGTACATATTTCTTTGTACCGTAAAATATTTATTTACATCTCCATACTGGATTATCCAAGGTTGTTATTTTTCAGCCGTAAAACGGACCCTTCAATAAAAACTTCGTTTTTCTCCCTCTTTGTTACGCAGAACTTTCTTTAGAATGGCACTTGTTTTATTATTCTTGAGCTTGCGAAAAGTATCTGTTATTTCAACTTTAACGTTTTTAAATGTGGATCGAAAACTGACGTTTCGAAACCTCTGTGTAAGGCTGCCTTTCCACCAGAGATGTGCTACGCTACTTGCTATGGATGCGTTTGATATCCACCAATCATATTCATTGGTCCACATAGCATAGCTCTGGCTGAATGAATATGATTGGTGGATATCAAACGCATCCATAGCAACGTACAATACCACATCTCTGGTGGAAAGGCAGCCTTAGCCTTAGGCTGCCTTTCCACCAGAGATGTGCTATGCAGCTATTCTGCGAGGATCCGAAAGCTATGCTCGAAACTATATGACCGTTTCTACTAATGCTACGTTGTGTTGCGGAGTGACTACGATGCTATGGAGATGTTGTGATGCGATGAGCAAGCACCCAGGGCATCTTTTCATCAGAGATGTGCTATGCTAAGTCGCTATGGATGCGTTTGATATCCACCAATCATATTCATTTATTTATTTATTTATTTAAGCGTATGGCGTAAGGACGCAGTAGGAAAACAAAAAATAAAAATAAAAAGATCACTGTCCATCCGGACAGTTGTCAGACGTCGACATCCAGTTGCTGCAGCCATTGGGTAGCGTCAGGCGTGAGCTCCCACAGGTCCCTCGGATGTCCCTGGTATCATATTCATTGATTTACATAGCATAGCACTTGTGGAAACGAGTTCAACTAAGCTATGTTTTATATGGTAGCATGGATGCGTGCTATAGATACGTACTATGGATGGGAACTATACCCATATTAAGTGTCTTATTTTGTAAACACAAACTCCTAACATTTTAAGCTTTTTTGTATTTTTACATTATTAGATCGGATCACTTTATTTTTACAATGATGAACAGGTTCGATCAATCAGTTCCTTCAGTGTTACATCACAACATTAGACGATCATATTTATTTACAAAACAAGACACTTGGGCTGTGGTATCAATTCTGATACCACAGCCCAAATCAAGTGTCTTGTTAGTAATATAATATAGTATCTTAGTATAAAAATGGATATTCATCCATTTTTATACTAAGATACTATTCTACTCCTTTACGTTACATTACAAAGAATGACACCTCTCCTTTTCCCTTAGGGTCAAACGTTACCGAACGTTACTTGATTTCAAGATTGTTGGGGTCGTAACCCTTGGTACGTGCTCGAACTAACGATTGCACCTCACAACGGATTGACCGACCCTAATCAGTATTCAAATTGAGGTTAGTAGGTTCGGCATGTCTAGGGTTGCCAATCTCTTAGTCACTCATATTTTATTTATCCAAAATGGTACAATTATAGTCAAACTCAAAGATTTTTTTTGCTAGTTATAGGTATTACAGATGTTATGGTTTAGAAAATGCTTATCGCTATAATCTACCTTGTTAAGACATGCAATAAATTAATGTAAAGATTGTGTAATATAAATACACACATATACACCGTAATGCAAATTGAACAAGAACATGTCAATATTTTATAAAATGTTATACTTAATTAAAATTATTGATTCCACATACATAATAATATACATGGGTTGCATCGATATAAAAATAAGAAATAAGTAACGTGTTTCAAATTATTGTATATGTTACTGTTAAGCCCGAACTACTGTAAATCCTAAGATTTACCAGCAAAAGTTATGATTTATTAACTCCTATTGGTAAAAGTCCGAACAGCTCTATGTTCATTGCGAACTTTTACCATCATTAATTTGGTAAATCTTACGATTAACTCAAGCACACGGTAAATGTACAGTTCAAATAAAAACTATGAACAATATACCTACAGTTCAAATACTTCAGCAATAGATCTGTCAGATGCAAAGCTATTTACATTTTACACATAACATATTAAGTAATGTCATTTCTATTATAATTATTCGTGGTTTTGATATTTCGTTGTTACGTTTTTCACTGTTGTAAAAAGACATTGCCATATTTCAATGGAGCTTTGCCCACAAAACTACATGACCATTTAAGCTGTACCTATCATTTTGTTAGGGACTTATTACAGGTTTCATATTGCATAATCATAATCAGTATCATTTTCTACTACTCTCGCAACTCCTATAGAAGAATAACAAAAACAATGAATAAATCGCTTCGATTTCTTACTATTTTCTGAATTCTTAATTATGCTGTTTTTTTCGAATCGCAACTTGTACAAAACTTTATGTTAAACCAATAACTTTAATAAAAAACGGAGATATTTTTACATTTATTCATTATCTGGTGGGGCAGAATCTGGCATTGTCATTTCGGTGTCATATTATTGGATATTTCGAATTTCGGAACCACGTAGCGCACTCCATTAGCATTTTTGAAATTATAGGTTGTAAAATAAAATAGTGAGCCTACTTTAAATTCCTTGATAAATCGAAGTCGATCGAAATTGTCGGTCTAATTACCGGCTTGTACAATAATTATAGTGAGTGATGAGATGATATCCATTTGTATGTATGATAGTTTTTAGAATTTCTCAAAAATAATATCACCAAAGCCTCGCCAATTGTGTAGATACTTCCATGAAGATTATTTTTATATTATTTCTTATTATTATATTTTTTTAATTATTTGCATATTATACTTAGGTACTTACTATACCAATGATACGAACATGCATTCAAAATGATATGAACTATGAAATGATATTATATTTCCATATTTTGCTCGTCTTAAAGAATCTGGTGTCAACCCTAGTCCCACCTAACCCTATCTATCCTTTGATACTTAATGCGATGCTACTCTTTGATGTAAATTGTTAATTTCGCTACTTTGATCGACGATGCCGTTTGATCCGAATACTTTAGTAACACTTCAACATTCTTTTATACAGGGTGACCTTGAGTTTGTGCTAAATCAATTAACATTAGACTCAACCCTGGTTACAGCTAATCAGGATCTCGGAAGACGTAAACCTCTTTCTGATATATTTTTATAATATCCTCTGCAGTTGGTTGTCTGGAAGAAATCGCTTTTAGCGATAAGACCGCCAAAATTGTACATGCTTCTCAATTACGTAATGAATACTGTATTATGGTGCAATAAAGTGTATTTCTCTTGTCTTATCTTACGTAAGCGTATCGTCTCTATTGCTACGAGAGAATTCGTGATTTTATGATATTTCGAACTAGAAATTCGGATTTTGTAGGTAGAGTCCACAGCAGATCATTGGTAACACTTGCAGTGCGCGAGGCGTAAGCTCAGGTTTACATTTGTGTGAGTGATCGCCAAGCTGCTAGCGGTACAAGAGGTGAAGTGCGGTGCGTGCGCGGCAGGGTGGCGTCCCGCTGGGGACGGGCCGCGCCTCAGGCCGAATATCACTCTACACTATCTGTGTGCACTCACACAAATGCAAACCTGAGCTTACGCCTCGCGCACTGACGCAAATAATAATAACTGTCAAAAGTATAAAGTGTTACCATTGATCTGCTGTCGACTGTACCTCTAACTAAGCGACTTAGTATGCTGTAGATCTTATCTGCTTGTCTAAATGTTTTAGTCATAAATAATGTAATATTTACTAAAAAGTTAATAACCAACATAATAACCAGTGGTTGGGTCAATGGACTTGCAATATGGAGGTCCCAGGTTCGATTCCCAGCCAGGGCAGCCAGAGAGTTATCCTCGGGTTTTTTTTTCGACGGAAAAACTTACGTACATTTGCCGAGTGCTCTCAAAACGGTGAACGAAAACATCGTGATGAAACCTGCATTCCGTAGAAGAAAAAATCTATGGCGGGTGAAATTCGCCAATCACTGAGCTCGCGTGAATCATGGCCTTCGATGTAAGGGAAGGTCTGTGCCCGAGCAGTGGGGCAATATAAATAGACTGATGATGATGTCTAATTATGGATGCGGTGTAACACTTTAGAAACTAATGAAAGAATCGATTTTCTAAATCGATTTTACACATTAAGTTGCATGTAGGTATGGTATTTTATAAGTTTTATAAATTAATATAAAAAATTAATTTTGTGTGCACATGTTCTGCCTGCTCCAGATCTCATCTCTCTCTCACACAGGTTTGCTGGTAGAGAACTCTAATCTACATCCTTATTCCATGTATTGTATTGTAATCAACTTTATGTACATTAAAGAATTAAAGAAAGGAAGAATAAGTTTGGTACACCCCCTGTATTTTATATTATCCAGATAAAAATCCCGATTCAGAAATCCAGCGTTAAACGCTACAAACTTTCGCAATTAATACTTGGAGCGGCTTTACAGAGTCGCAGGAAACTTCAGGGACTGAGCGGAACTCGAAAAATATTACTTAAACAGCGCTTAAGCGCCAAAAGTTATGTTTATTGCTCAGGTTTATTGCGACGAATTTCAGCTTAGAAGTCATTTATGACGATCTTCGTTAAAAAAAAAAATACCGTCATATTTTTTTGCTAGCTGTGCTCATAACTTCGTACGCGTAGAAGTCACTGGTTAATATGGTTTTGAATCCACTTATCAGGTACATGCATTGTACATGTATTTAGTTTATTTTGTAAATAGCTTTTTTAATTTTGTCATAAGTTACTTTTTTGAACGAATTAAATATATTGTTTGTAGACTAGTATTAATACATAAAAGGACATAATTCGATTGTATTTTTATGTAATATTCAAGTTATTCTTTTCATCAGGTACCTACATTGAACATGTCCATAAAAAATATATAATCATCTTCCAGACGAAATAAAAAATGCAACTAGTGAAAAAACATTCATACGACTGCTAAAACAACAGCTACATGCTAAATGCTATTACACAGTAGAGGAATTTCTAAATGAAAAAATATAATAAACAATTGCTACCTACTACTTCTTAGTTATTGCAAATTACATTATATTTGAACAAAAAATGTCGCCTCTCTCTTATATTGCTGTGCCTAAACAAGGTCCATAAAGAACATTGTAACATTATAATGTTAAGTATGTGAACATCTGTATTATAACTTATGGAATGCAATAAATATATCGAGTATTGAATATTAATATACAGGATGGCTTTGAATTCATTCGACAGAATTAAATGGATGGTTAGGCTTGTGACATACATTAATTCTGCACAGCGTTTAATCAAATTAAACAATTTGGAGAAAAACAAAAAGCATTTACAATAAATACAACTATCAATTTTTTTTAATCTGAAAAAAAAACATCCTCTGTGAGTGTGGAGCACTCATTCACAGCAGAAGCCGAGCCTTAGGTGGACACATAATGCCACCCGAGGATATTAAAACTCTCTCACCCAAGTGCATCATGCGATTCCTGAAGGACGTTGGCCTTGGGAGCGAGTTATAAGAACTCGGACCTTTGAGGTCGCAGTGACCCTTGGGTTTGTACACCCTGATATCAAAAAATAAAGCAGTTATTACAAAAAAAAATCTCGGAATTTTACGGCACATTACATTCCAAAGGATTAATATTTCCCGAGCCATCTAAGGAATGTTATTATTTGTGCGAGAAATCGGAAAAATTGCCGACAATACTTTCCTATAGCAAATTGGTAGGGTTGGCAGAGCTGCAGTAGCAGCATTTATATTGTAAAAATCCACATTTAATCCACATTAAATTATTAGACATCAAAATTTGTCCACAATATTTTGTATGCTACGATAGTTATAGTATTCTAAAAGACATTGCCACATTTCAATGGAGCTTTGCCCCACCTACAAAACTACGTGACCATTTAAGCTGTACCTATCATTTTGTTGGGGACTTATTAGGTTATCATATTGCATAATCATAATCAGTAGCATTTTCTACTACTCTCGCAACTCCTATAGAAGAATAACAAAAACAATGAATAAATCGCTTCGATTTCTTACTATTTTCTGAATTCTTAATTTTTTTTTTCGAATCGCAACTTGTACATAACTTTATTTTAAACCAATAATTTTAATAAAAAACGGGAAATTTATTCGTTATCTTGTACAACTTGCGGTTGATGGTGGGGCAGAATCTGGCATGGTTTTACAACAACTTTAAATTCTCAGGCTCTTAGGCCCGTATTAATAAATCACTCTCAGCTCAAAAGTCTATCTTGAGAACGACCTCAAGATGACGTTCCTATTAATAAACGTAACTTAGGTGCGCGTTTAGGAATCGGGTATCACGTGAGTAACGCCGTATTAATAAACAAAACTCAGTTCTCAAGAGAACTGTCAAACTTACACTTGAGAATGTATTTGCTGATTGCAGGCAAATCGCGACTTGAGAAAGACATCACATCAAGATTGGTTTATCAATAAATGACATACTTGAGATGGTGATCACGTCATGAGAGTGTATCAGCTGAATTCGCTCTTGATTCGGCTAAGACTATTAATACGGGCCTTTAAGTTAGGCTGTGGTGACCCACGATTTAAGGATTTTTGCTGGCTTTCGCCATTCAAAATTAGTGGTTTAGCAACTATAAAAATGAACTACCGTTTAACGATATTTATGGCTACGAGCATGAATGTTGTACGGGATATAACATGTTTCAATGTTAAATAATATTTGTGACGTCACAACCCACTGCAATAACCAAAAGCAATAACGTGCACCTCCCACGGTCTTCCCGAAGCTTATTACAGCGAAACAAGTTGTATAATGAGTTCCCGGTGTCACTTCGCGAAGGGTGTACGATAAAGTGCGGTAATGAGTTGGTGAACTTCGCGTTATGGCCGAGATGCTCGGTACAGTACAGAGTCTAATTCCGAGAAAATAATATATATTCACGTTAGTTTTTAGCCAATTAACGTTAGTTTTAATAATAGATGTCCTATATTAGTTTTTAGCCCATTTGTCGTTAGATTTTAATATAGACGATTTAACGTTAGTTTTTTCTCAAAAACTACTTGATATATTTTACCGTATGTAATAGTGAAATAGTATTCACCCTATTTATCACTATTTTTTTTTTAAGGTTTTGTATTTTGTTATATGTATATTATGTTAGCCATACGTTTAATATGTGCTTGCTTATTTTTATCTATATGTTATCTATAACAATGTGTTTATATATTTGTGTACCTATTTATTAGTGATAAATAAACTTGTTTTACTTTACTTTTTTACATAGTTTTACTCTAAAGTATCTATTGGTGAAAGAATGTTTACAATTAGTCAAGCCGTTTTTGAGAAAATTTCAGTTTAATGACAGCTTCTGTGTGCTTTTTTCTTAGTCAGGTACACCTTCCCTCGCAGCTTATTACAGCGAAACAAGTTGTATAATGAGTTCCCGGTGTCACTTCGCGAAGGGTGTGCGATAAAGTGCGGTAATGAGTTGGGGAACTTCGCGTTATGGCCGAGACACTGTTTGTAAAACTTTTAATGCAGCATTTTTGCTGGTTTTTGTAATTTTATGGGGACGAATAGACAACCAAAGTTTTATACGTTGAAACCTGAGCAATATTGGAAATTAAAAGTTATCGTGACAGTAATAAAGACTAGTTTTCATTAATAATTAGTTGTATACAGAGTGTAACAGACAACCGAATGGGATGTTGAGTATCGATAACTGTACGAATTTTTTCTGACAGTTTTCGACAAAAAAATTATACAATCGCTTATTTGGCGCTTACCTCGGCCAGCGGATATCGCTGGCTATACAACGAGGTAACGTCGCCAGCCTTTTGGGCACTCTTCCGCAGGGCAGCGATTTGGCCCCAATTTTTTATTTATAAGTATATATTTATTATTATTATTTTATAAAGTAGAAGATGACTGTAAAAACTTTTATGTGGCAAATAAATGATAAAAATCGTTTATTGATAAAATAATACATTTACAAGTCAATTGTATAGGTAAGTTTACATCAAGTACTATTTCGACAGTTGAAGAATTCTACAACGGTGTAACACGCCATGCCCATTATCATATCTTTAAGTTTTTTTATGAATGTGGTATGACTGGGAGCGTTTTTTATTTCATCAGGGATGCGTTGTAGACTTTAGGAGCCATTATTTTTAGCGTCTTGTGTGACTTTGTTAGCTTGGAGAATGGGACATGCAGCTGGTCACGTTGTAGCTGGTAATTTATGTCATATGCTGTTTTTTCTTAAACCTAATTATACCTCACTTCCATTAAATCGTGTTCCTTTCACACTTCGTTAACAAATGTTAAGATAGAAAGGGACAGGAGGCCCTAAATGGGTCATCATCATCAGTCTATTTATATTACCCCACTGCTCGGGCACAGACCTTCCCTTACATCGAGGGAGCTCGGGCCATAATCCACCACGCGGGCCCAGTGCTGATTGGCAGATTTCACATGCCTTAGAATTTTTTCTTCTTCTTCTACGGCATGCAGGTTTCATCACGATGTTTTCCTTCACCGTTTTGAGAGCACTCGGTAAATGTACGTAAGTTTTCCCGTCGAAAAACACGAGGATAACTCTTTGGTACATGGCTGCCTTGGCTGGGAATCGAACCTGGGACCTCCGTATCGCAAGTCCATTACCCAACCACTGAGCTCTAAAATCTAAATGGTTACGTAACTTTAAATCACGTTTAGGAATATGCGCCTTAAGAGCCTTCCATGAGCCAACTAGCGCCGCCAATCTTAAAAAGATCATATTTTTTCGCAATTATGTGAACTACAACTTACCTACATTGCATCACGTTACAAATAAGCATTTAAAAAATAATATTTATAGCAGTAAACAATGTGAACGTAGCTTTTTTAATAAAATTGATTATATTGGAAGATACGATTTTTTTAAGATTGGCGGCGCTAGTTGGCTCTTGTCAGCGCCTTAATGATTGGTACAAAATGTATGCTTATGTTGATGTTTTGATCATTAATTTACATAAACATCTACATCAACAGGATATTTACTAAAATTGAAATAAAAGCTAGCTAGTAAAATCTATACCACTTTCAGCTTAAATAGGCGAGAATGTTTTTAATGAATAAAACTTTAAATAAACTGACTCAATATTTTCCTAGCTCCCAAAACTTAGAGCATTTTGAGAGGAGACACCTTGAGTTGAACTTTTTTAGTTCCTATAATATTTGTACAGTCGAAGACAGAGATAAGTATACAGGGGGCCTCAATAAGGTTGATATTTTCTCAAGAACTATTTAACCGATTTTAATAATTATTTTACAGTTACATATTTTTAACTTTTATCTATCCAACAGTGAAATAATTTTTACAATCAGTCTAGTAGTTTCTGAGAAAATCTCAACCTTAAAAACTCTCCTGTACACCTTTCTTTGTCTTCGACCGTACCAGCGTATGTTCTCACATACTAAACTAGAGACCACGAAGGTATGAGTTTATAAAACTCACACCTTCGCGCACAAGCATTTCCCCCGCGTTGTCAGTTCAACCGTCCCAGCTGTTTGCAGGAGCGCAGCAGGGTTGCCGGCTGACACCTATACTGTTGCAGGCTTTCTTATATTTGAAGGCTAATTGTATCCGTCTTCATTCCCATCTTAGTTCATGTTTCTTCAGCATCGATGCAGAAGAATCAAATTTTGGCAGCGAAATAAAAATACGCCAACAAAAATCAGATTGTTTTTAAAAGCGAGTAGCATCCCTGATGTTCAGAGTGAGAGGCAGCCCCAACAGCCTCCTGAAGTTAATTGTCGACAGGTGGGACTGCCCCTGAGTGCGTTTTTGGGTGAAGGTACATGCTACGGCAGTTGACTTCATCCAATTTTTTTTTATAAACACAGTTGTAAGCAAATTGTTACTAACATATTATGGACTTGTGTCTGAAATAAAGATTTTTCATTCATTCATTCAAAACAGGCTCTTGTATTTATAATACACTACATTTTTAACCGACTTCCAAAAAAGGAGAAGGTTATCAATTCGTCGAAATATTTGTGATTTATATATTTTGTAAGAATAACTATTTCTTATATTTCATTTTAAATGACATTTTGTGATTTTTTCCCCTCGAGCAAAGTTTGTCCAATCATGTATCGGTAAAGCCTCTTCTAAACAGATACCCCAAGAATGCTATTAAAAATTTCAGACGTTTAATTTTAGTAGTTATGGCAAGAACCTGGATTGAAAACTTGAAAATAAACGATCTCGCGGCTTTAAGCTGTTAGCTGCAGCCATGAGTCGTGGTTCGCTATACACCTAATGCCCTCCAGGCACAGCTGCGAGCTAGCCGCGGCTTGCGTCCTGCGATCAGTTGAAACGCATGTCCCGCCTTATTTTCTCGTCATTTTAATGTCCACTAGGTAGCGATCTGAGGCCTTTTTTTAACCCAGGTAAAACATGCTAGATCATGTGTCACCACGCCCGGGGGAGAGTGTTGGTTATGTCGGGCTCACCGCCCTGAAGGGGCAGCATACCGACTAAACGTCCTGGGGTGTTCCACCTCGTACCATTCTTGCCGAGCCACGGGAAACTGTGATACAACCGGCGATCTACTTCCAGTAGGTAACGACGGCAGAAAATGAGTGGGACATGCGCTTCCACTGATCCCAGGATGCTGTGTGTCAGTCAAGCTATATGGTTGTCAAAAGCAAGAGTAAGACACAAGATGCCCCGCAGCGGCGGAGTGAAGAGCACGGCGCAGTGCCTCGATATTCGTATTTTTATGAATTTTGACAAGGAAATAAAAATACGCCAACAAAAATCAGTTTTTTTTTTAAAACAAGCTCTCGGTATTTATAGTACCTACCCTACATTTTGATATATATTTTGTATGAATAACTATTTCGGTTTAGATATAATTTTCATTTTAAAAGACATGTTTGCGATTTTTTTTCTATCGAGCGAAGTTTGTCCAATCGTGTATCAGTATTCATTAGTCTCTAAATAGACACCCCAAGATTGCTATATATTTTTTACAGACGTTTAATTTTAGTAGTTATTGCCGTAGCCTTCGTAGAAAAACTGAAAATACGCGCATACGAAGCCTTGAAGCTTCCATTGGCGCATCCATTCTGAATGCTTCACGCCCATAAACACGACCCCACTGGCCGCTGGTAGTTGGTAAAACTCAAACTATTAGTGCGGTATGGACGCCAAACTTTACTAATTAGCGAAGTTGAATCCGAATATTACGACAAGGGTTGAAGGCAACAACGGGGCGTATTAAGGGGCTACTACAAATGGCGCCCTCCAGTTGTACGGACGAAGACAAAGAAAGGTGTACAGGAGAGTTTTTAAGGTTGAGATTTTCTCGAAAACTACTTGACCTATTGCAAAAATTCTTTCACTGTTTGATAGATAAAAGTTAAAACTATGTAGCTGTTACTTTTGAGAAAATCTCTCTCTTATCTCTGCCTTCGACCAAACCTTGTACCAAAGACTTAGAAACCCTACGTACCAAATCTTCATCATTGTAAATACTATATTTTACATACTCATCAACAACGTGATGCAATTTCGTAGTTTTTCGAGTTCAAACATTGACCCACCAGCAAAGCTAATGACTTCAAACAAATAATAACTCTATTGCATAATTAGGAGGTTATAGGACGCTTGGTTTTATCATATATTTGAGCTTTCCTTATTAAAGCCAAGCTTTCTCGAGTTCTTCAACAACAAAAAAATATTTTGCGAAAAAGTATATTTACTATGTATCGATAAGTTACAAAATATAATATAATGCGATAGTAATAACTTTATCTATGTCTAAACAAAAATGCACCCACTTGGCGGCGATTATGTGTGATGATGAATCGATATTTTATCTAATAAACATGAAAAGATTGGGTTAAGAAATAAAAACATATTCATACTTACATGTAAGTGCTCGGTTTAGATTGTAAGTTTTTCTATTTTACTAACCAT
Source organism: Tachystola acroxantha (assembly GCA_963506565.1). Classification (NCBI taxonomy): domain Eukaryota; kingdom Metazoa; phylum Arthropoda; class Insecta; order Lepidoptera; family Oecophoridae; genus Tachystola; species Tachystola acroxantha. The sequence goes on along the minus strand of OY735894.1, from coordinate 2,046,551 downwards.
CTACTGATCCTTTCCGAAATACTTTTTTCAAATCTTAGTCAAGCCAAAATAGTAGCGCCCTCAATATTTAATTGGGGCGCAATTTACGCTTCATGGCGGCCCTGGTTACAGGCAGACATTTTATTGTACGGTTAGAAATTTGTAGCCTTAAATGTTGGATAGATTAATGATCTAAATTCTAAAGGTTGTAACTTGAATGGTTTGGCGGATGGTTTGGTAGTTAGTTCTACATCTCGGGGTGTTTGTATGTAATTGAAGTTATTGCTATGTACCTCCTACAAATGTGGAATCATCACCACCATCATCATCAGCCCGTATAAGTCCACTGCTGAACGCAGGGATTTCCCGCGACACTCCACGCCTCACATACAAACGCTGGACAGCATGTTAATGAAACTCTAAGCGTGTCATAAAGTCCTGGTACTTTTAATGATAAAAAGAGCTGGCTTCTGACCGAGTGGGAACAGCAGGCGTTGAGTGAGACATATTGAGACTCCGCGTTAGCCATGGTCTCCTAGTACTTCTAATGCAACTTCATTATCATTATCAACCCGTATCAGTCTACTGCTGGACGTCTCTCCCAAAGCGCGCCACTCAACCCTACTCTCGGCCCTCTGCATCCAGTCCCTGCCAGCCATCTTGCGAAGGTCATCCCTCCATCTGGCCGGGAGTTTTCCCACATTACGTTTACCTGTTTGTTGCCTCCATTCAAAAACTCGTCTACCCCATCGTGTAAAAAGGCAGCCACCCTACGAGGTATGGTCTCTGGGCCTCTGGGAGATGGCAAGGAATACTAGATTGGATTGATCTCACCGAATTGCAGCTCCGCTGTCGTCACAAAGATAGGACCACCTGAACCATCCCACAGCCACACTGCCCACATCAATATTCTCTGAGTTACATCAATGAGCACCACATTTTTGACCAATTCGAATCACAATTACCACCACCGGTTTTTCGCGCGAAAGGCGAACCACGAGAGTGAGTATGACAGTTGTTGTTGCGTTTTTTAGTAAGGCAAATGCGCCAAAAGATCATACATCCTTATAGCATTTCCATCCTCATCATCATCTTTTCTAATACCAATACCATTAGATTTTAGGATTCTTAACAATCGGTTATCGATTCAACGACAGATGTGACCAGCGCACTACCACTTCAGTTCGCTGATCCAATGACATCGCCAACGCCATCTACTTTTATTGTCTTGAAATTCTCAACTCTCATGACTTTCTCCGTATTCGATCGAACGTCCAACACAATTGTTTTGAGATATCTTTTGTTCACTATCAAAACTAATATCGTTAGGTAGTTGTCCCATCGGCGACGGCGTCGGGTCAGACCTCGGCGTAGGTGGAGAGACGATATCGTTAGATACAGGGATGGGTGGCTGGAAGAGGATCAGGACAGGGATGGATGGAAGAGGAGGGGGGAGACCTTTGCCCAGCAGTGGGACAATTTATAGGTTAACAAACAAACAAGAAAGTTGTCCCATCGCAGGCGACTAAGCGAGTATTGGGACACTTTGCGCTAACCAAAAGATAAACTAGATTTAGGCCCGTATTAATAAATCACTCTCAGCTCAAAAGTCAATCTTGAGAACGACCTCAAGATGGCGTTCCTATTAATAAATGTAGGTGCGCTTTATCTAACTTCAAATTATCAGGCTCTTAGCCTTCCATCTGCCACTGTTACGGAATTTAGTTCCTGTCTTTCTCAAGTCGCGGTTCGCCTGCACAGCAAATACGTTCTCACACTTGAGAACTCACACCTGAGGCCCGTATTAATAAATGGCGTTCCTATTATTAAACGTAACTTAGGTGCGCGTTTAGGAATCAGGTATCACGTGAGTAACGCCGTATTAATAAACAAAACTCAGTTCTCAAGAGAACTGTCAAACTCACACTTGAGAACATATTTGTTGATTGCAGGCGAACCGCGATTTGAGATATCACGTGATATGCCCTCAAGATTGGGTTATTAATAAATGACATACTTGAAATAGTGATCACGTCTTGAGAATGTATCGCCTGAATTAGCTCTTGAGCGCCGTTTGCTTTAACTGTAAAATCATGTTTATGGCTAACAGGGGAAGTTAACAGGGGCTTCAGAGATGAACTATAAATATATATTTTTTTATATTCTATATTTTATTTAGGGACCTTTATACACATGTATGTGTCGGTCCCATCATAACCTAACCTAATTAACACACATACTTATTATCTAGCCTATCGCCCACCAGTTCATATAGCATTTTGGCCGCTCCCGAAGACGGTTCGGCCAAAATGCTATGAAGCTCCCCCATATTACATGTAATGATTCCCAGTTGGGACCATAACACTCGCCTTTTGGACTCGTTTCGAGCACATTCCATCAACAAATGTTGCACGCCATCTACCACTCCACACGTGTCACAGTTAGGTGAGGGTACTTTCTTCATTAGGAAAGCAAATTTGTTTGATGGAATGTGCCCAGAGCGAATCCTGTGAGCCAAAAGTACATCCCGCCTTCTCAGCCGTGTGTGGACAAACCAAGGAATTTTTAGTGGTTCGCACTGCATTGTTTTATACCAAATGCCTTTCTCCTCGGAGCGTCTGTCAAAGAACTATAAATATTAGGCGACATAATATTTATACTTCATCACTGAGCAAGTATCGAAATAGGTACTCGCTTTACTTGCCGGCGGTAGGACAGTTCACCCAGTCATTAAAATCAAACAAAACAAATGAAATTCAATATTTTTCAGTTTTCCATTCAAATAAAAGCGCAAAAATTCCCTCAAAAACATGTTCCAGATTAATTTCCGATGAAACTTTCTGGTCGGACGAGCATCGCAAATATGTGGATGGGGAACTATGTGGCACGGATGGATGGTTATTAATTTTTCTGAGTGCATGTGTGTTTTGAGACCGATGCGATGTGTGGAATAGTGTTATTTACGCAAGCCTGGGTTTTTTGAAACAGTACTTTTTTTTGTTATTCTGAATATTCATTGCGAAATGGTTGAACGCACCTAACTCTGTAGGTATAACTTTATTGTACGGAATGATACGTATGCCGCAGCCCAAATCAAGTGTCTTATTTTGTAAACAAATATGATCGTCTAACTATTGTGATGTAACACTGAAGGAACTGATTGATCGAACCTGTTTCATCGGCGTGAAAATAAAGTGATCCGATCCAATAATGTGAAAATAACTATGAAATAATCACAGAACAGCTTAAAATGTTAGCAGGGTAGGGTAGTTTTTGTTTACAAAATAGGACACTTGATTTGGACTGCGGTATAGGTACATAAACTCATGTATGTTTCCCGTAGCGGTAGGTAGATATATACTTCAATCTGCTGTTATCCTGGTAGGTACAGGTAGGTTAGGTTAGCACAATGGGGAGTGCTCGGCGCGCTAGTCTGGTCGCGGATGTATCGCAGTTCCCGTGGCTCGGCAACAATGGCACGAGGCGGAACACCCCAGGAGGTTTAGTCGGTATTCCGCCCTTTCAGGGCGGCGAGCCCGACATAATTAACACGCTCCCCCGGGCGTGGTGGTACACTGAACGTGTTTTACCTGGGTCAAAAAAAAATGTTAGGTTAGGTTAACATCGACACAGACAGACAATAATTCTAAAAATAGTTTTTTTGGCATCAGAATCAATAATAAATCATCAGTCTATTTATATTGCCCCACTGCTCGGGCCAAGATCCACCATGCGAGCCCAGTGCGGATTGGCGGATTTTACATGCCTTAGATTTTTTTCTACGGCATGCAGGTTTCACATTACATTTATTCTTTTCAAAAAAAATATTTAATATAGGTACAGATCCAACTTTTTTATAGTCTTATTACCTAATGTATACAGGGTGTAACGTAAAGGGTATATGAAGCCGAAGGGAGGGTGTTCTGTATCGGTAACTGAACAACTTTATTCTAAGAATTCTTAAATTAAGCTGTTTTTTTTCGACTCGCAACTTGTACAAAACTTTATTTTAAACCAATAATTTTAATAAATAACGGAGGTATTTTTACATTTATTCGCAATCTTGTACAACTTGCGGTTGATGGTGGGGCATAATCTGGCATTGTCATTTAACTGACAAATTAAATTAAAACTACCTAAAAATAACCAATAAATTATATCAATATCGATTACTACCTTCTACCACCATTTAATAAGTAATTAAGCTCTCGATTAGTTTCCTATTTCAGCAAACAGTGCCCTCGACGTTCGAGTGCTATCGTATATCGCTAATCGTCGCGCCGGCACACGCTTGGCACGCCAATGGCGCGGGTTATTGATGGCCCACCATTAATCTTGCTCAGGCCAGGCCGCGTCAACGGACGGAGGGCTTCGGCTTTCACTTAACCCTATTTGTTTTTTACGATTCCGTACAATTCATGGACCGAGTTTTGTGGCTTGAAAAGGCATAGTTTCGTTTAGAAACCTAAGGGCCTTCATAGAGCCAACTAGCGCCGCCAATCCTAAAAAAATAATATCTTCCAATATAATCAATTTGATTAAAAAAGCTATTTACTAAATGTTTATTACGATAAATACTATTTTTTAAATGCTTATTTATAACGTGATTCAATGACGGTAAGTTGTAGTTCGCATAATTGCGAAAAACGGCCGTTTTTGGCACATTTGTGAACTACAACTTAGCTTGTCGCAATTATACCATGTATTGTATATTGAAAAATAGTATTTATCGTAATAAACATTTTGTAAATAGCTTTTTTAATAAAATTGATTAAATTGGAAGATATAATTTTTTCAAGATTGGCGGCGCTAGTTGGCTCATGGAAGGCCCTCAAAGGGGTTGGGTAGCTCTTTTATATCATTTGGCTTGTTATATATCAATACCGCCATACCGTAGACTTTTATATATTTTTAGTTTGATCGGAGGTTTATTATAACCTTCACAATCTAAACTTCACAATTCTTATTTTGAATATGACTTTGTCCCCTTTGGCGTCGAGACACTTGGTCCGTGGGGTCCGAGTGCACACGCGCTCCACAAGGAGCTCAGCAAGCGCCTGAGGGAGGCGCCGGGTGACCCTCGTGCTGGCGGCTTTCTCGCGCAGAGGCTGAGCCTGGCCATCCAGCGCGGGAATGCCGCCAGTGTGATGGGCACCCTCCCAAGAGGGCCGAATTTTTTAAACTGTTTTTAGGCAAGGTGTTTTTTTTTCTAGGTAGTTTTAAAGTATTTTTTAGGTATTATTATTAGTTTGTTTAGTTCAGTTTTATTTATGTTAAAAAATAAATGTATTCTTATTTTTATTTATTTTTACGATTCCCTATTCGCATCTTCCATTTAGTATTCATGCAAGACTGAAGTTAAACTTTATTCAAACTTAATATTATTTACTTATGCAAATAAGTTTGCTCTGCAGTCTCGACTAGACGAATTTACTTTCAATTTAACTGTTTGTAAAAGAAAGACTACGGCACTGACTACTAGGTAAAATTAAAAGTCGGAAATAACATATAGCAATCTTTATTAGAATAAATTAACGACTACAAAATAAAACTACCTTAATATGTAAAAAAAAAATACTTATGAAATAAAACTATAAACTAAAGAACGAACACGTCGTCGAGGTCCCCGTTCTGTGGCATGGTGCCCAGGACGCTGGCAGCATTTCCTCGCTGTATGGCAATACTTAAACGCTGAGCGAGGTAGCTGCCAGCTCTGGGATCACCCGAGATGTGGACCAACCGGGTAGACAGCTCGTGGATGATATCTTTTGAGTCTGTCGACCATGGGCCCATTGTTTCTACAGCAAGCGCCGCAAACTCATGATGTGGAGTCAGTCGTGAGTATTTGCGCCTGTTCCGCAGCAGCACCGGCCTTATGAGAAGTACCCTGGATATGAGACGGGGCGAGAGTATCTACACAAGTCGCGTCCCATACCAGGGTCCTTCCCAGGCGCCATATAGCAATCTTGGGAATACAAAACATACCCTTTCCATGTCTTTTAAAATGAAAATTATGTCTAAACCGAAATAGTTATTCATACAAAATATATATCAAAATTTAGGGTATTATAAATACGAGCACGAGAGCTTATTTTAAAAAAATCTAATTTTTGTTGGCGTATTTTTATTTGCTTGCCAAAATCCATCCAAAATTAATAAAAATACAAATATGGAGTCATTGTGCCGTGCTCTTCACTCCGCCGCTGCGGGACATCTTCTGTCTCGCGCTTGAGTTTGACAGCTGGCACCCCCTAATTGGGTAAACAGCCTTTCTCCTTTCGGTAGTCGGGTAAAAAGAATTGGACATCGTCTTCATCGTAATAAAGCGCAAATTCATAACACATGAGAATGTAGGCAGTCCGTCGTAAAATCAACCCGTACGATGCCACTACCACGAGTTTCTGTAATAAATTCGCTCGTTACTCACTAGCGATTGCGTAATAACTTTAGCTACAAGGTTAGTGGCTTGTTATACATTATTTTTATTTGTAATAAAGAGATACTTCTGATTCTCCAATCAAGAAAATCGTCTCTTCACACGTAACGAACGACAGCAGATATTCATCTGTAGGTACTTATATTAATCATACTTGCAGTATGATTTCAACTCTAATAACGCAAGTAATAAGAACGGTAAATTCCAAAGTGTTACACTTGATCTGCTGTTAGCGTACCACAGGCGAACCTAAGTAAGTACATTATTACGCAGTAGCTAGCGAGCAAATACTGCGAGCAAACATGTCAGCTCTGGGTTAATTACACCAGAAGATCCTACAACATCCTTAGAGTCCAGTATAACAATGCATTCCGAATACTTTTAAGACTGCCGCGATATTGCAGCGCATCGGCCATGTTCACAGAGGCCGGGGTGCCGGACTACTTTGCAGTACTGAGGAGTAGGGTAGCGGCCTTCTGGCAAAGGGTTCGTAACTCCAGGAATAAGCTAATGGACGTCCTAAATGGTAACTGTCATGAGAATATGTTCTTCAGACATTGGTTGAGCGTGCACCGGAGTTGGAACAAAAAGTAAACTCATACTGTGTTACCTATACATTTTATTTTGTTATTTATTTTATTTAATACTTTATTACATTGTAAAAACATATGGGATACTCCTGAAATAAACGATTTATATTATTATTATAAATACCGAGTAAATCATGGTAAGGGCGACCCAAAACAGACAGACCGTCGTTTTGTTTTATGTTTTATGTGATGACGTAGTTTTACGCTTCCTACTGTGAGAGATATGGCATGATATATGTGTGGCTTAGCGCTATCTGAATTAAAATCTGCATCAAAATTTGGGCCTGGAATGGAATTCTGAGCTGGTTTTAAATGTAGCATTATGTCAGACGTGTTGGTTTATTTTATATTATTATTTAACATATATTTTTATTTGTACATATAGTTCCAGTTTAGTTTTTAACGTATTTAATTAATAACTTGTAAATTTTAGTTTTTTCCAAATAAAGTAGTTATTATACAGGGTGTAACGGAATGATTATAATCAGCCGAAGGGATGGTGTTCAATATCAATAACCAAACAAATGACATTGCCACATTTGAATGGAGCTTTGCCCCACCCACAAAACTACGTGACTTTAAGCTGTACCTATCATTTTGTTGGGGACTTATTACAGGTTTCATATGAATAACAAAAACAATGAATAACTTGCTTCGCTTTCTTACTACTTTCTGAATTCTTAATTAAGCTGTCTTTTTCGACTCGCTTGATGTAGGTACAAAGCTTTATTTTAAACCAATCTCGTATTGCTATGACAACTATATGTTGTCTTCTCTCCTTTAAGGCGTTATATGGTTGTCAAAAGCAAGAGTGAGACAGAAGAGTAAAGAGCACGGCGCAGTGCCTCGATATTCGTATTTTTATGAATTCTTGATGTATTTAGCAGGGAAATAAAAATACGCCAACAAAAATAAGATTTATTTTTAAACATACTCTCGTATTTATGGTACCCTACATTTTGATATATATTTTGTATGAATAACTATTTCGGTTTAGATATAATTTTCATTTTAAAAGACATGGAAGGGGTATGTTTGCGATTTTTTTCTGTCGAGCGAAGTTTGTCGAATCGTGTATGGGTATTCATCAGTCTCTAAATAGACACCCCAAGATTGCTATATATTTTTTTCAGGCGTTTAATTTTAGTAGTTAGTGCCGTAGCCTTCGTAGAAAAACTGAAAATACGCGCGCATACGAAGCCTTAATAAAATATCATTTTTATCGTGCCGAAATAAAATAATGTGATAATGAAAATTGAGTCTTACGGAGTCCCGTATTCTTAATATCACCTAACGTCAAATCTAACTTGATCTCCCACCACTTATCCCACTCTGTTCTAAACTACAAGAAACGGGGAAAACTAAGTAATGTCAGAGGCCAAGTTTTACTGGTATTTTTTACGAGCCAAGAACTTATAACTCGTTATTACTAGTAGGTTTTATTTTGATGAAACAGCGGGTAGGGATATAAAATCTAATGCCAGGGACGGACTTCACGCATCGTGGACCCAAGCTTTGGGATTATTTTTTATTTTTTAATAATAAAGATATCGGCGGGTCCGTAATGCGACCGCGAAAGTTACTAAATCTAATAAACACCTAATTGAATATCTATCTTTTAAACGACACTCTGAATTTCGAATGATTGACTTGGAGAATATCAAATGAACTTCTAAAGGAAATTATATAGGGAAAAATGACACTTATTTTAAGATCCTGGTTTGGATACTGTACTTACTTTTAAGTTACATTTAAACTTAAGCTTGACAATAAGTGTGATTTTGCCTTGACCTGCATCTCTAAATCTAAATACTCATATGCTAAATCGCATGAAGACAAGCAAAATGCAATCGCTTAGCGACGAATTAGCCTGACACACTCTGGAATCGTTAAATTTACTTCAATTAAATCGAGCTCTCTAATTGGGTATTTCATTAATTTGATTTATTCATCAATCAACTATGTAGGTAGGTAATTAATTATATTTTTTAATTGCATTGACTTTAATCATGTTCATTTATTTGTGCTTTTAGTACGGTCTAACACAGAGAAAGGTGTACAGGAGAGTTTTTAAGGTTGATATTTTCTCTAAAAATGACTGATTTTTGAAACCTAATGTGTACCTACTCTAAATTATCTTCTAGTAACAAAATTGTTACAAACGGCCAAGTAGTTCTTGAGAAAATCTCAACCATATTGAGACTCTCTTTATACTCCATGGCTGCTGTTCAAAAACCTAGTTAAAACCTCACTTCCCTTAATCGTGTTGCTATCCCTTTCACACTTCGCTAAAAAAGGTTAAGATAGAAAGGGACAGGGGGCCTAAACGGTGGCGTAACTTTAAATCACGTTTATGAATGAATTTGTGTTCGCTTTCGTGGAATTTGTGTTGTTGTTTATTTTCGCTTTTGTGTGTATCACCGTAACTATTTATTTTCACGTAGGACGCCCCCGACTAGATGGAGGGATGACTTTCGCAAGATAGCTGGCATGGACTGGATGCAGAGGGCCGAGAGTAGGGTTGAGTGGCGCGCTTTGGGAGAGGCCTACGTCTAGCAGTGGACTGATACAGGCTGATGATGATGGGAAGAGAACAAAAACAAATACCTTCTCTTCGTGGCCCAAGATATTCCTCGATCCGTCACTGTTTACTAAATTGCTTTGAGTCAAAATATTACTATAAATCATGTGAGAAAATGGCGTTATGTTATGGCAGGCCATTATTTTTATTTCTGTTACGGTTTTAAGGGTACATTGGCTAGTAAAAGGGAATTTTATTGGTGTCCCTTCATTTGATAAAAAACATATTACAAACCATTCATTTCACAAACAACGTTTGGCAAAATCATGATTCATAAGTTCATCTTTGTACAAAGTAATGGTTCTATAAATAATTCATTTGACAAAACAATTACGAGACAAAGTTTCTTTCTTCAAAACATCACTTAACAAATTATTCACTTATTATATACGTTAATAGATAAAACAACGCAAGGCATAAAAACCTTTGACAAAATGCACTGTTTGGTAATTGTAATTTGTTTTTTTATCAAATGAAGGGACACCCCGACAACTCTCTAACCAGATCCGACACGGATGTTTAGGTTCAGAAGGCTCTGGCTTGGAGCGAAGCGCAGCTTCGCTCCAAGCCAGAGACCTCGATGTTAGGTTTTTTTTTTGTATTCAAAAAGCAAGTTCATTTATTAACAATTATACATAAATTTGTAATTTGTTTTTTTATCAAATGAAGGGACACCCCGACCAACTCTCTAACCAGATCCGACACGGATGTTTAGGTTCAGAAGGCTCTGGCTTGGAGCGAAGCGCAGCTTCGCTCCAAGCCAGAGACTTCGATGTTAGGTTTTTTTTTTTTTGTATTCAAAAAGCAAGTTTATTTATTAACAATTATACATAAATTTGTAATTTGTTTTTTATCAAATGAAGGGACACCCCGACCAACTCTCTAACCAGATCCGACACGGATGTTTAGGTTCAGAAGGCTCTGGCTTGGAGCGAAGCGCAGCTTCGCTCCAAGCCAGAGACTTCGATGTTAGGTTTTTTTTTTTTGCATTCAAAAAGCAAGTTCATTTATTAACAATTATACATATAAAATACCCACTTATTTACCCAATATTTTGTCTAATGGCGACCTTGCAAAAGGAATACTTTGGTCATTTAATCAATTGCAAAATGACGGTTTAGCATTCACAACATTTGCTATGTTAAATATTTATAAAATGGATTTTTGTCAAATGATCACTTTTAAAACGATCACTTTAGTAAATGATAAGTTTGTCAAATGATTACTTTTTCAAAAATAATTTGTAAAATGATCATTTGTCATACGTTTTTTGTCAAACATTAGTGAACCAATTTTATTAGTTCTAAGGCACCCTGGTACTTACAGCTCACTTAACTACACAGTTAGAGGATCAAGTTAGCACTTACTTGGACTTATACAAGGTAATTTCATACTATGATTGATTGAGCTCGATGGTGCTTTTTATTCCTGAATACCTACCTGTTATTTTTTACTAATTTATTTATTTGCTGATAATACCTATCTCATGGCTTTTGAAAATGGCGGGAAACGACGGTTGCGAAATTATTTGATAATTTTCAGTTTAATGTCTACAGTGGTTGCTTTGTGTTTAAAATCAGAAAATGTTCGAGAATGACAGTATAGTGAAATTATTGGAGGATTCATGCAGGATCTGAAGTTTGGCGCTATAGTCAAGAGTCCCACTGCGAGCTCGGGAGTGAACGTGACTGTCGAGCTGCTTCGTCCAGAGCGAAGACGCTACGGCGTCTCCTCTGGATGAAGACATGAAGACGCAGATACCCAGGGTGACGACGCTACGGCGACTCCCCTGGATGAATAGAAGACGATATGATATTTTGAATATTCTGTAACATGACATTGGCAAATGACGAACTGTCGAGTCCATTAATAAAATAAATAAAATAACCTATCTCATTTAAATTATTATCAGTTTCGAAAACGCAAATGTAAATTTGTCCCTAAATCTAGTTTATCTTTTCGTTAGAGCAAATGTTATGGTGAAGTTGCACGGAACCCTTGGTGCGCGAGTCCGACAGCCACAGACCACTTACCCCATAGACATGAAATCGGTACAAAATTGCAAGCGAAAAATTCTGTCAAGCGATACTATTAGACGAAGGCAGGGGCGCCATATCATAATATTAAACCCGTTTGGAGTGGAGACGATGGGCCCGTGGGGACCGGACGCTCGGCAATTGTACAAAGAATTGTCGAGTCGTCTGGTCGACGTCACGGGTGACAAGAGAGCGGGTGCGTACCTCGGCCAACGAATAAGTTTGGCCATACAATGGGGTAACGCAGCCGCTCTCTTGGGCACCCTGCCGCATGGGAGCGACTTGGACGCGGTGTTCTACCTGTGACTGGTAGAGGCCACTCACAGCTGGAATACCGCGTCCAAGTAGGTACATTTTTAGAATTTTATTTTTAAAATTTTTATATAATTTTTTGTTTGTTTATGTAAATAAGTTAATGATTTGTTATTAAATTAATAATTATACATAATGATATTAATAAATGAAATAAAAACCCGTTTCGATATACTCAATACTCAATATATTTATTGCATTCCATAAGTTCCATATATCTCAAGGTGTCGCGAAATTTGCGCTCATGTGCAGGCAGAAACGGGCGCCCTCCTGTTACAGGTCTATGGGGTAAGTGGTCTGTGCCAACAGCCGACTCGCACTTGGACGGTTTTATTGTTTACCAAAATTCCCATTATTTAGTGTAATGTCAAGAATTAACTTAGAAAATTAAAAGAAAGTTATCCCTAAGACGAGTTTCATCAAGTGTTAAGAGATGCCTCGCCTCAAAGCAGATGCCTAAGTGCGCGTTAAGTGCAGCTTAACTTAACGTCTGCCTCTTAACTTTTAAGTTTGAGCTGCGATGTTTGTTTACTTAGATATTCTCTGCTAACTGGGAAATAAAGCTGAGATATTTCGTATTTAACTTGCTTGCGCAGTTGGAGCAATAGTTTAATTAGTATACTGAAAGCTCGGTGGCGCGGTGGTTGGGTTACTGTGGAGGACCAGGTTCGATCCCCGGCCAGGTCAGCCATGTCCACATCAAAGCACATCAAATGTAATACTTTGAACTTTGAACGGTTCTTATTCTCTGTACCGCAAAAATTAAATTGAATATGATTAAATGATAAATGGAGAAAAGATTTCATCACGACCGGGATTCGAACCAGGGACCTCGCCATTCCGTGGCACGCTCTATTCCAACAGAGCCATCGTGATTCGTATCCAGATCGTGAATTTTGTCTCCATATTCTCGTCTGAGGGACGGTAGCGACATCTGTCCAGTAATTGTGCAATCATCATTTATCATTTAGATTTTCGTTTCGCATAGCGCATATGCAAGAAAATATCAAAACATATGAATATGATTATACAGAGAGTCCAGCAAGTTTATTTTTCTTCTGTTTCAGAGACATCTAACAGTATGGCGTCAAAAGCGCTAATGTTACTGGCTTCAATATCGGCACTAAATATTGGTAAGTGACTTATATTTACTCATAAAGGAATGCTTATGGAGTAAGAAGGAATAATGACATTGTCATATTTCAATGGAGTTTGCCCCACCTACAATACTACGTGACCATTTAAGCTGTACCTATTATTTTGTTGGGAACTTATTACAGGTTTCATATTGCATAATCATAATCAGTATCATTTTCAACTACTCTCGCAACTCCTATAGAACAATAACAAAAACAATGAGTAATTCGCTTCGATTTCTTACTATTTTCTGAATTCTAATTAAGCTGTTTTTTCGACTCGCAACATGTACAAAACTTTAATTTAAACCAATAATTTTAATAAAAAACGGAGATCTTTTTTTACATTTATTTGTGCATTTTGAGGTTTTCTTAAGAAATACTGGACCGAACTTAATAATTATTTTACATTTACATAGTTTTCACTTTTATCTATCAAACAGTGAAATAGTGATTCAATGTCGGTAAGTTGTAGTTCGCATAATTGCGAGAAACGGCCGTTTTTGGCACATTTGAGAACTACTTTGCTTGTCGCAATTATGCCATGTATTGTATATTAACAAATAGTGTTATCCTAATAAAGATTGTGTACATAGCTTTTTTAATAAAATTGATTAAATTGGAAGATATTATTTTTTCAATATTGGCGGCGCTAGTTGGCTCATGGAAGGCCCTTAAAGAGGTTGGGTAGCTCTTTTATTTCATTTGGCTGCTTGTTATATATCAATACCGCCATACCGTAGACATTTCTTTTATATATTTTTAGTTTGATCGAATGTTTATTATAACCTTCACAATCTAAACTTCAAAATTCTTATTCTTATTTATTTTTACGATTCCATCCGCATCTTCCATTTAGTATTCATGCAAGACTGAAGTTAAACTTTATTCAGACTTAATATTTTTTTAAGATTGGCGGCGCTAGTTGGCTCATGGAAGGCCCTCAACATTGGCTAATCAATTTGACATCAATTCAAATCAGTGTTCGTCATCTTGTCGTCTGATGAGAAATCTATTTGCGGGCTAATGTCTCTTGGTTGATTAATTTAGATAACAAAACTTAGCCAATAACATGTGACTGACGGCTCAGCACTATGGAAACTTGATTAGGCCGTTAGTTTAGAATTTAGATCATTTATTTATTTATTTCAAAATGTCACAACATTACATATTTTTTTTATTTTTATTAATGGACTCGACAGTTCGTCATTTGCCAATGTCATGTTGCAGAAAATTCAATATATTCAATAGTCTTCTATCTTCCTCCAGGGGAGTCGCAGTAGCGTCTTCACCCTGGGTAGCCGCGTCTTCATGTCTTCGTACAGAGGAGTCGCCGTAGCGTCATCACTCTGGAGGAAGCAGCTCGACAGTCACGTTCACTCCCGAGCTTATAGCGGGAACTCTTGATAAAAGCTTGAAACTTAAGATCTTGCATAAATAATTCAATAACTTCACCGTACTGTCATTCGCGAACATTTTCTGATTAATTTAACGTGATATTAAACACAAAATATCCCTGTAGACGTTAATAGGAAAATTATCTAAAAAATTCGCAACCGTCGTTTCCCGCCATTTTCAAGAGAACCCACAACATTACATAAAACTAACTTTTACAACATTAACCATTGATCTCCTATAAACAACTAGATACACAGTCTGCCTTCTAAAATGTCCGAGCGCAAAGAAGGTCCAAACGGATGAATGGTTCATTTGCTTTATTGGACATTATTTGGACGTTAACAATGGACCCTTATATGGACGTTTTTTAAATTGTTTTATTAAGACCTTTGTGTATTTAGTTGTTTATAGGAGATCAATGATTCTGACAAATAAATGCACGTATTTGATTTCAAGGGATATTAATATTAAAATTAACTCTTGAATCGAATATAATAGGTTAGTTGACTCCTTCTTTTTATTGCATCAATTAACTATCATGCTCCTGCTGAAGAGAACTGTGAAATCAGTTTTGCGATATCTCAATTAATACCGAAGATATTAAGAGCGTTCCATGAGCCAACTAGCGCCGCCAATCTTAAAAAAATCATATCTTCCAATATAATCAATTTTATTAAAAAAGCTACGTTCACATTGTTTATTGCTATAAATATTATTTTTTAAATGCTTATTTGTAACGTGATGCAATGTAGGTAAGTTGTAGTTCACATAATTGCGAAAAACGGCCGTTTCTGGCACATTTGTGAACTACAACTTACCTACATTGCATCACGTTACAAATAAGCATTTAAAAAATAATATTTATAGCAATAAACAATGTGAACGTAGATTTTTTAATAAAATTGATTATATTGGAAGATATGATTTTTTTAAGATTGGCGGCGCTAGTTGGCTCATGGAACGCTCTTAAGCGATTAAATCAAGTAGTGGGATGCTCCATCTCTTTTTAGCAAAACGTTCTTTAGTATGAAGTTTGTATGGCGCTACCACGGTATGACGTCATACCGTGGTTGCGGTACAATACGTCTGTACTGTTTCCGTCTCTTTCTAACACAACTGTTCTAAATGCCTGTAGTTACTTCATCGGCTACACGCTGAGCAATATACACACATGCACACGCCTCAACACATTTACACTTCATATCCACCCTCACACACAACCCAGGTCATATTTTTTAAGTAAGTATATATAATTTATTTATCTTATCATTATTTTTGTTGTTATTTTTCAATTTTTAACTTCTGGTTTTTATTACTATTAAGTAATTATTATTTATCAACTTATTAGAATCTTGTTTTTCCTCCCAATTTATTATTGTAATCAGGTGAACTTCTTTTGTGGCGTACTAAGTATTGTATTTGTTATATATGTAAATCAATTGACATTGCTGTGAAGTTTATAAAACAATAAATTTTTTTTTAACTAATTTCAATTTTGATTTCACAGTTGACCATGAATTTGTGTCTATTTTGTAATAATAATGAAAAACATTTAATTTTCGATACTTGTCAACTAGCCTATTCTTTATCGATATTCGGTAATGTTTATCCGTGTATAAACCAACGCCTTCAACGCCCTAAATTATCACCATTAGGCACACATGGGCCTCTATCACGTGTCCCCAAAAGGGACCTTTCATCAGAACCCATCCCTTCACGTAGACCCATTAATAATTTAATTAATTAATGTGAGAGTATCCCATGATCTGCTACATCTCACCGAATGCGACCTTTCACATATGTTTCGGGCTAAAGGATAATTATTTATTCAAAGTGACTAGTGAATTAATACAAAAACAAACCCATTTTTAGGGTTCCGTGGCTTAAAATATACTTTATATGTCTATTATCTTGATTTATGTATTGTAATTTATTCATTATTTATTAAATGTATCCAGATCATGTAGTTACAAGTAGTTACCATGTAAGTAGTTTATGTATATCTCTAGTGTGTGTAATATTTATATAGGTATATATTAATTTTATTTTAGTGTGTATTCTTATCCATATTAATGTACTTACTTAAATGTCGTGGGTCGTGGAGTTACTTTTAATTATTAAATTCAACGTTACTTAAATAAACCGCCTCAACATTCTTCGCATCACCAAAGGTTAACTGGTAGAAAATGCCGCAAGGCATTAAGTTCGCCTTTATACAGTTTATTGTGTAAAGAGTATAATAATAAAAAAGGAACCCTTATAGGATCACTTTGTTGTCTGTCTGTCTGTCTGTCAAGACCTTTTTCTCAAAAACGCGTGGACGTATCAAATTGAAATTAATACCAAACACTGAAGTCTGTAATCTCATGTAGCCCTGAAAAAATCAAACTTCTACGTCAACGCAATCAAAAGATATGGCTATAGATATATTCATGTTGCATTTTCCCGCATATTTGTATAGATAAAAGATAAAAGATTTTTATTGACACAAAAATAATGATCAGTGCTTCTTGAAAATAGGTACACTATACATATTTAGCAATTATTATACTAACATTTGTTTCAAGAATGTGGAAACGATAGCATCCGTACTAGTTTAAAAAACTGTATGACGGATTACTAACGCCTTCCATCGGAAATGTAATTGTGGTTATTTATGCCAATAAATTTAATATTAAGTAAAAAGAATTAAATAAGTAAGTACATAATGAAAAATATTCTTAAGAGTGTTTTTAAGAGGAAATGTATGAAAACGCAATGGAATCAATGAATCATAAAATGACAATGCCAGATTCTGCCCGACCATCAACCGTACGATAAACAAGATAACGAATAAATGTAAAAATATCTCCGTTTTTTTAAAATTATTGGTTTAAAATAAAGTTTTGTACCTACATCAAACGGGTCGAAAAAACAGCTTAATTAAGAATTCAGAAAATAGTAAGAAATTGAAGCGAATTATTCATTGTCTTTGTTATCATTTTCTACTACTCTCGCAACTCCTACTGAATATGATTATGCAATATGAAACCTGTAATAAGTCCCCAACAAAATGATAGGTACAGCTTCAATGGTCACGTAGTTTTGAAGGTGGGGCAAAGCTCCATTGAAATGTGGCAATGTCATTTGGCAAGAAGCTAGGTCTTACAGCACAAGTAAAGGACACCGCCCTTTAGATTTAGATTTCTAGATTAAGCAAAAAAATAACTAAAACCTGTCATGTACCTGGATGGGTGACCGCTAGTGACTCTTTCATCTGAGCCCCTCCGTGCCTCGGGGCGCACGTTAAGCAGTTGGTCCCGGTCGCTGTCGCTCGGCAGCAGTCGTTAGGCCACGTCAGAGGCCTACGGGCGGCCTGAATATCTCTGACAAATAGGTTTGGTCACTAAACCACACGAAAAAAAAAGCTTTCGAATTATCCACAGATAAAACAGATAATTACCATGAATTCCTTTGTTTACAAACGCACTCGTAAGTGCATTGGCCTGAGGATATTTTAATGAGTCCGCTTCTACAGGCTTCTATCTCCTCTCCTTTTTATTATTTTTTTCTCCGTAATTATTCCGTTGCGGCAAATAGGATACGCTGCAATGTTTGGGCTGTACACAAATATTTCCTTTGATCTTTATTTTTTAAAGTAAAAAAACAAAAAAGATTGTGTGCGTTTCTTTTTTTAATGCTTCTGTAAAATACTTACGTATACCGAAGCCCCAATCTTAATTTGTAAACAAAAACTACCCTACTAACATTTTAAGCTCATCTGTGATTACTGCATAGTTATTTTCACATTATTAGATCGGATCACTTTATTTTCACAATGATGAACAGATTCGATCAATCAGTTCCTTCAGTGTTACATCACAACAGCTAATTAGACGATCATATTTGTTATAAGTTGAAGACAATTGATTTGGGCTGCGATCATTGATCTCCTATAAACAACTAGATACACAAAGGTCTTACTAAAACAATTTAAAAAACGTCAAAATAAGGGTCCATTGTTAACGTCCAAATAATGTCGAATAAAGCAAATTATGGTCCGTTTGGACCTTCTTTGCACTCGGACATTTTTAGAAGGCAGACTGTGTATCTAGTTGTTTTATAGGAGACCAACGGCTGCGGTACATATTTTACGAGAATCAGAAATAATTGTTGTTAAATTAAGAACTTGCAGATATCGGAAATTTCGCAAAATATTGAATTATTGAGGAGCTTCGTATAAAAATGTTCCGCACTTCCAAACGCTAAATTCGCTAATCCTTTTTTCGCGAAAAACTTTTGATAACCTACCTACCAAATAGTATAGAGCTTCTTCTTTATTAAAAATCAAAAAAATATATGTAAGTAACATTAAAACTAAACTAAAACCATATGTACAAATACATATGTACGGTGGAACACAGAGATAGGTGTACAGGAGAGTTTTTAAGGTTAAGATTATATCAAAAACTACTAGACCTATTGCAGAAACTCTTTCACTGTTAGATAGATTAAAGTGAAAACTATGTAACTGTAAAATAATTATTAAATTCGGTCCAGTAGTTTTTGAGAAAATCTCAACCTTATTGAGGCCCCCTGTATACTTATCTCTGTCTTCGACTGTACAAATATATACAGTTTGGCGACCGATGTAACATTGCAATTTTGTTAAAAATTATTAATAATAAAAAAATTAGAGATAAGAAACTTGTCTTAGGTCCCACACTATTGGCAGCGTGCCCAAAAGGCTAGATATAGAGCTTGATTTTCTAATAACAACTTGTTTTGGGTCACTTCTGCGTCCCCCGTTAAATGACATTACGTAGAAGGTAAACACGACAAGTTATTTTCTAAAATTATTAAATTTACATAACTCTGTCCGGCACAATGACAGCATTTCCATTTTCAGACGCCGTTCAAAGTTTTAATTACGGCCCGGAATTAATTCCGGATTATGGTACCCTCATACAGGCGCGACGAATAGCGAGGCCGTTTAGCAGCGACAGATTAAAAAAAAGTTCGAGATAACTTTCCAAATTTTAATCATATAGTAATACTATTTATTTCGAAAAAAATAAAAATAACTATTATAATATTAACCTAGAAAATATAAACTAAACTAAAAACTATATATACAATTATAGGTCGGTTGAACTATCTGAATGGCTTAGCATTACAGATAGTTCAACCGATCCCCGTTGTCCGGCAACGTGCCCAAAATGCTGGCGGCATTTCCCCTCTGGATCGCTAGACTGATCCTTTCGGCGAAATATATATAAATAAATATAACGAGTAGAATCTTAGTTTACAAGGATTCCAATGATTTCAATTTCATACATTATATTTACGTCGTAGTTTTGACATTAGTACCTAATTTTCTTCTCAACCACTCTAAGTTTATAATTTCTGAAATATTATTTATTTCGGAATTTATTCTTGAACAGGGACTAGGGCAATTTTGGATGAATTTGTGACTACCAAAATATACGACAAAATTAACCGTATCTTTTGAACCAGATTTTAAAACTGGGATCTTATTCATATTGATAATATCAACTTGATACAATCTACGCATTCGTACAACTAGGGTCTAGAATCTAGACTCTATATATCGGTCTGTCAGTGAAATATGCAACAAAATGTTCTTATAAGGATATTTTTCTTTTCTATACGAAACCCTAAAGATAGATTGAAATTGATTTTGTTTTTCACTGCCGCAATGCGTTCTGAAAGCCGCTTCGCTACCGCGGCAGTTTGAAGGAAGCTTAAGTTTACAGTTTCAATTTATATTTCAGGATTCGCAAGTATTGATTCTGAACGGTTCCCTAAATGTTACAAATTGCATTTAACCTGTAATTAGAAGGGAGATAAAGTTTCATTTTACGCAGGAATCGGCGGTGACAGGTTGAGAGGCTCGCGGGTAAATTCTGGAAAGTTAAGTGATAACCTTTGGAATAGATGAGATTAAACTTATATGGACCAGTCGTGATCGGTAAAGGAAGCAAAGAACTGCCGATGGAGATAGCTATATTTACATCGCTTGACTCTGCTCTTGTATGACATATTTTTGCTACTCTCATTTGTTTTTCCATTGATTATACATAAAAACTGATATCTCTTTCTGACGTATGAGAGGGAAAAAAACATCAAGGACAGACTGGCCCTTCCGAACCAGAAATTTGAATTCCTAAAATGTTGAATCTCAAAATGTTGAATTCTCAAATTTCACCCGTCCTTATACAAAACATATTAATGTATCTCTCTGGGGATGTTTACCCTAATGGATAAAATATTGTACAAAGTTATAAATGCGAAGAATTGACTCCATTTTATTTATTTATTCAATATATAACTGACTGGTTTACAGATATCACCAAAGCACCGAGTCAGTGGATACAATATAATAATAATTCTTAAAATAATTAATTATACAATAAAATTTGTGTAAATTAGAGTTTAGCACTATACCATGTCTCGAGTCGTGGTGAATGTCACACATATGGTCTGACGACTGCTGTCGCTCGGCTGCAGTCGTGAGACCATGTCAGGCTTACGGGCGGCCTGAATAACTCTGACAATGGTGCTAAGTCTGAAAGCACATTTTAAAACTAAGTAAAAACGAAAAATTCGTATCGCAAGTCCATTGACCCAACCACTGAGCTCTAAAATCTAAATGGTTACGTAACTTTAAATTACGTTTATGAATACGCGCCTTAATGATTGGTACAAAATGTATGTTTATGTTGATGTTTTGATCTTTAATTTCCATAAACATCTACAACAGGATATTTACTAAAATTTAAATAAGCTGGCTGGGAATCAAACCAGTGCATTGACCCACCGATCTCACTAAACCATACGAGAAGAATATTCAAACTCTTTCCAAAGTTTTCGTATCGTCACGTAAAAAACGAACCCGTATCAATAACAAGGCTTTATATTCGATTAGCGCATGATATATATGGTGTTTCCATAATATATATCGGCCAATGTGTCAACGTCGAAACGCTGAGACGGAAGAAATATGCTACGGAATTTATTGATATGAAAAATGTGGAACATTTATCAGACGCCTTTTTATACCACCTGTATAACGTATAAAGTGATTTGTATAGGGAAAAGAATTTTTCATACTGGGTAAATGTACAATGTAAGAAATAGATTGTAAAACTTTTGATCGACAAACAGTTGCCCGAAATACCTTTGGCCGACATTACGTTTGATCGACACTACAGTTGATCGACACGACTTTCGCCCGAAAGACATCATGGTCGACATAACTTTTGACCGACGTTGATAAAACTTGACAGGAACTGTCAAAAGTGACAAGAACTGTCAAAAACTGTCAAAAAAGACAAGAACTGTCAAAAATGACAAGAACTGTCAAAAATTACAAGAACTGTCAAAAATGACAAGAACTGTCAAAAATTACAAGAACTGTCAAAAATGACAAGAACTGTCAAAAACGACAATACTATGTAAATAAATACATACACAAAAGTGACGATTCCAGGTTGCGAACGCTGTACCGCGAGGACGGATCAAGCTGAAATTAATACCAAATACTCAGGTCTGCAACTGCAGATGTGAAAAAATCACACTTCTATGTCAACGCAATTAAAAGATATAACTGTTTATATCGCATTTTCTCGCATATTATTTGTATGAAAATGCAAGAAAACCTATTAAAAATCTAGGCTTCTGTAATCCACCAATACACACTTAGCCCACGAACTAGATCATAATATGAACTCCCTCGACATAATCATATACATAATGGTCACTAAATAACAGGCAGATATTAAAATATCTCCTACAGCGCTCAAAGGGTGTCATATAATAATGTATAAAGGGGATAACACAATCTCTAAGATCGTTTGATGTTAAGTAAGGCTCTATTATAAAGTCGGTGTCAAGGACGGAACGAATAGAGGCGCTCTCCCTTCGAATTCAATTAATTGGTTAAGAATTTATTTGAATCAATTATTTTTGGGTCTGTGTAACACGAGGCCTTACATTAGTTAGATCTTATATTTAGCCATTGTCAAGAGATCTAATTAAGTTTTTTTACTATTCTAATAAGAACCTAGTGGATGTGTCTAATGACCAGAGGGCTGGCGCGTACCTCGCGCAACGCCTTAGCCTCGCAATCCAGCGAGGCAATGCAGCCAGCCTTCTGGGGGCACTCCCTGCGGTCGCTGACCCGGGGCAAAATTATTATGTATAGTTTTTTATATTATTATTACATATTGTCTTTTGTTAAATATTTTGTCATTAATAAATAAGAACTGTTTTAGAATTAAAACTATAGTTAGGCATTATTACAAATTATTATATATAAACGACGAGTTTCAGTCGACACTGACGCCGGCAATTACACCGAGTAATTGCCGGCTTCAACAATATAAGTGAGTGATATCCGTTTATATATTATAATTTGTAATAAGAACTACTTATTTATTTGGTTTATTAATGGACTCGACTGATAAAAATAAAGTATCAAGACTGATGTACCTATATAATTATTTTACAACTTTAAGTAGTCTGCGCTTAGGCTTTCTATTTGTAAAATAATGGTTACAATCAGTCAAGTAGTTCAGAAAATCTCAACCTTAACGACACGCCTTGTATACCTTTCTCTGTTTTCGATTGTACATGACGGACTTATACAGTGTAATATAGACTTCCTAATAAAATTTTACTAAATACACAAGAATACAGAATAGATGACTATTTAAACGATGAACATGCATGGTGTGTGTCGCAAGTTCCGCATGAAGAATAAAGTTTAGATTACTAATAATAGTAATAGTTTTATAATATCTAGTTATTAAGTGTTTGTGTTATCATTACTTTAAAATAAGTGGATGCTGAGAGTTTATTGCCATTTTTTTCCTCAGCGTTGGCACCTTTTCCTTGCAAAGTTGTGTAAATGTATATTCAAAAAATATGTTACCGTGCAAAGATGTACACAACTGCTTACTTGGAATAAAGAAAAACTTTGACTTTACAACACAAAAAAATAATTATTCAATTAAACACGGCGACGCGGGCGTGGCGCGCTCACCTTGAAAAAGATCGTCGAAATCGGTCGAAATTGTCGGTCTAATTGCCGACTTTAACAATATAAGTGAGTGATATCCGTTTATACATAATAATTATTCAATTAATTGATTCACTGACTGGGTGTAAAATAAAATGGTCGAGGTACATCTCTACTCGTCCTAGATTAAGGGTATTAAATTTTATACAGGATACGGTCTGATAATTTCGCCGACTAACAATGAATTTGTTACGATGTGACGTTAATAAAAATCTAACAAAAATGGCAATAATAAAAAATACTACAATGCCTATAAAGAAATTAAACGATGCCTAAAAACATTAATAATATTAACAATGTGTCAAAGTCAAAGCCAAATTGCTTTATTGCAAGTAAGCACGTTGAGTACATTTTTGCACGTCAATATATTTTTTGAATTTACATTTACACCACTTTGCAAGGAAAAGGTGCCAACGCTGAGGAGAAAAAGTGGCAAAAAACTCTCAGCAACACATCTTTTAAAACAATGATAATACAATTATTACTTAATAACTATACAGTACGTAACTATTACTATTGTTAGTAAGTTTATCCCTCATGCGGAACCGGCGACACACACCATGCATGTTCATCGTGTTTAGGCTACATTAGGCCACATTAGAAATAACATACGTTACCTCTGATAGCACTCGAAAATCATAACTCTTTTTGTTAATCTGGTAAAAACCCATTATCACAGACCACTTACCCCATAGACCTGTAACAGGAAGGCGCCCGTGTCTGCCCGCAAATGAATGCAAAATTGCTTCGCGACATGTGTGACCTAGAGATATTATCGACATGCACGCATCTCTTTAATACGGCACCCCTGTCCCCCGCTTCGTCTCTATGCGCTCATCGTTGACAGAATTTTTCGCGTGACATTGCCACATTTCAATGGAGCTTTGCCCCACCTACAAAACTACGTGACCATTTAAGCTGTACCTATCATTTTGTTGGGGACTTATTACAGGTTTCATATTGCATAATCATAATCAGTATCATTTTCTACTACTCTCGCAACTCCTATAGAATAACAAAAACAATGAATAATTCGCTTCGATTTCTTACTATTTTCTGAATTCTTAATTAAGCTGTTTTTTTCGAATCGCAACTTGTACAAAACTTTATTTTAAACCAATAATTTTAATAAAAAACGGAGTTATTTTTACATTTATTCGTTATCTTGTACAACTTGCGGTTGATGGTGGGGCAGAATCTGGCAATGTCATTTGTTCCGATTTCGTGTCTATTGGATAAGTGGTCTGTGCACATTATAAAGCGGCTTATTGTACAGCTTAATATCGGTTTATATTTCTGTAACAAAATGTTCTATAAATACAGAAATTAATCCACCACTAATGAATTACTCGAAAATAAAACATATTTCATGGAATTAAAACACATATTTCATGAAATGCAACAAAATATTTCGCGGAATGGAACTGTGAATCGCATTTCCGTGAAACAGGTCAAACAGAAATTACTTTTGCTATATCACAGACAGTTCGCATTTCGGGTAAAATACAGAAAAAAATGTATGTCGGACAGTCGTAAAAATAATAATGGTTACGTAGGATTTTCTTATTTACTCGACTACTACAAGGATGCTTAGATGATTAACCCACTTACTTATAAAAAACACTAATCAAGCACTGAACAACATATTAACTAATCATTATTTAAACTCTTAATAAGTGATTAACCTTTTTTTTACTAATAAACGTTATTTAAGCAGTGATTAGCTAATCGCCATTTTAAACACCAAAAAATATTTAGGTACGGTAACACTGCTGAATGAATTCAAAAAGAGAACGAAAATTTTGGCTAAATTGGGGTAATGCCTACAAAGTCCTTAAAAAAGTATTCAGCTGTTCCGAATACGGTCCGCCATTTTGTTAATTAAGCATACGACGTTGTATAAACTGACAGCTACCTATTTGGTTCTTCAGGAGTTGATTAACTTTAAATAGTGTTTATAAGTAAACATTTTTTAAAACAATTGTTAAACAAGGTATTAATTTTAATCATCGATTATAAGTAAGGCTGTAAATGTTTATACCGAAGCCCAAATCAAGTGTCTTATTTTGTAAACAAAAACTACCCTAGTACTACCCTACTCTATTAACATTTTAATCTGTTTTGCGATTATTGCATAGTTATTTTCACATAATTAGATCGGATCACTTTATTTTCACAATGATGAACAGGTTCGATCTCTCAGTTCCTTCAGTGTTTTATAACAATAGGTAATTAGACGATCATATTTGTTTACAAAATAAATCAAGTGTCTTGATTTGGGCTGCGGTATAGTAATACTTATATAAAACTTTGTGATGAGAAGATAATAAATTGATTGATTGACTTATAAGTATGTATGGCGGTTCCTTTGTCACCTCATTAGCGTACAAGTCGTGATGGATTATGATTAAAAAATATTCATAATTATTCTTTAACGCAAGTCGTATATTTTTGTACAGATAACAACAGATCAAGTGTAACACTTTGGACCGTTCTTATTATCTGCATCGTAAGAGTTGAATTCGTACTGCAAGTGTTACCATTGATCTGTTGTCCGTCCACCATTTTTTATAGAATTTACATTTATAAATATATCAGTAAGGTTACTCTCACCTCTTATAGCGATCCAGTTTAGGTTCTAAACTGTTCACGGAAGGCAGCGGGTACAGAGTGGTCCTGTCCCGCTGCAGCCAAGCGCTGCGAGTGTGCTGGGCCCGCCTCGAGCGGCCCGAGGAGTGCTGTCAGCAAGCGCGCGGGAAACTCTGGTGTAGTTCAACAGTGATCCCAGAGTTCCCCGCAATGCGCGGAGGAGGCCACCGTGGGGTTTTAGTCGGTGCGAGTCCGACATAACCCGTCGCTACCCCTGAGGCGGCGGGTATGCACAAGCATTTCCCCACGAAAAAAAAAGGTTATAAACTGACAATTTGCTACAATGACGTTTGATGTCGTTGTAGCAAATTGACAGTTTAAAACCTAAACTGGATCGCTATAAGAGGTGAGAGAGTAACCCTGCAGTTTGCAAGGAAGATTGGCAACAGTGTCAAAACTCGTTAAATAAATGAATTTTATCTTTAATTCTTTTAGACATACGAGTTTATTTCAGCCAGGACAGAATTTCACCTAATTGTAAATGAAAATAATTACAAGTATTAATCAAATTAACAAAACTATAATAAGTTACAAAATGTCAACGTAATGCGGTGTTATTGTATTTCTACTTTACCTAAAAGGAACCCTAAAAAGAGGATAAAATAGGAAAGAACCATTCCAGAGATGGTATTCTTTTTTTTATTGAATATGGCAGAGATTCGGGCAAAGCGTATGCTAACGCTAACATGCTAGGAGGCAAAGATTAAAATATTTCTTTATCAGACACGATAGCCAAATCAATTGCCAATCGATGGATTTTTGACAGAGAATTACATAGATATACCGATGATTGTAAGAATTATTTCATTACAGTTGCAGTGTAATAAAACACCTGTTGTGTAAAAGACATTGCCACATTTCAATGGAGCTTTGCCCCACCTACAAAACTACGTAACCATTTAAGCTGTACCTATCATTTTGTTGGGGACTTATTACAGGTTTCATATTGCATAATCATAATCAGCATCATTATCTACTACTCTCGCAACTCCTATAGAAGAATAACAAAAACAATGAATAAATCGCTTCGATTTCTTACTATTTTCTGAATTCTTAATTAAGCTGTTTTTTTCGAATCGCAACTTGTACAAAACTTTATTTTAAACCAATAATTTTAATAAAAAAACGGAGATATTTTTACATTTATTCGTTATCTTGTACAACTTGCGGTTGATGGTGGGGCAGCATCTGGCATTGTCATTTAAATCACGCTGAGAAAGCGAATGAGTCTTCTTGGGCGAACACATCCGGAATCACAAAACCTCTTCCCATGATCTGCATAGCGGACCTAATGAGTTATAAGTATCTTTAGGGAAGAAGGAGTATAAAGGAAAATCGCACAAAAGCAATGTATAGGTATATACAGGGTATATGAAGCCGAAGGGAGGGTGTTCAGTATCGGTAACTGAACAACTTTTGTTCTACGACTTTTCGAATAAAAAATAAAAATAAATTAATGTCCCATACAAATTGATCAGCTGACCGGCACGAAATGTATGAAAAGTCAAAAAATATATTCTCGAAAATCGAGAAGTCGTAGAACAAAAGTTGTTCAGTTACCGATACTGAACACCCACCCTTCGGCTTCATTACCCTTTACGTTACACCCTGTATATCAAAAAAGAAAAAAAACACCATGATGCGCTCTTAAAAATAAATAAAATAAATAAAAGATCATTTATTTGCCACATAGTCAAGACATACATAGGTTTAAATAATAAATATTAAATCATACAGTCAGACTGTAGCAAAAAGGCTGAGAGTGGCTCAGTACTAAATGTAGCATGTAATGCAAACATATACCTAGTTCTGATTTTCAGCCACCGCCTGGTTATACCAGTGAGTTTAACTTAAACTCTTAACTATGTTATATATTTTATATTATATTAGGTATGCTTTACTTATGTTTTTTTAAATCTACTCTGATCTTTACCATTTTCTTCGTCAGGTATCTTATTTTAGTCATGTCTTTTAATAATTTATAGTTTATTTGCAAATTGAGAAACTTCGTAATTGGCTACTGTAATTTGAATTACTTGTATAATTTAATCAGATCACTCTGTGAAACTGAATTACAAAAAATAAATAAACAAAGTCAAGTAGCATTTGAAAAACTCCCAACTTTAACGAAGCCTCTATATCTCTGCGTTAGATACATGACAAGCCTCTCAGAGTCAAGTCAACACTAGGCATAATTTATGCCGTCCTTTCATCGTCCACTCTTCACCCTACGTACGTCAATTCATGCATTTTAATGAGAGAGCGCATCGCTCGTATGCAAACATGGAGCATATGCAATGCCGGTCCGCATGCATGCATATGCTATGTTTGTTTTTTGTGCAACGTGCTTCTGGCCCGGAATAACTGCGAATATCTGTGTCACAGGCGAAATGATAATTGCGAGTGATACTAAATAACTAGAGAGACAAAGGTATCGGAGTATAGGTACTTCTACAGACAAGGCAAATGACATTGCCACATATCAATGGAGCTTTGCCCCACCTACAAAACTACGTGACTATTTAAGCTGTACCTATCATGTTGTATTACAGGTTTCATATTGCATAATCATAATCAGTATCATTTTCTACTACTCTCGCAACTCCTATAGAAGAATAACAAAAACAATGAATAATTTGCTTCGATTTCTTACTATTTTCTGAATTCTTAATTAAGCTGTTTTTTTCGACTACTCGCCAGATGGAATTTTTGTCTGTTTGTCTGTGACTTTGTGCAAGTATCACGCCATAACTACTGAAGGGATTTTGATGGGAGTTTCACTAGGAGATAGCTGAAATATCCGGACAGCTCATAGGCTATAAACCATGGCGGTATGTGATGTGGAAACAAGGATCCAGAGAGGAAGATCTGCCTCCTGATCTCCTCCATCCTCCTCCTCTACGCAAACGAAGTTGCGGGGTACAGCTGGTTGTTAAATAAAGCTCGCGTACATGGTCTTATCCATGTACATCCCGAGTCGGACACGGCGAGCAGCATTAGGGCTATCATACTCATACTCATTTATTAAGATCGTAGGAACACTTCGGTACACTCGATCACGTCAGTAAACTAACAATATACTTAAGTATACAAATAAACATCCTGTAACAGCGATGCGAAACGTGGCCGGAGAATGGTCCATGTGAGGCGATGCGGCAGTCAGCACCGGGACAAACCAGACATTAGGCACATTATATAAACCCTTCATAAATTGAAATTAAATTATAGCAGCTGTAAAGAGCCATTGTCATTCATCAAAATAATAATTATACATTTATTTTTAGTAGTACCCAATATACTTTACAGTAGGTATATCCAGCATTTCCTGCAGATAATGCAGCTACTCAACCATGACCACTATATCATCGGCAAACCGAAGGTGTAAATTTACTCGCCATTTACATTGATGCCACGTCCATTCCAGTCTTTTTCTTTGTTCTATTTAGGCTCCCTGTACTTATATTTTAAGACCTTTAAAACACCAAAAACTGTAATTTAATTTGCAACATTGCAACTTCGCTCTCAAAAACTGCGTCCGCCATGATTATCTGTGGCATGACGTCATAGCGGCCCCGATAAACTAGGGATGTTCGATGCCGAGAAAACATTATGTTGAAACATTGATGTCTTTGCTCTTAACATAGATTATCATCGGTTCTCTTGAAAATGTCGGGAAACGACGGTTGCGAAATTATTTGATAATTTTCCTTTTAATGTCTACAGGGACTATTTTGTGTTTAATATCGCGTTAAATTAATCAGAAAATGTTCGCGAATGACAATACAGTGAAGTTGTAGGATTATTTATGCAAGATCTGAAGGTTCAAGCTTTTATCAAGAGTTCCCGTTCACCTTTTGGGAGGGACTCATTTTGGAATGGCGGATTGATTTTTTATTTGTTTAATTTTCTATTTACATGAATACTCTAAAAAACTTGACATTGGCGAAATTATCTCTTGAATAAGAGTAGAAGCCATTCAAATAAAAATAGAATAGAAGAGTGAACGTGACTGTCGAGCTGCTTCGTCCAGAGTGATAACGCTACGGCGACTCCTCTGGATGAAGACATGAAGACGCGGCTACCCAGGGCGAAGACCCTACTGCGACTCCCCTGGAGGAAGATAGAGGACTATTGAATGTATTGAATTTTCTGTAACATGACTTTGGCAAATGACGAACAGTCGAGTCCATTAATAAAATAAAATAAATATATATCTTTGTCTTTGTCCCCAGCTATGTGTAAAAAGAACTCGTGGAGCTTCATTAAACCCGTAGTGTCAACTGACCCCCAAACTCGTAACAAGCAAACTTTGTATAATCCGAGACTCGGGACTGGACTTGTATCTTTTTACATCTACCCTCCGAAAAAGGTTCGCAGCTAATAAACGGCTAAATGTCTTAATTATGTCCTTTATTTAACAAAAAAGCACAATTGTTTGATACTTATTCTGTACAACGGAGTACCCGATTGTTCAAGAAAGAGGGTTATATTTTTCTACCGGGTATTACGATGATAATCTATGTTATCTTAGTTCAAGCTCGTTATCAAATCAAGTGTCTTAGTTTGTAAACAAATATGATCGTCACTGATGGACCTGATTGATTGAACCTGTTCATCATTGTGAAAATGATGCGTTCCGATCTAATAATGTGAATATAACCATGCAATAATCCCAGAACAGCTTAAAATGTTAGAAAAGTAGAGTAGTTTTTGTTTACAAAATAAGACACTAGATTTGGGCTCCAGTGTAGGTACTTATGTCCAGTATGAGGTACTATCGTTTCTCATGCTATAGAGTTTTAAAAAAATCAGCGAAATTATTCAATATTACAGACGACAGCAGATCAATGGTAACACTTTTTACTTTTGACAGTTCTTATTATTTGCGTCGAAAGACTTGAACTTTTGTGCAATAATCACAGGACAGCTTAAAATGTTAGTAGGTTAGGGTAGTTTTTGTTTACAAAATAAGATACTTGATTTGGGCTGCCGTTTATATCTAATTATTTGTCCCGCCCTGCAGCCTAAACAACTTGATGGATTTTAACATAATGAGGTGTCGTTAGATTCGTCTTGATTGTAGGAGTGACATAGGCTATAAAAAAGACATTGCCACATTTCAATGAAGCTTTGCCCCACCTACAAAACTCCGTGACCATTTAAACTGTGCCTATCATTTTGTTGGGGACTTATTACAGGTTTCATATTGCATAATCATAATCAGTCTCATTTTGTACTACTCTCGCAACTCCTATAGAAGAATAACAAAAACAATGAATAAATCGCTTCGATTTCTTACTATTTTCTGAATTCTTAATTAAGCTGCTTTTTTCGAATCGCAACTTGTACAAAACTTTATTTTAAACCAATAATTTAAAAAAAAACGGTGATATTTTTACATTTATTCGTTATCTTGTACCTACAACTTGCGGTTGATGGTGGGGCAGAAACTGGCATTGTCATTTAATCAAAGTAGCAAGGGTGGATACCTGCTCCCAAAATATATTTAGGCTCTCTCCGTGGAGCCCAGCGAAATTTATTACTTCATGGTCATGACCTATTTATATCACAGGAAAACGCATGGAGTTATCAAGTTAAAATTAATGTTCTTTACAGTTATATTGCGTATTTTACTATTCCAGAAATAGGTAGCCATGTTTTTCTAGAGATTAAAAAACTTATTTGTTCACAGATGCCATGTTTACATACAACACACGAAATTCATCAAATGAAGATATGACAAGGTCTAACACGTAAGTTTCCATTTCAATTTGTACCCTAATATATAAAAAATACGATCCAATTTTGAATAGCAGATGTTTACATCCGGTGTTCACAGTAAATTCTTATGTTTATCGAGTACCATCACCATAAACATTATAGAGATAAATGATTAAGTAACGCAAAAATAAGCACTCAATATTTATAGTCCGTGGTAAGTATAGATACGTTGTTATACATATGCCGAATCGTCTAATTACCTGTTGTGATGTAACAGTGAAGGAACTGATTGATTAAACCTGTTCATCATTATGTGTGTGAGTGAAAATAAAGTGATCCAATCTAATAATGTGAAAATACTATGCAATAATAACAGAAAGGCCTAAAATGTTAGTAGTTTACAAAATAGGACACTTGATTTGGGAATCGATATAGAAACAATCGTCGTGTATAATAAATAAGAACCTATAACGCACTCACTTTTATTTACGCAGTGGTACTCATTGAGATATGAATTAACGGTGAACACCGAGACTAGCTCTATGGTCGATGTCAGTGTAAATACTCGTATGTAAAATGTATTTTGAACTTAAATTCAAAGAACTTAAATTCGCTTTCACAATGCAGTAGTAAGTTATTCTGAAATATTTGATACTGGACTTTTGGGGCGGTAGCATTGAAGTTGAATTTTGTTTGACAGGAGATCCAGTAGTTTTAATATAATAAATAGTAAAACGTGAAGGACGTCTGTATATGAAAGGTATTGTGCGATATTGAAATGGGATTTATTTTATGTCATTCCTGGAGTCAATATTGGAGTTTCATGTCTTCTACCGGCATTGAGTTTTAGAAATATTGAAAAGATAATATGGATGCCTACTGCCTACTCGCTAATAACTTTAAAAAACCAAGTTTACACGGAATGTACTAACTACTGTACGTTTATTATATACCCTACTAACATTTTAAGCTGTTCTGTGATTATAGCATAGTTATTTTCACATTATTAGATAGGAACGCTTTATTTTCACAATGACGAACAGGTTCGATCAATCAGTTCCTTCAGTGTTACATCACAATATGTAATTAGACGATCATATTTGTTTACAAAATAAGATACTTGATTTGGGCTGCCGTTTATGTCTAATTATTTATCCCGCCCTGCAGCCTAAATAACTTGATGGATTTTAACATAATGAGGTGTCATTAGATTAGTCTTGATTGTAGGAGTGACATAGGCTATAAAAATTTAATCAAAGTAGTAAGGGTGGATCTTTAGGCTCTCTCCGTGGAGCCCAGCGAAATTTATTACTTCATGGTCATGACCTATTTAAGTCACAGGAAAACGCATGGAGTTATCAAGTTAAAATTAATGTTTTTTACAATATTGCGTATTTTACTATTCCAGAATGTACTAACTATTATACGTTTATTGCGCGAGAAAATAGCCCATGGTTATTCGCTTAGTCGCCGGCGGCTTATAGCCGAGCTACAAAACTATACTCGCCACTCGCTGCTCGCTCACTCGTTTTATAGTTGATAGCTCATCGCTGGCGGTGGAACAACTGCCATATGTACGAGTCGACATGGTGGCCTGATGTACACCTAAGCCCAAATCACGTGTCTTATTTTGTAAACAAAAACTACCCTACCCTACTAACATTTTAAGCTGTCCTGTGATTATTGCACTAAAGTTCAAGTCTTACGACGCAAATAATAAGAACTGTCAAAAGTAAAAAGTGTTACCATTGATCTGCTGTCGTCTGTAATATTGAATCATTTCGCTGATTTTTTTAGAACTCTATAGCATGAGAAACGATAGTAACTCACACTGGACGTAAGTACACTTCTTATTATTTGCGTCGTAAAATCGTACTGCAAGTGTTACCATTGATCTGCAGTCGACTGTACTATATGAAATAAATATTGTTTTATTCAATGTCGCTATGAGGACTAGTCTATTGTTGTTCATTCATTCATATTCAGGTAGCTCATCTTCTGTCGTCTTTCTCACAAAAAAAGGTTTCATTTTCATTCTATATCAAAATGGAGAATTAAAAAAAAAATACTTTTTCATAAGTGCGACGAAAATAAAATCCTGTTCCGCAACTTTTATTTTATTATTGTATGGAATAGAGGAATTGTTGAACCGTCTTAAGCCATGGCTGTGTGGAAAAATAATCACGTTTGTACACAAATAAATCCTATTAGCCAACAAAGTTGAGTTTGCAACTTTTTCCAATCGGCTTACGTCCGTATGCCTCCTTAGGTCCGTGCAGTTGCTAAGACTTAGGTTGTTCCACCGTCAGCGAGTAAGCGAGTAAGTAAACTATTTAAACGAGGATTTATAATGTAGGAGATTTTATAACTCAAATATTTTTTTCTTAAACAATAAATGGTAAGTCATAACACATCGAAGTTACCTACCGTTAAGACACGTTTTTCTTTACTCGTGTTATAATTTAAGTAATCTATTGGATATTATCGTCTGTCATATTAATGACTGGTACCAGTTTAAAGTTCGCGAATCAAGCTTGATAGTGGTGAAAACCGTTTTCTGAAATACCTTTTGTTTTTAAGGATATCACGATAATAAGTGCAAACAAGTGTTTATTTTGCTGACGTGCGGTAACTCGCTAATTGCTCGGCTATTGTCCGTGATCTCTCGGGTGACGGCGGCATCGGCAGCGTGTTTCGGGCAACTAAGCGCATATTGCGCTTCAAGTCAGCGGTAACATAAAAACTTAATTTTTAATATTATTTATTTTGGTGATACCAACGAGCGTGATGTCGTCTGCCGGCTCTTGCGCAGGATGCAAAGTTGCTATTAAGGGTAAACAATTTATGGACTGTCCACAGTGTCACAAAAAATACGATCTAGAATGCGCCAGTATACCTGAGAGGCGTTTTAATCGGTTGACACCCGAGAATAAGAAAGAATGGAAATGTCCTGAATGCTGCAGTAAACAACCCAAATCTGATAACTCGGACACGCCGATCCGCAGTGGCGCCGGCGGTACGAACACGCTGTGCGGCAGTTCTTCTAGCGCCCCGCTGAAAGGTAAATTGAAAGATACTGAACAGAAAAACCTAAAATTCGAAAGTAGTGGAACCCGTCGTCAGCGTGACAAATCTGGTTCGAGTGTCTCCGATTCTGCTGATGCTGGCAAGGATGACTCAGGAATACCGTCGCTGGTCAGAAATGAGATACGAGCTGTGCTCCGCTCTGAACTCCCAACTATATTCAGGAGTTTATTGGAACCTGAGCTCAATCCCATCAAAGAACAGCTACGAGCTCTGCAGGACTCTGTCAATTTTGTGAGCAAACAGCATGACGATTTCAACAAAACGGTAGCTGCTATAATTAAAGACACTAAAGAAACGGCCGCCGAATGCGAACGTTTGCGGACTTCGGTAAATGTCCTCACAGAACGAGTGAATGTCTTGGAGCAATATATGCGAGATTCTAACGTCGAAATACAAGGAGTACCTGAGCATAAGGCTGAAAACACTGTCAGCATTGTAAAGCAGTTGGCCCACGTCGTTTCTTGCCAAATATCTGACAGTGATATCCTGAAGTGCACGCGAGTGGCTAGCATGAACAAGACAGTCAACAGACCCCGCGCTATAGTCGTCAAGCTCAGAAGCCCACGATGCCGTGATGAACTGTACTCTGCTGTTTCCCGCTATAATAAGTCACACCCTGACGAAAAGCTTAACTCCTCATTGTTGGGTCTTGCAGGAGAGAGGGTACCTGTCTTCGTGTCTGAGCACTTGTCGCCTGCTAACAAAGCATTACATTCAGCCGCTCGTATGAAAGCCAAGGAAAATGCCTATAAATTTGTTTGGGTGAGAAACGGCCAGATATTCATGCGTAAGGAAGAAAGGTCTGGCGTTGTTCACGTAAAGAATCTCCAAGCACTGGACTCTTTGGATTAGCATTATTTTAGTGTTAATATACTAGTACTATCTTTTAAGACGATATTCGTTAAAAATGTTCTCTAACTTGTTGGTTTATTATCAAAATATTCGTGGTATGAGATCTAAAGTTACTGATATCTATAAATCTATCTTGTCCAATAATTTCGATATTATCTGTATTTGTGAGACATGGCTTGATGAAGGTGTACAAAGTGCTGAATTTATAGATGATAGGTATATTGTATATCGTAGGGATCGTCCTAAGGAATTTCTAAAAAGATATAAAAAACATCATGGAGGCGGGGTGCTCGTGGCGATTAGGAACAGTTTACTATCGGAACATAAGCTGGATTGGGAATCGACTGTGGAGGATCTATGGGTACGAATTCATTTTCCGAACCTTTCTTTAAATCTATGCGTCATTTATCTCCCCGAGTATCTCACCGACGAACACTACCTGGAGTTTTTAAATAACACGGAACAAATAATTAATTCAAACACAAATCAGGGAGATCATCATCTTATAATAGGTGATTTCAATCTCGGAGATATTGACTGGGGACAAGTCACCCCCGCACTACCTATCACTGTCCCAGATACTAAATCAACTTGCCTGAAAGAATTTATGGTCAATGCCAACCTTCTTCAATTCAATACTGTACCAAACCACAACGACAGATTCTTGGATTTAGTTCTTGCTGACCCCAACTTACAGTGTATCATTGACAACGGTACGCCAATTAGCCGCATTGATGCACATCACCCGCCACTGGAACTCATTGTAAAATGCAAAGGAAAAAAAAGTTGTGTCCTCAAAGAAGCCACCACGAACCGATATAATTTTAGAAAAACTGATTTCGACGCGTGTGTTTCAGATTTGAGTCTCCTCAATTGGGATGAATATGACGATATGGATTGCAATGAGTTCTTGCTTGTATTCTATAACAAGATATGGGGCATCATAGACAATCATACTCCTAAATTGAGGAGCCACAAATCTAAGTACCCCATATGGTTCACATTGCCCTTAATTAAGCTTATAAAGGAAAAGGACAAATATCATCGTAAATATAAATTGTACAACAATCCACGGGACTACGATACCTATGATTCACTTAGAGCCAGAGCTAAATATATGTTGGATATCTGTTATAAATTATATATATCAAATATGGAAGATAACATAAAGTCAGATATTAAAGCTTTTTGGAGATACACAAAGTCTAAAAAACTTACAAACACATTTCCAAAGCAAGTCCATTATGAAAATAATTATGCTGATAACGGGCCTGACATCGCTAATTTATTCGCTAAATATTTTTCCTCGGTTTATAGTCGCGTGTCGGATACAGGGTACACTCCAAATTATCCTCAATCTGGCACAACTCTTTCTTCTATATCATTGTCAGACAAAGATATTAATCTGGCTCTGAATTCTATTGACGAGTCGAAGGGCGCCGGTCCTGATGGAATCCCGCCATTTTTTGTTCGTCGTTGTTCATCTGCACTGATTAGACCGTTAGGAGTAATTTTCCGTAAATCACTAACAGGTGGATGTTTCCCGGATTTGTGGAAAATTGCAAAAATCGTACCAATATTTAAATCTGGTGCCAAAACTAATGCTGCTAATTATAGACCTATAAGTATACTGAGCTGTATGGCAAAACTGTTTGAAGGTCTAATATACAAGCACATTTATGAGCACTTCAAACCTATGATCAGTCCCAAACAACACGGGTTTGTCAAATCTAGATCAACAACATCAAATCTGCTAATGTACACAGATTACTTATGTACCGCTTTTAATGATAAAATTCAGATAGACGCCATTTATACAGATTTTGCGAAGGCATTTGATCGGGTGGATCATTCAATACTATGTAAAAAGATACATCATCTTGGAATACATGGATCGTTATTGCGATGGATTGAATCGTACTTACTCAATCGCTCACAACTAGTGACGATATGTGGTTATGACTCTACTCCCTTCACGGCGGAATCCGGTGTTCCTCAGGGTTCAAATCTCGGTCCTCTTTTATTTTCAATGTTTATCAATGACCTTTTGCCAACACTATCGTGCGAAAGCTTAGCTTACGCAGATGACATTAAAATTTTCCACAGAATACAATCAGTGCAGGATTGTACTATGCTGCAACGAGATGTAGAAACCCTGATGCAATGGTGCGTCGAAAACAATATGTCACTGAATATATCGAAATGTCTTTGTATCACTTTTACCAAAAACAAAACACCAATTGTCTATCCATATTCCATTCTCAATATCCAGCTTAAACGTGTTACAACTATAAGGGATCTGGGAGTAATATACGACTCAACACTCTCATTCCGTGCGCACTATGACACATTAATTCTAAAAGCTAATCGAATGTTAGGTTTCATACATCGCGTCACTAGGCCTTTCAGGAGACCTCAAACAGTATTGATACTGTACACAGCCTTAGTACGAAGCATACTCGAGTATTGCAGCGTCATCTGGTCTCCATTATATAGTAACCACATAAACAGATTTGAATCAATACAAAGGAGATTCCTAAGATATCTGTGTGCTAAGATGGGGTTGAGGAGAAAGTTACAAACATATGAGGATAGGCTGAGTAATTTCAAACTAAAATCTCTTCAAACCAGACGGTATGTCACCGATCTAATATGTCTATATAAAATCATCAACTCTAATGTAAATATACCCCTGGACTCCCTTCCACCGCGCGAGACACCACGCAGAAGTGATCACAGGTCGTGCCGCGCCGAGAGAATGTTTTCCATACCTGTTCTGGTAAACAACGTAGCACGCAACAATCCGCTAGTTCGTATGTGCAGATTGTACAATGAAGTAAGCGGGCAAGCCGATATGTTCGACCAGCGCATTGGACCCTACATCGCTACTGTCACTAAACGTGTCACCACTCTCAAACAATTGTGATGATATTCATTCAATATGTACAATTTAACTTTTAAATAACTGTTTTATGTAAATGTTGTGCATAGTTATTATTGGAATGCAAATTTAATGTTGTACTATACATAAGATTCTCTACACTGTAATAATTTGTATTCTGTTACTGTGCCGAAAATAAATAAATAAATAAATAAATAAGTCATATTTTTGTTCCTGACTGTACCGACTAATAAAGTATTATTAAAAGCCATTGATCTCCTATAATCAACTAAATACACAAAGGTCTTATAAAACAATTTAAAAAAACGTCCAAATAAGGG
Organism: Tachystola acroxantha; assembly: GCA_963506565.1. Classification (NCBI taxonomy): domain Eukaryota; kingdom Metazoa; phylum Arthropoda; class Insecta; order Lepidoptera; family Oecophoridae; genus Tachystola; species Tachystola acroxantha. The sequence continues at coordinate 2,007,470 of OY735894.1, read as the reverse complement.
TCCATTGTTAACGTCCATTCATCCGTTTGGACCCTCTTTGCGCTCGGACATTTTTAGAAGGCAGACTGTGTATCTAGTTTTTTATAGGAGATCAATGTTAAAAGTCAGATAATTTTTCGGGTCGAAACGCGACGGGTGGAATCGTGATCGGGTCGAATCGCTATTGACCCGAATATGCATGGTGTGTGTCGCCGGTTCCGCATGAGGGATAAGTGTAGATTACTAACAATAGTAATAGTTGTGTAATAAGTACCTAGTTGTTAAGTAATCGTGTTAAGTATTATTATTTTAAAAGATGTGCTACTGAGAGTTTTTTTGCCACTTTTTCTCCTCAGCGTTGGCACCTTTTCCTTGAAAAGTTGTGTAAATGTAAATTCAAATTATGTTCACGTGCAAAAATGTACACAACGTGCAACAAAGAGATTTGACGTAGACTTTGTAATCTCGGCTATTTTTTTGCGAAAGAAACGTACAACAGATAGCACATTCCGTGTAAAGAAAAGAGACGCAGCGTTACTCTCTCGGCGACACTAGCTTAGAGATGAACTATAAAAATATGCCTCCGAGCGAGTATTGCTGCGTCTCTCTTACATACACGGAATGTGCTATCTGTTGTACGTTTCTTTCGCGAAAAAATAGCCGGGATTTACTCGCCGGCGGTGTGACAACTGCCTTACCTAAAACTGTATTCAGACGAACGACAGTGACTTAATTGTCGCCAGGCATTAAATTGTATGAAGAAGCGTACTTGCATTCAGATTATACTTGCGTTTTCTGCATAGCTTTATTTAAAGTCATAAAATAAGTCATTGCCACCTTTATTTTAAGCCATAAGCTCTGTTCAGACTGACCACGTCACGACGGCGACAAGAATGTCGTAAAACCCGAGTTTCATTGATCGCCAACTTCTGATGACCGAGTAAGTTTTAATTGTTTATTAAAAAAGTTGTAGTTAATAAATAATTAGTTTCATTCATCATCAGTCTACTTATATGTCCCCACTGCTCGGGCACAGACCTTCCCTTACATCGAGGGAGCTGGGGCCATGATCCACCACGCGGGCCCGCTGTGGATTGGCGGATTTCACATGCCTTAGATTTTTTTTCTTCTACGGCATGCAGGTTTCATCACGATGTTTTCCTTCACCGTTTTTGAGAGCAACAAAAGTTGTTCAGTTACCGATACTGAACACTCTCCCTTCGGCTTCATATATTCCCTTACACCTGTATATAAAAAGTAAAATTAAAGATAAATAAAACTTGCCCCGGATCCACTATCGAGACTATTAAGATAAGATAAGATAAATATTCTTTATTGCAAAGTAAAAGGAATTACACAAAATAAATATGCTAATACAGTTAGTATCACAATTGGCGGTCTTATCGCTTAAAGCGATCTCTACCAGACAACCTTTGTTTACAGAATTCAGCGGATGAATAGGTAGCTTGTTGAGCAATAATTAAATATATCATCATCAGTCTATTTATATTGCCCCACTGCTCGGGCACAGACCTTCCCTTACATCTAGGGAGCTCGGGCCATAATCCACCACGCGGGCCCAGTGCGGGTTGGCGGATTTCACATGCCTTAGATTTTTTCTTCTTCTACGACATGCAGGTTTCATCACGATGTTTTCCTTCACCGTTTTGAGAGCACTCGGTAAATGTACGTAAGTTTTTCCGTCGAAAAAACCGAGGATAACTCATTGGTACATGGCTGCCCTAGCTGGGAATCGAACCTGGGACCTCCATATTGCAAATCCATTGACCCAACCACTGAGCCACCGAGCTCTCGAATTAAATATATATCGATACCTAACTGATGCGTCGAAAGGACTGGTACCTACCTACTTTGTACTATTGTTTAGATATATTTTGATATCAAACACTATGTAAACTTTAAATTTTATTTTGCAGGTCTCACAGCCAACGAAATACATTTCTCAATGGTAAGCGAACCTCTTTTATACTTATTTGCGACTTTGTAAAAGCGAAGTTTAAAGAAACGCTATTTTCCACTTGATCTCGCAGAGAACGCTTCTAAATTTGCATTTTCCACGTCTCAAGCACTGAAGTCATGGGGAACTGGTAAATCCGGTTTGAGCCGGCTACGGGCGGATTCCGTCGCTCGGAGCCAAGTTTTGTGTACTAAAAATATGCATGTTGCGATGCTGATACTAGAAAATGACTTTTAGATTATTTTCTCAGAACATGATGAAAAAATGTCACGGAATGACAAGGTCGCAGGTTCAAGTCCTGCCCACGGCAAGAATTTTTTCATCATGTTCTAATTAGATTATTTTGTGTATTTTTAAGGGCAAGATAAAATCATGATTCAGTTCAGTTTCAAAAGTCTTTATTTATCGATAAACATTTGCAGTATTTTATGACACAGTCTATAGAATACCTACATAATAATAAATTAGCATTTCACCGACAAGAGTCCTTCACTTGTACTTTTATATATTCTGTGGTCCTTCGGAAATTTATATAATTGTAGTATATTTGTACTAAAAACATGAATTTTAAATGAGATATAATCATGATTAGGTACATCTATCTAATTATTTGCTGTGTTGTATAGGTAACATGCTAATGAACAGATTGAATAAGTACAAGTATTTACGTTCCTATTACAGAATAGATTACTATTTAAACAATGGCCACGCATGGTGTGTATCGCCGGTTCCACATGAAGAATCAAGTTTAGACTGTTTATAATAAGAATAATTATGTAATTATGCCTAGTTAATAATTTAATTATCCTCAGCGTTGGCACCTTTTCCTTGCAAAGTGGTGCAAATGTAAATTCAAAAAACGTTGACGTGCAAAAATGTACACAACGTGCTTACTTGCAATAAAGAGATTTGATTTGAAATAAAGTGATCTGATGTAATGTGAAAAAAATTACAAAGCAAAGCTTAAAATATTAATCGTTTTTGTTTACTATTTGCTGTGAAATGAGAAATTAATAAATAATTTGGGGACTATAAATGAAACCTCATTTAAAAATCAGCGGAAAGGCAACGGCAGTGGTTGTAATGTATGAAGGCAGTGGTTGTAATGTATGAAACTCTATGAAAGATGACGAACTGAACGCCGCGCGGTTGCCACTCCCTTGATTTGCCGCTGACGCTCTGTTGCTGCTTTCAGTCTGTCATCTTTCATAGAGTTTCATACATTACAGGCACTGTATTCGCTTTTATAACAAGTTGCCAGAGGAAATTTAAAAATTTCATTAAATGAACACTTGTTAATAAGGCGTATTCCAGAATAGATGACTGGTGTGTGTCACCGGTTCCGCATGAGGGATAAACTTACTAAAAATAGTAATAGTTACGTACCTATATAGTTATTAATTAATAATTGTATTATCATTATTTTAAAAGATGTGCTGCTGAGAGTTTTTCTGCCACTTTTTCTCCTCAGCGTTGGCACCATTTCCTTGCAAAGTGGTGTAAATGTAAATTCAAAAAACGTTGACGTGCAAAAATGTACACAACGTTCATACTTGCAATAAAGAAATTTATATTTTGACTTTTTTGACAACCACTGCCACTGACGGTGCCATGCCATTGCTCTGATTTTTAATTGTGTTCCAACCTTTAATTGCCTATGTACACTAATTAATATTCTACTAAATTACTTACAATATTCGTACATAATTGTGGAATTTTCCCGGTAATTTTATACAGGTATTTATCGTAATTATTCCGGGCCCGTGCTCAATCGGAAACTTTCCCGTTTTGTTCAGGGAACTAAAACTACGGCGTGTTTGTAGTTCGGGAAACTTTAAATAGCTTTCAAATTGAGGGTTAACTAGTTTTCTTTTATAAAGACTGTCTCATGTCCCTATGTTGTAAGTAGAACTTAGATGTTGCTCCAAGTGATATATTTAAGCTGAGATTCATTGACAGTTTTGAGTCCGAGTTTTTGTTTGAGCTAGCTTTTACAAATGTCAATTCGATAGACTTATGACAGATATACCCGATTTCAGGACAAACCACAGTTTTATTTACTTTACCTTGATACACCTATACATGTTTTTCTACTATGTACTTTAGACTAGGCCATACCAGTTTTTCCTCAAGGGTACGTATTCTCAATAGGATGAACTAGTTTGGCCTAGGCTAAACTAGTCTGGGGAGAAAAACGCCGAAGAGCAGCCGGTTTGAAGTGGATCCAAGTGGCGCAAAATAGACGAGAGTGGAGACATGACATTGCCACTTCTCAACGGAGCTTTGGCCCACCTATAAAACTACGTGACCATTTAAGCTGTACCTATCATTTTGTTGGGGACTTATTATAGGTTTCATATTGCATAATCATAATCAGTATCATTTTCTACTACTCTCGCAACTCCTATAGAAGAATAACAAAAAACAATGAATAAATCGCTTCGTATTCTTACTATTTTCTGAAATCTTAATTAACCTGTTATTTTCGACTCGCAACTTGTACAAAACTTTATTTTAAACCAATAATTTTAATAAAAAACGGATATATTTTTACATTTATTCGTTATCTTATACAACTTGCGGTTGATGGTGGGGCAGAATCTGGCATTGTCATTTAAAGGAGGCCTACACCAGACTGGTAGAGAATGGTTAAGAAGAAGAAGAAGAAACTAGTTTATCCTAGCGGGGTTCGGACGAACTAGTTCGGCCTACGCTATACCGGATTATCCTATCGCGTGTAGGCAGAACTAGTTTGTCCGTTAACATATGTAGGTATACATACAACAGTTCAGCAAAACTATGCTAAAAGAGTGGTAATAATTAAATGAATTAAAACTATAGTGAGCCATTACTACAAATTATTAATACAAACGGATATCACTCACTTATATCATCATCGTGGGCGCTCATCCGCAGTTCGCGAAGAAACGTCAACGGCGACGCGGGCGTGGCGCGTTCACCTTGAAAAAGACCGTCGAAATCGGTCGAAACTGTCGGTCTAATTGCCGACTTTAACAATATAAGTGAGTGATATCCGTTTGTATATAATAATTAATAATTAAATGATATTATTAAAGTATGTAAGGACGTATTTAAATCATTCTGTAAACATTGCCCACGTATAGTTATCTAGGGCGGTTTAGCTACCGCGGTTTATCTACCGCTTAATTCTCTCAAACAAGGGTTATTTTTTAACTTACGTATTGATTATTCATATTTTGTAGGGTTTATGAACAAAGGATGGGATAAACTCAATCATACGAGTAATAATCTAACATAGACAAAAGTATACTTCTATAGTATGACCGTCTAAATCAGTCTTCGCCTGCGCGGTACAGGGACGCGGGGGAAGGGACCGAGAGAGGTGCGGGAGGGGGGGGGGGGGGGGGGGGTATCACGGTGTTGGTACACGCCCAAGGGTCACTGCGACCTCAAAGGTCTATTGTGGCCGCGCACCGAGTTCTTATATCTCGCTCCCAAGGCCAGTGTCAGTAATGATGCATCCAAGGTATTTGACGTGTAACGTAAAGGGTATATGAAGCCGAAGGGAGGGTGTTCAGTATCGGTAACTGAACAACTTTTGTTCTACAAGTTTTCGAATAAAAAATAAAAATAAATTAATGTCTCATACAAATCGATCAGCTGCCCGGTACGAACTGAACACCCTCCCTTCGGCTTCATATACCCTTTACGTTACACCCTGTATATTCAATATACTGAAATAGCACACATAATTTATTTATTTATTTTATTAATGGACTCGACAGTTCGTCATTTGCCAATGTCATGTTACAGAAAATTCAATATATTCAATAGTGTTCTATCTTCCTCCAGGGGAGTCGCAGTAGCGTCTTCACCCTGGTAGCCGCGTCTCCATGTCTTCATCCAGAGGAGACGCCGTAGCGTCATCACTCTGGACGAAGCAGCTCGACAGTCACGTTCACTCCCAAGCTTGTAGCGGGAACTCTTGATAAAAGCTTGAAACCCCAGATCTTGCTCAAATTATCCAACAAATTCACCATACTGTCACTCGCGAACATTTTCTGATTAATTTAACGTGATATTAATCTCAAAATAACCACTGTAGACAATAAAACAAAAATTATCAAATAACTTTGCAACCGTCGTTTCCCGCCATATTCAAGAGAACCTAGCACACATAACTTTTATTTACGTACATCCAATATGCTTTCTATATACATTTTACATTGTAAAGGGTATGTTGCACTGCATAAATCCGGATTTATCCGGAGCGAAGCGGATTTCGGCGGCTGCATCCGGCGCGGCCAATCAGTGGCCAGCTTAGCTTAGTTAGTGGAGATAAGCTTTTTAATTTCTTTTTTGGGGTATTGCCTCTGGATTTTTGTAGATATTTTTAGGCAGTTTTAGTGTAAATCTAATCTATTTTTATTTGAATGGCTTCTACTCTTATTAAAGTCATAATTTCGCCAATGTCAAGTTTTAGTGTATTCATCAAAATTAAATATACCCCCCCCCCCCCCCCCCCACCCCCCTTCGTCTTCTTATTTCCTATCCATATACAGGGTGATTGGATATTCCTTGAAAGGGGTGATACTAGAGGTGGTTAGGCCCGGTTAACGAGGGGTCGAAAATGAGTGGTTTCTGAGTTACGGTAGTTTTCATTTTATTTACTTGTTCACAAAAAAAATTGATGTTAAAAAATTGCTCCACTCTGAGCATTGAAATAATACTTTTCTGAAAGCCGTGAAAGTAGAGATTACCTTAAAAAAATACATGCCTAAAATTCCCCTTAACTCAAAAATAAAAGGTCATAAATCACGAGGTTGGATTTTTTTTCTCATTTTCGACCCCTCGTTAATAGGGCCTAATTTGTTGCTAACCACCTCTAGTATCACCCCTTTCAAGGAATTTATCGAAATATATATATGTGTGTGTGTGTGTGCATTAATAGTGGAATCTCCAACATGCATATAGCTATAATTGCACAGTGGCTGCATAGCACATTCATTAGTCAAAAATCTGGGATAATAGTAAAATAGTAAATATTTTATTTGTAGGACCACATCTCATAAATAAAATACCCCATTTAGACATGTTCTGACTTCAATCATTGGACTTAGCGGACTGTTGATGAAACAATGGACTTAATTCTAAACGGCATGCCATTATTCTAGCTATAATTGCACAGTGAGAGCATAGCGAGGCCATTAGCCAAAACTGAGGGATTATAGTTACACGGTCTGCGGGAACAGACGGACCGTTAGCGCTGGATTTATTAGTTAGAAGGAATCCAGTGTTTTCTTTCATGTTATGTACTACAGTACAGTCAACAGCACAATAATTGTAATTTAAATAACCATTTCAATCCTTATCACGCAGAGAATAAGAATGGTGTGAAGTCACTCTTAGTTTTACTTGATGTGCTTTTGACTGTGTATCACAAAACACTTACCCCATAGACCTGTAACAGGAGGGCGCCCTTGTCTGCCCGCACATGAGACACGTGTAACCTAGTGATATTATCGACATGGACGCATCTCTTTAATACGGCAACCCTGACCCCCGCTTCGTCTCTATGCGCTCATCATCCACATTTCAATGGAGCTTTGCCCTTTGGTCAGGTGACCAAAAACTATGGTCAGGTAGGTACCTGACCATTATTTTGTTGGGGACTTATTACAGGTTTCATATTGCATAATCGTAATCAGTAGTGCGAGAGTAGTAGAAAATGATAACAAAGACAATGAATAATTCGCTTCGATTTCTTAGTATTTTCTGAATTCTTAATTAAGCTGTTTTTTCGACTCGCATGTTGTACAAACTTTATTTTAAAACCAATAATTTTAATAAAAAACGGAGATATTTTTACATTTATTCGTTATCTTGTTCATCATGCGGTTGATGGTGGGGCAGAATCTGGCATTGGCATTTGTACCGATTTCATGTCTATGGGGTAAGTGGTCTGTGGGCTAGAATAATGGCGTGCTTCGATTCATCATAGAAGAGTTAAGATATCTACCAAACTATATATACACTAATATCTTATTAAACTAATACAAATAACAAACTAATAATAATAAAATAAAATTAAAGATAGAAAACCTGCCCTAGGTCCCCCACTATAGGCAACGTGCCCAAAAGGCTGGCAGCGTTGCCCCGCTGTATCGCGAGGCTGATACGTTGTGCGAAGTAGCTGCCAGCCTTTTGGTCACGCGATGCCTCGACCAGGCGCCGCGATATTTCCCTAGCTATGCGGTGTGCTCCCGGCCCCCATGGTCCCAGCGTCTCCACCCCAAACGGCTCAAACATGTAGCCATCGCCGATAGCTGCATATTTGCGCCGTATATATCTTAATTCTGAAATAGTTTTAATTCTAAAAGCGAAAGGACAAATGTTAAGTCTCTAAGGTCGAGATTCGTATACAGTTTTAATCACAAGTTTAACGTTAAATCACTTTTACCTGTCAAACGTCGAACTTGACATTTGTAAGAGCGAGTCCACGCTAATCTTGCACTCAAATCTATATAAATCTCAACCTAAGACTACACTGTCAGCCAAAATCATAGGAACAATAGTCAAACCAGCTATCAAGACCGCTCGCCTCATTTCTCAATCAACCACTAAGCCTTATATGGCAGCCTATGTACCAGCTTATGTACCAGCTATGTACATGCTACCTGCAGCTGCAACTGAGAGATTTGGCCGACTAAATCCGATTGCATTTGCCTAATTCCCGCTGTAGCGTCAGTAGTTACGTAACTTGCTCTGGGTTTATAGGATTAAAATGTTTATAGTTTATTTTGGACGTATTTGTAATGCTCGTACGTGTTTGGAATGATTTACAAAGGTTCTCTTGAAAATGGCGGGAAACGACGGTTGCGAAATTATTTGATAATTTTCCTTTTAATGTCTACAGGGGCTATTTTATGTTTAATATCACGTTAAATTAATCAGAAAATGTTCGCGAATGACAGTACGGTGAAGTTATTGAATTATTTATGCAAGATCTGAAGTTTCAAGCTTTTATCAAGAGTTCCCGCTACAAGCTCGGGAGTGAACGTGACTGTCGAGCTGCTTCGTCCAGAGTGATGACGCTACGGCGACTCCTCTGGATGAAGACATGAAGACGCGGCTACCCAGGGTGAAGATGCTACTGCGACTCCCCTGGAGGAAGATAGAAGACTATTGAATATATTGAACTTTCTGTAACATGACATTGGCAAATGACGAACTGTCGAGTCCATTAATAAAATAAATAATAATAATGATTTACAAATATGTTCGAAATTGCTTTGTTAGTACATATACAAGTTGTTTCTATTCATGTCTCGTAAATAAAGATCTTGCATGTAGGTACTTTTTTTTAAACTCCATCATACTGACATTCGCTAACATTTTCTGATTAATTTGACGTTAAGAGCCTTCCATGAGCCAACTAGCGCCGCCAATCTTAAAAAAATAATATCTTCCAATATAATCAATTTTATTAAAAAAGCTATTTACAAAATGTTTATTACAATAAATACTATTTTTAAATGCTTATTTATAACATGATTCAATTTCGGTAAGTTGTAGTTCGCGAAAAACGGCAGTTTTTGGCACATTTGTGAACTACAACTTAGCTTGTCGCAATTATGCCATGTATTGTATATTGAAAAATAGTATTCATCCTAATAAACATTTTGTAAATAGCTTTTTTATTAAAAATTAATTAAATTGGAAGATATTATTTCTTCAAGATTGGCGGCGCTAGTTGGCTCATGGAAGGCCCTTAACGAAAATAATTTAACTTCCAAGGCTTATCAACATCTAAGTCAGGACGATCTGAAAAGTAATCACCATGTATACATGAAACCTCATTAACCGTAGAGCTAATTCACACAGCGCCACATTTATTATACATGGCCGGTTACATGCAGCTCATTGCGTATGCCGTCAGTGTCAGGCCAGCGGTGTATAGCTAACGTAGGTAACGTTGCATATTTATGAAGACCGCTGACCAATCTTGTAATGTAGCTAGGTACAGTCGAAGACAGCGATAAGTATACAGGGAACTTCAATTAGGTTGATATTATCTCAAAAACTACTGGACCGATTGTAATAATAAATCGATTGCAATGTATTTAACACCTTCTATTGTAACCACATTTTAAGCAAATAAAAATATCTTATCTTATCTAATCTATTACAGTTACATAGTTGTAACTTTTATCTATCACACAGTTAAAGAATTTTTGCAATAGGCCAAGTATTTTTAAGAAAATCTCAACCTTAAAAACTCTCCTTACACCTTTCTCTGTGTTCCACCGTACATAGGGTGTTACAATAATACATTGACTGAGTCTAACTTAGAGACATACAAGGTGTCTCGTTAAGGGCCTGATATGAGCCTGGAGAAAAGCCGAGAAAAAATAATATATTATCTTACAATATAATGTAATGTGTTATCGGCGGTAACATTGCCTGCATTCACTCTTATGCTCCACGATATACAAATCTCAATGTGTACACATATTTTTAGATTACTGTCTAGACCATATATTTAAGACTCTGATATTTCAATTATACAATGATTGTAATCTGTTTTGTGTACCAAAAAAAATGGTTGCCTGTAAAGTCGGTATACGGGCGAAAGTTTTACGTGACAACGACGAAGGGAAAGTGGAAGGGACGCGTGCCTCTCACTCGCTCTCATTGTGAGCGCATAACGTGAGCGGAGCGTAACGCAGTTTCTTGAAGTGTCACCCGGCAAACCAATTTATAAGACGTTGTCACGTCAAAAAAAAAATTGTTAAAAAAAGCTATGAAAAAATATTTAATAGGATAAATAGGTACTATTTTTCAATATAAGTAATAAAATATCATAATTGCGACAAGCTAAGTTCTAATAATAATAGAAAAAAAATATATTTTTGACATTGGTAAGTATACATCCATTTACAGCTAGCTGGCGAGGTTTTTTTTTAATTAATGCCTTCTTGGTAACATTGTGGTCACAAAACCATCATAACCTAATGTCTCGTTCTATACAACATTATCACGTACAGTCGACAGCAGATCAATGGTAACACTTTTAACTTTTGACAGTTCTTATTATTTGCGTCGTAAGACTTGAAATCGTACTGCAAGTGTTACCATTGATCTGCTGTCGACTGTACTAGATAACAACAATTATTACCAAAACAAATATTTTGGTACAGTCGACAGCAGATCAATGGTAACATTTTTACTTTTGACAGTTCTTATTATTTGCGTCGTAAGACTTGAAATCGTACTGCAAGTGTTACCATTGATCTGCTGTCGACTGTACCTACACCGCTTTCTGGATCATTTAAAGAAACAGGGATTTTCTTGATTTAAGAATTCTTTTCTATCCGTGTAGATGGTAAATGCGAAGGTAGGTCTTACATATTTATAAGTGGTGCAATCTCCTAAGTGTACCGGGTGTAAAGGAGCTTGGAATGAAATAAATATAAAAACTCATTCGTCACACTTTGTATCCAGGGAGTGTTTCGCACTAAACAAGTGTGACAAAGATCCTCCGTCTTTTTCTTACTACTACTTTTAAGGCTGGATGTGCGTGGATTTTAAGTATTTTTTTTTTTTTTTAGTTTATTTACTCAACAATAATTTTACACATTTTACATAGTTCTAAGCTTCGCCAAATTGCATAACAATTTGTTGGCGAACATTTGCACTCACTTAACATGTGTACATATGTCGCAGTCAGACGGGGCCGGCTAGACACTTCATAAAGCGCCGAACCACACCATCTAACTACGACATTGTACATTTTGGAAAACAAAATTTTTGTTTTCTTGTTGAGATATTAGATACAATTATTAGTTACTACATTAAAACATATATATAAATATTACAAATTCAAGTACAGTTTGTCGTCGAATGCATCTAACAGCAGTTTTTTAACTTTATTTTTAAACATAATTTTGGTCATACATTCTTCTTCAAACGTTATTGCATTAAACATGCGTGGTGTTAAATACATTCGTGTTCGCTTGCCATAATAATTACATGCGTTCGGTTCTTCATATTTATTTCTGACAGCTTCTCTAAACCTGCAATTTTTAGCTCTCGGTATCCTAAACTCTGTGTTTTTGTATTGTTCAACTGTTAACATAAAACTAACTTTTTCGTGAACTGGCAAAATGTTACATATTTTAAACAACTTCATATAATCTCCATTGCAATTGTTTTTAGTATTTTTATCTACAAGAATCTTCAAGAACCTTGTTTGCAGGTTTAGTACTCTGTCTAGGTATGTCCTAAACGTGCGCCCGTAGGAGCCCAGGCCATAGCTCAAAACTGCATCTGCTAGGGCATGATATATTGTATACAAAGTTGCTCGATTGGTTACATATTTAAGTTGTTTGAATTTACACATAATTGATCTAAGTTTATTACAAACATTGTCTATATGAAGTTTCCAGCTAAAATTGCGGTCTATTGTTAATCCTAGGTATTTATATTGTTCTACAAATTCTATGTATTGGCAGTTTACACACATTTCTTTATTTTTATGCAAGCATTCATATGAATGACCAATAATTTTAATATTTCTATTAGGGGCTTTAATGTATGGGGAGTGAAGCAGCATACATTTTGTTTTGGATACATTTAATATAATGCCATTATCGTGGGACCATTTGAGAACATTCTCGAAATCTGCTTGTATCTTTATTTCTATGCTATCTATATCCGTGTCGGCGTATATCATGCATGTATCATCAGCGTACATGTATGTGTTACAATTCTTAATTACTCTACACATGCTATTAACATGCATAATATACCCAACAGGTCCGTAAACAGATCCGGTGGGCACACCATACTTAATAGTCGCCTCTTGCCCAGTCGTCTCGTTAACCTTTGTACGAAGCGTTCTATTGCTTAGGTAGCTTTGGAACCAATTACTAAGTGGACCACGGATACCACACTCTTGCATGGCTTCTAATAGTTGTTCGTGGCCCAGAGTGTCAAAAGCTTTTTTAAAATCTATGAATAGAACTGCAACGTACATTCTACTATTTAGTTTATCATTAATTTCATCTGTAAACCTTGCTAAAGCTGTGGATGTACTACGCGACTTTCTAAAACCATGTTGTGTATCTGATATTATTTCATTATTTTCCAAAAAGTTACTAACCCTCTTTATAATTAATTTTTCTACAATCTTATTAATAACAGATAATATAGCGATTGGCCTATAATTTGAGTAATCTAAATGGCTTCCTTGCTTATAAATAGGTCTTATTATTGACTTTTTCAAAACGTCTGGGTACACTCCGTTTTGCACACACATATTTACAAATTTCGCCAATATTGGACTAATTTTGTCTTTAATGTGCTTGATGTCTTGGACCCTTATTCCATCTATTCCAGGTGACTTTCTACTACTCAATTGGTCTATTGTTTTCTCAACCTCTCCAGGTGTTACCTTATAATAGCGGAGAGATAAATTACATGGCACCACATAGTCATCACGTTTCAGGAATTTAAAGTTACAATCGTGCTTGATTTTATCAATCTCCTCTGTAAAGGTTTTTGCGAAATTTGTACATATGTTGCTAACTGTATCCGTTTTCCCCAGCGATTTCATTATTGTACTATCTAAATTACCATTTATATTACCTATCCAATTGTTAATTGTAGCCCAAATTTTTCTAAAATCCCCCTCACATTTAATCAATTCGTTTTGTCTGTATTTATTTTTTGCCATACTGACAATTTTATTCGTTCTATTTCGGTGTCGTGTATATTCCAGTCTATAATTGTTATTACTAGGACTAGCTTTCCACCGTCTAAATAATTCATCCCTGCGGTCTAACAAACATTTAAGTTGTTTATCTATCCATGGTTGCGATTCTCTCTTTTTCTTACATGTTATTGTAATTTTAGAGTTCTCATAAATATTACTAAAGACAGCACAAAGTTTTTCGTACATTACCAATGGGCAGTCCATGTTTAGTAATCCTGTCCAATCCGTTTTGTTTAGGTTTTCCTGCACTATCTTATTACTCAGCACGCACAACGTATTGTTTACATTCTCACTACCTATCATACCGCTGCACCTGTCATGCGGCGCTAGGTTGACGCCGACCATATAGTGGTCGGACAACTTGCACGTGAGCATGTGTGCGGCGGCTCGCCACGAGCTGCGCACCCACACATGGTCGATGCACGACGAGACCAGCCGGCCGGACACTACCTCCTCGCGCGTGCTCTCAGTGATGACGCACTGCAGGCCGCGCTCACACAGGCTGCTTTTGTACTTCTCGGTGACGGGGCAGTTGATTTGCAAGTTAATGTTCATATCTCCAGCAATTATTACGTGTTCTCTTTCTGGTATTTGTCTTAGTAAGTTAACCAATTCCTCTATAAAACATAGTTTATTAGTATTTGGCGGTCTGTAGATAGCTATAATGTGCATGGTTTCCTTTCCTATTTTAATTCTACTCCGAAGTATTTCCGCTGCATGTCCCTGTGTATTTATAATTTCCATGTTAATATTTGTTTTTGTGTAGATTATTAGCCCACCTCCACGACGATTGTTTCTTGTACTCGCATGCATATCGTAGCCTTCTATTTTATACATTGACAATTCATCTTCCTTGATATTTATTTCACTGAGTATAATAATATCAATACAGTATGTACACAGCTTCAGTAGGACGAGCAGTTCATTAAAGTTTTTCCTTAGCGACCTAATATTCAAGTGAACAATTTGCATATCTTTTATTGTGCTTTTTAAATATCGACTCCATTTGTTGATGTCGGTATACTTTTCATATGCAAAATTATTGTCAATATTAGATAATATATCGTTGAATTTTGGTTACATGAAAAACGCTTAGTGTGTTCGCGCGCAACCACAGCTGGTTGCGTCTTATTTAACCTATTGCTCACGATTGAAGCATATCTTGTTAATATCGTCCTCCGTTCTAATGGCGCGAATTTTGGAATTCTCGTCCTTTTTTATTAGAACCTTATGATCCTGTACCCAAATGTATTTGTACCTGTCTTTGAGCATTTTTTTCGCATTCCATAGCACTTGGCGCAAACATTTGGTTAAGTTTTCGTTGATGTAGACTCGCTTGCCATTATTGTTGGCTAGAATATTATCATTAGTAATGCATGTTTTTCGCTGTTTAATCCACTCTTTTTTTGCTGATCTCGAGCGCAAGGTCACAAGGATCGTTCGCGGCCGATTCTCGCCTTGATTTTCTCGCCCTACCCTCCTTGTTTCTTCAATATCATTGGGATCTAGTTTTAGTTTCTGTGATATTATTTTTACTACACGCATAGTGTCCTCGTTTTTCGTCTCATCCAAACCAAAAATCTCAACGCGATTTTCGGTTTCCTTCTGTTCTAGTACTGCGATTCTTTCTTCCAGAGCGTTGTTAACTTTTTGCATGTAGGTATTCTTGTTCTCCAATGATACGATTTTCTTCTCGGCATTTTCTTTAAATGTCAGCATCTGCTGGTACTGTTCGGCGTAGAAATCAACAGTTTCAGTTAACTCGTCAATTTTTTTCTGTGTCTGGTAAATTACTTCCAACTTATTGTTGACCTCAGCCAGCAAGGATTCCGCGGTCGCTTTCTGCAAGTCGATGGCGATCTGCGGCGCCCCGGTCTGGGACTGCTCCCCTGTCTTCGGGCTTTTGTCGACTCCAGCACATGCCTCACACATTTCACTTCGTAGAAACTGTTTGTTATTTTGAACACATTTTTTATGAAACACTGCCGCGCACGGACCCTTACATTTAAGGACGTCGTCCTTCGTAAGCGACACGAACAATTTACACTTTCTACACTGAACCATATTGTAAATATCTATTACTTCAATATCCTCGGATTCACTATTAAGGTTTGCCTTCCGTGAGATCTACACGTCCGTCCGCAGAGCGCGCGCGCACCGAACTGTGACGAAGGCTACGGCACTAACTACTAAAGTTAAACGTCTTAAAAATATTATAGCAATCTTGGGATGTCTATTTAGAGACTGATGAATACCGATACACGATTGGACAAACTTCGCTCGATAATAAAAAATCGCAAATATACTTTTCTTTCCGTGTTTTTTAAAAGGAAAATTATGTTTAAACCGAAATAGTTATTCATACTAAATATATACCAAAATGTAGGGTATTATATACGAGAGCTTGGTTGAAAAAAATCAGATTTTTGTTGGCGTATTTTTATTTCCCTGCCAAAATAAAAAATAAAAATATTGGGTCACTGTGCCGTGCTCTTCACTCCGCCGCTGCGGGACATCTTCTGTCTCGCGCTCGAGTTTGACAGCTGGCAGTCTCTTAACATTAGAATCATGAGTTGAAAGAAAATATCTATGAGGAGACCTAAATTATATATTATTTGCATCGTACTTATCTAATTATAACAAAGATAAAAGTGGTTGACATTGCTCATAGAATCAGCAAACTAAAGTGGCAGTGGGCTGGTCACATCTGTCGTAGAACCGATAACCTACACGGGTTCTCGAATGGAGGCCACGAACGGGTAAACGTAGCGTGGGACGCCCCCAGGCCTGATGGAGGGATGACCTTCGCAAGGCTGCCAGAGACTGGAGGCTGAGAATCGAGTTGAGTGGCGTGCTTTGGGAGAGGTCTACGTCCAGCAGTGGACTGATACGGGCTGGTGAAACATCCTAAAACAATGTAATATAAACCCGAAAAACATTTATTTATTTATTTATTTATTCATAATATCATTTGCAGCTAATAACAGTACTTGTGATATTTGCGAATTTTTCACTATGTACCTAGGGAAGAAACTAGTCTCCCACGACACAGGGTATCCTAGTGTGGGGACTAGTGAATTTGTATCTAGAATGTAAGTATCCAACGTACAATTAATAAATTTCATTTCATTTCAAATTTCATTTCATTTCATTTCAAATAACCATCGCGGTACAAATTTAATAATCAATTAACAACACAACATTTAAATCAGATACATAATTAAGTCAACTAACAACACAACATAAAATATTCAAGTCAATAGGATCACATTCACTCTATCGTACTCTTAGCATTACTCTCTTAACATTACTCTCTTTTCGGCAGTCAGGTAAAACACTTACCTATCCACTTTGGAAAAGCAAACAAAAGATTTCATTGACAAAGTGCCTTAAAAACTTTCCCTTATAAAACATAAAATTTATTAGATTTTTATACGCACAGAAAATCACGAAAAATGCCTTGTCGGAAGTCAACTTTCCCAGGAGAAAAAAAACTTTGAGAAGAACAAAAAGATTTTGTACCGAGACGCGTAAGAAATCTTAATGTTTCTACTTTGTTCTCATAAATATACAATATTTTTTTTTCATTTGATTAAATTTCATATTTTTTTCTATAAGTACACCGTGAAATGACAATGCCAGGTTCTGCCCTACCATCAACCGCAAGATGTAAGTACAAGATAACGAATAAATGTAAAAATATCTCAATTTTTTATTAAAATTATTGGTTTAAAACAAAGTCTTGTACATCTAGCGCACAGCAGTGCCGGACAACGGGGATCGGTTGAACTATCTGTAATGCTAAGCCATTCAGATAGTTCAACCGACCTATTGTACAGTTTTTAGTTTAGTTTATATATTTTTTTAGGTTAATATTATAATAAATTATTATATATAAACGGATATCACTCACTTATATTGTTAAAGTCGACGGCGACGCGGGCGTGGCGCGCTCACCTTGAAAAAGACCGTCGAAATCGGTCGAAACTGTCGGTCTAATTGCCGACTTTAACAATATAAGTGAGTGATATCCGTTTATATATAATAATTTGTAGTAATGGCTCACTATAGTTTTAATTCTAAATATTATAATAGTTATTTCTAATTTTTATTATTGTTATATGAATAAATACATTTGGAAGATATTATTTTTTTAAGATTGGCGGCGCTAGTTGGCTCATGTAAGGCCCATAATATAGAAAGGGGCCGAGCTTTAAACCATGGAATAGCATTAAGTCAAGCTTATGGCTAACAGGGGTAGTATTTAGTATGAAATAACTCTACAACTCTCAAGGACGATAGCATGAAAAGGGAACGTCAGAATTATTTCATCGCCAAGGCTAAGTTACGGCACAAAATTACGGACAAACCGCAAACTTCCCATTCAAATTGAACAGTCTGTACAACGAAGTGTTGCTCTAAAGATTTATTGTTGGCAAAGTTGATAATGGCTAGATTTAGGGGTGGGGCTACTCTTTTTCGATATTTTACATTATCGATTCTCATTACGTAAATGTAAATTTTATTACTTTTCGCGTTCTAACATCAAAAAAATCTTGATTCCGGAAAATATGCTTGTAATTTGATTTTCGGTGTAGAAATGATACGATACTAGGAGTTAAGAAAGTAGATAAAAGTATACAGAAAGAAATAATATTGAGATTTTCCTCCAAAAAATATTATTATCGATTTTTTAAATTCTTTAAATTTGCTAAAATTAATAAGTTAAGAAGGCCTAAACCGTGGATTAACTTTAGACTTTGTCCTGATTAATATGTCTTAATTGTCACTTGTTATGTAGGCCTTTACATAAATAAATCACATTTATGGGTAACCGCGCATTACATAAATTACGACTGCAATAACTATCGTTTTTGACCATGTTTTTTAAGGCCTCATTTCGGCATCGATTTCAATTTCAGGTCAAAAATATTAACATGTCATAATCCGTTTATTTCTATGCCCATCCCTAAACGCAACTCGTGTAAACAAGACGAGTGATAAACAGATTGCGAACAAAAGGCAACTTTTGGAGAAGTTAGCGACTTGACAGTTGGATATGGGGGCGGCGTACGATGAAGGATGTTTCGACAATTAGGAGAGCTTCTTTGTTAATATTTTACAAGATCATAAATAAACTAATAATATTTATTATCCATGCTCGGTGAATAAAGAACATGATGAAAAAATTCTTGCCCTTTAAGTTGTATAAAGCGATGAAGATTTTCGGTGGGCGTGGCGTGGCCTGTGGTGGCTCAGTTGGTAAGAGTGTGTCACGGAATGACAAGGTCGCAGGTTCAAGTCCTGCCCACGGCAAGAATTTTTTCATCATGTTCTAAACTAATATTATGTAGGTAAAATGTTCTCTATATTAGAACATACGACAACTTTTTAATTAAAAAAATTTCGTCGTTGTTTTTCTTTTTTGTGTATAACAACTTTCGATTTCAATCTGATTTCTTGTGAACGACAAAGTTATGATCCACTTCTTAAATACGCGCACTTCGCGAAATGTCTAAACATTTCGCGAAGTGCTTAATTACAGCATCCGCCTACGACATAGACATTTATTAGCACTTCCCAAGCCACTATCAATTTAACGCGAAACATCAATTTGTTTTATTCACAGTAAATCGAGCTATACTGCATGTAAAAGTCAATTCTCGTACAAATCAGCCAGCGGGTTGCGGCTCAAGTGATAGGCGGTAGCGATTTTAACACATTCACAGTCCAGTGTCCCATATATTTAGCACGACGAACTAGCTTCACAAACCCGTGCCCCACATATGTCACGATGAAAAAAGTATAATAATAGTTTTTTTTTTCTGAAGGTAAGTAAATACGAAAAACTGATTATGATGGGCAAAATAGCGGGCAAACGGGGCCATGGACGTCGGAAAAAATCTTGGCTCCGTAATATTCGTGAATGGAGGGACATCGCGAGGGCTGAACAGCTGTTCCGGCTCGCTCAAGACAGGGACAAGTACGCGGAGCTGACAGCCAACCTCCGCTAGCGGAGAGGCACTTCAAGAAGAAGAAGTATAAATATATATAATACGATGTCCTTGGTGGACGCTGCTGTCCATTCCGTCCTATTGTCTTCAGAAGAGTGCACAGAGTGCTCCACCCAGTGTTGAAGTGCTCTCATAAAAAAAATAATGTATTTCGACTTGTATACAGATTGAAATAATAGACGGGAACTTACAAGGAAATCAAAACATTTTTTGTACGGAGACTGTGAACGTGTTAAATTAAATAACGAAATGAATGTCCGTCCTGTCATGTGATTCGTCTGAATAGAGTCTTGGAAATTCTAAAATTAATTTTTGGTTATAAACTATTCAATTTTTTTTTATGGCGGTAAATTTTTTTTCACAAAAATATATCGTATGACAATTCTGTAGTACAGTCAACAACCTTAATTTAGGACCCAGTTTTAAATATTGTGCACTACAAAGCTGTTCATTGTTTCAAAGTGGATCTTAAATTAAAATTGTTGACCGTACTCGTGTAACAAAATCTATCAATGCATTTCAGCTAGAAACTTAAACAAGTTAATTATTACAAAAACAATAAACCCGACTGTTTTTAGGGTAAATTATCTTATGTCAGTCCCATGATCAAAATCTAACGTTACCTGATACATCCATATCTATCAAGTTATTAAAGTACAGCTAACAGCAGATCAAGTATAATACTTTGGACCATTCTTATTATCTGCCTCATAAGAGTTGAATTTGTAGGTACTGCAAGTGTTACCATTGATTGATCTGATGTTATCCGTACCACCATACATAAATATACTCGCAAAACATTACCCTCGCCCCCTTCTTTCGTCAATCGGGAAAAAATGACAATGCCAGATTCTGCCCCACCATCAACCGCAAGTTGTACAAGATAACGAATAAATGTAAAAATAACTCAGTTTTTTATTAAAATTATTGGTTTCAAATAAAGTTTTGTTTGTACAAGTTCCGATTCGAAAAAAACAGCTTAATTAAGAATTCAGAAAATAGTAAGAAATCGAAGCGATTTATTCATTGTTTTTGTTATTCTTCTATAGGAGTTGCGAGAGTAGTAGAAAATGATACTGATTATGATTATGCAATATGAAACCTGTAATAAATCACTAACAAAATGATACAGCTTAAATGGTCACGTAGTTTTGTAGGTGGGGCAAAGCTCCATTGAAATGTGGCAATGTCTTTTAATATACAGGGTGTAACGTGAAGGGTATATGAAGCCGAAGGGAGGGTGTTCAGTATCGGTAACTGAGCAGCGTTTGTTCTACGACTTTTCGAATAACAAATAAAAAATAATTAATGTCTCATACAAATTGATCAGCTGACTGGTACGAAATGTATGAAAAGTCAAAAAATAAATTCGCGATAATCGAAAAGTCGTAGAACAAAAGTTATTTAGTTACCGATACTGAACACCCTCCCTTCGGCTTCATATACCCTTTACGTTACACCCTGTATACCTCTTATGACTTGCCCCATACACTAATACATAATTCACGTACACCGTCTGCCTCCTAATGTATTAGAGCGGTTGCGAAATATTTATGCGAGTGGCCTCCCAATCTACTAATGAACTTTAGGCCTTCGCGAATAATTTGTTTGGTACAGGAGAGGACTGGACTATAGATTCAAATTCATATAATTTATTGCCACTAAAATGTATTGTAGGTTCTCTTGAAAATGGCGGGACACGATGGTTGCGAAATTATTTGATAATTTTCCTTTTAATGTCTACATTATGGCTATTTTATGTTTAATATCACGTTAAATTAATCAGAAAATGTTCGCGAATGACAGTACGGTGAAGTTATTGGATTATTTATGCAAGATCTGAAGTTTCAAGCTTTTATCAAAAGTTCCCGCTGCAAGCTCGGGAGTGAACGTGACTGTCGAGCTGCTTCGTCCAGAGTGGACGCTACGGCGACTCCTCTGGATGAAGACATGAAGACGCGGCAACCCAGGGTGAATACGCTACTGCGACTCCCCTGGAGGAAGATAGAAGGCTATTGAATATATTGAATTTTCTGTAACATGACATTGGCAATTGACGAACTGTCGAGTCCATTAATAAAATAAATAAATAACAAACACTAAAATGACAGTGCCAGATTCTTCCCCACCATCAACCTCAAGATGTACAAGATAACGAATAAATGTAAAAATATCTCCGTTATTATTATTAAAATTATTGGTTTAAAACAAAGTCTTGTACATCTAGCGAGTCGAAAAAAAACAGCCCAATTAAGAATTCAGAAAATAGTAAGAAATCGAAGCGAATTATTCATTGTTTTTTTATTATTCTATAGGAGTTGCGAGAGTAGTAGAAAATGATACTGATTATGATTATGCAATGTGAAACCTGTAATAAGTCCCAAACAAAATGATAGCTTAAATGGTCACGTAGTTTTGTAGGTGGGGCAAAGCTGTTAGAGTTTGCATTATAATTTACATAAGCTACTGGCGGTTATAAGATGGCAATGCTATGACATCAGTTCATTATTGGATTACTGTTGTTTTTATGTTTGTCTTGTCTGCATAATATATTTTCTTTAAAACCGTTTAATTCTATTATTCCATTGAGCTGGTCAGCTCTAATAAAAGCTACATTGAAATGTGGCAATGTCATTTCAAGTTATATTATTACATGTTGTATACTATAAAAATTAAATATCTAAATATTAAAATAATTTTGTGCAATCGTTCGAGTGGTTTTTGAAAAAATCTCTACCTTTTTGAGGCCTTCTGTATACATATATCTGCTTTACAATATGCTCTCAAGATTAAATATTTATTCAGCGACGCGATGCTCCTACCACACCCTGTATAAAGCGATGTCGGGGCAAATATCACGAGGAGATTAATATTATGCTTACGGAACGCTCGTTGGTTTACTGTTTTGAAGTCTATTTGCAATTGCAAGGATAGTTATGACATGAGACTCATTTCAAGTCTTCGCAATTTATTTTACGACAAATACGGTATGTCTCGAATTATGCATGAAATGACATTGCCACATTTCAATGGAGCTTTGCCCCACCTACAAAACTACGTGACCATTTAAGCTATCATTTTGTTGTGGACTTATTACAGGTTTCATATTATAATTATAATCAGTATCATTTTCTACTACTCTAGCAACTCCTATAGAAGAATAACAAAAACAATGAATTATTCGCTTCGATTTCTTATTATTTTCTGAATTCTTAATTAAGCTGTTTTTTTCGACTTGCAACTTGTACAAAACTTTATTTTAAATAAATAATTTTAATAATAATCGGAGATATTTTTACATTTATTCGTTATCTTGTACATCTAGCGGTTGATGGGCAGAATCTGGCATTGTCATTTGCCAGACAAGCCATCAAATGGTAAGCAATCATCGTCGCCTAAAGATATCTGAACTTAAAACTGCTTAAGCACTAGTCATACTACCAAGTATAAAACCTACCTTTTTTACAAAGTATTTTCTGTTAAATTACAAAAACATTATTATTATATATTAATTTAGCAGAAAAATATATTCTCATAGGCGCGTATTCAAAAACTTGATTTAAAGATACGCCACCCGTTTAGGCCCCCTGTCCCTTTCTAACTTAACCTTTTTTGACGAAGTGTGAAAGGGATAGCAACACGATTTAATGGAAGTGAGGTTTTTTAGGTTTATGAATAGCAGCAATAAAGTTTTTTTCTCCGATTTTGTGATCTTAGCTTTGCTATGCGATACATGACAAGCTACGAAAGTGCTACGTCAAGTCTACGAAGCGCTACGCCCCGTCTACGAAACTGCTACGCCTCCAAGATTATTGGAGTTTCTGGGGAATTAGAAAATCATGACGTCACACACATGTTACTAAGGCCCGTATTAGTAAATCACTCTCAGCTCAAAAGTCAATCTTGAGAACAACCTCAAGATGGCGTTCCTATTAATAAACGTAACTTAGGTGCGCGTTTAGGAATCGGGTATCAAGCGAGCAACGCCGTATATTAATACGGCGGTTTATTAAAACAAAACTCAGTTCTCAAGAGAACTGTCAAACTCACATTTAAGAACGTATTTGCTGATCGCAGGCGAACCGCGACATTTTCTTTCACTTGAGAAATCACGCGATACGTCCCCAAGATTGGTTTATTAATAAATGACATACTTGATTGTGAGTGATTACGTCTTGAGAGTGTATCAGCTGAATTCGCTCTTGAGGGCGGGTTTGAGCTCAGACTATTAATACGGGCCTAAGAGATTTTCGCTTTTCTTTATGTAATTATTTATATTTTTCCTGTATTTGTAAAATAACTGAAAATAATTTTATCAATATCACTATTCTGAAATCGAAATAGGATATATTGAAGGCTTTCATTCGAATTAAATTTCAATTCTAGCATTGATATACGACCGTTGTTAATCAAATATAAATTTAACATGATATCGGAAAATCGAAGAGATATTCTGTGAAATGCAATTTTGATTTGTTGATTTTACTGAATACTGATATGAAATGTATTATTTAGAGGTATGAAATTATACAGGGTGTAATGGAAAGTGTAGTAAGCCGAAAGGTGGGTGTTCAGTATCGGTAACTGAACGACTATTGTTATGCAAGTTATCGATTTTCATGACAAAATTGGATTTTTCATACATTTTGTAGCGATCAGCTAATCGATTTGTATGAGTATTTTTTTTCTTCAAATAAGTTTGGTCTTAAATGCTGCCTCCCTTTTCTGTACCAAAGAATACCTTATAAAGAGGATAGCCTTACATTTAGAACTGTTAAGGTGTTTTCGGAATAGTATATCACATACGTAGTTAAAAACAAAAAAGAACACAACAAAAACAGAAGACAAAAGTGGTTGACATTGCTCATAGAATCAGTAAACTGAAGTGGCAGTGGGCTGGTCACATCTGTCGTAGAACCGATAACCGATGGGGTAGACGAGTTCTCGAATGGAGGCCACGAACGGGTAAACGTAGTGTGGGACGCCCCCCGACCAGATGGAGGGATGACCTTCGCAAAATGGCTGGCAGGGACTGGATGCAGAGGGCCGAGAGTACGGTTGATTGGCGCGCTTTGGGAGAGGCCTACGTCCAGCAGTGGACTGATACGGGCTGATGATGATGAAGATGATACGTAGTTATTACTTTTGATAATTGTTTTAAAGTCGTTGACCTACTTATATTTATTTTTGAATGAACAAATAAGTTCAAGAAAAATCGTAGAATTTTCTTTGTATAGTTAGCCAAAACCCTTTCCGATACACCCTGTATTATCTGAGATACATTTTACGAAAAAAGACACTATAACGATGAAATTTTTTATTCCTTTTTCCAACGTTCTCCGTAATTCCGTTTTTAACTACTCCAATAAATTTTTATTCGTTGTTAAATGTAGGGTAAAGGCGGGATAGATGCCACACTTTTTGAAATATGCTTCTAATTTAAAAAATATTATTTTTTTATAAATAATGTCTATATATGTAACTAGTTTAATCCTTTATGTTTAACTGTGATTTGTCTTTTTGGACCTATAAGTTACAGATTTTGCAGATTTTAGCTTTTTGTGGATCTCCATTTTTGAGGATAGATGCCTACCCGTATGGATAGTTGCCCCACCATGAAAATACTAACGAGGATAGATGCCTGCGGCGCGGGATAGATGCCCTTCATACTGTATAATTATAATATTATTAATATTTTATTTTGTCTTTATTTTATTTATTTAAATCTTTTAATTGTCATTATTACAATTTAGTTCTAATTATGAGATCAAAATAAAATTATCATAATAAAATTCTAAAAGTATTTGTGTAACAAAAATATTAATTCTAAATTCTTATTATAAAATATTAATTATTAAGTTTCAACACGCGTATTCATAAAAATCATTTTAAAAAAAACGATAAAGATCTTCATCTTGTAAAATTCTACTGAAATGATATTTAACCGGATAGTGCTTTCAGTTTTCCACATCTTGAGCAAAAATTTCTGAAAATTTCTGAAAGGTTTCATGTAGCCCCATGGTATTTCTGTCCATTTCCTCGAAAGCTAACTGCAATTGTTCTGTAGTCCAAGAACCTACTCAAGCTCGCACTTCTTCCTTTCTTTTGTATTTTCGTGGCATAGTTCTGCTACAATCAGTAAAAAGTCCAAATACAAATATACATAAACACATAAAAAATATAACAGAACACAAAAGTATGTTCAAAATATATATTCAAAGCACATATTATACATACATGGTGTATGGAGGGATAGATGCCCCTAGGGGCACCTATACCGCGAAAAATCAAGGCAACTATCCTTTTTGATAGGGATAGATGCCCAAGAATTTTTTAAATAAATAAAAAACAAAAGAGCAACTATTTACATCTAGATGCATGCGTGATGAATCAGTATATTGACGTAATAAAAAATATAACGGAATTAATAACAACTTATAAAGTTATACAACAGCAAATACTTACCTTTAAAAGTTTTACGTGTTCGTTAAGTTCGCCGCGGAGATGAATCCACACACGAACTAAACGCATCCTCACCGCACGACGGCAAGTGACTAAATTAGGTGCGGGGTGTCTGCGGCTCTTAGTTATTTTATTGTTTTTTAGTTGAGAGTTTGGGAAGTTAGGTTTCTTGAAAATGAGGCATCTATCCTACTGAGGCATCTATCCCGCCTTTACCCTAACCCACGTTTTTGCGTCGATTCTAGAATATCGTAAGCTAAAAACCGAAGCTAAGCGAGGTCCTGCTCGGTCTCATGCGATGTAGCATATGAGTGACAATGACAGTAGCGACTAGGCTTAGAATTAGACTTGTCGTACTGACAACAGCAGATCAATGGTAAGGCAGTTGTCCGACCACCGGCGATGAGCGAGTAGCGAGTAAAGCTATCAACTATAAAACGAGTGGACCAGCAGCGAGCATAGTTTTGTATCTCGGCTATCAGCGACTGTCGCTGAGCAACGGGCGATTACTCGCTCACTCGCCAGTGTAGATGTACTCGTTTGGCGACAAAATAGCCGAGCGAGTATTCGCGGGCGGTGTGAACAATCGGCGATGAACTATTAATATAATTGCATCTCTTTTGTTTACACAATGTAGTATCTTTTGTACCTACGTTTCTTGGGCGAGAAAATAGCTGGGATTTACTCGTTTACTCGCCAGCGATGGGACAACTGCCTGACAAGGACACCCTAATAATATCTTCCAATTTAATCAATTTCATTAAAAAAGCTATTTACAAAATGTTTATTAGGATGAATACTTTTTTTCAATATATAATTTTCAATATACAATCGCAATCTTATTGTTTGTTTTGTTTTAACACTTTATTGCACAACACAGACAAATACATAAATAACATCCAGAAGAAACAAATTGGTACAAAGGGCGAGCTTATCTCAAAAGAGATTTCTACCAGCAAACCCGCAAATCTTAATTGCGACAAGCTAAGTTGTAGTTCACAAATGTGCCCAAAACGGCCGTTTTTCGCAATTATGCGAACTACAACTTACCGAAATTGAATCACGTTATAAATAAGCATTTAAAAAATAGTATTTATCGTAATATGTTTATTACGTTGATAAATAGCTTTTTTTAATAAAAATTGATTAAATTGGTAGATATCATTTTTTCAAGATTGGCGGCGCTAGTTGGCTCATATCATGCCCTTAATATTTGTAACTACTCGTTACAATATGGAGTATAATTTATTACAGATGTTATATAACAATACGTTATCATTTCCTTCAAAATGACAAACGACTGTCAAACAGAACCCTCGTCAAATTCAAACATGTCGCAACACACAGGGTCCTGGATTAATGCGACAGACATGAATTGGGTATATGTTTTTATTGCATCAGTCAACTGACTAAACATGCTGGCTTGTAGCGATAAATGCGACTTAAAGTAAGGCTGTGGTTAAAGAATTTTCGCTGGGTTTCGCTGTACAGTCGAAGACAGAGATAAGTATACAAGTGGCCTCAATAAGGTTGAAATTTTATTAAAAACTACAGGACCGAATTTAATAATTCTTTTACAGTTACATAGTTCTAACTTTTATCTATCTAACAGTGAAAGAATTTTTGCAATAAGTCAAGTAGTTTTTGAGAAAATGACAACCTTAAAAACTCTCCTGTACACCTTTCTCTGTGTTCCACCGTACAATATCGGTAGTTCGGTAACTGTCAAAGTAAGTCACCGTTTTTATCGCTACGAGTCGTAATTTATTTTAGAATTTAAACCATAGTGAGCCATTACTAAAAATTATTATATATAAACGGATATCACTCACTTATATTGTTGAAGTCGGCAATTAGACCGACAGTTTCGACCGATTCCGACGGCCTTTTTCAAGGTGAGCGCGCCACGCCCGCGTCGCCGCGCCGGTGACGTTTCTTCGCGCACTGATATAAATATAAGTGAGTGATATCCGTTTATATATAATAATTTTTAGTAATTTATTTAGAATTCCGCTCTCCAGCAGAATTACTTATTCGTGGCGTGAAGCGAGTAATCGCCCGTAGCTCACACTCGTTGATAGCCGAGCTACAAAACTATACTCGCCACTCGCTGCTCGCCCACTCGTTTTATAGTTGATAGCTCTGCTCGCTCATCGCTGGCCGGCAGTCAGACAACAGCTGCCTAATTTTAAAAAAAAAATAGTCGTCTGTAAGTGGCAATGCACATCACATAAGGTCATAAGTACGGTAGAACACAGAGAAAGGTGTACAGGAGAGTTTTTAAGGTTTATATTTTCCCAAAAACTACTTGACCTATTGCAAAAATTATTTCACTGTTTGATAGATTAAAGGTAGAACTATGTAACTGTAAAAGAATGATTAAATTCGGTCCAGTAGTTTTTGAGAAAATCTCAACCTTATTGAGGCGCCCTGTATACTTATCTCTGTTTTCGACTGTACGTAACTCCCGGTGCTGTAGTCTGACTTGCGCTGGGCCGGTTGAAGGCACTAATCCCCTCTCTGTAGCGCTACTAAGTAATTGACAACAATGAGCAGGTCCGGATTTACGAAGTCGAAAGGAAAGACTCGTCGAGCGCTGAGAGTAAAGCGTATTTTTAGCAGACAACCACAGAGTAGTATAAAGTTTTACAAGTATCAGTAGTTTGATGGTATTTGGTAGAGATGGGCCGAACATTCGGTAATTATTCGGTATTCGGCATATTCGGCAGATTTTTCCATATTCGTATTCGGCCGAATATTCGGTAAAATTGCCGAATAATGAAATTTAAAATTGACCATGAATTTGACCTAAACAGTGATCAACATCGGGTCAGTTTGCCGGCCTAGTGGCTAGAAAATCGCACCAATGGGTTATTAGATCTTAGAAATTCGAAAATAATCGCACCAATGGGTTATTAGATCTTAAAAATTCAATTGCAAAAATGAACCGAATAATTCGGCCGAATATTCGGTTCGGTACATTTTGAACCGAACATTCGGCCGAATATTCGTATTCGGCAGGTTATAAATTCGGCCCATCTCTAGTATTTGGTATCTAGGTTAATTTATGCTGTTATTCATAAACCCAGTTAAACCTCATTTTGTTTAAATCGTGTTGCTATCCCTTTCACACTTCTTTAAAGAAAGGTTAAGAGTTGAGAGTCATATATGAAAGGTCGACCGCAAACGTGTAGTCGTGCTACGAAATGTTGCGTCTGACAGCCATTTGACAGCTCGCCGATCGATAACGCGAACGCGTGCTAGCCCTGCTGGAAGAAGACAAAATTAAGACTTAATGGTACAGTCGACAGCAGATCAATGGTAACACTTTTTACTTTTGACAGTTCTTATTATTTGGGTCGTAAGACTTGAAATCGTACTGCAAGTGTTACCATTGATCTGTTGTCGACCCAAGAATCTCGGGGCTCGTAGGCCAGCTGTGAGTACACGTTGAAAACGATCGTAGAAGTTAAGCAACGTTGGGCGAGGTCAGGACCTGGATGGGTGACCGCTAGTGACACTTTCATCTGAGCCCCTTCGTGCCTCGGAAAGCACGTTAAGCAGTAGGTCCCGGTTGTTGTCTCTTGACAGCAGTCGTTAGGCCACGTCAAAGGCCTACGGGCGGCCTGAATAACTTTGACAAATAGGTTTGGTCACTAAACCACACGAGAAAAAAAAGGAAAGGAGACCAACAATCTGAATTTATTATAAACCCACCATAATATATCCAATATTGATCAGCAAATAAAGTTCTCGCAAGGAAATAATTAAACAAGCTTTCCCTCCGGCGTTGCTCTTGCCAAATATGTCAGTATTTGTTGGCCAAATAAGTTGTAACCCAAATATTTGTCATAACAGCTACTGTAATAGGCTGGCTTACTGTAACTCTTATTGATGACTGCGTATTTGTTATCTTTAGTATTTACCATGTCGTTACACATGTACAGTTTAACATAGATAAATGTAAACGGGGAGTAAATAGAGGCCAGAAACGTATTATTAAGGTGCAACGCTAGTGAATGATCTGCATACCTACATAACTTGATCAACATAAACACGTTAGTTGTTATCTAACTTTTTTAAATCAGATGCTTTAGGCAGTTGTCTCATTATCGGCGAGTAAGCGAGTAAATCTTTGCTATTTTTTCGCGAGAGAAACGTTCAACAGATAGCACGTTCCGTGTAAACAAAAGAGAGGCTGCGATACTCGTTCGGCTACATATTTTTATAGTTCATCGCTGATCGAGTGTCGCCGAACGAGTATCGCAGCCTCTCATTTGTTTACACGGAATGTGCTATCTGTTGAACGTTTCGATTTACTCGCTTTCTCGCTGACGGTGGGACAACTGCCTTAATCGTGAAGTTCTACTGCCGCCATCTTAAATTTGTCTTTAATAAGAATTAAAATCATTCCAGTACTATGGAAGTAGTGATGAATTTAAGATTGAAATTACCTACATTTCCTTAGAGACATTGTTTATATTATTTTTAGTAAGGTAAAGAGTTATTTTTTGTAATTCATAAATGAATAGCATTTTCAATTAATGGGATATTCATAGAAATAATACTTAGATTAAAATCTGTATAAACTAGTTTTATACTAATCATATAAAACATCTATTCATCCGCTAAATTCTCTAACCAAAGGTTGTCTGGAAGAGACCGCTTAAGACAGCCAAATGCTCAATTGCTCACACTGACCATTTGAAGGTCAGCTTTCGTACACAACGGTCGTGTCCTTTGTCTCTTGAGTTAAAAATGAACATTATAGCATATTTCTTTTGTGTCATTTCTTCTATTTGGCAATAAAGAATATTTTATCTTATCTTATAAAACTGTAGCCAATTCAATAGCCTAAATGCGAATACTTAAAGTCTTAGTTAAAAACTTTTATGAGTAGACGAGACATCGTGACAGCCATGAGGACTCGTTCCGGACACATTCCACTAAATAAGTTCGCCTTCCTGATGGGTAAAGCACCGACACCGAACTGCTCCGAATGCCGAGTGATAGAAGACGTGTACCATGTGTTGATGGAGTGTGTCCGCAACGAGTCACTCAGACGACAAGTATTTGTTGACCACAACATGTGGGACGTAGGTGGCTGTAACAGCGCCTTGGCTTTCCCCTTGTCGGAGGAAGCCAAGGCACTGTATAGGTTAGTAAAACTTAGATTTAAGTTAGTATAGGGTTAGTATATTATATGTACTCCATGTAATGTAGTTTTATGGAGGCACAATAGAGCGACTTAGTCGCATAGCGACCAAGCTCTCCAATAAAGAAAAAAAAAAAAAAAAAACTTTTATATTTTTTATCCCGCTATATTCTTTGATCCCTGTTTAGACGAGGGGAAAATGTGTTTTAAGGAAAACATAATTTTCTCGCTGTAAACATTCCGCGAGTAGGATTTATTTAATTGTTGTTTATTTGGTTTATTTCAAATTACTTTTTTTATTCAGTTAATCTCGACTTTGGAGCGCAAACTTGTGCAAAGTTTCTCTTGAAAATGGCGGGAAACGACGGTTGCGAATTTATTTATTTTATCAATGGACTCGACAGTTCGTCATTTGCCAATGTCATGTAGTGCTATCTGTTTTTGTCTATCATGTGACTGTTGTTGACATTTTATTATCGTAATAAACATTTTGTAAATAGCTTTTTTAATAAAATTGATTATATTGGAAGATATTATTTTTTTAAGATTGGCGGCGCTAGTTGGCAATATGAAGGCGCTTAATGTGTACAAATATATAGTTATGTAAGAAACGTGACGTAACCAAGCGTTCCACAGTGGACCTAAGGCCGAATAAATGAGTATGACATTGGCAAATGACGAACTGTCGAGTCCATTAATAAAATACACAATACAGATTGTGCATACAGGAATTACTGTAAGGTAACCAGACCACGCAATCGATTTGCATTCATAAAAGTTTGGGCAAAACTTTGTTCTAAATCTAACTATACTTATATCTTTTAATATTTTCTTGCATATGCGCTATGCGAAACGAAAATCTAAATGATAAATGGAGAAAAATCTTCATCACGACCGGGATTCGAACCCGGGACCTCGCCATTCCGTGGCACGCTCTATTCCAACAGAGCCACCGTGATATCGTACTCAGATCGTGAATTTTGTCTCCATATTCTCGTCTGAGGGACGGTAGCGACATCTATCCAGTAATTGTGCTATGCTCTATTAGTAAAATTGAAATTTATTATGAAGTATGAACATAATTGATACGTATTAAATAAGACATGATAAAAAACTAACATTAAATAATTAAAAACTAAAACTACCTATAAATAAATTAACTATAAATAAAATATGTCCTCTAGGAGGGCATCGGGAGTCACGGTGCCCAGAAGGCTGGCAGCATTCCCTCTCTGAATTGCCAACGCAATACGTTGGCAAAGGTAGCTGCCAGCCCTCTGGTCACCGGACTCCTCGACCAGCCGCTTGGACAGCTCTTTGACGAGCTGTCGAGCGTCCGGCCCCCACGGCCCCAGTGTCTCGACCCCAAACGGCGTAAATAGGTAGCTCTGACCAAGGCCACTGTACTTACGCCGCTTGAGGCTTTCTGCGGCGGCCGCAGAAATTGCTCTACTTATATCGTCATTATTATACTAATATCGTTATTTCATTGTTCACAGAAAGAAAATCGATACAAAACTTAAAGACGGGAAGAAGACTTACATCAGAAAATGCAGTAACGTAAGTATCAATCATTATTATCGAATAATCATCATCATCAGCCCGTATCAGTCCACTGCTGGACGTAGGCCTCTCCCAAACCACTCAACAAACCGACTCTCGGCCCTCTGCATCCAGTCCCTACCAGACACCTTTCACAGGTCTTCCCTCCATCTGGTCGTCACATGCTACTAGTAATATTACTTAAGTCCGTATTAATAGACTGATCTCAAGACCGCTCTCAAGTGTGAACTCAACTGAGTAACACTCAGTGATCAACCTTGAGCATACACGCACTCATTTCGCGGTCTGGCTGCACTCGGCAAAAGACATTGCCACATTTCAATGGAGCTTTGCCCCACCTACAAAACTACGTGACCATTTAAGCTGTACCTATCACTTTGTTGGGGACTTATTACAGGTTTCATATTGCATAATCACAATCAGTATCATTTTCTACTACTCTCGCAACTCCTATAGAAGAATAACTAAAACAATGGATAGGTAATTAGCTTCGATTTCTTACTATTTTCTGAATTCTTAATTAAGCTGTTTTTTTCGACTCGCAACTTGTACATAACTTTATTTTAAACAAATAATTTTAATGAAATGAAATGATGTTTATTTTCAAGAAGAATTCAATATGCTTAATTACAAATTTATTATATGTCTTCTAATCAATGTCTTCTAATTAATAAAAAAACGGAGATATTTTTACATTTATTCGTTATCTTGTACAACTTGCGGTTGATGGTGGGGCAGAATCTGGCATTGACATTTTAATACGATCTCCAATGTGAACTTGAGAGTGCTCTTGAGTGCTTAGTTTTGTTTATTAATACGATCCTAAGTAAGGATCACGAACTTATCTACAGTGCAAAGGATCGAAAACCATTGGACTATTGTGGTTTCAAATCGCTTTTTAATCTCATCCTGTATCACATACAGTCCTTGTTAAGCACCCTGTATACCTTTCCCACTACACATAAACACCAGTTCGCGTGTTAAGTCTTGGTCTGAGGTAGGCTATGATCACAGAAACGAGGAGATGTGACGCCAATTTATTTTTGTCGTGTTCTTGAGGCATTTACATAGCCAGATTCAGATGTCATGATCCAATTCATTTAGTATTTTCTTTTTGGTGAATAGCTGAGAGCTCGTTGGCTCAGTGGTTGGGTCAATGGACTTGCAATATGGAGGTCCCAGGTTCGATTTCCAGCTAGGGCAGCCATGTACCAATGAGTTATCCTCGGTTTTTTCGACGGAAAAACTTACGTACATTTACCGAGTGCTCTCAAAGACGGTGAAGGAAAACATCGTGATGAAACCTGCATGTCGTAGAAGATAAAAAAAATCTAAGGCTTGTGAAATCCGCCAACCCGCACTGGGCCCGCGTGGTGGATCATGGCCCGAGCTCCCTCGATGTAAGGGAAGGTCTGTGCCCGAGCAGTGCGGCAATATAAATAGACTGATGATGATGATGATGAATAGCTGTTTACGAATTAAACTGTCGATGGTTTGGGTTTGGTTCGGCTGACGTGTTTTTTGCTACTTTCTTACTCAACAATAGGCAAGTTCTTGCTCATCAGTCTCAATGTTATGTTTAAAATAAACAAGTGCAAAAATAACTCTTATGCTCCCAATTCACTTGGCTATTCGTATTCGCTATTGGATGTTTGTCGTATTTGTCAAATACTTGACGTACATACAAATAAGACGAATATTTTGTCAAGCATACCAACCACACATGGCAATTATGACAAATACGCAAATGCGAATAGCCAAGTGAAGTGCCACCATTAGAAGAACGAAACAGGCGACTCGCAAGACGGCTACCGATCGATAGAATGACGTGGTTGCGATATACTAACATACCTGTGTGTGGTCGTTTAAGATAATATATCTTTATATTAGTCGCTATAATTTATTATTCTCTTTATTTAATTTATCTCTTATTTAATTTTGATTTGGTGGTTTATTGCAAAAAAACTAACTACTACAAAATAAAACTAACTTAATATCTAAAAAAAAAATACCTATGAAATAAAACTATAAACTAAAGAACGAACACGTCGTCGAGGTCCCCGTTCTGTGGCATGGTGCCCAGGACGCTGGCAGCATTTCCTCGCTGTATGGCAATACTTAGCCGCTGAGCGAGGTAGCTGCCAGCTCTGGGATCACCCGAGATGTGGACCAACCGGGTAGACAGCTCGTGGATGATATCTTTTGAGTATATATAATATAATATTAGGTATCTTCATTATGTGTGATGGGTTTTACCTCAGATCAGGATAGGAGAGATGGGCCCCAATTTCATTTTAGTATGGGAACCGCTTGTCTCCACTTATCCCCTCCGAGCAACACGCGTACATTCGAAAACGAGCCATATATTGTATAGTTTTATATATCGCTTCTTTTTTTGCAATAAATTACAGAACAACTCGGCATTTTACTGAAAACCGAGAGTAAACAATACATCGGACGGTCACTCGGCAACTGATGGCGAAATAGTGCGACTAACTCTTTAAATAATATCGCGGCGATCCGACCACGCCTTCTTGCCCAATCTCTTTTATTTACTGATCTGAGGGTTTTACGCTGTGGAGATAAGTGTTACCTTTTAAAATTGACGCTGCGATACACTTACTCTATACTCTCCTGCAGCTTGAATTGACCTTTAATCTTCTTGTTTCTATGACCTTTAGTTTGGAGTGAGAAGGGGTAAAGCACTCTACGTTATTGCTTACCCACATCGCAACCTACACTTGTAATACGTACAGTCTAACACAAAGAAATATGTACAAGAGTCATTAAGGTTCAGATTTACTCGAACAACACTTCACGGACTTTTATTCGTTTCTCATGTGGTTTAATGACCAAACCTATTGTTAAGGGCCTTCCATGTGTTGTCTTTTTATGCTTCGCGCACATTATGCAGCGTGTCGGGGCGGGCCGCAGCGCAGCGCAAAATGCTTACTTAGCACATTAGTGACGGGCCGGGTCGCAGCGCATTGACGGATTTTGAGTACAGTGTACTGCCAGATATCGTAAAATGAACACAGGCGCGCGTGCACTCCAATCCGCGCTGTGTCGGGGCGCATCGGGGCGGGGCGGGCCGCCTCGTACGGACGCAAATCCGCCTCGCAATCATGCGAGCTGCTACGGCCCGACACAGTGTTCATACAAATTGTATTAAAGCGATTTGAGCGGATTTTTGCGATTCGCCCCGACACGCTGCGGCCCGGCAAAATGTGCTCAGACCTTTATGTGTAAAGTTTTGTCTATGCGTATGTTTGATAATGTTGTTATTGACAAGTGTAAAACGCAAAATTGTGATAATGTGTATTTTAATGTGACTGAATTTATTTTTTGATCTATAAGTTATTATTATGAATTAGCTGTACCCCGCAACTTCGTTTGCGTAGAGGAGGAGGATGGAGGAGATCAGGAGGCAGATCTTCCGCTCTGTATCCTTGTTTCCACATCACATACCGGCATGGCTTATAGCCGCTGTCCGGATATTTCAGCTATCTCTTAGTGAAACTCCTATCAAAATCCCTTCATTACTTATGGCGTGATATTTGCACAAAGTCACAGACAAACATTCTAAAAATTAGTGTTTTGGCATCAGTATCGATCCTAAACCATATTACAATTATACTTTTCAAAAAATATCCAATATACAGATACAACTTTTATATTATGTATAGATTACACAGCGCATTGGTTTTAACTGTAATGTTGTGTGAGCATTTGCAAATAAATTGTTATTACTAGACCTCTATGGTCATTAGAATAGTATTTAGTAAATTTTTATAAGAAAATACGCTTGTCCTAAATTTTAAAATTGTGTCAACCTGACTTCCAGTATAAATTCCCTAATGAAATAACATGTTTTTAAACTTATATTAATTTTACAACATAAAAACCTGCGCCAAATCCTTAAATCCCTGTAGTATAGGCCTTAATTTACAATGTTATTGTTCAGAATTTGAATTACGCATTATCCATGCTCGGTGAATAAATTAGAACATGATGAAAAAATTCTTGCCGTGAATGACAAGGTCGCAGGTTCAATTCCTGCCCACGGCAAGAATTTTTTCATCATGTTCTAATGTTATTGTTACTTATATTAACCACTCTATGGGATAGGTCGGTAGGTACTAAACTTACAGATTTTTTACTGTTTTGTAGCAATAGCACTGTCTAGCTAGATAATAGGAGGTAGGTATATATAGGTACCTATATGGCCTAATGTTATGTACATAAATTAAATGTGTTTAAAGATATTTATTCTCATTAAAAACATACGTTTCACTGACATGAGAACTTATTTCTAATTTAATTTAATGTATTGTTAGTGGTTGGGATTCTTTTTGGACATTAGTATTGATTTTAAATAAGTTATTATTAAATAATAATAAAAACCGCCTTCAAAAAAATAAACAAAAAGGAACTAAAAAGCATAAAATAATTAATTAATTACATCTACATACGAATATTGAAATAAAATATTATTGCTATGTACCTACTGATCTCTTTTAAGTCGGTGCCAAGCCAAAGCGCGCGCGTGTTGTATGTATGTGATGCGGCGGGAGCGGGACGGCGGCGAAAGTAGTAAGTTACGTATCCCTATCGTATACCTATTTGGCTTGGCACCGACTTAAAAGAGATCAGTAGGTACATAGCAATAATATTTTATTTCAATATTCGTATGTAGATGTAATTAATTAATTATTTTATGCTTTTTAGTTCCTTTTTGTTTATTTTTTTGAAGGCGGTTTTTTTATTATTTAATAATAACTTATTTTTTGCTTTTTAGTTGTGTAAATATATAATATGTATAAGTATGTAAGATAGGGTAGGTTATGCATGATGGGGAGGCCTTCCTTACGTGCATCTCGTCTCGTATGATAAAGCGTCGAGCATATGAGTCTGAAAATGACAAAGGTGAGCGCCTAAAGCGCAATAGAAAAAGTAACAGAACAAAGCACCTCGGAGAAATATATATACACATAATGCTAATGGCTTCATTTCCATTCCCCAATTTGTACTACATTCCAAGCATCTGAGGCTATGGTGACATTATTTTATGTTTAGCTGTAACTGTAACTGCAATAAACTACAAGGTACAACCCTCAATAGAGCTGTCAACGTGAACCGGTACTTGTCTTTGTTCTGTGTTTGTACATTATTTAAAGAGTCATCCCCTACCTACCAAGGAATTATACCTTCTACCATCAGCTTGAGTTATTCAAGTGAAATATTATAATTAACAGTCTATGTCTATAATATTTGAAGAATTATCCCCCAACTCCTAATCGTTAAGGAGTTATACCTTCCATCATCAGCTCACCAACATGAGATGATCACTACTAGACGCAAATACTTGAATAGCTGTAGAAAATATATGAAATACGTTATTTGTGTCTAACATTTCAAGAATTCCCTCTATTTCTCCAGGACCCCATCATCAGATCCTGACTTGATGACTATGAGACCACCTGGGAGGTATACCCTTTTAAACTTTAAAGATTTAAATTTACGTCCTAAGTTTGCCTATAATATTTAAAGAATTATACCCCAACTCTTAATCGTTAAGGAGTTGTACCTTCCATCATCAGCTTACCAACGTAAGTTGATGACTTTCAGATGTAAATACTTGCATAGCTTTAGAAAATATATGAAACACGTTATATGTGCCTATAACATTTAAAGAGTTTCCTCGATTTCTCCTGGATCCCATCATCATATCCTGACCTGATGACTATGGGACCACTTGGGAGGTATACCTTTTCAAACTTTAAAGATTAAAATTTACGTCCTAATTTTGCCTATAATATTTAAAAAATTATACCCCAACTCTTAATCCTTAAGGAGTTGTACCTTCCATCATCAGCTTACCAACGTAAGTTGATGACTACCAGATGTAACTACTTGCATAGCTTTAGAAAATATATGAAACACGTAATATGTGCCTATAACATTTGAAGAGTTCCCTCGATTTCTCCTGGAACCCATCAATATATCCTGACCTGATGACTATGGAACCACCTGGGAGGTATACCCTTTCAAACTAGAAAGATTAAAATTTACGTCCTAATTTTGTCTATAATATTTAAAAAATTATACCCCAACTCTTAATCCTTAAGGAGTTGTACCTTCCATCATCAGCTTACCAACGTAAGTTGATGACTACCAGATGTAACTACTTGCATAGCTTTAGAAAATATATGAAACACGTAATATGTGCCTATAACATTTGAAGAGTTCCCTCGATTTCTCCTGGAACCCATCATCATATCCTGACCTGATGACTATGGAACCACCTGGGAGGTATACCCTTTCAAACTAGAAAGATTAAAATTTACGTCCTAAGTTTGCCTATAATATTTAAAGAACTATACCCCAACTCTTAATCGTTAAGGAGTTGTACCTTCCATCATCAGCTTACCAACGTAAGTTGATGACTACCAGATGTAGATACTTGCATAGCTTTAGAAAATATATGAAAAACCTTATATGTGCCTATAACATTTGAAGAGTTCCCTCGATTTCTCCATGATCCCATCATCAGATCCTGACCTGGTGACTATGGGACCACCTGTGAGGTATACCGATTCAAACAAAAAAAGAATTTTCGAAATCGGTCCAAGCGTCTTCGAGTAATCAGGTAACATACATAAAAAAAAAAAAAAAAATTCGACGAATTGATAACCTCCTCCTTTTTTTGAAAGTCGGTTAAAAAAGTAGGTAGGTAAATTAATGTAGGTATTATTGGGGATAGAATATTACAGAAGGAAAAAAGGAAAACCCGAGGGATGAACGTTTGAGTAACGAACATAACACATGCGGGGTCAAATAAATAAATCACCTATACTATACTAGTTACATAACACTATTGCCACTGGTGACCCAAGAGCTGGCAGCTACCTCGCGCAACGGATTAGCATCGCGATCCAGCGAGGTAACGCTGCCAGTGTCTTGGGTACTCTTCCTGCACCTAATTTTTTTTTTAAATAGTTTAGATTAGGTTTTTTAAATATTGAATGGTTATTTTTATTTTATATTGTACCTTTTTGAAATAAACAAAAGTTACATAACATATTCCACATGTATGAAATTCTGCCTAAAACGCACTTCAGTCTAACGTCTGGACAGGTGTTATCAAAAGATGTTTTCAGCCGAAAAAGCCTTTGATGTCGAAATAGGCAGAGCTTGAAGTTATTCGCCTGATTTGTCAATTTCCCTTCGAATATTATTGATAATATTTCACTTGGCATCTCTACATTTTATCTATATGTATAATAAAACTCGAGGTCTGTCTGTTTAGTAAATGAAACAAATTAATGAGACTTAGGACGACGTCATAGACAATTTTGAGCACGCACTCAGCGTGAGCTCACACTTAAATAATATAAATAAATAAAAAAATCCTTTTTTCTTTCCTAGCCTAAAAATTCAATACCTGTATAAGTAGGTATAGATATAGACATTTAAACTTAGCTATAGTATGACCGTCTAAATCAGGC
Source organism: Tachystola acroxantha (assembly GCA_963506565.1). NCBI lineage: Eukaryota > Metazoa > Arthropoda > Insecta > Lepidoptera > Oecophoridae > Tachystola > Tachystola acroxantha. Next base: position 1,967,053 of record OY735894.1, on the reverse strand, counting down.
GCATTTCTGTCCCCCCCCCCCCCCCCATCCCCTCCCGCACCTCTCTCGGTCCCCGTTGTCGCCTTCCCCCACATCCCTGTACCGCGCAGGCGAAGACTGATTTAGACGGTCATACTATAGTAAGCTATGAACCCCTTTTAGGGTGAAGACCTCTTCCAGTTCCTACCACTTTTCTTTTCTCTTGCGCTACGTGTGTTGCGCTTAAGGCTGTCAAATGTGTATGAAAATTGACAGGTGTAAGACCGAACACAAACTCCATTCGTACTCAAAACTGACTATGACCGGTCTAAGAACTAAGAAGGTATCGCGATCTATGAATGTTGGGACTAATGAAATGTGGGAAGACGAAAGGTAGAACTCGGTGGCTCAATGGTTGAGACAATGGACTTGCAATACGGAGGTCCCAGGTTCGATTCCCAGCCAGGGCAGCCAATGTCATCATCATTAGCCCGTATCAGTTCACTGCTGGATGTAGGCCTCTCCCAAAGCACGCCACTCAACTCTCTCAGCCCTCTGCATCCAGTCCCTGCCAGCCATCTTGCGAAGGTCATCCCTCCGGTCGTCTCACACTACGTTTACCCGTTCGTGGCCTCCATTCGAGAACTCGTCTACCCCATCGGTTATCGGTTCTACGAGAGATGTGACCACTGACACTTCAGTTTACTGATTCTATGAACAATGTCAACCACTTTTGTCTTCTGGCGGATATACTCGTACCAATCTAGGTTTTTTTGCATCCAGCACCAATCATAAATATTATACATATTTTTTTTAATAAAAGAAATACGCAATATCCAAAAAAAAACGATTAAGTATATGTATAGTAGATTTGTAGACACCGTTTTGTTATATAACCGAATTGGATTTCGCAAGCAGCGTCGCGGGCCAGACCCTATGGCATGATAAGAGTGGCGTGAAGGCACTCACAGATATTGCCTTGACACGGTATGTCGTGTCGTATACCTACCTTATTGTAAGGCTTAGTGCACACCTGTGACCACAAATGACATTGCCAGATTTCAATGGAGCTTTGCCCCACCTATACAAAACTGCGCATACATTGAAGCTGTATCATTTTGTTGGGGACTGATTGCAGATTTCATATTGCATAATCATTAACAGTAAGAGTTGCGAGAGTAGTAGAAAATGATAACAAAAATAACGAATAATTCGCCTCGATTTCTTAATGTTTAACGCTCAGCACTATCTGTTACATTGTCTGATTGTGCGCCCACAATAATAATAAAAATATGTCACGTTACAATGAATGATTAGCGGAAAAACAGAAAAAAATAATTTAAAATTAATTTTTCGACGCGCAATTTGTATAAAACTTTATTTTAAACCAATATTTTTAATACAAAGCGGAGATTTTTACATTTATTCGTTATCTTGTACACATCATGCGGTTGATGGTGGTGCAGAATCTGGCATTTGCATTTAAGTAAGTTTGTAAGTATTCGCTTTTATAAAAATGGAATGGAAACAATTTCTCAAAAATATTTTTATTTTTGAGAAATTGTTTCCACGTCTTCCTTCGCCGTTTTGAGAGTACTCGATAAATGTACGTAACTTTTTCCGTCGAAAAAACAGAGGATAACTCATTGGTACATGGCTACCCTGGCCATCGTGATGAAACCTGCATGCTGTAGAAGAAGAAAAAAATCTAAGGCATGTCAAATCCGCCAAAAATCATGGCCCCAGCTCCCTCGATGTAAGGGAAGGTCTGTGCCCGAGCAGTGGGGCAATATAAATAGACTGATGATGATGATGTTTCCACGTCGAAGCCCACTTCGAGCGGTCGTTGAGACGACAGAGTACGTAACTACGTATTTTCGAAACGAATTTTTACTCGTTAGTGTACACCATGCCTTACAACGAGATCCCTTTTGTAGGGTGCCATTCAAAACGCCTGAAAGACATTTCAGCTTTCATATTATATGAAAGGTTTTCTGAATGTATGAAATTATGTCAGTAGATAGTTATAGAGTTATTAGACATATTGGATTGGAATTTCTAAGCATTTTTTTAAAAATAATCAGAATTTCATTTCATTTCATTTATTCGCAATAAATTGTAGGTTACAAGTTGATGGTATATATTACAGTCATAATAAGTTCCATACAATTTTACCCATCGGGTGTAGCGAGAGGAAACAATACATAAAAATAAACATTTCATATAAAAATTATTAAAAACAATTCAACTACCATAATTAAAATGTCATTCTAAAAACATATTATTCCACGCATCATAATAAAATATACAATAAATTAGTCAATATTAAGTATGTCACAGAAAATAAAATAAAAATAAAGGTCAAAAATAAGAGCTCGGTGGCTCAGTGGTTAGGTCAATGGACTGGCGATACGGAGGTCCCAGGTTCGATTCCCAGCTAGGGCAGCCATGTACCAATGAGTTATCCTCGGTTTTTTTCGACGGAAAAACTTACGTACATTTACCGAGTGCTCTCAAAACGGTGAAGGAAAACACCGTGATGAAACCTGCATGCTGTAGAAGAAAATAATCTAAGGCATGTGAAATCCACCAATCCGCACTGGGCCCGCGTGGTGGATCATCGCCCCAGCTCCCTCGGTGTAAGGGAAGGTCTGTACCCGAGCAATGGGGCAATATAAATAGACTGATGATGATGATGATGAAAGGTCAAGCAAGCAATCAATAAAGTTGGAACCATAGAGAAGAGACATCATCATTTGGTCTGATTTGGCAATAAAGCTTTTATAAATAAATTACTTAATCCCAACGAGTGAATCGAACTCATTCATATTATAGGGACCAATTGTTAATAGTAAGCCCTTAAGTTTTTTAAAAAACTTCCTGTTGAAGAAGTTGCATAAGAGACGATAGTAACTCACTAGACGTAGCTACCTAACAACCAGCACGTGCCTTGCATTGTGCCTCGTCTGCCGGTCGCTCCGCGCTGTTGCCACACTGCGATATCGCGGAGTTACTATTGATTCGCGATCGCTATCGAGTTTAGTTTTTCACAATTTAAACTGTCATTTCTTAATTTTATATTAATTAATCGATAGTACTACAGAGAGTAAGGCCGGCCCTAAGGCTAAGGGCCGGCGTACAACGTTACGGCGCGGCGCCGTGCCGTCGCATGGCTTGGCGTGTCACAGCGTCCGCCGGCACCGTCTACCGGTGCACGATGTCGGCCGGTGCCGGTCACAGGCGGACAACATTCGTGCCGGCGGACGGCGCCGTCCACTGGCGCGGTACACGGCGTCGTCCGCCGGCGCCGTTCTGTTGTACGCTAGCCCTTAGGCTTTAGGGTTTGAGCTCAGACTATTAATACAATAGTCTGAGCTCAAACCCGCTCAAGAGCTAATTCAGCTGTCATTTATTAATAAACCAATCTTGAGGGCGCATCACGTGGTGTCTTTCTCAAGTCGCGGTTCGCCTGCAATCAGCAAATACGTTCTCAAGTGTAAGTTTGACAGTTCTCTTGAGAACTGAGTTTTGTTTATTAATACGGCGTTACTCACGTGATACCCGATTCCTAAACGCGCACCTAAGTTAGGTTTATTAATAGGAACGCCATCTTGAGGTCGTTCTCAAGATTGACTTTTGAGCTGAGAGTGATTTATTGATACGGGACTAAATCGTCTCGCTGCGGAAAAACAACCACTAAAATTTCACTTTGTATAGGGATGGATAGAATGTATGTTGCAGTAAAACAAATATCGTCGTCAAACAGAAATACCCAGATAAATATTGACATTTTCAATAGCAACATGCATGAAACACGCGAGTGCCGTTTATGCTGCGTTCAAAGTAGGATTTATGTCTCTTTGCTTCGGAAGTGAAGCACATGGGATCTATATCACACCGTACCTACAGGTCATAAGTAGAAATTATTTAAAAAGCATAACCCGTTTTCTAGCTTAGGCAGGTAAAAACCTTTTTTTCAAAAACTATTTATGTGATGGCTCCAAAAATCACTTACCAGACGAGTTAAAAGAGCAAAAATTTTGCATTTTCAAATCTAATCTTTAAATCCTGGTAGAGCTCGTCTAAGCCGAAATGACGCGCCCCTCTACTTAATTAGTTGATTTAGATGTATGAGTGCAAATATTAATAACCACACTTCATCTGTGTGGAAGCGTTTACTGTTCCGTAAACTATGATCTGTATGCGTACACCTCGGTCGACTAGTCGCGTGATAAATCTGACAACGCTCTCTGTATGGAGGATACGATAGTGGGCGCGTCATTTCGGCTTAGACGAGCTCTAAGTAATTATTCTATTGACGAGTTTCTTAACGATAAAGTGGTATGACATATTATGAATTTGACTAATTAGTAATTTATTTTAATAACAATTAATAGGCTAATGGCGGCTACGGGCGGCCTAAACAACTCTGATTGGTCTTT